>CM077087.1:153017751-155417751 GCA_039513925.1 Platanthera zijinensis
TCCGGTCCCCCCCGCCCCCACCCCCCACCCCCCGACCCGGGTCCCCCCCACTTGGTATCGACTATGTTTTACTTGTTTGGTTTAGTTTTCGGACTTAATTTTTTTTAAGTTGGAACGCCTGTCCACATCCCCCCCCCACATGTTTGAGGAAATACACATTCCCCCTGCCTTTCCTTTGATTGCTTTTTGCAACCAGGGTCTAGAATATGACTATAGGTGGCCCAGGGGGTGACCATGCCCCCTGCAACCCTTCCCCACCCCCCCCCCCCAATCCCTAAAAAACCCCCTTCCTGCCAGGTAGTGTTTGTGAGGTAGTGTTTGCGATGACAAAATCCTAGCCACCCCCCTGTGGCACCCCCCCCCCCATATGGGAGCAGGACCGCCTCCCGGAACAAGAAATGGTGAACAAGTGGTAGTAGAGCCTCCAGAAGCATCTCAAACATGTAATGAGCTTCAATCCTCCCATGTGTTTGGGGATTGGAACCCCATCCCAGGCCGAATATTGGCTCTCGCGGTGAAGAGAGTCTTGATGGCCACTGAAACGGAGGAATGGCAGAAGACCACCATAGCCACTTTCCTGCTCGATGGGGAGGCGAGATTGTGGTGGGAAGAGTTGGAGTTTCATCACTTGGTTGGAAGGCAAATCACTAATGTCTCGATGGAGGAATTCTTGAGGTTATTCTTGGCAAGATACCTTCCCTCGGCACAAAGGATCGATATGGAGAATCAGTTCTAGAGACTGACGCAGGGAGCTAGTAGCGTGGATGAGTATGTCCATGAGTTTACGCGGTTGGGTCGTTATGCTGGATCTACATTTGCCGATGAGAAGCATAAGACTAACCGATTCTACGAGGGTCTGCGTGATGACCTGAGGCTACTACTTTCTGGGCCTATGACGCAAGGCTTCCTAACCCTAGTCAATACGGTCCGATCATTGGAGAAAGATTTGAAGAGAGTCCAAGGGAAGAAGGACTCGAGTGAGAGAAGACGGAGTTCAAAGTGTCGATCTCCTCAAAGTCTGGGTTCCGTAAGTGGAACAAGAATGCTAGGACTTCAGGTCGATCCCCTTCTTCGGGTGCGTCCGAGGCAACTATAGGCCGAGACCAGGGCGCTTGTTATAACTGTGGAAAGCCGAGACATTTTGCCTGAGACTGTTGGAGCGGATGTCCGAAGCCCGATAAGCCTGGAGCAACTTATGCGGAGAAGGGGAAGGCGTTGGAGTCAACCGCATCCCACTATGCTCCAACCCAGCGTAGAGTGTACAACCTTGGCCAATAAGAGGCCATAAAACAAGCTGACGTGGTGACAAGTATTATTTTAATTAATAGCAGTTCAGCTTTATATACTTGTTTCCTTATGCGTGTTTGTTTATGACTAGTTGTGCTAGGCTTTGTATTGATCCTTGATTGTCCGGCGAGAGCACTATTCGATACGGGAGCTTCGTATTCCTTTTTGTCCGAAAGATTTGTATCGTGCATCGGAGTACCTTCTTTGATGGCAAGGGACAAATTGAATGTGTTGCTGGCTAACGGATGTTCTATGCGCGCATATAAAGTTTGTTGCGTAAAGATATGGATTGGGAGTCAAGAGTTTGACTTGCAAACGTCGCTACTTCCGATAGTGGAGTTTGATGTGATCCTTGGTATGGACTGGCTCTCACAGCAGCGTGCATATATTGATTACAACCGTAAGGTGGTCAGATTAGGACTGGATACAGATCGTGAGACGAAATTCTCAGGCATGAAGGGGTCAAGAAAGACTTTGATGTCTGCTCTCCAGGTGGTTAAGGCAGTTCGTAGTAGTACAGAGCTGTTTTTCACTTTAGTGCAGGCTTCGAAGCCCAAGCCTGGTTTGTACAGAATCCCAGTTGTATCTGAGTTTCCTGAGGTATTCCCTGAAGATCTCCCTAGAGATCCACCTCAGCGCGAGAATCGACTTTCACCATTGAGCTAGTGCCGGTTGCCAAGCCTGTGTCATGCTCTCCGTACCGGTTATCGCCTAAGGGGATGGCGGAATTGAAAGTATAGCTTCAAGAGGTGTTGGAACAAGGTTATGTGCGTCCGAGTTCATCGCCTTGGAGCGCACCGGTCCTCTTTGTTAAGAAGAAGGACAGAAGCTTACGACTATGTATTGATTATCGGGAGTTGAATAAGCTAACAGAGAAGAATAAGTATCCAATCTCAAGGATTGATGATCTTTTCGACCAACTGGTCTCGTCAACTGTGTACTCGAAGTTGGATCTGAAATCCAGATACTATCAGCTGCGGATAAGGGAAAGTGACATTCCCAAGAAGGCTTTTAACACACGTTATGGGCATTATGAATTCACCGTCATGCCGTTTGGGCTAACGAACGTGTCATCTATGTTTATGGATTTGATAAACAGGACGTTCAAAGAATACTTGGACCAATTTGTGATAGTTTTTATTGACGATATACTAGTGTACTCGCAGTGCGAGGATGATCATTTCAAGCTTCTACACATGGTATTGGAGATCTTGAGGAAGAACAAACTGTATACAAAGTTCTCCAAATGTGAATTTTGGTTATCATCGGTAGCATTCCTTGGTCACGTAGTTATCGGTGAAGGAATTGCGGTGGATCCGACAAAGATAGTTGTGATACGCGAGTGGCCTATGTCGTCTACCGTGGCGGAAGTCCAGTGTTTTATGGGACTTGCCGGCTATTATAAGCGCTTTATGGAGAACTTCTCGCGAATAGCGTTGACCCTCACTACTTTGACAAGGAAGGACCAGAAGTTTGTTTGGTTTCCAGAGTGCGCACAAGCATTCAAAGATCTAAAGTGTCGTCTGACCACGGCGCCTGTCTTAGGTTCTCCATGTGGTTCAGAGGGCTATGAGATTTACAGTGACGCCTCTGGGAGTGGGTTAGGCTATGTTCTGCTCTAGCATGGGAAGGTGATAGCCTATCGATCATGCCAGTTGAAGGTGCATGAGAGTAATTACCCGGTCTGTTGGAACATCCTATTACTGATTTGGGTAAGGATCACTATGTTCATAGGATTGTGTCTTGACCTCATTGTATAGATTTAAAGGTCAACTAGAATAGGTCTAAGGCTTAGATCTTAAGTTTGAAAGCTGCCCCCAAGACCTCCAAGTTCAGATTACAAGTGCAGAAGACTAAGGCAATTATCGTCGAGCTCAGTTCAACGAGTCGTCGAACTCAGTTCGACGATCTCCGAGCTCAGATCAATGTTTCTGTCTCAAGTTAAAATAATGATCTCTGAGCTCAGTTCGACGATCTCCGAGCTCAGATTGACGTTTCTGTCTCAAGTTAAAATCCAGATCTCTGAGCTCAGGTCGACGATAGTCGAGCTTAGGTCGACGATAGTCGAGCTCAGATTGACGATTTTCTTGAGAGATCGACGATGTCAGGATTTCAAATTCAGTCAGTTATGGAATTCAAATTTCTTCATATCCAGCATTTAATGCAAACGATTTTGTAGCCGTTTCAA
This sequence comes from Platanthera zijinensis, assembly GCA_039513925.1. Taxonomy (NCBI): domain Eukaryota; kingdom Viridiplantae; phylum Streptophyta; class Magnoliopsida; order Asparagales; family Orchidaceae; genus Platanthera; species Platanthera zijinensis. Next base: position 153,021,227 of record CM077087.1, read on the forward strand.
TCATTCTAGAGCAAGTTTCAAGGAGACTAAAAGGGAATGTTTCTTAGGACTTTCCTCTAGAGACAGTTATCAATTAAGGAAGTCATTTATGACTGACCAACGGCTATCTAGAAGATTGGATTTCAATATATCTTTTTCAGACAATAAAGACAGAGAATATCAATAACAAGAAAAAATTAAGAACAATATCTGAGATCTGTGAGACACACACAAGAACTACAGGATTGCAGTATCTCATCTCTGATTCAAGTTTTTCAAGGCTTCATCAATCAAGACTCCAGACACATCACATTTCAGTCATTGCTGAAATTGTCTTTTGCTGGAGATCTCATCTTCTGAAGGCCTATCACCCTATGCAAAGCTTCTTCCCTGAACAACTGCAAATCTCAGGGGGAGCTTTGACATCATCAATCCACTAGTCTTCTCTTTGACTGTTGATAGAGAAGAACAACTTCACCTCCTTTTATTTTCTTTTGCTGTAAAAGGGTTATTCAAAACTCCCTTCAAAAGTTTTATGTTTGGTTTCTGAGACCTTGTCAAACTCAGTGGTGGCAAGACACCTGATCAAAAAATCTGGTTTGGTTTTTGAGCACCTTATCAAAAGCTCATTGGTGCCCAGGACACCTGATCAACTCACCCTGCAGTGGATTCCTACCTAGGGTGGTAGAAGAGTGGATGTACCCAGGTTGATTGGGGAACCACTATAGCTCCTTGTGTCTTTTGGTTGCCTGTGTTTTATTTGCTGTGTGCTGTGAATTAGTTTCTTGCTTTACTTTGTTTTTGTTTACTGCAAGCACAATACACTATAATTACATTAAGTCTTCCACTGCCAATTAGTTTTTAATTTGCAAAATTATTTTAAAATACTCTATTCACCCCCCCCCCTCTAGAGTAAAGGTAGATCTTACTCTCACTTTTAATTGGTATCAGAGCGAGGTTGGTTATTCAACAACTAGATCTTCACTAGGTTAGTTGTTTTTATAGGCTAACACCTGAACCAAAATATCTCTGATAAGATCAACCTTTAATAGAGGGTTGTTATTTCTATTATATTTATTTTCATATAAATCCATGGCACAGAACAAAGACTATGCAAGCACCAGACCTCCAGTGTGCAATCTTTCTAAGTTTGCACTTTGGAAGGCAAGTATTAAATTATACATGAATTCTATTGATGAGGATATCTTTAATTCTATTTTGACAGTGTGTCCAAGACCTCCAGAAACCACAAGTACAAGTGTTGTTCCACCCCCTTCAGGAACAGATGCAGACATCAAGAAGTGGAAAGTTGCTGATGTAAAGGCAATGAATATATTGGCTCAGATAATGTCTTATTATATATTTCAGAAAGTTGCTGAATGCAACTCAGCAAAGGAAATCTGGGACAAGCTATCTGAGCTTGTGTCAGGATCTGCTGATGATAGAAAGGATAGAAGATCTCATCTCATAACTCAGTATGAGAACTTCAAGAAGGGAGAAACTGAGTCAGTAGCTGACATGTATAACAGACTCAGTCTGATTGTAAGTGAATTGAAAACTTTGGACAAGGAGATCTCACTGACTGAACTCAATGATAAGATCCTAATGTGCTTCCCCAGCACTTGGGACTCAAGGATCTGGCCAATCAAAGATGCCATAAGCTTGAATGAGATCACTACTGAAGCTCTATTGGGCAAGCTCAAGTCTTATGAGTTGCTCATCAAAAATAGAGAGGAAGAGCAAAAGACAGCTTCTCCAGTAACAAGGAAGGAGAAGACAATTGCTTTTAAAGCTACAGAAGAACATCCTGAAGACAAGGTCACATGCAATGAAGAGCTAATGAGCCTACTAGCCAAAATATTCTACAAGATGGCTAGAAAAGACTTCAGGAAAAGGTCATCCAGAGGCCATGAAAAGCCAAGGTATGACAAGTCCCGTAATAAAGAAATTATTTGTTTTGGATGCAGAAAACCAGGCCACATTGTGCCTGACTGTCCAGAGAATCAAAACAAGGACAAGAAAGATAAGAAAGAAAGAAGAAGAGACAAAGACTCCAGGAGAAACAACTATGACAAATCCTCCTCTAGCAAGAACAAGCATACCAGGAAAGGATTTGTATCTGAGACCTGGAGTGAGACTGAAGAAGAATCAAATACTTCATCAAGCTCAAGTGATGATGAAGATGATGCCCAAGAGAAGGACTTCTGCATGATGGCTATCAATGCCTCTCAACACAATTCAGATGCAGAACAAGAGTCAGGATCTGAATCTGAACCTTAAACTGAAGAAGATCAGGTAATAGACTCTTTTGATTTTGATTCAGAGGACTTTAAATTTGAGTTTAAGGCACTGTGTTTAGACCTACTCAAGTCTGAGAAATAGATTATTTCTCTCAGAAATCAACTATCTGAACACAGCACCTTAAAATCAGATAACCTTAAACTCTCTGAGGAGTTAGAATGCTGTAGGGAGCAGATAGCTTCACTAAAAAGTGAACTATCTCAGGCAAAGAAGTTTGAAGAATACCTCAATGGGAGAAGCATCAGACTGATAGACATTATAAGCACAGTGAACTCAAGACTTAACAGTACACTGGGCTTGGGTGCTTCATCCAGCCAACCTATAGTATTAACAACCCCAATAAAATTTACCTCAAATAAAGGAAAGGGAGTTTTAGAGGTAGCTAGGAAGAATTCTGATATACCTAAGAAAAATAAGGTTCAAAGGAAAACGTCGAACAGAGCTCGACGATCTCCGAACGGAGCTCAGCGATCTCAAGCTGAATCGTCAAACTCAGGTCGACGATCTCTGAACTCTGAACTCAGGCAAAGTCTATCTTCGAACGGAGATTGACGATCTGACCCAAGATCGTCGAACTCAGCTCAGAGATCGTCGAACAGAGCTCAGAGCTTTGAACAATCTTTTAAGGGTAAATCAAAATTCAATTCTAGAGGTCCCACATCCCAAGGCTTCAACCCTTATGCTGAATGGATAATACCTCCTAGGAGATATCATCCTGAAGGTTATAAGAGTCAACCAGGGATGTCCTTTTTTCAGATTTTAAAGGTTATCAACGTAGACCCAAGGTAAACGTGGTCAAAAACAAATAAATTATTATATATGCAGGTGAAGACCTATCCAACAATAAACCAACAATGGTATCTGGATAGTGGGTGCTCAAGCACATGACATTGAGCAAGGATAATCTTACATCCTTCAAAGCCAAGCTTGGACCCAAGGTCATATTTGGAGACTCAAACTTGGGATAGACCAAGGGATATGATGCATTCAAGATAGGGTCAGTCACATTCAAGAAGGTTGCCTATGTGGAAGGACTGAAGCACAACCTAATTAGCATCAGTCAATTGTGCGATGAAGGCTACCAGGTGACTTTCAACAAATCTTCATGCAAAATCAAATCAGAGGACAACACAACTGTGTTGACAGGTAAAAGGAAAGGTAACATCTATCTTGTAGATTTCCAATCAATAAAGGTAGATATCTATTTGTTCAATTCTGTTAGTAAACCAAATGAACAATGCCATAAGAGATTAGGACATGTAAACCTTAGAACTATTGCTAGGCTATCCCAGGACAACCTTGTTAGAGGACTACCTTCTGGCCTCTACAAGAAGGAAGGACTTTGCAGGGCTTGTCAATTAGGCAAGCAAACAAAAAATAGTTTTAAGTCACTTAATAAGAGTGATTCACCTAGAATTTTGTATCTGTTACACATGGATCTGTTTGGACCCATTACAGTACAAAGTCTAGGAGGGAAATCTTACACTTTAGTAGTTGTAGATGACTTCTCTAGATTCACATGGGTGTTCTTTCTGAGGAAGAAGTCTGATAACTTTAAGTGTTTGACAGAGTTTCTCAAATGCATACAGATTAAGTTCAATACTCACATTGCCCTGATTAGAAGTGATCATGGGACAGAGTTTGATTCTCTTCTTATGCAAGAGTTCTGTCAGAGTGAAGGGATCAGACACACTTTCTCAGCTCCTAAAACTCCTCAATAAAATAGGGTAGCTGAATGGAAAAATAGAACCCTTATTGAATCTGCTACTACATTGTTGACAAATGCTCACCTTCCTCTATCCTTTTGGGCAGAGGCAGTGAACACCTCAAACTATGTGTTGAATAGAAGTTTGATACATAAGCTGAAGGGAAAGACTCCCTATGAATTACTCAAAGGGAAGAAACCTAAAGTAGACTATTTCAGAATTTTTGGTTGTATTTGTTACATACATAATAATGACAAGAAATATATAGCAAAATTTCAAGCCAAAGCTGATGAAGGAGTGTTTCTGGGATACTCCATGATCAGTAAAGCTTATAGGGTGTATAATAAGTCATCTCTTAAAATTGAAGAATATGTACATGTATCTTTTGATGAAACTAACATTTCTTATAAGGAGAAGAATACTTCTACCATAGAACCTTTGCAGGTACATTCTCTTCCAGAGAATTTGAACAGGTTAAACATCATTGAAGAGGATACAACACCTTCACCTATCCAACAAAAAGGTGAAAGCAGTGAAGATGAAGAGGACACTCAACATCCTGGTGATAATCAGATTGAAGAGCCAGTTGTTGTTCCACAAGAGGAAACAACAACACAGGTTGGTGAACAATCAACACCCTCTGTTGATTTAGTAACATCAAGAGATCATCCAATCTCCCAAGTGATTGGAGACATCTCAGCTGGTGTGCAAACCAGAAATCAGGTCAACCAAAACCTGATGCACACCTGCTTTCTATCTCAAATTGAGCCTCAATCCATACAAGATGCAGAACAAGATCCACACTGGATCATTGTAATGCAAGAGGAGTTACATCAATTTGAAAGAAACAAAGTTTGGGAGTTAGTGCCAAGGCCAAACAATCATTCCATTGTTGGAAAATGGGTATTCATGAACAAACTAGATGATCAAGGCATTATTGAAAGGAACAAGACAATGCTAGTTGCATAAGGATACTCTCAAGAAGAAGGAATAGATTATGATCAGACCTTTGCACCAGTTGCAAGGTTAGAGGCCATAAGAATATTCCTAGCCTATGCAGCTCACAAGAGATTCAAAGTTTACCAAATGGATGTGAAGAGTGCTTTTCTAAATGGAGATATCAAGGAAGAAGTCTATGTCAGACAACCCCCAGGTTTTATCTATCCTACTCATCATGATTATGTTTTTAAATTGCATAAAGCATTATATGGTCTCAAGCAAGCTCCTAGAGCATGGTATGAGACCTTAGCATGCTTTCTTTTGGAAAATGATTTTAAAAGGGGTAGAGTAGACCAAACTCTTTTCATTAGAACCCATAAGTCCAATATCCTACTAGTACAAATTTATGTAGATGACATTATCTTTGGATCTACTGATTCAAATTTGTGCAAAAGGTTCTCTAACCTAATGCACTCAAAATTTGAAATGAGTAGCATGGGTGAGCTTTCCTTCTTTCTAGGATTGCAAGTCAAACAGCATGATGATGGCATATTCATTTCTCAAACCAAGTATGCAAAAGAGTTGGTTAAGAAATTTGGTATGTCTGAAGCATCCTCTATGAAAACACCTATGTCAACTAATGCTGTATTAGATGCTGATGAACATGGGAAACCTGTTGATAAGACAACATATAGAGCAATGATTGGCTCTTTATTGTATCTTACAGCTAGTAGACCTGACATAATATTTGCTACATGCATCTGTGCTAGATTCCAAGTAAGCTATAGAGAGTCACATCTAACATTAGTAAAATGGATTCTTAGGTATGTGAAAAGTTGTCCAAATCTAGGTCTCTGGTATCCAAAAAATTCAAGATTTGAATTAACTGGATTTTCAGATACTGATTATGCTGGATGTAGAGTAGACAAGAAAAAAACTAGTGGAACTTGTCAGTTTCTTGGTGACAGACTTGTCTCCTGGTTTTATAAGAAACAAACATCTGTGTCCACATCAACTGCTGAAGCTGAATACATGGCAGCAGGTAGTTATTGCTCACTGATATTGTGGATTCAAAATCAGCTCCTAGACTATGGTTACAACTTAGATAAGTCAAAAATCTTTTGTGATAAAACCAGTGCTATTTCTATAGCCCAAAATCTAGTCCTCCATAGTAGAACAAAACATATAGAGATTAGGCATCACTTCCTAAGAGATAATATTGAAAAGAATAAAATTGAACTTCAATATATCCCAACTTATTTGCAAAGGGGAGATATTTTCACCAAGCCTTTGGATGAAAAGAAACACAAATTCTTCCTGAATCAGTTAGGAATGTTAGATGGAGGAAGTTTAAATTAAGATCCAAGATTTTAAAACTTTAAAAATTGACAAAGACTAGGCTAAAAACTTGATTTTTCTAGTGTCTAAAGGTTCTTTCTGAACTCTGAACTGCGCTCGACGTTTTTCCTAAAGATCGTCGAACGGAGATCGACGTTCTCATGAAATCATCGAACGGCGCTCAGCGTTTTCCAGATAGTGCTAGGCTATCTCTTTCCAGTCAGAGATCGTCGAACGGAGCTCGATGCTCTCCAATATCATCGAACAGAGATCAACGATTTTGAAGACCTTTCAGTTTCCTTTAGAAGCCCAGATCGTCGAACTGAGTTCAACGATCTTTCCTTTTCTGCGTCGAACCCTGATATAAAAATCATTTTTCGGCCGTCGTTCTCTTTTGCGTATTCATACTTTCTGCATAGCTTTTCTTCCCTCCAAACCCTTCTACACTTGGTCTTATTTGTTTGTTTTTACAGGAAAAACATGGCCACTTCAGTTGTTGTCTTAGCCGCGATGAAGTTTAATACCGGATTTGACATCGACATGGACTCGTTTGAAGGAAGTGATCAGATATTCAAGGACATTCTAGAACTTTTTAAGGAACAACAGTTGGTCACAATCATGACTACAAGGATTAAGATGGCTGCAGATGAAATCAAAGAATGGGTATACACAGCCCATAATCTGGATCAAAATATAGTTGTCGGGACTATCTCGGGAACCCAGGTATCCCTCTCTCCCACACTTCTGACAGAAGTTTTTCAATTGAGTACTGGACATGATACTATTGAGTTGTCTTGAGAAGAATTTTCTGTTATGTTAGATAGAATGGGACATAATGCAGCAAACCCTAATAAACTTCTTAAGAAAAACCTTTTAGTAGAGTACAGGTTTTTGGCTGATGTAGTGGGAAAAGTTCTCTTAGCCAAACATTCTGCTCATGATACAATCTCTAGGTATCAGTTTTGTTTTATGGCTGCTATAGTTGATAAGAAATATCTGAACTGGGGAGAAATCTTTTTTGATTTAATTAAGAAGAAAATTAACAAGAACTTTGTTAACTTTGGGAGGATAGTAGGCTTGTTTTTAAACAACAGATGCCCCCAACTGCTTGTGTCAAATGGTATGCACATAATTGCTTCCAAGAGACTCTCATGTGCTCTCTTTGGAAAATGGGATAGGAAGATTGCCAAACCAAGTAGGGGTCCTGCAGCTAACTCTAATTCAGGCAAAAGGACTGTTTCAGTCACTTCCCCTCAGGCAACTGCCCCCCTAGAAGATTTGCCTGCTTCCTCCTCCTCATCTCCACCATCTCCACCTCTAGTTTCCTCAACCATCCTTACTTCCCTTATTATAGTTTCCTCAACCATCTCAACCATTTCATCACCCCTATCTCAATTTCATCTCCAACAATCTCTTAACCACCTTCAGCCACTCTACAAGAACAATTTCATCCCCTACATTTCTATCCCCCTATTGACATTGACTCGTCCATACATATTCCTTCTTTCAATCTGTTAGATGATTCCTTTATGGATGATTCTCATTCATCACCTCTAGAGCTTCCATCCTCTTCCACCTCCTACTAACAACTACTTCAGGATATCCTAGCTCAACCCTCATTCACTCCATCCATAACCACATTCACTCCATCCATTACCATCCTAGTTACATCCATCACCACCATCCCTATATCTGAACCATCCATACCCTATCCATCAACATCAACTCTCCACATCTCTGCAGCTCCACCAACATCATCAACTTCTGCAACTTTGTCCTCTACCTCTACTCAAGCATCCCTTGAGAAAGTAGATATTCCTGCCCTTGTAGATAAATTATATGAGAAGTTAGCTCCCAGGCTAACACTCTTGCTGGATACCTCCTTGGCTCCACTTCTCAAATCTATAAATGATTTATCTGCCAGGCTTTCTTCTTCCCATCTTCCTCAGGCAATCCCTTCTTTGGGGTGCCTTGATCAAGTCTATACTAAATCCAGGCAGGGGGAGATGCCCAATGAAGAAGTCATGCTGCCTGCTGAAGATTCAGACTTCATGCAAAGTTCAGAAGATGTGCCAGATCTTCCAGCTCCAGTTCCATCTTTTAGTACAGTTGACTTCAGGTCATTGCTTTCAGATTTTGATGCTCTATATAGCAGATATCTTCCAGCATAAGATGCTGAAGATCTTACTAAGGCCATTGTGCCTGTTTCTCACTGTGATCCCAGTTTGATATTATCATATATCAATTCAATCAAGGCTGTGGAAATTACTGTTGCTGATGTTTGTATTGATACTGCTGTTGATGATAATGATGTGATAATCACAGAGGTTAGTGTTTCAGAGTCTTATGATATTGATTCAGAGCCTGCTGTTATTTCTTCAGATGTTGATGTTGTTGTTTCTATTGTTGCTGCTGTTGCTGTTTTTTTTCTACTTCTGCTCCTGCTGTCAGTATTCCTGCTCCTGCTACTATTTCTGCTCGTGCTCCTGTTGCTCCTTCTAAAGCTATACAGGAACACATAAAGAGGATTGATGATCTGTATGATAATCCCTAGAGTTCTAAAAGTGATGAATACATGACTGATTCTGATGATTCCTCTGCAACCATTGCAAGGAAGAGGAAAGCTAGAAGTAAAGCTATGAGGAAAGTTCCTACAGAGAAAGCCACTTCTGATAATGATATTCCTTACTATATATTGCATGATTGTCCAATAACAGAACCCTGGATGCAATACTCTAGAAATCAGCTGAAGGCAATGAAAAAGAAAAAGAGATGCAAGGAAAGATCTCTTCCATTTCTTCCTCCTCCTCCTCCTTCTCCTGGTGCAGGATCCAGTGCTGATTCAGCCTCAATTATCTCTACTCAAAGATCTTCCCAGTCTCATGCTCAAGCAAGAGGTTCTCAGTCAAGAAGTTACAGCTCTAGGGGAAATCAATCAAGAGGAAGTCAACAAAGAGGTAATCAGAGAGATCAACAAGTATATTCCAGAGGACAATCCAGATATAGACCATATGAAAGGAAAAGACCAGTTGCTTCAAGTGATACTTCTACTGGTCCATTCCCTTATAAGCTCAAAGAAAGTGTTCCCTCAAAAGCTCCTCCTTCTGACACTATTAACAGATATGAACCTCCTATACCCTTTGAAGATCCAGAGAACAACCCAGTCTCTTGGATAACAAGAATGAAGGAGTTAGCAACATTAGATCGGATAAGGAAAGCCAGAGAACAAGGAAAAGACACTTCCATCATTTCAACTTTTTCTGAACAGAGAAAGAATTAGCTTGAAAGATATTCTTCCAGTAAATTCTTTGATCCATAAAGATACATGGAATTGCACCCAGAGGCAGTTGTCCCTAGAGCCAAATCTCAAACTACCCTTGGTGCTGCTGATGACAGAAGATCTAAGAGAGAAGCTGATAACCCAAATAGGGAAATCCTTTTCAAAAAGGGCAAGGAAAAGGACTGATAGTGTAAGACTGAACTAAATATATCTCTCTCTGAATAATCTGTGTGATTATTCAAATGCTTCTGTAATGCTGTTATTTTATCTTCTGCAATGTTGTATTTGTTTCTGCTTATCTGCATTTAAATTCCTAAATCTTGTAAATAGTAATCCTAACCCAAATAAGGGGAGATTGTTGGAATATCCTATTACTGATTTGGGTAAGGATCACTATGTTCATAGGATTGTGTCTTGACCTCATTGTATAGATTTAAAGGTCAACTAGAATAGGTCTAAGGCTTAGAACTTAGGTTTGAAAGCTGCCCCCAAGACCTCCCAGTTAAGATTACAAGTGCAGAAGACTAAGGAAATTATTGTCGAGCTCAGTTCAATGAGTCGTCGAACTCGGTTCGACGATCTCTGAGCTCAGATCGACGTTCATGTCTCAAGTTAAAATCCAGATATCTGAGCTCAGTTCGACAATCTCCGAGCTCAGATCGACATTTCTGTCTCAAGTTAAAATCCAGATCTCTGAGCTCAGGTCGACGATAGTCGAGCTCAGATCGACTATTTTCTTGAGAGATCGACGATGTCAGGATTTCAAATTCAGTCAGTTATGGAATTAAAATTTCTTCATATCCAGCATTTAATGCAAAGGATTTTGTTGCCGTTTCAATCAGTCTGGAGCAAGTTTCAAGGAGACTAAAAGGGAATGTTTCTTAGGACATTCCTCCAGAGACAGTTATCAATTAAGGAAGTCATTTATGACTGACCAATGGCTATCTAGAAGTTTGGATTTCAATATATCTTTTTCAGACAATAGAGACAGAGAATATCAACAACAAGAAAAAACTAAGAACAATATCTGAGATCTGTTAGACACACACAAGAACTACAGGATTGCAGTATCTCATCTCTTATTCAAGTTTTTTAAGGCTTCATCAATCAAGACTCCAGACACATCACATTTCAGTCATTGCTGAAATTATCTTTTGCTGGAGATCTCATCTTCTGAAGGCCTATCACCCTTTGTAAAGCTTCTTATCCTAAACAACTGTAAATCTCAGGGGGAGCTTTGACATCATCAATCCACTAGTCTTGTATTTAACTGTTGACAGAGAAGAACAACTTCACCTCTTTTTATTTTCTTTTACTGTAAAAGGGTTATTCAAAACTCCCTTCAAAAGTTTTGTGTTTGGTTTCTGAGACCTTGTCAAAACTCAGTGGTGGCAAGACACCTGATCAAAAAATCTAGTTTGGTTTTTGAGCACCTTATCAAAAACTCATTGGTGCCCAGGACACCTGATCAACTCATCCTGCAGTGGATTCCTACCTAGGGTGGTAGAAGAGTGGATGTACCTAGGTTAATTGGGGAACCACTATAGCTCCTTGTGTCGTCTGGTTGCCTGTGTGCTGTGAATTAGTTTCTTGCTTTACTTTGTTTTTGTTTACTGCAAGCACAATACACTATAATTATATTAAGTCTTCCACTGCCAATTAGTTTTTAATTCGCAAAATTATTTTAAAATACTCTATTCACCCCCCCCCCCCTCTAGAATAAAGGTAGATCTTACCCTCACTTTCACGGTCCATGATTTGGAGTTGAAGATTGTGGTAATTGCTTTCAAGCTTTGGAGGCATTATCTGTATGGGGTAAAAGTCGATATTTATTCAGACCACAAGAGCCTGAAGAATCTGATAGATCAGAAGGACCTGAACATGCCTCAGCGAAGGTGGATGGAGTTCCTCGGGGACTACACCTTTAAGATTCATTATATTTCCAGGAAGGGGAATGTCGTGGCAAATGCGCTGAGTAGTAGGACTCCTTCACGGGCCAACTGGTTGCAGTTGCACGACAAGCGGCTCATTCATGATTTGGAGGCTTTGGAGATCTCTTGTGTTGATAAGGGATCTAGTGCAAATGTATGCTTGAGTTGGACAGAGGTTCAATACAACCTCACGGACAGGATTTGACAGGCCTTGGAGTTGGATGTAAGCTTAAAACGTCACTTGGCAGAGTCCGTGGATGTGTCGAATGACCAGTTCTTTTTCTTGATGGCCTGTTATGGAATAGTGTTCGATTATGTGTCCCTAATATTGGGAAGTTGCGAGAAGAATTGATGTACGAGGCGCATTTTACCAAGTACTCAATTCACCCTAGGAGTACAAAGATGTTCAAAGACCTGAAGAGACTGTTCTGGTGGCCAGGTATGAAGAAAGACAACGCTATCCGTGGCGAAGTGTCAGACTTGTGTCTTGGTAAAGGCCAAATGCCAGAAGTCTGGTGGATTTTTGAAGTCCTTGCCAATACCGGAGTGGAAATTTGATGACATCTCCAAGGATTTCGTGCATGATTTGCCGGGATCACACAAGGGAATGATGCCATTTGGGTGATTGTTGATCACTTAACGAAGGTGTCACACTTCATACCCAATAGGAAGGATGATTCAGTGGAGAAGCTAGCGAAGCTTTATATGGACAGCATAGTCCATTTGCACGGCGTACCCCAGAGCATCGTTAGTGACTGAGATGGTCGGTTCACGTCGAATGACTGGAGGCTCATTCATCAGTTGTTGGGTACCAAGTTGCATTTCAACATTACCTTTAACCCACAGACAGACGGTCATACTGAAAGGGTGAAAAGGACAATGGAAGATATGCTTCGTATGTGTTCATTGGATTTTGGGAAAAGGTGGGAGGACCATCTTTACATGATTGAATTCGCTTACAACAACAACTACCAAGCTAGTATTCAGATGACGCCTTTTGAGGCTTTATACGGGAGGAGGTGTCGTACACCTTTGGCTTAGGTATAAATGGGAGAAACGAATTATACAAGCGGAGGGAATTTGAAGATGCTACTTCAACGATATGGTTGATTCAGGAACGACTAATGATTGCTCAAGATAGAAGGGCCAAGTATTATAATGCCAAGAATTAGAACGTGGAGTTTGCGGTGGGCGACTGGGTATACCTCAAGATAAAGTCATTTAAAGGCGTATCAAGGATTCGACGCTTAAAGAAGCTTAGTCCAAGGTACATTAGACCTTTTGAGATCTTGGAGCGGGTTGGTGAAGCCGCCTATCAGTTGGCTCTCTCGGTTGAGTTGAGTGGATTACATGATGTGTTCCATATCTTGGTACTATGGATGGCTATTCAAGAGTGTTGAGTCTAATACCCACAATGTTCCCTAAAGTGGATTTGAAGAGGCATCACTGGTAACACTAAGAACATAGTTATATTTGATGTTGTTTAAGCTCATCATGTACAGGATGTTCCATAGAATAAGTCTAGACAGATTGTCTAAGTGATGTGACAGGTGGTCACAAAGTGAAGATGCTAGAAAGGTTGGAATTTGCCTAAGTCCATAGGCATTGAGTGAGGTAAGCTCACTCAACTACAAAAGTCAAGGAGCAATTGAAAATGCAGCTAAGTCACAGGCTTTGAGTGGAGCAAGCTCACTCAATGTCAGAGGCAAGGAAGAATGTTGGCAAGCTGGAAATTTGGCTATGTCCACATGCGTTGAGTGGAGTTGATTCTCTCAATGCTATACAGCTAAAGGCAGAAATATGCCTAAGTAGTTTGGCGTTGAGTGATGAAGACACACTCAACGCCATATAGCAAAAAGCTGTGAGTTTAACTGAGTCTAGAGTTCGTCGAGCTCAGTTGAGATTTCGTCGAACTCTGTTCAAAGTAAGACAGTCAAAGCCAGTGGTTTTAAACACATAATTTTTGCTAAGGCAGAAAGCGTTGAATGAGGCGTGCTCACTCAACTCTCTCAATGCCTAAGGTAATGCAGAGGCGGAAACATGGTTAAGGAAAAAATCGTTGAGTGGAGGTTGCTCACTCAACGATGTCAATGCCTAGTGAAGATAGAATTTTGTCTAAGGTGTTTGGCGTTGAGTGATGCTCATACACTCAATGACAAGCAGCATATAGGTGATAAAGCAAGTTGGCATTGAGTGGAGTTGAATCACTCAACGCCTAGAATCAGATTTATATTCTAAGTAGTTTGGCGTTGAGTGAAGGTTACTCACTCTGTTGAAACCAAAAACTTGGTCTCTCGTGGAGTTCGGGGTCCCAAGAAAGGGTGACCTCACACCTACTATACTCAGGAGAACGTCACAGGCCAAAGAATAAAGAAGCCAGGAACAGACCATCGGCTCTAGTGTGGAGGTCCCACCTCACACCCGGAAGACCTTTGAGATCTCCCCCTCCCTAGCCAATGCTGAGCTAGGTGCCTTAGAGGATGAAGGAAGAGGATGAAGAGAGTGAATAAGTGATCCTCTCTAAGGCACCCCTAAGGGTTTATTTATAGTTTTCTGGGAATGACCTACAAATAACAAACCTCCGCTTCTCTGAAATTACTGAAATGCCCCTGGGTTGGTCTTCCAACAGCCAAATCCCGCTGTTCAAACCGGCAAATTGCAGTCCACCAGGGGCAGTGCCTCAAGCCAGGCGAGCAGGCAGCAAGGCGAGCTGCCGAGCGAGAAGGCGTCCTAGCGAGAAGATGGCTAAGCGAGACACAAAAGGCGGCTTGGGCGAATAGGTGGCATGTGGGATGCGACCTGGGCAAGACCGAGGCTGGCGAGTTGCGGTTAGGTGAGAAGCGGCTAGGCGAGATGCGGCCTGGGCTAGACCGAGGCTGGAGAGCTACGGCTAGGTGAGAAGCGGCTTGGCGAGATGCGGCCTAGACGAGTAGGCGGCTTAGGCGAGTAGGCGGCCTAGGCGAATAGGCAGCCTGCAGGATGTGACCTAGGCAAGGCCGAGATTGGCGAGTTGCGAGTAGGCGAGAAGCAGCTAGGCGAGACGCGGCCTGGGCGAGACCGAGGCTTGCGAGCTATGGCTAGGCGAGAAGTGGCTAGGCAAGACGCGATAGGAGGCCTGCGAGAGCGGCTAGGAGAGTCGCAAGAGGCATCCTGGGCGAATAGGCGACCTGGGCGAGTAGGAAGCCTGGGCGAATAGGCGGCCTGCGGGATGCGACCTGGGCGAGACCGAGGCTGGCGAGCTGCGGCTAGGCGAGAAGCGGCTAGGCGAGATGCGGCCTGGGCGAGACCGAGGCTGGCGAGCTGCGGCTAGGCGAGAAACGGCTAGGCGAGATGTGATAGGCGGCCTACGGGAGAAGCTAGGCGAGACTCAATAGGTGTCCTGGGTGAGACCGAGGCTGGCGAGTTGCGTCTAGGCGAGAAGCGGCTAGGCAAGACGCGACCTGGGCGAGTAGGCGGCCTGGCCGGGGCAACCCCTCAAAGGGGCCGGGGGAGGAAAATTTTTCATCCCCCTACTAGTATATTATGCAGGTTGAGCCTAAATTGGCCACCAAGAGTGCCAAACCCCTCGAAAAGCTTAAAAATTCATAGCTAGCCCCACGCATGGTGGAGGGACCCCACTTTGCGAACACCAGGTTATACACAATCCCCGCTCTTTTCGAGCGAGTTCCACGCTCGGAAAGAAACATCTAACCGAACATATTCGCTGAGTGTAGTTCTTTTGCACTGTTGAAAAGATACTTAGCCTCTCCGAGAAGAATTCACCTAACCTCCTTAAGGGGTCAACCCGCCATGCCAGCTAATGGGAGCCTGGGTGACGAGATCCCCTCCAGGTGAAAAATACTTGGCCTCCCTGAGAGGAAAAATAGCCCTGCCAGCTAGTGAGAGCCTGGACAGTGGGACCATCTCGGAGCCAAAAGGATATGACCTCCATGAGAGGTCAACCAGCCCTGCTAACTAGTGAGAGCCTGGACGGCGGGACCGTCTCGGAGCAAAAAGGACTTGGCCTCCACCAGAGGTCAACCGGCCTTGCCAGCTAGTGAGAGCCTAGACAATGGGACTATCTCGGAGCAAAAAGGACTTGGCCTCCACGATTGGTCAACTGGCCCTGCTAGCTAGTGAGAGCCTGGACAGTAGGACCGTATCAGAGAAAAAAGGACTTGGCCTTCACGAGAGGTCAACTGCCCCTACCAACTAGTGAGAGCCTCGACAGCGGGACCGTCTCGGAGCAAAAAGGACTTAGCCTCCACGAGAGGTCAACCGACCCTGCCAGCTAGTGAGAGCCTGAACAGCGAGACCATCTCGAAGCAAAAAGGACTTGGCCTCCACGAGAGGTCAACTGGCCCTACCAGCTAATTAGAGCCTGGACAGTTGGACCGTCTCGGAGCAAAAAGGACTTGACCTCCACGAGAGGTCAACCGGCCCTGTGAGCTAGTGAGAGCCTGGACAGCGGGACCGTCTCGGAGCAAAAAGGACTTGGCCTCCACGAGAGGTCAACTGGCCCTGCCGGCTAGTGAGAGCCTGGACAGCGGGACCATATCGGAGCAAAAAGGACTTGGCCTCCACGAGAGGTCAACCGGCCCTACCGGCTAGTGAGAGCCTGGACAGCGGGACCGTCTCAGAGCAAAAAGGACTTGGCCTTCACGAGAGGTCAACCAGACCTGCCGTCTAGTGAGAGCCTGGACAGCGGGACTGTCTCGGAGCAAAAAGGACTTGGCTTGAACGAGAGGTCAATCAGCCCTGCCAGCTATTGAGATCCTAAACAGCGGAACCATCTCGGAGCAAAAAGAACTTGGCCTTCACAAGAGGTCAACCAGCCATGCCAGCTAGTGAGAGCCTGGACAGTGGAACCGTCTCGGAGCAAAATGAAATTGGCTTCCACGAGAGGTCAACCAGCCATGCCAGCTAGTGAGAGCCTGGACAGTGGAACTGTCTTAGAGTAAAAAGAACTTAGTAAAAAAAGACATTTACATACAACCTACCCTGACCTGACCTGGCAGGGGAAACTCATTATAAGGAAAATACATATGGAACTCTGGGCGAGTTCGGGTGAGATCTCTCCACTCACTTCCTATTCCTCGAGGCCTCGGTTCCTCCCCCCTGAGTGATTCCTCCTTCGCCTCTTTCTCCCTTATCGGATATCCATAACTCTATGTGGTGGAGATAAGAGTTGCTTGGGGGCCTGCCTCCCTTGGGCACTCTTGCCTAATCCCCCAGGGGCTGTCTCGCCGAGATCCCTTGAAGTTGTCTCGCCGAGATCCCTGAAAGCTATCTTGTCGAGATCCTTAGAAGCTGTCTCGCCAAGATCCATTGAAGCTGTCTCGCCGAGATCCCTCGAAGATGTCTCGCTGAGATCCCTGGAAGTTGTCTCGCCGAGATCCCTGTAAGCTTTCTCACCAAGATCCGTCGAAGCTGTCTCGCCGAGATCCCTAGAAGTTGTCTCGCCGAGATCCCTTGAAGCTGTCTCACCGAGATCCCTTGAAGTTGTCTCACTGAGAGGGGTGGATGTCGAGCAGTCACCCCGAGGGGAATACTTCGCAGCATCTCCATGATGCCTTAGATGGATGCTGTGAATTCCTCCCTTCTTACGAAGGGTGATGGGTTAGGGAGCTCGCCGAGATCATCACTACCTCCCTGACCTCCGGCCATGACACTCTCCCGAGATCTTTTGTGCTGGTCACTCTTCACGCTCACCACACCAAAATGTTGAAACCAAAAACTTGGTCTCTCGTGGAGTTCGGGGTCCCAAGAAAGGGGTGACCTCGCACCTACTACACACAGGAGAACGTCACGGGCCAAAGAATACAGATTCTAGGAACAGACCCTCGGCTCTAGCGTAGAGGTCCCTCCTCACACCCGGAAGACCTTTGAGATCTCCCACTCCCTAGCCAATGCTGAGCTAGGTGCCTTGGAGGATGAAGGAAGAGGATGAAGAGAGTGAAGAAGTGATCCTCTCCAAGGAACCCCTAAAGGTCTATTTTTTTTTTGGGAATGGCCTACAAATAACAAACCTCGGCTCCTCTAAAATTACTGAAATGCCCCCTGGTTGGTCTTCCAACAGCCAAATCCCGCTGTTCAAAGCGGCTAATTGCAGTCCACCAGGGGCAGTCCCACAAGCCGGGCGAGCAGGCAGCAAGGCAAGCTGCCGAACAAGAAGGCGTCCTGGCGAGAAGACGGCTAGGCGAGACGCAAAAGGTGGCATGGGCGAATAGCGACCTGCGGGATGCGACCTGGGCGAGACCGAGGCTGGCGAGCTGCGGTTAGGCGAGAAGCGGCTAGGCGAGACGAGGTCTGGGCGAGACCGAGGCTGGCGAGTTGCGGTTAGGAGAGAAGCGGCTAGGCGAGATGCAGCCTAGGCAAGTAGGCGGCCTGGGTGAGTAGGCGGTCTGGGATAATATGCGTCCTGCGGGATGCGCCCTGGGCGAGACCAAGGCTAGCGAGCTACAGCTTGGCGAGAAGCGGCTAGGCGAGACACGGCCTAGGCGAGACCAAGGCTGGCAAGCTGCAGCTAGGCAAGACGCGATAGGCGGCCTGCGGGATCGGCTAGGCGAGACGCAAGACGCGGCCTGGGCAAATAGGCTGCCTGGGCGAGTAAGCGTCCTGCAGGATGCGACTTGGGCGAGACCGAGGCTGGTGAGTTGCGGCTAGACGAGAAGCAGCTAGGAGAGATGCGTCCTGGGCGAGACTGAGGCTGGCGAGCTGTGGCTAGGCGAGAAGAGGATAGGCGAGACGCGATAGGCAGCCTGCGGGAGCGGCTAGGCGAGACGCAAGAGGCGGCTTGGGCGAATAGGCAGCCTGGGCGATTAGGCGGCTCGGGCAAATAGGTGGCCTGCGGGATGCGACCTGGGAGAGACCGAGGCTGGCGAGCTGCGACTAGGCGATAAGCGGCTAGGCGAGACGCGGCTTGGGCGAGACCGAGGATGGCAAGCTGCGGTTAGGCGAGACACGATAGGCGGCCTGTGAGAGCAGCTAGGTGAGATGCAAGAGGTGGACTAGGCAAATAGGCGGCCTGGTCGAGACCGAAGCTGAGGAGTGTCGGCTAGGCAAGAAGCGGCTAGGCAAGATGCGACCTGGGCGAGTTGGTGGCCTGGCCGGGGCGACCCCTCAAAGGGGCTGGGGGGAGGCAAATTTTCCATCCCCCGTACTAGTATATTATGCAGGTTGAGCCTAAATTGGCCACCAAGAGTGACAAACCCCTCAAAAAGCTTTAAAATGCATAGCTAGCCCCGCGCATGCTGGAGGGACCCCACTTCGCGAATACGGGATTGTACACACTCAACACCAAGAAATAATAAATCTGTCCAAGTGTTTTGGCATTGAGTGTTGCTTAATCACTCAACGCCTATGCTAATGTTGTTTGATTTTTGACTAAGTCCACAGTTGATGACGTCAACAAGTCAATATATTTCAAATTAGTGGCGGGATGGCTATAGTACGCGACAAATATTATCGCAGACCTACTGTACGAAAGTTGGTGTTAAAGCAAAGTTGTTGCTGGCCATTAATGATGTGGGGCCCACTGCTCAAGAGCCGTTGAGACAAATTCAATAAAAGGAAAATGCCTTTATAGAGAAAAGTAGCTTTTTGAGGAAAGAGAATCAAGAGAAGTACTTCTTCTCCACCATTGTTGTGGAGCTGAAGAATAGGAAGCTCAAGTCTACAAGACAGAGAGCAAGATAGGTGTTGGAATCAACATCTTCAACAACAAGATAACTGGTGTCAATCTCACATGCACCAACATGCTTTTTCAAAGAATTTTCTCATAGCATAAGGTAGCAGCCAAGGGTCGACCCTTGCTACAGGTTCTTCACAGTTCCAACAACACAAGCACTTGAAGATCTTTGTCTGGAAGCTGTGAAGAGTAGAGAGCTTGAAGAAGCAGAGATCTAAAAGAAGGCTCAGGGTACTATTCCTCAGGAGTCAAAGTTAGGGCTGAACAACCTCAACCCAGGAAAGAGAGAAGGGCAGAATAGGGTTCTGCAAGTTGCTTCCAGCACTAGGATACTTGTTGCTACGAAGAAGTTGAGCTGAGACTTCCTTAGCTCAAGTAGCAGCTATATGCTGCAGTTACTTCACATCTCCAACAGTAAAAATTCCTTGTGTTTTGAAGGAGGAGTTAGGACTGAGTATATCTCAGTTCAAGTAAGGTAGACTCAGGAAATACCTTCTTAAAGTCAAAGTTGGGCTGAGTCTAACTCAATCAAGGTAGATTGGCACATATAAATTTCTCTTGTGTCCAATCAAGACTCTAACCCACATTCATTCTGTAGGATCCAAGTGTGGATCTGAGTGTAGGGCCATTTGGCCTGAGATAGGTGACAAGCTTGTCACTAAGATGTAGATGCCTGGAAGGGCACTGAGGTAGGTACCTATTGGGTACTGAGCTGTAGGAGTGTTACAGCACTCTGAGAGTAGGGCCTTATGCCTAAAGTTGTAGGGCTGGAAAGCCTGAGTTGTAGGCCTTAGAGATAAGACTGAGTTAGGTGGCTTGAGGGTCACGTAGGAGCACTACAGATCTCTGAGGTAGGATCCTTTGTGGATCTGAGGTAGGGCTGTCCTCCCAGCCTGAGTGTAAGGCTTAACAGCCTGAGTTAGGTGGTCTACTAACCACTGAGTTGTAGGCCTTTGTGGCTGAGAAGTAAGTCTTGGAGGAGACTTAGAGATCCTGAGAGATCTGAGGTTTAAGCTCTTTGGAGCAAGTTTTGGAGAAGTGCCTAGTCCAACAAGATAGTTGGATAGGTGGGAGGGAAAGTAGATGTACCCATTTGGGGAACCACTATAAAATCACGGTGTGCTTTTCTGTATTGTTTTCCTTATGCAGGTTATGTACATTTTGAAAGCATAAAACAACTAAAAGTCAAAGCTCTTAAAGAAGAAACATAAAAGAACCCAAAAAGAGACCAATAACCTATTCACCCCCCCTAGGTGATTTAGCTATCCTTGAATTAAAGACTTTCAAAGAGCCAACTCAAGTGGTAGCTGCGAATCAAGTGCCAGTAGGTAGTGGATTGACGACAAAAGTCAAGCCCATTCAGATTGAGGATGCAGAAGTCAAATACCTACAGAGTAAGTCTATTAAAATGGTCAAGGTTCTTTGGGACAACTCGGCCGAGAAAAGTTTTCTTGGGAGCGCGAGCAATCTATGAGGGAGGAATTCCCTGAGCTTTTTCTTTAAGGTAATCAATTGTAATGTTTGTTTTCTTATATCCTTGTAACGTCAATTTCAGGATGAAATTTCTTTAAGTGGGGGAGATTTGTAACGCCCCAAATTTCTTAAGGCATGAGATGTTTCCCTGGGGGTTATCGCTCGGCAGTAGCAAGTTACCACGTGGCGGTAACCCAAGAGTTTGCGTTCGTCGGGCGGAGAAAATGTCGAGCTCTCGAGAAAGACTTTACCGCATAGCGGTAATGATTGTCGCGTGGCGGTAGCTCTGATCTCTCAATGCTCTCAACGCCTCAGTTATTGCTAGCGCGCGACGGTAGTTTTAACGCCACTGATAGCTGTGGAGATTTATTTGTCAAAGCTCTTGGGAAATTACCGCACATCATTAGCCTTACCGCAGAGCGGTAGCATAGCAGTTATGACGCGTCTGCGTGTCAATGCCCGATTCGAGTTTAGGGGCGGTGGCGTCCATAAGAAGCTAAACGATTAAGGTACCACGCGGCGGTAACTTCCTACCGCACGGTGGTAGCTCTCGTAAACTGAATTCATGGATGAATCTTGTCCGTCCACTGGTTTTACTTAGAGATCTGATTGCTGGTGCATGCCTCTGCGGGTACATGGCCAGGAGTTAGGTTTTCCCAACTCATTTCTTCATTGGCTTTCTCTTTCTAAGTATTAGAGAGAAGGGAGAGTGACGAAGGAAGAGATCCCGTCGCCATTGAAGTTTTGAAGCTCCGATTCGCAAGCCGTGTCCGGATCTATGGAGGAAAGAGCATTGCGGTCGTGCTCATCCATCTAGATATTTGGCATGGGACTGAATAAATCGCAAAGGGTAACGATTCTCTACTTTGACATGTGTAGTCCTCTTCCTTTTTGCATAGGAAACCCTCTTCTGCGAGTGTGCGGTGAGTGTGAGGTAATCCTTCGGGTAGATATGGATTATCCCCGTAGTTTTGCATATAGAGTTCAGAATCGTAATACGAACATAGGCATGGTGTGTGAAGCCCATCTGGACAAGTTGATCTGGATTGGTGATGTTTTCCCTATGCATGAATTGCCGGAGAAGACTCTGTGTTGTATGTTTATGGGTTTCTACACGGTAGATTGCAGTAGGGAACTTTGGGGACTAACCCCAAGGAGCACCCAGAAAACTGGGCAGAAATGCATTTCTGCCAGGTACCGCATGTAACACCCCAGAAATCTCAAAAGCCAAGATTGGGATTCAGGTTGGCTGACATGGCCTGAGACACGGGCGTGTCTCAGGGCGTGTCAGGTGTACACGGACTGGGACACGGGCGTGTCCAGAGCGTGTCCCCTTTTCTCGAGACGTCAACCCGAGTTCTTGAGAACTGGTCGTCGAGAGGCGACACGGCCTGTGACACGGGCGTGTCACAGGGGCGTGTTGGGCACACGTCCATGGACATAGGCGTGTGCCTTAGCCGTGTCCTGTTCGGGTGATTTTGGAGATCGTGTTACAGGGGTGACACGACCAGATACACGGCCGTATACTGGGTGATACGGGGGTGTCAGGCTTGACACGGGCATGTCGATGCCCGTGTTCTGGTTTATTTTAAGTCAGTTGTGCACCGCTTAAGGAACACGGCCTGTGACACGGGCGTGTCACAACCCGTGTTCGGCCTAGGAAATTCAATTTCAGAGCTAATATGAGCCTTCCATTTTCTTTGACCAAGATACAATGGCCTAGGCTGTTCCCTGGATTTATAAGGCCGGATTTGAGATGGAGAAAACTCATTTGAGTTGTGCCATTCTCTTTCCTTAGTGAAGAGAGAGAGGAGAGCAAGGGGAGGAAGAAGAAGTGAAAGCCGGCTGCCGGTGGTGCTGCGGTGGTCCAAATAGCGAGCCGAGTTCATCTCTGTAGAGGCTTGATCGCTGTAAAGCTTTCCAACCGTGTACTTTTCGCTATGGCGCCAAAACGTCCTTCAAGGGTAACGATTTCCTTCATGGACAAGTGAAGTCCTTTTTTGCATTTGCATAGGAATCCTCCACCAAAAGGTGGATGACAAAGAGATTCCCTTGGGTCGGCGGTACGTCCCTTGTTGTATTGCATTAGAACCGGAAGTGTGAGTACGGTTGGCATGCTGTGTGAAACCCATCTGGACATGTTGGTCTGGATTGGTGATGCTTGTTTGCACATCGGAGAAGAATCCGTGAGTATTGCTTGTATGCATCAAATCTGTGGTGGATGCCTGTGGCTTGGTGTGGTAGGAAGTACTAGAGGAAGTCCAGGAAATGGTGAGAGTTGGGTTCAACTCTTGTGGCCGTGAGTGCCATATGTTATGAAGTTGAGCCGTTAGGCTGCAACTAGAGGAATGCCTTAGTGGCGGACAGGCAAGGTGAAGCTGTACCCGCGTCAGTCCAGTCTTGAGTCTGACGATTTTAAGCAACGGGAAATGTGGATCTGTACCTGCGTTATGGTTATCTAACCTTGGGTACTTAAGACCCTGGTAGGATCACATAGCGAGAGTCGATGGCTTGCGTGCCGATCAGACTAGAAATGCTCAAATTGGACCGTCATGTCTAGGACCCTTGAACGGTGGTGGGACCCGGTGTTTCTTGTACACCAGAATGTGCCCTGAGTGCACGGAATGTCGGGCCGTCGTGCCGGCATTTGTGATATGTATTGCCTTGGTGGCTGGATATATATGTATGAGATGTAAAATGCTGTACAGGGATGGAATTCCGCTGCCCCGTGCCAAGGGTAGGGTCGTTATAATTGGTCAGCTGAATGCTGACCGTTGCCCTGTTTGCCACCGCTTGGTGGATTAGTTCTTGCAGGTGCAGGTGGTGCTGGTCCGAGCGGGACTTAGCGGGCGGAAGCCCAAGCTGCGTTGCTGCCCTCAAAGGCTTTGTTTTGTTTCTTCTTTTTCATGTGTGGCCGGCCTGCGCGCCGATGTTTGGAAACCACACTTTTGTTAAGAGAAACCTGTAAGGCCATTAGGCCATTTACTTTGGGTGTAAACATTCCTATTTTATTATAGTGGACAGTTCTTGTAACTCTTGAGTTCAAGTTTTCAACCGTGAAGCTTCCGCTAGAATGCTCTGTGTTAGGATACGTTAGTTTTGATATTATTTAGTAGCGTCTCCGCCTGTTTGTGGAATATGGTGTGGGGCCCCGGCCGGACCCTCTATTATATTCTTCTTGACGGGTAGAGGTGTTACACCGCATCGTGGTAGTGTTACTGCCGGCGGTAGCTCTGTGAGAGAGCTGTTGTGGGGCCTATCTCGCGGACACCTAGGGGCCAGTATATGGGGCTGGGAACTCTGGGAGCCCAACTTGGTGGCCTGAGAGCCGACCTTGTGCATAACCGGGTTATGTATTATTGTATGATCGATTCTTCGGAAATAGGGGAGGCTGACCCACGTCGATGACTTAAATTGACATGACAATGTGAGCAACGGGTTGAGCTAAACTGTACCCGCTCTATGTGGTTCGGTTAAATAGACCTAATGTACGTGACACTTACTAGGGGCGTAGAGGGCGAGTCTTAGGCTTCGGCTGGAAAGACTAAAATGCTCACGTTGTTTGCCGTCCTGGGGGCGGTGGTGAAGCCTCGAAATGGACCGAATTAACTGAGAATGTCCCCTAAGAGCACGGGGTGTGTGGCCGTGCGTGCCCACACTTGTGGTGAAGTGTACTTTAATTGTACTTTCTATACCATGGTTGGATATACTAAAGAAATGCAGGGAAGGAACACCGCCTCCCCGAATAAGGGGTGGGGTCGTTATAATTTTGTTAGCTTTAGCTGACCGTTGCTCTGTTTTGCCACCGTGCAATGAAATGTTCTTTTGCAGGAACTGATGAACTAAGTGACAAGTTGCGGGATCAAGCCCATGTTGCTGTGCTGGCCCTTGAAGGCCAAAGCGAAGTGTTTTCTTTACTATTGTCATGTGTGGCCGGCCTGCGTGCCGAAGTACGTAAAACACTTACTGTTTAAGCAAACTATTGTAAGGCCTTATGGTCAAGACTTTTGTGTATGTTCTTTCATTCCTATTATGGCTGTAGTGGGCATTCATGTGTTGTTTATGGGTTCTTATAACTGTCTTAAAAAGATTCCGCTAGAATGATCTGAGTTAGGATTCGAATTTCTATGTTAATATTTTGGTATTAATACGTAACTCCACTAACTGTCCGTGTTATATGACTTGGGGACCCGACCGGACCTTCTATTATATCTCACGTGACGGATGGGGGTATTACATATTGAACGCTACGATTTACCTTTGATAAAAATTTCTAACGGGCTATATCGTCGATATATAGTTTTTATTTTGTTTTCGTTTTTTAGTTAGCCGAGAGGCTCATAAGACGAATCTATCGCTCATAAGTAAAAAGAGTAGAACGCAATACTCGAGAGAGGACGACGTAACTCTTCCGGATTGAAGTAAAATCCAATAGCGAGGTTCACTACCTAAAGCAAGTCTTAGGCGATGCGATTTGAGAACGAGAGTTCGGTCGATACACCTAAGCTTAGTTGAACCTAATGTTCGAAAGAGGTGTGTTCATGTTTCGGTAACCTCCACAGTCAAGGCCCCTTCAACAAAAGAATTGCATTCTATTTTCATTTTGTATCTTCTTTTTTTGAGGTGATTCAAAGATCGGGCACTAGCCTTTAACCCATCGAAGTTATTTCATTAACATTTCTAGTCTTTGTTATTCGCAACCCCAACTCCAAGTTTTAATTGATAAGATAATAACGATTTTTCAAAGTAGAATTACTCAACCACCCCGAGTCTAATAAGACCTTCGTTTTTATAAACCTATACTACTTTCGATACGGTACACTTGCCGTTGTCGTTTGCAGGCATAGTTTTGCGCATCAATAATTAAATTCATTGTTCATGTCTAAAGTTTCCTCTGCCTCTAATCCACCGTCGGCCTGCTGTTTTCAAGACTCCTGCAGCCGCGGGCCTACAACCTTTTACCCACCAAGTTGTCGCCTCTGCTAAACCCTCCCCTTGCCTGCCGCTTCCTCAAAGCCTCATTCCCAACCTTCTGTTGACTACGCCTCCCCCTAATCCTCCACCGCTTCACCCTCCAAGGCCCGCAGCCGCCACCCCCTCTTGAAGCCTCACCAATCCAATCCGCCCGCCCCTATTTCCCGTTGATCCAATTTCTCATAGCCCTCATTCTCTAGATCAGTCCAGATCTGAGAATTTCAGCCCGATCCATTTTTCCCACCACCCATACTTCATTCCGTAGCTCAGATCCTCCACCAAACATCGGATTTGTTAATCTCTCTCCCGAATATATCCATACGTGACCAGATCTATCGTTTTCAGGTCCAATTCCACCCTCTACCGTGGAGGACATCCACCTACTTTGTTTTTCATGCCACCGGTTCGACCTCGGATCGTCATACACGCATCTCCGGCTCCGGATTATTTAGTGTCTTGATCAGCCCACTATTTGGTGAAAGTTGGTCATACTGGGTTATTATTTTCAGCATTTATTTATTGGGTTTAACATTTTATATTGGTTTGGAGATATTTTAGCATAGAATTTTACTTTATATTATTATTGTGATTTGCATGGTCTATTAGTCGCGCGCTCCTGTTTTGACCCTCAACATGGAGGAAAGCCTAAACTTATTTCGCATTAATTAATTATTGTGTCTTGTTGTAAATTTATCTGTGTGAGATGCTTTAATTAATATCTAACTGTGGCTTAATCCGTTGAGTTTTGCATAGCATGTACGGTTAGGTCGCCGCTTATCTCCCCGTCTATAGATTCGTCCTGCGTCGCTAGCTCTCGGGGAAGATTTGAGTAATAAAAAGTGCTTTTATATTCTGGTATTGATTAGGGCTCCGTCTCGCAAGGTGGTGTGGTCATGAACATGGAGGTTAAATTATCATTCATTAACACCCACCCAATGAACTTTATTCACTTTTATGTTCAAATGGATGATGTAAGTTAGGTGATCTTTAACGAATGATGGTTTAATCCATGCGTTTACGGCCGCCATCACCGTGCCAAACGGAGCTTAGGTCTGGGTGGTCAAGCAATTAAAAAAAGAAGTGGCCTCATGAACCAGCTAATCTGATGTGAGGTTGTGTACCAGAGGGTCTTGCTCGTGAATGAGCAAACTTGGGCCTTAACCTTACGTTGGGAAGTGCAATATTTTATCTTAACGAAATTTGCTACTGTACTCGTGCCAAATCATTTGTAATGATCCTGGCCATTATGCATAATGATTCATTTGTAGCATGTTTTTAAATTCTTTTTGAACATAAGAGCACACCGTTCGTCAAATTGGGTGCATTTTATATTTAAAAAAACGCATCAAAATTTAAAGTTAATATTGGCGTAACCTCAATAAGCGGCCTAGCTCCAATATAGAAATGTTGTGGCTAGGGCTATTAGAGCCCCTACGAAAGCAAAAAGAGTCTCATTAACTTACAAACTTGAATGAAGTTCAAATTGGGTTTTCATATCATTTGGGCTAGCTTAGTTGGGTCAATGAGTATTGATAGGGTCTCCTTAGAAGTGCTAGCCGCACACCATGCGCGGGGTGCAGATATCTGAGAAACCCCCCGCCCGCGGCGTAACTGCCCGCAGCGTAACCGCCCGAGCCGTAACCACTGTCGCAGCCACCGCCGTCGTTACCGTTGCTACCGCTGCGTTGTAACCCCCTGATCCGGGCGGTTCCTTCGCCGCTCAGACCTCCGCCAGCGCGTGGAGGGTCGCCCTCCTGCTGCCCTCACCGGGCGGCAATCCTGCCGCCGCCCCAATTAGAGGAGGACTTGTTGCTGCTTGAGACGGGCGGCCAATATGGCAGCCCATCCTCTTGCCGCCGCCCCAAATCGGGGCGGCCTTCTGCTACTCGAGACGGGAGGCCAATATGGTCGTCCGTCCTCCTCCCGCTGCCCCTATTTCAGGAGGCCTTTTTACCGCCCTCCCGCCGCCCCTATTTGGGGAGGCCTTCTTTCGCTCTCCCAGGACGGGCGACAATTTTTGCTGCCCGTCCAGCCGCCGCCCCTTTAAGGGGCGGCATCCCTGCCAGCAGGAACGGACGGCAAAAACTGCCGCCCGATCCCCCCTGTATCTCCCGGGATGGGCAGCTATTTTTGCCGCCCGACCTGCTGGTTTGCCTCCGCCGCTCCCGCCAAGGGGCAGCCCTCTCTTTGCCTAGGCCGGGCGGCTAAATTGGCCGCCCGACCTTGGCCGACATCCCTCTTCGGTCGCCGCCCTTGCTGACCGCACCTCCCTCGCGTGAGAAGCTGTTATTTTCTGGCAAGGGTTGCGATTTTTTCGGTCGAAGCAACTTCGTCTTTCTCTTAAATATGGTGATCTGTGTGCCTCTTTTTAGACAATTTTGTTGGATATAGTGGTCAACCTTAGAGGGGGCGGGGTGAATATTGTTTAACGACAATTATTAAAAATTCGAATTATTTTGATCCAGGAAAACTAGTTCAAGAGCGTTAGATAGCTAACGCGCGACAGTATGTTACAGAACTCATTTTCTGGATAGATTCCCCCTTAGAAATCCATGCACCTTTCAGAGAAGTACAAGCTAACACACAAAACGTAATATCCAGAAGAATACGCAGAAAAAGAATTTCATTTCAAAGTAAAATCAACAATTGTTTTAAGGATTACAAAAACTTGATCTCCGTGACGCCGGAGATCGAAGGCGATGAATAGAAACAACTTTGGGTTTTCTATACCGACCCGCTCCACGGACCGGTTGGCTCTCTCCCTTTTCCTCCAAGAAAGGTCTTCGAGCCAACTCTTCACCTCCACACAAGGGTCTTAGAGCCCATCTACATCACCTGATCTAGACATCCCTTACCCGGGATGATTTCTCACAGAATCTTCCCCGGATTCCGATGACCTTCTCCGGTCAATTTCCTTCACCACAAGCAAAATCGAGAAAGAGAAAGAATACAACAAAAGTTTAAAGGATTTAAGGCAATTAAAATCTCCCTCTTGATGAATCCTCGGTCCACGGCCGGTGCTTGAGATCTTCGTGTGCATGCACCCGACCGTCTCTTTGTAGTCGATGTAATTCTAGGCTCGCCAAAGTTCTTCGTGCGCGAACGAGAGGGAGGAAGTCTTCTCTTCCTTTGACGGAGACGCCGGAACGGACCACAAGAGAGGCGGTCGAACCCTAGGAGTCGTAGATATCTGTCTCTTTTCGTCTTAGGTCTCAACACAGAAAAAGAGGCGCCTTTATATACAAATTTGTC
The DNA here is from genome assembly GCA_039513925.1 of Platanthera zijinensis. Taxonomy (NCBI): domain Eukaryota; kingdom Viridiplantae; phylum Streptophyta; class Magnoliopsida; order Asparagales; family Orchidaceae; genus Platanthera; species Platanthera zijinensis. The sequence continues at coordinate 153,050,069 of CM077087.1, forward strand.
AAAATAGGCTACCGCTAGCAATAAGACTAGCGCTCGGCGGTAGGTTCACGCGCTTGATGTTGACAGCTGTCCTCCAAATTTGGAAAAATATTCAAAACAAATATTTTCCTTTTTCCAATGCTAGCGCGACGCGGTAAGTAGATAGCGTGAGGCGGTAGTCCGGTCTCAATGCAGGCGACGCCTCGAAGCGTTGAGTGGGTTATCGTGGCGCGGTACCAAGCTAGAGCCCTACATTAGTTCTATCTCGACGCTCTCGACGCCAATGTCTCAACTCTCTCGACGCTCTCAACGCCTGTCTAGCGCGGCGCGGTAGAAAGCTAGCGCCTGCGCGGTAGGTTCCCGAGAGCCTGGCAAATTAATTCATCAAGCTAGCGCGCGCGGTAGGACTAGCACAGAGCAGTAGCTTCCCGAGCGCTTTGTCCATTTAATTTTTGTTAACGTCCGACGTTTGCTACCACCGCTTGGCGGTAGGTTCCAGAGGAGGTCTCCTTGAATTTCTTGAACCTGTAAACCTGCACACTCTACCAAACAAAAGATGTAATCAAATATAACCTGGGAGTTAATATATTATCAAACTAAGGATATGTGAACCTTCGACTCCAGCAATCTCCCCCTTTTGATAATATCAATTCTCGTTCATGAGATATAATAATGAAGTGCATGATATAACGAATTTATATCAAAGGTAATCTTGAAGCCTCAGGTTTCAGGTTCTGTATAGCTCCCCTACACACGCGCTCCCCCTATATATGTGTTATATATTCTCCCCCTACTTACGTGCACACAATGAACTATGCTCCCCCTACATGTGATCCACACTTACCCATGAATCATGAACAATCAATTCTCCCCCTTTGATATTATTGAAAGGGGATGGGTCAGACCATAAACAAACATACACATGCACGAGGGAGACGAAATGCAATTTTTAATGAGCATGAGAAAGAAAGAAAACAGTGCACGTGTATAGACAGTGAAACGAGAAGAGAAAACAATAGGGATGACCAAGCATGAAATCAGAGAATATTAATCATAGAGTCCACGCGAATAAATGCAGTACATTGAAATAGGTGTAAATAATCATTTAGAGTTACAAGAGATTGGACAACACAAGTAGACTAAGCACATAATCATGTAGAGTACACTGTTACAAGAGTTATTAATGCAGAGGAACATTGTACAAGTCATGAATAGAAATCGTGTGCGAGAACGTACGTGTTATAGAGATATAGTGTCGTGTTAGTCCAATTCTTATGCATGGAAGCGTTAGATAGAACAATGACGTGTGAACGTGTAGCATCAAAAGACAAACACCAAGTAGAGTTAACTTTCATTACATGGTTTATCTCAGTAATTAAATATGCTATCGTGAGAGGAATAGAGTGAAAAATCACGTCACGTTGCTATCCATGTTATATAAAAGCTAAAAATAGGGGCACTAAGATTATGGTTCTTGTCCCTGCACAAGATCGAAATGATTTTTGTACCAACGTGCTCATCCTCACAATGATCATAAAGACTTATCAGGAGGAGTGAGTAGTGCTAGGGGGGATATCCTTGACACAAGGCTTGATAACATTCATTATAATGCAGACTCGTTGGGCTATCAAATTTTACGTTTTATGGTTTAAGATCCTCAAATCAATCGAAATCTACCCACATAGATAGATACACTTTAACTCATATACACATGACGACCACTATAGATTTTGCCCAAAGTTCTACCATTTATAAAAACACATATGTATCGTGACATTGATTATTCAAGGTATTTCGAATGTGGTAGACACAATATCACGAGTTATATCATGTAAGCATATACTTTCTACAAGAGTGCCTCGTCTAGGGATGTGTGTTCGTGAGTAAGCTCAAGTAGACGTCATATATCATATGGAGTTTCACAGTTACAGATTCTATTAAATTTAGTTTTATCCAATGCACAAAATAACTAGTTCATTGCTTTGGCATTGTTCGAACACCTATGCTTGTTAGCGTCATCCCATTTATTGTGTTGTTTGACCAAGACGGTATCACCTACGACAGTGGTGGGTGCAATGTATTTTGTCTCAATCATGGCCAACACGTCCATGATTTAAGTCATCAGAAAGATTTTCATTCGTGTTCTCTAGTGACTGTAGTCACTCCCCATGAACAGTAGGGCCTACTCACACCCTATCCCTCAAGAAATGCGTGAATAGCGGCCATCTTACTTCAGGTTGTTAAGCCTTTTTGAAGTAATCTCCCTATGATACCACTTGTTGGATCTAGTGGCCAACCTTAGAGGGGGGGGGGGGTGAATACTGTTTAACGACAATTATTAAAAATTTGAATTATTTTGGTCCAGGAAAATAAGTTCAGAAAGCTACCGCATGGCGTTTGGTAGCTAACGCGCGGAGGTATATTACAAAACTTATTTTCTGGGAAGATTCCCCCTTGGAAATCTATGCACCTTTCAGAGAAGTACAAGCTAACGCACACAACGTAATATCAAGAAGAATATGCAGAAAAATATTTTCATTTCAAAGTAAAATCAACAATTATTTTAAGGATTACAAAAACTTGATCTCCGTGATGCCGGAGATCGAAGGCGATGAATAGAAATAACTTTGGGTTTTCTTTACCGACCCGCTCCACAGACCGGTTGGCTCTCACCCTTTCCCTTTAAGAAAGGTCTTCGAGCCGAATCTTCACCTCCACACAAGGAAGGGTCTTAGAGCCCTGCTAGATCACCCGATCTAGACGTCCCTTCACCGGGATGATTTCTCACAGAATTCTTCCCCAGATTCTGACGACCTTTCCCGATCGATTTCCTTCACCACAAGCAAAATAGAGAAAAAGAAAGAATACAACCAAAGTTTAAATGATTTAAAATGATTAAAATCTCCCTCTTAACGAATACTCCATCAAGCGATCCACGACCGGTGCTTGAGATCATCTTGTGCTAGCACCCGGTCATCTCATTGTAGTCGATGTAGTTCTAGGCTCGCCGGAGTTCTTTGTGCGTGAACGGGAGGGAGGAAGTCTTCTATTCCTTCTACGGAGATGCCAAAACTGTAACACCCCAGAAATCTCAAAAAGCCAAAGTAGGATTCAGGTTGGCTGACACGGCCTGAGACACGGGCATGTCTCAGGGCATGTCAGGTCTACACGGCCTTGGACACGGGCATGTCCCAGGGCATGTCCCTATTCTCGACAAGTTCTCGAGCCCTGATCATCGAGTGTGGAACACGGCCTGTGACACGGGCGTATCACAGGGGCGTGTTTGGCACACGGCTAGGGACACGGGTATGTGCTTTAACCGTGTCCTGCTCGGGAACTTTTGGAGATTGTGTTACAGGGGTGACACGGCCGGGTACACAGCCGTGTACTGTGTTACACGGGCGTGTCAGGCTTGACACGGGCGTGTCAATGCCCATGTTCTGGTTTATTTTAAGTCAGTTGTGCACCGCTTCAGGAATACAGCCTATGACACGGGCGTGTCACAACCCGTGTTCGGCCCAGGAAATCCAATTCATGGCTGATCAAAGCCGTTCATTTTCTTTGACCAAGATCCAATGGTCTGGGCTCTTCCCTGGGTTGATAAGGCCGGGATTGAAGAGGAGAAAGCTCATTTGAGTTTCATCTTTCTCTTTCTAAAGTTAAGAGAGAGGGGAGAGCAAAGCAAGGAAGAAGAAGAGGAATCCGGCCGCCAGTGGTGCTGCGGTGGTCCAAATCGCGAGCCGAGTTCAGATTTACGAAGGCAAGACTGCTACGAAGGCTTTCATCCATCTCAATTCTCTCCATGGCTTCGAGGCGAATTCCAAGGGTAACGATTTCTGTCTTGGACATGTGAAGTCCTACTTTCCTGCATTTGCATAGGGAAAATCCGTCCCCGCGAGTGTGCGGTGGGTTGTGGTGTCCCTTGGGGTAGATATGTGAAGTCCCCCTTGTTAGAGTCCGAAATTGGAGTACGGATCTAGGCATGCTGTGTGAAGCCCATCTGGACATGTTGGTCTGGATTGGTGATGCTTGTTTGCACATCGGAGAAGACTCTGTGATTATTGCTTGTATGCATGAAATCCGTGGTGGATACCTATCGCTTGGTGCAGCAGGAAGTACTGGAGGAAGTCCAGGAAATTGTGAGAGTTGGGTTCAACTCTTGTGGTCGTGAGTTGCCACTTTGTGTGAGGTTGGGCCGTTTGGCTGCAACTGTATATAAAGGGCTTCGTGCCGAACAGGAAGGTGAAGCTGTACCCGCGTCAGGCCAGCCTTGCATCTTACGATGTGAGCAACGGGATAAGCGGATCTGTACCCGCGTTATTGTTGGCTAACCTTGGGTGCTTAAGGCCCTGTTAGGATCACATAGCGAGAGTCGACGACTTGCAAGCCGATCATGACTAGAATGCTCATTGGTGGGATCCAGTGTTTCCGGTAAACCCGAATGTGCCCTGAGTGCACGGAGCGTCGGGCCGTCGTGCCGACGTTTGTGATATGTATTGACTGTGCGGTCGTGCACGTCTTGCGTGGTTTGCTATATATATATCATATTAGAAAATGCTATGCAGGGATGGAATTCTGCTGCCCCGTGCAGGGGCAGGGTCATTATAATTGGTCAGCTGAATGCTGACCGTTGCCTTGTTTGCCACCGCTTGGTGGATTGGTTCTTGCAGGTGCTGGAGGTGCTGGTCCGAGCGGGACTTAGCGGGCTGAAGCCCAAGCTGCGTTGCTGCCCTCGAAGGCTTTGTTTTATTTCTTCTTATTCATGTGTGGCTGGCCTGCGTGCCGATGTCTGTAAACCACACCTTGTTAAGAGAAATTTGTAAGGCCTTAAGGCCAGATACTTTGGTTGTATACATTCCTATGTTTTAGTGGACAGTTCTTGTTTTGCTTGAGTTCAAGATTTCAACCGTAAAGCTTCTGCTAGAATGCTCTGTGTTAGGATGCGTTGGTTTTGATATTATTTCGTAGCGTTCCGCCTGTTGGTTGAATATGTGTGGGGCCCCGGCCGGACACTCTATTATATTCTTCTTGACGGGTAGAGGTGTTATAATTTGGTATTAGCTTGTTGGTCGATCTCTTCCGAATTCGCGGACGAATTCTTTTGAGGGGTGGCGAGCACGTGTTCGTGCTGTCGTTATAACACTTAACTTGAACTCAAGAATGTCCACTTAGGAATGCAAATACACTTGTTTGTTGGACTTGTGTATTCTTTTTGTATGTTTGTCGTTTACTTGGTCGCTAATTTGTGTGTAAAACACATATAGGTGACTAGAAGTGTTGCGGGTCAATCCGAACCTCAACATTCTGTAGAAAGTGTGGCACCAGCTGAGGTGCCCACACCTCCTCCATCCGCTGAAACGGTACATTTCATCACGGAAATGGTACTTGCTGTGATGAATGCTCAGCAGGCTGGGCAGGCACGTCCTGCAGTTGTGCCAACGCATGCTGGGGTACGGTAAGAACCGGTAGAAGCTGTAGTTGATCCGCGGGCAGCAGATAAACAATTGAAGCAATTCCTGAGCTTCAATCCTCCGCAATTCACTGGGGCAGGGTCACCGGCCCAAACAGAGGATTGGCTTGCTAGGATCAAGAGGATCATCAGAGCGATCAAAGTTGAGGAGGGACAGAAGGTTATGTTGGCCACTTTCCTACTGGAAGGATAGGCTCGTTTATGGTTGGATGAGATTGAACTGCATCACTTGGCCGGTAGACAACTTGCAGAAGTCTCGATGGACGAATTTTCTCGGTTGTTCTTGGCACAACATCTACCAATGCAGCAAAGGATATCGATGGAAATGGAATTTCAACGGTTAACTCAAGGAGATCGTAGTGTGGATGATTACCTACATGAGTTCACACGTTTGGGAAGATATGCAGGTACAATCTTCGCCGAAGAAGAGCGTAAGACTAGTAGGTTTTATGCGGGACTGCGAGATGAGCTGCGGTATTTGCTCTCGAGTTCTGTGAGTCAGGGATTTCAAGCCTTAGTCTGTACGGCTCGGTCTTTGGAGACGGGCATGAAAAGAGGGCAGGCAAAAGGGACCTTGGCTGTGACAAAGCCAGAGTTCAAGCCACCGCGTCCGGAGAAGTTTGGGTACCGTAAGAGATGGGGAAAGAAGTCCAAGTCTACTGGACAAGCTCCTTCTGAGACTGTGACAGAGACATCTGGGTATGGATCTCGCGCTTGTTTTACGTGCGGGAAGTTGGGACACTTCGGACGTGATTGCCGAGTTGGTCCTCCTAAGGGTGACAAGAAGAAGAGAGCGTCTTATGCGGAGAAAGGGAAGACTGTGTTGGAGTCTTCTGCCTCGCACGCGCAGCCCAGGGTCTTCAACCTTGGACAACTGGAGGCCATTAAGCAGGCGGATGTCGTCACAGGTGCGCGAAGTTTTTAATGTTATTTTATACTGTGTGCTATGCTTATTTTGATTGTGATGTTTTAGGGTTTGTCCTTATACGATAGTATCCAGCGCGAGCACTGTTTTACACAGGTGCTTCACATTCGTTTCTGTCTGAAGAGTTCGTCTTTCGTGTCGGGGTACCTATCCGGACCACGACAGACAGTGTAAAGTTGTTGTTACCTAACAGATGTTTGATGTGCGCGGATAAATCTTGCGGTCTTGAGGTCAAGATAGGGAGTCAGGAGTTCAAGGTGGAAACATTAGTATTACCGATCAAGGAATTTTATATAATCTTTGGTATGGACTGGCTGTCAGAGCAGCGTGCCTGTATAGATTGCACTTCAAAAGAGGTCACACTTGGGCAGAATACTGAACAAGAGACCAATTTCATTGGTATACAAGGGATGAGTGGGATGTTGTTATCTGCTCTCCAAGTCATTAAGGCAGTTCAGAAGGGTGCGGAGTTGTTCTTCACACTCATAGAGGCGGTGGCGCTGAAGGCCAGTGTGAGTGAAGTGCCGATTGTGTCGGAGTATGCTGATGTGTTTCCAAAGGACCTTCCGGGGTTACCTCCCCAAAGGGAAATCGACTTCGCTATCGAGCTGGTGCCGGGTACGAAACCTGTTGCCCGTTCACCGTATCGGGTAGCGCCAAAAGAGATGGCCGAACTAAAAGTTCAGTTGCAAGAACTGTTGGAGCAGGGATATATACGCCCAAGTATGTCACCTTGGAGGCGCCTGTTCTTTTTGTGAAAAAGAAAGACGGTAGTTTGCGACTATGTATTGATTATCGCGAACTGAATAAACTGACGGAGAAAAACAAGTATCCGATTCCTCGGATCGATGACTTGTTCGATCAGCTAGCAAGCTTAACCGTCAATTCCAAGTTGGATTTGAAATCCGGGTATTACCAATTGCGGATTAGGGAAGGTGACATTCCCAAGACAACGTTTGGCACACGCTACGGTCATTATGAGTTCACAGTGATGCCGTTCGGCTTATGTAATGCGCCTTCGGTATTCATGGATCTCATGCATCGAACGTTCCGCGAATAATTGGATCTGTTTGTGATTGTGTTCATTGATGATATCCTCGTGTACTCTCAGTCGGAGGAAGATCATGCAAACCATTTGCGGTTGGTATTGCATACCTTGCGGAGAAATAAGTTGTTTGCCAAGTTCTCTAAGTGTGAGTTCTGGCTCTCGTCGGTGGCTTTTATGGGCCATGTGGTAAGTGGAGAGGGCATAGCAGTGGATCCGGCAAAGATAAGTGCCATTTCGTGATTGGCCAGTTATGTCTTCGGTGGCCGAAGTCAGAAGTTTTCTTGGACTGGCAGGCTACTATAGACGATTTGTGGCGAACTTCTCCCGGATTGCTTTGCCTTTGACTACGTTGACGAGAAAAGATCAGAAGTTCGTTTGGACACCGGAGTGCGCGCGAGCTTTTGAGGAGTTAAAAGGTCGTTTGACCACGACGCCTGTTTTGACGTCGCCTTGTGGTACAGACGGTTTTGAGATATATAGCGATGCGTCAGGAAGCGGCTTAGGCTGCGTTCTCTCGCAGTTTGGCAAGGTGATCGCTTATGGCTCACGTCAATTAAAGGTGCATGAGCGTAATTACCCCGTCCACGACTTGGAGTTGGCGGCGTTGATTTTTCACTAAAGTTATGGCAGCACTATCTTTATGGCGTGAAAGTAGATATTTATACAGATCATAAAAGCCTAAAGTATCTGCTCGATCAAAAAGATTTGAATATGCGACAAAGGAGGTGGATGGAATTCCTAGGGGATTATACCTTCGACATTCACTATGTTCACGGAAAGGGAAATGTGGTCGCTGATGCCTTGAGTCGTCGGACTCCGGTGTGGGCAAGTTGGTTGCGGATACATGATGAGCGTCTAATCCAGGAGTTGGAAGCGTTGGAGATATCTTGTGTTGAAAGGGATTCTTCGGCCGATGCATGCTTGAACTGGATGGAGGTTCAATATGACCTTGTGGACAGGGTTCGACGGGCAACAAAGTTTGATGAAAGTCTCCAACGCTATGCCAAGGAAGGGTCTGGTGACCAATTCTCCTGGGATGACGGGTTATTACGGAAGGATGGCCGATTGTGCCTCCCTTGTGCGGGTAAATTGCGAGAAGAATTGTTATATGAAGCACACTTTACAAAGTACTCAATTCACCCTGGGAGCACAAAGATGTACAAGGACATGAAGAAATTGTTCTGGTGGCCCGGTTTAAAGAAGGACATAGCTGAGTATATGGCTAAGTGTCGTACTTGTGCTTTGGTAAAGGCAGAGTGTCAACGGCCTAGCGGTTTCCTGAAATCATTGCCAGTTCCGCAGTGGAAGTTTGAGGATATTTCTATGGATTTCGTGCACGAATTGCCGAGATCTCAACGTGGGAATGACTCAATCTGGGTGATTGTAGACCAGTTGACAAAGGTGGCTCACTTTCTACCGAACAAGCGGGACGATTCAGTGGAAACGTTGGCAAAGCTCTATGTGGAGCAGATTGTTCGATTGCACGGTATTCCCCGAAGCATCGTCAGTGACCGTGATGGGCGATTTACTTCAAAGGATTGGAGGCTAATCCATCAGCTGTTGGGCACGAAGTTAGCATTCAGTACGGCCTTTCATCCGCAAACGGATGGCCAAACTGAACGAACCAACATAACAATGGAGGATATGCTCCGTATGTGCGCCCTAGACTTCGGTAAGAAATGGGAAGATCATCTTGTTATGGTGGAATTTGCCTACAATAATAGCTACCAAGCGAGCATCGGCATGACACCGTTTGAAGCTCTGTATGGTCGCAAGTGCCGTACACCGTTAGCTTGGGCAGAAACTGGCGAATCCAAACTGTTGGGACAAAAGGCAGTCGAGGATGCTAACTCAACAATACGCTCTATTCGAGAGAGACTACTAATAGCCCAGGATCGGCAAGCAAAGTATTACAATGCTAAGCACCGGAACGTGGAGTTCGCGGTGGGTGACTTTGTCTATTTAATGATTAAACCCTTCAAAGGCGTATCTCGGATTCGGTGGTTGAAAAAGCTACGTCCGCGATACCTTGGTCCGTTTGAAGTGGTGGAGCGAGTTGGGGAAGCTGCCTATCGGCTAGCCCTTTCATCGGAATTGGGTGGACTGCATGATGTGTTTCACATCTCGGTACTACGAAAAGAAGTCAAGGATCCAGCTCAAGTGATTGAGAATGATCGGGTGCCGGTTGAGTATGGGCTAACGACAAAGGTGAGGCCCATTCGGATCGAGGATCGAGCCGAGAAACAGTTGCGGAACAAAACGATCGGGATGGTCAAAGTCCGGTGGTACAATTGTGGCCAAGAAGAGCTAACATGGGAGCGGGAGCAGACCATGCGAGCCGAGTTTCCCGAGTTATTTTCGTAACCTGTTCGCTCGTTTGTATATGTGATAGAAACATATATGTCTTTGATTATGTTATGTTGTTATCTCCCTGCTATCTTCAAATTTCGGGACGAAATTTTATTAAGGAGGGGAGGATTGTAACACCCCAGAAATCTCAAAAAGCTAAAGTGGGATTCAGGTTGGCTGACACGGCCTGAGACACGGGCGTGTCTCAGGGCGTGTCAGGTCTACACGGCCTGTGACAAGGGCGTGTCCCTATTCTCGACAAGTTCTCGAGCCCTGATTGTCGAGTGTGGAACACAGCCTGTGACACGGGCATGTCATAGGGGCGTGTTTGGCACACAGCTAGGGACACAGGCGTGTGCTTTAGCCGTGTACTGCTCGGGAACTTTTGGAGATCGTGTTAATGGGGTGACATACGGCCAGATACACGGCCGTGTACTGTGTGACACGGGCGTGTCAGGCTTGACACGGGCGTGTCAGGCTTGACACGGGCGTGTCAATGCCCGTGTTCTGGTTTATTTTAAGTCGGTTGTGCACCGCTTCAGGAACACGGCCTGTGACACGGGCGTGTCACAACCCGTGTTCGGCCCAGGAAATCAAATTCAGGGCTGATCAGAGCCGTACATTTTCTTTGACCAAGATCCAATGGCCTGGGCTCTTCCCTGGGTTGATAAGGCTGGGATTGAAGAGTAGAAAGCTCATTTGAGTTTCATCTTTCTCTTTCTAATGTTAAGAGAGAGGGGAGAGCAAAGCAAGGAAGAAGAAGAGGAATCCGGCCGCTGGTGGTGCTGCGGTGGTCCAAATCGCGAGCCGAGTTCAGATTTACGAAGGCAAGGCTGCTACGAAGGATTTCATCCGTCTCAATTCTCTCCATGGCTCCGAGGCGAATTCCAAGGGTAACAATTTCCGTCTTGGACTTGTGAAGTCCTACTTTCCTGCATTTGCATAGGGAAAATCCGTCCCCGCGAGTGTGCGGTGGGTTGTGGTGTCCCTTGGGGTAGATATATGAAGTCCCCCTTATTAGAGTCCGGAATTGGAGTACGGATCTAGGCATGCTGTGTGAAGCCCATCTGGACATGCTGGTCTGGATTAGTGATGCTTGTTTTCACGTCGGAGAAGACTCCATGATTATTGCTTGTATGCATGAAATCTGTGGTGGATACCTGTCGCTTGGTACAGCAGGAAGTACTGGAGGAAGTCCAGGAAATTGTGAGAGTTGGGTTCAACTCTTGTTGCCGTGAGTTGCCACTTTGTATGAGGTTGGGCCGTTGGGCTGCAACTGTATATAAAGGGCTTCGTGCCGAATGGAAAAGGTGAAGCTGTACCCGCACCAGGCCAGCCTTGCGTCTGATGATGTGAGCAACGGGATAGGCGGATCTGTACCCGCGTTATGGTTGTCTAACCTTGGGTGCTTAAGGCCCTGTTAGGATCACATAGCGAGAGTCGACGGCTTGCGTGTCGATCATGACTAGAATGCTCATTGGTGGGATCCGGTGTTTCCGATACACCCGAATGTGCCCTGAGTGCACGGAGCGTCGGGCCGTCGGGCCGACGTTTGTGATATGTATTGACTGTGCGGTCATGCATGTCTTATGTGGTTTGCTATATATATATCATATTGGAAAATGCTATGCAGGGATGGAATTCCGCTGCCTCGTGCCAGGGGCAGGGTCGTTATAATTGGTTAGCTGAATGCTGACCGTTGCCCTGTTTGCCACCGCTTGGTGGATTGGTTCTTGCAGGTGCTGGAGGTGCTAGTTCGAGCGGGACTTAGCGGGCTGAAGCCCAAGCTGCGTTGCTGCCCTCGAAGGCTTTGTTTTATTTCTTCTTGTTCATGTGTGGCCGGCCTGCGTGCCGATGTCTGTAAACCACACCTTGTTAAGATAAATTTGTAAGGCCTTAAGGCAAGATACTTTGGTTGTATACATTCCTATGTTTTAGTGGACAGTTCTTGTTTTGCTTGATTTCAAGATTTCAACCGTGAAGCTTCCGCTAGAATGCTCTGTGTTAGGATGCGTTGGTTTTGATATTATTTCGTAGCGTCTCCGCCTGTTGGTGGAATATAGTGTGGGGCCCCGGCCGGACCCTCTATTATATTCTTCTTGACGGGTAGAGGTGTTACAAGAACAAACCATAAGAGAGGCGGTCGAACTCTAGGAGTCGTAGATCTTTGTCTCTTTCGTTTTAGGTCTCAACATAGAAAATGAGGCGCCTTTATACATAACTTTGTGAAAATAGGCTACCGCCAGCAAAAAGACTAGCGTCCGGCGGTAGGTTCACGCGCTTGATGTTGATAGCTGTACTCCAAATTTGGAAAAATATTCAAAACGAATATTTTCCTTTTCCCAATGCTAGCATGGTGAGTTAAGTAGATAGCGTGAGGTGGTAATTTGGTCTCAACGCAGTAGGCACCTCGAAGCGTTGAGTGGGTTACCGCGACGCGGTACCAAGCTAGCGCCCAACGATAGTTCTATCTTGACAATCTCGATGCCGCTATCTCAACATTCTCTACGCTCTCAACGCCTGGCTAGCGCGATGCGGTAGAAAGTTAGCGCCTGCGCGGTAGGTTCCCGAGAGCCTGGCAAATTAATTTATCGAGGTAGCGTGGGCGGTAGGACTAGCGCACAACGGAAGCTTCCCGAGCACTTTGTCCATTTAATTCAGACAACCGCCCGATGTTAGTTATTACCGCTTGGCAGTAGGTTCCATAGAAGGGCTCCTTGAATTTCTTGGACCTGTAAACCTTCACACTCTACCAAACACAAGATGTAATCAAATATAACCTGAGAGTTTATATTATCAAACTAAGGATATTTGAAACGTCAGCTCCAACAGATTCTATTCGCCCGGCCAGTGGTTACGAGGGGAAATTACCGGCTTGCCACTCTCGATATCTATAAATAGCCCATTGCTATTCATTTTTATCTCTTCCTCATTCGAAAAATCCTCCTATCGATCTTCTCTCTCCTCTCTCCTCCTACGATTTTCTCTCTCCACCACTTCCCTTCCATCCACGCTTTCATGCGCGCCCCTTAGGTGTGCGCTTTTGTGCGCGCCTCTTACGTGCGTGTTTCTGTGTGCGCCTCTTCCACACGCACTCTCGCACGAGCCTCTTTCGTGCGCGCTCCCACGTGCGCCCCTTCCACACGCGCCCTTGCATGCACCTCTTCCTAGTGCGCTCCCGTGTGCGCCTCTTCCTTGCACTCTCTCCTCTAATTAGCAGCCTTTGTGCTCTCCTCCATCAAGCGACTGGCGCACTCTCATCCATCAAGCGGCCCACGTGCTCTCCTCCAGCAAGTGGACCGCACGCTCTCCTCAAGCAAGCGGCCCGCACACTCTCCTCCACCAAGAACCCTGAGCGCTCTACTCCAGCAAGCGCCCTATGCTCTCTCCTCCAGCAATTACCCCACTCACTCTCCACCAGCAAGCACCCCATGCACTCTCCGCTAGCGAGCACTTCGCTCATTTTCCTCCACCAAGTGCGCCTGCGCGCGCTCCGCCATCAAGACCATGTAACGCACAAAATTTCACCAGGTATAGATCTCTGAGAGCTACCGCCCGATGGTAGTAATAGCACTGGCGGTAGCGTAGCCAATTTTATTAGTATGGCTCTCTGTGAGCTACTGCATGATGGTAGCCAAACCGCATGGAGGTAGAGACCTTTCGTTGTAAGAGTCGTAATAACACAACACTTCACCTACCGCTTGGCGATAGTGTAGTACCATGTGGCGGTAGTGAGACAATTACGGCGCGGCTACATGTTGGCGTGTGATTTGAGATTTTGAAAGGTGGGCTTGCGAGAGAAGTCACCGATTGGAGTTCCTGCGCGACAGTATCTTATTATCGTGCGGTGGTAGCATTTTGTAAAGAGAACCGTTTTGAATCATGGTCATTCGTCATGATACGACGGTGGGCTGTGGTTTCTGCCGATTTAAGTCCATGGGATGAGAGTTATTTATCATTCTAAACCTAGGCTTTCTCTTTCTAAGAGTTAGAGAGAAGGGAGCACAAGGAAGAGTAAGAAGAAGGAGAATCTTGCCTCTACCAGAGCTTTGGACCCCCAAATTACGAGCTCATTCTAGATCTACAAAGAGCGGCCCAGTGCGGTTCTTTCCATCCATTTGGATTATGATCTATGGCTCAAAAGAGGAGTTTATGGGTAATGATCTTCCTCCTTGGACATGTGAAGTCCTCATTTTGGCATGTTGCATGAAATCCCCCATAATTTGGTGAAGAGCAAAGGAATTTTCAATGGGTTGATCTATGGTATCCCCGATGTGATACTTGCATTTATAATTAAGAATTGAAGCACGAAATATGCATGTTGTGTGAAGCCCATCCGGACAGGTTGGTCTGGATTGGTGATGGTTATCTTGGTGATTTGCGTGCCGGAGAACACTCCGTAGTTAAACGTGTAGTTTCAGAGTCATGGGGGTATGCAGTTTGCTTCACTGAGTGTACTGAAGTTGGCCTCCAGGAAAATACCAAATTTCTGGGGAAGTGATCGTGTTCTGTCCCCTACTGCACGGCTGTAGCGCTACCGTCGGCGGTAACTCTCAGTGAGTTATTGTGAGTCCTAGATCGTGGAGAGTAGGGGTCCTATATATTGATATGTGAGCTTAAATGACGTAGGGGTCATTCAGAGAGCGTTACGAACACAAATAACCAAACCAATCCCAACACGCCTTAGATCTACTGAAAGTGTAAAGTTGTCAACCTAAATCACCTAGAGGGGGGTGAATAGGTGAATCGTGCATCTATTTGCGGAATAAAAATTTTAACAATCACGCACAAGAATTCAAGCAATCACAGAAGACAAGAAGATTTATAGTGGTTCCCCAATCTTGGGTACGTCCACTTTACCTCACTTATCTAGCAAATCACTAGACTCGGCTACTCCACTATCTCGGATTGAAAACAATCCTACACCTCAGAACCAAGTTCCTACAAACTCGATCTAAATGGATCTACACTCGGAAGTAAAAACTTCCTACAACTCGGAGAGCAACGCTCCTACACTCGGAGAAAATCTCCTACAATAATAACAAAGAGATTTGGAAATACAAACACAGTAATTTCTCAGATCTGGAAAAATAATTCTCTAAGTCTTCTTATTGAAGTTGCGGCTCTTTCAGAAATGGTTGAAGAAGATTTGTAGATCTGACCTGAGAAAGCTTTGACCTACTCGATAAAGGAGAGGATGAGGATCCCTTGTATAGCAAGTCCTTCTTAATCAAAAATAGAAAATTCAATCTACTCGAGAGCGGCGGCGACGGCTTCAGAGTTTGTTCCTTTTCTTTTTAAGAGAGACGACCGATCCAGAAGAATTCGAAGGTACGGACTACCGCTTCTTGCAATTGTTAGGATTTAGTCTTAATGAAAAGACCTTATATAGGAATACCCCTAATGGTTAGAAAAGACATTAATGATGAAACGTGGACCCATCACTTCAAGTCATTTGAAAATCAGGTCGATCTGGACTTAAACAGTTTTCTGAAAAATTTGACCTGCAGTTCTCAAGAAGTAGCATTAGTTCTCGAGAACTAGTTTGATTTCTCGAGAACTATACTGTCTGGAACTAGAGTTAGTTTTCGAGACTTCAGGGCTAATAATTCTCGAGACCAATCTGGACTTCTTGAGAACCATAAGCTGACTTCTCGAGAACTATGAAGCTAAGCTTCTCGAGAACTATAAGGACTTCTCAAGAACTACTTTGGACTTATCGAGAACTATAAGGACTTCTCGAGAACTATACTGGACTTCTCGAGAGTTCGGACTTAGAAAAAATTCTTGAAGCTATCTGGACTTCTCGAGAACCAAAAGCTGGGACTTCTCGAGAACTTTGAAGCTAAGCTTCTCGAGAACTATAAGGACTTCTCGAGAACTACACTTTTTCATCTCGAGAACTATAGAATGCTTCTCGAGAACAACTAACTATACTTCTCGAGAACTAAGAGGCACTTCTCGAGAAGTGGACTTAGAGAATTTTCTGAACTTAGAGAAAATTTCTCCTAGTCCTGTCTTCATCCCATGCTCCAAGTGGTTGAACATAAAGTGTATCCCAATTGAGAGGCTACACATGAGTCAACACCTTGGATCACACAGTGAGGGATTACACTGTATGGTCCTGTGTTCCAGACCCACTATAGACTGACATTGGTCTACACTTAGCACTGAGAGAATCTGCAAACACACAACTAGAACAAGGATATCAAATACAACTTAATTCATCTTAGTTCAAGGGTGACTTTAAGCAAATCTGGGTTATTGTGGATACAATACCCAACAATCTCCCCCTATTTGTAGAAGTCAGAACCCTCTACACTAAGCTGAATTTTAACAATAAAGAAAGAACTGGAAATTAATTATTTAATCTAAGTGCAATAAGAGATTAATTGAACACACAATTAGGCAAAACTAGAAATTGTATATATGTAATGTTTTAGATTTTTAATCAACAACCATTTCATTAAAATTCTCAAAAACATATCAACAAGAATTCATTCTTTGCCTTGTTGTTGCCTGTCCTACTTCTCCTGCTGTCTCCTCTGATAGCTGAAGGGCTTTGGATAGTACCTTGGAGGCTTTGGAGGAGCTTTAGGGTTATTCTTGCCATACTCTCTATCATATATTCTTCTCTTGGTCATGGAATTCTCATATAATTCCCACTCAGAGGAACTGTAGCGGAGATTCCTGTTTTCATTAAAGTCCATGACTAATTTGAGAGTTTTAAGAATTAAGCTTTTAGAAGTAGGACTCCAGACTTCTGCAAACTCTTGGGCTTTCCTTTTCTCTGAGTCAGGCTTGGGGGAACTTTTGCTTGCAGATGGACCTTCTCCATACTTCCTTTTCTTGGGGATGTGAATTTCAGGTAGATCTTGAGGAATAACATCATCCCAAACCTAGGAATATGAAGCAGGAGGAGCATTCTGATCTTCTGGCCTAGGAGAAAAGCATGGCATTTGAGGTTGAGGAATCTGGCTGGATTCTCCTTCAGCAAGGGGGTTGAGGTTAAGAGGAATGACATTTGGATCAAGCTAAAATTTAGGGAAAATTTGATTGTGCATCCATACTGATGTTTCATAAGTATGGAATTTCACTGATTGAATTTGTTCTAAAATATTCTTATTGATTTCACTTATCTTTTCAGACCAGGCTTTGTTTGTAACTTCAGTAAACTGTTTCACAAGTTTTTCAACATGTTCTTTTACTAGGCTCTCCCCCTTTCTGAATTCTATACATAGGGTTTCTATGGCATCTTCTTTGAAAGTTCCCACTTCTTCACAGATTTTCATGACATGTTCTTGGGCTTTCTTTTCTAACTGAATCTAATTATTTGCAAGAGTGACAGACTGTTCCATTACCTATCCAACACTAGTAATGGTGTGATCTATAACTTTGCCACCAATCTGAAACAGACTTTTGAGAGAGTCAGTGTTATGTTGTATTTCAGCAAATCCTCGGCTCATTTCTTTTTCCAGAGCAATCACTTTGTCTTGCACTATTTTTAGAGAGTCATCAAAATGTTTTCTTTATTCAGCCAGCAAAATTTCAATCTTACTCAAAATGTCAGAAGAGAGAGGGGAATCAACAGCAGCAGTAACAAAAGTAACAACAATAGCAGAGGTACTTGGGGGTGGAGGAGGAGCTACCCAGGGAGGTATCTCTTCCACTACCACAGAGCTCTTGGCTCTTACAGTGTGAAGGACTGTATCAGCCTCCTCATCTATAATTTTTGGGAGGGAGAAGTCAAGGTTCTTTAGAGAGGGCTTCCACCTCTTCATGTTCTGGCTCATCCTCTTTAGAGAGAAGAATGGTCTCTTGCGCTGAAGTGTGTTCAGCTGGAGTAGAATCTTTCCTTGGAGAGGGAGAAGGAGTTGGAGCTGGAGTAGCTTCTTTCCTTGGAGAGGGAGAAGGAGTTGGAGATGGAGTAGATTGGGGTGAGGATGGTGGAGATGGTTCTTTTGATAGTTCTTTAGTGATTTTTGTGTTTAGGAGAGGAAGTGGTTCATCTGAAGTGAGTTCTTCAATCATACTGTCAATAACTTCAGTTATGTTCTTGAGGGTTTCTTGTACTTGAACATCTAAGAGAGTGGCATCTGGAAGATCTGCCACTGGGCTTTTGAGAGGAGATCACACTGAGGGAGGAGGAGACAGAATCCTGTCATCTTGAGCAGAGAGTGCAGGCTCCCCCTCAGTTGCTGCACTAGACGTTTCAGCAACATCATGTGAAGGAGGAGATGGGGTCCTGACCTCTGAGACAGAAGCTGCAAGTTCTTTAGCTAACTGCTTGGGATTCTTCAGCTTTACTTCCCATCTTTGTATGGAGGCCAATGAAATCTTTTTCAGGTGATGAATCAGAGTACCTTTAGATGTTTTGAAGGGGACAGGATCGATCTCATGAAGCAACAAAGAAATTACCCTTATAAACTTGGGATCCTGGACACTGTCCCTGATCATATCAAATAACATCATTCCATATTGGAATTTCTTCCTCCAGATAATAGCTGTCATAACATCAAATAGGTCATTGGTTATAAAACCAATGGACCCTATTCTGCACCACAAGATCTTTCCAATTATGTCTACCAGAAGCTTGCCTACATCATTCAAGGCATTCCTCCTTAATGAAGTGATATCCATAGAAAGTCCACAGAAAGAGCAAGTTCTGTAAGAATCTTCAGTTGTTAGGTCATCCTCTTCATTCACAACAGACAGCTTTAGAAGCTTTGAAACTATGGTTTTGTTCAACTTGATTTTGATCCCCCTGACTTTAGATTTCAAAACTGTACCATTTCTCCTTACCTTGGCATTCCTGAAGAATTCCTCTACATCTGGAAATAAAACCTTGCAGGGTTCTGAAAGAACGAACATCAGACCGGCTGTTTCCAGGAGAAGGAGCAAGTTCTTGAAGTCATCAGAAATGTCTGCAATCCCTGCGACAATGAGTTCACTGCTGACTCCTATTTTAAAACTCTACGCCATGGACGCTGACGGCGGCGACAGATGGAGCGCAAGACGACGGCTGCGATGAAGCTTTCTGTTGGCGGAAGGCGAAGAGTTTTTGAGAAGACTGATATCGAAATGGCAGTTGATTTAGGATGTCTAAGATATTATATATATATATATAACCTTAGTAGTGTTAATTAAGTGTCTAATTAAATTAGGATTAGGGCTGAAATCAAACGGGTTTTCGAAATAGAGGAAATTAATCAGAAAACGAAAAAGAACGAGCACTTCTCGAGCGGTGGGGTTAGTGTTGGGTATTGTATCCACAATCACCTGGATTTGAGGAAGCCTCCTATCAAGCTAAGATGAATTCACTATGTATTTGATGAATTTCTTCTAGTTGTGCTTGCAGTTATTTCACGCTAAGTACACACCAATGTCAAGGTGCAGTGGGTCAATATACACGGGTCTGCGCGACGTAATCCCTCGTTGAGCAGATCAGTGTGTTGGCCTACGTGTACTCTCTCTATTGGGGTGTAATTAATTTCAAGTACAGGGCTATGATAAAGCAAGAGTAGACAAGGATCAAGGATGGGCCAAATACCAGCTCACGGGTTGAAAGACGAGAATCGTCTAAGTGTAAATCGTCGAGAATCACTAAGTGATTCTCGCCGATTCGTCGAGAATCACTAGATGATTCTCGCCAGGTTGGGCCGGCTGTCTTGACGCAGTCAGAAAATCCTCTCAAGGCAGAATCATCGAGAATCACTAAGTGATTCTCGCCGATTCGTCGAGAATGACTGTGCATTCTCGACGATTCTGCGAGAATCAAATGTGATTCCCGCCGATTCTCCCTGGCATGTATAACCTGTGATGCCAGAATTCGCCAAGTAGAATTCGGCGAGAATCGTAAGTGATTCTCGCCGATTCGTCGAGAATCACATACGATTCTCGCCGAATTTGACTTGGGCAAATTTCTGACATTTCCTGGACCGGTCTAGGTTTCCAGCGGTATTTCGAACCGGACTTAGGTCTTTGCTTTGGTGGGGCCCACAACGGTCATCTTTATGACCTAGTGTATAAATACACAAGTATTGGTGTACAGTGTTGAGACACGGATACAGAATACGAAAGCCAGCGGCCGTCAAACCCTAAATTCGTGAACCTGCTCCGTCTCCGTCACCGCCGCTCGTACAGTGCTCACCGTTGCTGATCTCGATCTACTCCAGATCCCCGGTGATAGAAGCCAAGTCTTGCATAGCGTCTCACGCGTCTAACCAGAGATCTTTTGTCTCTTGATTTGAGATAGGGAAATCCATCCCCGTCCGAATCGATCGAGACAATCGATCCTAGTGTGACCGTTGGAAGACCTTGCCGACTTCGCTAAGAAGATTGAATCTCCAGTGCTTTGCTGCTATTTTCAGTTGCCGCCGCCAACACCGAGAGCCTTGCCGCCGCTCGTCGCCGCCGCCGGTCTCGGGGAGATTCTCTCCAAGAAAGATCTAGGGTTGTGGACATTTCGTTGCCTACAAGAACAAGTAGTCTAACGAAAAGGGACACCTAGATCTTCAAGTTGTTTGTATTTTCTTATACACTCTAATTTCATTTTCATTGTAAAGGAACATTTGGTTCCTAGTTGTAGGGTTGGGTGCAACCCGTGTTGTGGGAGTGTTGACTCCTACGTGTGGAAGAGTTCCTTCCGATAGTGTAAGGATTGGATTTCAATCCTGTTGGTGAAGTGACCGAGTCGTCCCTGGATTGGGAGATAGATCGAAGGGGGAAAGTGAACGTACCCAAATCGGGGAACCACTATATATTGCATGTGTTATTTTCTGTGCTGTGTGTTTTGTTTTGATTCTGCAGGTACACTTTTAATTCCGCAAATACGCTGCAAGTCACATATCCCTCCCATAGGTGAAGGTAGTTGACACTAGGTGGACTTTCAAGTGGTATCAGAGAGAGGTTGCTCATCAAAAAGGTTAACACCTTGAGTAGAATCCTGCCACCAGTGTCAACAAGAAGCTCAGACTCGAGCATGGAGTTGGATTGTGATGTCCCTCCTCTAAGACTCCCCTCATGTACAAAGGAGTACTATCCTGTATGGAAGTTGAGAGTACTATTTCATCTGGAGGCCATCGACCCTCGAGCATCACTCATTCTGGAAGAGGGTCCCTTCATTCCCATGAAGGCTTCCAGCTCGGGGAAAGATCTCCAAATCCCCAAGTATCCCAAAGAGATGTCGGAGACAGAGCTCTCACTGTTCAACCTGGACCAGGTGATTCGTCAGATCATCACTGATGTCTGGTCTGGACCTTCTCGCTCTAGAGTGGACAAGTGTAGGACAGCCAAGTCTATGTGGCAAACCATCTCAGACCTCATGGAGGGATCAGAGAAAACAGGGACCTGTCGTCAACAAGAGGATGAAGCCTATGTAGGGGTCCTCATTTCTGAAGATGAAGGGCATGATCAATCTGTCAGTATCAGGGCTCCTGTGTCCTTATCAGAGACTGAAGAAGAAGTTGAGGAAAGCAGTTCTGATGAAACTGACTCAACAGTATCTGCCGATATTTACGGTAACCCTGAACAGCAAAGCCAGGAGCAGGTAACTTCTTCCTCATGCCCCTCTCCTCTTGAAGTTCCTGAAGACTGGAACAATTCAGAGGGTAGTCCTTCCAGAGATGCAAGGGATATGGATAGCTTCAATCAAAGGATTGAAAATCCTGATTCTCTTGAGAGTGCCCTTCAGAAGAGCAACTTACTTGTGGAGGAGCAAGCTAAGGAGATTGCTCAGTTGAAGACCTTGATGAATCTCCAATTGGAATCCATCAAGGTAAAGGACTCAAAGATCTCAGATCTAGAGAGTCGTCTAGAGACCGAGAAGAGGATTGTTTCTAACTTTTCCAAGATAGATGCTATCAAAAGAAAAACAGAAAATGGGTGGATCTCCCAAATTGTCAATTCATGGAGAAATGGGGAAACTGTGTTCAGACCCCCCCACCCCGAGCAGGAAGGGCACACATCATGCATTCAGGTATGACCATAGGAACAACCATGTTCACTGCAAGAATGATCAGCCCTCATGTGGAAATACCCACAGTGCCAGAGCTGACGTGGCCACCCAGAGGAAAATACCTCAGGCTTCCACCGAGCCCTTTGTATTCTCGGCCACAGCCCCAACTCATCATGAATCTGCCAGCATCAGCTCACAATGCGCCTCTCACCTCCCTAGGACTCAGGAAAGGGGGGGTTAAAAATCATGTTGTTGGGATTCATGGGGTCCTTGGAAGGGGGCTGACTAAAAGGAAGGCACCACCTCCCAGGCCTCACGACGCCTGCCATATGCATTCTTTCCACCCTTCCAATAGTCACGGTGGAAGAGACAATTCTGTTAGCATATCCGGCTCTATCCCGTTTAGACCTAGAACTATGACTACCTCAGTCACCCGTTCAGGTCACAAACGGCGATACAACATTCATGAATGTTGGTGTTGTGGCAAAGTGGGTCATTTTGCCATAGATTGTTGGCACAAATCTTCTATGTCAAAGGTAAGGGGACTTCCACATCCTCGAGGAAATGTTAGTCCTCCCACCAGGATTCCTGAGGGGAGGCATTCCAACTATTATGATGACAGGAATCTAGGACCCAATACTTATTGGGTTCCTAAGGCAAGATAACTCTTTCCTGCAGGGTGGTCTGGGTTCCCGCAATCCTGATGGGAACCGGACAGGAGATGCTCCAAGAATGACGTGGAAAAAGTGTCGAGAATGGGAGCAGTGCCTTCATTACAGGCACATGCATACTGACCTCCTGATATACTCTGTGCTGGTAATGTGAATGTTACATCTTGTTATCACAGGTAACAGCAATTAGCCGTAAATGTTTGAGCCATAAAGCATAAATAATTCCATATATGTATTTATGTATGTTGACATATCCACACTTAATAATGAGTTCACTTCTTTTGACATTGGATGGTCATATAGAAAAATTATTCACGTATGCTCAGTCACTTAGGGAAGGAGTATAAGCGTAAGATAACCTTCAGTTACATTAGTAGTGATTAGTTTGACATTGTCAGCCATAAGTCCGCCCTGAAAAATTTTGAACCCCTTGGTTGGATTAAGAAACCATTATGCCTATTAAGACTTTCTTACCCTTGAAAACGACATAAATTTGGAATCTCAGCGATTTCCCTCATACTAAATTACTCAATTTAAATCCCGCCGACCCAACCTACATCCCGCCGACTCCTCAAATTCCAGCGACTCTTCAAATTCCGCCAACTCATCTTAAATCTCGTCGATCTAACCTAAATCTCGCCGACTCTTCAACTTCCAGCTATTCGCCGAGACTCTGTCCAAGCTCTCGTCCCACGACACCTCCCAGTGGGAATCCCTTCGACTTCTCCTCCCAGCGGGTTCCTCCTTCGGCACTGCGTGGTAACCTAACGACACTTCTGGAGACTTCCTCTCGCAACCAGGCTTTCGTCCAAGCCTCGACTTGGATCGGCGTCTCTCTCGCAACCAGGCTCGCCGTCTCTCCGGAACCTTCACTGTCTCTCCGCACTAGGTAATCTCCTACTTGTCCCCTACCGTGTGTTGAACTTAGTGTAGATTTTGTTCTCACTCTCTTGGTTTCGGAGATCCTTAGACTTGGAAATTGGTATTCCCTTTCTTTCTAGTTTGCTATGGCCCCACGGACTTCTGCTGGGCTGACCACTGGATGCGAGCTCGTGAGAACCAGATTCTCCCAGGCCTCGGACGAGTTCCGGAACATAATCATTATGCTCGAGGAAGCGGGACTGACGTTCGTGCTGGAGCACCCATGCAAGATCTTGGATAAGGAAGTCCTGGAGTTCTTTGCAACTGCCAAGCTCCGTCACGAAGACACTTCCATCAAGAGCAAGGTTGCTGGGAAGAAGGTCAAGTTATCCGCCAGGAAACTGACTCTATGCCTGCGGCTATCCAGTTATGAAGAAGAAGATTACCTGGAGGAAGAGGATAGAGCAAGGACCCTATCCTTCTGTGGACTGGCCAGGGGGACCAGGTCAATCAAAAGGAAAGACATGAACGAGGAGGGAAAATTGCTGTCTGACATCGTTGGGAAGGCTCTAATCTGCAAACCTGGATCCCACGACCACATTTCAGGGGAAATGTTCAAGACTCTGGTGGCAATCGTCTGCCGAAAGCGGTTCAATTGGGGAGCCATGCTTTTTGAAAGAATTAAAGACACACTCCGTACCCCCAGCTTTGGCAGAATCATCAGCCTCTATCTGAATCAGCTGGACGAAGATACATTCGACATGAGCAAAGGAGTGCCGTTGCACTATCTAAAAAAGATGGACGTAAGCATATTCGACCGATGGGAGCGGCGAATAGGGTAGGTTGCCAGGGAAATAGACCAAGAGGAAGCATCTCCGGCCGAGGACACCAGTACTCCAGCACACTCTATGGCAACACCCAGTGAAGTTCCTGACGCACTGATTGCAGGAACTGAGGGGGAGCCTGTACACTCTTCTTCAAACATCATATCAGATATTTCTCAGATAGCTAAAGATGTTGTGGAGACTGTGCAAGAAGATGGTGAGGAGGAAGTGGCAGATGTGGAAGAGGAAGAGGAAGGTGAGGAAGACATGAATTACCTGGGGGATGAGGCGGCTGATGAGGAGGAGGAGGAAGAAGTAGAGGAAGACATGCACAACTCTGCAGATAAGCCTGAGCACATGGAGACCGAGATGGAGGAAGAAGTAATTGAGAGGGAGAAAGTGGTGGATCCTCGGGAGGATGTTGCTGTTTCATCTGAGGAACTAGCTCCTGAGAGGTCGGATGCAGGAATGCAGGGGGAGCCCTCTCAGTAACCCTCTCTCCCCCCTGTGGACTCTATTCTAGTGTCCAGCTCTCCCAGTACTTCTGCTGGGGAGCCTGACCAGGGTCTGCCTGCTGCTCCTCCACTTCAAGCAAACCTAGCAAATCACACTGTTAATTTTGTCCAAGGAATGCTAGATGAGCTCAAGGATACGTTTGAGAAATCCCACAACAAAGTGCTAACGAGACTGCGGGACTCTGAGGATCTCATGCTTAAGAATGTGGTTCAGATCAACCACAAACTAGATGTGATGGAGAAGAAATTTGATGAAAAATATACAGAGGCAGGCACAACTGTATCTCTTCTCATGAAAGGACTGAAGAAGAATACTGACGACCTAACAGTAGTCAATAAAAATGTTCATGTTGTGGCACAGACCATACAAAAATTTGATGCCAACATGGTAACGCTGAACGCAAATCAGAAATCTCTGCTGGACGAATTCAGTAAAACTGTGAAGCACATTGATGCATCTCTGCATTCCTATACAAACTCTATAGCCGCCGAAGCCAAAAAGGGGGAGGAAGCGTATAACGCTAAGATGGCGGGGCTTCAAGAGTTAGTACTTCTAAACTTCGATCAGACCAATAGGTATGCCTTTCAAAACTACCAAATCATAACTGCACCTTTAATCAACTTAATAAATAATAATTTGACAAATACAAATTCGATAATTCGAATAGGTACATGTTTGAAACGGCCCACTGGCTGGTAACAGAGGCATCGGGAATACATGTTCCTGTCGCTCCGCCTGAGGATGTGGGTCCTGCTGGTACTGCTGCGGGTGAAATAAGGACTGAAGAAGTACCAATGAGCGAAGCCGAGGCAAAGAAAGCCGCTGAAAGGGCTGAACGAAGAAGCTGGTTTGATCAAGAAGCCATAGCAAGAGCCAGGGACAAGAGAAAAATTCAAGAAGGGACATCTAGGGAGACACAAGCTGAAAAGAAGATCAGATTGAAGGAGGATGATATGAGGAATGAAAGATGGAGTCCTGTATCAAAGAGTATTATCTTGGACACATTTTTGTTACTGCAGAGGGGGCAAATAAATCGAAATGATGTATATAGTCAGTACGAATGGGAGTGGCATAAAGAATTTGAAGCTAAACGTAGCATATTTTTCAGGAACAACACCGCGGCAGATAAAGCCCCTCCTCCAAGATACTATCTAGAGCCCAAGGAGTATCTTGAGCGACAAAGCAGAAAGTTATTAGCTAAGCAACTTAAAGAAGACATAGCTAAGGACAAAGATCTTTAGGATGTTAGCTTTTGTTATTATCACATTTAAACTTTCCGTATCATGTGATCATGTGAACATTTCTGTGTGGATATTCATATTTATATATACATGTGTGTGGTTTATTATTTGACTCTCACATTGATCTAATCACGTTTATTGTTCACTCTTTTGGTTAATGCATATTTTGTCTTAAGTGTCGAAATTCATCTTAGGTTAGTAGGATTTTGGCTTCGTCAAATAGGGGGAGATTGTTGGGTATTGTATCCACAATCACCTGGATTTGAGGAAGCCTCCTATCAAGCTAAGATGAATTCACTATGTATTTGATGAATTTCTTCTAGTTGTGTTTGCAGTTATTTCACGCTAAGTACACACCAATGTCAGGGTGCAGTGGGTCAATATACACGGGTCTGCGCGACGTAATCCCTCGTTGAGCAGATCAGTGTGTTGGCCTACGTGTACTCTCGCTATTGGGGTGTACTTAATTTCAAGTACAGGGCTATGATAAAGCAAGAGCAGACAAGGAGCAAGGATGGGCCAAAGACCAGCTCACGGGTTGAAAGACGAGAATCGTCTAAGTGTAAATCGTCGAGAATCACTAAGTGATTCTCGCCGATTCGTCGAGAATCACTTGTGATTCTCGACGAGTCGTCGAGAATCACTAGATGGTTCTCGCCAGGTTGGGCCGGCTGTCTCGACGCAGTCAGAAAATCCTCTCAAGGCAGAATCGTCGAGAATCACTAAGTGATTCTCGCCGATTCGTCGAGAATGACTGTGCATTCTCGACGATTCGGCGAGAATCAAATGTGATTCCAGCCGATTCTCCCCGGCCTGTATAACCTGTGATGCCAGAATTCGCCAAGTAGAATTCGGCGAGAATCGTAAGTGATTCTCGCCGATTCGTCGAGAATCACATACGATTCTCGCCGAATTGGACTTGGGCAAATTTCTGACATTTCCTGGACCGGTCAAGGTTTCCAGCGGTATTTCGAACCAGACTTAGGTCTTTGCTTTGGTGGAGCCCACAACGGTCATCTTTATGACCTAGTGTATAAATACACAAGTATTAGTGTACAGTGTTGAGACACGGATACAGAATACGAAAGCCAGCGGCCGTCAAACCCTAAATTCGCGAACCTGCTCCGTCTCCGTTGCCGCCGCTCGTACAGTGATCACCGTTGCTGATCTCGATCTCCTCCAGATCCCCGGTAATAGAAGCCAAGTCTTGCACAGCGTCTCACGCGTCTAACCAGAGATCTTTTGTCTCTTGATTTGAGATAGGGAAATCCATCCCCGTCCGAATCGATCGAGACGATCGATCCTAGTGTGACCGTTGGAAGACCTTGCCGACTTCGCTAAGAAGATTGAATCTCTAGTGCTTTGCTGCTGTTTTCAGTTGCCACCGCCAACACCGAAAGCCTTGCCGCCGCTCGTCGCCGCCGCCGGTCTCGGGGAGATTCTCTCCAAGAAAGATCTAGGGTTGTGGACTTTTCGTTGCCTACAAGAACAAGTAGTCTAACGAAAAGGGACACCTAGATCTTCAAGTTGTTTGTATTTTCTTATACACTCTAATTTTGTTTTCATTGTAAAGGAACATTTGGTTCCTAATTGTAGGGTTGGGTAAACCCGTGTTGTGGGAGTGTTGACTCCTACGTGTGGAAGGGTTCCTTCCGATAGTGCAAGGATTGGATTTCAATCCTGTTAGTGAAGTGACCGAGTCGTCCCTGGATTGGGAGATAGGTCGAAGGGGGAAAGTGGACGTACCCAAATCGGGGAACCACTATATATTGCCTGTGTTATTTTCTGTGCTGTGTGTTTTTTTTGATTCTGCAGGTACACTTTTAATTCCGCAAATACGCTGCAAGTCACCTATCCCCCCCATAGGTGAAGGTAGTTGATACTAGGTAGACTTTCAGTTAGTTCTCGAGAACTGTTAGAGGACTTCTCGAGAAGTATGTTATTAGTTCTCGAGAACTTAAGAAACTTCTCGAGAGACAGAACAAAGTTCTCGAGAAGTAGTCTGAGTTTTCGAGAACTAGTACTTTACTTTTCGAGAAGTAGACTGAGTTTTCAAGAACTACCTTCCTCTTGAGAAATTTCTGACATTTTTGAAGTATCCTCGATTCTTGAGCTTTGAACTGATTTCCTGTGACTTATCCTTCTTTGTTTAGCATCCCAATTTCAGTTTTGAAGAAATTAAACTTGGTCTCGTCTAGCGGCTTCGTGAAAATATCTACAACTTGCCGATCTGTTGGCGCGTACTGCAGATCCATATCTCTTTGCTCCACGTGCTCCCGGATGAAATGATATCTGAGCTCGATGTGGTTTGTCCGACTATGCAATACTGGGTTATTTGCGATTGTGATTGCGCTGGAGGAGTCGCAAAATAATGGAATATCTTTGACCTTCATATTGTAGTCTTCTAGCTGGTTCTTTAGCCAATGCAACTGTGCACAACCACTACCGACAGAAATGTATTCTTACTCGGTCGTTGAGATTGTGACACAATTTTTCTCTTTGCTGCTCCATGAGATAAGCCTTCTTCCAAGGAACTGACACGTTCCGGAAGTGCATTTCCTGTCATCTTTGCTACCTGCAAAGTCTGCAACTGAAAAGCCAATTAGTTCGCTATCATTACTTCTTGTGTACCATAAGCCAAGATTCGATGTACCTTTAAGGTATCTCAAAATCCGCTTTGCAGCAGCATAGTGAGATTCCTTACAGTTCACTTGGAATCTAGCACAGATACATGTAGAGAACATTATGTCTGGTCTACTAACAGTAAGGTAGAGCAAGGATCCAACTATGCTTCTGTACTTGGTTTCATCAAAAGGTTTCCCTTTCTCATCCTTGTCCAGAGACATAGCTAAGGCCATTGGAGTCCTCATAGAGGTTGCACTCTCCATTCCGAATTTATTAATCAACTCCTTGGTGAACTTCGTCTGTGAGATGAAAATTCCATCTTCAGATTGTTTCACCTGAAGTCCTAAGAAATACTTCAGCTCTCCCATACTACTCATTTCAAACTTCCCTGGCATAAATTTAGAAAACTTTTTGCAGAGGTTGTCGTCTGTAGAGCCAAAAATAATGTCGTCGACATAGATTTGCACTAGCAAAATCTTGCCTTTAATTTCCCTAAAAAATAATGTCTTATCTATCTTTCCCCTTGTGAAATTGTTCTCGAGGAGAAAGGTAGATAGCGTTTCGTACCAAGCTCGAGGAGCTTGTTTCAAACCGTACAACGCTTTCGATAAGAAATAAACATATTCAAAAAAGTTAGGATCAACAAAACTTGGGGGCTGTTCCACATACACCTCTTCTTTATGTCACCATTCAGGAAGGCAGACTTCACGTCCATTTGGTAGACTGTGAAGCTCTTCAGTGCAACATAAGCTAGGAATATTCTAATGGCCTCCAGCCTTGCCACTGGAGCGTATGTTTGGTCGAAGTCGATCCCTTCTTCTTGACGATATCCTTTGGCGACGAGTCTGGCCTTATTATTTATGATTGTTCCATCCTCGTCTAACTTGTTCCGGTAGACCCATTTCGTTCCGATGACATTCTTATCTTTGGGTCTAGGAACTAGTTTACAAACTTTGCATCGCTTGAACTGGTTTAGTTCTTCTTCCATAGCCAAGATCCATGATGCGTCTTAGTTGGCTTCCTCAAACTTCTTTGGTTCAACCTGCGAGAGAAAACTTAAATACAAATTCTCGTTAGTTATACCTCGACGAGTTCTGACACCATCTCGGGGATCTCTTATGATTTGGTCCATTGGGTGAACCTTCAGATGTCTGAGCTCTAGATTCCTCGCATCTGGGACTTCTTTAGCCACTGGAGTGACTTCATCAACTTGGACAATATTTTCATCTTGATCCTCTACCTCTCCAATAGGGGTTGGAGAGGTGATCTTGATGAACTTTTCATCTTTACCTTCAGTCGGTTCATCCAAGCTGATCTGTTTAATCCTTGTACCTGCATCTTCAACAAGCATACTAGACGATTTGCTTTACAGCAAGCTCGTCTCATCAAATACAACATGAAAGGATTCCTCTACAGCCAGAGTTTTTCTATTGAAAATCCTGTATGCCTTACTATGGCTACTATATCCTACAAAAATACCTTCAAAACTTTTCTCACTAAACTTGGTAGTAAGATACTTACCATTATTAAGTACGAAGCTTTTACAGCCAAAAATTCTAAAATATGATACAGTCGGTTTCCTGCCTTTTAGAAGTTCATAAGGTGTCTTATCATGATTCTTGTTTATGAGGGCTCGATTTTGCACGTGACATACAATGTTGACGGCTTCAGCCGAGAAGTATTCTGGTAGTGAAGCGTCACTCAACATAATCCTGTAGGCCTTTATGAGTGTTCTATTCCTTCTCTTAGCTACTCCATTTTGTTGTGGAGTACGAGGAGAGGAAAATTCATGAAAGATACCTAGGCTTTCACAAAATTCTGTCATGGCCCCAGATTTGAACTACGTTCCATTGTCACTTCTGATTTTGACTATGGAATAGTTGTATTCATTTTGGACCTGCCTGACAAAATTTGTAAGGATATCGAAGGTATCTGACTTGTGTTTCAGAAAGAACACCCACGCAAAGCGCGAGTGGTCATCAACAATTACCAACGTATAATCCTTACCTCCTAAACTTTTAATTTGTAGTGGACTGAACAAGTCAATATGAAGTAGGTGTAAACACCTATTAGAGTTTTTGCCTATGATGCTTTTAAAGGTAGCCCTTGTTTGCTTGCCTTTTACGCATGCATGACAAGGTCTCTCTTTGACGTTCTTGACATTTGGGGCATCACGTACTAAGTTCTGGGAGAATAATTTATTAATAGTTTTAAAATTAATATGTGCTAGCCTCTTGTGCCATTGGTCACCAAGAGACGCACTATCTTTTACTAAAAGACACACTGGTGTAGAAGAGTCTATACAAATGAAATTTAAGAAAAATATGTTCCTGTTTCGAGTGCCTGATAGAATTGTTTCCATATTGTCAACAGACATTATCAAGCACCTGTCAGCGTGGAACTCAACTATGTATCCCTTATCACATAGTTGACTTATGCTTATGAGATTGTGTTCCAATACCTCCACAAAGGCTACATCCGAAAAGGATACACTACCGTTAGTGATCATACTGTAGCCTTTAGTTATCCCTCAGTCTAAACCTCCAAAGATCGCCTTTGGTCCGTTGCAGACTGAAGTGAAATTCTGGAGTAGGCTTCTTGTCCCGGTCATGTGTCGAGAGCATCCACTGTCCAAGTACCAGATTGAAATTTTGGTGGCCTTTGGACATACTTGCATTCATTATCACTTTGCCTTAGGAACCCAAACATGTTTGGGTCCTTGGTATCGTGTTAGAACACTCCCCCTATGAGGATTAACATCATGAGTGGTCATTCTCATGTTGCCAACTTGAGGAGTTGCAAAATTTCTAAGATTAAACCAACAATCGATGGCAAAATGACCAATTTTGCCACAGCACCAACAGTCAAATCTGTTATATTTTTTCCTTACATACTCCTTCTTGACCTTTTGAGATGGTGGTCTAGCAAGGGTAGCATTCTTGGAGGACGAAGCTTCATGGTGATGACAGTCACATGATTTCTTCTCCTTCAGAGGCTTTTCCCTAACGGGCTTTACTTTAGTTGCTTTCTTGAAGTTGTGGCCATGTTTATAAGGACCATAGCCTTGAAAAATCACTTCTTCATAAGGTGCCTTAAAGACACTTTCACCAAAGTTCCGAGGGCGAGTCCATCCTTGGTACCGAGACTTTGGCTCTACATATGTAGGCCTGGTCAAGTTACCATAGGACGAGTCCAGATCAAACTTATTTGTTGGAAAGATAACTTTCTTAAAGACAGTCTGATCCAGAGGGGCTTTCCATTTTTATTTGGCCAAGGCCTTCTTGGTAGCCTTATTCTTTCATTGAGCCTTGTTTCTCCGAGAAGATTTACTAGGAGCACCCTCATGGCCTAGTCCAGCACCCTTGGCCTTAGTTGAGAATTTAGCAATTAGTGGAAGAACATTCTTGGGCTTGGAGAAACTTTCAACAAGTTTCTTTTCAGCTTCGAGTTGTTCTTCCAGCTTTTTGATGATTTTCTATTTAAGGTCGAGGTGCTCCAGAGCTTGATTGTATTCTTCAATATAAAGATTGAAGTTCTCTTGAAGAGAGTCAGTCTTAGCGACTTCTTCTCTCACACTGCTCTCAATAGCCTTTAGAGACTTAATCTCTTTTGCCTAAGTTTTCACGACTCGGCGATATTTATCATAGGTCATGATCAACTCCTTGTACTGGGCCATAAGTTCTGACTCATCGTCAGAAGAGATGTCCTCATGATCATGCTCAGAACTTTCAAATTAAGAGAGAGGAGTATGAGATTTTACCTCCCCAGTAAACTGGGGCTCTTGTTCGTCATCTGATTGAGCCATGAGCCCAAAGTAGGCTTCCTCTTCTTCACTCGACTAAGATGAGTCAGAGTCGCTGAGAGTCTTTCCCTTCTTGGCCAACAGCTTTTATCTGTCCTCTTCTTGTGGTATGAGGACTTCTTTTCTTCTCTTCTGCCACCCTCCTTTTTGTGGGTGCAGTCAGCTATGACGTGACCTGATTTGTTACAGCAGTAGCAGACAATGTCAGTAGAAATCTGTTTGTTCTGTTTAGAGGTATACCTGTCATGGCTACTTGAGCCTTTCTTTCGCTGATCACCATCATGTCGTGATCTTTTGTATGAGGCATCCTTGCCTCTCCAATGCTTCTTCTTGTTCAAGAATTTATTGAACTGCCGTGAGAGCAACGAGAACTCTCCTTCAGATAGTTCTGAGCCCGAGGTGCTTGGCTCAGAGTTTTATTCTTCACTCACTTCTTGAGCAGGTGCTAGTGAGGCAACTTTGCCCTTCCTTGAACTGTTAGCCTTTAATGCAACCGACTTCTCTTTTGAGGAGAAGCGACTTTTCTCTTCTTCAGCTTTTCTGGAATTGATCTGCAATTCATAGGACATCAGCTTGCCAAATAGATTCTGTGGGTCTATCTCAGCTAGTCTGCCAAACTCTCGGATGGCACAGACTTTGTTGTCCCATTCCTTTGTGAGAGACATCAGAACCTTATCATTCAACTCCCCATTAGTGAAGACTAGGCCATACACTCTTAGGCCATTTACTATCTTGAAGAAATTCTCAAAAGTATCTGCAATGGTCTCCTTTGACCCTTGCCTGAAGGCTTCATATTTCATGTTTAGTAGGGATCTTCTATCATCCCTCACTTCTTCAGTACCTTCCATCAGAGTTACTAGAGACTGCCACATCTCCTTAGCCGATTGGTAGTGAATCAGATTCTGCAGCATCGAGTCATCGACTGCACTTGCTATAATATTTTTAGCTTTCTTATCCAAAGAAACAAGTGCAATCTCGTCCTTATATAGATCCATCAATTTCTTAGAAACCTTCTTGTTTGATCTATAGTGGAGGTAGTAATGGGGACGTAAGGACCTTCTTCAACAATCATGAAGATTCGGGGGTCCACAGCTTCCATGAAAAATTTGATTCTCTCTTTCCACATGGGAAAGTTATTCTTTGTGCACAGGGGAAGCTTGGCAAAATCTTTGGCCTTGTCCATTGCTTGAATATCCAAGTGACAACTTTTGAGAGCAAATTGATCAAGGTGTTAACTTTTTAACGACCAACCTCCCTCTGATACCAATTAAAAGTGTAAAGTTGTCAACCTAAATCACCTATAGGGGGGTGAATAGGTGAATCGTGCATCTATTTGCGAAATAAAATTTTTAACGATCATGCACAAGAATTCAAGCAATCACAGAAGATAAGAAGATTTATAGTGGTTCCCCAATCTTGGGTACGTCCACTTTACCTCACCGATCTAGCAAATCACTAGAATCAGCTACTCCACTATCTCGGATTGAAAACAATCCTATGCCTCGGAACCATGTCCTACAAACTCGATCCAAATGGATCTACACTCGGAAGATAAAAACTTCCTACAACTCGGAGAGCAACGCTCCTACACTTGGAGAAAATCTCCTACAATAAAAACAAAGAGATTTGGAAATACAAACATAGTAATTTCTCAGATCTGGAAAAATAAGTCTCTAGGTCTTCTTCTTGAAGTTGCGGCTCTTTCAGAAATGGTTGAAGAAGACGTGTAGATCTGACCTGAGAAAGCTTTGACCTACTCGATCAAGGAGAGGATGAGGATCCCTTGAACAACAAGTCCTTCTTGATCGAAAACAAAAAATTCATTCTACTCGCGAGAGGCGGCTGCGGCTTCAGAGTTTGTTCCTTTTCTTTTTGAGAGAGACGGTCGATCCAAAAGAATTCGAAGTTACAGACTATCGCTTCTTGCAATTGTTAGGGTTTAGTCTTAATGAAAAGACCTTATATAGGAATACCCCTAACGGTTAGAGAAAACATTAATGACGACACGTGGACCAATCACGTTAAGTCATTTGAAAATCCGACCGATCTGGACTTAAACAGTTTTCTGAAAAATTTGACCTGCAGTTCTCAAGAAGTAGCATTAGTTATCGAGAACTAGTTTGATTTCTCGAGAACTATACTATCTGGAACTAGAGTTAGTTTTCGAGACTTCAGGGCTAATACATCATGAGACCAATTCAGACTTCACGAGAACCATAAGCTGACTTCTCGAGAACTATGAAGCTAAGCTTCTCGAGAACTATAAGGACTTCTCGAGAACTATTCTGAACATATCGAGAACTAAATGAACTTCTCGAGAACTATACTGGACTTCTCGAGAGTTCGGACTTAAAAAAATTCTTGAAGCTGTCTAGACTTCTCGAGAACCAAACGCTTGGACTTCTCAAGAATTTTTAAGCTAAGCTTCTCGAGAACTATAAGGACTTCTAGAGACCTACACTTCTGCTTCTCAAGAACTATAGAATGCTTCTCGAGAACATCTAACTTTACTTCTCCAGAACTAAGAGGCACTTCTCGAGAAGTTGACTTAGAGAATTTTCTTAACTTAGAGAAAATTTCTCCTAGTCCTGTCTTCATCCCATGCTCCAAGTGGTTGAAAATAAAGTGTATCCCAATTGAGAGGCTACACATGAGTCAACACCTTGGATCACATAGTGAAGGATAACACTGTATGGTCCTGTGTTCCTGACCCACTGTAGACTGACATTGGTCTACACTTAGCACTGAGAGAATCTGCAAACACACAACTAGAACAAGGATATCAAATAAAACTTAGTTCATCTTAGTTCAAGGGTGACTTCAAGCAAATCTGGGTTATTGTTGATGCAATACCCAACATCTACCGCACCTACACAAGCATCTATCGACTCGTCACGAATCGGATCAAACGAAGCACATAAAATAACAAGGAGGAGTGATCGACTCTAAACAACGATCAAGAAAAAGAGTCGGATGATTCCCCAAATTAACGCAAAGGTTGCCAATCCTTTTTGAGAGTAAAATCTAGGCTATAGGCCAAGATCCACTCAAGCAAATTGGATCTACCCGATCTAGATTAAAGAAGTTCGAAAACGATGAAATCAAATTTAGAAATTGCGAGTGATTGTATTTAAAAATCACGGAAACAACGGTTATTCAACCTCCATGTACACAAAACTAGCAAGAAAACACAAAGATGTGGGGGATGGAATTACCCAACCCGATTTCATGAACACACTTGATATGGTAGGAGAATCACTCTCTCCACGGATCCACCGACGTCTCATCGAATGGGCTGCAACCTTCTTCCTTGGAGTCACACCGAAAGGAAGCCACGCTGGAGTCGCACTGAAGAGGGGAGGAGGGAGCAAGGGGCGGCTTCACACCACCAAGGGGCCGGCGGTTTGAGAGGAACTCTCTTGGCCGAAATTCTCTCTTAGGGAGGAAATTTTAGGGTTAAGAAAATCTTGTCTAATATTCTCATCAAAGGTTCTCCTTAAATAGGAGTTACAAAACACTTCTAACCATCCAAGATGGAGATGAAATCTCATTCATCTGAGCGGCTAAATACACACCAAATATAAAGTCTATGCATGAAATAAATGCTACAAAGTCCCCAAAATGAATATAAAATTATTAGCCAAACTTGGAATAATTTTATATTCTCACATATAAAATAAAAGTAATTAAAGCATGAAATTTTAAATTAAAATAGCCTTCTAATGGGCTTAGCACGCCGCGGGCAGAGGTTTTAGCGTTGTCTTCCGTTAGCGTCGTCACGGCTCCGAAAGTCTTTATGCTATAACGCCTTGGCAACTGAATCATCATCAAGTAGTGGTGGCGAGGCCGCGACATCAATCCTCCCTCGCTCAAAATCACGTATCTCTGATGCGTGTCAAAGAAGTAGCGGTGGAGAAGAGCGGCATCCAAGCGTCTAAGCTCCGTCTCGAGTACCTATGAGTCGTCCAAAAGGGGGCGGTCACGCCAACAGATGAGGAAGCAGTAGGTATCGCCTTCGGGAGTAGCAAGTGCCTCAGCTGCAAGTATCCTATCTGGAGTAAGAAATGTCTTAGGAAACCTGGGGAACATGTTAGCAGTAGGAATAAAGGAATGCAACTCACCATCCGATGATATACCTGTGTGGGCCGTAAGAGAGAGATCATCCAAACTACCACTCCCCAAACCATTAGAAATTTTATTGGAAGGAGAGGACGACAAAGAATTCAACTCTTGTGGAGGCGAAACAAACAACGTTAAATCCGAGACATTAAAAATGGGGGAGATTCCCCAATCAACAGGAAAATCCAAAACGAAAGCATTGTCACCTAGCTTCTTAATAATCCGAAAAGGGCCGACACGCTTTGGTGCTAACTTTTTACGGTGCCAGTGGGCAGTCGTTTGGGAACTAACCACACTAAGACTAGATCACCAACATTAAAGTTTGACACTCTCCTATGTTGATTAGCATGCGCTTGATAAGACTCGTATTTAGTAGCCAAGGTAGCCCGTATACATGCGTGTAGGCCATGAATGTGTTGGGCGAAGGATTGTGCGAATTGACTTGCTTTGTACGTTGGAGGCAACAAAACCAAGTCAAGTGGCACAGGGGACTTGTACACGTGGACAATCTCATTGGGAGACATACCCGTGGACTTATTTTTGGAATTATTGTATGCCAAATGGGCATGGGGAAGAAGTAGGTCCCAAGTGCCCTTGTGATCGCTCACAAGACATCTAAGAAGATTCCCCAAGCTCCTGTTAACCACTTCCGTCTGCCCATCAGTTTATGGATGGTAGGAGGCAGAAAACAATAATTTGGTACCCATTAAAATCCATAGTGTTTTCCAAAAATAACTCGTAAACTTGACATCCCTATCCGAGACTATTGTCTTCGGCACTCCACGGTGACTAAAGACGTCCTTAAAATATAATTTCGCAATGTGAGACGCGTAATTGGTCCTACTACACGGAATGAAATACGCCATTTTAGAAAATATATCCACAACTACAAAAATAGAATCATGACGGTGTAAAGTGGTGGGTAGGCCTAGAACAAAATCCATACTCACGTCTTCCCATGGTGTGGAAGGGATAGGCAAGGGTGTATATAATCCTACGTCGGTTTTGGTGCCCTTGGATACCTGACAGGTACGACAACTACTAACTACCCATCCTACCATCGCCTTAAGTTTTGGCCAATAGAATTTCTCCTCAACTAGCATAATTCTCTTGTCCCTAACGAAGTGGCCACTCAACCCTCCACTATGCAGCTCCCAAATGATATGAAGTCATAGAGAGGACTGCGGGATACACAACTTTCCATGCCTAAAGAGGTAACTGTCTCAAATAATAAACGCAGATATCGTCATGGGGGAGCTATCCTGAGCGGATAAATAGGATTCCTTAAAATCTAGACAGGTAGCGTACTCATCTTTAATGCGTTCAAAACTTACAACATTAACCTCCATAGTGGAAAGAAAGAGGGTAAGGCGACTAAGAGCATCTGCGACACGGTTATCTGAACCCTTAAGGTGCTTAAGGTTAAACATGTAACCTTGTAGGAAAGCTACCCACTTAGCGTGACACAAGCTGATTTTATGCTGGTCGTTGATGAAGCGCAAAGCTTCATGATCGGAGAGGATCACAAACTCCTTGGAGAGGAGATAGTGCCTCCAATGGTGCAAACACAGCACAACCGCATAAAACTCCCTATCGTAGTTTGAATAATTTAGCTTAGCGCCGGTTAACTTCTCACTAAAGTAACTAACTGGGTGCCCCTCCTAACTCAAGACACCTCCTACACCCACCCCAGAAGCATCACAAGTTAACTCAAAGACTTTGGTGAAGTCAGGTAGACATAAGACAGGTGCCTCAATCATGAGTTTCTTAATGCGATTGAAAGCATGAGTGGCAGAATTCGTCCAAGTGAACTATCCCTTCTTCATGCACTCCGTAATGGGGGCCATGATGCTACTGAAGTCTTGTATGAAACGGAGATAGAAAGTAGCTAATCCATGGAAACAACGCACCTCACGTAGGATAGTCGGTTCGGGCCATTCCCGTATCACTTGAACTTTACCAGGATCAACTCGTATGCACTCAGACCTGACTATATAACCCAAAAACTATACCTCTGATGCGTAGAAAGTGCACTTCTTAAAGTATAGAAACAATGTTTCCTTCCTCAAGGTGGAAAGAATCGCTCTCATGTGGGAGATGTGCTCGGCAGTGGTGGTGTTGTAGACTAAGATGTCATCGAAATAAACTACCATAAACTTTCCCAAGAATGACTGAAAGACATGTATCATCATCCTGGAGAAGGTGCTGGGGGCGTTGGATAACCCAAAGGGCATTACAAACCACTCATATAACCCGTCCTTAGACTTAAACGCTTTCTTCCATTCATCTCCCTCATGGATCCTAATCTGGTGATAGCCACTCCGTAGGTCCAACTTCGTGAAGATAGTGGCGCCGGATAAGACATCTAAGAGGTCATCTAATTGCGGAATAGGAAACCTATACTTGATGTAATCTTGTTGATAGCGTGGCTATCAACACACATCCGCCATGTACCATCCTTCTTAGGGGCAAGCAAGGCTGGTAACGCACATGGACTCAAGCTAGTCCTAATGAACCCCTTATCCAACAAGTCCTCAATCTGGGTCTGTAACTCCTTATGGGCAGCGGGATGAAGTTGATAATGGGGCTGGTTGGGTAGGGACGAACCGGGAATAAGGTATATCGCATGTTGTATATCCCTAAGGGGTGACAACGTCAAAGGTAGCTCATCCGGGTAAACATCCTTATATTCTTCCAACAATGCCCAGAGCTCACTAGGTAAGTCATCCAACACTCCCAAATTAGTCTTTGCACTCATAAGTACTAAAGCATACAATACTCCATCAAGAAATGAGTCCTTCACAAATTCCTTCTTACCTACTAGACTCAAAGTCTTCCTCTCGATTGGTATAGCGGTGTCCTTAGCCACAACTACTGGTTCCTTCGAGACGGTCGGCCTCAACGTAATGGCATTGCCATTAAATTTAAACTCGTACGTGTTGGATCTCCCAAAGTGTGTCACGTCGCGGTCGTATAGCCACAGACGGCCCAACAACACGTGACAAGCATCCATTGAAAGGAGGTCACACCATACCTCGTCAGTATAGGATTTGATCGAGAGGGGTACTAGGCATTGCTTGGTGACCGGAACGGTAATCTTATTGATCCAAGCTACCTGATACGGAGTTGGGTGGGGCTGCGTGGTGAAGGCCATTCGTGTAATGAAATTTTCAGAAATGACATTCACATAGCTACCATTATCGATAATCAGTTTGCAGAGCTTCTCACCACGCTTAAAAATCAGAGAAAATATGCTCGTCCTCTTCTAATCATCTAATAAAAGAGGAGTGGTCAAGATACAACGCATCACCATAAGGTGGTGATCGTTCTCTAAATCACTTGGGACCCCATCGGGGTCACTCTCCTCACCCACCTCATAAATGTAATCAACGAGGTCGGTAGTCGACTCTAAAAGGGCTATGGCCTTAGTCTTCGTTGGGCACTCAAAGGCATAGTGGCCTTGAATGCCGCAAGAATAACATGTGGCATTGGTCTTACTAACCTTCCCTATGGGGATACGCTCACTCGTGGGGTTCTTAGTGTTCCTAGCCGTGATTACTACCGACTTCGACTTGGTGGACCTAAACTTCCCCTTATACGGGTATGTGGAGGCAGATGCTCCAGCCGTGGACTTGTTCTTTGCATGGGAATAAGGGGAATGGGCCTTAGAGGTCAGATGTTTTTCAATGTTGAGGGAGGAATTGAAGGTCGTATTCAAGTCCGTATCACAAGAGCGCAAGAGCTTCCTTTGAATCTCGGGTTGAAGACCTTTACGAAATCTAGATAATGTAACCTCGGGGATCTCCCTAAGATCACAATGCACCATACGGTCCTTCAGTTCTCCCATATACTCAGCTACCGAATTTGAGCCCTGCCGCAGGGTGGCAAGCTCATCGAACATCTGTGTTCGGTGGTATGCAGGGACGTAATGATAGGTTAGCAAATTTTTCATCACCGACCAACTTATATGTGGGGCTCCATGTCCGGTTCCTAATATTCGCTTCTCATTTAGCCAATACATCTTCGCACGGCCAGTTAACTTCATCCTGGCAACTTGGACCTTTTGGGGGTCCATAAGATTGTGCCATTCGAAGTAACATTCCATGTCCACAGTCCAATTAAGGAAGATTTGGGGATCTCCCATGCCATCGTACGTGGGGGAATTAATCTTAATTGCCCTAGTGATATAAAACCTCTCTCGTGGCGGTGCTCTCGAGGGGGTACTCGGGGAGAGTCCTCATCGGAATCCGAATCAGGGATTTGTTGGCGCCGGTGGGGTTGCGCAACATTAACGGGTGGCGGTGGCGGTCCTCCTTGATTCAAAAGGAGTTGTCCTAACATGGCCCTAATCTTAGTCATTTCGTTACGTAGACCCGCTATATCCACAGCATTGGGATCCCCTTGCACATTCGCTGTCATCCTAGACGATGAAGGTGTAGTATATTCCGTTCCTAGTCTAGTGCGCATGCGGCTGTAGAAATATTTGGAAAGATGATTTTCCCTAGGGCTGACCCTACATGAAAAACACAATATTTTTATAATTTCCCGATGTGAAAAAATGTAGAACGTTAATTTTTTTTTTTGAACTTTTAGCTGAAAATTACAGATTTTAGAGCACTATTGGTAGACCATATTTTTTTTTGCTGTTTGTATTGTGCGTACCGACAAGACTCAAGCGAGGACGTTTCAATTAGGAAATTGATACGACCGCCTCTGATACCAAATTGACGTAGGGGTCATTCGAAGAGCGTTACGAACACAAGTAACCCAACCAATCCTAACACGCCTTAGATCTACCGCACCTACATAAGCATCTATCGACTCGTCACGAATCGGATCAAACGAAGCACATAAAATAACAAGGAGGAGTGATCGACTCTAAACAATGATCAAGAAAAAGAGTCGGATGATTCCCCAAATTAACGCAAAGGTTGCCAATCCTTTTTGAGAGTAAAATCTAGGCTATAGGCCAAGATCCACTCAAGCAAATTGGATCTAACCGATCCGGATTAAAGAAGTTCGAAAACGATGAAATCGAATTTAGAAATTGCGAGCGATTGTATTTAAAAATCATGGAAACAATGGTTATTCAACCTCCATGTACACAAAACTAGCAAGAAAACACAAAGATGAGAGGGAAGGAATTACCCAACCCGATTTCATGAACACACTTGATATGGTAGGAGAATCACTCTCTCCACAGATCCATCGGCATCTCATCGAATGGGCTGCAACCTTCTTCCTTGGAGTCACACAGAAAGGAAGCCACGCCGGAGTCGCACCGAAGAGGGGAGGAGGGAGCAAGGGGCGGCTTCACACCACCAAGGGGCCGGCGGTTTGAGAGGAACTCTCTTGGCCGAAATTCTCTCTTAGGGAGGAAATTTTAGGGTTAAGCAAATCTTGTCTAATATTCTCATCAAAGGTTCTCCTTAAATAGGAGTTACAAAATACATCTAACCATCGAACATGGAGATGAAATCTCATCCATCCGGGCGGCTAAATACACACCAAATATAAAGTCTATGCATGAAATAAATGCTACAAAGTCCCCAAAATGAATATAAAATTATTAGCCTAACTTGGAATAATTTTATATTCTCACATATAAAATAAAAGTAATTAAAGCATGAAATTTTAAATTAAAATAGCCTTCAAATGGGCTTAGCACGCCGCGGGCGGAGGTTGTAGCATTGTCTTCTGTTAGCGTCGTCACGA
The DNA here is from genome assembly GCA_039513925.1 of Platanthera zijinensis. Lineage (NCBI taxonomy): Eukaryota > Viridiplantae > Streptophyta > Magnoliopsida > Asparagales > Orchidaceae > Platanthera > Platanthera zijinensis. The sequence continues at coordinate 153,092,170 of CM077087.1, forward strand.
CTCCGAAAGTATTTATGCTATAACGCCTCGACAACTGGATCATCATCAAGTAGTGGTGGCGAGGCCGCGACATCATTAAATTGCTCCACTATGGTGTCCGTAAGAGCCAGCCTTGGAACATAACATGGTTATGTATTGTTGTGAATGGGCAAGGGAAAGCTGACCCGCGCCGTGTCCTGTGAGTCTAACAGATTGAGCAACGGGCTCTGGCTTAACTGTACCCAACCCTATATCATTCGACTTGGAGTGAGTCATTATGATGGATCTTTGTGATCACCTTTGACTTTGTCAAATCCATGGGAGAGAGTCTTAGGCTACGGGCCAGAAAGACTAGTAATGCTCTTATGTACCGTTTGGAGAACAGTGGTGGGGCTTGAATCACAGCACAACGGTAATGTTCCCTGAGTGCACGGGGCGATTGGCCGGCCGTGCCAATGTCTATGGTGAATGGTGCATAAATTGCATGTTCTGTTGCCATATTATGTACATGTTGTTTACCTGTAGGGAAGGAGCATCGCCGCCCTGGGTTTTGGGCAGTGTCGTTATAATTTAGTCAACTAATACTGACTTTTGCCTTATTTTCCACATCTTTGTGGATTGTCCCTATGCAGGTATTGGGGAGCAAAGAAGAAAGTAGCGAGCTGGAGCCCTTTGTGTTAAGCCGGCCCTCGAAGGCCAAGCAAATCTTCTTTTCTACTTTCATGTGTTGATATCTTGCATGCCGATGTATGCAAAACACTTTAATTTATTGGAAACAATTTATAAGGCCTTAAGACTAGACTATTTGTGTATTTTGGTAATCATTCCTAATTTTACTTAGTGGACATTTGTTGAGTCCATTGAACATAATGTTCTAGATTTGAAGAAGGCCCAAAGGCCAATGATATACACATATTTGTATCTGATATATATGTTCAAATTCATTGTATGTAGGTTGTCTATTATTTATTGATTAGATAGGTTATCAAGGCCATAATGATAAGTTGGACTCAAGACAGGTTACTGGAAAAGCAGAAAATTGGCTAAGTCCAGAAGCGTTGAGTGAGATCACTTCACTCGATGCCATAAGCCTAAAAACATTGACAAGTGATCGAGCAATCAAAGCCTTAGTGTTGCTGAATTGAAATATATCTAAGGACAGAAGCGTTGAGTGAAGGCAGTTCACTCAATGCCTACTCAAAAGAAGTTATGCCTAAGTACAGAAGCATTGAGCGAAGACGGATCACTTAACGGCACATCAAGAATTCAATAGAGTCAGGAAGCGTTGAGTAAAGGAGCTACACTCAACGTCTTCATACAGGAAAATTCTACTAAGTCCAGAAGCATTGAATGATGAATACTCACTCAACGCCTTATCAGTTAGGTTGTACAAGTCAGATATGTTGAGTAATGAAGACTCACTCAACGCCTCAGGAAGCAGATTTTCTGCCAATTGTTTTTGTATTGAGTCACTTGACAGGACTCAACGCCTGTGACTGAAAACTTCTATTTCCATAAGTATTGTCATGCTAACATTATCCAAAATTCAAATAATTACGGGACTTGTGTGCTAGAATACAAATGGCGTCGCATGCCTTTAGTAAAACAATTGAAGTTAAAGGTACTTTACAACTTCTATATTCAGCTTGCCCATACAGAGAAAAGAGCCATTAGTCTACGGGAAACGAGGAGAAGACTTTTATGGAGAAATAAAACGGAAGTGTTTTCTCACGATAAAAAAGGGGGTTGAAGTTGCTCCATTAAGCTAAAGAACTTACACTCAGAAAGAAGATTTTCTTTAACACAGAAAAGAGTTAGCTTTTGGAAGTGTTCAAGAACTGAATCATCTAGGTCTTCTACTAAATGTATTTGATTTCAAGGGTAGCTAAACACCTAGAGGGGGTGAATAGGTTTTTAGGTCTTTTTAATATCTTTTATACTTTATCTGAGTTAATTTTTGTTGTGATTAGTTAGTATTGCTTTCAAGAAGATCACACACAACACACATAGGGTTTATATTGGTTCCCCAGAGTATGGGTACGTCCACTGTCCCTCCCGCCTTTCTAAAAGTGTGTTAGACAAGGATCTTCTCAAAAACTTGGCTCCTTAGAGCTCACAATAAGTTCCCGCGGGACCACTCAGTCTCCTCCAAGACCTATAGCTCGGGAACAAAGCCCTAAAACTCAGTGATCAAAAGATCACCTACCTCAAGCCAAAAGGCCCTACCACTCAAGCTAGGAGGATATCCCTACCTCAGATCCAAAGGATCCTATAACTCAGGCACAAGTTCCCTACAACTCAGGCCATCGACCTACACTCAGATCCAACCTGGATCATACAACTTAGATTCACACTTTTATCCTACCACTCAGGCCAAAGCCCTACACTCAGATTCTTAACAGAATCCTACCACTCAGATCTATACAAGATCCTACACTCGGCCTTTATAAATAGGCTTTCAACTCAGATCTAAAAAGATCCTAATAAAAATAGGTTTGTTGATGTTGAATAGACAACAGAGAAATAATCTCTGTGTCTTCCTCCTTTTGTTCTGAGAAAACTCAGTCAAGATTCCTTCTTCTCAGCTCCAGAAAATAGTCTTCAGGATAAGCTCTGCTTGGGCTGTGAAGTGACTGCAGTAGGAGTAGGCCTTGACTGCTTTTCTCTTAGAGAAATGTCTCCGACCTTGCTGTTGTAAGTGTTGATCGCAGCAGCTAGCTTGATGACCTTTTTGGTTCAGTCGATTTTTATCTTCTGCTTCGAGCTCTACAATAATGGCGAGGAAGAAGACGAAGTTTTTTCCGCTTTGCGAAAAGACAAACCCATGAAAAAAGATATTATCTTCTCTGTCGATCTCATTTCTTTTATCACCTGCCGTCCAATGACTCTTTTGACTCGTGGGCCAAAATTTAATTATAGATATATAGCTTTTCATTTACAGAATAAATCTTACAACAGGCCGCTGTCGCCGTTAGTGGTGGACTGCAGCTTTCCCGCAATGAATTTGAATTTTGTTGACTATTGTTGACTTTTGCTGACGTCAGCATCTGTGAACTTATCCAAATTCTCAGTTCCAACACAAGTGTTTAGTGTGTTGAGTGAACAAGCTTTACCCAATGCAAAAAACACTTAGTACGATAAATTGCACTTCCAGGCGTTGAGTGAACAAGCTTCACTCAACGCTAAAACACTTAGTCAATAATCTGAAACTTTCTGTATCTTAGGCGTTGAGAGCATTGAGTGAAGCTTCATCACTCAACGCTTTTGTACTTAGCCGCTTCTCTGAACCCTACCATCTTGCTGATGCATTGAGTGCGTTGAGTGAGCTGTCCTCACTCAATGCATCTGTACTTAGATAGATTTTTCTGTCTATCTTCATTAAGCTTTGACTGACCATAGCTCTGTCAACGCTTTTCTCTTTGGGCGTTGAGTGAACTGACCTCACTCAACGCTTCTGGACTTAGTTAATTTTTCTATCTCCTTCTTCTTTGGCTTTGACAGAAATAGTATGGCGTTGAGTGAACTGGCTTCACTCAACGCTTCTGGACTTAGCCATATTATTTTGACAGATTCTCTATGGCTTTGGGTGAATTAGCTTGATTCAACGCTTCTAGCTTTATGGCTTTGAGTGAGTTGACATTACTCAACGCCTGTGGACTTGGCCACTTTTCTGTCTTCCTTCTTCTTAATCTTTGACTGCACAGTCTTTCCTCAACTCTTTTTATTGTATGACGTTGAGTGAATTGGCTTTACCCAATGCCTATGGACTTACCCACTTTTCTTCACTGTCAAAGCAAAGGCTTTGACTAACTGGTCTTTACTCGATGCTTCTGCTCATCCGGCGTTGAGTGAGCTGTCCTCACTCAATGCCTCTTGACTTAACCACAATTTTGCCTTTGTCAACAACTCTTCTTGACATCTGGCATTGAGTGAACTGACTTCACTCAACTCCTGTGAACTTAATTGAATATCTCTTTCCAGCTTTCTTCCTTAGACATCTATTATTGAGTGAGCTTGCTTCACTCGACGCATGTGGACTTAGATAGATTCCTATCTTTCCAACATCCTTCTTTGAGTCCACCTGTCCAATCCATGTGACAAGGAACTACCTGCATGCATGAGCTTGAACATACATTAAATACAACTAAGTGTGTACCATTGACTTGTTTGACTTCTTACAAATCTGGTACATTGGGATCAATGGACCCAACAATCTTCCCCTATTTGAAGAAGTCAAAACCCTTATTCAAGATTCTTTGTCAATGATATACACCAACATATGCAATAATATTATATGTCAAAAAGAGAGTTATAGATTATGACATTTTCCTTATACCACATTTTCCTTGCATGTATGGTTTTCATCACCTACTCCCCCTATTTTGTTTCCTGGCCTTGGTCATTTCCTTGATCATTCCCTTCTCCTCCTTTTTGACTTCTATAGAATAGTCAGGGAGGTGTTGGCCATCTCTGATTATCTCCTCCCCCTTTCTGATTTCAGATAATCAACTAGTGCAACTGCTAACTTCTTCTCTATAGGAGGCTGAATCTGTTCCTGTATTGTTGACTTGCTCCCCCCAATAGGAGCATCACTACTTGCTCCCCCTCAACTGGATCATCTTCTATTATTTTATCTGATAGACACTCTAGTCCATTCCAGTCTTGATATCACTTGTGGTCTTCATACCCTGCAAGAAGTAGTAATTCCTACAACCAAGAACAAAGTGAGGAGCAACTGAATCTATACAAAGTTCAACCTACCAAACTCAAACTTGAAGGTGTTGAACTTTGCTTCATCTAGTAGCTTGGTGAAGATGTCAGCCACTTGCTTGTCTGTAGGGACAAACTCAAGAATGATATCTTCACATTCTACATGCTCTCTTATAAAGTGATACCTAATCTCTATGTGCTTAGTCCTACTGTGTGAGATAGGATTTCTAGTTATAGAGATTGCACTAGTAGAATTACAAAATAAAGGACTTCTACTTATATGGAGGTTATAGCCCTGGAGCTGATGCTAGATCCACAACAACAGTGCACAATAGCTCCCAATATAGCTATATATTCTAACTCTGTATTTGAAATTGCAACACTTGTTTGCTTCTTGCTGCTCCAAGACACTAGTCTTCCTCCAAATAACTGACAGGTGCCTGAAGTGCTTTTCCTATCCTCTTTGCAGCCTGCAAAATCTACATTTGAATAGCTAGTTAGTGCAAAATCCCTATTTTTAGGGTATCATAGGCCAAGATCTTGTGTGCCCTTAAGATACCTTAAAATCCTCTTAGCAACAGAGTAGTGAGATTCATTAGGGCAGGCCTGATACCTAGCACAAACACATATAACATACAAGATGTCTGTCCTACTTGTAGTAAGGTATAGAAGGTAGCCAATTATCCCTCTATAGAAAGTTTCATCAACAGGTTTCCCTGCCTCATCTTTTTCTATAGGCATACTTGACCCTATGGGAGTTTTCATAGTGGAGGCATTCTCCATTCCAAACTTTTTAATTAACTACCAAGTGAACTTAGACTGGGATATGGACGAGCCATCATCAGTCTGTCTTACCTGGAGGCCCAAGAAGAACTTGAGCCTACCCATACTTCTCATCTCAAACTTCCCTTACATAAGTTTGGCAAAATTCCTGCAAAGGTTGTCATCAATAGATCCAAAGATTATGTCATCAACATAAATCTGGACTAGGATAATCTTGCCCTTAGATTCCCTTAGGAATAGAGTCTTGTCTATCTTCCCCTGTTGGATCCCTAGTTGGATTTGGGCTAGGTTCACTAAGTCAGGATATGACCCAACATGTATAGCCAGGGTCATGGTTGTGTCCTATAGTCTAGGTCTATTCCTTAGAGTCAACAATGCCAGGGACCAACCTCTAACACTGACAGAGACTCAAGACTTAGAGAAAATTCAAGACTTAGAAAAAGAGCTCTGTGTTCGTCGATCTCAGGTCGATGAAAGTCGTGCTCAGCTCGACGAACTCAGAGACAATTCTATGAGATGAGCTCGACGAACTTGGTTCTCAGATCGATGAACTCTGGACAAAGTGACAACACTTCTAAGTCAAACTTTGGTCGACAAACTTAGAACATCAACTAGATGAACTCTGTTCTCTGGTCCCAGATCGATTAATTCTGAATCAGATGTTTCAACACTCAATGCCAGAGAACATCACATTCAATGCCAGAATGATGATTCAACACTCAATGCTAGAGGACATCACACTCAATGCCAAAATGATGATTCAACACTCAACGACAGAGAACATCACACTCAACGCCAAAATGATGTTTCAACACTAAACACCAGAAAATAGTCTAAGTCCAGAATCAAAACTCAGGTCGACGATCTTGGACCTCAGCTAGACGAACTCAGTCTTCAGGTCTCAGGTTGACGATCTTGGACATCAGATCGACGAAATTTGTGCACAGAATAGGAAAGTCATCAAGCAGCAGTCATCCATTCAGAGGTCGACGAACTTGGACCTCAGCTCGACGAACTATGGACTCAGGTCGACGAATCCAGACTTTGCTGTTTCCCTCTTCTGTTCCATTATATTACAATGATTCCTGACTAATTAATGCTCTAATATTCTCTGAATATTACTGTTAGACAAGAGCATTAATTATGGTCTTCATCAGGATTATTGTCTGTCATTTTCCAAAAGGACAGTTGGGGAAACTAATCAATACAAATTTTCCAAGGCCGTTAGCATTGAATGCAGAAAGGATTTCAAAATTCAAAAGGACATTTACATAGAAAATATAAAAGATCGATTTTTCTTCTTCCAGGAGATACAATTGATACAGACACACATAAAACCAGTCAGGAAGAGTAGAACACCATCATCTCATAATAAGGATTCTCTCTGCTCTCTGCTCTCTCTTGACAACAAAGTGCTAGAAAGAAAGAACTGCTAGACCAGAAGAAGAATAGCTTTTAGAAGAAGAAGAAGAACAATCATTTAAATAGAGAGTCTTCTTCTTCTGTCATCCTCTCAGGAACTTTCAAAGGACAACAACTATTGCATCTGTCAAGGAGTTCCTAAAGTTCTTCTGGTTGAAGTTGTAAGCTTGAAGGCCTATCCCCCTGAAGCAAAGTTCCTTTCATCCTGAATAAATTCAGTACTTCAGGGGGAGCTTTTGCCACATCAAATCCACAGAGTCTTCTCAGTTGAATACTTGAGAAAGAGAAGACATCATCACTCTCTCACCCCCTCTGTAAAAAGGGTTCTCTACTTCCTTTAAAAGTGATTCCTGGTTGCAAGTCTCATACCAAAAGACTTGAGGTTTGGTTTTTAAGCACCTTACAAAAAGCTCATTGGTGGCAGTCACCTGAACAAAAACCTAAGTGGATTCCTACCAGGGTGGTAGAAGAGCGGATATACCCAGGTTGGGGAACCACTATAAAATTCTTATGTTGTCTGGTTGCCTTTTTCTTTTGTTCTTGCTGTGGCTGTGATAGTTAGGATTCTGTGATTTTTATTAGTCTAATCTGTTGTGTTATGAAATAGCATTTGAGTTTTGGAACAAGTTATATTATTCAGCAAAAGAGTTTAATTATTTAAAAATACTCTATTCACCCCCTCTATAGTATATTAGATCTAACCCTCACTTTCAATTGGTATCAGAGCAGAGTTCATTTGGTTGTACAAGTTAACCCTTGAACCAAAGATCCTAAGTTAGATCTCTTTATATTTCTAGTAGATTCACATAGACAACATGACCTAGAACAAAGATTATGCAAGCACCAGACCTCCAGTGTACAACCTGAACAAGTTTGCTATCTGGAAGGCAAGAATAAAGTTATATATGAACTCCATTGATGAAGATATCTACAAATCCATTTATACAGGTGCCCCTGTAGCACTTACAACAGCAGCATCATCCAGCACTAATGTAGTTCCACCACTTGAGTGGACTGAGGCTCAGAGGAAGGCCAAAATTGCCGATGCCAAGGCAATGAACATATTGGCCCAAACAATGTCAAATGACATTTTCTAGAAGGTGGCTGAATGCACATCATCCAAGGCCATTTGGGATTCCCTGAATCAAATAGTGGCTGGATTTGCTGATGAGAGAAAAGACAGAAGCTCAAACCTCATATCCCAATATGAGAACTTCAAGAAGGAGGAAGCTAAAACAGTAGCTGATATGTACAATAGGTTAAGCTCAATCATAAATGAGCTAAAGACCTTAGACAAGGACATCGCCCTCACAGAGGTGAATGACAAAATCCTCATATGCTTCCCAAGCTCATGGGATTCAAGGATCTGGCCCATCAAGGAGGCCAGGAGCCTAAATGAGATTTCCACTGAATCTCTTTTAGGAAAGTTAAAGTCCTATGAGCAGCTGATCAAGTCAAGGGAAGCAGCTGAGCAAAGAACACCTCCACTAGCAAGGAAGGAGCACAACCTTGCATTCAAGGCTGCTGAGGAGACTGAGACTCCATCTATAAATGAATATCTGATGAGCTTGCTTGCCAAAAGATTCTACAAGATGGCAAGGAAGGATTTCAGGAGGAAGTAATCCAGGAAGGATGATAAGCCCAGGTATTATAAAACACCTTCTAAAGAGGTTGTTGGTACCCTAGATGTGATTTGGCTTATGTAATCTCTTTCCAGCCCCTCTTGATCCATATAACTATATATGATCATGTTTAGACTTTGTTTAGTCTCCCTAGGGCAGTTTATATCTGACCTAGAGTTTAGATTAGAAGTTGTAGAATGAATTTTTAGTTAAGGTTCTTTTTCCGTTCGACCATCGTCGAACGAGGCCTCGCGATCGTCGATCAGTGGTCGATGATAGAAGGGCTATAGAATCGTTGAAGTCAAGACAATTATCGTTGACCGATGGTCGACGATCTCAGAGCAAGCTTATTATGCTCTGAAGGATGGTCGACGATCTGCTATCAGCAGTTCGACGATCGTGGTCTTGTTTCACGATTTCTGTCTCGACAGATCTTTACCTTAATCGTCGACATCATGAGATGGTCGACGATATCTGTCTCGACAGATCTCTGCCTTAGTCGTCGACATCATGAGATGTTCGACGATTTCTGTGTTAACAGATTTTCTGCTTTAGTCGACGATATCTTGAGCTGATCGACGATTGCCGTTCGACGATTTCTGTTTCGACAGATTTCTGTTTTCAGTCGACGATCTGTTAGCTAGGTCGACGATCATCGAACCCCTGTTCGACGATTTCTGTCTGCCTTTAACAGTTTGTATTTATTTTATTCCTTGGTTTATTTCCAAGTGTTTTAGCATGTGGTTAGAAAGATTTTCTGAAGAATGTTTTTGCTAATTTATGGCTTAAATTCAAATGAATTACTTACCAAATATGTCAAGCATAAATTACGGGATTTCGTATTTTGATAAAGCATTTTTGTCTTATTATACAAAATATATTGCCAGGCTGTATTCTAGCCGTTGACGGTGTATGCTATTTCCAAGAACGATAAATCTTTATGCTGAGATATTTTCCTATTCATTTATTTCCTTATTAGGACTGACAGAGAGCTAATAGGTCATTCTATTCCTATTGCTATATTCTATTTTGAGATAATCTGTTGCAGGGCTCGAGAATTCAAATCAATAGAGCCGTTCCAAAAGATAAACGAGAAGACATATTTAAGAGAGATTTTTTTCTCAGAATAACAAGAAGTTACAGTAACAGAGAGATTTTAGTGTGCTGCATTCTTTCAAGCTTCTCCAGAGCAACTCTTCACAATCTCACAATCAGAAGAAGAAAAGCTTTCCTGAAGCAAAAGTCCAAAGCAATCTATTTCATTCTCAAGTCTCCTGAGCATCTGCTTAGAGTTTTTCAAGACTTCAGAAAGAGCTCCAGATCTGCTTCACGTGCTCCAGAATCTGAAGACCTGATAAAAATCAGTCTACAGATCTCTGAGGATTTAGTTTCAGTTTATCTGAAACTCCTTCATCCTGAAGCAAAGGCTTTCCCTGGACTTTCACTGAGCCAGGGGGAGACTTTGATTCTTTAGAGAATCCACAAGTCTTCTTTAATCTGTATTTACAACAGAGAAGATAATCTAACCCTCTCAACCCCTTTGTAAAAAGAGTTTGTTCACATCTCTTCAAAAGTGAACGTTGGTGACAGGGCACCTTATCAACAACCTGTGGTTGAGCATCCTTATCAAAAGCTCAAAGGGTCTGTTTGATCTACCTGAATCAGATCATTGGTGGCAGGGCACCTTAGCAAAAACCTGTAGTGGATTCCTACCAGGGTGGTAGAAGAGTGGAGTACCTATTAAGAGGGAACCACTATATATCCTGTGTCTCTGGCTGTTTTGTTTAAATTGCTTATTCTGTGGCTGTGATAGAACTACCTAGGATTGCTAGTTGCTGTGATAGGTTTATAGTTAATCTGAAATTTCAGTTAACTCTCTCACTTGTGCACTTCACTGTGTTAGGCTCTTAGGGTTCAAGTATCAGATTATTTTATTCCGCAAATCAACTCCAAGGGAGCTGACTAGTTATTCATAAAATTTGAATACTCTATTCACCCCCCCTCTAGAGTAGTTTACAACTTATCCCCTCACTTTCAGAGGTGGTATGTTTTGGCTGCAGGAAACCTAGACATTTCCTCTCAGAATGTCTAGAGAATCAGAAGAAGGAGAACAGAAGAGAGAAGGACTCCAGGAGCAAGCATTATAGCAAGCCATCTTCCAACAAGCACAAAAAGAAGGACAGAGGGTTTGTGGCTGAAAGCTGGAGTGAAACATAAGATGAATCTTCATCTTCAAGTTCCAGTGAAGAAGAAGAGGAGGCAAAGGCAAAGGAAGTTTGCCTCATGGCAATTGATGCCAGCAACAACAGATCAGATACAGATGAATCTGATAATGAAGAAAGCCTGTCAACTGAAGATCAGGTATTAGCCTCTTATGATTTTGAATCTGATGAATTCAAATTTGAATTTAAAAATTTATGCTTAGATTTGATAAGCTCTGAGAAGGAAATCAAACTTCTCAGAGAAAAATTAAATGCTCTAGATAAGCTCACTTCTGAAAATGCAAATCTATCTAATGAATTAAAATCTGCAAATGAACAAATTATTTTTTTGAAATCTGAACTTAGCAAAGCCAAAATGTTAGAAGAATCATTAAATGGCAGAAGCTTAAAATTTCTAGATATAACAAGCACACTAAATGCTAGAACTAATTACTGCAAACTAGGACTAGGAGCTTCATCCAGTGAACCAACCCTAATCTAGAAGAATAATCTTTCAAAACCTGTGAACTTTGTTTTTGATAAAGGAAAGAAAAACATTGAACAAGTCAATAAGGTTAATGAAATCCTTAAACAAATTGAAACTAAGAACAAACTTAAAAAACATAAGAATAAGAAAAGTAAGAATGTTCAGCAGTTATCGTTGAACTCAGATCGACGATACATGAACAGATCGTCGACCTCAGAACTATGATCTCTGAACGCAAATTTCAGTAATAATCAATCTTCGATCTACAATCAACGATATCAGTATGGTTCATCGACCAGATATCGACGATTTTGGTGTCCCAAGAATGAATACCTTCATTCTTCGAGCAGAGATCGATGATCTCATCCAACATCGTCGAGCTCAGGTCAACGATCCAATAAGAAATCATTGATCCCAGATCCTAACAACAGAAACCTAAATTCTAAAAGTAACATTAATCCTTTTAGTCAATGGATAATATCACCAAGAAGATATCATCCTAAAAGTTACAAAAATAAACCTGAATGCTCTTATATTTCCAGTTACAGTTATGTAAATCAGCAATGATCCAAGGTTACCTGGGTCAAGAACAACTAACTATTTTGTCTGTAGATGAAGAGTTGTCCAGCTGTAAATCAAGTATGGTACCTGGACAGTGGTTGCTCCAAGCATATGACTGGGAACAAGGAAAGTCTACTCAACTACAAGTCCAAGCTTGGACCAAAGGTAATCTTTGGAGACTCAAGTGTGGGCAATCTGAAGGCTATGGACAAATAAGGATTGGAGCAGTCATATTCAACAAGGTAACCTATGTAAGAGGACTCAAGCATAACCTTATCTCCATAAGTCAATTATGTGATGAAGGTTATCAGGTACACTTCAACTCAACTGCCTGTATTATTTCTAATAAAGAAAAACAAACTGTTTTAATGGGGAATAGACAAGGAAACATATATATAGTTAATTTTCTATCTGCCAATTCAGATATCTGCTTACTTAACATTATAAGTAATCAGAATGATTTATAGAATAAAAGACTAGGGCATGTTAATATTAAAAACATTGATAGGCTATCTAAAGACAACCTTGTGAGGGGTTTACCTTCTAAACCCTACAAAAAGGAAGGCCTCTGCAGGGCTTGTCAACTAGGCAAGCAAACTAAATCTAGTTTTAAATCAGTAAATAAAAGTGATTCACCTAGGATATTGTACTTGCTACACATGGATCTCTTTGGACCCATAGATGTACAAAGCCTGGGAGGGAAATCCTACACCTTTGTCATAGTGGATGACTTCTCAAGGTTAACTTGGGTGTTTTTTCTTAGATCTAAGTCAGATACCTTTAAGGTTCTTACGGATTTTCTCAATACCATGCGGATTAAGTACTCTACTCATGTTGCATTGATCAGAAGTTATCATGGTACAGAGTTTGAGTCTCTTCTTATGCATGAGTTCTGTGAGAAGGAAGGTATCAGGCACTGCTTCTCAGCTCCTAGAACTCCCCAACAAAAAGGGGCAGCTGAAAGGAAAAATAGGACACTGATTGAAGCTGCAGGAACATTACTTGCAGATGCTTACATGCCCCTATCCTTTTGGGAGGCGGTAAGCACAATAAACTATGTATTGAACATAAGCCTGATACATAAACTAAAGAATATGACTCCCTATGAATTACTTAAAGGGAAGAAACCTAAAGTCACATATTTTAAAGTATTTGGCTGTGTATGTTATATACATAATAATGAAAAGAGATACATTAGAAAGTTTGAAGCTAAGGCTGAAGAGGGAATTTTTCTAGGATATTCCCAAGTAAGCAAAGCTTACAGGGTATTTAATAAATCATCCCTGAAAATTGAGGAATCAGTTCATGTTACATTTGATGAGACTAACATATTTTACAAGGAGAAAAACATTTCTACCAATAGTACTTCTCAGGTATCAAATTTGTATGAGAATTTGGATGATCTAGACCGTACCCCAAAGGCTGAATCACATCCTCCTCCACAATCAGTAGCAGAAGCTGATAGTGATGAAGAAACTTTGGAAGCAGTTCAACTTCCTTCAATAGTTGATGCAATTCCACAAGAGTAAAAAAATCCAGGAACTGTTGCTGAACCAACTTCACCTAATGATCTTGTCACACTAAGGTATCACCCTAGATCCCAAGTGATTGGAGACATAACAGCAGGTGTACAGATAAGGAATCAACTCAACCAAGACTTAATACATGCCTGTTTCCTCTCTCAGGTTGAGCCTCTATCCATACATGATGCTGAGCAGGATCCCCACTAGATCATTGCAATGCAAGAGTAATTAAATCAATTTGAGAGATGTAGAGTTTGGGATTTGGTTCCAAGATCCCAAGACCATCCAATCATTGGAACCAAATGGGTATATAGAAAAAAACTGGATGCTCAAGGTGTAATTGTGAGAAACAAGGCTAGGCTTATTGCTCAAGGTTATTGGCAAGAAGAGGGAATAGACTATGACCAAACATTTGCACCAGTTTCAAGATTGGAGGCAATCAGAATATTTCTTGCCTATGCTGCCTACAAGAAGTTCAAAGTATATCAGATGGATGTGAAGAGTACCTTTCTGAATGGAGTGCTAAAGGAATAGGTTTATGTTGAACAACCTCCAGGTTTCATCTCTCCAACTTATCCTTATCATGTTTTTAAATTGCATAAAGCCCTCTATGGTCTAAAGCAAGATCCAAGAGCTTGGTATGAGACTTTAGCTAGCTTTTTGATAGAGGATAAATTCATTAGAGGCATTGTAGATAAAACATTATTCACTAGATATCATAAGGATCAAACCTTGTTAGTACAAATATATGTGGATGACATTATATTTGGTTCTACTGATCCCAAACTATGTAAGAGGTTCTCTGACCTCATGCATTCAAAATTTGAGATGAGTAGCATGGGTGAGCTCTCCAACTTCCTTGGTCTCCAAGTGAAGCAGCTCCCTGAGGGAATCTTCATTTCCCAGTCTAAATATGCTAAAGAGCTTATTAAGAAGTTTGGGATGGCTGATGCCTCAGCAAAGAAAACACCTGTGACTACAAATATTATAATAGACTCTGATGCACAAGGGAAACCTTTGGATCAGAAATTATATAGGGGCATTGTTGGATCCCTACTATACCTTACAGCTAACAGACCTGATATCATGTTTGCCACATGCCTTTGTGCTAGGTTCTAGGTGAATCCTAAAGAATCTCATCTAATTTTTCTAAAAATGATTTTAAGATATATAAAGGGTTGTCCTAGTATAGTTCTCTGGTATCCTACTGAGTTAGAGTTTGAGTTAACTGGATACTCAGATGCTGACTTTGTTGGATGTAGAGTGGACAGAAAGAGTCCCTCAAGAAATTGCCAGTTCCTTGGTATGAGATTAGTGTCCTAGTTTTGCAAGAAGCAATCATCTGTGTCCACATCAACTGCTGAAGCAGAATATATTGCAGCTGGCAGTTGTTGTTCCCAGATGGTGTGGATTCAAAATCAACTCCTGGACTATGGGTTCAACTTAAATATTTCAACTCTACTATGTGATAACACACGTGCTATTGCTATAACACAAAATCCAGTCTATCACAGTAGGACTAAGTATATAGACATTAGGAATCATTTCATTAGAGAGTGTGTAGACAAAAACAAAATTAAACTTTTCTATATCTACACTGATTTGCAAAAAGATGATATTTTCATCAAGCCCTTGGATGAAAGAAATCACTTATTTTTTGTAAATCTGCTTGGAATGATCAATGGAGAAGACTTAGTTTAGTTTCTATCTACACTCGAAGAACTCTTAAGATTTCGTCGACCTGAGATCGATGAACTCCCTGTTAGTAAAGTTAGTTTCGTCGACCTGAGATCGACGAACCTACTTCAGAAAACTTTCATCGAACGGAGCTCGGAGAAATGTCTTCAACCCTTCAGACTGAGATCGACGAATTGTTTAACTCCAAATTATTTCGTCGACCTCAGATCGAAGGTCTATTTATTTTTCGTGGAACGGAGTCTGTCGATTCATATTCCAGAAAACCTTATATTTAAGTTTTCTTCGACCTCCGTCACGTGCTTTCAGTTCTCTTGCACTTGATCCTCGTTTTCTTTTGTAGGTGCTCTCATGGCAATTCTGGCAGGAACTCTAGGGGCGATGAAGTTTGACACTGGATTCGACCTGGAATTCGAATCCGTCAAATACTCAGATCCCATCTTCCTAAATTTTCTACAGTTACTTGAAGACCAATAGTTGAAAACTCTGCTCTTCACCCGCATCAAGATATCAGGAACAGAGATCAGGGAATGGGTTTACACAGCTTCTACAGAGGAAAATACGATGACTAGAATAATCGCGAGTACTACTGTTTCTCTTACCCCCGATGTTTTAACTGAAATTTTTGGATTGAGTAATGGTGATGAAGAATTAGATATAAATTCGGAGGAATTTGATATGATGCTTAGCATTATGGGGTATTCGGGACAAACCCCCAATAAATTGCTCAAGAAACATTTGTCTGACGAGTACAAGTTTCTCGCAGACATTGTGGGGAAGGTGGTGCTAGGGAAGCACACTGCACATGACAATATCACCAGGCATCAGTTCCTGGTCATGTGTGCTATCGTGAATAAAAGGACAGTGAACTGGGCACAGATCTTATTTGATCTGATTAGAAAGAAGAACAACAAAAAGGAGGTTTGGTTTGTAAGTATCCTAGGGATCTTCCTCAAGGAGAAGGCTGCTGAATCACTGGTCTTCGCGACCATATTCATTAATGCTAGCAAGAGACTCACTTGTGCTCTGTTTAGCAAGTGGGAGAGGATACTCACTAAGCAAACCAAGGCAACATCCTCTTCCACTAGAACTTCTGAAAGTACCAAGGCTGTACCAGCCACTCTCCACCCCCATTGAAGAGATCCCTTCCAACCCTCCACCACCTCTAGCTCCTCAGGTTCCATCCCAACCAGCAATACAACCAACCCCACCTTCCACTACCATTACAGTCCCTGCCTCTACACCTCCAGCATCCTTACTTCTTGCCTCTCCAAAAAACATTCCCTCTAATACTCGATCCCCCTAGCCTGATACATCTGTACCCTCACCACCCCAATCTCCTCTTCCACATCATCTTGCTGATATCCCCCAAACCAACCTATAATCCCTCCTATCCTTCAATCTCTTATCATCCCCACTAAACACTCCCTCTCCTCCAAATGACTCTCTCCTAGACACTCAAATCCCACCTCCACCTCCACCTCTAACTCCACCAGCACCTACCATATCCACTCAACCAACCACTGCCACAACATCTACCTCTCCACACTTGGATCCCTCCCTTGTCTCCCCACTTATTACCCTCCTCACACCCCTCATAAAAACACTCATAGCAGAGGCTATTTCTCCTCTTGTTGCCTCCATCTCCTCTCTAGCTGCACAAATTACTGCCTTAACTACTACTCCCTCTTCAGTTGGGGGCCTGACTTTAGTTCCTCCTGAAACCAGGCAGGGGGAGATACTTGATGAAGAAGCAGTAGCAGTTATAGCAGAAGATGTAGCACCAGCAGAATCAGATGATAAGGATATGGACACAGTAAAAACAGCAAAAGATGTAGCAATAGAAGAAGAAACAGCAACAGATGTACAAGAAGAAGTTTTAGCAGAAGAAATATAAGAACAAGTTATAGCAGAAGATGTACCAACAGACAACAATAAGCCATCTATGGCTATAATTCCATATACCAAACCAATTTTGCTCAAGGCCACTTTTGCAGCTCCTGAGCCTCTTCCAAGAGTTGCTTCCCCCACTATCTCATCCCCTATAGCACCAGTTTATATTATGGATGATTCTCCAATGCTTGATCTAGATGCACTGGTCATGGCTGATATTGAGGAAGAAAATAAATTAGCTTCTCAAAGCACTGATGTACATAGTTCTCCAGTTTTCCCTCCAGTTCCTTCAAAGACAGAAAAGACAACAACATCTGATGACATAATAAGAGAGATTGATGCCATGTGTTACAATCCTTAACCTTCTGATGATGATGATGATGATTCTGATGAGGACCCAAAGAGTAAGAAAGTTTCAAAGAAAAGGAAAGCTCCTCCACCTCCTGCCCCAAAACCCAATCCAGCAAATGACACACCCTATTACATTCTGCAGAACATAACTCCATACAAGGGTATGCCAGCTTGGATGTTGTTGTCCAAAAATGAACAAAAGGGAAGGAAGAAGAGAAGAAGATATTCTCCTCCCCTATAGAAATTAAGGAGAGGTCCTCCTCCTCCTCCTCCTCCTGCTGCTGGTTCCTCAGGAACTACTTATCAAGGGACAGATGCACCTTCCAAGCCTACATCCTTTACCAGAACATATCAAAGGCAGGAAAGGCCATCTAGACATCATTCTCAAGGAAGCAGCCAACAAAGGAATGTCAGTTCTATAAAGCAAATAAAGGAGGTAGTTTATCAGAAACCAGAGTTCTCACCTACCAAACAGCAAGCTCAATAAAGAAGGCGCACAGAATCCCACAAGCCCAAAAGAAAATATAGTGAGACTGCTCCTCCAAGGTCTCTGTATACTCAGAGTGATGAAAGCCAAAAATTAACAAATTTCCAAGCACAGTCCACTCAATTCAAGCCTGTTAGCCTGCTTCCCCCATAAGATGATCAATCATCTGTTAGTCAGGATATTGATCCCAACTTCAGGATTGCTAGGATCCAAGAGTTGATTGGTCTGTCACAAATAAAGAAGGCTAAATAAGAGGGTGAAGATCAAACAAAGTTCACAAATATGTATTCATATAGAGAAAAAGAACTGGATAAACTTCAAGTGAGCAAGAAAGTGTTTGATCTTACAGAGTACATGGCAATACACCCAGAGGCTGTAGTACCCAGAACCTCCACCCTGACAGTGATTGGAGCAGCAGATATATACATGTCAAAGAAAGAAGCTGTTAATCCTGACAGGGAAATCATCTTTACTCAACCTGGGGATAAGAGCAAAGAAGCAGAGGAACATAAGAAATAGAACCTGAACTCCAATGTGTATGGTATACTTTTGAAAGACTATGTTCTATGATACAATGCTAACTATGTAAATATATATGCTGCATATATATTTTTTCATTCTTGGCCAGATATATATTTTATTGCTTTGTACATTTCTTTTTATCACTGAGTTTGTAATTAGTGACCTTACCCAAATAAGGGGTGATTGTTGGATCCATAGTTGGATTTGGGCTAGGTTCACTAAGTCAAGATATGACCCAACATGTATACCCAGGGTCATGGTTGTGTCCTAGAGTCTAGGTCTAGTCCTTAGAGTCAACAATGCCAGGGACCAGCCTCCAACACTGCTAGAGACTCAATACTTAGAGAAAATTCAAGACTTAGAAAAAGAGCTCTATGTTCGTCAATCTCAACTCGACGAAAGTCGTGCTCAGCTCGACGAAATCAGAGACAATTCTCTGAGCTGAGCTCGACGAACTTGGTTCTCAGATCGACGAACACTGGACAAAGTGACAACACTTCTAAGTCAAACTTCGGTCGACAAACTTAGAACATCAGCTAGACAAACTCTATTCTCTGGTCCCAGATCGACTAATTCTGAATCAGATGTTTCAACACTCAACCCAAGAGAACATCACACTCAATGCCAAAATAATGATTCAACACTCAACGCCAGAGGACATCACACTCAATGCCATAATGATGAGTCAACACTCAACGATAGAGAACATCACACTAAATGCCAAAATGATGTTTCAACACTCAACACCAGAAAAAAGTCTAAGTCAAGAATTAAAACTCAGGTCAACGATCTTGGACCTCAGTTAGACGAACTCAGTTCTCAGGTCTCAGGTCGACAATCTTGGACATCAGATCAACAAACTTGGTGCAAAGATTAGGAATGTCATCAAGCAGCAGTCAGCCATTCAGAGGTCGACGAACTTGGACCTCATCTCGACGAACTATGGACTCAGGTAGACGAATCCAGACTTGGTTGTTTCCCTCTTCTGTTCCTAATATATTGCAATGATTCCTGAGTAATTAATTCTCTAATATTCTTTGAATATTACCGTTTGATAAGAGCATTAACTATGGTCTTCATCAGGATTATTACCTGCCATTTTCCAAAAGGATAGTTGGGGAAACTAATTAATGCAAATTTTCCAAGGCCGTCAGCATTAAATGTAGAAAGGATTTCGAAATTCAAAAGGACAATTACATAGAAAATATAAAAGATTGATTTTTACTCTTCCAGGAGATACAACTGATACAGACACACAAAAAACCAGTCAGGAAGAGTAGAACACCATCATCTCGCAACAAGGATTCTCTTTGCTCTCGCTCTCTCTTGACAATAAAGTGCTATAAAGAAAGAATTGCTTGACCAGAAGAAGAATAGTTTTCACATGAAGAAGAACAATCATTTAAATCAAGAGTCTTCTTCTTCTGTCATCCTCTCAGGAACCTTAAAAGGACAACAACTACTGTATCTGTCAAGGAGTTCCTGAAGTTCTTCTGGTTTTAGTTGAAAGCTTGAAGGGATATCACCCTGAAGAAAAGTTCCTTTCACCCTGAATAAATTCAGTATTTCAGGGGGAGCTTTTCCCACCATCAAATCCATAGAGTCTTCTAAGTTGAATACTTGAGAAAGGGAAGACATCATCACTCTCTCACCCACTTTGTAAAAAGGGTTCTCTAATACCTTCAAAAGTGATTCCTGGTTGCAAGTCTCCTAACCAAAAGACTTTAGGTTTGGTTTTTGAGCACCTTACCAAAAGCTCATTGGTGGCAGTCACCTAAACAAAAACTTGAGTGGATTCCTACCAGGGTGGTAGAAGAGTGGATGTAACCCGGTTGGGGAACCACTATAAAATTCTTGTGTTGTCTGGTTGCCTTTTTCTTTTATTCTTGCTGTGGCTGTGATAGTTAGGATTCCGTGATTTTTATTAGTTTAATCTGTTGTGTTGTGATATAGCATTTGAGTTTAGGAACAAGTTATATTATTCAACAAAAGAGTTTAATTATTTAAAAATACTCTATTCACCCCCCCTCTAGAGTATATTAGATCGAACCCTCACTTTCATACCCCTTGAGTATTTGTTCTCAATGAGGAAGCTAGACAATGTCATATACCATACCTTAGGGGCTTGCTTCAACCCATATAGAGCTTTCCTAAGTCTATAAACAGATTCAGGTGAGTTGGAGTCAACAAAACCTTGAGGTTGTTCAACATAAATCTGTTCCTTTAAGTCACCATTCAGAAAGGCTGACTTCACATCCATTTGGTACACTTTGAATCCTTGGTATGCAGCATATGCAAGGAATAGTCTGATGGCTTCCAATCTGGTTACTGGGGCAAAGGTTTGATCAAAATCAAAATCTTCTTCTTGTCTGTATCCTTTAGCTGCCATTCTAGCCTTGTTCTTAACTATAATGCCATTTTCATCAAGTTTGTTCCTATAGATCCACTTGGTTCCAATGACATTATGTTCTTGTGGTTTGGGAACCAGCTTCCAGATCTTTCACCTCTTAAACTAGTTTAGTTATTCTTACATAGCTATAATCCAGAACTGATCTATGTTTGCCTCTTCAAATCTCTTGGGTTCAACCTATGACAGGAAACTAGAATATAAAGTTGTTTTCAGACTTTTACTCCTTGTCACCACTCCTTAGTTAGCATCACCAATAATCTGGTGTCTTGGATGATCCCTTAGATGCCTGACTGCTGGAGGCAATCTTGCTCAAGCTTCTTGATCTTCATTGTCTTCATTTTGCTGATCATCATCCACAACCTGTGTGCCTTGGGCTTCCTTTAGAATGCAAACCCTGTCATCTTTATCTTGAACTATCGGAGCAACTTCCTTGATAGTCAGCTTGTCTATCATCAGCTCTGTACCTGCAGGACTAGAAGAGGAGCTTGGCAAGTCATTGTTAATCATAGTTGACTCATCAAATACTATATTAACAGACTCTTCTACAACTTGACTTTCTAAGTTAAAGATCCTATAGGCCTTGTTATGATTACTTTACCTAACAAAAATCCCATCATAGGGCTTGACAGCAAACTTAGTCACATAGGACTTACCATTATGAGGCACATAGCATTTGCTACCAAATATCCTGTGATAGCCCAGGTTTGGTTTTCTGTCATTCAAGATCTCATAGGGAGTCTTCTTGTGGCTCTTGCTAATAGAGGCTCTATTAAGGACATGACATATAGTATTTACTGCCTCAGCCTAGAAATATTCTGGGAGAGATGTGTCACTTAGAAAGGTCCTACCAACCTCTAAGAGAGTTCTACTTTTACTCTCAATAATCCCATTTTGCTGGGGTGTTTTTGGAGAAGAAAATTCTTTGTGAATCCCTTGCTCTTCATAGAACCATGTCTTGCTATCAGACTGAAATTCAGTCCCATGGTCAATTCTAATTTTGACCACAGTACTGTCCAATTCATTCTGATTTTTTTTGACAAATGTCTTGAAGACATCAGCGGTTTCTGATTTTTTCTTCAAAAAGAAAAATCAAGAAAATCTGGAAAAGTCATAGACAACCACAAGGGTATAAACTTTCCTACCTAGACTATGAACTAGCATAGGACCAAACAAGTCCATATGCAAGAGGTATAAACACCTCATAGAGTCTTTGATCCTAATGCTCTTGATGAAGCTTTGGTCTGCTTGCCCTTTTGGCATGCAAATAAATGTCTTCCTCAGTGCATTTAATTTTAGGACCATTCCTAACTAGCACTTCACTAAAGAGCTTGCCAATTGTTTTATAATTCAAATGAGCTAGTGTAACGCCCCTGGTTTTTTTGTGATTGTTTAAGCTTGGTTTGGCATTATGTTGTCGTATTTTCGGCCTTTTGCCATTGTTAGAGTGTGGTCTTAGCTCTTTAGGCTCTCTAAGTGGCTTGTGTTGTAGCCTGTTCGCAAGGTTCCCTAGCGAGTCGGAGTCTGTTTTGGTGACTCGATGGAGCCTCTCTGGGAATGCTTGGTTTTTGGCTTCGGGAAGTGTTAGCCCGAGTTTTGTTTGTCGGATGACGATTCTGACTTATCCGCTAGATTCGTAGCGTGGGTATTTTGCTACGGTTGAATTTTGTCAAATTCCGAGATCGTTTGTTTTTTGCGTCGTTTTGGCGTATTATTTAATTAGCTGATATAATGATATGCTTGGCCTGTTTTAGTGTTGTACATATATAAGATTATATTATAAGATTATATTATCAGATATAATAGTATAGTATATATAATATTAGTATATATATATATACTAGTGGCTGATTTATAATAGTATTATAATTGCTTAGTGGTTGATATTATATTATATGTATTTGCTATAGTGGCTGGATATATTATATTATAACTTATTTTAGTATATCCCCTTCATCTTCCCTAAAAAGAAAGGAAGGAAAGCTTCCAGCGGAAGGCTTCGGGCGACGGAAGTGCTGGTGCTCCGGCCGGTGATTTCTTGCAATCTAGAGCTTGTTTTTCTCGGGTAAGGACAGATTTTGATTGCTCTCACCCGGATCTTACTCCCTAGGTCTGTATTTCTTGCTCTAGAGTTGTCTAAGTAAGCTTTGGTTTTTCGAGTTTGCTCTTCTTCCCTCTAAAATCATCAGGTTTTCCTTTTAGTTGGCTGATCTTGCCGCCAGTGTCGGATTTTGGTAGGGCAGCTGCTGTTCTTGGAGGTAGAGGCAAGTGACACTCTTTGCCTTGCCAACCTTGATTTTTTACTCCACTTATCTTTTTTTAGTAACTCATTCCTTTTTTCCTAGAAGCTAGGGTTGCTGCAGTTTTCATCCTAGCTAGATCTGCTCAATTTTTTCCAATTTTAATTTATTTTCTCTCTTCTTATTCACTGATTTATCTCCAGGTAGTGGCTTGAGATAGGATTTTGGTTTCCTAGTTTTAGCCCAGCCTGGTTGGTAGCTGTAGCCGGGTAGAAGGGGTAGGGGAGAGGAAATTAGAATTTTTTTTAGTTCACTGGATAACAGGCGTTGAGTGTTAGCTTAGGGCAGAAGTCATTTTATAGGTTAAGTGTAAAAGCATTGAGTGTGGTGGACACACTCAACGCCTAGCTGTTTGGTCTGGAGACTAAGTCCAGAAGCATTGATAGCGTTGAGTTAGGTAAGCTCACTCAACGTTGTCTGCTTTTGGCATTTAGTGAGTTGAGCTCACTCAATGTTGTATGCTTTTGGCATTGAGTGAGTTGAGCTCACTCAACGTCGTTTTCTTTTGGAGTTGAGTGAGTTGAGCTCACTCAACGTCGTCTTGCCAAAGACTTTTTCTAAGTATTTTGGCGTTGAGTGAGTTGAGCTCACTCAACGCCGTCAGCCTTGGAATTTTTCTAAGTATTTTGGCATTGAGTGAGTTGAGCTCACTCAACGCCATCTGTCTTTTGGCGTTGAGTGAGTTGAGCTCACTCAACGCTATCTTGTGTTTGGCATTGAATGAGTTGAGCTCACTCAATGTCGTTTAGTCCAACGATATTTTTCTTGTAAGTCAAAAGCGTTGAGTGTGGTGAAGTAACTCAACGCCTTCGACAGTTTAGCATTGACAGCGTTGAGTGAGCTCGTTCAACGCCGTCGTCCAGCGAGTTTTTGCGACTAAGTCTTTTAGCGTTGAGTGAGTGGAGCTAACTCAATGCGGCTCGAGTAGACTCGACGCTTTCTCTGCTTATTATTTAGCATTGAGTGTGTGGTACTCACTCAACGTGGCGTCGAGTGGACTCAACGCTTTTTCCTTAGTCTGGTGTTTTTCTCCTTAGTTGGTTAGTGTGGGTTTTTTTTCAGTCTAGTGCTGTATTTTCAGCTAGTTTTTGGATGCCGAATCGTGGATTATGGTAGGTGGTTTTTTCTGGTGGCTCTATAAGGGGGTGATTTGTGTGTGCTGAGCTGTGGACACCACCTATTAGGCACCGGTTTGGGCTAGTTTGGTTAGGTGTGTGGACCCTGGTGCTGCCACTAGTTGTTTTCACCCTAGAAAATTTTTGGGTCTGGTTGTTTGGAAGAGGGCTGCTTTAGGCTACCAACCCATACCCAAGGTTTTACCACTGCTATTAATTCATAAGTTAGGACTGTTAGTTCCTTTCCTTTTCTAAATTGCTATATTTTGGCATATGTTTGCCTTGTTGCTGCTGCTGGTTTTTAGCAAGGCTTGTTGCTAACTTCTCGCACTTGGTGCACTTGATTTATTCTTTGGACTGTGTTTTACTTTTGCTGTCTCGTTTATTTCCTTTTGATAAGTTTGATAGCATTCTACTGTAAGGGTATGGTAAACCCCTTCCTTTTTATTGCTTATGACCTAATGCTCCAATTCTATTTGATTATATTTTTGCTAAGGTGTTCTTTCTTTGAATGTCTCAGGTTCAGAGCAGTAGCCGATTGGGTGGGTAGTTTTCTTTCGGGGGCTTGCTACTGATCTCCTGGGCTGTTGAGATTCCCCTTCCTCAGTTTGTGAGGTAGATCTTTTCTTATTTCCTTCTGTATAGACATGCATACTCACCAGTTGGTTCGTGTCAGGTTGTTGACACCCACTGGTGGTTTTCCTTGTGATGCTAAGTATGTGACTTAAACTGCTATTTTTGTCTATTTGGAGGTTGTTTACTTGCTCTCTGGTAATGATTTATGCTAGGATGCATGTTAGGTATTTTAACTCGTAAAAGCATTACTATATGTACTTCATACATGTCATATTTCTAAACCTAAAGTATTATTTTCCAAAGTAACATAAAGACTAATTTCATATTATACTAAATTTAGAGTCCTGCATTTCATGAGTTGTCCTTTGGGGACGTTTACACTCATGTATGATGTCAAATCACCTTAACCAAGGTATTTTTTCGCAGCGTATAAATATATTTTTACTTTTGGACTAGTTGATCCACTATGCCGAGGGATACGGCCATCCATCTAATTTGAAAGATGTTTTTTATAATAACTTATGATTTCTGTTTAACATGTTTAGGTTGGTGCCTTGCCTGAGCGTCTGCAGTTATCCCCATCATGGCGTGGCATCATGACACGTATTTTCTCTTACTCTTATAAAAGTTTGTTGCTAAAAAAATGCGGGTCGTGATAGTTGGTATCATAGGGAGGTTGCTTGACAATTGGTCAGGCAACCTTCCCTTATTAGTGTTAGTAATTTAGTGTCATATCATACACACACCGATGTGTCATCAGTACATCTTGGATGATTCATGAACACTACACTCATAAGCATGATTAGAAGTATAAGGGGCATATTATGTAGTATGAGATGCATAATATGTGTTTGTATATGGATCCACCATATGTGGCAACATGTGAGGGTTATGTAGTATGGGATGCATAACCTCACGACATGAATGCCCATTAGCACGTTTTCTCTTTTCGTTGCATGCAATGTTATGTAGTATGGGATGCAGAACATTTCCATGTGTACGCCGCTCATAACATGCATTAAGGTCTTTTTAGAATGCATAGCACAACATGTATAACATAACATAGCATAAGCAAAACGTGCCAAGCTAAAGATTTACATGATGACATATATACACACATGGTTTGAGTCAAAAGGAATATAAATTTATGCATTCATGGTCTTAGAACATGAGTTAGTCTGATGATGGTGAATCATCCTAGGTTAAGCATAACATCATTATTGAAAAATCCCAGAGCAAGTTAGTAGTTGAAGCTAATACTTAAGTATGTTTTGGCTGTACTGTGTCGGTTGAGTTCTAGTCGTTAAGCTAGGTTTTTATTAGTAGTTTATTGTTTTATTAGAATGTTGCTTGAGCGTGATGCAACAAGGTCGACTCCCTAGCTTGAGGGTGAGTCGCCAGGTGTGCAGGATGAGGCGGTTATTGTAGAACTATGCCAGAGCATGGAGACCCTGTCAGGCTTTATTGTGGTGATGCAAGCACAGTTACAGGCATGGTTGGCTGCCATTTTAGGACGGCAGCCTAGTGAGCAAATCCCCGCAGTGGGGGAGAATGAGAGCGAGATCAGCAAATTGAATAAGATTGCTTCTGTATTGTTAGCTGCTGAATAGTGAAGAGTCAAAGGTTTCTTGGGTGGCCTCCCAAATGACATTCAGCAGTATGCCAATACTTACCAGTTCGAGACGAATGAGAGGACAGTGGATCCACTAGGCTAGATTTCCGTGGCTAAAAGTAGGCTATTAGCCACGACCTACCCATGGAAATGGGTGTGGGCAATGCGAGCGTGGCTAATAGTATTAGCCACGGTTCAATTGTCGTGGCTAAAAGTTTCTCATTTGCCACGGTTCAATTGTCGTGGCTAAAGGGTCTGTAATAAACCTAACATAAAAAATATTCGGCCGCAACCGCCGCCCGCCCGGCCGCAGCCGCCGCCCGCCCGGCCGCCGCCGTCGCCCTGCCGCCGCCGCCGCCCGGCCGCCGCCGCCGCCGCCCGCCGCCGCCGCCCGGCCGCCGCCGCCGCCCGCCGCCGCCGCCGCCGCCGGCGCCGCCCGGACGCCGCCGGCGCCCGCCCGGACGCCGCCGGCGCCGCCCAGCCGCCCGGCCGGCCTCCGCCGCCGCCCGGCCGGCCTCCGCCGCCGCCCGACTGCCAGTTGCCGCCGCCCGGCCTCCGCCGCTGCCCGGCCTCCGCCGCCGCTGTCGTATCGATTTTATTTCAAACAATAATTTTGAATGGGCTATATAAACCCCAAATCGAACTTTTTGTTAGCGGTGTGGGACTAAAAAAAACCCGACCTTTTGTCACGGATTAGGCTTCCGTGGCTAATACTAGATTATTAGCCACGAAACAGGCAAACCGTGGCAAAAAGTCGGGTTATTGTCCACGGATTAGTCATCCGTGGCTAATACTAGCTTATTAGCCACGGAATAGGAACCGTGGCTAATACTTCAGTATTAGCCACGGTTTTCCCCCGTGACAAAAAAAATCATTGCTAAAAGCCATTTTTCAAGTAGTGGGAAGGTTTCCTTAAAGTTGAGTCTATGGGATATGATAAGGATCGAGGCATGATACTGAGGAAGGACAAAAGGAAGTCCAACGGGAGTAAGAGCTATAAGGAATCTAGTTCTGCTTTGAGGAAGAGGAGCATAGAAGTTTGTAGTTTCTGTGGCCGACCGGGCCATCCTTTTGAAAGATGTTACCAAAGGTTGGGAGCTCAGAAGAAAGAGCAAGTTCAAGCGATTCAAGGGATTTCTAAGAGAGAGTTGGTTTGTTCAGCATGTAAGTGGGCAGGGCAAGACATTGCCCATTGCTGGGGAATGAAGAAGACAAGAAGCTATTTTTTTTTGTGGATAAGAAGGGCATATCAAGTCTAAGTGCCCGCAGCTCCAACCCGTTTAGCAGCCAGTCCCACTTCAGGCATTGCCACCGCCACCGTGGTTGGTCAAAGGAAAAGGAAAGCTGAATGTGTTATCATCAGAAGAAGCTAAGACATCTACCCAAGTAATATTAGGATAGGTCCTCTTCTAGTCTTAATTGTTAGAGGTATTTATAGTTTTAGTATTCGCTTCCTTGAATGCGTGAACGATTGTTTAGGAAGATTTCTGGTACTACCCACTCGTTTGTGGCTAGGACCCTCGTTTGGCCCTTGATCTTATGGCAACACACTTCCTGTCTAGTTTCCCTTTGGTGGTTGGGTATTGTGGGGCCAAAGTATTTAAGATTGTGCGAGTCTATATATGACTTCCTTATTTTTACAGATTCCATAGAGTAGAATTATCCGCGCCAAGTCTCCTCGACTATTTCTGCAGTATGTGCTCGGAAGCTTTTAGATTTCGGATGTTTTGTTTGTTGGTTCCGGTGTTGGAGACCAAGGTTAGTTTGTCGCGTTTAGAGGAGATCCCTGTGGTGCGCGAGTTTGAGGTTGTCTTTCCAGCCAATCTTCCTGGTCTTCCACCCGATAGGGATGTTGAGTTTGTGATAGATTTGGAGCCGAACACACGTCATATTGCAAAGGCGCCGTACTGGATGGCCCCTCGAGAGCTAGAGGAGTTGCGTATCCATCTAGATGAGTTGTTAGAGAAGTGTTTTATAAGGCCGAGTTCATCGCCTTGGGGTGCTCCTGTTCTGTTTGTTAAGAAGAAAGATGGATCGATGAGGCTTTGCATCGATTATAGAGAGCTAAATAAGGTCACTATTAAGAGCAGGTATCCACTGACGAGGATTGGACGATTTGTTCGATTAGTTGTGCGGTAGCGCGGTGATTTCTAAGATTGATCTTCGTTCTGGCTACCATCAGCTCAGGATCCGTGAGTCAGATATTCCACGGATTTCTTTTCGATCGAGGTATGTGCATTTTGAATTTCTTGTAATGTCGTTTGGTTTGACCAACACGCCCTCAACCTTTATGGATATAATGAACCGTGTGTTCACGGATTTTCTGGACATATTCGTAGTCATGTTTATAGATGACGTTCTGGTATATTCCCGCAATGCTGAGGAGCATGACCAGCATCTGCGATTAGTTTTATCTGCTATGAGGGATTACAAGCTATTTGCCAAATTGAGCAAGTACGAGTTTTGGTGGCCTACGGTTTCATTTCTGGTCCATATGGTTAATAGGAATGGTATTTCAGTCGATCCAAAGAAAATAGCTGCTGTAATGGAATGGAGTAGGCCTGGAACACCCAAAGAGATTAGGAGCTTCTTAGGGTTGGCCGGCTACTACAGGAGATTTATGGAGGGTTTCTCTACCCTAACTGCACCTTTGAATAGATTGACTCAGAAGAATGCGACTTTTGTTTGGAGCAAGAAGTGTGAGGAAGCCTTCCTAGAGCTCAAGAACAGATTGTGCACTGCTCCCATTTTGACTCTGCCTACGGAGGGCATGGATTATGATGTTTATGCGGATGTATCACATGTTGGGCTTGGTTGCGTGTTGATGCAAGAAGGGAAAGTGATTATGTATGGGTCCATGCAACTGAAGACTCATGAGAGGAACTACCCTACGCATGATTTAGAGTTTGCAGCCGTGATTTTTGTGTTGAAGTTATGGAGACATCTGCTTTATGGCGCATAGTGCAAGTTTTTTTTACCGATCATAAGATTTTAAAGTACATCTTCACCCAGAAGGAATTGAATCTGTGCCAGCGGCGATGGTTGGACTATATTGCCAAGTACGATGTTGAGATCTAGTACCATCCGGGCAAGGCTAATGTGGTGGCCGATGCCCTAAGTTGGAAGACGGGGAAGATTTTTAATCTCTCCGCCGAGTGATTAGTGGAAGAATTTCTTTTGATTGATATTTCTGCAGGGAGCTGCGACTTGCAGAGTAGTTTGGTAGTAGCAGAGCCTTCTTGGATTGCACTTACGAGGTTACATCAGAAAGATGATCCAGATCTACTGTATTTATATCTTAGAGCTGAGAAAGGGGAGTTACTAGATTTCTCGATTGATGATGCAGGTACTTTGAAGTACCGCGGCAGATTTTGTATCCCCGCCGTTATGGATATCCGAGTTATGTTGTGCAGAGAAGCGCATGGTTCTAGCGTTGCCTACCATCCAGGATCTACCAAGATGTATCATGACTTAAAGAAAATTGCCTGGTGGAATGGGATGAAGGGAGACATAGCCAGGTTTGTTTCTGAGTGTTATACTTGCAAGCGTGTTAAGGCCGATCATGGAAGGCCTGGTGGCAAGTTGACTCCGTTGGAGATTCTGAATTGGAAGTGGGAGAACATTTCGATGGATTTCATCGCGGGTTTACCGAGATCTCCTAGAGGGTATGATTCAGTTTAGGTGATTAATGGACAGATTAACGAAGTGTTCTCACTTCGTACCTTATAAGATTGACTATCCGATGAAGAAAATAGCTGAGTTGTATTTGAATGATGTCATACGATTGCATGGTGTTCCAGTTAGCATTATTTCAGACTGAGACTCTCGGTTTACATCTCGCTTCTGGAAGAGTTTGCAAGAAGGTTTGGGTACGGATTTGAGATATTCTACCGCATACCACCCGCAGACCAATGGTCAGACAGAGCGAGTTAATCAGATAGTGGAGGACATGATCATATGCTACATTTTAGACCACGGAGGAGCGTGAGATGAGCGCTTAAGGCTTATGGAGTTTGCTTATAATAACAGTTATCAAGAAAGCTTGCAAATGGCTCCTTTCAAAGCTTTGTTTGGGAGGCGCTGCAGGACTCCCTTATTTTGGACTGAGGTTGGCGAGAGATCTTCGTTGGGTCCGGATGTGCTCGAAGAAATGGAAGTTGTAGTGAAGCTTATTCGAGAGAAGATTCGGATAGCACAAGAACGATATGAGAAGAACGCCGACCGGCGTAGATCTTATTTGGAGTTTGTTGTAGGGGACTTGGTATTTCTTAATGTTTCCTCGATGGTTGGAATCAAGAGGTTTGGTAAGAACCAGAAGCTATACCCAAGGTTTGTGAGACCGTTTAAGATTGTTGAGCAGATTGGTGTGTCAGCTTACAGGCTGGATTTGCTCGCAAACTTTCCTGGTGTGCACGATGTTTTTCACGTAAGCCAACTGCGGAAGTGTGTGCTAAGAAACAATTAAATTTTGAATTCTGTGGCTCAGTTAGAGCCAAATCTTTCTTATATGGAGATGCATGTCCGCATTTTGGATACGCAAGACCGGTGTTGCGGAGGAAGAGCATTCCAATGGTTAAAGTTTTGTGGAGAAACCAGGATGTAGAAATCGCGACTTGGGAATTGGAGTCGGCTATGAAGGAGGCTCACCCTCATCTATTTCCCTGAGTTTGCTTGGTATGTATTCTTCTGTTTAACTCTTGGTTTGTGATTTCCCTTCTATGGTAGAAGTGTTGGGCGTAAAGTTTCGGGGTGAAACTTTCTTTTAGGGGGAGTGACTGTAACGTCCCCGGTTTTTCTGTGATTGTTTAAGCTTTGTTTTTCGTTACGTTGGCGCATTTTCGGCCTTTTTCCATTGTTAGAGCATGGTCTTAGCTCTTTAGGCTCTCTGAGTGGCTTGTGTTGTAGCCTGTTTGCAAGGTTCCCTAGCGAGCCGGAGTCTGTTTTGGTGACTCGGTGGAGCCTCTCCGGGAATGCTTATGTTTTGGCTTCGGGAAGTGTTAGCCCGAGTTTTGTTTGTCGGATGACGATTCTGACTTAGCCGCAAGATTCGTAGCGTGGGTATTTAGCTACAGTGTGAATTTCGTCAAATTTTGAGATCGCTTGTTTCTCGCATCGTTTTGGCTTGTTATTTAATTAGCTGTTATAATGATATGCTTGGCCGGTTTTCCTTGGCCGGTTTTAGTGTTGTACATATATAAGATTATATTATAAGATTATATTATCAGATATAATAGTATAGTATATATAATATTAGTTATATATATATGTATACTAGTGGCTGATTTATAATAGTATTATAATAGCTTAGTAGTTGATATTATATTATATGTATTTGCTATAGTGGCTGGATATATTATATTATAGCTTATTTTAGTATATCCCCTTCATCTTCCCCAAAAAGAAAGGACGGAAAGCTTCCAGCGGAAGGCTACGGGCGACGGAAGTGTTGGAGCTACGGCCGGTGATTTCTTGCAATCTAGAGCTTATTTTTCTTGGGTAAGGGCAGATCTGGACTGCTCTCACCGAAGCTAGGTTTGCCTTTTTCGGGTAAGGGCAGATCTGGGCAGATCTAGAGTTGTCTTAGTAAGCTTGGGTTTTTCGGGTTTGCTTTTCTTCCCTCTAAAAGCTTCAGGTTTGCCTTTTAGGTGGCCGATCTTACCGCCGGTGCCAGATTTTGGTAGGGCAGCTGCTGTTTCTGGAGGTAGAGGCAAGTGGCGCTCTTTGCCCTTACCAACCTTGATTTTTACTCCACTTATCTTGTTTTAGTAGCTCATTCCTTTTTCCTAGAAGCTAGGGTTGCTGCAGTTTTTATCCTAGCTAGATCTGCTCAATTTTGTCCAATTTTAATTTATTTTCTCTCTTCTTATTCACTGATTTATGTCTAGGTAATGGCTGGAGGTAGGATTTTAGTTTTCTAGTTTTAGCCCAACCTGGTTTGTAGCTGTAGACGGGTAGAAGGGGTAGGGGAGAGGAAATTAGAATTTTTTTAGTTCACTGGATAGCAGGCGTTTAGTGTTAGCTTAGGGAAGAAGTCATTTTGTAGGCAAAGTGTAAAAGAGTTGAGTGTGGTGGACATACTCAACGCCTAGCTGTTTGGTCTGGACACACCCTGGAGAATTTTTGGGTCTTGTTGTTTGGAAGAGGGCTGCTTTTGGCTACCAACCTGGACCCAAGGTTTTACCACTACTATTAATTCACAAGATAATACTGTTAGTTCCTTTCCTCTTCTAAATGGCTATATTTTGGCATATGTTTGCCTTGTTGCTGCTGCAGGTTTTTAGCAGGGCATGTTGCTAACTTCTCGCACTTGGTGCACTATATTTATTCTTTGGACAGTGTTTTACTTTTGCTGTCTTGTTTATTTCATTTTGTTAAGTTTGATAGCATTCTACTGTAAGGGTATGGTAAACCCCTTCCATTTTATTGCTTATGACCTAATGCTCCATTTCTATTTGATTATATTTTTGTTGAGGTGTTCTTTCTTTGAATGCCTCTGGTTCAGAGCAGTAGCCGGTTGGGCAGCTAGTTTTCTTTTAGGGGCTTGCTAGTTATCTCCTAGGCTTTTGAGATTCCCCTTCCTCAGTTTGTGAGGTAGATCTTTTCATGTTTCCTTCTGTATAGACATGCATACTCACTAGTGGGTTCGTGTCAGGTTGTTGACGCCCACTGGTGATTTTCCTTGTGATGCTAAGTATGTAAATTAAACTGCTATTTTTTCCTATTTTGAGGTTGTTTACTTGCTCTCTGGGAATGATTTATGCTAAGATGCATGTTAGGTATTTTAACTCGTAAAAACATTACTATATGTACTTCATACATGTCATATTTCTAAACCTAAAGTACTATTTTCCAAAGTAACGTAAAGACTAATTTCATATTATACTAAATTTAGAGTCCTATATTTCATGAGTTGTCCTTTGGGGGATGCTTATACTCATGTAGGATGTCAAATCACCTTAACCAAGGTATTTTTCCACAGCGTATAAATATCTTTTTACTTATCGACTAGTTGATCCACTATGTCGAGGGATACGACCATCCAACTAATTTGAAAGATGTTTTTCATAATAACTTATGATTTCAGTTTAACTTGTTTAGGTTGGTGCCTTGCCTGAGCATCTACAGTTATCCCCTGCATGGCGTGGCATCACGACACGTATTTTCTCTTACTCTGATAAAGTTTGTCAAGCAACCTCCCTCAGACCTTGCAATCAGCCCATAACAGCTGATGTTATCTTCATCTCTTTCATCCTCCTTTGAGTCACTCTCTTACTATGATAGAGGGTCCCTGATCCCTATCCTGATAGCAGGATAGTCTTCAGTTTCTTATGCCTCAACAGCAACCAGCCCTATGTAGGCTTCTTCTTCTTCATCTTCAGTCTCTGCTTAAGATGAGTCAGTCCAGCTCTTCTCCTTCTTTGCAATAAAGGACTTCTTCTTCTTTCCCTTGTGCTGGTGTAGCTTCTTCTCACCAGCTTCCTTTCTCTTGACTTGGCAGTCGGCTATAATATGTCTTGGCATGCTGCAATAGTAACACACAACTTTAGAAGAAATATGTTTATTACTTTTTGAGTCATACCTGTCCTCCTTTGTGGATTTCTTCTCAGTTCTGTAGTGTTCCTTCTTGTGATGAGAGGAGGTGGAAGGTCTGCTCCTCCAACCCTTCCTCTTCATCAGCTTCAGAAATTTCCTAGAGCTGGCAACAAATTCCTCATCAGGAATTGCAGTCTGATGTGCTTGGTTCTGAGCTGTCTGACTCAGCTGGGATTCTTGGAGGTGAGGAAATCCTCTCCTTGCTCCTCTTTGAGCTCTCTGCCTTGAAGGCCACAACCTTCTCCCTGATCAGGGATCTGCTTCTTGTCTCCTCCTCTTTCCTGGCAGTCAGCTGTATTTCATAAGACAACAACTTCCTAAAAAGAGTTAGTGGTGGAGTATCTGCCAGCTTCGCCACCTCCCTGATGACACAAATCTTTGCGTCCTAGTATCTAGTTAGAGACCTTAGGAACTTGTCACTAAGTTCATAATTGCTAAATACCCGACCATAGATCATTAGCTCATTTACTATTCCGAAGAATCTTTCATAGCAACTAGCTATTCCCTCTACCTTGGACTGCCTGAAAGCCTCATACTCTTATTTGAGCATGGATTTCCTATCATCTCTAACCATTTCTGTGCCCTCCATGTCAACCACCAAAGTGTCCCACATCTCCTTGGAGGTCTTGCAGTGAACAATATTCTTTAAGGTATAATCGTCAATAACACTAACTATGATGTTCTGGGCTCTCTTGTCTAAGGTGGAAAGATTGACCTCATCCTTGGTCATCTTTGAATATGTCTTAGGTGTCTAGACATTGGCATCTAGAGCTGAGACTTTCATAGGGATGAAAGGCCCCTCTTTGACTATCATAAAATTCCTTAGGTCAGATGCTTCCATGAAGAGCCTGACCCTCTCCTTCTAAATTCCAAAGCATTCATTTCTGCAGATAGGAAGCTTCATGGAACCAAGCTCCTTATGGTTGTCTCCTGAACCCATAAGTATACTCTGATTGCTACCCTTGGAGATCTACTCAGACTGTTAAGTTTTTCTTGAGCAACCTCCCTCTGATACCATTTGAAAGTCTTTAATTTCAAGGGTAGCTAAATACCTAGAGAGGGGTGGGGGTGAATAGGTTTTTAGGTATTTTTACTTTATTTTATACTTTATCTGAGTTAATGTCTGTTGTGATTAGTTAGTATTGCTTTCAAGAAGATCACACACATCACACAAATGGTTTATAGTAGTTCCAAAAATATGTGTACGTCCACTATCCCTCCCGTATTTCTAATAGTGTATTAGACAAGGCTCTTCTCTAAAACTCGGCTCCTTAGAGCTTACAATACGATCCCGCAAGACCACTCAGTCTCCTCCAAGACCTATAGCTCAGGCACAAATCCCTATAACTCAGTGATCAAAAGATCACCTACCTCAGTCCAAAAGGCCCTACCACTCAGGCTAGGAGGATAACCCTACCTCAGATCCAAAGGATCCTACAACTCAGAAACAAGTGCCCTATAACTCAGGCCAAAGCCCTACACTTAGATCCAAACTGGATCATATAACTCAGATTCACACTTGAATCCTACCACTAAGGCCAAAGCCCTACACTCAGATTCTTAACAGAATCCTACTACTCAGATCTATACAAGATCCCACACTCGGCCTTTATAAATAGGCTTACAACTTAGATCTAAAAAGATCCTAAAGAAAAAATGTTTGTTGATGTTGAATATACAACAGAGAAATGTTCTTTGTGTCTTCCTCCTTCTGTCCTGAGAAAACTTAGTCCAAATTACTGATCAGCTGGGTGATCTCTTAGGTGTCAGAACCCTAGATTCCTTACTCTCCCTCCAGCAGGCTCTACAACATCTAGTGTATCCTCTGTAGGTTATAGCAATTCTTCCTCTAATGGTTCTTCATCCACCAGGCTTAGATCGACGATCTTGACTGAGCCTGGAGCTTCTTCCTTGACAACGTCATCCAAGCTTAGCTCCTTGAACATGTACCCGCATCTGCACCAATAATATTAGACGAGCTGCTTTGGAGCATGCTTGTCTCATCAAATATAACATTTTTTGACTCTTCTACTACCATAGTTTTCTTATTGAAAATCTTTTATGCCTTACTATGACTACTATAACCTATAAAAATACCTTCAAAACATTTTCAATAAACTTTGTGCGATAATACTTCCCATTATTAAGTATGAAGCATTTGCTTCCAAAGATTCTAAAATAGGACACAATCGGTTTTCTGTCCTTCAATAGATCATAGGGAGTCTTACGATAGCTTTTGTTAATAAGTTCTCTGTTTTGTATATGACACGTTGTGTCTACTGCTACATCCTAGAAGTACTCCGGAAGTGAAGCGTCGTTCAACATAGTTGTACATGCTTTAATTAGGGTCTTATTCCTTCTCTCAGCAACTCCATTTTGCTGTGGAGTGCGCGGGGAGAAAAACTCATGAAAGATACCTTGAATTTCATAGAATTCTGTCATACCACTAGACTTAAACTCTATTCCGTGGTCACTTCTGATTTTGACCACTGAGCAGTTCAGTTCATTCTGAATTTGCCGGACAAAATTGGTGAAAGACTCGATGATGTCTGACTTATGTTTCAGAAAGAACACCCAAGTAAAATGCGAGTAGTCATCAACAATTACTAACGTGTAGACCTTACCTCCTAAGCTGTGAATTGGCATGAGATCGAATAAGTCCATATGAAGTAAGTATAAACTTCTTGAAGATTTATTTTCAGCAATACCCTTGAAGGTAGCCCAAGTCTGCTTACCCATTTGACATGAGTTACATGAAATCACTTTAAGGCACTTAATGTTGGGGGCATCACACACTAAGTTGTGAGAAAATAG
Source organism: Platanthera zijinensis (assembly GCA_039513925.1). Classification (NCBI taxonomy): domain Eukaryota; kingdom Viridiplantae; phylum Streptophyta; class Magnoliopsida; order Asparagales; family Orchidaceae; genus Platanthera; species Platanthera zijinensis. The sequence continues at coordinate 153,128,823 of CM077087.1, forward strand.
CATATTTATTGTTTTAAAATTAATATGTGCTAATCTCTTGTGCCAATGGTCACAGAGAGACGCACTACTTTTAGCCATAAAACACACTGGGTAGAATTGTCTAAATAGAGAAAATTTAAACATAAAATATTTCTGCTCCGAGTGCCTGTTAAGTCCGTCTCCAAATTTGTAGACGATTTTATCAAACACTTGTCCTTGCATAACTTAACGATGTAGCATTTATCACATAGCTGACTTATGCTTATAAGATTATGGTGTAATCTTTCAACATAAGCTACGTCTGTGAAAGAGACTACGTCATTGGAAATCATACAATAGACTTTTATTGTTCCCCTATCTGACCCTCCAAAGATTACTTTTAGTCTATCTTTGACTAGGGTATACTCAAGTAAAAGGCTTCTTGTCCCGGTCATGTGCCGAGAACATCCACTATCCAAATACCAGATCGGATTTTATGTGACCTTTGGACATACCTGCAAAAACAAATCATTTTACCTTAGGAACCCAAATGTATTTGGGCCCTTGGTTCCTGGTCAACTGAACACCACTAGGAACATTAACCTTGCGTGTTGTCGGTCTCGCATTGCTAACTCGTGGGGTTACATAATTAGCAGGATTATACCAGCAATCTGCGTCAAAATGACAAATTTTGCCGCAGCACCAACAGTCAAACCTGTTGTACCTTCTTTTGTACTCCTACTTTAACTTTTGGAGCTGAGGTCTAGAAGGGGAAACACTCTTAGAGGTAGAGGCTTCCTGGTAGCAGCATACATAGGAGCTCCCTATCTCTTTAGCCTTAGGCACAACAGATTTAGCTTTTGGTGCCTTCTTATTCTTATGTCCATGTAGATACGGACCATAACTCTTCATCTGAATTTATTCATAAGGTGCTTTGAACATGCTGGCACCAAAGTCACGGGGATGGTTCCATCCCTGGTATATATTCTTGGGCTCTACATAAGTAGGCCTAGCATAATGACCATAGGATGACTCAAGGTCACACTTGTTTGTCGGGAAGATTACCTTCCTAAACGAGGGTTGACCCATGGGTGCCTTCCCATTTTCCTTGGCACTAGCCTTCCTGATAGCCTTACCCTTTCCACCAATATGGCCAAGACAACTACCCTTCTTCTGAGCTGAAAACTCATCAATTAGAGGGAGAATAGTCTTCGGCTTGGAGTAACTCTCAACGAGTTTTCTCTCCACCGCGAGCTTTTCTTCCAACTCATCAAGATATTTTTATTTAAGAGTCAATGTCTCAGCGGAGACCTTGAGTTCCTCTTTCAAGGAGTGGACTTCATCTCTGGGAGGAAGTAATTTTGCAATTTCTCCCTTCAGATTATTTCCACTGCCTTGAGGGAGGCAATCTCCTTTAACTACTTTCGGACTACCTTACGACATTTGTCGAAAGCCTTTAGCAGGTGCTCGTGCTGAGCCATCAATTCTGATTCGTCCTGATCAAAAGAATAGCCTTCATTACCATTAGTGGATGTTTCAGACTCATAGAGTATTGTGTGCAAATTTACCTTCCCGTGGTACTCAGAGTCGCCCACTTCCTCGCCGAATTGTGCCATAAACCCGAAGTAGGCTTCCTCATTTTCTGAGCTTGAATCACTTGAGTCACTGTAACTGAGAGTCTTCGACTTCTTGATGATGAAGCTATTTTCTTTATTTCTTTTTCCCTTGAAGGATCTCTTTTCTTCCTTCTTGGAACAATCCTTCTTCTTATAAGGATACTCGACAATCACATACCCTGACTTATTACAACAGTAGCAAACAATGTCAAAGGAAAAATGTGTATTCGGTCTCGATTTATAGTTGTCCTCTTTATTGTAGCTTTTCCTTGAACGATCTCCATCATGATGAGATTTTTTGTAGTCAAAGGATGACGACTAATTCTTCGTCTGTCTCCTCTTACTGAGCATTTTATTTAACTGCTAGGAGATAAAAGAAAATTCTCCATCCGATAGCTCGGAGCCTGGCGTTCTTTGCTCAGGGTCACTTCTAGAGTATCAGGAGCACGTGTCCTTATGGGTGACATAGCTTTAGACTTCTTTGAACCTTCAACCTTCAGAGCCACGGACTTTTCTCTGCTAGAAGTTTTGCTACTTTGCTCCTCCTTCTTCCTAGTATTCATCTGGAGTTCGTAGGAGAGCAACTTGCCAAATAGGTCCTTGGGTCGATTTCCGGCAACTTCTTAATTTTCTAATGGAAACAACTTTGGTATCCCAATCCTTAGTCAGGGATCTTAGAAATTTGTTGTTGAGCTCGCCATGAGTGAATGTATGACATTAGTTCCTGATGACGTTGACGATCTTGAAAAATTTCTCGAAGCTGTCAGCGATAGTATCACTTGATCCTTGCTTAAATGCTTTGTACTCTTGATTCAGTAAAGAATTTCGATCGTCTCGAACTTCCTCAGTCCTTTCCATCAGAACTACTAAGTAGTCCCACATTTCCTTGGAAGACTTGTAGTAGAATAAATTTTGGAGCATTGTGAAAGATTTGGTTTAAAAGAGCTGAAACACCTAGAGTGGGGGTGAATAGGTTCTAATCCTTTTTACAAATCAGGCAATTAACAAAGTTATACACAGCACAATTATCACAACACAAAGAATAACAATCACAGAAAATTCACAGCACAAACACAATGGTTTATAGTGGTTCCCCAATTTGGGGGTACGTCCACTCTCCCCCTTCACCTATCCAGTAGAGATTTGGATTCGGCCAAACTTCCTTATACTATCTCAGATCCACAAATCTTACAACTCAGAACCCAACTGGTTCCTATAGCTCAGACTTCTCCAAGCCCTACTCCTCAGATTCTTCCCAAGAATCCTTCCTCAAGCAACCCTACCCCAGCCTTTATCACCAGGCCTACAACTCAGACTTTTTCAAGTCCTATTTCAGGCTCTCAGTCCTACCTCAGCCTTTATTAATTTAGGCTTACAACTCAGATCTATATAAGATCTTATAAGGAAATTAATTGTTTGAAACAATAAAATCTTCACCCTGATAGAAAGAGAATAGGGTGAAAGCTTCTTGATCAGTTCTTGATTGAACTGATTACTTTAGATCCAACTTGTCTTAGCTTCTCTAAAGCCTCTTGAATTTGTACCAAGTAAGGTTGATCTTCAATTGGAGTTGGAGTTGATCTTCAATCCAGCTTCCTTTTAGAATTCAGAATCAGATCTGAATTTTTCTTGCAGACTCTTCAGGATCTGCCCTCTTCTGGGTTTGTCTCTTGTTCCCCCTCACTTGTTTTTTTATTTACCATTCTTCTGATTGTGATAGAATAGGTCTATATATAGAATCCATGCAAGGTTACCGGCTGATCAGGTTTATAATGGCCTTCTGACAGCTCTGACAAATGTGTCAGCTTTGTTACTTATGACAGCTGTCTGGTCTTCTGTCTTGACAACTGACTCCTCCTTGAACTTTTATCATAGCAGAGAACTGTCAGCATAACACTTCAGATGTGTCGACACAAATAGACCATGTGTCGACACAAATCTTGATGATGTCGACACAACTCCTAATATGTTGACACAATCATTCTTTAACTTCTCGACAAAGCTTTTGTTGGATGTGTCGACACAAGTCTTGTGTGTCGACACAATTGCTTCTAGTCTTGACACAGCTTCTGTTGACAGATTTCTTCGAGTGTGTGTTGACAAAAGTCCTGTGTGTCGACACAAGCCTTCCAGTCTCAGTATAGCTATTGTTGACAGATTTATTTGTGTGTGTGTCGACATAATTCCAGCCTTCCAGTCTCAGTATAGCTGTTGTTGACAGATTTCTTTGAGTGTGTGTCGACACAAGCCTTCCAGTCTCAGTATAGCTATTGTTGACAGATTTCTTTGAGTGTGTGTCGACACAAGTCCTGTGTGTCGACACAACTTCTTCTGGTCTTCAACATAGTTGGTGTTGAGTGTGTGTCAACACAAGTCCTGTGTGTCGACACAAGCCCTGTGTGTCGACACAATCTTTCTTTTTGTGTCGACACATTTTCCTCACAAGTGTCGACACTTGTACTTAGAAATTTTTCCTGCATTTCTTTAGCCTGTACATTGAAACTCAACATCCCATCAAATACACATTGATGTATATCATTGAGTTAAGTGAGGCTTCTCCAAATCTGATACATAATTTCAAGTGTACCCAACACATTGAATCGTCCACTGCACTTGCAATGATATTCTTCGCTTTCTAGTCCAAGGAGACCAAGGATATTTCATTCTTCATTAGATCCATCATTTTATTAGGGATCATAATCGCTGGATTAAGAGCAGAAACTTGAGTAGGTATGTGTGTTCCTTATTCCACTATCTGAAAAATTCGTGGATCAACAGCTTCCATGAAGAACCTGACTCTTTCTTTCCACATGGGAAAATTCTCTTTAGTGCATACAGGCAGCTTCATATATGACATGTCCTTGCTTCTGTCCATGGTTACTAAATGAAATCTCTAAACGCTAGATCAGGGATCTTGCTCAAGATGCTAACATTATATCGAACAAAACGGCCCTCTGATACCAATTGAAAGTATCTAGCATCTACCTAAATCACCTAGAGGGGGGGGGGGTGAATCGGTGATGTTTGTGTCTTTTCGCGGATTAAAAAATTACTCAAAAATAAAAAACACACAAGCACAGAGATCTATAGTGGTTCCCCTTATTGGGTACGTCCACTATCATACCTCGCCTATCTACCACGAAAGGCTAGATTCAGCTACTTCACCTTTCTCAGATTATCAGCAATCTTACAACTAAGAGCAATGCTCCTACACCTCGGAGAACAAACTCTCCTACAACTTGATCCACACACGGATCTACAAACTCGATCCACAAATGGATCTACAAACTCGATCCACAAATGGATCTACACACTCGATCCACAAATGGATCTACACACTCGATCCACAAACGGATCTACAAACTCAGAGAAACAATCTCCTATAATAATAAATGAATATTATAATTTAACAATAATGATGACAAGTCTTCGCTCCGACGTTCTTCGAAATAGTAGATCTTGAGATTTTAAGAACTCGGAAAGTGGAAAGCTTTGAAGAATTTGAATCATCAACCTTCAATATTCAAACGACTATATATAGAGGAGTATAGATCTTGAGAGAAGAAGCAATCTAGTCATGAAAGTCAAAGATGATGTATCTTGCTCGTCGCCAGCGGCCGAACGGAAAGAATCTTGAAATTCAGAGATGTCGAGCCGTCGGTTTGCGATTTTGGAAACTCTTAATTTCGAAAAGCAATTAGCAAGATTAGGAAGTTTCTTTTTTTTGAAATCCATCCTAATATATATATAGAGAGAATCGAAGCAACGACTATAAAAGAATTCCAAAAATGGAACCCTAAAGTTACTATGCATGGCCGACTGAAACCGTGACTGGTTTTGAGAAATTTCGGAAAAATGACCTAAGTCAAATTCGTCGAGTATCTTCGTGTATCATATTGATACTCGTCAAATGCACCTTGATATACGAAGAAAATGACTTAGCCAAAACATCCCAGGCCGCCTGCACACTCGACACAATGTCGTCAAGTCATACTCGATGAATTCGTCGAGTATCACAAGGCATACTGGACGAATTAATCGAGTATCGATCAACAGACTCGACAATGTCAACGCCTTATATTCAACGAATTTGACTTGGAAAAATCTAGAGAAGTAGTGTCGATTGGACTTGACGAATTCGGTGTGTATCACTTAGCATATTCGACGAATTCGTCGAGTATCGTTAGATACATTCGACGAGTATGCACAATGATACTCGGCGAATTTTACTTAACAGATTTTTCACTTCTCCAAAGAATTTACCCTAAGTATATACGACGAATTCGATGGGTATTGGTAAGTATACTCGACGAATTCGGCGTGTATCAATGATGATACTCGACAAATTCGACGTATATGCTTAACCATACTCGCCGAATTTTACTTAGGTGAAATTCCTATTTTTCTAAGTCTAACCCTTGACCATCCTTGAGCCTTCTCTTGTACTTGGGATATAAGTACACCCCAATAGAGAGATTATAAGTGAGTCAACAAATTGTCCTACACAATGAGGAATTACATTGTATAGTCTTGTGTTTACTGACCCACTATAACCTGACATTGGTGTGTACTTGGCATTGTAGACCTACAAGTACATAACTAAACAGTGGCATCAAATACAATCTCAATTCATCTTAGCTTAACTGGGCCCTTCTTCAAATCTGGGTTATTATGGATACAATACCCAACCAAAAGTAAGGCTCCTGTTGTGCCTCAGACCATCTTTCAAAAGGTAATCCTCCATTCTAACAGGTATGACCAGGACAACATGTATAGTCACTGGAAGAATGGAAACTCTTATTGTAAGAATATAAGTGTATCTTATAATGGAAGGAGAAAGGGCATGGGATTGAGTGCACTAAAGGCTCCCCATGAGGAAATCCAAATGGCCCATCATAGACAATTTGTGTTTGGTGCTCCAGCTCCTACACTCAAGGATAAGGTTATGGCCTATTCCCATGTTCACTCGACAAAAACATTGACTAAGGGCAAGTTAGTCAGTAAGCCTCACCTAGATGTTTCTGATGCCATCAACTCCATGTTAGCTGCAAAGATGACATTTGTTGGTTCCACTCAGAATAAGCCAAGTGCATCCACTAACAGACTCACTTTCAGTCAAATACTTACTAAAAGAAACAGGAATAAGGCTGTTGCTCTCCTCTCTGAATAGATAACTTTTGATAGCTTGCACACTTCAAAGATTGTTCAGAAGAGGAGATATAACATTCATGAGTGTTAGTGCAGTGGCAAAGTGGGTCACTTTGCCATAGACTATTTGCACAACCCAAGTGTGCCAAGGGCAAGGGTGAGTCTTCCTATATGGGTTGTTGCAGGTAGACATAGTCATTTTCAGGCTAACATGAACCAAGGAATCAATCCCTTTTGGGTTCCTAAGGTAAACTAATATGTGTTTGCAAGATAGTCCAAGTACCCATATAATGCCAATATGGTACTTGGATAGTTGATGTTCCAGACATATGACTGGAACAAAGAGCTATCTTTAGGATTATACTAGAGTGAGGAATGAACCTAAAGTGATCTTTGGAGGTTCAGATAGAGGAGTTACCAAGGGCTATGGTATGATCACCAATGAAATAGTCTCTATCACAAAGGTAGCTTATGTGGAAGGATTGCAACACAATCTGATTAACATAAGCAAACTATGTGATATTAGCTATGTCATTGTCTTCCACAAGGATTAATGTCTGAACAAAAGGTCATGTGACCACGTGGTCATTTTGACAGGCACTAGGAGTGGAAATATTTATATGTTTAAGTACAGACTCACCTGTGTGTCTAGTTGAAAATGAGAAAGTCTCTTATTGTGTGTAGTGACACAAGAGGCTTGCTCACTTGAACTACAAGGTCATCAACAAGCTCTTCTGTGAAGGGCTAGTCAGAAATGGGCCTAATCTAAGATGCACCAAAGAGGGAATTTGTTCTGCATGCCAAAAGGGCAAGCAGACAAAGGCATCCTTTAAGAGAATTGGGGCCAATGATTCAGATATGTGTTTGTACCTCTTATATATAGACTTATTTTGTCCTATGTATGTTAATAGTCTAGGTAGGAAAGTCTACTCACTTGTGTAGTTGATGACTATTCTAGACTTGCTTGGGTTTTCTTTCTTAAGAAAAAGTCTAAAACCATTTACATCTTTATGACCTTTGTTAGGTATGTTCAGAATGAAAAGGACATCTCTGTTGTCAAAATCAGAAGTGACCATGGTACTGAATTTCAGTCTGAAGGCATGAGAGAGTTTTATGGAAAGCAAGGTATTCTTTAGGAGTTTTCTTTTCCAAGAATACCCCAACAAAATGGGATTGCTGAGAGGAAGAACAGGACTCTCATAGAGGATGACAAGACATTAGATGGTGACACTTCTCTCCCATATTACTCTTGTGCTGAGGTAGTAAACATTGGTTGTCAAGACCTGAATAGAGCTTTTGTCAATAAGTATCACAAGAAAACTCCCTATGAGATTATGAAAGACAGAAAACCAAATCTTGCCTATCTATGGATCTTTGGAAGCAAGTGCCTTGTGCTCAATAATGGGAAGTCCTACTTGCCTAAGTTTGCTGTAACATCCAATAAGGGAATTCTTGTTGGGTACAATAACCACATCAAAGCCTACAGAGTCTACAACTTGAAGAACGAAGTTTTAGAAGAGTCTGTCAATATAGTGTTTGATGAATCTTCTATGATTAACAGTGAGCTGCCAAGCTCCTCTAAATCTGCAGGTGTAGAATTGAAGATGGATAAATTGAAAATCAAGGATACTCCTCCTACTGCCCAAGAGGAAGATGATGGTGTGCTCATTCATGAAGAATATCCAAATACACAGGAAATAGGTGAAGACCAGCAGGATCCAACCATTGAAGTTCATGATGCTAAAGATAGAATGTCAGTAGCTGTTAGGCATTTGAGGGATCATCCTAGAGATCAAATCATAGGAGATGCATGTCAAGGTGTTACAACAAGGAGCAAAAGCCTCAACTTTGCTATGTATTCAAGCGTTTTGTCTCAAGTGGAACCAAAGAGGTTTGAATATGCCAACATAGATCCATTTTGGATTGTGGCTATGCAAGAAGAATTGAATCAGTTCAAGAGATGTAAAGTCTGGAAGCTGGTTATGTACAACCTCATATTTGCTGAGTGGGACCTAAAGGCCTGGTACCCTAGCTTTGAGCTGGCTTTAAGCTAATCAGGTCAGACGAATAAAATAGGTGGAAGGGTTCCCGCCCGGGTCATGCCGGAAGAATTGTGCTTGGGCAAGCGAGAGACCCCCAGAAGGGGCATTGAATGATGCTTCTCCACTCAACGCCTTTGGTTTTTGGCGTTGAATGATGCTTCTCCACTCAACGCCATTTGGTTTTTGGCATTGAATGATGCTTCTCCACTCAACACCCTTTGGTTTTTGGCGTTGAATGATGCTTCTCCACTCAAATCCCTTTAGTTTTTGGCATTGAATGATGCTTCTCCACTCAACGCCCTTTGGTTTTTGGCATTGAGTGATGTTTCTCCACTCAGCACCCTTTGGTCTTTTTGTTCCCGCCTGCGATAAGCCGGAAGGCTAAGGAACGAGAGGGTTCTTGCCCAGGGCAGGCAAGAGGGCTTGTGCCACAGGATAAGCAGGAAGCTCGCAGGATCAACGAAAAGGCTTCTGCCAGGGAGAGCCCAGAGGTGAAATTACCTGGGTACCCTTAGGTAAAATTACCTTGATGCCCTTGTCTCTGCATTTAGCTCCTCAGAGCAGCGGAGTTTGGTTGTTGGCAGACCAGCCTAGGGTATTTCAGTAATTTCAGGGTAGCAAATTTACGCTTTTGGCAGAACAAATACTAAAAACCTATAAATTGACCCATAGAGCTCCTCAGAAAGCGGGCTTTATCAAAAACTCTCAAGTCTTCTAGTGCTTTCTGTGGTGCTTATAGCCCAACAATTGGCTTAGGAGGGGAACCTATCTGTTGGGTATTGCATCCACAATGTACCTGATTTGAAGAAGCCCCTGTGCAAGCCAAGGTAAATAGACAATGTATTTGATGAAATATTTCTAGTTGTACTTGCAGATATTCCATGCTAAGTACACACCAATGTCAGGGTGCAGTGGGTCAATATACACGGGTCTGTACAACGTAATCCCTCGTTGAGCAGATCAGTGTGTTGGCCTACGTGTACTCTCTCTTTTGGGGTGTACTTAATTTCAAGTACAGGGCTATGATAAAGCAAGAGCAGACAAGGAGCAAGGATGGGCCAAAGACCTGCTCACGGGTGGAAAGACGAAAATTCGTCTAAGTATAATTCGTCGAGAATCACTTAGTGATTCTCGCCGATTCGTCGAGAATCACTTGTGATTCTCGACGAGTCGACGAGAATCACTAGTTGATTCTTGCCGGGTTGGGCCGGCTGTCGCGACGCAGTCAGAAAAATTGTCTAAGGCAGAATCGTCGAGAATCACCAAGTGATTCTCGCCGACTCGTCGAGAATGACTTCGCATTATCGACGAGTCGGCGAGAATCCAAGGTGATTCCCACCGATTCTCCCCGGCCTCTATAACCTGTGCAGCCAGAATTCTCTAAGTAGAATTCGGCGAGAATCGTAAGTGATTCTCGCCGATTCGTCGAGAATCACTCTCGATTCTCGCCGAATTTGACTTAGGCGATTTCCTGTTGTTCTCTGGACCGGTTCAAATTATCTAAACTATTTCGAACCGGGCTCAAGTCTTCATATCGGTGGGACCCACAACGGTCATATACTTGACCTAATGTATATATACTCCGTATGTATGAACAGTAAAACACAAGAAGAAAGGAGATTTCAAAAAGCACGAGCCGCCGACAAGCCCTAACGCTCCGCCGATCTCTCCGCCGCTCGTGCACCTGTCGCCGCTGCTGATCTCAGGTTCTTCCAGATCTCCGGCGACCGAAGCTTAGGCTAGCATAGCGTCTCACGCGTCTAACAAGAGATCCCTTGTCTCTTGATTCGTTGATCGGGAAAATCCTTCCCCTTCCGAATCGATCGAGACGATCGATCCTAGTGTGACCGTTGGAAGACCTTGCTTCCTTCGCTACGAAGTTTGAATCACGTTGGCACTGCTGCTGCTCTCCGTCGCCGCCGCCGATTCCGAGAACCTTGCCGTCGCTTTAAGCCGCCGCCGGTTTCGGGAAGATTCTTTCCAAGAGAGATCTAGGGTTGTGGACTCTTCGTTGACTTCAAGAACACGTCGTCGAACGAAGAGGGACACCTTACTCTCCAAACGTCGTTTGTATTTCTTACAAGCATTTTCAATTTCTTTGTAACGGACCGGTTGGTCTTTAGTTGTAAGGGTTGGGTGCAACCCGGGTTGTGGGAGTGTGGACTCCTACGTGTGGAAGGGTTCCTTCCGTTAGTACAAGGATTGGATTTCAATCCTGTTGGTGAAGTGACCGAGTCGTCCCTTATTGGGAGATAGGTCGAAGGGGGAAAGTGGACGTACCCAAATCGGGGAACCACTATAAATTGCCTGTGCATTTTCTGTGCTTGGTTGTTTTGTTTTCTTGTGCAGGTAAATCTTAATTCCGCAAATACGCTGCAAAGACACCTATCCCCCCCCCCATAGGTGAAGGTAGTTGACACTAGGTGAACTTTCAAGTGGTATCAGAGGCAGGTTGCTCATCAAAAAGGTTCACACCTTGAGTAGAATCCTGCCACCAGTGTCAAGAAGCAGACAGATATCCTCCATGGACGGACTCAAGCACTCCGGCAAAATCCCAGTATGCACCAGACTGAACTTTCCTATCTGGAAGGAAAGAATCAGATTCTACATGGAAGCAGTCGACCCCCGGCTCTTCATGATAGTGGAGGAGGGACCTTACATTTCCACTAAGGCCTCCACTATTGATCCTACCAAGAAAGTACCCAAGAAACTTTCGGAAATGGACAAGGACGAAATGGTGTTGTTCGGACTCGACAAGAAAGCTCAGAACATCCTGGTGAGCGCAGTTGACGACTCTATGATGCAGAACTTCAGCAACTGCAGGACAGCCAAGGATCTCTGGAGCTGTCTGATTGTCCTAATGGAGGGCACAGATGAAGTGAGGGACGATCGGAGATCCCTCCTCAATCAGAAATATGAGGCCTTCAGACAAGGGCCAAAGGAGGAGATCGGAGTCACCTTCGAAAACTTCCTCAAGATCGTCAATGCACTCAAAGGATATGGAAGAGTGTTCACTGACGGTGAACTCAATGATAAATTCCTTAGGTCACTCACTAAGGAATGGGACACAAAGATCTGTGCCATCCGCGAGTTTGGCAGACTTGCGGAAACCGACCCTCAGATTCTGTTCGGGAAGCTCATGTCCTATGAGCTTCAGTTGAACACAAGGAAGGTTGAAGAGGAAGCAGAGAAAGCCGCGGCCAAGGAAAAGACGGTGGCTTTGAAAGCCATTCAATCCAGAAAGGGTAAGGGTGTTGCTTCCTCCCGTGCGTGGAAGAGGGATGAAGAGGAAGACTCTGAGCCGAGCTCCTCCGGATCAGAGTTATCTGAGGAAGATTTATCTCTTATCACACGGGAATTAGAGAAGTTCCTCAAGCTGAGGAATCAGAGAAAGAGAAACGGCTCCTCCTCAAGGGATCAGAAGAAGAACTATTCTTCTGACAGGTATGTTTCCAAACCGAACAAACACCGCTCTTCTGACATTATATGTTTTGGTTGCAACAAGCCAGGACACGTCGTGGCCGACTGCCATCAAGGCAAGAGGGAAAAGGGAAAGGGAGAGGAGCATAGGTCCTCAAAAGACAAGAAGAAGGAGAGGAATTACATCGCAAAGAAGCCAAAGACGCTGAGTGAATCTGACACGTCAGACACCAGTGATGATGAGGAAGCCTACTTTGGGCTAATGGGTCGCTCTGACTCAGAAGGAGAATGCCCCCCATTTACTGGGAAGGTAAAAGCTCACACCCCTCTCTCCGACTCTGACTCTGATCCTGAGTCTCAGGATGATGATGCTGAGGATAGCCCCTCTGCCCTTGAAGCTGAACTCCTAGATAAGTATGAGCTTTTGCTCAATACATTCCTGAAATGTCGAAAGAAACTGAAGGCGGAGAAAAAGGAAGTTAAATTCCTTAAAGATGAGAGTGTATCCCTGAGGGAAGAGATCACCAGTTTGATCTCCCTCCGACAGGAGCACTTGGACCTGACTTCAAAGCATTCAGAGTCTCTTAAGCTCCTTGATCTTAAGCAGGAGGAAGTCGACAAGTTGGAAGAACTACTTGCGGCAGAAAGGAAGATCGTCAAGAGCTTCTCTATGCCAAAAACTGTTCTTCCATTAGTTGATACCTTCTCTGCTCAAGCCAAAGGGGCTGGCTTGGGGCACGTAGGGGTATCTAGCTCCTCGTCTAGGAGAAACAGGAACAGGAGAAAGAATAAGGCTGCCAAGAAAGCCTCTGCTGATGAGAAAGGAAAGGCCCCACTCAGCCCTGTTGAGTTCAGAAAGCCTAGCTTTCCCTGTAACCAACATGACTTTGAGTCAACATATGGGCATCACTTCTGGCCCTCGGTTGCAAAGCCAAAGAGCCGATATGATGGGTGGACCTTTCCCCGTAATTTCAGTGAGAGTGTCTTCAAGGCACCTTATGAGGAAATCCACTTAGGAAATTATGGTCAATTCTCTAGCGGCCATAATAGGAAGCTGACACCTAAGGCCAAGCATGTTACACTAAAAAGCCAAGAGGTGAAGAAGTCATGTGACTGTGGTCATTATGTAGCCTCCACCTCCAGGTCTTCGGCCCCAGCTGAACCCCACGTTTCAAGGGTAAAGCAGGCGCCCAAGAGGAAGTATAACAGGTTTGACTGCTGGTGCTGTGGCAAAATTGGTCACTTTGCCGTGAATTGTTGGTTTAATCCAAGGTATAACGAGACTCCTTATGTTAGCAATGCGAGGCCGACCACTCGTAGAGTTAACCAATCGAGGGGGAGTATGCTAACAAGGAATCTAGGACCCAAGTTTGATTGGGTTCCTAAGGCAAATTAATTCTGTTTTGTAGGGATGTCCAAAGGCCAACAAAACTCCTATTTGGTATTTGGACAGTGGATGCTCCCGTCACATGACCGGGACAAGAAGCCTGTTGAGGGAGTACTCTCCAGTCGAGGATGGACCCAAAGTCATATTTGGGGGATCTGATCGGGGAGTCACCAGAGGTTACGGTACGATTTCCAACGGTATACTCTCTATCACTAACGTAGCTTATGTTGAAGGGTTAAATCACAACCTGATCAGCGTAAGCCAGTTATGTGATAAAGGGTATGACGTTAAGTTCTACAAGGATAAATGCCTGATAATATCATGTGACTCTTCGGAGACCGTATTAACAGGCATTAGGAGCAGAAATATTTTCTGTTTAGACTTTCTTAGTTTAGATTCTTCTACCCCAGTATGCCTCGTTGCTAAAGGCAGTGCATCTCTTTGTGAACAATGGCACAAGAGATTGGCACACATTAATTACAAGACGATTAATATGCTGTTTTCCAAAGACTTAGTAAGGGATGCTCCCCTTATTAAGTGCATCAAAGATAGTCCATGTCCTGCCTGTCAAATGGGCAAGCAGACTCGGGCTACCTTTAAGGGCATCCCAGACAAAGATTCCTCCAGATGTCTATATCTTCTGCACATGGACTTGTTTGGTCCAATGCAAGTTCATAGCTTAGGGGGAAAGTCGTATACGCTAGTGATTGTAGATGATCACTCTCGGTTTACGTGGGTGTTCTTTTTAAAACGCAAGTCTGATACGTTTGACATCTTCACCCGTTTTGTCAAGCAGATACAGAACGAACTTAACTGCTCAGTGGTCAAAATCAGAAGTGACCACGGAACAGAGTTTGAGTCTGGGGCTATGACAGAGTTCTGTGAAGAGCTTGGTATCTTTCATGAGTTCTCCTCCCCTCGCACTCCTCAACAGAATGGAGTGGCAGAGAGGAGGAATAGAACACTCATTGAAGCATGCACGACAATGTTGAATGACGCTTCTCTCCCAGAATACTTCTGGGCCGAGGCTGTCAACACGGCCTGTCATGTACAAAACCGGGCATTGATCAACAAGAGCCATCGTATGACGCCTTATGAGCTACTGAAAGGCAAGAAACCAACCATGTCCTATCTGAGGATTTTTGGCTGCAAATGTTATGTACTGAATAATGGGAAGTACCCGCGTACTAAGTTTGGTGAAAAATGCTTCGAAGGCATATTCATGGGCTATAGTAGCCACAGCCGGGCTTACAGAGTTTTCAACAAGAAAACTCTAGTGGTAGAGGAATCAATAAATGTTATATTTGATGAAGGAAGCTTGCTTAACTGCAAGACTTCTAGTTGTCTTCCTGAAGCTGCAGGTGCCAGACTCGAAAAGCTTCAACTGGATGATTCCGAGAAAGATGCAACTCCAAAGTATGTCAAAGTCTCCACATCTACGCCGATCGGAGAAGTTGAAGCTCAAAATGAGGCAAATCCTTTAGAAGAAGGAGATGCCCAAGAAATAGTTGAAGTTCCTGATGCAAGAGTTCTAGAGTTCAGACACGTGAGGGATCATCCCAGAAATCAAATCATTGGAGATCCCCGAGACGGTGTCAGAACTCGCCGAGGTACTCTTAACGAGATATTGCATCTTAGCTTTCTGTCGCAGGTGGAGCCAAAGAAGTTCGACGAAGCGAACAAAGACGCATCGTGGATTTTGGCCATGCAAGAGGAGCTGCATCAATTCGAAAGATGCGAAGTCTGGACGCTGGTTCCCAGACCAAAGACGCAAAATGTGATTGGCACCAAGTGGATCTTCAGAAACAAGTTGGATGAACATGGAGTCATCATCAAGAATAAAGCCAGACTGGTGGCTCAAGGATACAGACAGGAGGAGGGGATTGACTTTGACCAGACGTTTGCACCAGTTGCTCGGCTCGAGGCAATCCGGCTATTCCTAGCCTATGCCTCTCACAAAGGATTCACAGTCTATCAGATGGACGTGAAATCGGCTTTCTTGAATGTAGATTTGAAAGAGGAAGTATACGTTGCTCAACCTCCAGGTTTTGTCAATCCTACTTATCCTAATCATGTATATTTTCTTAATAAAGCGCTATATGGCCTAAAGCAAGCTCCTCGAGCTTGGTATGAGACATTGTCTAGTTTTCTTCTTGAGAACAAGTTCTCTAGAGGAAAAATAGATAAGACATTGTTTCTCAGGGAAGTCAAAGGCAAGATTTTGCTGGTGCAAATCTATGTTGATGACATTATATTTGGCTCAACGGACAACAATCTTTGCAAAAAGTTTTCCAAACTTATGCAAGGAAAGTTTGAAATGAGCAGTATGGGAGAGCTGAAGTATTTCTTGGGACTTCAAGTGAAACAGTCTGAGGAAGGAATCTTCATTTCTCAGACGAAGTTCACAAATGAACTCCTCAAGAAATTCGGAATGGAGAATGCAACCTCTATGAGGACTCCAATGGGATCCACTATGTCTCTGGATAAGGATGAGAAAGGTAAACCTTTCGATGAAACCAAATACAGAAGCATCATTGGATCCCTGCTCTACCTTACAGCCAGTAGACCGGATATCATGTTCTCCACATGTGTTTGTGCCAGATATCAGGTGAACACTAAGGAATCTCATTATGTCGCTGCTAAGCGAATTCTTAGATACCTTAAAGGTACTCCCAATCTTGGCTTGTGGTACCCGAGAAACAATGATGTCGAGCTAATAGGTTTTTCAGATGCTGATTTTGCAGGGAGTAGGAATGACAGGAAAAGCACCTCCGGGACGTGCCAATTCCTCGGAAGAAGGCTTATCTCTTGGAACAGCAAGAAGCAAAATTGTGTCGCAACCTCCACAGCAGAGTCTGAGTACATCTCGACAGGAAGCTGTTGCGCACAACTCCTATGGATACGGAACCAGTTAGCAGACTATGATCTCCAGTTCAAGGAAGTACCAATGTACTGCGACTCCTCAAGTGCAATTGCTATCGCAAACAATCCAGTATCGCATAGCAGAACGAAACATATTGAAGTGCGCTACCACTTCATTCGGGAGCACGTGGAGAACAAGGACATCTCTCTCTGCTATGTCCCCACGGACAAGCAGATTGCAGATATTTTCACAAAGCCCCTAGACGAGGCCAAGTTCAGTCTCTTCAAAACTGAATTGGGGATGCTCAACTATGAGGAATGAAGACTCCAGACGCTCCTGGCTCGTGCATCTAGGGGGAGCATCTGCCAGAAACTCAAGTGAAAACATAAGTGCACGAACTGAGGGGGAGCATGGTGTCAGGTGCACCAGACCCAGATTTGCAGAAGCCGAAAAGGGGGAGATTACCCTCTCGGCTAAGGCTAAGGTAGCTCAATGTTCTAGTCTGCTCTCAAGTAACTGGTAATGCATATCCTTATCACCTCACTTTTAAGTTTCGGTTTTTCATTCCTATATGCTCTATTCACCTTAGCTTGTAGGGTTTAGGCTTCTTCAAATAGGGGGAGATTGTTGGGTATTGCATCCACAATGTACCTGATTTGAAGAAGCCCCTGTGCAAGCCAAGGTAAATAGACAATGTATTTGATGAAATATTTCTAGTTGTACTTGCAGATATTTCATGCTAAGTACACACCAATGTCAGGGTGTAGTGGGTCAATATACACGGGTCTGTGCAACGTAATCCCTCGTTGAGCAGATCAGTGTGTTGGCCTACGTGTACTCTCTCTATTGGGGTGTACTTAATTTCAAGTACAGGGCTATGATAAAGCAAGAGCAGACAAGGAGCAAGGATGGGCCAAAGACCTGCTCACGGGTGGAAAGACGAAAATTCGTCTAAGTATAATTCGTCGAGAATCACTTAGTGATTCTCGCCGATTCGTCGAGAATCACTTGTGATTCTCGACGAGTCGACGAGAATCACTAGTTGATTCTTGCCGGGTTGGGCCGGCTGTCGCGACGCAGTCAGAAAAATTGTCTAAGGCAGAATCGTCGAGAATCACCAAGTGATTCTCGCCGACTCGTCGAGAATGACTTCGCATTATCGACGAGTCGGCGAGAATCCAAGGTGATTCCCACCGATTCTCCCCGGCCTCTATAACCTGTGCAGCCAGAATTCTCTAAGTAGAATTCGGCTAGAATCGTAAGTGATTCTCGCCGATTCGTCGAGAATCACTCTCGATTCTCGCCGAATTTGACTTAGGCGATTTCCTGTTGTTCTCTGGACCGGTTCAAATTATCTAAACTGTTTCGAACCGGGCTCAAGTCTTCATATCGGTGGGACCCACAACGGTCATATACTTGACCTAATGTATATATACTCCGTATGTATGAACAGTAAAACACAAGAAGAAAGGAGATTTCAAAAAGCACGAGCCGCCGACAAGCCCTAACGCTCCGCTGATCTCTCCGCCGCTCGTGCACCTGTCGCCGCTGCTGATCTCAGGTTCTTCCAGATCTCCGGCGACCGAAGCTTAGGCTAGCATAGCGTCTCACGCGTCTAACAAGAGATCCCTTGTCTCTTGATTCGTTGATCGGGAAAATCCTTCCCCTTCCGAATCGATCGAGACGATCGATCCTAGTGTGACCGTTGGAAGACCTTGCTTCCTTCGCTACGAAGTTTGAATCAAGTTGGCACTGCTGCTGCTCTCCGTCGCCGCCGCCGATTCCGAGAACCTTGCCGTCGCTTTAAGCCGCCGCCGGTTTCGGGAAGATTCTTTCCAAGAGAGATCTAGGGTTGTGGACTCTTCGTTGACTTCAAGAACACGTCGTCGAACGAAGAGGGACACCTTACTCTCCAAACGTCGTTTGTATTTCTTACAAGCATTTTCAATTTCTTTGTAACGGACCGATTGGTATTTAGTTGTAAGGGTTGGGTGCAACCCGGGTTGTGGGAGTGTGGACTCCTACGTGTGGAAGGGTTCCTTCCGTTAGTACAAGGATTGGATTTCAATCCTGTTGGTGAAGTGACCGAGTCGTCCCTTGTTGGGAGATAGTTCGAAGGGGGAAAGTGGACGTACCCAAATCGGGGAACCACTATAAATTGCCTGTGCATTTTCTGTGCTTGGTTGTTTTGTTTTCTTGTGCAGGTAAATCTTAATTCCGCAAATACGCTGCAAAGACACCTATCCCCCCACCCATAGGTGAAGGTAGTTGACACTAGGTGAACTTTCACTATCAGAGATCTTTCGGGTTAGAGGAGGGACCTCCCAACTGAGGCTTAGGGTCAGTTCTAGGTTCTTTGTTACTAGTCAGAGGTCTAGGTTTGGTAGAAGTAGATGCTAGCTACACCCCATGGTCTGAACTCTCGTTGAGGCTAGTTTTTTGCTTTAATATTTCTAGTGCGGTGAGCGTGGACCGTAGTGGGCACAAGAAACTCTCTTGTTAAGTCCCATGGCTGGGGACGAAGGAGAAGGAGCTGGTTCAGGAGGTTCTCCCTCTCAAGGAAGTGGGGTGATGTTGGGGATGTTTGAGGACTTTAGGCAGGAAGTCCTGCAGACCATCTACCTGGCCTTCTTGGCAAGGAGCGAGTAGGCGACGCCTCAGGTCCCGGTGACTGCCGTTCCTTCTTTGGGCGAGAACACTTTTGGGTAGCATCCCGGGAAGGATGTTCCGACGGAGGTTGCCGAGAGGGATCTTGCCAGGCATGAGCTGTTCACCGGGCTGGCCAGCGCCGACATGGCTAGCGATCTGAGGCAGAGGGAGGAGCCTTCTCGTCAGGCTAGGGGCGGGAGGCCTTTTAGTGAGCTTATCATCTCGGTTCCTATTCCAGATGGGTTCCGAGAGCAAGACATGTCATACTATATGGGCAGGGATGACCCCATGCAATATGTGTAGTGGTTCGAGGACGTCGTTTTCATAAGGCAAATTTCGGATGCCTTCAAGTGTAAGCTCTTTGCCATCAAGTTGAAGGAAAAGGTCAGGGACTGGTTCCACCAGTTGCCGGCGAGTTCGATTTACTTCTTTGAGGATTTGCACCTAAGATTCTTGTTAAGGTTCTCAACGTCTAAGAAAAGGAAGAAGGGAGCAGAGTGGTTGTTTTCCATCAATCAGAAGCCAAAAGAGGGGTTAGGACGCTATGTGGATAGGTTCCAGGAAGATATCTTGTAGGTTCAGGAGATTATAGGGTACACTATAATGCTTGGCTTCACCCTCGGGTTGAGGCCAAGTTTCTTTAGCATGGAGCTGAAGAGAGTTCCCCCCTCTCCTTCGAGGAGCTGATGGAGAGGGCGGCGAAGGAGATCGATTTTAAGGCAGATAACCCTACGTTTGCTAAGAATCTACCCAAGTTGGTGGAGGACGATGGTAAGGAGTCGGGAGTAGGGAGACAGAGGGAGTAGAGAGAGGAGAGAATAAGGGAGGAACCCCAAGGTCAGGGGCAATACCAAGGTGAGATGCAATGCAAGCTGAACAACAGGTTGTGTTGGAGTCCACATGAAGGACACCCCCAAGGGCAGGGTGGTGGTTTAAAGGGAAGGGACAACTTTCGTGAGCAAAGGATGTTCAACTAGTCGGCCTAGAGGCAGGGAAAGAGGGTCGCCCTCCCGCCGCAGCAGGAGGCTATTAAGATCGTGAGGGGAAGAGGAGGAAGGAGAGGAGCTCAGGGAGGAACAAGGAGGAGAGAAGGTAGGGTGGAGTTTCCCTTTTGTGACTTCAACTAGGAGGGGGGGGGGGTTATGTAACGGCCACCTACCCAGAGTTCTTGGATATGAGAGGGGCTAGGGGGCAAGTCCAGTAGCAGCCGCCCGAGAGGACTGAGGAAGTTCTGCAAGGGGGAAAGAGGATATATGTGAAGACCGGGCAGATGTGGGGGCCCGAGGATGGAGTGGGCTGATCTATGGGGGAGTGGGGATCGAAGACACCCGTAAGGGGAGCTTCCAGACCATTTACCAAAGTAGCGTCGCCTCGACCTCCAAGACTCCCCCCGAGGAAGAAAAAACCACTTTCTCAACAAAGGACATGCCAAACTATGAGGACCCATTCTATGATGCCTTGGTGATCTAGATGACAGTAGAAAATTTCACGGTCTCCAGGATTCTTGTTGACAATGGGAGTTCCATGAATGTGATCTTCAAGAAGGCCTTCGACGATGAAAGATAGGGTACGCTCTGACAAACTCTATAGGAAGGGGGGTGAATAGAGTTTTTAAAATCTTTTTGATTTTTCGTGAAATAAGAAGTCTTTAATAAAATATGTTACTATGATATAGGTGTATGAGTGTACAAGTGTAGCAAATGAACTAGAGAAAAGATAACTAAGCTACACAATAAAACATATCATAGCACAAGCACATAGGAAGATCCCAGCCACACAGACAACACAAGATTTTTTATAGTGGTTCCCCAAACTTGGGTACATCCACTCTTCTACCACCCTAGGTAGGAATCCACTACAGGTTTTGATCAGGTGACTGCCACCAATGAGCTTTTGATCAGGTGCTCAAAAACCAACCCAAGTCTTTTGGAAGGAGACTTGCAACCAGAATAATTTTGAAGGGAATTAAAACCCTGTATAGAGGTGGGGAAGAGAGGTTGATGGAAGTTTTCTTTTCTCAAGTCAAAATGAGAAGACTATGTGGATTCTGTGGTGTTGTCAAAGCTCCCCCTCAAATCTTGAATGGTTCAGGAGTGGAAGCTTTGCTAAGGGTGAGTAGGACTTTTTCTATATGATCATCTCTCTAGAGATCCTTTGACTGATTTGAATATTCTCATCACTCGAGGTCCCTGAAAACAAAGAAGGTGAAGAAGAAAGACTCTTGATTGTGATTATTTTTCTTTCTTCTTCTTTTGAGAGCAGTTGATTTTCTGAGAACTGTATGCACTGCACTTCTTGTTGATCTCCAAGAGTTTCTGTATTCACTTGATTCTGGCAGAGATATGATCAGATTGATAACTGCCTTAAGGTCGAATTCAAAAACCTGTAATAAATGCTCAGCCGAAATCTGGGAAATGAAAACGGCAAGTATGCTGTCATATATTCTATTCTATGTGTATCCCGAGATATAAGCAATTAATTCCATGGAGGATATTTGCAATCAATGCTGCCAGTAACGGCTCGATTCAAAGGATACAAGTGCATTGATTATCCAGGGAATTAACAGCCTATAATAGATATAAAATAAGGAGACAGAAAAGGAAAAAATAAATAACAATATGTCTTACAGTTTTCGTCGACTAGAGAACAGCTTTCGTCGACCTGTGATTAACTTTCGTCGACCTGTGATCAGCTTTCGTCGACCTGTGATCTGCGAACAACTGCACTGCATAAACTGACGGATACTGTGCTTTAAGTTCGTCGACCTAAGAATCTGAAATTAGTCGACCTTAGAACTTGGTCAAACTCACGGCATTGAGATAATAGCACATCTGGCATTGAGTTGTTTGAGAGTGTTAAGTCATTGATAGCGTTGATAGCGTTGAATGATCTTTGGCTCTGAGTAAGCTTTGGCTTTGAGTGAACTATGGCGCTGAGAGATCTTTGGCGTTTAGAGTTGAAGTGTTAGTCGACCTGAGAACAGAGTTCATCAAGCTCAGCTCAGGGAATTTTATCTCTGAGTTAGTTGAGCTGAGCACGACTATCGTCGATCGGAGATCGACGAACGTAGATCTCCGGTTTCTAAAACTTAAAATCTTTAAGTCATGAGTCTTGGGAAGTGTTGGAGGCTGGTCCTTTGTACTATTTGAAAGTGAGATCTATCCTAGAGATTAGAGCAAACACACAGCAAGAATAATAGAGAAAAGAAATAAAGACAAACCAGACAACACAAGAATTTTATAGTGGTTCCCCTAAACTTGGGTAGTCCACTCTTTTACCACCCTAGGTAGGAATCCACTGCAGGAAGAGTTGATCAGGTGTCCTGGGCACCAATGAGCTTTTGATAAGGTGCTCAAAAACCAAACTAGATTTTTTGATCAGGTGTCTTGCCACCACTGAGTTTTGATAAGGTCTCAGAAACCAAGCAGAACTTTTGAAGGGAGTTCAAGAACCCTTTTACAGGAGGGAAGGGAGAGTAGATGTTGTCTTCTCTGTTCAACAATCTAAGAGAAGCACAAGTGGATTTTGATGGTGTTGTCAAAGCTCCCTCTGAGATTTGCAATTATTCAGGAAGGAGAGCTTTGCATAGGGTGATAGGTTTTCAATGTATGACTGCTCCAACAAATGATGATTTCAGCAAAGGCTGAAATGTGAGTTTTCTTGGAGTGTGAATGATGAAGCCTTGATGATGTTGATCTTCCAGTAAGCCTTCAGACTGATGTAGAGTAGTTATCTCTTCAGGCTTCCTGGAATAGTAGATTTGAGAAGGGCACTGGCTGTACAGGTGATGTTTTGTTCTTTATGGAACTCTGATTCCTGTACTACTTTCTTCACTCACTATTCTCTCTCTTCTTCTTATTCTCTATGTTCTTGTTATTCTCTTCTTTTTCACCCTATTTTCTTCTCTGTATCTCTGTGTATATATTCTGATAGGAGGTCAATGGTCATTTGAATTCTTGCATTTATTACTGCTGCCTCTTAGTTACTCCAACGACTATAATGTCCATAAAAGCATTCTTGTAGCTGTCCTGTAATAAAGCTGTGTTGGAATATGAACAGCTCACTTTGATTGGACCAAGGATATCCTGAAAATTTGCCTGGGAACTTGCGTTTAGAGTGATGGCAGAAATCGTCGATCTCAACAGGATGATCGTCGATCTGAGCACAACTATCGTTGATCTGAGCTCAGAGATATTGGAGCTGGTTTGGGACAGAAAACGTTGATCTGAGCTAGGCGATCGTCGAACGGAGTTCGACGCCTCGTGGACCTGAGCTCAGAGATCGTCAATCTCAGCTCGACGACTTAACTCATCTCATCGATCTGAGCTCGATGCCTAGGATGAATTCTGAATTCTTCTCTGACTGATTTCTCTTGGTTGATTTCTTCAATCTCTGAGAGCCTCTGACTTAGCACATCCTTTGACCCTTAGCTATACATTGATGGGTCAATCTAATAATCCTAAAGACATAGTGATCCTGACCCAAATCCAAACTAGGGTGTTCCAACAATCTCCCCCTACTTGGGTTAGGATTACTATTTACATGAAAATAAAAATATTACAATAAACATTACAAAGCATAAGATAAAAAGAAAAGCTTTGCATTGCTGACTTCTGTTGCTGTTAAAACTGACTGCTGCTGGCTTTACAAAACTCCCCCTATGTTGATGCATTAACTGTGACTGGAGGAGGCTGGGATGACTTTAAAACTAGGATTGATTGAGTCATCCAGCTAACTTTTGTAGATGGTACCTGCAGAAGTCTATGGTAGAGATTGCTCTCTCCTTGAAAAGGATATGTTAGCAGAAAAATGATATTTGTCCAGCAAATTTTATTAGGGTTCTGAATCTGAAAAACAAAGTCTGATATCTTCCTTTCTATAGAATTTATTTTAATTAGAAGAGATTCAAACTCAGTGCCATGATCACTGCTGACCAATGCAACTAGAGTAGAGGACTCAATCTAGATGAATTTAGAAAAAGATCTATAAGAAATATAAAGTTATCTGACAGAGAATTCTCATACATGAGTCCTAACATAATTTTGAACAAGATATTAAAAAGATAGAAGCAACATTAAAAAAAGATGTTTCCTAATAAATTTATTCCAAATAAAAAAAGGATTTGAAAATATTTTAAATAGTTTATCCTTATAATTATAAAACAAATTTATGAAAAAGCAGACTGAGTTCGATGATTTTATATAAGATCGTCGATCTGAGTTTGACGATTTTATATAGGATCGTCGATCTGAGTTCGACGATCTGAACTCATTTCGATTAAAACGTTTCTTCTTTCTTTGAATATATTCTGAAATCATTCCTCTGAGAAGTTTTGTTTCCTCCTCAGGTTTTATTAAATCTTGGCAGCAAAATTGAAGTTCTAAGTTAACTGAACTGAAAACAAAATTATATAATACCTGATCATCTTCAGGTTTTGATTTTCCTTCTGTTTGTTCAGCCTTTAAACTGCTGCAGGAAGTATTGATGGCCATTAAGCAGAATTGTTTGGACCTTGCTTCCTCCTCTTCATCTTCAAATGATGATTCATCATCTGATACATCCCAAATGACATCTAGGGATACTGATTCTCCTTCTTCAAATAAGATGTTGTAGCTTCTTTCTGTTGTTCCATCCACTGGTTTAGAAGCCATTTGATGAAGAGAATCCCATATCTCCTTAGCTATTAAGCATTCAATAACTTCCTGGAACAAGTCATCAGATAATGACTGTGCTAGGATATTCATGGCTCTGGCATCAGCTAGTCTGACCCTTTTAGTTGTTGTTGCTGAGGTTGGGAGACCTGTCATAATGGCATAAAATATTTCTTCATCAATATTGTCCATAAATGACTTAATTCTTGTCTTCCAAAGTGCAAATTTGTTTATGTTGCACTTAGGAGGTCTGGTGCTAGAATATTTCATATTCATGCTATGTGAAAAACAAAATGATTAATCTAACTAGGATGGATCAAGAGAGATCTTTTGGTTTCAGGTGTTAGCCTGTATAAATAACCAAACTAGTGAAGATCTAGTTGTTGAATAACCAACCTCCCTCTGATACCAATTGAAGGATCAAGCGCATACCCAACTGCACCAAAAGCCCGGACTGTTGGAGAGGGCGCTACTTAATTTCTTAAATAAGTAGCAAAGCGCCACGGGTCAAGTGAAGGAACGCCGGACCCAACAATCCCCCTCGGCGTCCAACACAACCCTTCGGCTCAGAGGTGTAGTTACCACATGGCCCACCTGGCTCAAAGGTGGGGTTACCACATGTCCACGGTTGCCTGACCCGCCGGACCCACACAGGTTGAAGGGAAAAATCGGGATTTAATAGCGCCCCCCCGGTCTTGAACCCGTGACCTCCTCTGATACCAATTGAAAGTGAGATCTATCCTAGAGATTAGAGCAAACACACAGCAAGAATAATAGAGAAAAGAAATAAAGGCAAACCAGACAACACAAGAATTTTATAGTGGTTCCCCTAAACTTGGGTAGTCCACTCTTCTACCACCCTAGGTAGGAATCCACTGCAGGAAGAGTTGATCTGGTGTCCTGGGCACCAATGAGCTTTTGATAAGGTGCTCAAAAACTAAACTGGATTTTTTGATCAGGTGTCTTGCCACCACTGAGTTTTGATAAGGTCTCAGAAACTAAGCAGAACTTTTGAAGGGAGTTCAAGAACCCTTTTACAGGAGGGAAGGGAGAGTAGATGTTGTCTTCTCTGTTCAACAATCTAAGAGAAGCACAAGTGGATTTTGATGGTGTTGTCAAAGCTCCCTCTGAGATTTGCAATTGTTCAGGAAGGAGAGCTTTGCATAGGGTGATAGGTCTTCAATGTATGACTGCTCCAGCAAATGATGATTTCAGCAAAGGCTGAAATGTGAGTTTTCTTGGAGTGTGAATGATGAAGCCTTGATGATGTTGATCTTCCAGTAAGCCTTCAGACTGATGTAGAGTAGTTGTCTCTTCAGGCTTCCTGGAACAGTAGATCTGAGAAGAGCACTGGCTGTACAGGTGATGTTTTGTTCTTTTTTGAAGTCTGATTCCTATACTACTTTCTTCTCTCCACTATTCTCTCTCTTCTTCTTATTCTCTATGTTCTTGTTATTCTCTTCTTTTTCACCCTATTTTATTCTCTGTATCTCTGTGTATATATTCTAATAGGAGGCCAATGGTCATTTTAATTCTTGCATTTATTATTGCTGCCTCTTAGTTACTCCAACGGCTACAATCTCCATAAAAACATTCATGTAACTGTCCTTTAATAAAGCTGTGTTGGAATATGAACAGCTCACTTTGATTGGACCAAGGATATCCTGAAAATTTGCTTGGGAACTTGCGTTCAGAGTGATGGCAGAAATCGTCGATCTCAACAGGATGATCGTCGATCTGAGCTCAACTATCGTCGATCTGAGCTCAGAGATATTGGAGCTGGTCTGGGATAGAAAATGTCGATCTGAGCTCGGCGATCGTCGAACGGAGTTTGACGCCTCGTGGACCTGAGCTCAGAGATCGTCGATCTCAGCTCGACGCCTTAACTCATCTCATCGATCTAAGCTCGACGCCTAGGATGAATTTTGAATTCTTCTCTGACTTATTTCTCTTGGCTGATTTCTTCAATCTATGAGAGCCTCTGACTTAGCACATCCTATGACCCTTAGCTATACATTAATGGGTCAATCTAATAATCCTAAAGACATAGTGATCCTGACCCAAATCCAAACTAGGGTGTTCTAACACTATTGACTCTAAGGACTTGACCAAGACTCTAAAAACACTTAAAACTTGACCCTTCTATACAACATGGGTCACACCCTAAGAAGAGAACCTAGCCCAAATCACTTAGGGGTTCCAACAATCTCCCCCTATTTGGGTGATGTTACTCCAAACAGAAACAGAGAAAAAAAAATCACAGGACAAAATGAAGTAGACATAGCATAAAACTTAGATAGCTGATAGAGTAAATAAGCTATCAATACCTTTATAATTCTATGCACCCAAATTTTTCACAATAAAAATAGAGACTGAAAAATAAATAACCTAAATGTCCTTGGGAGAATCAGAAGATTTAGCAAATTTAATTACTCTGTTAGGATCTAGTGCTTGCTTCACTGTCATAGTCATATCTGCATCACCAAGTGTCTTTTGAGAAGTAGTTCTAGGAACAACAACTTCAGGATGTAGATGCATGTATTCTTCGGCATTAAACAACTTTCCAACTTGATATCTTTCAAATTCCTTTTTCCTGTAGCTTGACATTGTTGAAAATTTAGAAGGATCCTGACCCTTTCCTCTGGCTTGCCTTATCTGAGAGAGAGCCACAAATTCTTAGAATCTAGACATTCTGGTAGTTGGGCTAGTATCAGGATCATAGGCTGGAATTGGAGGTCTTTCAGGGCTGTTAGCTTTGCCAGGAGATGAAGGAGAAGAGAATGTTGGCTTGGGGGCAAATTGCTGAGCACTGGATGAACTTCTAGATGAAAGCTGATGTCTGTGTTGGTGCTGACTGTCTCTAGAAGATTGAGAAGGTCTTCCTTGTCTCTGATAGGTTTTGGTGAATGTAGGCTTGGGAAGTGCATCTGAGCTTTGAGAGGTGGTTCCCGAAGCACCTGCAGCTGGAGGAGGAGGATGAGGGTCTTTTCTGTTTCTATGAGCTGGGGGAGGAGAGTATCTTCTGCTTTTCTTCCTTGCCTTCTATTCATTTTTGGATAGCCACATCCATGCTGACATACCCTTATATGGAGTTATGTTGTGTAGAATATAATAGGGAGTGTCATTTGTTGGGTTGAGTTTTGGAGTAGGAGGAGGAGGAGCTTTTCTTTTCTTGGAAATTTTCTTCCTCTTTGGATCCTCATCAGAGTCATCATCATCATCATCATCAAAAGATTGGGGATTGTCATACATATCATCAATCTGGCTTATTACATCCTTGGGGATTTCTTTACTTACTGGAGTAGGGACAATTTTAGCATGAGCTACTTCAGTTTCCATGGCAATGTCTTGAGCCATAATGTCATCCAGATTGGGGAGAGGGCTAGAATCCATGATATAGGATGGCCCAAGAGAGCTAGATCTCTGATCAGACAATATTTCTGGAGGAGCTGTCAAACTTTTCTTTACAATGTCAAACACCTCTGAGCTGACAGTAGAAGTGTAACACACTATTGCTCTTGATGATAGAATGGGAAAGGTAAAATAAATATAGGATCCAAATATTTTAAGCAAAGCTGCTAGATTTGCTTTAGGATTGATAATATAGACCCTTCCAGGCAAAATTTATGGTAGAATAACCTCTTGAGTATTGGATACTGTAATATCTATACAATAAACATCTGTCTCCTTGTCTGATTCAAGAAAATTTGAGGCATCTGTTTCTATAGCATCTATTTGTTCTATTGTTGCTTCTTCTTCTGCTGGTACAACATCTATTTGTTCTATTATTCTTCTTCTTCTGCTGCTGTGTCCATGACCTGTTCAGCTTGTTCTTCTGCTGCTGCTACTTCTTCATGAAGTATCTCCCCCTGCCTACGTTCAGTAATAACTGAAGTCAAGCCCCTTTCTGAAGAGAGAGCAGTGGTGAGAGCAGAAACTTGGGCAGACATAGTAGAAATGGATGCAGCAAGAGGGGAAATTTCCTCTGCTAAGATGGTCTAGAGGTGTGGTTTGAGAAGTTGAAGAAGGGATTGTAGGATGGAGGGATCTAAGATTGTAGAGGTAAGGTTGTGGCAGAGTGTGGCTGAATAGGCATAGTGGTAGAGATAGTGGTAGCTGGTGGAGTGAGAGGTGGAGCATCTGGCATAGAAGTGTCTAGAGGGAAGTCATGTTGAGGAGAGGGAGTGTTCAGTGGAGATGATAATAAATTGAAGGAGGGGAGATCAGCAAGATGAGATGGAAGAGGGGATTGAGTTGGTGTTGGCATTGGTGTATCTTGTTGGGAGGAAGGTGTAGAGGAGGAAATATGTGTTGGAGATTGATGAATTGGGGATAATGAAGGTAGGGGAGTAGAGACTTGAACATGAGTTGAAGCTAGGGTGTGTTGAGTTGCTGGCAGAGATGAAGGTTGGAGAGTCGGAGATTGAGGAGTTTCTGGAGTAAAGTTGGATGGAATCTCTTCAGAAGGGTGGGAAGTGGCTGGAACAGCCCTTGTACTTTATGAAACTTGGATGGAGGAGGATGAAGCCTTAGAGGGCTTTGTGATTGTCCTCTCCCACCTGCCAAACAAGGCACATGTGAGCCTTTTGCTGGCATTGATGAATGTGGTCTGGGAGACTAGTGATCCAACAGCCTTTTCTGTCATGAAGATCCCTAGGATCCTTCCAAAGTTTACTTCCTTCTTAATGTTCCTTTTCTTGATGAGATCAAAGATGATGTGTTCCTAGTTTACCTATCACTTGTTTACCACTGCACACATAACCAGAAATTGATTCCTGGTTATATAATCGTGTGCAGTGTACTTGCCCAGCAAGACTTTCTCAACAATATCTGCGAGAAATTTGAACTCGGCAGATAGGTGCTTATTCAACAGTTTATTTGGGTTATCTCCAGAGTAACCCATCAGACTTAACATCATGTCATATTCCTCATTATCGAGTTCTAATTCTTCTTCTCCATTGTCTAATCCAAAGATTTCAGTTAATATAGCGGGAGAGAGAGAGATGGCAGTACCCGCTATTGATCCGGTCATTGTGTTGTCCTCGGTTGTAGATGCAGTAAAGACCCATTCTTTGATTTCCATGCTGGGTAATTTGATTCTAATGGACAGCAGATTTTTCAATTTCTGGTCTTCCAGCAGTTGCAGAATGTGAAGGAACACTGGATCGGAGTGCTGGAAGGAGTCGAAATCAACGTCGAATCCGGTATCAAACTTCATTTACGCAAGAGCGCCTGCTGGAATCGCCATAAATGCACATGCAAGAGAGAAAACGAAGATCAAGTGCAAAGAGAATTTATAGCGCGGGACGGAGGTCGAAGAAACCCTAAATATAAGGTTTATCGGAATATGAAACGACAAACTCCGGTCCACGAAAAATAAAAAAAATTCTTCGTTCTGAGGTCGACGAAATAATTTAGAGTTAAACAGTTCGTCGAACTCAGTCTGAAGGATTGAAGACATTTCATCTATCTCTTGTCGACGAAAGGTTTCAGAAGTAAGTTCGTCGATCTCAGGTTGACGAAAATTACATCACCAAGAGATTTCGTCAATCTCAGGTCGACGAAAAATCTCAAGAACAGTTATAAGTTCGTCGATCTCAGGTCGAAGAACAAGGACAATTTTTGACCAAAGACAGAGATTTAGATTAAATCCTGACCATTTATCATACCAAGCTGATTGACAAAGAACAGATGCTTGGATGAGTCCAATGGCTTAGTGAATATATCTGCTCTTTACAAATCAGTAGAGATAAATTCAAGTTTAATCTTTTGTTTGTCAACACAATCTCTAATGAAGTGATGTTTTATGTCTATATGCTTGGTTCTAGAATGCAATACTGGATTTTGTGCAATTGAAATAACACTTGTATTATCACATAGAATAGTTGAATTATTTAAGTTGACACCATAATCCAGTAGTTGGTTTCTTATCCACAAGATCTGTGAACAGCAACTGCCTGCAGCCAAGATACAGCAGTGGATGTTGAAACAGATATTGAAACAGATGTTTGCTTTCTACAGAACCAAGATACAAGTCTGTCACCAAGGAACTGACAAGTTCCAGAGGTGCTTTTCCTGTCTACTCTGCATCCAGCATAATCAGAATCAGAAAATCCAGTTAACACAAATGCTAATTTTGTTGAATACTAGAGGCCTAGATTTGGACAACCTTTTATATATCTTAAAATCCTTTTTAAGAAAATAAGGTGAGATTCTTTAGGGTTCACATGGAACCTAGAACAAAGACATGTGGCAAACATAATGTCTGGTCTGCTTGCTGTTAAATATAGTAGGGATCCAACAATTGCCCTATACCTGGTCTGATCAACTGGTTTTCCAGATTCATCAACATCTACAACAGCATTGGCAGCCATGGGAGTTTTCATCGCAGAGGCATCATTCATCCCGAACTTCTTAATAAGCTCTTTAGCATATTTAGACTGAGAGATAAAGATCCCTTCAGGGGTTTGTTTCACTTGGAGAACAAGGAAATATGATAACTCACCCATGCTACTCATCTCAAACCTTGAGTGCATTAAATCAAAAAATCTTTTGCACAGATTGGGATCAGTAGAACCAAAAATTGTCATCCATATATATTTGTACTAAGAGAATTTTATCATGATGCAACTTTGTAAAAAGGGTTCTATCTACCATGCCTCTTGAAAAACCATGCTCTAAAAGAAAGCTGGCTAAGGTCTCATACCAAGCTCTTGATGCTTGCTTTAAACCATAGAGAGCCTTATGCAGTTTAAAAACATAAGAGGGATGAGATGGAGAGATAAAACCTGGAGGTTGTTCAACATACACCTCTTCTTTGAGTTCTCCATTTAGGAATGCACTTTTCAAATCCATCTGGTAGACTTTAAACTTTTTGAATGCTGCATAAGCTAAGAAAATCCTTATAGCTTCAAGTCTGGCAACTGGAGCAAAGGTTTGATCATAATCAATCCCTTCCTCTTGCCTGTATCCTTGAGCAATAAGCCTTGCCTTGTTCCTCACTATCATACCTTGGGCATCAAGTTTGTTTCTGAATACCCACTTAGTATTAATTACTGGGTACCCCCTAGGCCTTGGAACTAAGTCCCAAACTTTACACCTCTCAAACTGGTTGATTTCCTCTTGCATTGCAGTGATCCAATTTGGATCTTGCTCTACATCAGATATGGATTGAGGCTCAATTTGAGAGAGAAAACAGGCAAGCATCACATCAGGGATGAGTTGATGCCTTGTCTGCACTCCTACTGATATGTCTCCAATTACTTGAGATCTAGGGTGATCCCTAAGTGTGACAAGATCATTAGGTGGAGTTAGTTTAGTGACAGTTATTTGATTTAATTCCTCTTGTGGAATTGTATCAACTGTTGGAGGAAATTGAACTGCTTCCACAGTTTCTTCTTCACTTTCAACTTCTGATATAGCTTGTGGAGAGAGATGTGATTCAACCCCTGAGGTAAGGTTTAGATCATCCAAGCTATCACACAAATTTTGTACCTGCAGATTATTGTTGGTAGAGATATCTCTCTCCTTGTAAAACATGTTAGATTCATCAAATGTCATATACATAGATTCCTCAATTTTTAATGTTGATTTATTAAACACCCTATATGCCTTGCTGACTTGGGAATATCCTAGGAAAATTCCCATTGCAGCCTTAGCTTCAAACTTTCTAAGATGTTTCTTGTCATTGTTGTGAATATAGCATACACATCCAAATACTTTAAAATAGGTTATTATAGGGTTTTTCCCTTTGAGTAGTTCATAGGGAGTCTTAAGCTTTAGTTTATGTATTAGGCTTCTATTCAGGACATAATTTGCCGTGCTTACTACCTCTGCCGAATAGTAAAGAGACATGTAAGCATCTGCAAGCAATGTACCTGCAGCTTCAATGAGTGTCCTATTCTTCCTTTCAACTACCCCATTTTGTTGAGGAGTTCTTGGAGTTGAGAAACAATGTCTGATACCTTCCTTCTCACAGAACTCTAGCATACGAAGAGATTCAAACTCATTGCCATGATCACTTCTGATCAATGCAACTTGAGTAGAGTACTCAATCTGTATGTTCTTGAGAAAATCTGTGAGAACCTTAAAAGTGTAACATCCCATTTCCGGCTAGACCCCTAGGAGTCAGTTGGTCGTGACGGAACCCCAGGAAACACATAAAATTGAAATAAAGCGATCAATATTTCGGGTCACAGGTGGGTCACGCCCGTGACCGACCCGTCACGCCCGTGACTTGGGCGTGACTACTTCGACGATCGTCGATCTCCACGAGACGATCGTCGAACGTGCTGTCTGGGCATGTCACGCCCGTGACCAAGGTGTCACGCCCGTGACTATGGGCGTGACCCCATCGACGATCGTCGATCGCAGTGAGACGATCGTCGACCTTGCGGCCCGGGCATGTCACGCCCGTGACATGAGTGTCACGCCCGTGACCTAGGGCGTGACCAGCCTTCGACGATCGTCGATCTCAATTCGACGATCGTCGACCTCGAAATTTGCCGTTCGGGCATGTCACGCCCGTGACCTAGAGGTCACGCCCGTGACCTAGGGCGTGACCAACCTTCGACGATCGTCGATCTCAATTCGATGAACGTCGACCCAAAATCTGCCGTTCGGGCCTGTCACGCCCGTGACCCAAGGTGTCACGCCCGTGACCACCCATCGACGATCGTCGATCTCAGTTCGACGATCGTCGAACCCAGAATTGGCTATTCGGGCCTGTCACGCCCGTGACCTATGTGTCACGCCCGTGACATTGGCCGAAACGACGGTTCAGGCCCGAAATTATTCTAACACGCGTGGTAATAAATGCGGGTGTGGGAAGTTACACCAGGAGTATTTATGGGCCGTTTCCTTCCTTAATTAGTTAAATAAATAAGGAAAATGTTGGTCCAATAGGAAATCACCACCTGGAGAACACCTCTTCGTTTTCCAGCATTTCAACGGCCCTGCATCATAACCGAAGCGTTAAGGGGAGGAGCCTTCATGGCCATTAAGGCTTTACCCATTCATCTTCCCACTTAATGACTTATAAAAGCCCACTTGGGGCAAGAGGAGAAGGTTACACGCTCAAGTAATCGGATCAGATCCTTGTTCTTGCTGTAGGAGAAGTTCAGCAACGCCACCACCGCGCCATGGCACCCTGTCGTTCTTCTCGCCTTCAAACCGCGAACAAGGTACTCCTCTGCTCCTTCTCTTTCATGGGTAGATCTTAGGATTCTTAGAAAGGAGGTTCGCGCTCAACGGAGCCGGACCCGTCTCTCGTTTTCATGAGAAAACCATGTAAAAGGTATTTTTGAGTTCGCCGGAAACCGCCACCTCCGGCGGCCAAACCACCGCCGACCGATAGCCATCGCCTCAACGGAGGTGGTGGTGGTGGTGGCTGGCCAGGGAAGTGACCGAACGGCCGGCGACGGATCACAGAACTCTTACAGGAAAAAAATGCTTTTCTGTCTGTTTTCGGGTTCATGAAGAAGATGAACAGTAGAATTAATATTATAATACATAGATTATTATATATTACATAATGGAAAAATGGATTATTTGAATATATTTTGAGGCTGCAAAACGAGGCACTTAGAGGCCGAATTGGGAAAAATGACCAGTCACAAAAGTTGTAGCCCTCTGGGTCTACTTTAATTTAAAATTGATTTTATTCAATTTGGGTGAGTGGTTTGATCACAACACTCATTTTGGTGGGATCAAGACCTAGGCTAACCAGAAATTGAAATGGTTGCCCACGGTTCATAACATGTCCAAATGACTTGAAATTTGGGCTGGAAGTCTATAATATGTATATCGAGAGGCTGTCCAAAAATGGGAATTTTTGGAGATACTTTGCCTAAAGTTTTTGTTTTAATTTAATAAACTTAGAGGAATTTATTTAAATGGTCAAATGACCTCCAAACCCTCCCAAATTTTGGTGAGTGGTCCCTGGCTATAAAACCTAGGTCTGTGTAAAATTCCGATTGATTTGGAGGAGTTTTGGGTGAGAAATCTTCTACCCTTAACTAGGCGTTAGTGAGACACCTTTTAATAAAAAGTGCACTGAGAATTTGGAAAGGTCAAATCGCCTCAACAGAGGCTGATTTTCTGATCTCTGACTTAGAATGGTGTTATAACCTGCGTGGAGAAAAATGGAGTGGTTTAGGGTTGGTTTACCCTAGGATCCAAACTCAAATCTTAAATGAAGGGTTTTGAGGTTTGTGAAGGACATAGGAGCAAAAGCTCTTATATGCCCTTGAAATTTTGAGGAGAGTGGCATGATATGCTGAAAACTCTCTGGTTGAAATGGTGAAGGAATTGGAGGTAATTGGGTACCTCGGAAGTTGAGAGTTTGAATTAGGATAGAATTGTAATTTAGTTATTTTAAGCACTAAATCTAATCCAAAAATTATGAAACTCGGGAGGAGGGGGTTTTAGGATGTTTTAGACTTATGGTAATTTTCCTGGAATTTTATGATTAATAAATATCATACATCATGTGTTAAAAGATTAATAGCCCGAATTGTTGTTTCAAATATTTGGAGGTTTTAAATTAATTATAATCAGTTAAAATTCTGGATTTAGATCTTGACCAGTAGAACATTGATCCCTGGATTTTTATAGAATTTTTATGTTGAGTAAATCTAGTACTTTATTCACAGATGATAGAAAGGTCTTTTATGTTTAAAAATTAATTTTGGATAAAATACTTGCTGGAAAATTGTGAAACTTAGCCAGTGCTAATTTTAGGCCTTTATCTGCATGACATAAATTATTTATAATTTTTGGAAGAATATTTTCTGTACTTGATTCATAAACAACAGAAGTTAGAGATTATTTCTAAAATAGTTTTCATGCCCTTCTAATGATAGAAAAATTATGATACTTAGGATTTAACCTATTGAGATAACCTAGTATTTATCATAAATTTGCTGGACATCTTGCATGAGAACTTAGGGTAGTTCATGTTCAAACCGGTAGTCCTTGGGATTTTCGAGGAATTTAATTAAATGCCAAATAAATTAGGAAAAATTTCCATTTTCTGGACTTAGGTCATTTATATCATGGTAAGTCTCCAGTAAATAATTTAGGGCATTTGGATGAGTAATGGATCATTGCATAACCGGTTCAACATGTAGCCTAGGTCGGTCTGCATATAGCAATTGTGAATTGAAATAAGACATGATCTGAGGAAGACATTGGAGTTAAATAATTCATTTTGTTTGGGTGGGCAATAGTGGAGGAAATCGCAATAGGAAGATATAAAGAGTAGTGAGTAGTGGTGATAGCTAGAGTTAAGAGGTGCTCGGGTTGGGCGAAAGATCGCTTTTCCCGAAGAGAGGAAGGTTAAAAATTACCCTAGGATAGTCTATTGTAATATGAGAAGGGAATCGGGCTAAGGGAAATAAACCAATAATATTAAGTGTCTTGCAAAAGGGAACTTCGGGCCGTAATGCCGCCGTCTTGGTTCCTAGTGCCCCTTGAGAGCCCTTCACGGGGTATACCGGGGGCAGTCCTGGGCTAACGTAAGCTATAATAACAAATCGACAAGAGTAACTAGGTAACTAGGGCTGCACTTTTCACAAACACTGTTGGCACAGGAAGATTGGTGAGAGCTTCGGCTCGGTTGGTTAAGAGACGGACGGGATGGTCCGGGGAGCTTCGGCTCGGTCGGTTTGGAGACGGACGGGATGGTCCGGGGAGCTTCGGCTCGGTTGTTTTGGAGACGGACATTTTGGTCCGGGGAGCTTCGGCTCGGTTTTTGTGTGTTTGCGATTAAACTTGCATGTGCATAAGATAGGAAAAGTTAAGGTGGTGGGTTTTACGATATCGGGGAGTTCGATTGCACCGACACCGATATCGTTGACTCGACGAGGTGGTTAGCACTTCGCCAACAGAAGTCCGGTGCGCCAGCCGGCAAGAGTACGCAGGCGTCCGCTTAGTGCACCAAGCGTTGAGGCGTACGATAGGTCAGACCAGTGGTGCTTTTACTGGTTTTGAGGTGGGCGAGGCCCAACCCACCGCTTCCGTCTGCCACTACGGAGGTATCCTGGGAGGTAACGGCTCCGAAAGGGGGAACTAAAGGTCTGTGTGCACAGAGTTGGGTGTGTGAGTTGCACTTGCATGTTTCATCATACCCACTAGCATGTCATAGTATAATCGATTCATTTAACCCTGACACCTAAAGTATAAGTGGTATGGGACGCTTATACATTAGGACCTGCAAAACGACCCCTTGGTCTATAAGCTTGTGTGGGCAAGTTTATAAATCAAAGGTTAATTTCAATATATAACAACCATTGCTGTTTGATAACCGACACCCCAACGTATAAGTGGTATGGGACACTCTATA
This sequence comes from Platanthera zijinensis, assembly GCA_039513925.1. NCBI lineage: Eukaryota > Viridiplantae > Streptophyta > Magnoliopsida > Asparagales > Orchidaceae > Platanthera > Platanthera zijinensis. The sequence goes on from CM077087.1 coordinate 153,165,900, forward strand.
CGATGGGAGCCTTGCAAAAGATCCCTTTTGCTTATGTGTTCTCGCATAAGTGAAGGTTTAAATTCATATATTTGCTTTTCTTATTGCTAGACCTATTATAACAATCATATTAACTGCTCACCGAATACATCTTGCTAGATTAAGTCCATAGTCACCTGTTTCTTGATTTATCTCTACCATCATGTCCTTCCCTTTCTTCCTCCCCGCTCGGTACCTAGGAGCCATGGGGGAAGGGGTAGGGGATGATAGGGCTTAGTCTTTATGACTAACGGTTTTCGAACTGCAACATTTAGGGGATCGTGGAGCCCAGCATGGAGGAGCAGCCCCAAAGATCGGTGCGCCTAGAGATGGAGCAGTCTAGCTCCGGAGTTCACACAGCCGGGACCGTGAGTCTCGACCTTGAGTAGTTTCTGTTTTCGCTTCCGCATGAGAGACTTGTAGTGAGGACATATTGTACCGGGCATAAGCCCGTATTTATAGTACTCTGATGATTTCTGTGGACACTCCCTTCGTGGAGATTTTATCTTATTTACATGTGATGTATTATTGTGGACTGTATTGTTCTTACTTCAATAATTATGCTACTTTTCTGTGATCGAATTGACCGGCAGAATCGGCGCCTTGTGGTGATGACCCTTCAGGACGTGAAGGAGTCACCGCAAAGCGGCGGTTCTGGGCCTAAGACCCCGGTGGTTGAAAAAGAAAAAAAAAGGGGGTCTTACAAGTGGTATCAGAGGAAACATCGATCAGAAGGAAGTAGCAGTCCACAAACCCTGGGTCACCCCCGCTCGATTTTAGTTTGGGGACAAACTAAGCAGCGGAAGCAGTGGTGTGCCCATATGGTGATCACATATAAATTGTCCACTTCTTCAACAAATGAAATTCTTCTTTGTAGCTTGAGGCAAACCCTGCCCCCAGCAGGGAGATCCTCCGGCTGTAAAGACCTCTTCTTGTAATTCTCTAGTCAATAGGTTAGACTCAACCGCTAGGATACGTGACTAACCTGACAACTTATACTGTGCCCTAGTCCGAAACAGACCTTAAGTATGAATTTGGTTAGGTAAGGAAATACCTAAAGAGATTAAAGGAGGAGTTTAATAGGTGAATGGATACCTAAGACATAAACTCTGGTGTCCCTAACAAGGATTACTCAATCTATTGGAACTGACCAATAATCCATTATCAGAATGGTAGAAGACAAGTAGTCTTAACCCTCGTACCGGTAATAAGATTACTCGGAGACAACCACCAAGACAAACACCGAGGGTCGGATAGGAATTCAAGTTCGGAAGATACCCATTTGGGATTAGGAACATTTTGACCGGGATAAGGTTGTCATAAATGTGACTCAGAGAGTTTTATGTATGAAGTATATCAACAAGTTTCAGGTTGGAATCCTAAGTCGAAGATTGATGCCCTAGGGATTGTACACCCAACTGGGACGGAGATAACATGGTAATATAAAAGATGCTTAGCCCAAGATAGGTAGGGGCTTATCTTTTGTTTATTGGGGGCTAAACTTTTGTTTATTGGGCAAATTAGTATTGGCTTGGGTTCCCTCGGACCTAGTTTAGGGAATGTGGCACTTCCGAAGCTGGGCCCCAAGTTATGTCCATGGAGCTAGTCCGGTCATTCAGAGATATGCAGATATCCCTAGTGTCCGAGGATGATCCAGAGCTGTATAGGGAGTATCTGGCATCGATGGTGGCCATAGACGATATTCGGGGTCGCATTCGGGACGGACAGAGGACAGATGCGTGGGCGGAGCCGATGTTCCGAGCTTTGGAGGAAGGTTCGACAGAAGATTATTCCCTGAGAGATGGTTTGCTCCACTTCAGAGGCAGAGTATATACACCCGCAGGAGGCCAGATCCGAGAGGATATTATGATGGAGGCGCATTGCAGCCGGTACTCGGTGCACCCGGGGATCACAAAGATGACCGCTGATTTGAAGAGGACGATGTTTTGGCCGGGCATGAAGAAGGACATTACGTACTTCGTGACCCATTGCGAGGCGTGTCAGTTGGTGAAGGCGGAGTGCAGGAACCCCGCAGGACTGTTGCAGCCACTCCCGGTGCCAGAGTGGAAGTTTGACGATATAGCGATGGATTTTATACATGGTCTTCCCCGGTCTCGGACAGGGAACGACTCGATTTGGGTGATTGTCGATCGGTTGACGAAGGTGGCCCGCTTTGTACCGATCAGGAAGGATGACTCGGTGGGAGTGCTGGTACGGAAGTTTGTGGAGCAGAATGTCCGATATCATGGCGTGCCCCGGACGATAGTGTCGGACCGCGATGGACGGTTTACATCCAGGAGTGGCGGTCAGTGCCGGCATATTTGGGCACCCGGTTGACTTTTAGCACGGCCTTCCACCCTCAGACGGACGGGCAGACCGAGCGCACCAACCGGACCTTGGAGGATTTACTACGGCTGTGTATACTGGACCGAGGGGAGCCGTGGGAGAAGATGTTACCGTTGGTCGAGTTCTCCTATAATAATAGCTACCAGTCCATCATCAGGATGGCACCTTATGAAGCCTTGTATGGAAGGAAAATGTAGGACCCCGCTTTCTTGGGTTCAAGACGAGGATCCGAAGCTGTTGGGATCGGATTTTGTGGAAGACACCGAGGCTCAGGTGAGACTGATCAGAGATAGGATGTTGGAGGCGCAGAGCAGACAGGCTAAATACTATGACGCCCGACATCGTCAGGTGGAGTTTCGGGTAGGGGATCGAGTGTTCTTGAAGATCCGGCCCATGCACGGAGTCTCACGGGTGCGCGGTCGGAGGAAGAAACTCAGCCCTAGGTATATGGGCCCTTACCGGATCCTGGAGCGGATCGGACCCCTAGCCTACAGGCTAGAGTTGCCACCAGAGCTGGCAGCTCTACACGACGTCTTCCACATCTCTTCGCTGAGAAGGGCTCTACTACGCCCGGAGCAGCGGATTTTGACCACCGAAGGGCCGGTAGCTTCAGACCGATCTGTTCACTTGGAGCCGGTTCGGATCGACGACAAAGGAGTGCGGATCTTGCGCCGCAAGAAGATCCCCTTAGTCAAGGTTCTGTGGAGAAATCACGGTCAGGAGGAGCACACCTGGGAACCGCAGGACCTGATGAGGCAAAGATACCCGGAGTTGTTCTGTCAGGTATATCTCACCACCTCTCGGTATACTATAGACTGCCTTCTTGTTTTGGAATGTTAAGACTAGATAAGGAAAATCCAGGACCTAGGCATGCGCACTTAATCAGAAAGGTAGGGGCTAATCTTTTGTTTATTGGGGAGATTGTCTTCGTTATCAAGCGAACAGTCGCCTGAACCCAATAGAAAGATCGTATGGGATGTTACAAGTTTAATTTATTCCGATAGAAATCCCGTAGGCTCAACCTCAATTTCGGGGACGAAATTTTTGTTTTGTTTATTGGGATTTGTAACATCCCATTTCCGGCTAGACCCCTAGGAGTCAGTTGGTCGTGACAGAACCCCAGGAAACACATAAAATTGAAATAAAGCGATCAATATTTCGGGTCATGGGTGGGTCACGCCCGTGACCGACCCGTCACGCCCGTGACTTGGGCGTGACTACTTCGACGATCGTCGATCTCCACGAGACGATCGTCGAACGTGCTGTCTGGGCATGTCACGCCCGTGACCAAGGTGTCACGCTCGTGACTATGGGCGTGACCCCATCGACGATCGTCGATCGCCGTGAGACGATCGTCGACCTTGCGGCCCGGGCATGTCACGCCCGTGACATGAGTGTCATGCCCGTGACCTAGGGCGTGACCAGCCTTCGACGATCGTCGATCTCAATTCGACGATCGTCGACCTCGAAATTTGCCGTTCGGGCATGTCACGCCAGTGACCTAGAGGTCACGCCCGTGACCTAGGGCGTGACCAGCCTTCGACGATTGTCGATCTCAATTCGACGATCGTCGACCCAAAATCTGCCGTTCGGGCCTGTCACGCCCGTGACCCAAGGTGTCACGCCCGTGACCACCCATCGACGATCGTCGATCTCAGTTCGACGATCGTCGAACCCAGAATTGGCTATTCGGGCCTGTCACGCCCGTGACCTATGTGTCACGCCCGTGACATTGGCCGAAACGACGGTTCAGGCCCGAAATTATTCTAACACGCGTGGTAATAAATGCGGGTGTGGGAAGTTACACCAGGAGTATTTATGGGCCGTTTCCTTCCTTAATTATTTAAATAAATAAGGAAAATGTTGGTCCAATAGGAAATCACCACCTGGCGAACACCTCTTCGTTTCCAGCGTTTCAACGGCCCTGCATCATAACCGAAGCGTTGAGGGGAGGAGCCTTCATGGACATTAAGGCTTTACCCATTCATCTTCCCACTTAATGACTTATAAAAGCCCACTTGGGGCAAGAGGAGAAGGTTACACGCTCAAGTAATCGGATCAGATCCTTGTTCTTGCTGTAGGAGAAGTTCAGCAACGCCACCACCGCGCCATGGCACCCCCCGTCGTTCTTCTCGCCTTCAAACCGCGAACAAGGTCCTCCTCTGCTCCTTCTCTTTCATGGGTAGATCTTAGGATTCTTAGAAAGGAGGTTCGCGCTCAACGGAGCCGGACCGTCTCTCGTTTTCATGAGAAAACCATGTAAAAGGTATTTTTGAGTTCGCCGGAAACCGCCACCTCCGGCGGCCAAACCACCGCCGACCGATAGCCATCGCCTCAACGGAGGTGGTGGTGGTGGTGGCTGGCCAGGGAAGTGACCGAACGGCCGGCGACGGATCACGGAACTCTTATAGGAAAAAAATGGTTTTCTGTCTGTTTTCGGGTTCATGAAGAAGATGAACAGTAGAATTAATATTATAATACATAGATTATTATATATTACATAATGGAAAAATGGATTATTTGAATATTTTTGAGGCTGCAAAACGAGGCACTTAGAGGCCGAATTAGGAAAAATGACCAGTCACGAAAGTTGTAGCCCTCTGGGTCTACTTTAATTTAAAATTGATTTTATTCAATTTGGGTTAGTGGTTTGACTACAGCACTCATTTTGGTGGGATCAAGACCTAGGCTAACCAGAAATTGAAATGGCTGCCCACGGTTCATAACATGTCCAAATGACTTGAAATTTGGGCTGGAAGTCTATAATATGTATATCGAGAGGCTGTCCAAAAATGGGAATTTTTGGAGATACTTTGCCTAAAGTTTTTGTTTTAATTTAATAAACTTAGAGGAATTTATTTAGATGGTCAAATGACCTCCAAACCCTCCCAAATTTTGGTGAGTGGTCCCTGGCTATAAAACCTAGGTCTGTGTAAAATTCCGATTGATTTGGAGGAGTTTTGGGTGAGAAATCTTCTACCCTTAACTAGGCGTTAGTGAGACACCTTTTAATAAAAAGTGCACTGAGAATTTGGAAAGGTCAAATCGCCTCAACAGAGGCTGATTTTCTGATCTCTGACTTAGAATGGTGTTATAACCTGCATGGAGAAAAATGGAGTGGTTTAGGGTTGGTTTACCCTAGGATCCAAACTCAAATCTTAAATGAAGGGTTTTGAGGTTTGTGAAGGACATAGGAGCAAAAGCTCTTGTATGCCCTTGAAATTTTGAGGAGAGTGGCATGATATGCTGAAAACTCTCTCGTTGAAATGGTGAAGGAATTGGAGGTAATTGAGTACCTCGGAAGTTGAGAGTTTGAATTAGGATAGAAATGTAATTTAGTTATTTTAAGCACTAAATCTAATCCAAAAATTATGAAACTCGGGAGGAGAGGGTTTTAGGATGTTTTAGACTTATGGTAATTTTCCTGGAATTTTATGATTAATAAATATCATACATCATGTGTTAAAAGATTAATAGCCTGAATTGTTGTTTCAAATATTTGGAGGTTTTAAATTAATTATAATCAGTTAAAATTCTGGATTTAGATCTTGACCAGTAGAACATTGATCCCTAGATTTTTATAAAATTTTTATGTTGAGTAAATCTAGTACTTTATTCACAGATGATAGAAAGGGCTTTTATGTTTAAAAATTAATTTTGGATAAAATACTTGCTGAAAAATTGTGAAACTTGGCCAGTGCTAATTTTAGGCCTTTGTCTGCATGACATAAATTATTTATAATTTTTGGAAGAATATTTTCTGTACTTGATTCATAAACAACAGAAGTTAGAGATTATTTCTAAAATAGTTTTCATGCCCTTCTAATGATAGAAAAATTATGATACTTAGGATTTAACCTATTGAGATAACCTAGTATTTATCATAAATTTGCTGGACATCTTGCATGAGAACTTAGGGTAGTTCATGTTCAAACCGATAGTCCTTGGGATTTTCAAGGAATTTAATTAAATGCCAAATAAATTAGGAAAAATTTCCATTTTCTGGACTTAGGTCATTTATATCATGGTAAGTCTCCAGTAAATAATTTAGGGCATTTGGATGAGTAATGGATCATTGCATAACCGGTTCAACATGTAGCCTAGGTCGGTCTGCATATAGCAATTGTGAATTGAAATAAGACATGATCTGAGGAAGACATTGGAGTTAAATAATTCATTTTGTTTGGGTGGGCAATAGTGGAGGAAATCGCAATAGGAAGATATAAAGAGTAGTGAGTAGTGGTGATAGCTAGAGTTAAGAGGTGCTCGGGTTGGGCGAAAGATCGCTTTTCCCGAAGAGAGGAAGATTAAAAATTACCCTAGGATAGTCTATTGTAATATGAGAAGGGAATCGGGCTAAGGGAAATAAACCAATAATATTAAGTGCCTTGCGAAAGGGAACTTCGGGCCGTAATGCCGCCGTCTTGGTTCCTAGTGCCCCTTGAGAGACCTTCACGGGGTATACCGGGGGCAGTCCTGGGCTAACGTAAACTGTAATAACAAATCGACAAGAGTAACTAGGTAACTAGGGCTGCACTTTTCACAAACATTGTTGGCACAGGAAGATTGGTGAGAGCTTCGGCTCGGTTGGTTAAGAGACGGACGGGATGGTCCGGGGAGCTTCGGCTCGGTCGGTTTGGAGACGGACGGGATGGTTCGGGGAGCTTCGGCTCGGTTGTTTTGGAGACGGACGTTTTGGTCCGGGGAGCTTCGGCTCGGTTTTTGTGTGTTTGCGATTAAACTTGCATGTGCATAAGATAGGAAAAGTTAAGGTGGTGGGTTTTACGATATCGGGGAGTTCGATTGCACCGACACCGATATCGTTGACTCGGCGAGGTGGTTAGCACTTCGCCAACAGAAGTCCGGTGCGCCAGCCGGCAAGAGTACGCAGGCATCCGCTTAGTGCACCAAGCATTGAGGCGTACGATAGGTCAGACCAGTGGTGCTTTTACTGGTTTTGAGGTGGGCGAGGCCCAACCCACCGCTTCCGTCTGCCACTACGGAGGTATCCTGGGAGGTAACGGCTCCGAAAGGGGGAACTAAAGGTCTGTGTGCACAGAGTCGGGTGTATGAGTTGCACTTGCATGTTCCATCATACCCACTAGCATGTCATAGCATAATCGATTCATTTAACCCTGACACCTAAAGTATAAGTGGTATGGGACGCTTATACATTAGGACCTGCAAAACGACCCCTTGGTCTATAAGCTTGTGTGGGCAAGTTTATAAATCAAAGGTTAATTTCAATATATAACAACCATTGTTGTTTGATAACCGACACCCCAACGTATAAATGGTATGGGACACTCTATACGATGGGAGCCTTGCAAAAGATCCCTTTTGCTTATGTGTTCTCGCATAAGTGAAGGTTTAAATTCATATATTTGCTTTTCTTATTGCTAGACCTATTATAACAATCATATTAACTGCTCACCGAATACATCTTGCTAGATTAAGTCCATAGTCACCTGTTTCTTGATTTATCTCTACCATCATGTCCTTCCCTTTCTTCCTCCCCACTCGGTACCTAGGAGCCATGGGGGAAGGGGTAGGGGATGATAGGGCTTAGTCTTTATGACTAACGGTTTTTGAACTGCAACATTTAGGGGATCGTGGAGCCCAGCATGGAGGAGCAGCCCCAGAGATCGGTGCGCCTAGAGATGGGGCAGTCTAGCTCCGGAGTTCACACAGCCGGGACCGTGAGTCTCGACCTTGAGTAGTTTCTATTTTTGCTTCCGCATGAGAGACTTGTAGTGAGGACATATTGTACCGGGCATAAGCCCGTATTTATAGTACTCTGATGATTTCTGTGGACACTCCCTTCGTGGAGATTTTATCTTATTTACATGTGATGTATTATTGTGGACTGCATTGTTCTTACTTCAATAATTATGCTACTTTTCTGTGATCAAATTGGCCGGCAGAATCGGCGCCTTGTGGTGATGACCCTTCAGGACGTGAAGGAGTCACCGCAAAGCGGCGGTTCTGGGCCTAAGACCCCGGTGGTTGAAAAAGAAAAAAAAAGGGGGTCTTACAAAAAGTATCTGACTTAGTTCTCAAAAAGAAAACCCATGTGAATCTGGAGAAATCATGGACAATAACTAATGTATAAGACTTTCCTTCTAGACTTTGTACTGCAATAGGGCCAAAAAGGTCCATATGGAGCAAGTACAAAATTATAGGTGAATCACTCTTATTAATGGATTTGAAACTAGATTTAGTTTGCTCTCCTTGTTGACAAGCCCTGCAAAGGCCTTCCTTCTTGTAGGGACCAGAAGGTAAACCTCTAATAAGATTATCCTTAGATAACCTAGCTATATTTTTATGGCTTACATGTCCTAGTCTTTTGTGCCATAAGCTTGTTTGAATGCTGACAGAATTGAATAAGAAAATTTCAGATTTAGCTGATTCAAAATTTACTAAGTAAATGTTGCCTTGTCTAATTCTTGTTAAAACAGTTGTGTTGTTTAAAGAAATAAGACATAAAAATTTAGTGAAGCTTATTTGATAACTTGTATCACATAGTTGGCTTACTGATACCAGGTTATGCTTAAGAACATTTACATAAGTCACTTTCTTGAATGTGACAGTTCCACTATTGAAATCTCCATAGCCTTCTGTCAGTCCAAAGCCTGAGTCCCCAAAGATTACTTTAGGTCCAGTCTTGGCTTTATAGTTGATTAGGCATTCCTTGAAACCTGTCATATGTTTAGAGCAACCACTGTACAAGTACCACTTGTTTTGAGTGACAGGGTTCTCTTCTACCTGCAAAGAGGATTAGTAGTTTTTGACCCAGATTACCTTGGGTCCTTGTTGTTTAACATAACTAAAACTTGAAATAAATGAACATTCAGGTTGATCCTTATAACCTAAATGATTATACCTTCTAGGAGGTATGACCCACTGACTAAAGGGATTAAAGGATTTATCAGTTTTTAGGTTACTCTTGTTATGAACTGAGTTTGACAAATTTGAGTATGTTTGTCGACCTAAGCTCGACGATCTGGGTTGAGTTCTTTGATCTCTGCTCGAAGAATGGAGGTATCCATTCTCAGAGCCCCAAAAATGTTGATCTCTGGTCGATGAACCATACTGGTTTCGTCGATCCCAGTTCGAAGAATAGTTTACATTATTATTTGCATTCAGGGTTCATCGTTCTGAGGTCGACGAACCATACCCATTTCATCATTCTGAGTTCGACGAAATATGGTGAACATAGTTATGTTGTTTATTTTTCTTTTTCTGATTGGTTTTCTTAAGTTCTAACTGTTTAAGAACTTCATTAACCTTCTCTACATGTTCAGTATTTTTCTTACCATTTTCAGAGATGAAGTTAATAGGTTTTGATAATTGATTTTTTTGAATTATGATTGGTTCACTAGATGAGGATCCTAATCCTAGTTGTTATTGTTAGATCTTGTATTAACTGTACTATATCTAACAGTTGTAAACTTCTACCATGCAAGAATTCTTCTAGTTCCTAAGCCTTACTTAATTAAGATTTTAACAAAAACTATTTGTTGATTGGCTAAGCTTAATTCTTCAGGTAACTTTTCATTTTCAGCAATGATTTTGTCTTGTTCTAAAAGGTTTTCCCTGAGAAGTTTGATTTCCTTCTCAAATCCTATTAGGTGAAAACACAAGAGTTTAAATTCAGATTGAAATTCTTTAGATTGAAAGTCATAGGAAGCAATTACCTGATCCTCTTTAGAGAGGAATTTTTCATCATCGGATTCTTCTGAATCTGATCTGTTGCTTCCAACATTTATTGCCATAAGGCAAATTTCCCTTGCCTTCTTTTCTTCTACATCATCCTCACTGGAACTAGAGGAGGATGTTTCATCTTCAGTATCACTCCAGGTTTATGCTACAAATCCCTTCTCCTTCTTTTTGTACTTGCTGGAGGAGGCCTTGCTGTACTGATGTCTTCTTGAATCCTTTTCTTGCCTTCTGTCTTTCTTTTTGACTTCTGGGCAATCTAAGATGAAGTCTCCAGGTTTCCTGCACCTAAAATAGACAACCTCTTTAGAAGGGGTCTTGTCATACTTAGGTTTATCTTCATTCCATTAGGGCTTCCTCCTGAAGTCCTTTCTTGCCATTTTATAGAATCTCTTAGCAAAGAGACCCATAAGATCTTCATTGGCTAGCAAGCTGGGAGATTCTTCTGCAGCTTTGAATGCTAAGTCCTATTCCTTCCTGGTAGGTGTTGAAGCCTTTGGTTCAACTGTAACTTCTCTAGACTTGATCAATTGCTCATAGGATTTGAGCTTTCCAAGCAAAGATTCTGTTGAAATTTCAGCCATGCTTTTGGCTTCTCTGATGGGCCAGATTCTAGAGTCCCAAGTGCTAGGTAAGCACATGAGGATCTTGTCATTGACCTCAGTCAAAGTAATTTCCTTGTCCAATGTCTGAGCTCACTGATGATGGAGCTCAGCCTATTGTACATTACTTCCACAGATTCTGCTTCATCTTTCTTGAAATTCTCATATTGGGATATGAGGTTGGATCTTCTATCCTTCCTCTCTTCAGTAGAGCTTGCTACCATTTGGTTTAGGGAATCCCAAATGGCTTTGGCAGATGTACATTCAGCAACTTTCTGAAATATATCATCTGACATAGTTTGGGCCAGTATGTTCATAGCTCTGGCATCATCAATCTTTACTTTCTTATGTGCATCAGCTTGATCTGGAGGAGGCACTGCACTGAGATTTACTGGAGTTGAAGAAGAGGGCATTGGAGTTGGTGGTCCTATCAAGATGGAATTAAAGATGTCCTTATCAATAGAGTTCATATAAAGCTTGATTCTTGCCTTCCAGATCCCAAACTTTTGCAAGTTGCAGACTGGAGGTCTGGTGCTGGTATAATCTTTGTTTTGTGCCATGATATCAGAAAATAAAATCTAATCAGAGAAACTAATAATACTTATTAAGAGTTTATCCTGAGGATCTTAATTAATCCAAGTGTAAGCCTGTATGATGTGATTAACCTTCCTCTAATACCAATTGAAAGATAGGGTAAGCTCTGACAAACTCTAGAGGGGGGGGATGAATAGAGTTTTTAAAATCTTTTTGATTTTTTGTGAAATAAGAAGTCTTTAATAAAATATGTTCCTATGATATAGGTGTATGAGTGTACAAGTGCCTCAAATGAACTAGAAAAAAGATAACTATGCTACACAACAAAACATATCACAGCACAAGCACACAAGAAGATCACAGCCACACAGACAACATAAGAATTTTTATAGTGGTTCCCCAAACTATGGTACATCCACTCTTCTACCACCCTAGTAGGAATCCACTATAGGTTTTGATCAGGTGACTGCCACCAATGAGCTTTTGATCAGGTGCTCAAAAACCAACCCAAGTCTTTTAGAAGAAGACTTGCAACAAGAATAATTTTGAAGGGAATAAAAACCCTATACAGAGATGGGGAAGAGAGGTTGATGGAAGTCTTCTTTTCTTAAGTCAAAATGAGAAGACTATATGGATTATGTGGTTTTGTCAAAGCTCCCCCTGAAATCTTGAATGGTTCAGGAGTGGAAGTTTTGCTAAGGGTGAGTAGGCCTTTTGCTATATGATCTACTCTCTAGAGATCCATTGACTGATTTGAATATTCTTGTCACTTGAGGTCCCTGAAAACAAAGAAGGTGAAGAAGAAAGACTCTTGATTGTGATTGTTGTTCTTTCTTCTTCTTTTGAGAGTAGTTGATTTTCTGAGAACTGTATGCACTACACTTCTTGTTGATCTCCAAGAGTTTCTATATTCACTTGATTCTGGCAGAGAGATGATCAGATTGATAAATGCCTCAAGGTCGAATTCAAAAACCTACAATAAATGCTCAGCTGAAATATGGGAAATGAAAACGACAAGTATGCTGTCATATATTCTATTCTATATCTGTCCCGAGATATAAGAAATTAATTCCACGGAGGATATTTGCAATCAATGCTGCCAGTAACGGCTTGATTCGAAGGATATAAGTGCATTGATTATCTAGGGAATTAACGACGTATAATAGATATAAAATAAGGACACAGAAAAGGAAAGAATAAATAACAATATGTCTTACAGTTTTCGTCGACCAGAGAACAACTTTCGTTGACCTGTGATCAGCTTTCGTCGACCTGTGATCTGCGAACAACTGCACTGCATAAACTGACGGATATTGTGCTCTAAGTTCGTCGACCTGAGAATCTGAAATTAGTCGACCTTAGAACTTTGTCAAACTTACGGCGTTTAGATAATATCACATCTGGCGTTGAGTCGTTTGAGAGTGTTGAGTCATTGATAGCATTGATAATGTTGAGTGAACTATGGCACTGAGAGATCTTTGGCATTGAGAGTTGAAGTGTTAGTCGACCTGAGAACAGAGTTTGTCGAGCTCAGCTCAGGGAATTTTATCTCTGAGTTAGTCGAGCTGAGCACGACTATCGTCGACCGGAAATTGACGAACGTTGATCTCCTGTTTCTAAAACTTGAAATCTTTAAGTCTTGAGTCTTGGGCAGTGTTGGAGGCTGGTCCTTTGTACTATTGACTCTAAGGACTTGACCTAGACTCTAGAAACACATAAAACTTGACCCTTCTATACAACATGGGTCACACCCTAAGAAAAGAACCTAGCCCAAATCACTTAGGGGTTCCAACAGACGATATCAAAGTGGAGGCGCAGAGGGTTCTAGCCTCGGATAGACCGTTGTTTGGGTTCTCGGGGGAGAGGAAGGAAGTTAAAGGAGGGGTGAGGCTGCACATGATGCTTGGGGAGGGTGTTGAAGAACTTTCGGTTCATCATTGTGGATGCTCCAAGAAGCTACAACACCATTTCCGGGCGCCCCCTCATCAGCTCCTTTAATTGTGTCCCCTCCTCTTTCCACTAATGTCTCAAGTTCAGTAGTGGGGGAGTGTAAGTTTGGATCAGGGGGGATCCAAAGGTGGCGAAGTAGTGCTATGTGACTGCCATCAACACCATTTCGTGGATGTCTGAGGCGGAGGAGCTGGACAAGTAGATGGTGGCGCAAGAGGAGGATATTGAGGAGGAAGAATCAAGCCTGAGAGGGGAAAGAGAGTAGGAGTAGGGAGAAGGAGAAGCTAGAGGAAAGGCCCAGGGAGGCGTAGAGATCTAGCAGCAGGAGAGCCTATTGGAGGCGATGGAAGTCAAATGGGCAGGGGGAGAAGAGAGTATGTGCAGGAGGAGGAGTCGGGGACCAGCAGTAGGAGGAGCCGGGGACCGGCAGGGAGCAATCCCTGCTTGAGCCGGCAGAGGAGGTTGTGGAGATGGAAGTCTTCACCAAGGCGGGCCAGGCGCAAAGGTTGCGGATCTACGATGGCTTGAGCCCTGATGACCAAGCGAGGATGCGAGAGTGCATCCAGAAGAACCTTGAAATCTTTGCTTGGAGCGCGGAGGACATGCCAGGCAACGATTCAGATGTTGCCTGCCACTGCCTGAACCTGGACCTCAATACGCGTCCGATCCGACAGAATATGAGGACCATCGCCACCAAGCTGGAGGAACCCATCCACGAGGAGGTCAAGAAGCTTCTCGACGCAGGTTTCATCTCAGAGATCTAGTATCCAAGCTGGGTCTCCAATGTGATAATGGTAAAGAAGGGTGATGGGAAGTGGCGCATGTATGTAGATTTCTCTTTATTAAAAAAATCATGCCCAAAGGATTGCTACCCTCAGTCTCGGATCAATGCACTGGTTGATTAAGCCGTTGGTTTTTCTATTATGAGCTTTTTGGATGCTTTTTCAGGTTACCACCAGATTCGGTTGCATCCCCCCAATGTCAAGGATGTTTCCTTCATCACCATGGAGGGGTGCTTCAGCTACAAAATGATGCCCTTTGGGCTTAAGAACGCGAGGGCAACCTATCAGCTCATGATGGATCAGGTTTTCCAAGACCAAAGGGGTAAGAACCTCAAGGTCTACGTTGATGATCTCATGATAAAGAGAAGGGATGTCGGTTCACACGTACTTGACTTGGAGGAGACGTTCGCGACCCTGTGAAAGTTCAAGATGAGGCTAAAACCCCAGAAGTATGTCTTCAGGGCAAGCCAAGGTAAGTTCTTTGGACATATTATAACCCTAGCAGGGGTTGAGCCTATCCCAGATAAGGTGAAGGCCATCATGGAGCTTGAGCCCCCACACAATGCCAAAGAGGTTCAGCGTCTGACGGGCAAGCTCGCCGGGCTCAGTAGATTATTCTATCGTGCTGGGCAGAAATGTTCACCATTCTTCAAGGCACTACGGGGAAACCAGAGGTTCGAATTGACCAGGTAATGTGAAGAGGCCTTCCAGGCATTGAAGGGTCAACTTTCCCAAGCACCGCTCCTTCAGAGCCCGAAGGAGGGGGAGGACCTAACCTTGTACCTTGGGGTAGGGGAAGAGACCGTGAGTTCCGTGTTGGTCAGGGATGATGGAAAGAATCAGTTACCAATCTACTATGTTAACAGGATCATGAAGAAGGCGGAGCTCCGCTACCCCATCCTAGAAAAGCGGGCTTTCTCCCTGATCGTCTCGGCCAAAAATCTTAGGCTGTATTTTCAAGCCCACTCAATCCTGGTGGTGACGGACCATCCCCTGTGTAATATTTTCGAAGGAGTGGAGAACTCGGGACGGCTAGCCAAGTGTTCCATCGAGCTCAGTGAATTCGACATCTTATTTATGTCAAGGCTTTCCATCAAGTCATAAGTGGTGGCTGATTTCATGGCCGACTACGTCATTGAAGTCGGGGGTGAGGAGCCAAGACCACAAGAGTCTTGGAAGATGTTAGTTGACGGAGCTTCGGAGAAGCATTCCCTCGGGGGAGGGTAGTGTTGGTAAGCCCTCAAGGGGTCTCCATAGAGCATTAAGTGGTGTTGCACTTCCCAGTCACAAAAAAACAAGCAGAGTCTAAGGCCGTCATAGCCAGGTTACGGTTGGCTAAGGAGCTCAGGGTACATGACATAGAAGTGTTCACGAATTCACTAGTGGTGGTGTCGTAGATTAAGGGTGAGTATGAAGCCCGGAAGCCTACCCTCATGAAGTATTTATCCAAAGTAAGGGTGATAGTCGGTGGATTCCGGACGTTCTCAATCCAGCCTGTCCCCAGGGAGGAGAATGCAGCAGCTGATCGACTGGCTAAGTCTGGACCCCGGGGAGGGGGAACCTTGACTGAGCTATTCCGACCAACGATCGAAGAGGCGGAGTTGATGAAAGTGGATCGGAGACCCTCGTGGGTGGATCCCTTCATAACCTTTTTTTACTACTGGCGAGCTTCCCGAAGGGACCAAGGACTCAAAGGGCTTCAGGCACAAGGCGGCTCATTATCTAATGCACAAAGGAGGGCTACATCAAAATATATTGTCAGGTCTCCTAGTGAGATGCGTGGCGGAGGAAGAGATCCCTCAGATCTTAGAGGAAGTGCACTCGGGCAAGTGCGGTATTCACTCAGGGGGAAGAACCTTAGAAGCAAGGGTGATCAGGTAGGGGTACTTTTGGCCATCACTGAGGAAGGACATAGCTAAGTTCGTAAGAAGGTGTTAGAAGTGTCAACTATATGCTCCCCTCAAACTTTTGCCTGCCCAAAGTCTCCGAAGCATCCCAACACAATGGCCTTTTTCCATCTGTGGGATGGAATTAGTTAGTCCTTTCCCTCCAGCAAGTGGGCAGAGAAGGTTCCTCCTAATCATGATAGACTATTTCTCGAAGTGGTTGGAAGTCATGACATTTGCCAAGGTGACCTCCCAAGTCATCAGAAATTTTGTTTGGGGAGAGATCATATGCCGACATGGGTTTCCTCAGGCCATAGTCACAGATAACGACCCCAAGTTTGCCAGTGAAGAATTCATCAGCTCTTGCACCTAGCTGGGGATAGACCTCAGGTTTGCCTCCATCCACTACGACAGAAGAAACGGTCAGGTGGAGGCGACAAACAAAATCATCATGAACTTGCTTAAAAAGAAGGTAGAGAACTTGAGGGGGACCTGAGTGGAGCAACTCCCCTCAGTATTGTGGGCCTTGCGGACGACCCCAAACACGGCCACTAGAGAGACCCCCTTCAATCTTTCATATGGGTGCGAGGCGGTCCTGCCCGTGGAGTTTGAAGTTCGATCCCTGAGAGTTGTGGCCACTAACGAAGGAGACGAGGCATGGAAGGAAGAAAATGAAGGGGAGCTACAACTCTCATTAGACATGGTAGAGGAACTTCGCGACATGGCCGCCGTCAGGCAGGAGGAGGTCAAGCGGAGGATGGCAAAGTATTTTGACAAAAACGCACGGATCAAACAATTCGCCGAAGGATATCTAGTCCTAAATAAAGTTGACGCTGCCAGAAGATCGGCCCCCATTGGTAAACTCAACCCATGTTTGGAGGGGCCTTACATTGTTGAAAAAGTCCAGGGGTAGGGGGGATATCACCTCCAGAATGTGGAGGGGATGTCCATTAGCCATGCCTGGAGTGGTGATGACCTGAAGCACTTCTACTCATAGTTGGGGTGAAGTTGTACGCTCAAACTTTACATTCAAATTTTATCATAATAACATCTGTTGGCTTGCTTCTATTTTATTCTCATAGATCTGGAAAGGGAGAGGGAAATTTGCAAGACCCCGAGAGGATCCCGCTGCTCAAGCTTCCATTAGCTAGCAGGGATGTAGGCTCGCCTGGGGGGTAAGGGAATACCCCGAGAGGATCCCGTTGCTCAGGCTCTCATTAGCTGGCCGGGCTGGAAGGTGCACTTGGCCCTAAGTTGGCCAGCTGCCAGGCTCTCATTAGTTAGCAGGGCCATAGGATCGCTTGGGGGGAAAGGAAAGGGAGATGGAAATTTGCAAGAACTCGAGAGGATCCCGCTGCTCAGGGTCCCATTAGCTGGCAGGGTTGGAAGGCGCACTCGGCCCCGGGTAGACCCGCTATCAAGTCTCCCATTAGCTGGCAGGGCTGTAGGCTCTTCTAGGGGTAAGGGAATATGCTGAGAGGATCCCGCTGCTCTGGCTATCATTAGCAGGCAGGGCTAGAAGGCGCACTCGGCCCTGAGTAGACCCGATGCTAGGCTCTTACTAGCTGGCAGGGTGGTAGGCTCGCTTGAGGGAAAGGAATGGGTGATGGAAATTTGCAAGACCCTGAGAGGATCCCGCTACTCAGGATTCCATTAGCTAGCAAGGTTGGAAGGTGCACTCGGCTCCGGGTAGACCTGTTGTCCAGGCTCACTAGTTGGCAGGGTTGTAGGTTCGCTTGGGGGGGCAAGGGAATGCCGCGAGAGGATCCTGCTGCTCAGGATCTCATTAGCTGGCAGGGCTAGAAGGCGCACTCGGCCCTGAGTAGACCCACTGCCAGGCTCTCACTAGCTGGCAGGACCGTAGGCTTGCTTGGGGGGAAATGAAATGGAGATGGAAATTTGCAAGACCTCGAGCGGATCCTGCTGCTCAGGATCCCATTAGTTGGCAGGGCTGGAAGGCGCACTCGGCCCCGGGTAGACCTATTGTCCAGGCTCCCATTAGCTGGCAGGAATGTATGCTCGCCTGGGGGTAAGGGAATACCCCAAGAGGATCCCTCTGCTCAGGCTCTCATTAGTTGGCAGGGCTGGAAGGCACATTCGGCCCCGAGTAGGCCCACTACCAAGCTCTCACTAGCTGGCAGGGACGTAGACTTGCTTGGTGGGAAAGGAAAGGTATAGGGTAGTTCGATAAACCACGAGCAGACCTGCTGCCATGCTCCCACTAGCTGGTAGGGTCGAAGGCTCCTTTTGGAAGAAGGGAAAAACATTATGCGGAGCTTCACTAGCAGGCTGGCAGATGGTCGGTAACGAATCTTAGTCGAGAAGGGGGATTTCATGGCCTCTTGGCACATAGCATCTCGGCAAGCGCCTTTTGGAAAAGTCTTTTCGGCAGGTTCTATTCGATGAATTGTCGCTCAGCAGGAGCGGGTTCACAGTTATCACCAAAAATACTAAGGTCCTAACGAGGGTGTGGAAGCATTCTGTGACTAACCGACAAGAACGAGAAGAGAATAAGAAAGAGCGCAATTATAAAGCATTCTGGAAAGGGCTAAAGAAAATAAACTTTTTGCTAAATATATCTTCAAAAATTACATAGTCTCAAGGGGTCTCGCCCCATGCACCTTTGAAAATTCAAAAAGGAAAATTATAGCGCAAAGAAAAAAGTGGCGAGAGGCTATTGGCCAGAGCCGCTGGAGGTTCCGCCGGAGGTCCCGCTGTAGGCTTCGCGGGAGCTCTCGCCAGAGCTTTTGCTGGAAGAGCTACCGCTAGACTCATCATTCAGGTCAAGTTCCGCCGTATCTTTGACCTCATCTTTGACCGGAGAGTCGTCCTCTCCCGCGGGCTTGGGGATGGGCTCGAACAACCAGGGCAAGATACCTCGTGTTGTGAGAGTCTCGTCACCTTCATTCAAAAGTGATGATTCCCGCAGTACCTCGATGACCATTTTGGAGGTGGCCTGCACATTCTCCTGAACTATTACATCCATCTCATATGCTGAGTAATGACGGCGCTCAATTCTCTCCTCCAGCGAGGGCCGGTCCCGGGCCCGGGCCAGGGCTCCCTCCAGGCGCTTCACCTCAGCTTTCAACAGCTGGTTCTCGCACTCGACGCAGGCCACCCTAGCACGGGATAGCTGGGCTTGCGCGGAGTCCTGCGAGAAGATCCTGTTAAGCAAAAAATATATATATATACTAAGAGGGCGAGAGATATTGAAAGGTACTGCTTGCCTTGGCGGCCGGGCGAAGGGATAAAAGTTGTTGGGAAGCCGCCAAGT
Source organism: Platanthera zijinensis (assembly GCA_039513925.1). Taxonomy (NCBI): domain Eukaryota; kingdom Viridiplantae; phylum Streptophyta; class Magnoliopsida; order Asparagales; family Orchidaceae; genus Platanthera; species Platanthera zijinensis. The sequence goes on from CM077087.1 coordinate 153,185,011, forward strand.
CGGCCTTCAGGGTGGCCACTTAAGCCGCAACAACATCCCTTACCTTGAGCATATAGACGAGGTTGCGCTCGATGGTGAGGGTGTGATGCCCAGACATATGCAAGAGCTGGACCGCACGAAGTTGGGTTTGAGCGGCATCGTAGACGAGTGACCGGGTGGCCGACCGGTCGAATGTGTCGGCGTCCACCCGACTGTAGAGCCCATAGCTCTGTGCAAAGGCATCGCTAGTGATCGTGTCCCGCTCCCTCTAGGAGGGGAGGAGTGTTGAGATCGCGACATGGTTGGTGGTAGGGTCCCACTGGAGAAAGGGCTTCCCCTTTGCATCCAGGAACTTCTCGCTGAAGCCAAAATTTCGGTGCTGTTTTGGCATCGGCTTGAGTGGGATCTCGACAGGGGTCTCGACGACCAACCCAACAACACCCGTCTTGCCTGCGACTGATAGGGTCTCGGCGGGGGTCTCAGCGGAAGCCAGTACAATGGAATTTCCCTTGTCTGCTGTTGACGGTATTTTTTTTGGAGGGGCGGTAGGGAGGGAGTTGTGTTTCCGCTTATGGGAACTCGGTTTGGAAGAGGGTCCCGGATCCTCCCGACAGGCGGCGATGGCAGACTTGGCGAGAGCTAAGGGGTCGGCGAGCGCCCTTGTCTCGTCAAAGTGTTGGTGGAGGGGGCCAGCTAGTGGGAGCCTAGCAACGATATCTTCTCAATGTTTGGGTAGACTCTCTCGAGTGACATCCAGCCCTGCTAGCTAATGGGTGCCTAGCAGCGGGATCTTCTCGAGGTCTGGGGGCAGACTCTCTCGAGTGACATCCAGCCCTGCCAACTAGTGGGAGCCTGATAGTGGGATCTTCTTGGGGTCTTGGTAGACTCTCTCGTGTGACATCCAGCCCTGCCAACTAGTAGGAGGCTGGAAACAAGATTTTCTCAGGGTCTATGAACATCACCCACCACAAAAGTTATTGCAAAAAGATCTAAAAAGCCGTGATATCTCATATTTACAAAAGAGGATGTTACACCCTTTGTTTCTGGATATAAGCATTTTAATTCATCAACGCTATAGGTGTGACTGAGGGCCTCGCCCTCCATATTCTGGAGGCGATGCCCCCCTGACCTTAATACCTCTTTGACAATATATGGACCTTCCCAGTTTGGGTTGAGCTTCCCCACGGCTACTGATCTTCTCGCGGCATGTACCTTCTTGAGTACCAAGTCCCTTTTCGTGAACTACTTGACCTGGACATGCTTGTCAAAATACTTGGGCATCCGCCGCTTAATTTCTTCCTGCCTAACAATGGCCATATCTCAAAGTTCCTCCACTAGATCCAAGGAGATTCGCAGCTCGTCCTCATTCTCGGCTATAATTTTCTCTCTCCCTTCTTCCGCCTCGACTACCAAAGGTGTCCAAACCTCGAACTCTTTTTGGAGCATAACCTCATAGTCGTGGGAGAGCTTGAACGGGGTCTCTCATGTGGTCGTATTAGGAGTAGTTTTAAGGGTCCACAAGACTGAAGGGAGCTGCACCCCCCAGCTCCCCTTCAAGTTCTCAACCTTCTTTTTCAGCAAATTCATAATGATCTTATTCGCCGCCTCCACCTACCTATTACTCTTGGGGTGGTGGACCGACACGAACTAAAGATAAATCCCGAGCTGGCCGCAAAAGCCGATGAACTCTGCGCTGACAAACTACGGCCCATTATCTGTGATAATGGCCTGAGGCAACCCATGACGACAAATGATTTCCCCCCATACGAAGTTCCGGATCACCTGGGAGGTGACCTTAGCTAGTTATTTCACCTCTAACCACTTAGTGAAATAATCATTCATCACCAATAAGAACCTTCTATGCGAACTGGCCTGAGGTAAGGGCCCTACTGGGTCCATTCCCCAAATGGCGAGGGGTCAGGGCACAGTGATGCTCCTTAGTCTTTGAGCTGGTATTAGCTGGAGCGTGGAGAATAGTTGGCACTTCTTCACAAACTTGGTGGCATCTCGTCCTAGGGTCGGCCAGAAGTACCCTTGCCTCACAATCCTCCCCTCCAGGGTCCTACTCCCCGAGTGACTCCCGCACTCCTCGGAGTGAACTTCCTCCAAGATCCTCGAGACCTCCTCTTCAGCCATGTAACATGTCAGAAGCCCTGAGAGAGTCTTCCGATACAGCTTCCCATCGCGCATCAGATAGTATGCCGACTTGTACTTAAAGAGCTTTTTATCCAGGCCCTCTAGGAACTCTCCTGAGGACAATAAGGTTGTGAATGGGTCCATACAGGAAGGGCGCTGATCCACTTCCATCAGCTCCCCCTATTCATTAGAATGGCGGAAGAGGTCGGTTAGAGTTCCCCCCGCACGGGGTCCAAACTTGGCCCGCTTATCCACATACTCATTCTCTTCACGCGACACATGTCTGATGGAAAGATTGGAAACATGTCGATGATCCCCTTCAACTTTATCAGGTACTATTGGAGAGTAGGCTCCCTTGACTCAAACTCACAATTGATCTGGGAGGACACAACCATGGAGTCCGTTAGCACCTCTATGTCCTGCACTCTCAGCTCCTTGGCCAACCGAAGCCCTCTGATCACTGCCTTATACTCTGCTTGATTGTTAGTGATGGGAAAATGAATAACAACGGTTTGCTCAATCTTTGTCCCTTGGGGACTCTCCAAAATAACCCCTGCCCCCATGGAGTGCCTCCCCAATGCGCCATTTGCCTTCACCCTCAAGGGAACTAGGTGAGTGAGCTCGGCCTCTACTACCTCGATGACGTAGTCGTCTAGGAAGTCGTCCATCACCTAGGCTTTTATCGAGAGGTGAGGGACAAAGGAGATGTTAAACTCGATCATCTTCATTGACCACTTTGCAAGCCTTCCATAATTCTCCACCCCCTCAAAAATGTTGCGGAGGGGGTGGTCAGTCACCACCCAGATAGAGTGTGTATGGAAATATGGATGGAGCCTCTGGGTCGAGATGACCAGGGCAAAGGCAAACTTCTCCAAAATAGGGTACTTGAGCTCTGCCTTCCTTAAGACCCTACTCATATAGTAGATTTGTAGTTGTTTCTTTCCTTCTTTTCATACCTGAATGGAGGTCAGGGCCTCGGCCCCAACACCAAGGTATAGGGACAGATCTTCCCCCTCCTTCGGTCCATGGAGCAGAGGTGCTTGGATCAGCAACATCTTTAAGGATTGGAAGGCTCCAACGCATTCCTCAAACCATTTGAATTTCTACCCTCTCAACGCTTTGAAAAAAGGTGAGAACTTCTCTCCAGCCCAGGAGAGGAACCTGCTCATCCATGCCAGCTTTCCTGTCAGGCGCTGGACCTTCTTGACATTACGAGGGGACCCCAACTCCATGATGGCCCTTACCTTATCGGGGTTGGGCTCCACTCCCGCGGGATTAAGGAGATGGCCAAGGAACTTTCCCTTACTAGCCCTGAAGGCACACTTCAAGTGGTTCAAACTATTTGAAGGATCAAGCGCATACCCAACTGCACCAAAAGCCCGAACTGTTGGAGAGGGCGCTACTTAATTTTTTATATAAGTAGCAGAGCGCCACGGGTCAAGTGAAGGAATGCCGGACTCAACAATCCCCCCTCCCGACTTCCAGCATAACCCGTCGGCTCAGAGGTGGGGTTACCACATGGCCCACACGGCTCAGAGGTGGGGTTACCACATGTCCACGGTTGCCTGACCCACCGGACCCACACAGGTAGAAGGGAAAAATCAGGATTTAATAGCGCCCCCCAGTCTTGAACCCGTAACCTCCCTCTGATACCAATTGAAGGATCAAGCGCATACCCAGCTGCACCAAAAGCCCGAACTGTTGGAGAGGGTGCTACTTAATTTTTTATATAAGTAGTAGAGCGCCACGGGTCAAGTGAAGGAACGCCGGACCCAACACTATTTTATATTTCTGCAGGGTGTTGAAGGTCTCTTCCAACTCCTAGAGGTGAGAATCAACATCTCGGCTCTTGATCAAGAGATCATCCACGTACACCTCTAGGTTCCTTCCCTTATGCTTCCGGAAGACCCGATCCATCATCCTCTAATATGTTGCCCCTGCATTCTTTAACCCAAAGGGCATCATTTTATAGCAATAGCACCCATCCCCGATGAAAGTCTTTTTTTTCAAGAACAACTAAATACCTAGAGGGGGAGGGGGGTGAATAGGTCCAATTTTAAAATTCTTGGCCGCTTATAGATTATCTGAACATAGGAATCACATCACATAAATCAATCATAACACATACAGTAATCACAACACACACAGCACAGTACACATTGATTTATAGTGGTTCCCCAATTGATGGGTACATCCACTTTTGCCCTTCGCCTATCCAGCAATAAGCTAGATTCGGCCAAACTTCCTTCCACTTTCTCAGATCCTCAAATCTTACAGCTCAGAGCCCAACTAGCTCCTACAACTCAAGTGCAAGCCCTACCACTCAGATCTCCAAGATCCTACAACTCAAGTTCTTCCCAAGAACTCTACCTTAGAGTGAATCCACACTCCTACAACTCAGGAAATCTTGCCCTACCTAAGCCTTTATAACCAGGCTTATAACTCGGGAAATCCCTGCCCTACCTCAGCCTTTATAACAGCAGGATTACACTTCAAGCCTTAGCCTTGCCACTCATATTCAAAATGAATGTTACACAGAATTAATCAATAAAATTGAATTACAGATAATAGAAGAAAGTCTTTGTATCTGTCTTCCTGGACTAAGCAGATTTTAACTCTAACTTTGTCTTCACAACAACAAGATTATCCAGCGATCTTGAATTGAAGCCCAACTTGTTCTGGAAGCAACTAGCAGATCAATCTGCTTCTTCTTCAGGAATTTCTTCCAATCTAGAATGAGTAGATTTAGGCCCTTCCTCCTTCTTCTTTGATCCAACAAAATGATCTTCAGCTCTGGCTCGGCTTAGATTGATAAGATAACTTCAGCTAAGGCATGCCTAGGCTGATTCGTCTTCCTCATAGAATTACTCTGAACTTTCTGTAGAAGATGATGATCACAATAGCTTACTCAGAAGACCTTCTGATTTGAACTTGAAGTTCTTGGTTTCTGCAACAATGGCGGATGAAGACGACAACTCCGCTTCTCGTTTTATCAGAAAATTAATCTGAAAACTTAAATAAAAAAACTTAATCAGATCTCGATCACTTCTTATATTTATAATCCCGTCAATATAACGAGATGATCGACACATGTCTCAGTTTTAACGGTGGTTAAAACCTTAGCTTTATTAAATTGAGATCCTATAGACTGGCGGCGACGTTAATGTAGATTTGTATCGAATCTGAACTTTGTTGACTTGTTGACTTTGCTGAGTCAGCATCCTTCTGGACTTAGCCAAAATTAACAAACATTTCTGAAATTCTGCGTTCCGACAAAATATGAACTCAGTTCTACGAAACCTGAGCTTTGCTCGACGAAACAGTGAAGCTGAGATCGACGAATTCTATAAGCTTAGTTCTTCCTTCAGGTGAAAGCTGTGTTCGATGAAATATAAACTCCGCTCAACGATCTTCTGATAGATTATTTCTACTTACAGGAGAAAGTTGTGTTCGATGAAATTTGAAAGCTGAGTTCAACGAAATCTTCTCTTTACAACTAAAAAGCTGTGTTCGACGAAATCTTCTACTTATAGCTAAAAAACTAGGTTTGACGATTCTGAACTCCGTTCCATGAAATCTCAATTGCATTCTGAGAGACTTTAATTCAAGATCCTAAACACCTAGCGAGGGGGGGGGGGGGTGAATAGGTTCTAATCTTTTGTGTCTTTTTAATTTTTAGGCAAACAGTTATAAGACTTCTTTCAGCATAGATTAAAAAATCTACAAAAAGTAAATACATCACAGTAAACACCAGACTTATAGTGGTTCCCCAAGATATGGGTACATCCACTTTCTCCCTTCGCCTATCCAGCAGATAACTAGATTCAGCCAAACTTCCTTCCACTGGCTCAGATTCTCCGATATTACAATCTCAGAACCAAAGATGGTTCCTACACCTCAGACTTAACACAAGTCCTACCCAGATCTTCTCCAGAATCCTACCTCAGGCCTCAGCCCTACCTAAGCATTTATAATTAGGCTTACAACTCAGACTTTCCACAAGTCCTACCTCAGGCATACAACCCTACCTCAGCCTTTATAATTTTAGGCTTACAATCTCAGATCTAACAAAAGATCCTACAAGAATTTGTGAGTAAAGAGTAACTGAAAACTTCACCAGCTAGATTTCTCTGTTGATGTTGTCTTCTTGATCAGTTCTTGTATTGACTGATCCTTCTGATCCAACCTAACTTAGCTTTTCAAAGCTTCTTGATTAGAACAAAATAAGTTGGATCTTCTCTTTTGATGAAGATGATCTTCAATCAGCTTCTTCCTTAAATTAAGATAGAACTCTGAATCTTTCTTGCAGACCGCCCTTGATCTGTCAGAATTCTTCTTATTGATGCCTCACATTGTTGTTCATGTTGTTTTTTATCATTTCCGATATATCGCTTATATAGAGCTTGCTTCATGGTTACCAGCTGGTCCGGTTCATAAAAACCTTCTGACAGTTCTGATAGTGGTGACAGACCGGCTAGTTATGACAGCGGTCAAGTCACCAGTCATGTCACCAGGTTCTTCAATGTCTTTTCAACTCAGCACACAACACTCAGCAGACTGCTTCACATGTGTTGACATATATAGACTAAGTGTAGACACAAGTCTTCATGGTGTCGACACAATTACTCCAAGTGTTGACACAGTCATACTTCTGCTTCTCGACACTGCGTATATTGTATGTGTCGACACAAGTCCTGTATCGACACAAGAGCTTCTTGTCTCGACATTTCTATTGCATATAGTTGGTGTTGAGTGTTTGTCAAATGCGTTGAGTGTGTGTCGACACAAGTCCTGTGTGTCGACATAATTACTTTCTGAACTCGACACAGCCTTTTGAGAGTTGGTGTGTTGACACATGACCTGTGTGTCGACACAATTGCTTCAGGTGTCGACATATCTCCTGAATGTCGACATAGATGCAGTTTTACGTGTCAACACAAGTCCTGCTTCAGATGTCGACACATTTCTGGATGTCAACATAGCTTCTTCTTTAGGTGTCGACAAAGCTTTGAGTGTCGACGAAGCTTCTTTATAAGTGTCAACACAAATTCTGGGTGTCGACACAACTTCCCTATGTGTTGACACAAATTCTAGGTGTCGACACAACTTCCCTTAGTGTCGATACAATTTGCTTGTGTGTCGACACAGCTTGCCTGAGTGTCGACACAAGTTTCCCGAGTGTCAACACAGTTTCTTCACAACTGTCGACACTTGTACTTAGAAAATTTTCCTACAAATACTTAAACCTGCACAAAGAAACTAAAACTCCTATCAAATAAAAATTGATGCATATCATTGACTAAGTTGTGGCTTCTCCATATCTAGTACACATTTTCCAATGTACCTAACAATCTCCCCCTATTTGGAGAAGTCATAACCCTTAGTCAAAGATATATATCTCTTAAGATAAAATAAAATTGTAATAGAAGTAAAAACATTTCAGAGCAGGTTATCACATAATTATTGTAAACAACAAACACTTAATACTGAAACAGATTTCATTAATCAGAAAAACTTTGTTTATATGAATTTCTTATAGAACAAAAGAAACAAATTAGTACATTGTTCTATTACATAAACCTAGCAATCCTATTACTGACTAGGCTCCTTAATAACTATTCCATTTGCCAGACTTTATTTTAGCCTGCATAGAAGGTTCAGCAACCTCAGCAGGTTTTTTCCCTTTTAGAGCTTTCTTCTTTAATTCTTCAGCCTTGATCTTCTATCTTTCAAAATAGTGGAAAGGTTTGGGGAAGTACTTGCTTGGTTCTTGAGCATTACCAGGTAGCTTCCCAGCCTTAACACTTCTTCTATGTTGAAGAATTGCTTCTTGTCCTGCTTGATATTTATTCCACTCTTGTTCAGAATACCACTTACCCCTGTCATGGGTTTTATCCTTTACAGCTTTCCAGGCAATAAGTATGATGTTTCTAGAAGTTGGGCTCCACTACTCAAAATCTGGCTTCAGCTCAGCCTGCTCTCTGAATCTCTTCTTGGAAAGTTAAGCTTCCTTTTGAGCTTCTAATATAGCTCTTGACATTTCAACCTTTTCTAGAATTACATTTTGTGCATCTGGTGGAGGACTATACATTTTCATCATATCTTCTTGAACCATCTCAAAATCAGCTGGGGGGTAGATCACCTGAGCAACTTCAGGCTGATCTCCTTCAAAATATTCAGGTTGTATCCCAGAACTCAGCTACATTATCATCATCACAAAGAGGAGGATATCCAAGAGTAGCTCTGATTCTATTGGTAATCCATTTAGCATGGTCAGAGCTGGCTTTGACTAGTAATCTCTCCCCCTTTATGACTTCCTCTTGAACATGATCTCTTAAATCTTTTTTTTGGAATCTTACTTGATCAAGCTATATATTCAGTTCCCTCTTTAAAATAAGCTCTGAATTTTGTCAGGAAAGTTTTAATCTTCTCCTGAGAATCGTGAAATGTGGCTTTGATAGCAGATATATCTTCCTGGATTTGCTTGGAGATTTCAGCCTTCAGAGTAGTGCTAGAATCAGTGAGCTTTGTCAATATTTCATGATGTGAATCCTTGAGATTTTCATTCATCCTTAACTGATTCTCCAGTACATATCCCTATTTCACTTCAATTTCATCCACTTTAGCTTGGATATTTTGCTGTTGCTTGGCCAGGAACACCACAGCATTACCACCTTTACGGAAGCAATCTGTCATCTCCTTATTATGTTGATTCACTTCAAATCTAATGGATTTGATGTCTTGGGCAAATTGAAACTGTAACTCTTTATGAGTTTCATCCACATATTGCTCTATAGACTGTCTTTGATTATCCAGTTTTATTTGCATCTGGACCAGTAAAGAACTGAAGTCCACAGTTGATGTAGATGGTGTTGTTCCCACTTGCAAAGCCTTCTTGTATCCAGAACTCTTTTTCTTTAAAACAGTTAGCTTCCTTTTCTTAGCCAATGTGGCTTCTTCATCTTCAGAAGATTCAGTTGTACTATTAATATTAATAGTATTCTTTTCAGCTGGGGTATCCTCCTCAGTATCCTTTGATAACTCTCCCTCAGTCCTTGGAATATCTTTTACTTTTTCAATATGCTACCACTCAGTCCTATCTGGAGGAAGATCAGGGAACAATTCTTCCATTATAAATTCCAGTTGTATCTATACAGAAGGAATAAGATTAATTTTGTTTTAATGACTTGAAAGACTTTATTTCAACACAAAAGTCTCCCTCCAGAACAATTGTTGAGAAGAATACATCATATATCACTAGACTGTGGAGAAGATACTTACTGGCTCATTTTAAGCATTTGTCTTATCAGTTTCTTCAACTGCAGTGTTGATTTCAGATACAATAGTCATAATTGTATCTGCAGCTATGTCACTATCTAGGACAACATCATTAATACCTCCCCTTTGGGAAGGCAGCTCAGTTCCTTGTTCGAAGTGTTCTCCCCCTTGAGTGGAGTCAACTTGTTTCTCCTGGAGTTCACTGTCCTTTACTTGATCATGTGCATCCTGTTGGAGCTGGTCTTCATCAGAACTAAAGACCACTTCCTCTTAAGAATCACTGGAGGAATCAGCCTGTACAATCACTTTCTTTTTCTTCTTGTCTTTCTTAGTTTGCTCCTTGGGAGCAGGGACTTCCTTTGTCAGAACTCTGTCCCATCTTGACAGTATCCTCACATTCATTTTCCTCATGTGATTTATCTTAGAGTCATTTGCTTGTTTCAGAACATCTGGAATTTCTGATGTTAAGCATAAACTAAGGATCCTTCCCAGGTTAGGTTTCTTAATTCTTTCATGTATTTCATCAAACACTACTGTTGCCCAGTCAGTGTTTATCTTGAATATAACCCTCACCATAAGATTGAACATGTAGGAAGAAATCCTATCATGTCCACCAGTCTTGCAGATAATCACTTTGCCCACAACTTCTGAAAGAAATTTTCCTTGGGAATTCATCCCTTTTCTATTGATAGATGATCCAATCTTAATACTGGGACTCAGTCTACACCAGCATAAAGCTTCAGTTATCTGGGAAGGAGATATTTCGTCTGTATCCTTGATCAATGGTAGATATAGTGCTTTCCTGATAGATTTCAATATGAGTTTCACCCGGGTATCTTGAATAAACGCCTTGATTTTCTTTCCTTCTGTGTCCACAATAGCGGTTGAGTAGAACTCCATGACTTCCTTTTTCCAGATTTTGGTCGGTTCAGAGACCAAAAATTCTAATCCATTTTCAGAAATTAGGGCAATAACTCCCTGAATTTCATTAGAAGCAGTCGTGAATCTTTCGCGAACCTGTTCATAACCTTCATTAACCTTATATTCTTTGTTTGGTGCCATTGACGTAAGTGCTAGAGGAGAAGAGAAGAGAAGGTCTATGTCGATAGAAGGTGTAGAGTCAAAAATTCTGATAGCATAGTCGACCAAATTTTGGCTTCACCTATTTATAGTACTTGAGTCAAGGGCAGATCAAAAGTCGGGCTTAAGTCGACAAATCAGTTTTTGGGTCGACAAAAATGACTTTGGTCTTGACAGATCTTAAGTTAAGTCGACATGACTATGTGTCTACATACTAATGTTTAAGTCGACCAAACGTATTTTAAGTCGACACATCTATGTGTCGACATACTTGAGTCTGTGTCGACATAATTACGTCTGTGTCGACACTGACCACTTTAGTCTCGACAGAGTTGTGTCGACACCAACTTTTTGTGTCGACACAAATATCCTCTCGACATATAGTCACAATAAGGTTGTGTCGACACCTATTCTTCTGTCGACACAGATACTATTTCTGTTTAGACATATCCTTGTTCTGTGTCAACACAACACACTGAGTGTGTTGACACAACTTGCTTGTGTCGACACAAACTTTGTACTTAGCCAAATTTCAACAGAAATTTGGTGCTTACATATGCTACTAATGGAAACTTGTGTTAACCTAGTCTAGGTTCAACATACCTAATTCAATTTTGAAATTATTAAATTTAGTTTCATCCAGTGGTTTTGTAAAAATATCAGCTATTTGATTATCAGTTTTTACAAACTCTAGATTAATATTTTCCTTCTCTACATGTTCTTTGATAAAATGAAACTTAATATCTATATGCTTGGTCCTACTGTGTGATATAGGATTCTTAGCAATAGAAATAGCACTTGTAGAATCACAAAATAGTGGTATTCTACTTACCTGGATATCATAATCTTCTAGTTGATGCTTTATCCACATCAATTGTACACAACAGCTACCTGCAACTATATACTCTGATTCAGCTGTTGATATAGCTATACTGGTTTGCTTCTTGCTGCTCCATGACACCAGCCTCCCACCAAGGAATTGACAGGTTCCTGTGGTACTCTTTCTATCTTCTTTGCATCCAACAAAATCTACATCTGAGAAACCTGTTAATAGAAAATCTCTATTCTTAGGGTACCAAAGGCCTACATTAGGTGTGCCCTTAAGAAATCTCAAAATTCTTTTAACTGCAGTATAATGAGATTCCTTAGGGCATGATTGATACCTAGCACAGACACATGTTGCATACATGATGTCAGGTCTACTAATAGTCAAGTATAGTAGGGAGCCAATTATCCCTCTATACAAAGACTCATCAATAGGTTTCCCTGCTTCATCTTTGCATATAAGCATACTTGTTCCCATTGGAGTTTTCATAGTAGAAGCTGAGTCCAAACCATACTTCTTAATCAACTCCATGGTGAACTTAGACTGGGATATGGATAACCCACACTCAGTCTGTCTAATTTGAAGTCCCAAGAAGAACTTCAGCTCACCCATACTGCACATCTCAAACTTCCCTTGCATAAGTTTGGCAAACTTCCTACAAAGGCTATTTTCAATAGAACCAAAGATAATGTCATTGTAACACCCCAAAACTTGGAAGAGGAATCGACAGCGTCGTTTTGGCCAAGTTTGGGTTTTGGGGGTAGGCACACGGCCTGTGACACGGCCGTGTCACAGGCCGTGTTGCGCCTGGGTCGTCGAGCCGTGTTGCGCCTGGGTCGCCGAGCCGTGTTGGTCGACGATCGGCGAGAAGGCACACAGCCTTGGACACGGGCGTGTCCCTGGCCGTGTCCTTCTCTGGCTGGGAATGTTGGTCGGTAGGGGGGAGTGACACGGGCCTCGACACGGGCGTGTCAACGGCGACACGGCCGTGTCGGAAGCCGTGTCAAAGGCCGTATCAAAGGCCGTGTGCTGGTTTTCGAATCGGTCGAGACGACGAATGGCTAACACGGCCATGCACACGGCCATGTTACAACCCGTGTTCGGCCCAGTTTTTCTATTTTTGGTTCCGATCGTGGCCGTTCGTTCTTTTCTTTGGAAGATCCAACGGTGGGGAGCCTCCCTGGGTGGTTTAAGGCCGGGAATAGGGTTTCAAACCCTCATTTTCCATTTGGTTTATCTCTCTTGATTCTAGAGAGAAGGAAGAGCAAGGAGGAGGAAGGAGGCCAAGTTCCGGCCGCCGGCGAAGCCTCGGAGGTCCGTTTCACGAACGGAGTTCAGATCCGCGAAGGTGGGAGCGTTGCGGTGGTGTTCAACCGAGTAAATCTTCTCCATGGCTAGGAAGAGGGGACGAAAGGTAATGAAACTTCTCCTCTCGGTTTTTAGGATTTAGGATGCATGAATAGCATCCCCTTCCTTTCGTATTTTGAGCACCGAATCTCTCAAATGAGAGGGATTCGTGTAGCCTAGGTTTAAGAGGAACCTCCGGGTTGAGTATGTTCATCCCGGCATGCTTTGCATTAGAGATCCGCTCCGTTAGCGGATTAGGCATTGTGGGTGAAGCCGTGGTCGCGACCGTTAGTCCGACCCGGTGATGTTGCATAGCAAGCTTCGGGGATTCGGTAGAAATCCGTTGCGGCAATACGCCGTTGTATGTATGCGTTTTCCCCCTTATATTTGAGTGAGTACTCATGGTCGGAACCAGACAAGGTTAGCTCCGTGTTGTGCGGTAGATGGTTTCCTTGGAGCACAGGAAAGACACGGTGCGAATGGTGATTGGGGTGGGGAAACCTTTGTTTGTGCTGTGCAAAGGCGCGGCTATGTCTCCGTGGTCGGCTGGCTATCCCGTGACGCACAAGTCATGTGGGGGAAGTGTCCCTGCGAGACTAGCCCCTTGTGTGGACTGACGAGAATGTCGAGCGGAGGGCAAGCCCGGGCAATATGGCCATGAGCGGGTGGGGTCCAGCAAGGCTTCTTAGAATCGGTCAGTGTGAGACGGAACCCTGACGTGCGAAGTTAGAATGTGCGGGCAAGCCCCGGGGCATATGACCCTTGTGCGGGTGGGGCCTTTGCAAGGTTCCGTGTGACGGCGTGTGTGTCGTTAGGGACATGGTGGTTCCCTTGTGTTTGCGGCTTTAAGCCAATGGGGAAACGGAAGTACCCAATGTGTGATGTTGTGCTAGATGCATACGAGCTAGGGTGCCTTGGGTGAAACCCGGGTTGCATTCATGTTGCATAGTAGGCCCCCCTTTTTCACTTTGTACAAAACATAGAAAACATGTATGCTGTATGAGACATCTAAGCCTGTTTTACCGTTTTAATATATATGCTCTTTTGGTATACGAAGTTCTAACTTGCAGGTGGAGTGGTACCCCGGGGTCTGTTAGGGACGGCCGGGAGGAGATGTGTTTGTTGCACAGTAGAGGTCAGCCTTTGCTAACCAACGTTACTTCAAATCCTTACAGGACAAGGATCGCATGCAGGAGCTAGCGCGCCGGGCGAAAAGCCCTCAGCCTCATGAAGTGTTGTTGTGCTTGGATTTTCCTTTTGTGTTTGCTACTCTTGTTATGTTTATGTCTAGCTTGCATGCCGAGGTAGCCTAGGAGTGCTTGGCACATTTATATTTTTGGACTATTATTGTGTAAGGCCTTAAGGCCATTTGATACTCTACCGTTAGTGGATAACTTCTGTCTGTTAGTATTCTGTTTCCGCTGTGTTTGTCTGGAGTTTTGAGATTGGGTAGTTTTCATATCATCTTTTAATACTAAAGCTGTGGCGTCCGTATGTTGTGGGGCCCCGGCCGGACCCATATTATATGGTCTTTACAGGGGAGGTGTTACAATTTGGTATCAGAGGGAGGTTTGCGTTCCAATGAGAAGTTTCGCGGTCGAAAGTAAAAGTCGAGTCGTGTATAAGAAGTTATCCACATAGGAGTATCGCGGGACCATGAGTGTCCTTGTGTTCGAGTCTTGCAATTAGATACTGATTTGTGTTTTCTTGCTTGTGTTTAGAGTGCAAGCAACGAGGCTGGGACCTCGAGGCCAAGAGAAGAGCTCTCGGCAAGTAGTGCGACTGCGCAAGGTCCGTTAGGGCTGGGGGTCACACCGGCCGACTTCTGTCATATGCTTGCAGAAGCGATGGTGGCGGCCCAAGCTGCAGCGACAACACAGGTAGCAGCTCCCGTTGCTCAGGGAGCAACTCCTGCTACCCCGGTCACGGCAGCGACCGTGCAGGTTGAGGTGGCCAGGCTTGCGGAGCCGCAGGCCGAGAGAGTGGTTGTCGGGCAGGGGGACCGGCAGATGAAGTACTTTTTGAGCTTCCACCCTCCAACCTTCAAGGGAATCGGCACGCCCACAGATGCAGAGGATTGGTGGGCTAGAATTCAGGAGCTTCTGAGGGCGGCAGAGGCGCCCGAAGAGAAAAAGGTAGAGTTCGCAGCCTTTATGTTGGAGGGAGATGCCAAGTTATGGTGGGTGTGCCACAGTGGCCGGCAATTTCTAGGATGCACACCGTCCATCGAGGAATTTGGGAATGCCTTCCTGAAGAAGTACATTCCCGCCTCAAGGAGGTTAGCCCTCCAGAGGCAGTTCCTACATCTGGTGCAGCGAGACAAGTCAGTGGATGAGTATGTTCAGGAATTTACTCGCTTGGGTCGTTATGCAGGGACGACCATGGCAGACGATGAAGAGAGGGACAAGCTCTTCTATCATGGACTGAGGGAGAATCTAAGACAACCCCTCATATCGATGAAACGTGCGGGTTTCAACGAATTGGTGGAGGCGGCCCGAATTTTGGAGAGTGACATGGAGCGATCCCAGCATCGCAAGGGTTTCACACCCCAGCAAGGGGAGGAGAAGAAGCCTGCTCAGTCCCATGGAAAGACGGAAGGGAGCCGATGGAAGAAGAAGCCCTCCCCATATAAGTTGGGCGAGAAAAGTAATTGGACGTCCGGAGGGTCACGCTCTAAGGGACCGCAGACGTGTTACAGTTGTGGCAAGCCAGGCCACATAGCAAGATTTTGTACCCAAGGGGGTACTGAGCAAGAGCCAAGGCAGGAGCAAACCGTACGCTCCGGACCCAGTGCAGCAGAGAATGGGAAAATGGCGGAGTCGAGTGCTTCTCGGTTTCAACCAGTGCAGCCAAGGGCCTACAACCTTGGGCAACAAGAAGCAATCCGTCAACCCGATGTGGTGACAGGTACGAGAGTTCAACCTGCACCTTAGATTCCTGTCTTTCAAGCCTTTATGTTTGTTGCATGTGTGTAGGCTTTGTAGTGGTATCTGGGTACCCCGCTAGAGTACTTTTTGATACGGGAGCATCGCACTCCTTCCTTGCGGAAAGTTTCACCCGGAGGATTGGAGTTGAGTCCTTTGCAACGGACTCAGAGTTGAAAGTACGCATGCCCAATGGGTCGTCTATGACAACCAGGACTAAAGGGCGGATTTGTTGGAGTCTTGAGGGAGTCGACTTCATATTTGTAGCGGCGATCTTGCCGTTGTCCGAGTTCGATGTGATTTTGGGGATGGATTGGCTAGAGGAGCAGCGTGCCAGTATCGACTGTTTGTCCAAGGTGGTAACCCTGAGGAGCGTGGGGCAAGCAGAAGTCAAGTTTGAGGGCCTGCATAGAGTGGCCTGTTCCCTAGTTTCGGCACTTCATCTAGTGCGAGCTGTTAACCAAGGGGGTGTAGCTCTAGTAGCATTGTTGGAGGTTAGCCTTTCCAGGATGTCTCTTGGAGAAGTGCCCGTGGTGGCGGAGTTTGGAGATGTTTTCCCTGAGGAGCTACCGGGAGCACCTCCTCGGCAGGAGATTGATTTCTCCATCGAGTTAGTGCCCGAGGCTAGACCGGTGTCTCGACCACCCTTTAGGATGGCACCAAAGGAGTTGGCCGAGCTCAAGGTTCAGTTGCAGGAGCTTTTGGAGCAAGGGTATATCAGGCCCAGCTCTTCACCAAGGAGTGCGCCGGTGTTATTTGTAAAGAAGAAGGACGGTAGTATGCGTCTATGCATAGACTACCGAGAGTTGAACAAATTGACTGTCAAGAATAAGTATCCGATTCCCTGGATAGACGATCTCTTCGACCAGTTGGTGGGGTCGGTGGTGTACTCCAAGTTGGACCTGAAGTCCGGATATTATCAGTTGCGGATTCGTGACGAAGACATACCCAAGACCGCGTTTGGTACGAGGTATGGTCATTTTGAGTTCTCGGTGATGCCATTCGGGCTGACGAACGCGCCGTCCGTGTTCATGGACTTGATGAACCGAGTGTTTCGCGAATATTTGGACTGGTTCGTAGTCGTCTTTATCGATGACATTTTGGTGTATTCCAAGTCGGAAGCGGAGCACGAGTCGCACCTGCGGATAGTGTTACAAGTGTTGAGAGAGAACCAGCTCTATGCGAAGTTCTCGAAATGCGAGTTTTGGTTGGAGAAGGTGGCGTTTTTGGGCCATGTAATCAGTGGGGACGGGGTGGCAGTGGATCCAACGAAAGTAGAAGCCATCAGAGAGTGGCCAGTTTTGAGGACCGTGGCGGAAGTCCGGAGTTTTCTTGGACTAGCCGGGTACTACCGAAGGTTTGTGGGAAACTTTTCGCAGATAGCTCTACCCCTTACTTCACTAACTCGCAAAGATCAGAAGTTTGTATGGACTCAAGAGTGCAATCAGGCATTTGAAACCCTGAAGGAGAGGCTAATGACGACGCCGATCCTAAGTCTACTAAAGGGGACCGAAGGATTCCAGATTTTCAGCGACGCATCCGGATGCGGTTTAGGATGCGTGTTGGTGCAGCATGGTAGTGTGATAGCCTTTGGGTCGAGGCAGCTGAAGCCCCACGAGAGAAATTACCCCGTCCATGATTTGGAGTTGGCGGCGGTAATTTTTGCTTTGAAGTTGTGGCGGCACTACGTTTATGGTGCAAAGGTGGAGATCTTCACGGACCACAAGAGTCTAAAGTATCTCCTAGATCAGAAGGACCTAAATATGCGGCAGCGCAGGTGGGTCGAGTTCCTTGGGGACTACGAGGTGGCGATCCAGTACACGCCAGGGAAAGCCAATGTGGTGGCAGATGCTTTGAGTAGGAAATACTCGGGGAAAGGAAATTGGATTGAAGCTCACGATGAGCGGTTAAGGCGGGACTGGGAGTCCCTTGGTTTGGAATGTGTGGCAAGAGGCGAGTCTAGCGTGGCTCGACTAAATTGGATTGAGATGCAGAGTGACTTATGCGATCGTATTCGGGAAGCGACCCGTGTAGATGCGAAGTTCCAACCTTTCGTGGAGGAAGCTCTAAAGGGCGAGGGTAGCGCCTGGGAGATGGTTGATGGAATTCTGAGGAAGGGCGGAAGGATTTGTGTACCGCGTTCGGCAAGCTCCGTGAGGAGTTGATGTTTGAGGCCCACTTCACTAAGTACTCCATTCACCCGGGCAGTACAAAGATGTACTTGGATTTGAAGAAGTCCTATTGGTGTCCTGGGATGAAGCGGGACGTAGCTTTGTGTGTGAGTTGGTGCCAAACTTGTGCCTTAGTGAAGGCCGAGTGTCAGAAGCCGGGCGGGTTCTTGAAGCCTCTTCCAATCCCCGAATGGAAATTTGATGACATCTCCATGGATTTTGTGCATGGGTTGCCTAGATCGCAGCACGGTAATGATGCCATCTGGGTGATTGTGGACCGCTTGACCAAAGTGGCACATTTCATCCCAAACCGGAAGGAGGACGGTGTGGAAAAGTTGGTGGAGTTGTACGTCCGCAATATTGTACAACTTCATGGGATTCCGAAGAGTATATTCAGCGACCGGGATGGACGTTTCATGTCTAAGGATTGGCGGTTGGTGCAGAAGAGCTTGGGCACAAAACTCAAGTTCAGTACGGCCTTTCATCCTCAAACCGATGGGCAAACCGAGAGAACGAACCGTACTTTGGAAGATATGCTAAGGATGTGTACTCTCGACTTCGGCAAGAAGTGGGAGGATCACCTCTTCATGGTGGAGTTTGCTTATAACAATAGTTACCAAGCTAGTATCAAGATGGCGCCATACGAAGCTCTGTATGGGAGGCGGTGTCGAACACCGATGTCTTGGACAGAGGCGGGAGACACCAAGCTTTTGGGGAAAGAAGTGGTAGCCGACGCTAGTGAGCTAGTGCGGACCATCCAAGAGCGCATGAAGGTACCTCAAGATCGGCAGTCGAAGTATTTCAATGCTCGCCACAGGCATGTGGAATTCGCTGTGGGCGACTAGGTGTATCTTAAGATCAAGCCGTTCAAAGGCATTTCGCGAATTCGCCGACTCAAGAAGCTGAGTCCGAGATTTTTGGGACCATTCAAGGTCATCGAGCGAGTGGGAGAGGCAGCGTACCGGTTGGCGTTGTCCATAGAGCTAAGTGGATTGCATGACGTTTTTCACGTCTCCATCCTGAGGAAAGCTTTGTTAGAAGCCAGCGTGGTGATTGAGCCGATGGCGGTGCCGGTAGAGGAAGACTTGAGGACGCGAGTTCGTCCAATCGGGATAGAAGACTCAGAGGTTCGGCAATTGCGGAACAAGGAGGTCAGACTCGTAAAGGTCCGTTGGGACAACTGTGGCTGCGAGGAGCTCTCATTGGAGCGAGAGCAGGCCATGCTGGAGGAGTACCCCGAGCTTTTCTCCTGAGGTACCGTTTAGAATTTGTGTACTTTCCATGTTTTAAATTTCGGGACAAAATTCTTTAAAGGGGGGGAGAATTGTAACACCCCAAAACTTGGAAGAGGAATCGACAGCGTCGTTTTGGCCAAGTTTGGGTTTTGGGGGTAGGCACACGGCCTGTGACACGGCCGTGTCACAAGCCGTGTTGCGCCTGGGTCATCGAGCCGTGTTGCGCCTGGGTCGCCGAGCCGTGTTGGTCGACGATCAGCGAGAAGGCACACGGCCTTGGACACGGGCGTGTCCCTGGCCGTGTCCTTCTCTGGCTGGGAATGTTGGTCGGTAGGGGGGAGTGACACGAGCGTCGACACGGGCGTGTCAACGGCGACACGGCCGTGTCGGAAGCCGTGTCAAAGGCCGTGTCAAAGGCCGTGTGCTGGTTTTCGAATCGGTCGAGACGACGAATGGCTAACACGGCCATGCACACGGCCGTGTTGCAACCCGTGTTCGGCCCAGTTTTTCTATTTTGGGTTCCGATCGTGGCCGTTCGTTCTTTTCTTTGGAAGATCCAACGGTGGGGAGCCTCCCTGGGTGGTTTAAGGCCGGGAATAGGGTTTCAAACCCTCATTTTCCATTTGTCTTTATCTCTCTTGATTCTAGAGAGAAGGGAGAGCAAGGAGGAGGAAGGAGGCTAAGTTTCGGCCGCCGGCGAAGCCTCGGAGGTCCGTTTCGCGAACGGAGTTCAGATCCGCGAAGGTGGGAGCGTTGCGGTGGTGTTCAACCGAGCAAATCTTCTCCATGGCTAGGAAGAGGGGACGAAAGGTAACGACACTTCTCCTCTCGGTTTTTAGGATTTAGGATGCATGAATAGCATCCCCTTCCTTTCGTATTTTGAGCACCAAATCTCTCAAATGAGAGGGATTCGTGTAGCCTAGGTTCAAGAGGAACCTCCGGGTTAAGTATGTTCATCCCGGTATGCTTTGCATTAGAGATCCGCTCCGTTAGCAGATTAGGCATTGTGGGTGAAGCCGTGGTCGCGACCGTTAGTCCGACCCGGTGATGTTGCATAGCAAGCTTCAGGGATTCGATAGAAATCCGTTGCGGTAATACGCCGTTGTATGTATGCATTTTCCCCCTTATATTTGAGTGAGTACTCGTGGTCGGAACCGGACAAGGTTAGCTCCGTATTGTGCGGTAGATGGTTTCCTTGGAGCACGGGAAAGACATGGTGCGAATGGTGATTGGGGTGGGGAAACCTTTGTTTGTGCTGTGCAAAGGCGCGGCTATGTCTCCGTGGTCGGCTGGCTATCCCGTGACGCGCAAGTCATGTGGGGGAAGTGTCCCGGCGAGACTAGCCCCTTGTGTGGACTGATGAGAATGTCGAGCGGAGGGCAAGCCCGGGCAATGTGGCCATGAGCGGGTGGGGTCCAGCAAGGCTTCTTAGAATCGATCAGTGTGAGACGGAACCCTGACGTGCGAAGTCAGAATGTGCGGGCAAGCCCCGGGGCATATGACCCTTGTGCGGGTGGGGCCTTTGCAAGGTTCCGTGTGACGGCGTGTGTGCCGTTAGGGACATGATGGTTCCCTTGTGTTTGCGGCTTTAAGCTAATGGGGAAACAGAAGTAACCAGTGTGTGATGTTGTGCTAGATGCATACGAGCTAGGGTGCCTTGGGTGAAACCCGGGTTGCATTCATGTTGCATAGTAGGCCCCGCCTTTTCACTTTGTACAAAACATAGAAAACATGTATGCTGTATGAGACATCCAAGCCTATTTTACCGTTTTAATATATATGCTCTTTTGGTATACGAAGTGCTAACTTGCAGTTGGAGTGGTACCCCGGGGTCCGTTAGGGACGACCGGGAGGAGATGTGTTTATTGCACAGTAGAGGTCAGCCTTTGCTGACCCACGTTACTTCAAATCCTTACAGGGCAAGGATCACATGCAGGAGCTAGCGCGCCGGGCGAAAAGCCCTAAGCCTCATGAAGTGTTGTTGTGCTTGGATTTTCCTTTTGTGTTTGCTACTCTTGTTATGTTTATGTCCGGCTTGCATGCCGAGGTAGCCTAGGAGTGCTTGGCACATTTATATTTTTGGACTATTATTGTGTAAGGCCTTAAGGCCATTTGATACTCTACCGTTAGTGGATAACTTCTGTCTGTTAGTATTCTGTTTCCGCTGTGTTTGTCTGGAGTTTTGAGATTGGGTAGTTTTCATATCATCTTTTAATACTAAAGCTGTGGCGTCCGTATATTGTGGGGCCCCAGCCGGACCCATATTATATGGTCTTTACAGGGGAGGTGTTACAGTCATCCACATATATATGTACTAGTATTATCTTGCCTTTTGATTCCCTATAGAATAGAGTTTTGTCTATCTTTCCTCGAGAGAATTTATTCTCAATGAGGAAGGCAGATAAGGTTTCATACCAAGCCCTTGGAGCTTGTTTCAAACCATATAGTGCTTTCCTAAGCCTATATACATAATCAGGAAAGTTTGAGTCTACAAAACCTTAGGGTTGTTCTACATAGACTTCTTCTTTTAAATCACCATTCAGAAATGCTGATTTCACATCCATTTGATATACTTTGAACCCTTGATAGGCAGCATAGGCTAAGAACAACCTTATTGCCTCCAGCCTTGCCACTAGAGCAAAGGTTTGATCAAAATCAATATCTTCCTCTTGCCTGTAGCCTTTTGTTACAAGTCTAGCCCTGTTCTTGACTATAGTGCCATTCTCATCAATCTTTTTCCTGTAGATCCACTTTGTTCCTATTATGTTGTGATCCTTAGGTTTTGGCACCAGTTCCCAGACCTTACACCTTTTGAACTAACTGAGCTCTTCTTGCTATGCATCAATCCAGTTGGTGTCTTGCATGGCCTCTTCAATCTTCCTGGGTTCTATCTGAGACAGGAAGCTAGAACATAAAACTGTGTTCATGCTCCTGCTCCTTATTAGAACACCCTGACTTGCATCACCAATGATCTGGTGAGCTGGATGATCCTTCAGGTGTCTGTCAGCATTATGGCTATCTCCAGTTTCCTCATCTTGATGCTCCACATTTTCTTCTTCACCCAGAGGGACTTGATCTCCCCCTTGATAGCTGACATATTTATCCTCATCCAGTTTAGCAAGAACATCTTCAATGATGGTCAGATTGTCCAGCTTATCTGTTAGACTTGTAGAACTAACTGAAGAACTAGACAATTCACTGTTAATAAACATTGACTCATCAAATACAACATGCACAGATTCTTCTACAACTTGAGAAGTCAAGTTGTAGATCCTGTATGCTCTACTATGGTTGTTGTACCTAACAAATATCTCTTCTAGGGATTTGGCAGCAAACTTAGTTTGGTAGTGTTTACCATTGACTAGTACAAAACACTTACTACCAAAGATTTTGAAATAAGATATGTTTGGTTTTCTGTCTTTCAAAATCTGGTAGGGAGTCATCTTGTGTTTCTTGTTGATGGAGGCCCTATTGAGCACATGAAATGCAGTATTTATTGCCTCAGCCCAGAAGTATTCAGGGAGAGTAGTGTCATTCAGTAGAGTTCTACTAGCCTCAATTAGAGTCATATTCTTTCTTGCAGCAACACCCTTTTGCTGAGGAGTTCTAGGTGAAGAGAATTCCTGATGAATCCCAAGTTCTTTAATGAATTTTGTCATACATTCAGACTGAAATTCTGTTCCATGGTCACTTCTGATTTTGACCACTGAGCTGTTGTATTCATTCTATATTTGTCTGACAAAGGTCTGGAAAATAGTTGGGGTTTAAGATTTCTTTCTCAAGAAGAAAACCCATGTAAATCTAGAATAGTCATCCACAACAACAAGTGTGTATGCTTTCCTACCAAGACTATGGACTGTCATAGGACCAAACAAATCTATTTGCATGAGATACAAACATCTCTTTGAATCTTTGATGTCAAGTGACTGAAAGAGGACTTAGTCTGCTTGTCTTTTTGACAAGCTGAACACACCCTCTTTTATGCACCGAACTTGAGGACCAATCCTCACTAATCCCATGCTGAACAGTAGTCCAATTAACTTATAGTTCATATTAGCTAGCCTCTTGTGCCATTTGACACATAGAGAAGCTTTCTCTCCTACGCCCAAACAAATAGGTGAGTTGTTAGACTCACAATCTAGGTTAAGGCAATACACATTTCCTTTCCTAGTGCCAGTCAAAATGATCTCTTGATCACTTGACCTTTTTACTAGGCACTCCCCTTTGAGGAAATAAATATCATAACCTAGATCACTAAGTTGACTTATGCTAATCAGGTTATGTTTTAGACCCTTTACATAAGCCACTTTAGTGATTGCAATTGAATTACAAGATATGTTACCAAATCCTTTGACGATTCCCTTTTTTGATCCACCAAAGATAACTTTTGGTCCATTATTTATGGGCACATAGTCCCTCAACATTCTCCTTATTCCTGTCATATGTCTGGAACATCCACTATCCAAGTACAAAATAGGGGTATGGTCACTTGGATTCACCTACAATAAATAAAGAATCACTTACCCTTAGAACCCAACTTGCTAGTGGGTCCTAGGTCCTTGTTAGTTTGAAATCCTGTGACGGATCTAACATGAATCCTACTTTTGGTTTTAACACTAAAGTTAAACCAGCAATCTATGGCAAAGTGGCCCACCTTGCCACAACACTAACACTCAAACCTATTATACTTATTCTTAGGTACATGCCTTCTTACTTTGTTGCCAGTAGACTTATTAAGTGTTGGTGATGGAACAACATTCTTCAAGAACTCCTCTTTAATATGATGGGAATGATTATAGATTGGTCTATTGGCATTAACACCCTTGCTCATGAAATTTTCATGCTCACAGTGACCATGTGTAATGTCATGATCATACCTGTTAGTAGGATTCACTACCTTCTTAAAGAAAATAGGGGGATTAACAGCTAGAGGCTGAACTGTGGCTTTACCTTTTCTATGAGAATTGGTAGCCCTAGTTCTTCCCTTAAAGCCTAGACCAGTCTTCCCTTTTTGTGAAATAAAATTATCTATCAAAGGTAAGACTGATTTTGGCTTGGAGAATTTAGCCACTAGCTCTCTCTCTTGCTGAAGTTTTTCCTCCAGTTTCTTGATATGATTCTCTTTGAATAAGATTGTGCCCATCTGAATAATTGTAATATTTTTCAATTTGGCAACCTCATTTAGTTTTTGATCCAGCAGTTTTGTTGAAATTGCTGCAGCCACCTTAAGAGACTCAATCTCGTTGGCTTGCTCTTTAACAAGAAACCTCTGATACCAATTGAAAGTGAAGGGATAGATACTACTCTAGAGGGGGGGTGAATAGAGTTATCAAATTTTGCACAGACAAAACTTAATATTCTACCCAACTCCCTTGGAGTGAAGTGCGGAATGAAAAGATTATAGATATTGATTTAACCTTAAAGCCTAACACAAGTGATGTGTACAAACACAAGCTAACTGTAATTACAGTTAAGCTTGGAAAAACCTAATCAGCAACTAGCAACCTAGTTATATCTAATCACAGCCACAATGCAGGAATTAAACAGATGAATCCAGACGACACAAGGAAATTTATAGTGGTTCCCCAAACAACTTGGGTACGTCCACTCTTCTACCCACACGGTAGGAATCCACTCAGGTTTTTGATCAGGTGCCCTGCCACCAACAGGATCTGTTTCAGGTAGATCCAGAAACCCTTTAGACTTTTGATCAGGTGTCTAAAAACCAAGCACAGGTTTTTGATCAGGTGCCCTGCCACCAAGGGATACTTTTGAAGGGAGTAATAACCCTGTACAGGAGGGGGAAGAAGGTTAAGATGTCTTCTCTATTTTACAATAGATTAGAGAAGCACAAAAGCTTGCACTGAGCTAGAATGCTCTAAAGAATCAAGGCTCCCCATGGCTCAAGAATGTCCAGGTGAAGTCTTGCTTCAGTGCAGAGAAACTCTTCAGAAAGTTCTGAAGGAAAGAGCTACAGGAAGAAAGTAAATAATAAAATCAAAGTTCTTCAAGCAGCTATCTTCTTCTTCTTCTTCTTTAAAGGAACTCTGAGTTGAACTTCCTGAAAGCAGGAGAACTCAGGTGAAGAAGAGATGAAGATCTTAACACTTCTCAGTTAGATGGAAATTGCTGAGAGCAGGAAGCTTGAGCTTGATGAAGGCTTGAGAGCTTGAGAATGAACAACTGGTTAGCTATTAGCTTCTATTAACTAGCTTGAATCCTTCTTCAAAGGGTTCTTTATATATCCATTAGAAAGCAACGGCTCTCTTCCATTTGAATTATTTGTCTTCTTCTAAGCCTTGAGACCTGGGCTGTAAATATCAAGAAGACAGAAATATCTCTGCAGCAAAACATTCTATAAAAGGAATAAACCACTTTCTAAGAAGCTGCAGGCTTAAATCAGATAACAGAAGGACTAAATAAAGTCACATCAGAAATAATCTCTTTATAGCAAAAGAAGACTTTTCAGTCTAACGGCTATAAAGGGCTGATAATAGATAAAGTAAATTAAAATGACAGCTAATAAGACAAACAACTTTATCTTAAAAGATTTGAACTCAGGCAAAAAGAATAGAGCAAATAATGCCTGGTTATTTTATCATACAGCTTTAAAATACTGTGCCAGAAAATGTATTAATTAATTAAATATAATAAATAAATACAAAATACAAAAGGCAGACAGAAAACGTCGAACGACCTTTGATGATCGTCGAACGACGCACGGAGATCGTCGAGCTATCGGGCAGATAGTCGAACGATCCAGATAGTCGAACTATCGAAGGAGATAGTCGAGCTACCCCGGCAGATAGTCGAACTATCAGAGCAGATAGTCGAACTATCAGATAGTCGATCTATCTAGGACAGATAGTCGAGCTATCAAGCGCACAGAGATAGTCGACCTATCAAGCAGATAGTCGACCTACCTCAGAAAACAGATAGTCGATCTATCAAAAGATAGTCGAACTATCAGAACAAACCAGATAGTCGATCTATCAGCAGATAGTCGAACTATCAGATAGTCGACCTATCAGGACAGATAGTCGAACTATCAAAGGCAACAGATAGTCGAACTATCAAGGCGGAACAGATAGTCGACCTATCAACAGATAGTCGAACTATCAGATAGTCGATCTATCAGGACAGATAGTCGAACTACCTCGCCAAGCAGATAGTCGAACTATCAACAGATAGTCGAACTATCAACGCAAAACAGATAGTCGACCTATCAACAGATAGTCGAGCTATCAACGCAGACAAAGCGTCGACCAACTGATAGACGATCGTCGATCAGCCGATAGACGATAGTCGAGCGGCGTTCGACTATCGTCGAACGAAAAACCTACTTAACCAAATTCTCAATTTGGAAAAGCGAGGACCCTACAGCTAGACTTCTAACCATTGACCATAGATATTTCTTGGGTCAAGGGGCACAAAGGAGAGGACTAAACTCAAATCAAACTAGGGTACCAACACTCTTTAACAAGAAACTTGCTCTTCTTTAGAGCATGCAACAACCCACCATACTCATTAATGAGTTGGTGAACATCCCCCTCAGACTCAGATCCATCCACTTCTTTTGAAGAAGATGCTTTTGATTCTGATCCAGTAAAGTAATCTGAGACTAGGGGAGAATTATTTACCTTACTTGGTCCAGCCTGATCCTGGCACTTATCTTCTTCAGATTGAGCCATCAGCCCTTTACAATAATATTCTTCCACTCCATTTACGGAGTCCAGCATCTGTAGGAATTCAAGATCCCTAGAATCCTCTTCTGTTGAGAAGAGTCCAACATATGCTTCTGCCTCTTCTTCTTCAGATTCTGAAGATGAAGAGTGTGTCCAACTCTTCTCCTTCTGAGCCACTAGAGACTTCTCCTTCTTGACTTTGATCAGCTGCTTCTTCTTGTCCTTTGAATCCTTTTTTTATCAGGACAGTCAGCTATGACATGCCAAAACTTGTTGCAACAATAACACACAATCTTAGAATTAGATTATTTACCAGGTTTAGAAGCATACCTGTCCTCCTTAGGTGTTTTGTTCTTCCTGTAGTATTCATCCTTGGAATAGGATGTAGATGAAGGCCTGGTTCTCCAATTCTTTTTCTTCATAAACATTTGGAATTATCTTGTGAAGACAGCAAAGTCTTCATCAAATGTATGACTATCTGATGTACTTGTTTCAGGAACACCTTCTTCTGCTTCAGTACTCCTTCTAGGTGGAGAAGGAGATTTTCTCCTATTCTTCCTTGAGCCCTCAACCTTGAAGGCTACTAACTTTTCTTTTTGTTCAGATCTGCTGCCCTTCTCTTCCTCTTTCCTAGTAGTAAGCTGCATTTTATATGAAAGCAGTTTTCCAAAAAGTGTAGGTGGTGGTGTGTCAGCCAGTTTGGCCACTTCCCTGATGGCACTTATCTTAGTGTCCCAATCCTTTGTTAGGGACCTAAGAAACTTGTCTTTCAGTTCATAAGTACTAAAGACTCTTCCATATGTCATCAGTTCATTCACTATTCTGAAAAACTTTAAATAGCATTCAGCTATGCTATCAGTTTTACTCTGCCTAAAGCTCTCATACTCCTGATTTAGCATAGAATGTCTGTCCTCTCTGACTTCTTCTGTGCCTTCCATATAGACAATCAATGTATCCAACATTTCTTTGGAAGTTTTATAGTGCACAAGATTCTGGAATGTTGCATCATCTATATCACTTACAATTATATTTCGAGCTCTTTTATCTAATGTAGCCAAGATGATTTCATCCTTAGTCATCTCTGAATAACTCTTTGGAGTTTGAATGGTTGCATCAAGAACTGAAACCTTCATTGGGATGAAGGGGCCTTCCTGTACTGTGATATAAATTCTTGGATCAGATGCTTCCATAAACAGCCTGACCCTTTCTTTCCAAATGCCAAAAGATTCTTTCCTGCATATGGGCAATTTCATAGATCCAAATTCCTTTTGATTTTCACTTGAACCCATTTTAGTTATCTATTATTTGCCTTGAAGAAATCCTCTGACTGTTAGGTCAAATTTTTGAGTAACCTCCCTCTAATACCACTTGAGAGACTTTAATTCAAGAGCCTAAACACCTAGAGGGGGGAGGGTGAATAGGTTCTAATCTTTTTGTGTCTTTTTAATTTTTAGGCAAACAGTTATAAGACTTCTTTCAGCACAGATTAATCAATCTACAGAAAGTAAACACATCACAATAAACACCAGAATTATTGTGGTTCCCCAAGATATGGGTACATCCACTTTCACCCTTCGCCTATCCAGTAGATAATTGTATTCAGCCAAACTTCCTTCCACTGGCTCAGATCCTCAGATCTTACAATCTCAGAACCAAAGATGGTTCCTACACCTCAGACTTAACACAAGTCTTACCTCAGATTCTTCTCAAGAATCCTACCTCAGGCCTCAGCCCTACTTTAGCCTTTATAATTAGGCTTAAAATTCAGACTTTCCACAATTCCTACCTCAGGCACACAGCCCTACCTCAGCCTTTATAATTTTAGGCTTACAATCTCAGATCTAACAGAAGTTCCTACAAGAATTTATGAGTAAAGAGTAACTGAAAACTTTACCAGCTAGATTTCTCTGTTGATGTTGTCTTCTTGATCAGTTCTTGTATTGACTGATCCTTCTGATCCAACCTAACTTAGCTTTTCAAAGCTTCTTGATTAGAACAAAATAAGTTGGATCTTCTCTGTTGATTAAGATGATCTTCAATCAACTTCTTCCTTAAATTCAGATAGAACTCTGAATCTTTCTTGCAGACCGCCCTTGATCTGTCAGAATTCTTCTTATTGATGCCTCACGTTGTTGTTCATGTTGTTTTTTATCGTTTCTGATCTATCGCTTATATAGAGGTTGCTTCATGGTTACCGGCTGATCCGGTTCATAACAACCTTCTGACAGTTCTGATAGTGGTGACAGACCGGCTAGTTATGACAGCTGTCAAGTCACCAGTCACGTCACTAGGTTCTTTAATGTATTTTCAACTCAGCACACAACACTCAGCAGACTGCTTCACATGTGTCGACACATATAGACTAAGTGTCGATACAAGTCTTCATGGTGTCGACACAAATTACTCTAAGTGTCGATACAGTCATACTTCTGCTTCTCGACACTGCTTATGTTGTATGTGTCGACACAAGTCCTGTGTGTCGATATAACAGCTTTTTGTCTCGACATTTCTATTGCAGACAGTTGGTGTTCAGTGTTTGTCAAATGGCGTGAGTGTGTGTCGACACAAGTCCTGTGTTTCGACATAATAACTTCTGAACTCGACACAGCCTTTTGAGAGTTGGTGTGTCGACACAAGTCCTGTGTGTCGACATAATTGCTTCAGGTGTCGACATATCTACTGAATGTCGACATAGCTGCAGTTTTAAGTACTGACACAAGTCCTGCTTCAGATGTCGACACATTTCTGGATGTCAACACAACTGCTTCTTTAGGTGTCGACAAAGCTTTGAGTGTCGACACAGCTTCTTTATAAGTGTCGACACAAATTCTGGGCGTTGACACAACTTACCTAAGTGTCAACACAAATTCTGGGTGTCGACACAACTTCCCTGAGTGTCGACACAATTTGCCTATGTGTCGACACAGCTTGCCTGAGTGTCGACACAAGTTTCCTGAGTGTCGACACAGTTTCTTCACAAGTATCGACACTTGTACTTAGAAAATTTTCCTTCAAATACTTAAACCTTCACAAAGAAACTCAAACTCCTATCAATTACAAATTGATGCATATTATTGACTAAGTTGTGGCTTCTCCAAATCTAGTACACATTTTCCAATGTACCCAGCACATTTGACGAAAGCTAAGCTTAGCTCGACTAATGGTAGTCTCAGAGGTTCTGGACTTAGAAATTTCTTTAGCTCTTGCTAGATTGCGTTGAGTGTAACATCCCATTTCCGGCTAGACCCCTAGGAGTCGGTTGGTTGTGACAGAACCCTAGGAAGCCCAAAAATTGAAATAAATCGACCAAGATTTCGGGTCACGGGTTGGTCATGCCCGTGACCGACCCGTCACACCCATGACCTAGGGCGTGACTCCTTCGACGATCGTAGATCTCAGGGAGACGATCGTCGGTCGCAAAATTTTCAACCCGGCCCTATCACGCCCATGACCCAGGTGTCACACCCGTGACCAAGGGCGTGACCCCTTTAGCGATCGTCGATCTCAGCGTGACGATCGCCGAGCGCGGAATTGCCTCATGACCCTGTTACTCCCGTGACCCTTGTGTCACGCCCGTGACCTAGGGCGTGACCACCCGTCGACGATCGTCGACCTCAGTTCAACGGTCGTCGAACCCAAAATTTGGTCACCCGGGCCTGTCACGCCCGTGACCCATGTGTCACGCCCGTGACCTAGGGCGTGACCACCCTTCGATGATCGATGATCTCAGTTCGACGACCGTCGATCCCAGAGTTTGCCATTCGGGCCTGTCACGCCCGTGACTTATGTGTCACGCCCGTGACCAAGGCCGAAACGTCAGCCAGACTTTAAATTTAGGTAACCGACGTCTTAATCAATTCTGATTATGGAATGTACAGTAGGAATATTTATGGGCCGTTCCCGTCCCTAATTATTTAATAGAATGAGAGAGTGAGGTCCAATAGAAAATCGCCACCTGGATCAGCCATTTCATTTTCCACCTTTTCCTCTTCCCAACATCATAACCGAAACGTTATTAAGAGAAATATTAATGGCCACCAGCGTTAGACCTTTCCCCTCCCTCTTTTTTGCTGCTTTAAAAAGGCCCCTTAGGCTCAAGGATGAAGTTTCCCAGCCCTTACCTGAAGTTTCGAGCCTCCTACTGTGCTGTAGAAGAATTCCGACGATGCCACCGCCGCGCATATAGCATCCCGGTGATCGGCTCGACTCCAAACCGCGAATAAGGTCCTCCTCTACTCTTTCTTCTATGGATAGATCATAGAAATTACTTAGGAGAGAAGTCGAGCTCAAAGGAGCAAGATTGAGTGAGTTTTTCTATGTTTTTCAAAAAATAAATGGCGGTCGGGTTCGCCGGAAACTGCCTCTCTGGCGGCCGTGCCGCCGCCCGACGGTAGCCCTCATCTTAACAGAGGTGGTGGTGGTGGTGGCCGGCCAGGGAGATGGCTGGGTGGCCGGGAAAAAGCTTTAAAAAAGCTACAGGAAGTATTTGTTTTTCTGATGCTGTTCGGGTTCGGGTGAAGAAGATGGTGAACAATAGCATTTAATAATATTATATAATGTATAGTTAGGAATTAATTACCTTTACTGTACACTAGGTTAAAACTGTAAATTATATCCCGTAGGTGCTAAAACATAAAAAGTGGTCAACATAGAAAATGTAGCCCTTGAAGTCTAGTTTAATTTAAAATTGATTTCACTCGATTTGGAGTCCTGGTTAGACCACAGCACACTTTTTGGTGAGGCCTCTCCATAGGGCTGTATTGACCTTAGAAAAATTCCCCACTCCAATCCAGTCATCAAAATGACTTAAAATTTGGAGTGTGGCCTAATCTTACCTATATCTAGGTGCTGTCCAAAAATGAGAATTTTTGGAGAATGTTTTTCTATAGTTTTTAGAAAAATTTAATAATCCTAGCATAATTTACTTAGATGGATAAATGACTTCAAAACCCTCCCAAATTTTGGTGAGTGGTCCCTGGGTATAACATAAGGTTCTGGTAAAAATTTCATCTCATTTGGAGATGTTTTGATTAGGTTTGTGTCCAACCCTAGGTTGATCCTCATAGGATAATTTAGGATCAAACACCCTCTTGGTATTTGAGTGGCCATATCACCTCAAAAGGGGCTGATATTTTGGTCACTGACTTTTTAAGGCATGACACACCTTCCAAGGGAGTTTGGAGTGGTTTGGTATAGGGTAGCCCTAGAACCCTAGGGTAGGTCCCTTAATGGGGATTTGTAGGGTTGTGAAGGTCATGGGGTCAAATGACCTTGGATTGACTTGAAATTTGGTGGAGAAGACCATAGGGCTAGCAAAGTCCTCTGGAAAAAACATTAGGGTATTTGGAGACCTTTAGCCCACCTAAAACCCTAACCCTAGTTTAGGTCACCAACCTTAAATTGAATTATTAAGCTATCCACTAAACTACAAATCAACTAAAATTTGGGTAGAGTGATTTTATGGTCCAAATAGACATAATATAATTTTGTTGAGATTTTTGGGCTAATTTATACAGTACTTCATTTACAACTCAAATTGTGCCCTAGATATTTATCTTGATTATTTTGGAATTTCTATGACATGGAATGTTATGAAATCTTTGATTAGTGCATATTATAGCATGATATTCTTTCTGTAATTTTCTTGGAAATTTTATCTGATTATTTTGGGTACTTTATTCTTTAATATACTAATTGTGTTATGTAGTCAAAATTACAAATAGTGCCTAATTATTAATTGGAAAGTTATGAAAATTGGTCAGTGAGTGTATCAATTTATGTTAGTCACCCTGTAATTTTCTCCGGAATTTTTGATGATTAAAAACAGTACCTCCTTCATTATGTTAGGAAAATTAGTATCTTGAATTAAAATAAATTCAGAGTTCAAATATTGGAGAAAAATTATGGTACTTGGTTTATGATGGTTTTAGGTCACGATAAAGCTTCTATAAATTTCTTGGGATTTTTGGATATATATTTACAGTACTTCCTTCATAATATAGTAAAAGTGGCCTAAAATGGTAAATTAGGAAATGTAGGCCTAAACACCTCTGAAATTTCTCAAAATTTGGAATTACTGTTTAAATGACTTATAGGATTTTTAATGATTTTATGATGATTTATTGTTAGCTCATTAGT
Source organism: Platanthera zijinensis (assembly GCA_039513925.1). Taxonomy (NCBI): domain Eukaryota; kingdom Viridiplantae; phylum Streptophyta; class Magnoliopsida; order Asparagales; family Orchidaceae; genus Platanthera; species Platanthera zijinensis. The sequence continues at coordinate 153,217,810 of CM077087.1, forward strand.
ATCCTTTATGTTCATACTAGGGCATTTGAAATCTTAGAATAAATAAATTAAATGCCCGAAAAATAGAAAAATTAATATTTTCTGGATTTAGACTAATTAGGTCAGGGTACACCTCCAGTAAATATTATATAGGATTCGGAAGACAGTAGGGAGTACCACCCCTTGCATACCTCATAAAGTTTAGGATGGTCTGCGTTTAGTAAAAACTACAGAAGCTGAACTAGAGTGGGTAATGAACTTGGGAGATGGAATTTTGATAGTTTGCTGGTTTGGATAGGGTGAGTTAAATCAAGTTCATTATTGGAAGTCAGGATGGGTAGGGTGTGAGATTGACTAGCGATAAGTAGTGTTCGGGTTCGACGGAAGATCGTCCTCCCCGAGAAGAGGAAGAGTCAAAGTCACCCTAGGATTAGCCCACTGTAATGTGAGAAGGGAATGGGTTAAGGGAACCAATCAATTATAATAAGTGCCATGGAAAGGGAGTTTTGGGATTCACCCCATCATAGCTCCTAGTACCGCTGCGAGCCCTTCACCGGGTAAACCTCGGGAAGTCCAAGGTTAACCTTAACTCTTAGGAATAAAATGATCAAGAGTAACCCTAATAATAGTTCTACCTCACACCTACACTTGTATACTTAGGAATAAGAATTGGCATGGAATGGGTAGAGTAGGTCCGTGGTCTAAGGGCCTACTAGTAATGATAGTGGTCTGGTTTGTGATTGGGAAGTCCGGGGAGCTGGATGCTCGGGGACTTGGTATATGCTTGGTAGCCTAGGGAGCTGGAGGCTCGGTAACGTGAGAAGTTGTACAAATATAATTTTCATGATTACATGTGCATAAAAGTGGTGGGTCATCGGTACTGGGCGATCGATCACACCGACAGCGGAATATTGACTCGGCGGTATGGGACACTTAGCCAAAGAAAGTCTGGTGGGTACAGCCAGCAGTAGTACGCGGATACTCTAGGTTGTGTTCTTCTAGGGGCATACGGAAGGGCTAGGCCTGGTAGTGTGGTTACCCGCCTAGGAGTGGGGGGGCCGACCCACTATCTCCGTTTGCCACAACGGAGGTTCCTGGGAGTAAAGCTAGCTTTCCGAAAAGGGGGAACTAAAGGTCTATGCACATAGAGTCAGTGGGTGTGTTGCACTTGCTTATGCATTTCATAGCATATTTGTGTGTCATAGCATAAACATTGCCACCTATCGTATAAGATGGTATGGGACGTTTTATACGATAGGCTCTGCAAAATGACCCCTTGGCCTATAGGGGTAATCCATATAAATCAATGGTTATATTTCTTGTGCTTTTACTTACTTGCTACTCCTTACTGTTTGACAACCTACACCCCAACGTATAAGTGGTATGGGACACTTTATACGATGGGAGCCCTGCAAAAGATCCCTTGGCTTATGCGCTTCCGCACATAAGTTAAGGTTACATTTCCTATTTTCTGCTTCTATCATGTTTACTATGGAATTGCTAGCATAGGTCCGTTGTCACCTGCTTTTGACTTACTCTCCACCTTCATATCCTTCCCTTTCTTTCTCTCCGCTCGGTACCTAGGAGCCATGGGGGAAGTGGTAGGGGATGATAGGGCTTAGTCTTTATGACTAACGGTTTTCGAACCACAACATTTTAGGTATACCATGTGGAAGGGTCACGGGTTTTGCAGTTTCTGACAGAGTTGACCCCGCGACCGTGTTACCATTGTCACCAGTCGGGACATACACGGGTTAAATGCCCCTTGATGGGTGGGATCCCACCAGCTCAGCAGCCAGGAGGCCGAAGACGTAGACGCAGACGTGGATTGCAAGGCGGCGACGGCAGGCCAAAAAGGAAGAAGCACCCAGGGATGCAGCACCAGCAGAGTACGGAATCGCTGGAGATGGGCCAGTCTAGCTTGGGTGCTCTCGGTTCAGTGACAGTTACGGTGTCGCTTAGTTTCAGTTTTACTTCCGCGAGTGACTTGTAGTGAGGAAATGATGTACTGGGCATAAGCCCTCTTTTTGTACTCTGATATATTATTATTGTGGACACTCCCTTCGTGGAGATTTATTTATATACATGTGGTTATGTGGACTTGCTTTTACTTCATTATGCTACTATTCTGCGATCGAAAAGGGCCGGCAGAATTGGCGTTTTATAGTGGCAGCCTTCCCGTGAGTCGGTGCCACCGCAAAGCGACGGTTCTGGGCTAAGACCCCGGTATTTAAAAAGAAAAAAAAGGGGGTCTTACATTGAGAGCGTTGAGTGTGTTGACCTCACTCAACGCTATTTTCCCTTTAGCCCATTCTTCAACTATCTATCTGATGGCTTTGAGTGAGATGACCTTACTCAAAGATTCTAGACTTAGCCGATTTTCTGGATTCTTCACAATAAGGCTAGACTCAGAGCCATTTCACTTGGAGTTGAGTGAGTGCGCTTCACTCAATGTTACTTCACTTAGTTGAACTTTCTGTCTCCTTAAGCTTTGGCGTTGACAGGCTTAGCATGGAGTTGAGTGACGAAGCTTCACTCAACTCTTCTTGACTTAGTCAAAATTCTGGCTTCCACTGCTTATGCTTTGACAGGGTAATCTTGTCTCAACGGTTCTGGCTATATGGTGTTGAGTGAGTTGAGCTCACTCAAAGCTTTTAGACTTAGCCAGATTTCCGCCTTTGCAATTATGTCAGCTTTAACTGTCCGCCTTCTCTTGATAATACGTTTTATAGCCAAACCTATTATTATTTTTTCTAGTTTTGTAGGCGCTAATCTTGCCTTATTAGCTTAATTTTTATCTTTCTTATGTAAATATTATTGTCACTAACATTTTCTTGTCTTTTTGCAGGTTTCCAGAATTTTGGCCAAAAATGACCTGTTACGCCCCCCCCTGTCACGCCTCCTTGGGCGTGTCACAGGGCGTATCAGCTGATCCTGAGGAAGCTTGCTGATGGAGACAAAATAACAGGAAAAATGGATGTCATGCCCCCTGACACGCCCTACCCGGGCGTGTCCCCGGGCATGATACTGGGTGTGTCGCCCTCTGCCAAAAATCTGTCGCCGCATTAAATGCATTTTCGCCTCCGCACGACAACAGTACTATCACGCCCCCCGTCACAGGCGTGACCCAGGGCGTGTTCGCCCCCTTTTCCAAGACTGATGGATTTTCGACCAATGATTGAGACTTGACGTACGTGTCACGCCCCCTACACGGGTGTGACCCAGGGCATGTCAGCCATCATACAAAAGTAATCATCCTTCCCGCCAGAATCCAGAGCCCGAGGTCAAACCCGTACGTGTCACGCCCCCTGACAAGCCCTCCCTAGGCATGACCTAGGGCGTGACCAACCCGAGAATTTTTCTTATAAATTCAGACCCCCCCTTCTATTTCAGCAAGCTTAGGTTAAGAGGGGAGGTGCTGCCCCTTTGTTTCTTGTCCTTTTTTAGTGTTCTTCCCTCTCTCTTTTTCTTATTTTGTAATTTTCTTAACCCTAGCTTAGTGCTTAGTTGGTTTAAGCTTTTATTGTAATTGTTGCACTCTCTCTAGTTGATAATTGTAGGGCTAGAATAGGATTTTTATTTCATTGCAATTGTAATTTTCATTTCCAAGTTGTAAGCTCTCTTTCTTTATTAATAGAAGTGCTCCTTTCTTACCTTGGTGTTATTATGCTTTATTACTCATCCCCCTCCTTCACTTCGATATGATTAACTAATCCTCCTTGTACTCGATCTTGATGATCCGAGGTATAAGTGATTAAGTTATGATGCTTTGAATTTACCTTTTCTTTTTAGGGTTTAGGCCTTCGAATTACTCTTGATTTTTCTTGTTTGGAATTTTATTGTACATATATAATTTCCAATTTAGCTTTCATTCTTGGCTAGTCGAGAGGCCGATAGTTTGAAGTGAGCATTCAAGAGTAAAGAGAGTTGTACGCACCCCTCGAGAGAGGCAGACGTCAAAATCTCCTGGATTGGAGTAAAATCCAATAGTGGGGTTCACCGCGTAAAGCGAGCTTTAGGCCTCTGATTTAGACGAGAGTCGGTCGGACCTTCCTTAACTTAGTTGGGCAAGACTTCGAGAGAAGCATGTTCAAGTATTAGGAACCTCCACGGTCAAGGACCTTTACCCCATTAAAATTAGGTTTATTTATCGTGTTTTAATCGACTTTAGACGAGGTGATTCTCGATCGAGTGCGTTTGCATTTCATCATTCTAATCCTTTATTTTAATCATTTCTTTTATGCGCTCTACTTAGCTGCATTTAGTTCTCCTTTAGTGTTAGTTTTATTTTCTTTAAGTGCGTTTAATTTTCTCTTTATCCTTAAATATTTTCATCGATGAAATAATAGTCTTCGTGTGAGTGAGTACTCAATAGTTCCCGGATTTAAATACGACACTTGTGTCCCTTAGCTACAATTTGATAGGTATACTTGCCTCATTGGATTGCTAGTTTGGCTGCTTTTATTTTCTTCGAAGCTTAGCGACCACCAAGTTTTTTGTACCGTTGCTGGAGAGCAACTTTTGTTGATAATCTAAAAACACGAACCTAATACTTTTATCATTTCTCTTTCTCATCCCCTTTCTTAAAAATAAATTTTTTTTAAAAAAAATTATTATCTCTCTTAATAGAAACCCACTTCACAATTTTTCTACGCCACCTAATTCTCTCGAAAAGGGCAAAGGGCTTTAAGTGCCACTATCTTGTCTAGTTCCTTGCAAACCCTTCATTGGGTAGCCCTTGGGAAGTTCGGGAGTTAAGCTATTAAAAAATCTATTTTAAAAAAATTATTTTTATTAGTTCTCTTTTTCTTATTTTTTATTCTTTTTCTTCTCTTCTTTTAGTGTATGACCCGCGGGAGTCAGTCGATTATTTTGGACTTGGACCACGAAATTGAGCGTACTCTTCGGAGAAGATTGCGATTACAAGGCCCTACTCTCCAAATACCGGTTGAGGACTCCGAGTCATTTTCTACTTTAAGAATGGAAGAACCCCAAGCGGAGGAAGCCATGCAAAGGCCTATGTCCTGTTATGCACGACCGAATCTAGAGGGAATAGAATCTAGTATAATGCGTCGTGCAATAGCTAATAAAAATTTGAACTAAAGCCTAGCATAATTCAAATGGTGCATTAGTATGTGTAATATGACGGACTTCAAGATGAAGATCCGAACGCACATATAAAAAGCTTTCTTGAAATTTGTGACACCTTCAAAATAAATGGTGTTGCAAATGATGTTATTAGGCTAAGATTATTTCCTTTTTCTCTTAGAACTAAGGCTAAGCAGTGGCTGAACACTCTACTTAAAAACAACATCACAACCTGGGATCAATTAACTGAAAATTTTTTGGCGAAGTATTTTCCGCCAGCTAAAACTGCAAAACTTAGGAACGACATTTCTGCTTTTTGACAAATAGACTCTGAAACCTTATATAAAACTTGGGAAAGATTTAAAAATTATTAAGACGATGCCCACATCACACACTGCCTGTATGGTTACAAGTGCAGACGTTTTATAACGGGCTAAATCAAAATACAAAGCAAATGATAGATGCAGCTTCTAGCGGTACTTTAAACCATTAGACCCCAGAAGCTTCTCTGAATCTTTTCGAGGACATGGCCATGAACACTTATCAGTGGAATGTGCCTAGGTCCCGCCCAAACAAACCTGCAGGTCTCTTTGAAGTGGACAACGTCTCCCAACTCGCTCTACAAGTTGAAATATTAAGCAAACAAATTACGGAGATGACTGCTGCCTCCACCCCTCAGGTATGGGAATCTGTAACTCCTGCCCCCAAATAAGTAGATTATGTTAATAATATCCCTAGAAATGCTTTTAATAATTTTTTTGCTGCGAATTTTCCTGCGCCCGATTTTACTTTTCCAAATAGTTATAATCCTGTTTTAAGAAATCACCCGAATTTTTCGTGGAGTAATCCTTCGAACGCGATGCGCCCACCACCTCAAAATGATTTTTCTGCACCACCTCCACCTCTTCAAAATTATCCAAAACCTTTAAGCTTGGAGGAGTTACTTTCTAAATATATAACAACAAATGACGCTACTTTAAAAACCTTAACTGGAATCGTTAAAAGTCTTGAAAATCAAGTAGGACAGCTCGCAAAAATAATTTCTGAGCGACCCGCAGGGTCTCTTCCTTCCAATACCGAGCCCAACCCGAGAGAGCAAGCAAAAACTATAACTCTTCGGAGTGGGAAGCAAGTTTCCGGTAGGGTTAGTGAAGAGCCCGAGGCAAGCTCCATCCCCATTTTTAAAAAATCAAAGCTCCGCTCCCATTATAAAAATTCCACCCTCTGCTGAAGAAGTATAACCCCCATTTTAGAAAAAGACCTTACTATACCACCCATCTTTAAAAATAATCCAACCCCACCATACCCTTCCAAACTTAATACGCAAAGTTAGGATGATCAGTACTCCCGCTTCTTAGAGATGTTTAAGCAAATCCACATTAATCTGCCCTTCCACAAAGCAATCTCCCAGATGCAGAAGTACGCTAAGTACCTTAAGGACCTCTGTTGCGCGCTAGGGTTCGAAGAAAATAAACGCAACCGAACTAGCAACCCGATGAGGCAAGTATACCTATCGAATTGTAGCAAGGGGACACAAGTGTCGTATTAAGATCCGGGAACTGTTGGCTAAGCTTACTCACACGAACGCTATTATCTTATCGACGGAAAAACTAGGGTTTTAGAAAATCTAAGCGCAATGGAGAAATTAAAGCTATTCTAGGAAAAGAAACATTGCAATTAAGAGGGCTATTAAGTAAACAACTAAGCTAGAAAGGAAACTACTGCAGTTAATTAAAGAGCCCAAGACAGGTGATTACTACGAAAGGTAGAAAATATGAAATGGAAATGCACCCGATCAAGATTCACCTCGGCAAAAGACGATTAAGAAAATGCGATAAAAATCTAAACTTAATAGGATAAGGGTCCTTGACCGTGGAGGTTCCTAAAGCTTGAACACGCTTCTCTCGAAGTCGTGCCCAACTGAGTTTAGGAAGGTCCGACCGACTCTCGTCTAAATCGGAGGCCTAAAACTCGCTTTACGCGGTGAACCCCACTATTGGATTTTACTCCAATCCGGGAGATTTGGACGTCTGCCTCTTTCGAGGGGTGCGTACAACTCCCTTTACTCTTGAATGCTCACTTCATTCTTTCGGCCTCTCGGCTAGCCCAGAATGAAAGCAAAGGCGGAGAGTATATATCGAAAATATACCTCCGACCCGTGATAAATCAAGAGTAATTCAAGGCCCTAACCTAAAAAGAAAAGATTAATTAAAACATCATAACATAATCGCTCTAACCTCAGATCATCAAGATCGAGTACAAGGAGGATTAGTTAATCATAATGGAGTGGAGGGGGGAAGATGAGTAGAAAAGCATAAGAAGAACACAAACTAAACAAGAACACTTTTATTAATAAAAAGGGGCAAGTTACACTATTGAAAATTAAAGTTACAAGTGCATGAAAATTAAACCCTATTCTAGCCCTACATTAAGCACTAAGCAAGAAGAAAATTACATTAAAAGCTAGCACAAACTAAGATTAAGCTAGGGTTAACCAAAAACTACAAAGAGAGGGGGAGAGAGAGAGAGAGAAAGCATGAAAAAGGATCAAGAAACAAAGGGGCAGCACCTCCCCCACTCAACCAAAGCTTGCTGAAATGGGGAGGAGGGGGGCTCAATTTATAGATTTTTTCTCGGGTCGGTCACGCCCTCCGACACGCCCTAGGGGGGGCGTGTCAGGGGGGCGTGACAGTACTATGTTGACCTCGGGCTCTGGATTCTGGCGGGAGGGATGATTGCTTCGGTACGTCGGTGGTCACGCCCTAGGTCACGCCCGTGACAGGGGGGCGTGACAGGCATGTCATGTCCAAATCATTGGTCGGAAATCCGTCAGTCACCGAAAAAGGAAGGTGTCACGCCCATGTCACGGGCGTGACATGGGGCGTGACAGTACTATTTGCGTGCTGAGGCGGAAGGGCATTTAATGCGGCGGCAGGCTTTGCGGCAGAGGGCGACACGCCCCTGGTCACGCCCGGTGACACGCCCAGGGAGGGCGTGACAGGGGGGCGTGACAGCGGTTTTGACCGTTTTCTGTCCCTTCCAGCAGGTGTCCTCGGGATCGGGTGACATGCCCTAGGTCACGCCCAGGGAGGGCGTGACAGGGGGGCGTGACAGGCCATTTTGGCAATTTTTCTGAAAACCTGCAAAAAGACAGGAAAAAGTTAGTGGCAATAAAATTTACATAAAAAGGATAAAAATAAACTAATAATAGACATAATTTGTACAATATAAAATATAAAAAACGATAATAGTTTAGGCTACAAAACGTATTATCAAATTCCCCCAAGCTTAAGCTTTGCTTGTCCCCAAGCAAAAATATAAAAACTAGATATTTATAAAAAGGACTAATCAAAAAGTTCTAATTATGCCTACACAAGTACTATGCGAAATTCTTAGTAGGGAAAAGGTGAAATGTAAGTCTAAAACAATTATTTAGGTATGGTAAAACTTTTATAAACTTTACTTAATAAAAACAAATCATCCAAAATTTTAACGAGATTTTTTTAAATGGACTTAAGTAAAGCAACGAAAATGAAAAACACGCATTGAGTTGTTACTAGATCCAAGCAACGTATTATAATTATATCAATTTAATTATCAAAAATCTAGGTTTAAATCTAAAACCAAAACTGATTTACTATTTTTCTTTTCTTAGTTGTTAAATAAAAAACAAAAAGCGTGAATCAAAAGGACTTAAATAGGACAGAAACGTTTGGTTTAGGAAAATGATTAGGAGTGGAATTCAAAGATAAACGTGAAAGTTTTAAAATCACACTAAACCAAAGCAAAGAGTTTCAAAAATTTTCATAAAAATATATACACATTTTTTTCTTTCTTTTTCATTTTTTTCTTTTCCATTTTTTTTTCTTTTTTTTTTTCAAAACAAAGGCCATAAATATTTTTATTTTCCTTTTTGAGTTGGCCAAACAAAAATAAACATCACTTTTGAACATACTTCCTTTTTTTTTTTGAAAACCTTTCTCCACAAAAATCACAAAATACCCTATCAAAAATCGTCAAAATAATTTATGAAACTCAAAAAGGCTAGTGTGATTCGATAGGTTGGAAATTTTGGCTTTGGTGAAACTGAAATGAAGAGAGGAGCTATCAAATGAAATCGAAAAAAGGCTCAAAAACGGCTAACTAGTGGTAAAAGTTTTTAGGTTGGCAGGAAAGCTCAAACGAAAACAAAAACGGCCTAAATCATTTTCACGCTTTTGAATTTATTTAAAACAAAGGTTTGAAAAATTTTCAAAAAGCGAGTCCTAGATAATAAAAGAAGATTGATGAAATTAACTTGAAAATAGAAATAATAGGTGACTTGGATCGTTCACATCTACTACGTTATTCAAAAGTTGACTTTACAAAAATTATTCAAAAACGAAAAAGAAAATAGTGGATGATGAATTTTTGAGAAAGTAAAGGAAATAAAAAACAAAAAACCATAATAGAAATGCGAGTTTTAGAAAAATATTTCACCTTAACATGCTACCGCGAATTAGAAACACAGCATGGCCAACATTTTACTTGCGAAACATAATTAAAAAGGACGATTAGAAATATTATAATTAACTAAGTTGTTTATAGGAGATTTTGAGTAAAACAAAACTGAAAACTAGGGGTACTATTGAAATACCAAAATGTCTAAACTATTCAAAAATACATATATATTTTTTTATTTTGAGAAATATTCTCTTTTTTTTTGGATTTTGGAAAATTTTTCTCTTTTTTGGAATTTTTAAGATATTCATTTTTTTTTTTTAATTTATGGAACTATTTACAAAAAAAGGAAATTATTTACACTAAGCAAAAATGAAGGAGGAAATCCTCCCCCAAGCTTAAAACAGACATTGTCCTCAATGGCTAAAGAAGGGGATTGGAGAAGGAGAGAAAAATAAATTGCAGAATTGAAAGATAGAATTGAAATACAGGTACTTCCCCGGATTTATTTGCTGCGAAAGCTGAGTGATGCCGCTCCCCGAATGTCTTCTTTGGACTTCGTGATGGATTCAACAATGTTGGAGCAGGCGATCGCAGAAGCTTCAGCTTGTCGGAGCCGTCCGAGGCAAAAATTGTAAAATAAAGAAAACAGAAAAAGATAACTTGGGTTGCCTCCCAAGAGCGCCCTTTGGTTAAAGCGTCGTTGAGCTCGACGCATCAAAAATAATATTGTCCAAAAAATATTGTTGTCCCGAAATAAAATTGTTTTTAGCAAAAAAAAATAAAAAGTTCAAAGTTAGAGTTCGTGAAGCAGAAACTTAATAGTGTTTGGACTGACATCATCATCCCTAGAAAAATACAGTTTAAGACGCTGACCATTCACTTTGAAATTACCCTTATCAGGGTGAGAAATTAAAACAGTTCCATAAGGAAATACTTCTAAAACAGAAAACGGGCCAGACCAGCGAGATTTTAATTTGCCCGGAAATAAACGTAAACGAGAATTATATAAAAGGACTTGGTCGCCCGGCTTAAAGTTTTTAGGGTGCCTTAAGTGTTTATCGTGTAAACGCTTCGTCCGCTCTTTATAAAGTTTATTATTTTCATAAGCATAAGAGCGCCACTCGTCGAGTTCATTTAGTTGGAATTTTCGAAGGTCACCGACTGAGTGGGGATCGAAGTTTAAAAATTTTAAGGCCCAAAAGGCGCGGTGTTCTAACTCTACGGGCAGATGGCACGATTTTCCATAGACCAGCCGATACGGCGTACATCCGAGGGCGGTTTTGTACGCTGTTCGGTAGGCCCATAGAGCATCGTCAAGTTTGGCTGACCAGTCTTTTCTAGAAGTTGAAACAGTCTTTTCTAATATTCTTTTTATTTCTCTATTTACTACTTCGACTTGACCGTTAGTTTGGGGGTGGTAGGCAGTGGACAGTTTATGCGTAACGCCGTATTTAGTAAGGATTTTTGAAAATTGCGCGTTACAGAAATGGGAACCCCTATCGCTAACGATTGCGCGTGGCGTACCGAATCTAGAAAATAATTTTTTTAAAAACGTGACTACAACTCGGGAGTCGTTCGTAGGAAGAGCTTGGGCCTCAGCCCATCGTGAAACATAATCAACAGCAACTAAAATATATTTGTTTCCGAAGCTAGAAGGAAGGGGGCCAACAAAATCAATTCCCCAGAGGTCGAAAATTTCGCACTCTAAGAAATAATTTTGCGGCATTTCATTTTTATTAGAAATATTGCCCGACCGTTGGCAACTATCACACCTGCTCACAAAGGCTTGCGCGTCTTTAAACAGGCTAGGCCAGTAAAAACCCGCGCAAAGCACCTTATGAGCGGTGCGAGCAGCTTGATAGTGCCCACCTGTCGGACCTTCATGCAAATGTTTTAGAATATTAATTCCTTCATCAAAAGAAACACATCTCCTTATCACTTGATCCGCACAAATTTTGAAAAGATGCGGGTCTTCCCAAAAGTAGTTCTTCAGCTCAGAAAAGAATTTCTTCTTCTGCTGAGAGGAGAACTCTTTTGGAAGCACCCGGGCCACTAGATAGTTGGCGATGTGCGCGAACCAAGGAGAAGTAGATGTATTAACTAAAAGCAGCTTCTCATCAGGAAAATAATCATTAAAAGATTTTTCATTTAATTTTTCTATAAAGGGGTTATCTAATCTTGATAAATGGTCGGCGGCCAAGTTCTCGGCTCCTCGCTTATCACGGATCTCTAAGTCAAACTCCTGGAGGAGCAAGACCCAGCGAATCAAGCGAGGCTTGGCATCCGTTTTTGCAAGAAGGTACTTGAGGGCCGAGTGGTCCGTAAAAACAATGATTTTTGAAAGTGTAATGTAAGGGCGAAATTTATCAAACGCAAATACTACGGCTAAGAGCTCCTTCTCGGTTGTGGTGTAATTTTCTTGTGCAGATGTGAGGGTTTTACTAGCGTAATAGATGGGGTGGAAGTTCTTAGATATGCGTTGACCTAATACGGCTCCCACCGCAAAACTACTCGCATCGCACATAATCTCGAAAGGAAGGTCCCACACCGGAGCTATCATAATCGGCGCGTTAATTAACTTTTCTTTAATTAATTCAAAGGCAGAAATACAAGAGTCATCAAAAATGAATGGAGCGTCTTTTTCTAAGAGATGGGTGAGGGGCTTAGTGATCTTGGAGAAGTCCTTTATAAAACGACGATAAAAACTAGCGTGGCCTAGGAAACTTCTTATAGCTTTTATGTTTGTAGGTGGCGGCAACTTCTCAATAACTTCTATCTTGGCAACGTCTACCTCAATACCTTTAGCAGAAATTTTATGACCCAAAACTAACCCTTCCCTCACCATAAAATGGCATTTTTCCCAATTTAGGGCAAGGTTAGTTTCTTCGCATCGTTCTAAGACTTTTTCGAGGTTTTCTAAACATCTATCGAAGGTATCGCCGAACACGGAGAAATCGTCCATGAATACCTCCATAATGCTTTCTACGTACTTGTCAAATATTGCGAGCATACATCGTTGGAATGTAGCCGGCGCATTGCATAATCCAAACGGCATTCTTCGATACGCGAAGGTGCCGAAGGGACAAGTAAACGTAGTTTTCTCTTGGTCCTCGGGAGAGATGGGTATTTGAAAGTACCCCGAGAGGCCATCGAGAAAACAATAAAAGCTATGGCCGGAGAGACGTTCTAAAATCTGGTCGATAAACGGTAGAGGAAAGTGGTCCTTACGGGTGGCGTCATTTAACTTACGGTAATCTATGCACATACGCCAACCCGTCACCGTCCGTGTCGGGATTAATTCATTATTCTCATTACTAACTACTGTTATCCCTCCCTTTTTTGGAACTACTTGAACGGGGCTAACCCACTTACTGTCCGATATCGGGTAGATAATTCCTGCGTCTAATAGTTTCATAACCTCGCCCTTAACTACTTCTTTCATATTCGGGTTTATACGGCGTTGAGGTTGAATAGAGTTACGCGAATTATCTTCCATTAGGATTTTATGTGTACAGAAAGATGGGCTTATGCCCTTGATATCAGAAATTTGCCAAGCAATAGCCCGGCGATGCTTACGTAGAACTAGAAGAAGTTTATCGTTCTGCGTATCCGTGAGGTAGGCCGAAATGATAACTGGTAACTTGGAGTCTTTTTCTAAGAAAGCATACTTAAGGTGTTCGGGAAGTTCTTTAAGTTCTAGGGTAGGGGGTTCTTCATAAGAGGATTTTGAGATTCTTTCTTTTTCAAAAATAATATCTTCATAAACTTTTTTATAAGGAACGTAATAAGGGGTGGGGCTAGCAGCCAAGACGGCTTCTTGTACAGATTCAGTGGTAAGGAAAGAGGAAGAACAAAAATCAGAAAACTCTTTTTCAAACTCAGAAAGACAATAAGAAGATTCATCACTTCCTTGCAGTGATTCTGTTGTAAGAGAAGAGGAGCAAAAAGTAGAAAATTCTTTTTCAAAGTCGGAGAGGCAGTAGGAAGAATCATCACTCACGGCGTCTATGAAAAAACATGAGTCATCGTTCGCTAAGGTGTTCTTCATCGAAGGGGTGATCGGAAATGTGACTTCGTCGTCGCCTACTCGAAGAAAGAGCTTACCATTGCTTACGTCAATGATGGCTCGGGAGGTGGCAAGGAAGGGTCGGCCAAGGATCAGGGGAACCTCGACGTCTTCTTCGATGTCCAAAATGACAAAGTCCACCGGGAAGATGAACTTGTCGACTTTCACTAGAACGTCCTCCACTATTCCTAACGGGTACTTGACGGATCTATCGGCTAGCTGGATACTCATACGCGTGGGGTTAAGGCTACCAATCCCTAACTTTTTGAACAACGAAAAGGGCATCAGGTTTATACTTGCGCCTAAGTCGGCTAACGCGTGTTTAACAAAGAGATCACCGAAGACACACGGGATAGAGAAACTACCCGGGTCACTGATTTTCTTCGGCAAACCGTTTGTTAAAACGGCAGAGCACTCGGCGTTTAGCGTGACGTGCGAAAGATTCTCTAACTTCTTCTTGTTTGTGAGGAGGTCTTTAAGATATTTGGCGTATTTCGGCATTTGCGAAATAGCCTCGTGGAAGGGAAGATTAATGTGGATTTGTTTGAAGATTTCTAAGAAGCGGGAGTACTGATCATCTTGACGTTGTCTATTAAGTTCAGAGGGGTATGGAGGAGTTGAATTATTTTTGAAGATGGGTGGTGGAGTGAGATTATTTTCTAAAGTGGGGGTGATTACTTCTTCAGCAGAGGGTGTAAGCGGAGCAGAGCTTTGATTTTTAAAAGCAGGAGCGGAGCTTTGATTTTTAAAAGCAGGAGCGGAGCTTGCCTCGGGCTCTTCACTTACCATACCGGAGACTTGCTTCCCACTCCGAAGAGTTATAGCTTTCGCTTGCTCTCTCGGGTTGGGTTCGGTATTGGAAGGAAGAGACCCTGCGGGTCGCTCAGAAATTATTTTCGCGAGCTGTCCTACCTGGTTTTCTAGACTTTTTATGCTTCCGGTTAACGTTCTTATAGTGGCGTCATTTGTGGTGATATATTTAGAAAGTAATTCCTCCAAGCTTGGAGGTTTTGGGTAATTTTGAAGAAGTGGTGGTGGTGGTGGTGGTTGTGCAGAAAAATCATTTTGAGGAGGTGGGCGCATCGCATTCGATGGATTACTCCATGAAAAGTTCGGGTGATTTCTTAAAGCGGGGTTATAACTATTCGGAAAATTAAAACCAGGCGGATGAAAATTCGCAGCAGAAAAATTATTAAAAGCAGTTCTAGGCAAATTATTAACATAATCTAAATGTTCTGAAGTAGGGGTTGTAGATTCCCATACCTGAGGGGCGGAGGCAGCAGTCATCTCCGTGATTTTTTTGCTTAGGATTTCTACTTGCAGAGCGAGCTGGGAGACGTTGTCCACTTCATAGATACCTGCAGGCTTGTTTGGGCGGGACCTAGGCACATTCCACTGATAAGTGTTCATGGCCATGTCCTCAAAAAGCTCAAGAGCGGCTTCCGGGGTCTTATGATTTAAAGTACCGCCAGAAGCTGCGTCTATCATTTGCTTCGTGCTTTGATTTAGCCCGTTATAAAACGTCTGCACTTGTAACCATACAGGCAGCGCGTGATGTGGGCATCGTCTTAATAATTCTTTAAATCTCTCCCAGGTTTCGTAAAGGGTTTCAGAGTCTATTTGTCCGAAGGCAGAGATGTCGTTCCTAAGTTTTGCAGTTTTAGCGGGCGGAAAATACTTCGCCAAAAATTTTTCAGTTAATTCATTCCAAGTGGTTATGCTATTTTTCGGAAGTGTGTTAAGCCACTGCTTAGCTTTAGTTCTTAGAGAGAAGGGGAAGAGTCTTAGCCTGATCGCATCATTTGTGACACCATTTATCTTGAAGGTGTCGCAAATTTCAAGAAAGCTAGCTATATGTGCGTTCGGATCTTCATCTTGAAGTCCGTCAAATTGCACATATTGCTGCACCATTTGAATTATGCTAGGCTTTAGTTCAAAGTTATTATTTGCTATAGTAGGGCGGACTATACTCGATTCTGTTCCCTCGAGGTTCGGTCGTGCATAATAGGACATAGTCCTTTGCACGGCCTCATCTACGTTGGGTTCTTCCATTCTTAAAGTATTAAATGACTCGGAGTCCTCAACCGGCACTTGGATAGTAGGACCTTGAAATCGCGATCTTCTCCGAAGAGTACGCTCAATTTCGTGGTCCAAGTCCAAAATAACCGACGGACTCCCGCGGGTCATGCACTAAAAGAACAGAAAAGAAGAAGAGAAAGAGAAAAAGGATAAACTAGAAAGAAAAACTTGATTTAGAAAATTAAATTAAAACTTTTTTTTTTCTTTTTGAAATAGATTTTTTATATATATAAATTAACTCCCGAACTTCCCAAGGACTACCCCGTGAAGGGTTCGCAAGGTACTAGACAAGATAGTGGCGCTTAAAGCCCTTTGCCCTTTTCGAGAGAATTAGGTGGCGTAGAAAAATTGTGAGGTTGGTTTCTATTAAGAGCGGTGATTAAATTTTTTTGATTTTTTAAAACTTTAAAGAAAGGGGATGAGAAAGAGAGGAGATAAAATTAATAGGTTCGTGTTTTCAAAATATCAACGGAAGTTGGCTCCCCGGCAACGGCGCCAAAAACTTGTTGCGCGCTAGGGTTCGAAGAAAATAAACGCAACCGAACTAGCAACCCGATGAGGCAAGTATACCTATCGAATTGTAGCAAGGGGACACAAGTGTCGTATTAAGATCCGGGAACTGTTGGCTAAGCTTACTCACACGAACGCTATTATCTTATCGACGGAAAAACTAGGGTTTTAGAAAATCTAAGCGCAATGGAGAAATTAAAGCTATTCTAGGAAAAGAAACACTGCAATTAAGAGGGCTATTAAGTAAACAACTAAGCTAGAAAGGAAACTACTGCAGTTAATTAAAGAGCCCAAGACAGGTGATTACTACGAAAGGTAGAAAATATGAAATGGAAATGCACCCGATCAAGATTCACCTCGGCAAAAGACGATTAAGAAAATGCGATAAAAATCTAAACTTAATAGGATAAGGGTCCTTGACCGTGGAGGTTCCTAAAGCTTGAACACGCTTCTCTCGAAGTCGTGCCCAACTGAGTTTAGGAAGGTCCGACCGACTCTCGTCTAAATCGGAGGCCTAAAACTCGCTTTACGCGGTGAACCCCACTATTGGATTTTACTCCAATCCGGGAGATTTGGACGTCTGCCTCTTTCGAGGGGTGCGTACAACTCCCTTTACTCTTGAATGCTCACTTCATTCTTTCGGCCTCTCGGCTAGCCCAGAATGAAAGCAAAGGCGGAGAGTATATATCGAAAATATACCTCCGACCCGTGATAAATCAAGAGTAATTCAAGGCCCTAACCTAAAAAGAAAAGATTAATTAAAACATCATAACATAATCGCTCTAACCTCGGATCATCAAGATCGAGTACAAGGAGGATTAGTTAATCATAATGGAGTGGAGGGGGGAAGATGAGTAGAAAAGCATAAGAAGAACACAAACTAAACAAGAACACTTTTATTAATAAAAAGGGGCAAGTTACACTATTGAAAATTAAAGTTACAAGTGCATGAAAATTAAACCCTATTCTAGCCCTACATTAAGCACTAAGCAAGAAGAAAATTACATTAAAAGCTAGCACAAACTAAGATTAAGCTAGGGTTAACCAAAAACTACAAAGAGAGGGGGAGAGAGAGAGAGAGAAAGCATGAAAAAGGATCAAGAAACAAAGGGGCAGCACCTCCCCCACTCAACCAAAGCTTGCTGAAATGGGGAGGAGGGGGGCTCAATTTATAGATTTTTTCTCGGGTCGGTCACGCCCTCCGACACGCCCTAGGGGGGGCGTGTCAGGGGGGCGTGACAGTACTATGTTGACCTCGGGCTCTGGATTCTGGCGGGAGGGATGATTGCTTCGGTACGTCGGTGGTCACGCCCTAGGTCACGCCCGTGACAGGGGGGCGTGACAGGCATGTCATGTCCAAATCATTGGTCGGAAATCCGTCAGTCACCGAAAAAGGAAGGTGTCACGCCCATGTCACGGGCGTGACATGGGGCGTGACAGTACTATTTGCGTGCTGAGGCGGAAGGGCATTTAATGCGGCGGCAGGCTTTGCGGCAGAGGGCGACACGCCCCTGGTCACGCCCGGTGACACGCCCAGGGAGGGCGTGACAGGGGGGCGTGACAGCGGTTTTGACCGTTTTCTGTCCCTTCCAGCAGGTGTCCTCGGGATCGGGTGACACGCCCTAGGTCACGCCCAGGGAGGGCGTGACAGGGGGGCGTGACAGGCCATTTTGGCAATTTTTCTGAAAACCTGCAAAAAGACAGGAAAAAGTTAGTGGCAATAAAATTTACATAAAAAGGATAAAAATAAACTAATAATAGACATAATTTGTACAATATAAAATATAAAAAACGATAATAGTTTAGGCTACAAAACGTATTATCAAATTCCCCCAAGCTTAAGCTTTGCTTGTCCCCAAGCAAAAATATAAAAACTAGATATTTATAAAAAGGACTAATCAAAAAGTTCTAATTATGCCTACACAAGTACTATGCGAAATTCTTAGTAGGGAAAAGGTGAAATGTAAGTCTAAAACAATTATTTAGGTATGGTAAAACTTTTATAAACTTTACTTAATAAAAACAAATCATCCAAAATTTTAACGAGATTTTTTTAAATGGACTTAAGTAAAGCAACGAAAATGAAAAACACGCATTGAGTTGTTACTAGATCCAAGCAACGTATTATAATTATATCAATTTAATTATCAAAAATCTAGGTTTAAATCTAAAACCAAAACTGATTTACTATTTTTCTTTTCTTAGTTGTTAAATAAAAAACAAAAAGCGTGAATCAAAAGGACTTAAATAGGACAGAAACGTTTGGTTTAGGAAAATGATTAGGAGTGGAATTCAAAGATAAACGTGAAAGTTTTAAAATCACACTAAACCAAAGCAAAGAGTTTCAAAAATTTTCATAAAAATATATACACATTTTTTTCTTTCTTTTTCATTTTTTTCTTTTCCATTTTTTTTTCTTTTTTTTTTCAAAACAAAGGCCATAAATATTTTTATTTTCCTTTTTGAGTTGGCCAAACAAAAATAAACATCACTTTTGAACATACTTCCTTTTTTTTTTTGAAAACCTTTCTCCACAAAAATCACAAAATACCCTATCAAAAATCGTCAAAATAATTTATGAAACTCAAAAAGGCTAGTGTGATTCGATAGGTTGGAAATTTTGGCTTTGGTGAAACTGAAATGAAGAGAGGAGCTATCAAATGAAATCGAAAAAAGGCTCAAAAACGGCTAACTAGTGGTAAAAGTTTTTAGGTTGGCAGGAAAGCTCAAACGAAAACAAAAACGGCCTAAATCATTTTCACGCTTTTGAATTTATTTAAAACAAAGGTTTGAAAAATTTTCAAAAAGCGAGTCCTAGATAATAAAAGAAGATTGATGAAATTAACTTGAAAATAGAAATAATAGGTGACTTGGATCGTTCACATCTACTACGTTATTCAAAAGTTGACTTTACAAAAATTATTCAAAAACGAAAAAGAAAATAGTGGATGATGAATTTTTGAGAAAGTAAAGGAAATAAAAAACAAAAAACCATAATAGAAATGCGAGTTTTAGAAAAATATTTCACCTTAACATGCTACCGCGAATTAGAAACACAGCATGGCCAACATTTTACTTGCGAAACATAATTAAAAAGGACGATTAGAAATATTATAATTAACTAAGTTGTTTATAGGAGATTTTGAGTAAAACAAAACTGAAAACTAGGGGTACTATTGAAATACCAAAATGTCTAAACTATTCAAAAATACATATATATTTTTTTATTTTGAGAAATATTCTCTTTTTTTTTGGATTTTGGAAAATTTTTCTCTTTTTTGGAATTTTTAAGATATTCATTTTTTTTTTTTAATTTATGGAACTATTTACAAAAAAAGGAAATTATTTACACTAAGCAAAAATGAAGGAGGAAATCCTCCCCCAAGCTTAAAACAGACATTGTCCTCAATGGCTAAAGAAGGGGATTGGAGAAGGAGAGAAAAATAAATTGCAGAATTGAAAGATAGAATTGAAATACAGGTACTTCCCCGGATTTATTTGCTGCGAAAGCTGAGTGATGCCGCTCCCCGAATGTCTTCTTTGGACTTCGTGATGGATTCAGCAATGTTGGAGCAGGCGATCGCAGAAGCTTCAGCTTGTCGGAGCCGTCCGAGGCAAAAATTGTAAAATAAAGAAAACAGAAAAAGATAACTTGGGTTGCCTCCCAAGAGCGCCCTTTGGTTAAAGCGTCGTTGAGCTCGACGCATCAAAAATAATATTGTCCAAAAAATATTGTTGTCCCGAAATAAAATTGTTTTTAGCAAAAAAAAATAAAAAGTTCAAAGTTAGAGTTCGTGAAGCAGAAACTTAATAGTGTTTGGACTGACATCATCATCCCTAGAAAAATACAGTTTAAGACGCTGACCATTCACTTTGAAATTACCCTTATCAGGGTGAGAAATTAAAACAGTTCCATAAGGAAATACTTCTAAAACAGAAAACGGGCCAGACCAGCGAGATTTTAATTTGCCCGGAAATAAACGTAAACGAGAATTATATAAAAGGACTTGGTCGCCCGGCTTAAAGTTTTTAGGGTGCCTTAAGTGTTTATCGTGTAAACGCTTCGTCCGCTCTTTATAAAGTTTATTATTTTCATAAGCATAAGAGCGCCACTCGTCGAGTTCATTTAGTTGGAATTTTCGAAGGTCACCGACTGAGTGGGGATCGAAGTTTAAAAATTTTAAGGCCCAAAAGGCGCGGTGTTCTAACTCTACGGGCAGATGGCACGATTTTCCATAGACCAGCCGATACGGCGTACATCCGAGGGCGGTTTTGTACGCTGTTCGGTAGGCCCATAGAGCATCGTCAAGTTTGGCTGACCAGTCTTTTCTAGAAGTTGAAACAGTCTTTTCTAATATTCTTTTTATTTCTCTATTTACTACTTCGACTTGACCGTTAGTTTGGGGGTGGTAGGCAGTGGACAGTTTATGCGTAACGCCGTATTTAGTAAGGATTTTTGAAAATTGCGCGTTACAGAAATGGGAACCCCTATCGCTAACGATTGCGCGTGGCGTACCGAATCTAGAAAATAATTTTTTTAAAAACGTGACTACAACTCGGGAGTCGTTCGTAGGAAGAGCTTGGGCCTCAGCCCATCGTGAAACATAATCAACAGCAACTAAAATATATTTGTTTCCGAAGCTAGAAGGAAGGGGGCCAACAAAATCAATTCCCCAGAGGTCGAAAATTTCGCACTCTAAGAAATAATTTTGCGGCATTTCATTTTTATTAGAAATATTGCCCGACCGTTGGCAACTATCACACCTGCTCACAAAGGCTTGCGCGTCTTTAAACAGGCTAGGCCAGTAAAAACCCGCGCAAAGCACCTTATGAGCGGTGCGAGCAGCTTGATAGTGCCCACCTGTCGGACCTTCATGCAAATGTTTTAGAATATTAATTCCTTCATCAAAAGAAACACATCTCCTTATCACTTGATCCGCACAAATTTTGAAAAGATGCGGGTCTTCCCAAAAGTAGTTCTTCAGCTCAGAAAAGAATTTCTTCTTCTGCTGAGAGGAGAACTCTTTTGGAAGCACCCGGGCCACTAGATAGTTGGCGATGTGCGCGAACCAAGGAGAAGTAGATGTATTAACTAAAAGCAGCTTCTCATCAGGAAAATAATCATTAAAAGATTTTTCATTTAATTTTTCTATAAAGGGGTTATCTAATCTTGATAAATGGTCGGCGGCCAAGTTCTCGGCTCCTCGCTTATCACGGATCTCTAAGTCAAACTCCTGGAGGAGCAAGACCCAGCGAATCAAGCGAGGCTTGGCATCCGTTTTTGCAAGAAGGTACTTGAGGGCCGAGTGGTCCGTAAAAACAATGATTTTTGAAAGTGTAATGTAAGGGCGAAATTTATCAAACGCAAATACTACGGCTAAGAGCTCCTTCTCGGTTGTGGTGTAATTTTCTTGTGCAGATGTGAGGGTTTTACTAGCGTAATAGATGGGGTGGAAGTTCTTAGATATGCGTTGACCTAATACGGCTCCCACCGCAAAACTACTCGCATCGCACATAATCTCGAAAGGAAGGTCCCACACCGGAGCTATCATAATCGGCGCGTTAATTAACTTTTCTTTAATTAATTCAAAGGCAGAAATACAAGAGTCATCAAAAATGAATGGAGCGTCTTTTTCTAAGAGATGGGTGAGGGGCTTAGTGATCTTGGAGAAGTCCTTTATAAAACGACGATAAAAACCAGCGTGGCCTAGGAAACTTCTTATAGCTTTTATGTTTGTAGGTGGCGGCAACTTCTCAATAACTTCTATCTTGGCAACGTCTACCTCAATACCTTTAGCAGAAATTTTATGACCCAAAACTAACCCTTCCCTCACCATAAAATGGCATTTTTCCCAATTTAGGGCAAGGTTAGTTTCTTCGCATCGTTCTAAGACTTTTTCGAGGTTTTCTAAACATCTATCGAAGGTATCGCCGAACACGGAGAAATCGTCCATGAATACCTCCATAATGCTTTCTACGTACTTGTCAAATATTGCGAGCATACATCGTTGGAATGTAGCCGGCGCATTGCATAATCCAAACGGCATTCTTCGGTACGCGAAGGTGCCGAAGGGACAAGTAAACGTAGTTTTCTCTTGGTCCTCGGGAGAGATGGGTATTTGAAAGTACCCCGAGAGGCCATCGAGAAAACAATAA
The DNA here is from genome assembly GCA_039513925.1 of Platanthera zijinensis. NCBI lineage: Eukaryota > Viridiplantae > Streptophyta > Magnoliopsida > Asparagales > Orchidaceae > Platanthera > Platanthera zijinensis. Next base: position 153,240,131 of record CM077087.1, read on the forward strand.
AAGCTATGGCCGGAGAGACGTTCTAAAATCTGGTCGATAAACGGTAGAGGAAAGTGGTCCTTACGGGTGGCGTCATTTAACTTACGGTAATCTATGCACATACGCCAACCCGTCACCGTCCGTGTCGGGATTAATTCATTATTCTCATTACTAACTACTGTTATCCCTCCCTTTTTTGGAACTACTTGAACGGGGCTAACCCACTTACTGTCCGATATCGGGTAGATAATTCCTGCGTCTAATAGTTTCATAACCTCGCCCTTAACTACTTCTTTCATATTCGGGTTTATACGGCGTTGAGGTTGAATAGAGTTACGCGAATTATCTTCCATTAGGATTTTATGTGTACAGAAAGATGGGCTTATGCCCTTGATATCAGAAATTTGCCAAGCAATAGCCCGGCGATGCTTACGTAGAACTAGAAGAAGTTTATCGTTCTGCGTATCCGTGAGGTAGGCCGAAATGATAACTGGTAACTTGGAGTCTTTTTCTAAGAAAGCATACTTAAGGTGTTCGGGAAGTTCTTTAAGTTCTAGGGTAGGGGGTTCTTCATAAGAGGATTTTGAGATTCTTTCTTTTTCAAAAATAATATCTTCATAAACTTTTTTATAAGGAACGTAATAAGGGGTGGGGCTAGCAGCCAAGACGGCTTCTTGTACAGATTCAGTGGTAAGGAAAGAGGAAGAACAAAAATCAGAAAACTCTTTTTCAAACTCAGAAAGACAATAAGAAGATTCATCACTTCCTTGCAGTGATTCTGTTGTAAGAGAAGAGGAGCAAAAAGTAGAAAATTCTTTTTCAAAGTCGGAGAGGCAAGTATACCTATCGAATTGTAGCAACGGCGCCAAAAACTTGTTGCGCGCTAGGGTTCGAAGAAAATAAACGCAACCGAACTAGCAACCCGATGAGGCAAGTATACCTATCGAATTGTAGCAAGGGGACACAAGTGTCGTATTAAGATCCGGGAACTGTTGGCTAAGCTTACTCACACGAACGCTATTAACTTATCGACGGAAAAACTAGGGTTTTAGAAAATCTAAGCGCAATGGAGAAATTAAAGCTATTCTAGGAAAAGAAACACTGCAATTAAGAGGGCTATTAAGTAAACAACTAAGCTAGAAAGGAAACTACTGCAGTTAATTAAAGAGCCCAAGACAGGTGATTACTACGAAAGGTAGAAAATATGAAATGGAAATGCACCCGATCAAGATTCACCTCGGCAAAAGACGATTAAGAAAATGCGATAAAAATCTAAACTTAATAGGATAAGGGTCCTTGACCGTGGAGGTTCCTAAAGCTTGAACACGCTTCTCTCGAAGTCGTGCCCAACTGAGTTTAGGAAGGTCCGACCGACTCTCGTCTAAATCGGAGGCCTAAAACTCGCTTTACGCGGTGAACCCCACTATTGGATTTTACTCCAATCCGGGAGATTTGGACGTCTGCCTCTTTCGAGGGGTGCGTACAACTCCCTTTACTCTTGAATGCTCACTTCATTCTTTCGGCCTCTCGGCTAGCCCAGAATGAAAGCAAAGGCGGAGAGTATATATCGAAAATATACCTCCGACCCGTGATAAATCAAGAGTAATTCAAGGCCCTAACCTAAAAAGAAAAGATTAATTAAAACATCATAACATAATCGCTCTAACCTCGGATCATCAAGATCGAGTACAAGGAGGATTAGTTAATCATAATGGAGTGGAGGGGGGAAGATGAGTAGAAAAGCATAAGAAGAACACAAACTAAACAAGAACACTTTTATTAATAAAAAGGGGCAAGTTACACTATTGAAAATTAAAGTTACAAGTGCATGAAAATTAAACCCTATTCTAGCCCTACATTAAGCACTAAGCAAGAAGAAAATTACATTAAAAGCTAGCACAAACTAAGATTAAGCTAGGGTTAACCAAAAACTACAAAGAGAGGGGGAGAGAGAGAGAGAGAAAGCATGAAAAAGGATCAAGAAACAAAGGGGCAGCACCTCCCCCACTCAACCAAAGCTTGCTGAAATGGGGAGGAGGGGGGCTCAATTTATAGATTTTTTCTCGGGTCGGTCACGCCCTCCGACACGCCCTAGGGGGGGCGTGTCAGGGGGGCGTGACAGTACTATGTTGACCTCGGGCTCTGGATTCTGGCGGGAGGGATGATTGCTTCGGTACGTCGGTGGTCACGCCCTAGGTCACGCCCGTGACAGGGGGGCGTGACAGGCATGTCATGTCCAAATCATTGGTCGGAAATCCGTCAGTCACCGAAAAAGGAAGGTGTCACGCCCATGTCACGGGCGTGACATGGGGCGTGACAGTACTATTTGCGTGCTGAGGCGGAAGGGCATTTAATGCGGCGGCAGGCTTTGCGGCAGAGGGCGACACGCCCCTGGTCACGCCCGGTGACACGCCCAGGGAGGGCGTGACAGGGGGGCGTGACAGCGGTTTTGACCGTTTTCTGTCCCTTCCAGCAGGTGTCCTCGGGATCGGGTGACACGCCCTAGGTCACGCCCAGGGAGGGCGTGACAGGGGGGCGTGACAGGCCATTTTGGCAATTTTTCTGAAAACCTGCAAAAAGACAGGAAAAAGTTAGTGGCAATAAAATTTACATAAAAAGGATAAAAATAAACTAATAATAGACATAATTTGTACAATATAAAATATAAAAAACGATAATAGTTTAGGCTACAAAACGTATTATCAACCTCTTGACCAACAAGAAGAAGTTTGAGAACTTGTCGCATGTCACGTTAAATGTCGAATGCTCTACAGTTTTGACAAATGACTTACAAAAGAAAATCAGTGACCCGGGTAGTTTTTCTATTCCGCGTGTCTTTGGTGATCTTTTTGTCAAGAACGCATTGGACGACTTAGGTGCGAGTATAAACCTGATGCCCCTCTCATTGTTTAAGAAGTTAGGAATTGGTAGCCTTAACCCCACACACATGAGTATCCAGCTCGCCAATAGATCCGTCAAATACCCGATAGGAATCGTGGAGGATGTCTTAGTTAAAGTCGACAAGTTCATTTACCCGATGGACTTCATCATATTGGACATCGAAGAAGACGTCGAGGTTACCCTGATCCTTGGCCGACCCTTCCTTGACACCTCCCGAGCTATCATTGACGTAAGCAATGGTAAGCTCTTCAAAAGAGAAGGAAACGATGAAGTAACTTTCCCTATCACCCCTTCGATGAAAAACACCTAAGCAAATGATGACTCCTGTTTTTTCGTAGATGTCGTAAGTGATGAATCTTTCTATTGCCTCTTTAATTTATAAAAAGAATTTTATGATTTTAATTCCTCCTCTTCTCTTCCACCTGAATCGCTGCACCTAAGTGAAAAATCCTCCTATCGCCTTTCTGATTTTGAAAAAGAATTTTCTGAATTTTGTTCCTCCTCTACTCTTCAAACTGAATCGCTGCAAGAAGCTGCCATGGCCGCTAGCCCCACCCCTTTTAATTTTCCATTAAAAAGGGTCTACGAAGACATAGTATTTGAAAAAGAAAGAATTTCTAAAACCTCGTATGAAGACCCCCTACCCTAGAATTAAAAGAACTTCCTGAACATCTTAGATATGCTTTCTTAGAAAAAGATTCCAAGTTACCAGTAATAGTTTCAGCCTACCTCACAGATGCGCATAATGATAAACTTCTTTTAGTTTTACGTAAATATCGTCGAGCTATTGCTTGGCAAATTTCTGATATCAAGGGCATAAGCCCATCTTTCTGCACTCACAAAATCTTAATGGAAGATAATTCGCGTAACTCCATACAATCTCAGCACCGTAAAAATCCAAACATGAAATAAGTAGTAAAGGGTGAGGTTATGAAACTCTTAGACGCAGGAATTATCTACCCTATATCTGATAGTAAGTGGGTTAGCCCAGTCCAGGTAGTGCCGAAGAAGGGAGGGATAACGATAGTTAGTAATGAGAATAATGAATTAATCCCGACACAAACGGTGACCGGGTGGCGAATGTGTATAGATTATCGTAAATTAAATGACGCCACCCGCAAGGATCACTTTCCCTTGCCGTTCATCGATCAAATTTTAGAACGATTATCCGACCATATCTTTTATTGTTTTCTCGATTGCCTCTCGGGGTATTTTCAAATCACCATCTCCCCCGAGGACCAAAAGAAAACTATGTTTACTTGTCCCTTCGGCACCTTCGCCTACCGAAGAATGCCGTTTGGATTGTGCAATGCGCCAGCTACATTCCATCGATGTATGCTCGCTATCTTTGACACGTACGTAGAAAGCATTATGGAGGTATTCATTGTTGATTTCTCCGTGTTCGGTGATGTTTTTGATAATTGTTTAGAAAACCTCAAAAAAGTTTTAGAACAATACGAAGAAACTAACCTTGCCCTAAATTGGGAAAAATGCCATTTTATGGTGAGGGAAGGGTTAGTTTTGGGTCATAAAATTTCTGCAAAAGAAATCAGGTAGATATTGCCAAGATAGAAGTTATCGAGAAGCTGCCACCGCCTACGAACATAAAAGCTATAAGAAGATTCCTAGGTCATGCTGGTTTCTATCGCCGCTTCATAAAGGACTTCTACAAGATCACCAAGCCCCTTACCCATCTCTTAGAAAAAGATTCCCCATTCATTTTTGATGACCTTTGCCTAGCTGCTTTTAACTAATAAAAGAAAAATTAATTAATGCCCCGATTATGATATCTCTGGTGTGGGACCTTCCCTTTGAGATAATGTGTGATGCGAGTAGTTTCGCGGTGGGAGCCGTATTAGGTCAACGCATATCTAAAAACTTTCACCCCATCTATTACGCTAGTAAAACGCTTACATCTGCACAGTAAAATTACATCACAAACGAGAAGGAGCTCCTAGCCGTAGTATTCGCTTTTGATAAATTCCATATTTATATTACACTTTCAAAAATTATTGTTTTTACGGACCATTCGGCCCTCAAATATCTTCTTTCTAAATCAGATTCCAAGCCGTGCTTGTTTCGCTGAGTCTTACTCCTCCAGGAGTTTGACTTAGAGATCTGTGATAAGCGAGGAGCTGAGAACTTGGCTGCCGATCATCTTTCCCGATTAGACAATCCGTTTATTGAAAAATTAGATGAAAAATCTTTTAATGATTATTTTCCCGATGAGAAGCTATTTTCAATTAACACATCTACTTCACCTTGGTTTGCACACATCGCCAACTACTTAGTGGCTCGTGTGCTCCTTAAAGAGTTCTCCTCTCAACAAAAGAAGAAATTCTTTCCTAAGTTGAAGAACTACTTTTGGGAGGACCCGCATATTTTCAGAGTATGTGCAGACCAAGTGATAAGGAGATGTATTTATTATGAAGAAGGTTTAGATATTATTAAACATTTCCATGAAGGACCGATAGGTGTGCACTATCAAGCTGCTCGCATCACTCACAAAGTGCTAAGCGCGGGTTTTTACTGGCCTAGCCTGTTTAAAGACGCGCAGGCATTTGTGAGCAGGTGTGATAGTTGCCAATGGTCGGGCAATATTTCCAATAAAAATGAAATGTCGCAAAACTATTTCCTTGAGTGCGAAGTCTTCGACCTCTGGGGAATCGATTTTGTTGGCCCCCTTCCTTCTAGCTTCGAAAATAAATATATTTTAGTTTTCGTTGATTATGTTTCACGATGGGCAGAAGCCCAAGCTCTTCCTACGAACGACGCCCGAGTCGTAGTTACGTTCTTAAAAAAATTATTTTCTCGATTCGGTACGCCGCGCGCCATCGTTAGTGATAGGGGTTCACATTTCTATAACGCACAGTTTTCAAAAATCCTTACTAAATACGGCGTTACACATAAACTTTAAACTGCCTACCACCCCCAAACTAATGGACAAGTCGAAGTAGTGAATAGAGAAATTAAAAATTTTTTAGTAAAGATTGTTTCAACATCTAGAAAAGACTGGTCAGCCAAATTAGACGATGCATTATGGGCCTACCAAACAGTGTACAAAACTGCCCTCGGATGTACGCCGTATCGATTGGTTTATGGAAAATCGTGCCATTTACCCGTAGAACTTGAACACCGCGCTTTTTGGGCCTTAAGGTTTTAAATTTTGATCCCCACTTTATCGGCGACCTTAGAAAATTTCAACTTAACAAACTCGACGAGTGGCGCTCTTACTCTTACGAGAACAACAAATTTTATAAAGAGCGGGCGAAATGTTTTCACGATAAACAGCTAAGGCACCCAAAAACCTTTAAGTCGGGTGACCAAGTTCTTTTGTATAACTCTTGTTTATGTTTATTTCTGGGGAAATTAAAGTCACGATGGTCTGGGCCCTTTTCTGTTTTAGAAGTTTTTCCTTATGGTGTTGTTTTAATTTCACACCCTGATAAGGGTAATTTCAAAGTAAATGGTCAGCGTCTTAAATTGTATTTCTCTTGTGATGATGATTTCAGTCCAAACACTGTTAAATTTCTGCTGCACGAACTCTAACTTTGAATTTTTATTTTTTGTTAAAAACTTTAATTATTACTATTTTGGACAAAATATTTTTGGACATTATTATTTTTGTTGTGTCGAGCTCAAACGACATTTTAAACAAAAGGCGCTCTTGAAAGGCAACCCAAGTTAGCTTTTTTCTGTTTTCTTTATTTTACAAATTGTGCCCCAGAAGGCTCCGACAAGCTAAAGAATCTGCGATCTCCTGCTCCAACGTTGTTGAATCCATCACGAAGTCCAAAGAAGACATTTCATGAAGATACAAAAGCGCAAGCAAGAGGGAGCGGCATCAATCAGCATTCGCAGCGAATAAATCCTGGGAAGTACCTGTTTTTCAATACTGTACTTTCAATTCTATAATTTCATTTTCTCACCTTCTCTAATCTCCTTTCTCCATTGAGGACAATGTCCATTTTAAGCTTGAGGGAGGACTTCCTTCTTCTTTTTACTATGTGTGAATATTTTGCTTTTTGTGAATATTTTTCAAAAAAAAAATGAATATCTTAAAAATCCAAAAAAATATAAAATATTTCAAAATTTAAAAAAATATATGCTTTTTGTCATTACTTTAATAGTTTAGACGTTTTGGTATTCCAATAGTACCCCTTGTTTTTGTTTTGTTTTTCTCAAAATCTCATATAAACAACTTAATTAATTATAATATTTCTAATCGCCCTTTTTAATTATGTTCACAAGTAAAATGTTGGACATGCTGTGTTTCTAATTCGCGGTAACATGTTAGCGTAAAATATTTTTTCTAAAACTCGCATTTTCATTATGGTTTTCGTTCTTTATTTTCTTTACTTTTTCAAAAATTCTTCATCCACTATTTTCCTTTTCGTTTTCTGATAATTTTTGTAAGGTCAACTTTTGAGTAGCGTAGTAGATGTGAACGATCCAAGTTATCTATTATTTCTATTTTAAAGATAATTTCATTAATCTTTTTTTATTATCTAGGACTTGCTTTTTGAAAATTTTCAAATCTATGTTTTAAATAAATTTAAAAGCATGGATATGATTTAGGCCGTTTTTGTTTTCGTTTGAGCTTTCCTGCAAACCTAAAAACTTTCACCACTAGTTACCCGCTTTTGAGTCTTTTTTCCAATTTCATTTGATAGCTCCTCTTTTCATATCATTTTCTTTAAAGCAAAAATTTCCAACCTATCTATTCACTCTAGCCTTTTTGAGTTTCATAAAGAATTTTCATGATTATGATAGGTTTTTTTGTTATATTTTTGGAGAATTTTTTGAAAAAAGTATGCTCAAAAGAAATGTTTACTTTTTTTGGCCAATTCAAAATGAAAATAAAAATATGTGTGGCCTTTGTTAAGAAAAAGAAAAAGAAACAAAATGAAAAAAAAAGAAAGAAAAAATATTTTGTTTAAAATGAAATTTTTTGAAACTCTATGATTTGGTTTAGTGTGATTTTAAGCCTCCATGTTTATCTTTGAATTCCACTCCTAATCATAATCCTAAACCAAATGCTTCGGTCCTATTAAGTCCTTTTGATTCATGCTTTTGAATTCTATTTAATAACAAAGAAAAGAAAATCAGTATTAGTTTTGGATTTAAACTTAGATTTTTGTTAATGAATTGATATAATTATAATGCGTTGCTTGGATCTATTAACAACTCAATGCATTTCTTCATTTTCGTTGCTTTGCTTAAATCTATTTAAAGAATTTCGTCAAAATTTTGGATGATTTATTTTCGTTAAGTAAAGTTTATAAAAATTAAACCATACCTAAATAATTGTTTTAGATTTTTGTTTCACCTTTTCCCTCTTTAGAATTTCGCATAGTACTTGTGTGGGAATAATTAGAACTTTTTTATTAGTCCTTTTTATGATTATCTAGGTTTTATTTTTTGCTTGGGGACAAGCAAAGCTTAAACTTAAGGGAATTTGATAATACGATTTGTAGCCTAAACTATTATCGTATTTTCTAGTTTTGTAGGCGGTAATCTTGCCTTATTAGCTTACTTTTTATCTTTCTTATGTAAATATTATTGTCACTAAAATTTTCTTGTCTTTTTGCAGGTTTCCAGAATTTTGGCAAAAAATGACCTTTCACGCCCCCTGTCACGCCCTCCCTGGGCATGTCACAGTCAGCCGATCCCGAGGAAGATTGTTGACTGAGACAAAATAATAGGAAAAACGGCTGTTACGCCCACCTGACACTCCCTCCCTTGGCGTGTCCCCGGGAGTGACAAGGGGCATGTCGCCCTCTGCCCGAAATATGATGTCGCATTAAATGTATTTTCTCCTCCGCATGCCAACAAAACTGTCACGCCCCCCGTCACGGGCATGACCCAGGCCGTGTTTGCCTTCTTTTCCAAGACTGACGGATTTCTGACCAATGATTGAGACTTGACGTACGTGTCACGCCCCCCTTACACGGGCGTGACCCAGGGCGTGTCAGCCATCGTATAGATGCAATCATCCTTCCCGCCAGAATCCAGAGCCCGAGGTCAAACCTGTACATGTCATGCCTCCTGACACGCCCTCCCCGAGCGTTACCTACGACGTGACTAACCCAAGAATTTTTCCAATAAATTCAGACCCCTTCTTCCATTTCAGCAAGCTTGGGTTGAGAGGGGAGGTGCTGCCCCTTTGTTTCTAGTCCTTTTTTAGTGTTCTTCCCTCTCTCTCTCTTTCTTATTTTGTAATTTTCTTAACCCTAGCTTAGTGCTTAGTTTGTTTAAGCTTTTATTGTAATTTTTGCACTTCCTCTAGTTGATAATTGTAGGGCTAGAATAGGATTTTAATTCCATTACAATTGTAATTTTCATTTCCAATTTGTAAGCTCTCTTTCTTTATTAATATAAGTGCTCCTTTCTTACCTTGGTGTTAATATGCTTTACTACTCATCCCCCCTCCTCCACTTCACTATGATTAACTAATCCTCCTTGTACTCGATCTTGATGATCCGAGGTTCGAGTTTTTAAGTTATGATGCTTTGAATTTATCTTTTTTTTAGGGTTTAGGCCTTCGAATTACTCTTGATTTTTCTCGTTTGGAACTATATTGTAGATATATAATTTCCAATTTTGCCTTCATTCTTGGCTAGCCGAGAGGCCGATAGTTTGAAGTGAGAATTCAAGAGTAAAGAGAGTTGTATGCACCTCTCGAGAGAGGCAGATTTCCAAATGTCCCTGATTGGAGTAAAATCTAATAGTGGGGTTCACCGCGTAAAGAGAGCTTTAAGCCTACGATTTAGACGAGAGTCGGTCGGACCTTCCTAAACTCAGATGGGCACGACTTTGAGAGAACCGTGTTCAAGCTTTAGGAACCTCTACGGTCAAGGACTTTTACCCCATTAAGATTAGGTTTATTTATCATGTTTTTAATCGACTTTAGCCAAGGTGATTCTCGATCGAGTGCATTTCAATTTCGTCGTTCTGCTCCTTTATTATAATGGTTTCTTTTATGCTCTATACTTAGCTTCATTTAGTTCTCCTTTAGTGCTAGTTTTCCTTTCTTTAAGTGCGTTTAATTTTCTCCTTATCCCTAAAGATTTTCGTCGATAAAATAATAGTCTTCGTGTGAGTAAGTGTACTCAACAGTTCCCGGATTTAAATACGACACTTGTGTCCCCTAGCTACAGTTCGATAGGTATACTTACCTCATTGGATTGCTAGTTCAGCTGCTTTTATTTTCTTCGAAGCTTAGCGACCACCATATCTCAGCGCTATTAGTTGAATGACGTCGAGTGAGCTTGCTTCACTCAACGCTTTTGGACTTAGGAATTTTCCTGACTTTCTAGCCTATCACCTTGACTCCACCTGTCATTTTCTCTTGAATAAGCTGTCCAATCATTATGACAAAGACTAACCTTTATGCATGAACTTAAACATATATCAAATACAACTATGTCTATCTCATTGACATATTTGACATCATCAAATCAGGGCAATTGGGATCAATGGACCCAACATTCTCCCCTATTTGAAGATGTCAAAACCATTGATCAATTTCTTTAGTCAATGAGATTCACATTACATAGGCAATAAAACTTATATTAAATTTAGTGAGCTTGAATTTTACCTACACCCTTTACCTACTCCCCCTAGATTGCTGCATGGTGAGTTGCCTTAGAGGATTACCTCTCAGCTTGACCTTTTCTTGCTTGATTAACCTTTTCTCCCCATGAATTTCGCCCCTTATGTTTCTGCCATGAAGGATCTTGATCTTTTCAGAGAGTCATCTTCTATCTCTCCCCTTTGAGCTTGATCAGTCTCATCTCTCCCCCTTTTTTACCTCTTCAGATAGTCAGGAAAGAGCAATTTATCTTTCTTTCCCATTATGTTCTCCCCCTAGCTGATGTAGAGGAATCCAGGAGTGCAGCTGCCAACTTGCCCCTTATAAAGGGTTGTCTTGATACCACTTGACAACACTTGAAATTCAGTATTACTAAAAGTCTCTACACCACTTGAAAAGACCATTTGAAAGTTTCTAGTCCTGCAACTGCTGATACCTCTTGATAAGAAGCATCTGCTCTCAGCTTGAAAGCCTTTAGTTCTGCAGCTACTGGACTTGCTCCCCCTTAATTGGAGCACCTACTCTCATCTTGTTCTCTATAAGGTCTGCAACACCTGCAAAAAGAACAAACCTGCACCAAACATAATACCTTAGGGAGTACCTGAAGCTATTCTAAGTTCAACATACCCAAATAAATTTTGAAGGTGTTGAACTTGGCTTCATCTAGTGACTTAGTGAATATATCCGGCACTTGCTTGTCAGTGGTGACAAAATCTAGGCAAATGTCTTCTTTCTCAACATGCTCCATAATAAAATGATACTTAATTTCTATGTGCTTAGTCCTGCTATGTGAAACAAGATTCCTAGCAATAGAAATTGCACTAGTAGAATCACAATATAGAGGAGTTCTACTTATCTTAATATCATAGTCTTCAAGTTGATGTTGTATCTACATCAATTGACCATAGCAGCTACCTGCTGCAATGTACTCTTACTTTGCAGTGGGGATAATAACACTAGTCTGCTTCTTACTGCTCCATGACACCAGTCTTCCACCTAGGAATTGACATGCACCAGTAGTACTTTTCTTGTCTTCCTTGCAGCCAGCAAAATATGCATCTCAAAATCCAGTTAGCTTAAAATCTCTATTCCTAGGGTACCATAGACCAAGATCTTGTGTCCCCTTAAGATACCTTAAAATTCTCTTTGCAACAGAATAATGAGATTCTTTAGGTCATGCCCGATACCTAGCACAGACACATATAACATACATGATTTTAGGCATACTAGCAGTCAAGTATAGAAGAGAGCCAATTATCCCTCTATATAAAAACTCATCAATAGGTTTCCCTGCCTCATCTTTGCCTATAGGCATACTTGACCCCATTGGAGTTCTCATGGCGGAGGCATTCTCCATACCATATTTCTTAATTAACTCCCTTATAAACTTAGACTGGGATATGGACAAGCCCATCATCAATCTATCTTACTTGGAGTCTCAAGAAGAATTTTAGCTCACACATGCTGCTCATCTCAAACTTCCCTTGCATAAGTTTGGCAAATTTCCTACAAAGTTTGTTTTCAGTAGATCCAAAAATAATGTCATCGACATATATCTGGACTAGGATGAACTTGCCCTTAGATTTCCTTAGGAATAGGGTCTTATCTATTTTCCCCCTTGAGAATTTTTCTCAATGAGGAAAGTAGACAATGTTTCATACCATGCTCTAATGGCTTGCTTCAACCCATATAGAGATTTCTTAAGCTTGTAAAAAAATTAGGAAAGTGAGTATCTACAAAACTTGGTGGTTGTTCTACATATACTTCCTCTTTTTAGTCTCCATTCAGAAATGATGACTTCACATCCATCTAGAAGGCTTTGAATCCTTGATAGGTAGCAAAAGCAAGGAATAACATTATTGCATCCAACCTTACTACTGGGGTAAAGGTCTGGTCAAAATCTATTCCTTCTTCTTTCCTGTATCCTCTTGCCACCAATCTTGCATTATTTTTGACAATAATGTCATTCTTATCTAGCATGTTAATGTAGATCCGCTTTGTCCTATGACATTATATCCCTTTGGTCTGGTAACCAGCTTCCATACTTTACACCTTTTGAACTGGTTCAGCTCTTCCTGTATAGATCCAATATAGTAAGAGTCTTTGATAGTCTCTTCAAGCTTTTTGGGCTCTATTTATGTAGGAAGCTTGAACATAGAGCTGTGTTAATGCTCTTGCTCCTTATCTGGACACCATGTTTTTCCTCACCAATGATTTGGTGTGCTGGATGGTCCCTCAGATGTCTCTCACCTGGAGGCATCCTTGCTTCAACATGTTGTTCTGCATTGTTCTCAGCTGACTGAACTTCATTGTCTTATGTTGGCTGTACTTCATTATTTTCAGCTGACTGTTCTTCATCCTCAGCTTATGAGTCTTGAGCTCCCCCTGGACATCACCCATCTTCTTCCTTATCTTGTCCTGCTGGATCTATTTCCCTGATGGTAAGCTTGTCCATCACATCCTTTAAACCTACAAAACTAGAAGAGGTGCTTGGCAGCTCACAATTAATTAGGTTTGACTCATCAAATACAACATGTACTGATTTTTCTACAACTTGAGTATTCAAGTTATATACCCTATATGCACTAATACTTTTGTTGTACCCAACAAATATCCCTTCTTGGGACTTGGAAGCAAACTTAGTCACATAGGACTTACCATTGTTTAGAACATCGCACTTGCTACTAAAAATCCTAAAGTTGGATAAGTTTGGTTTTTTGCCTTTCAGAATCTCATAGGGAGTCTTCTTGTGGCTTTTGGTTATTGAAGCCCTGTTGAGGACATGACATGTAGTGTTTACTGCCTCAGCCCAAAAATATTCTGGGAGAAATGTGTCACTTAACAAGGTTCTACCAGCCTCTATGAGAGTTCTATTTTTCCTCTCAGGAATTCCATTTTGCTAGGGTGTTCTAGGAGAGGAGAACTCTTGATGAATCCCAAGCCCTTCACAGAATCTTGTCATGCACTCAGACTGAAACTCTGTTCTATGGTTACTTCTGATTTTCACAATAGTACTATTAAGTTCATTCTGAATTTTCCTAACAAATGTCTGGAAGACATCAGGGGTTTCAAATTTCTTCCTTGGAAAGAACACCCAGGAAAATCTAGAAAAGTCATCAACAAACACAAGGGTTTAGACTTTCCTACCTAGACTATGAACTGGCATAGAACTAAGTAGATCCATATGCATGAGGTATAAACATCTAACTGAGTCTTTGGTATTAAGGCTGTGGAAGGAGGTCCTAATCTGCTTGCCCTTTTGGCATGTTGAGCAGATACCCTCCTTGATGCACTTCACCTTAGGACCATTTCTCACTTACTCTTCACTAAAGGGTTTGCCTATGGTCTTGTAATTCAGATGAGCAAGCCTCTTATGCCATTGGACATAATGTGAAGCTTTCTCATATGCAACTAGGAATATAGGAGAGTCCTTACTCTCACAAACAAAATTGAGAAAATAGACATTTCCTCTCCTAGTGCCTGTTAAGATGACCCCTTGGTCACTTGACCTCCTAATTTGGCAATCATCCTTGAGGAAAGAAATGTCATAGCCAAGATCACATAGTTGGCTTATGCTTATCAGGTTATGTTGCAAACCTTTCACATAAGCTACTTGTGTGATAGTGATTATGCCATTAGATATCTTGCAAAACCCTTTGGTTACTTCTTTTTTTGAACCACCAAAGATGACATTGGGTCCATTTTCAACTGGAGTGTACTCCTTCAGCATGCTCCTTGTTCCAGTCATGTGCATAGAACATCACTTGTCCAAGTACCATATAGGGGTATGTCCACTTGGACTTACCTGCAACAAATAAATCAACTTTCCTTAGGACCCTAATTTTTTTTAGGTCCTAGGTGCAGGTTAGAAAAAAACTGAACATGCCTACCTGCATCTCTTCTAACAGTAAGCTGACATTATCTCTCTGGACACTCTTATTGTGACAGCAATCAATAACATAGTAACCCACTTTGCCACAACACCATCACTCATAAATATTGTTCCTTCTTTTAAGTGTTGGATTAATAACATTGCTATCAATAACTCTCAGTCCAGCTGGTACAATAGCCTTTTTCTTAAGTCTTCCAGTAACAAATTTATTTGGGATATGTCTGGCAGCAAAGGTACTGGCGATATCTTGGACCCTATCAATAGTTGCCTTCTTTTCAGAATTGAAGCTCATGATGGATTCAGATATACCAAAGTCTGGTGTGCTGACAGACTTTCATTTAGTCTCATTGTGGACTGGCAGACTTTGAGAATGGGTTGCAGCCTTATTTTTGAGTGTTGGGGCTGGTACACCAAATACAAATGGTCAAGGATGGGCCATTTGGATTTCTTCATGGGCTACCTTGTAGGCACTATCACCCTTTCCATTCCTAACACCATACTCCCAGTGACCATGAATGCTCTCATAGTCATACCTGTTAGATGGTAGTACCACTTTCCTGAAAGGAATTGGAGGCTTGGAGGCTAGTGGCTGCACTGGAGCTTTTCCCTTCCTTTTGAAATAGACAGCTCTAGTTCTCCCTTTGAAGCCTAACCCCTTCTTACCCTTTTGGGAGAAGGAATCAATCAAAGGCAATACTGAACATGGTTTTGAGAACTTAGCCACTAGCTCCTTCTCCTTTTGGAGTTTACCTTCAAGATTTCTAATGTGGTTATTTTTGAAGGCAATTGTGTCCATCTAAATAATAGTGATGTTTTTTAGCTTGCTGACTTCATTTATCTTCAGGTTCTGCATGTTTACTGTGTCTGAAACAGCCAGCTTCAGAGAGGCAATCTCCTCAGCCTGTTTTTTTTGGCTAGGAGCTTGCTTATCTTCAGTGCTTGCATGAGTTCACCATAATAATCAATCAATTGATTGACATCTCCTTCAGATTTAGAACCATCTTAATCTCTGGATGCAGATGTTTCTGACTCTGCACTAGTTACATAATCTGACACAGAAGGTGTAGAATGTACCTTACAAGGGCCAGGCTACTCCTGGCTGGGTCCTTCCTCAGTTAAAGCCATCAGCCCAAGGCATTGGCTATCTTATACCCCTTCTTCAGAGATGGCAGCTATTGGGTACATAGAAAAATATGTACCAGATTTGGAGAAGCCTCATCTTAGTCAATGATATGCATCAATTTGTATTTGATAGATGTTTGAGTTACATTGTGCAGGTTAAAGAATTTGAAGAAAATTTTCTAAGTAGAAGTGTCGACACTTGTGAAGAAGTTGTGTCGACACCCAAGCTATGTCGACACTTATGAAGGAATTGTGTCGACACCCAAGCTAAGTCAATACTTATGAAGAAGTTGTGTCGACACTCAAACTGAGTCGACACATAAAGAAGAAGCTGTGTCGACACCCAGAATTGTGCCGACATCTGAGGCAGAATTTGTGTCGACACCTAATACAGGAGCTGTGTCAACACCTAGGAGCTATGTCGACACTGGAAGTAGTTGTGTCGACACACTAGACTTGTTTCGTCACATCAACTCTCAAAGTGCTGTGTCGAGATCAGAAGCAATTGTGTCGACACACACTCAACGCCATCTGGACACACTCAACGCTCTCGACACACACTCAACATCGTCTGTCGGCAACAGCTATGTAGAGACCAGAAGGACTTGTGTCGACACTCAGAACTTGTGTCGACTCACACTCAACGCCATTTGATATACACTCAACGCCATCTGTCTGCAACAGTTATGTCGAGAACATGAAGACTTGTGTCGATACACTGGACTTTTTCAACACATACAACAGAAGAAGTGTCGAGTAGCAGAAGATTGACTGAGTCGACACATTGAATGTTGTGTCGACATCATGAAGACTTATGTCAACACTTATCCTATATGTGACGACACATATGAAGAAGTTTCCAGAGTGGAATGTGTTGAGTTAGAAAGTATTTGATGAATCAACTGACTTGACTGATGACTCGACAGCTGTCATAACCAACCGGTCTGACACCTCTGTCAGAACTGTCAGAATTTTGTTGCAAACTGGATCAGCCGGTAACCATTGGGAAACTCTATATAAGAGTTAGATCTATGACAAAAGACAACACAACATAAGAAGAAGAAGAACAACACTAGAGAATTCTTCAATAAGAACAGGGAAAACCGTTACGAAGGCAGATGTAGAGCTGTCTGCAAGAAAGATTCAGAATTCATTCTGAATTTAAGCAAGAAGCTGACTGAAGATCATCTTCTACATCAAGTTAAGATCCACCTTATTTTGTTCTATCAAGAAGCTTTGAAAAGCTAAGTCAAGTTGGATCAGAAGGGTCAGTTCATTCATGAACTGATCAAGAAGGCTACACCAATAGAGAAATCTAGCTGGTGAATTTTCAGTATCTTTATATCATTCAATTTCTTGTAGGATCTATTGATAGATCTGAGTTGTAAGCCTGAAATTATAAAGGCTGAGGTAGGGCATAAAGCCTGAGGTGTAGGACTTGTGAAAAGTCTGAGTTGTAAGCCTAATAAAAGCTGAGGTAGGGCTGACACCTGAGGTAGTATTCTTGGGTAGAATCTGAGGTATGACTTGTTTAAGTCTGAGCTGTAGGAACCATTCTGATTCTGAGTTATAAGATCTGCAGATCCAAGCCAGTGGAAGGAAGTTATGCTAAATCCAGTTATCTACTAGATAGGCGAAGGGGGAAAGTGGATGTACCCATACCTTGGGGAACCACTATAAATCCGGTGTATGTTGTGCTATAAATTGTGGTTTGTGCTTTGAATTATCTATGCAGAATTTAATCTAGCGGTTTGCCAGTAAAAAATTATTTAAAAAGTTTTGAACCTATTCACCCCCCTCTAGGTGTTTAGGATCTTGAAATCTAGTCTTTCAGCAGCAGCATTAGCTTCTCCAGTAATAGCTGTATGCATCTCTAAGAAGTTTGCCTCTACAGATTCTTCTTCAGCAGAAAATAACCAAATGTATTCTTCAACTTCATCTTCTTTTTCTTACTCTGATGATGAGGTGTCAATACAGCTCTTTTGCTTCTTAGCAACAAAGGATTTCTCCTTCTTTCACTTCTGCTGATGATCCTTCTATTCTCCAACACCTTTTCTTTTGATAGGGCAGTCAGCTATGACATGCCCTGGCTTGCTACAATAATAACATACCACTTTAGAAGAAGTATGTTTACTTGGTTTAGAGCCATACATGTCCTCTTTAGAGGATTTCTTCTTGCCCTTGTAGTAATCTTCCTTTGGATAATAAGAAGAGGATTACCTGCTTCTCCAGTGCTTCTTCTAAATAAACTTCTGAAATTGCCTAGAGAAGGCAGCAAAGTCTCCATTAGAAATGTGGAAGTCTGATGTACTGGTTTTTGAGCTTTCTGAGTCAGATTCAACATCTCTCCTTGGTGGAGAAGGAGTCTTTCTCCTACTCTTACTTATGGCTTCAGCTTTGAAGGCCACTGACTTGTCTTTGACATTAGACTTGCTGATTTTCTCCTCCTCCTTTCTGGTAGTTAGCTGCATTTCATAAGACATCAGCTTTCCTAACAGGGTTGGTGGTGGAGTGTCTGCAAGTCTGGCCACTTCTCTGATGGCACAGATTTTTGTGTCACAGTCCTTAGTTAAAGACCTGGGGAACTTGTCATTCAATTCATAAGTGTTGAAGACACTGCCATATATCATCTGCGCATTAACAATTCTGAAAACTTCTCATAGCACTCATCTATGCCATGTGACTTATTCTGCATGAAGCTTTCATACTCCTGATTGAGCATGGACTTCTTGTCTTCCCTCACTTCTTCAGTCCCCTCCATGTAGACAACTAGTGTGTCCCACATCTACTTAGATGTCTTGCAGTGGACTAGGTTTTGGAAGGGTGAGTCATCTATGGAACTAACAATAATGTTTTGTGCACCCTTATCCAATGTTTCTAAGATGATATCA
Source organism: Platanthera zijinensis (assembly GCA_039513925.1). NCBI lineage: Eukaryota > Viridiplantae > Streptophyta > Magnoliopsida > Asparagales > Orchidaceae > Platanthera > Platanthera zijinensis. The sequence goes on from CM077087.1 coordinate 153,258,510, forward strand.
TCTTTAGTCATCTCAGAATACTTCTTTGGAGTCTGCAGATCTGCATCAAGGACTGATGTCTTTATTGGGATAAAGGGTCCTTCTTGTACTGTGATGTATATCCTAGGTTCAGATGCTTCCATGAAAAGTCTGACCCTTTCTTTCTAGATGCCAAAAGTCTCCTTCCTATAGAGACGAAGTTTTATGGATCCAAGTTCTTTGTGATTTTCACCTGAACCCATTTTGGCCTTCTAGTAGCTTCCCTGGAGATCAACTAAGACTATTAAGTCTATTCTTGAGTAACCTCCCTCTGATACCACTTGAAAGTCTTGATTTCAAGAACAACTAAACACCTTGAGGGGGGGGGGGTGAATAGGTCCAATTTAAAAATTCTTGGCAGCTTAGAGATTAGCTGAACATAGCAATCACAACCTACACAACAATCACATCACACACATCAATCACATCACACACAGCACAATACACAATGATTTATAGTGGTTCCTTAATTGATGGGTACATCCACTTTCCCCCTTCGCCTATCCAGCAATAAGCTAGATTCCGCCAAACTTCCTTCCACTTTCTCAGATCCTCAGATCTTACAGCTTAGAGCCCAACTTGCTCCTACAACTCAGACGCAAGGCCTACCACTCAGATCTCCAATATTCTATAGCTCAAGTTCTTCCCAAGAACTCTACCTCAGATTGAATCCACACTCCTACAGCTCAGGCAATCCTGCCCTATCTCAGCTTTTATAACCAGGCTTATAACTCAGGCAATCCTTGCCCTACCTACGCCTTTATAACAACAAGCTTACACCTCAGGCCTTAGCCTTACCACTCAGATTCAAAATAAATCTTACACAGAATTAATCAATAAAATTGAATAACAAATAACAAAGGAAAGTCTCTGTGTCTGTCTACCTGGACTGAGCAGATTTCAGCCCTAACTTTGTCTTTATAGTAACAAGATGATCCAGCGATTTGGAATTGAAGCCCGACTTGTTTTGGAAGCAACTAGCAGATCAATCTGCTTCTTCTTCAGGAATTTCTTCCGATTTAGAATGAGCAGATTTCAGCCCTTCCTCCTTCTTTAATCCAGCAAAATGATCTTCACATCTGGCTCAGCAAGGATTGAGAAGATAACTTCAGCTAGGGAGTGCCTAGGCTGATTCGTCTTCCTCAAAGAATTACACTGAACTTGCTGTAGAAGATGATAATCGCAACATCTTACTTAGAAGCCCTTCTTATTTGAACTTGAAGTTCTTGGCTTCTGCAATAATGGAGGATGAAGACGACAACTCCATTTCTCGTTTTATCAAAAAATTAATCAGAAAACTTAAATCGAAAAACTTAATCAGATCTCGATCACTTCTTCTATTTATAATCCCGCCACTGTAGACTGACGGCGACGTTAATGACGATTTATATCGAATCTGAACTTTGTTGACTTTGCTGAGTCAGCATCCTTCTGGTCTTAGCCAAAATCAACTAACATTTCTGAAATTCTGCGTTCGACGAAATCTAAACTCAGTTCGACGAAACCTGAGCTCAGCTTGACGAAACAGTGAAGCTGAGATCGACGATTTCTCTCAGCTGAGTTCTCTTGTCAGGTGAATGCTGAGTTCGACGAAATCTGAACTCTACTAGACAAAATTCGGATAGCTAATTTCTAATTACAGGAGAAAGTTGTGTTCGACGAAATTTGAAAGCTGAGTTCGATGAAATCATCTCCTTATAGCTAAAAAGATGTGTTCGATGAAATCTTCTACTTACAACTAAAAACCTGGGTTCGACGATTTTGAACTCTGTTCAACGAAATCTGAATTGCGTTTGACGAAAGCTAAGCTTAGCTCGACGAATGTTAGTCTCAGCAGTTCTGGACTTAGAAATTTCATTAGCTCTTGCTAGATGGCATTAAGAGTGTTGAGTGTGTTGACCTCACTCAACGCTATTTTCCATTTAGCCCATTCTTCAGCTATCTATCTGATGGCGTTGAGTGAGCTGTCCTTACTCAACGATTCTGGACTGAGCTGATTTTATGGATTCTTCACAGAAAGGCTAGACTCAGAGCCATTTCACTTGGCATTGAGTTAGTGAGCTTCACTCAATGCTACTTTACTTAGTTGAACTTTCTGTCTCCTTAAGCTTTGGCATTGACAGGCTTAACGCGGCGTTGAGTGACGAAGCTTCACTCAATGCTTCTGGACTTAGTCAAAATTCTAGCTTTCACTACTTATGCTTTGACAGGATAACCTTGTCTCAACGGTTCTGTACATATGGGGTTGAGTGAGTTGAGCTCACTCAATGCTTTTGGACTTAGCTAGATTTCTGCCTTTGCAATTCTGTTAGCTTTGACCGTCTGCCTTCTCTCAGGGCTATTAGCCAAATGACGTTGAGTGAGATTGCTTCACTCAACGCTTTTAAACTTAGGAATTTTTCTGACTTTCCAGCCTATCACCTTGAGTCCACCCGTAATTATCTCTTGAACAAGCTGTCTAATCATTATGACAAAGACTAACCTGTATGCATGAACTTAAACATACATCAAATACAACTATGTTTATCTCATTGACATGTTTGACATTATCAAATCAGGGCCATTGGGATCAATGGACCCAACACTCGGTGATGAAGGAGACATCTTAAATGTCGAGTCGGTGCATCCTGATTTGATGATAACCTAAAAAAGCATCTAAGAAACTCATTAGAGAAAAACCGACGGCTGAGTCCACCAGCATGCTGATTCGAGGCAAGGGGTAACAATCCTTAGGACATAATTTATTCAAAAGAGAGAAATTTACACACATCCTCCAGCAACCATCTCCTTTTTTAACCATTACAACATTGTAGACCGAGCCTGGATACTGGACCTCTGAAACAAATCCGGTCTTAAGGAGCTTACCCACCTCCTCTCTGATGGGCTCAGCCTGCTTGTCTGTGGTAGACCTCTTCTTTTGCCGGATTAGGCGAGCCTTGGGATCCAGGTTGAGGCGGTGGCAGGTGAATTCCGCATCGATCCCTGGCATGTTTTCCATGCTCCATGCGAAGACATCAACGTTCTTTTGAATGCAGTTAAACACCCGCCCTTAGTCCTCTGTACTCAGCCCCCCGCTGATCCGCACCTTTTCCACCTTGCCTTCCCAGGTGAGAAGTTCCATATCCACCACCACTTCCACTACCTCTAGCCATTACCTCTCCTACCACTCGCCAACACCTCTCTTGCCTTGTACTAGAGCCTCCTCATCCTTGGCTTCCTTCACGGCCATCATCTCGTCCTGCTCTCCCGAAACTTCTTCCGCTGTCCCCACCTGGGCGCGGTTCTCTTCCTCCACCACCATCTCTTTTGCTTCCTCTCCATCCTCCTATCTAGACACTTCCTCCATCGTCCTCTCCATCTCCTTGGCTCCCTCCTGCCAGGAGATGGTGTTGACTGTCGTGACGTAGCATTACCTAGCTACCTTGGGGTCTCCGTGAACCCGGACTTGAATGCCTTCAACATTGAACTTCAATCACTGATGGAAGGAAGAGGTTACACAGTGGAAGGCGCTGATGAGGGGACGTCTGAAGATCGTATTGTAGTTGCTGGGAGCATGCACGATGACGAACCGGAAGTTTCTAGACCAGTCCCCCAGGAAAACATGGATTCCCACTCCTCCTTCCACCTTTTTCCTTTCCTCGGAAAATCCGAATAGAGGCCCATCCGAGGACAATACCCTCCTATCCTCCACCTTCATTGGGTCAAACGCCTTCTTAAAGACGACGTTGATCGAGCTTCCGTTATTAATGAGGATCCGAGAGACGGTAAAATTTTCGACCGTGGCCTGGATAACCAGCGTGTCGCAAAATGGATCCTCATGATCTGGCATGTCCTTCCTCGTAAAGGTAATCTTCTCATTTGGGGGTAGAGTTAGAGACATCAAAGCATCACACTGGTGGTACATGGTGTGGAGACTCGCCATGCGGGCGGCCTCGACTCCTACGACCCAATGGATCACCCTGATCCCTCCTCGACCCCCTATATCGACCCTATCCTTGCACCTGTACTACCCTCCGGGTAGGACATCTTCAATCTGCACATCCGAACAAGGTTACGGCTGTTGCTGCTCCCTGGTTCCCCTCAACTCCAAGAACTTCTGGCATGTGGTCGTGGCATGGCCCTCCTCCTGATGGAAATCGCAGTAAAGCAGCTCCACCCTGCCTTCCTGCCTCCTCCTCCGACTTCTCCTTATCCTCCCCAGGGCTATCACCATAGCCTGATGTTAATTGGGGAGATGAGGTCTGTGGCCCTACCTCCATCCTGGAGTGTTGAACCATCCCTGCCCTCCTTGGAGGTTATCCCCTCCGTATAATCCTCACCTTTGTCCTTGGCCGTACCACTCATGCTACCTCCAGCCTAGCCGATTGTTTGGCTCCTGGAGGCCCTACCTCAGTTGATGCTGTTGTTGCTCTCTCTGCTTGGGTTCGGCCCTCCTGGCCTCCTGTTCCTTTTCACCTCCTGGTTCCTTATCCTCCTCCGTGGCCCACTTGGAAAACTTCCTAGCGAAATTTGGGTTCAATGCCTCCCCGTTGACCACCCTCACTACTCTCTCTATCTACTCCTTGAAGGACAACGGAGGAACCCTCTTTAGCTCCATCCTAAATAACCCATGCTGCAGCCCCATGGTGAAGGAAATAATGAGGGTGTGCCCGGACATCTCCTAAACCTAGAGGACCTCCTCTTGGAACCTGTCCACGTAGCTCCCCAGAGTCTCATTTGCTCCCAGCTTAATGAGAAATTGGGACTTTGAATCTCTCTTCATCTTCTTCGACGTTGTAAATCTCAGCAGGAACCCCCGACGTAGGTCCTCAAAACAATAGATGGAGCTGGACGGAAGCTAATGAAACCAATCCCTCTACTTCTTCTTGAGGGTGATGGCGAAGAGCCAGCACTTAAACAAATCTGATATCTGGTGGACCGAAACAACATCCTCAAACCACTAGATGTGCTGAATCGGATCATCACTCTTGGTGTAGTAGGAAATATCTGGCTCATAAAACCCTTCTGGAACTGGGGCAGATGAGATAAACTCACTAAAGGGGCTTTCATCCTCTGCTAGGAGAGTCAGGCGATCTTGTGCCTCCGCCTCGCTGATTCGGCCTGCACTTGACAAGCCGAGGAATAGAGCTCGCCCCGGCAAATCCTGCTTGCCGCCTTCCTCTACTACCTCCTTCCCAGGTCGCCTGACAGGGGCGTTCTATCCCAGGGCTGGGGCTGCGACAACTAGGACAACTAGTGTTGAGCGCTCGGCATGAGTGTCGAGTGAGAACATGAGAAGGTTCCGCATTTCTTGCTAGAAATCTTTGAACATCCTGAGGGTTATGAGAGGGGGAGGGGGAGAGTTGCCCCGGTCAGATTCTTGCCCTTCAACTCCAATCATTGAGCTTGCTAAGGTTTTCGGTGCTAGTCACTTTCACTGCTCAACGTACCAAAATGTTGAAACCGGAAATCAGCTTCTTGTTTAGTCTGAACCCTTGGTGAAGGGGTGACCACACACTTACTTCACCTAACAAGCTTGGCTGGCTGAAGACTTAGAACTTGGAACTGACCCAAGGCTCTTGCATGGAGGTCCCGCTACACACCCGGAAGATCTTAGAGCATATCACCTCCTTAGCCTGTGCTGAGTTAAGGTCAGCTCAGAAAGCGCTGTAAGTCAAGAGAGTAAGTGAATTGGAAAACTTGCCTTCTGAGTTACCCCCTTGAACCTATTTATAGGTTTTAAAACCTGGCCTGCAAATAGTGTAACTCTGATATTCTGATTTGTTATATACAACAAAAAGTGGTCTGCCAACAACCAAACTCCGCTGTTCTCGAAGCTATTTGCATCCCTGAAAGGGCATCCAGGTAATTCTACCTTTGTACCCTACTAGGTGAGTGATCCATGACGGCACCACTCGCCTAAAGGGGCGAGTGCTGGGTAAGCCAGGCACTTGTCTTCATGGCACCCCATTATGGGTGAATGCTGTTCTGGAAGGGTCTCGCATGACTCAACGCCAAGCGAGCTGAAGGCATCGATAGAACCATCTGTTGGAACACCCTATTACTAATTTGGGTAAGGATCACTATGGTTGTCTTAGGAAACCAGGTTGACCTAGTTGTATAGTTGTGAAGGTCAACACTAGAGTGAGTCTAGGGCTTAGAACTTAGGTTTGAAGCTGCCACCAGGACCATTCCAAGATCAAGGTTGAAGAGCTAAGTCTAAGGCAATTTTCGTCGAGCTCAGGTCGACGAATCGTCGAACTCTGTTCGACGCTCTCTGAGCTCAACTTGATAAATCGTCGAACTCCGGTCGACGATCTTCGAGCTCAGATCGACGATCTCTCTTCAGTCATTCTTCAGGTCGCTGAGCTCGGTTCGACGATCTTCGAGCTCAGTTCGATGTTTTCTGTCTGCTTTATCTCATTTTATCTCTGAGCTCAGTTCGACGATCGTAGAGCTCAGATCGACGATTCTTCTGAGAGATCGACGCTTTTAAGTATTCAAATGCTGTTATTCTTTGGAATGTTTTTGAATATTATCAGCATTTATGATAAGAAGATCTGCCAGCCGTTTGTCTTTATTCTGGAGCAAGTTTCATTGTATTATTCAGAGAATGTTTGCTGGACTTTCCTCTAGAAGACAAGACTCTTTATGGAAGACATTTATGACTGCCAACGGCTATTTTGGACAAAGAATTTTTCAGAGAATAAAAACTTCCTTTTTCAATTACAAGGAGATACACAGAATACATAACACTTGTAGAAGGAGAATAACAAAAAAAAGTGTTCACAACTTCATCTCAAGAACTCCAGACACCTCATTTCTCAGTCTTCTTGCTGAAATAATCTTTTGCTGGAGATCAAAGTTCTGAAGACCTATCACCCTAGAGCAAAGCTTCCCTTCCTGAACAAGTCTAGATCTCAGGGGGAGCTTTGACAACAAAGATCCACTAGTCTTCTCTCATTTTGATTTGAGAACAGAGAAGACAACTTCATTTCCTTTTCCTTTTTATTTTCCTTCTGTAAAAGGGTTTTCAAAACTCCCTTCAAAAGCTTTGAGTCTGGTTCTGAGAGCCTTGTCAAAACTCAGTGGTGGCAAGACACCTTATCAAAAAATCCAATTTTGGTTTTTGAGCACCTTAACAAAAGCTCATTGGTGTCAGGACACCTGATCAACTCATCCTGAGTGGATTCCTACCAAGGGTGGTAGAAGAGTGGATGTACCCAGGTTTTGGGGAACCACTATATTTCCTTGTGTCTTCTGGATTGTTTGTTTGATTGTTGCTGTGTGCTGTGCTCTTAGTTTCTTGCTTCTTTAATTATTTTCTAGCACTCTACACTATAGTAGAAATTAAATTTTATATGTGTTGATATTTTCAAAACTGTGAAACTTATTTGAATAAACTCTATTCACCGCCCCTCTAGAGTTGAGATAGATCTTACCCTCACTTTCAATTGGTATCAGAGGGAGGTTGGTTGCTCATACAGGCTAACACCTGAACCAAGTGATCCTTGGTAAAATCTATCTTTTAAGAGGGTTATTTCTTCTCATATATATATTACTCTAAGACATGGCACAGAACAAGGATTATGCAAGCACCAGACCTCCAGTGTGCAATCTATCTAAGTTTGCACTTTGGAAGGCAAGGATTAAATTATACATGAACTCTATTGATGAAGATATTTTCAATTCTGTCTTGACAGTTTGTCCAAGTCCACCAGCAAGCTCAAGCACAAATGCTGTTCCACCTCCCTCAGGAACAGATGCAGACATAAAGAAATGGAAAACTGCAGATGCAAAGGCCATGAACATCTTAGCTCAGACAATGTCTGATGAGATATTTCAGAAAGTAGCTGACTGCAACTCAGCCAAAGGAATTTGGGACAAGCTCTCTGAAATTGTCTCAGGGTCTGCTGATGAAAGGAAAGACAGGAGATCTCACCTCATAACCCAATATGAGAATTTCAAGAAAGGAGAGACTGAGTCAGTGGCAGATATGTACAACAGATTGAGTCTGATTGTCAATGAGCTAAGGACCTTGGATAAAGAAATCTCATTGACTGAGCTTAATGACAAGATCCTAATGTGCTTCCCCAGTACTTGGGATTCAAGAATCTGGCCAATCAAAGATGCCAGAAGTCTAAATGAAATCACTACTGAAACTCTCCTAGGCAAGCTCAAATCTTATGAGCTGCTTATCAAGAACAGAGAGGAAGAACAGAAGGCTGCTTCACCAGCCTCAAGGAAAGAGAAGTCAATAGCTTTCAAAGCTATTGAAGATCTGCCTGAAGAAAAACTCACAGGCAATGAGGAATTGGTCAGCCTATTGGCCAAAAGATTTTACAAGCTAGCCAGAAAGGACTTCAGAAAAAGGCCATACAAAGGTCATGACAAACCAAGGTATGATAAGTCAAATAATAATAACAAAGAAATCATATGCTTTGGTTGCAGGAAACCAGGCCGCATTGTGCCTGACTGTCCAGAGAACAAGAACAAGGACAAAAAGGATAGAAGAGAAAGAAGAAAAGAAAAGGATTTCAAAAAGAACAGCTCAGACAAAGCCTCCTCTAGCAGGAACAAAAATACAAGGAAGGGTTTTGTTGCTGAGACATGGAGTGAGACAGAAGAAGATTCTGAAACTTCATCTAGCTCCAGTGATGATGAAGATGATGCTGATGAGAAAGAATTCTGCATGATGCCTATCAATGCCTCACAACAAAACTCTGATGAAGAATCAGATTCAGATTCAGAAAATCAACCAGAGGAAGATCAGGTAATTAGCTCTTTTGATTTTAATTCTGAGGACTTCAAAAATGAATTTAAGACATTGTGCTTGGATTTACTAAGATCTGAAAAAGAGATAATCTCTCTCAGAAATAAATTATCTGAATACAATGTCCTAAACTCAAATAACCTCAAACTCTCTGAGGAGTTAGAATGCTGTAGGGAGGAGATAGCTTCACTGAAAAGTGAACTGTCAAGAGCTAAAAAGTTTGAAGAATCCCTAAATGGGAGAAGTATCAGACTGATGGACATTACAAGCACAGTGAACTGTAGATTCAACAGTACACTGGGCTTGGGTGCCTCATCCAGCCAACCTATAATATTAACAACTCCAATCAAATTTGTCTCTGACAAAGGAAAGGGAGTAATAGAGGTAGCTAGGAAGAATGTAAATCTGTCAGAGAAAAATTCAGTTCAACAGATTGCGTCGAGCAGAGCTCGACGATCGTCGAACAGAGCTCGACGATCTAACCACAGATCGTCGACCTCAGCTTGACGATATCCAAACTCTGAACTTCAGTATAATCGATCTTCGAACAGAGATCGACGATCTGACCCAAGATCGTCGACCTCAGCTCGACGATCGTCGAACAGAAATCAGGACTATGAACATTCCTTCAATGACACATCTAGATTCAATCCTAGAAGTCCCACATCCCAAGGCTTTAACCCCTATACTGAATGGATAGTACCTCCTAGGAGATACCATCCTGAAGGATATAAGAGTCAACCTGGGATGTCTTTTATTTCTGAATTCAAAGGATATCAACCTAGGCCCAAGGTTAACTGGGTCAAAAACAATTAAGCTGCTCATGTGCAGGTGAAGACCTATCCAGTATCTAACCAACAATGGTATCTGGATAGTGGGTGCTCAAAGCACATGATAGGGAACAAGGAGAACCTATCATCCTTCATAACCAAACTTGGACCCAAAGTGATTTTTGGTGATTCAAATTTTGGCCAAACCAAAGGATATGGTGCTGCTCAGATAGGCTCAATAACATTTAAAAAGGTGGCATATGTAGAAGGACTGAAGCACAATCTGATAAGTATCAGTCAACTATGTGATGAAGGATACAAGGTGATATTCAATAAATCCCTGTGCAAGATCAAATCAGAGGACAACACAATAGTGTTAACAGGTAAAAGGACAGTCTACTTCTACCAAAGAACCCTTGCAGGTACAATCTATATCAGAAAGTATGGACAGATTACAGGTTAAAGAAGAGGACACAACCTCTCAACCTATTCAGCAAAAGAATGAAAGCAGTGATGATAAAGAAGTGCAACATCTTGAAGAAAATCATCCTGAAGAGCCAGTTGTTGTTCCACTAAAGGAGACAATAACACAGGCTGGTGAACAATCAACACCCCCTGTTGATTTAGTAACAACAAGAGATCATCCAATCACCCAAGTAATTGGAGAGATCTCAGCTGGTGTGCAAACCAGAAATCAGGTCAACCAGAACCTGATGCACACTTGCTTCCTATCTCAAGTTGAACCTCAATCCATTCAAGATGCAGAGCAAGATCCATACTGGATCATTGCAATGCAAGAGGAGCTACATCAAATTGAAAGAAACAAAGTTTGGGAACTAGCGCCTAAGCCAAAGGGTCATTCCATTGTTGGAACCAAGTGGGTTTTCAGAAACAAGCTGGATGACCAAGGAATTATTGTCAGAAACAAGGCCAGGCCAGTTGCTCAAGGCTACTCTCAACAAGAAGGAATAGACTATGACCAGACCTTTGCACCAGTTGCAAGGTTAGAGGCCATCAGAATATTTCTAGCTTATGCTGCTCACAAAGGCTTCAAGGTCTATCAGATGGATGTGAAGAGTGCATTTCTCAATGGGGACATCAAAGAGGAAGTCTATGTTAAACAACCTCCAGGTTTTATCTCTCTAACTCACCCTGATTATGTTTTCAAATTGCATAAAGCATTATATGGTCTTAAGCAATCTCCTAGAGCATGGTATGAGACCCTAGCATGCTTTCTTCTGGAAAATGATTTTGTTAGGGGGAGAGTAGACCAAACTCTTTTATTAGAACCCATAAGTCCCATACCTTACTAGTACAAGTTTATGTAGATGATATCATATTTTGATCTACTGATTCAAACTTATGCAGAAAGTTTTCCAAACTAATGCATTCCAAATTTAAAATGAGTAGCATGGGTGAGCTCTCCTTCTTCTTAGGATTGCAAGTAAAACAACATGCTGAGGGCATATTTATTTCCCAAACCAAGTATGCTAAAGAATTGGTTAAGAGATTTGGTATGTCTGAGGCATCTTGTATGAAAACACCCATGCCTACCAATGTTGTATTGGATGCTGATGAACATGGGAAACCAGTTGATCAGACAACATATAGAGCAATGATTGGCTCTCTATTGTACCTTACAGCCAGTAGGCCAGATATAATGTTTGCTACATGTATATGTGCTAGGTTCCAAGTTAGCCCTAGAGAGTCACACCTAACTCTAGTTAAAAGGATTCTTAGGTATGTAAAAAGTTGTCCAAATCTAGGACTCTGGTATCCAAAAGATTCAGGATTTGAATTAACTGGATTCTCAGATGCTGATTATGCTGGATGCAGAATAGATAGGAAAAACACCAGTGGAACATGTCAGTTTCTTGGTGACAGACTTGTCTCCTAGTTTTGTAAGAAGCAAACATCTGTGTCAACTTCAACTGCTGAAGCTGAGTATATGGCTGCAAGCAGTTGTCGCTCACAAATATTGTGGATACAAAACCAGCTTCTAGACTATGGTTACAACTTAGAGAAGTCAAAAATTTTCTGTGATAATACTAGTGCTATCTCTATAGCACAAAATCCAGTCCTCCATAGTAGGACAAAGCACATAGAAATTAGGCATCACTTTCTGAGAGATAATATAGAGAAAAATAAAATTGAACTTCAATATATACCCACTGATTTGCAAAGGGGAGATATTTTCACCAAACCTTTGGATGAAAAGAAACACAGCTTCTTCCTAAATCAGTTAGGCATGTTAGATGGAGGAAGCCTAAATTAAAGTACAAGTTTTTGAAAAGCTAAAACAGACCAAGACTAGGCTAAAAATCAATTCTTTTTGTGTCTGTAGAACAAGTTTTGTCTCTGAACTGCGCTCGACGTTTTCCCAGAAATCGTCAAACGAAGATCGACGATTTTCCAAAAATCGTCGACCAAAGATCGACGTTCCCGAAGTCGTCGATCTGAGTTCAGAGTCTTCGCTAGATCTAGGCTTTTTCTCCTTCTGTTCAGAGGCCGTCGAGCGGAGCTCGACGCTTTTCAACATCGTCGAACGGTGATCGACGATATTGACGTCTCTTCAGATTCCTTCTGCAGCCCAAATCGTCGAGCTGAGTTCGACGCTTCTTCGAACTGAGCTCCACGATTTTCCGTTTCGCCGTCGAACCCTAATATAAAATCATTTCTTCAGCCGTCGTTCTCCTTTTGCGCTTTCATACTCTGCAACCTTCTTCGTTTTCCCTCCAAATCCTCTACACTTGGTCGTGTTTGGTTTTCTGTTGCAGGTGCAAATGGCGGAATCCAGTGCTGCTATCTCTAAGATGAAATTTGATACAGGATTCGATATAGACATGAACTCGTTTGATGGAAGCGACCAGCGCTTCAAGGACATTCTGAATCTGTTCATAGAACAACAGTTGACTCAAATAATGACTACATGGATGAAAATTGCTTCAGAAGAGATCAAAGAATGGTGGTTTACAGCGACAGACGAGACTGAGAACTCTGTCGTCGGTATCATTAAAGGAACTCAGGTACATCTATCACCGGCTCTCTTAACAGATGTCTTTCAACTTAGTACTAGAGAAGATTCTATTGAATTATCTGGAGAAGATTATGATTCAATGCTTAATCGAATGGGTCACAATGCTGTCAACCCTAACAAACTTTTAAAGAAAAATCTATCTCTGAAATATCAATTCCTGGCTGATGTAGTTGGGAAAGTGCTGTTGGCCAAGCACTCAGCTCATGACACCATCTCTAGATATCAACTTTGCTTGATGGGAGCTTTAGTCGATAAGAAACACCTTGATTGGGGATCCATCTTCTTCAACTTAATTAAGAAAAAGATCAATAAGACTGCCGTGAGTTTTGGGAGAATCTTAGGGGTCTATCTGCACTACAGATGCCCTGAACTGTTAACCTCCTCTGGGATGTTCATCAATGCATCCAAGAGGCTCTCCTGTGCCCTATTCAGCAAATGGGACAGGCAAATCATCAACCCTACAAGAGCTACTGCACCACTTCCTTCAGGCACAAGGACTGCTTCAGTCACTCCACCAGCAGAAGTGTTGCCTGCCTCTCTTCCTCCTCCAGCTGTATCTACCCCAGCCATTTCCTCCTCACCACCAGTCACAACCATAACCACAGCATCCCCAATTACCATTTCCTCACCAGTTTCATCCCCTCCTGTATCCACCTCAGAGGAATTCCATCCTCTCTTCTCATATTCAACCTTCACCCTACGATCTTTTTCCCTTGTAGATGATTCCTTCATGGATGATTCACCCTCCACTCCTCCTGAGCCACCCTCTACCTCATCTTTTCAACAAATGCTTCATGACATTCTCTCCCAACCATCCTTCACACCCTCTCTCTCTTCACCTATCTCCACCTCAACCTTTTATATCTCCACAATTCCATCCTAAGAGCCATCCATTCCTACCTCCACACCTTCAGCTCCAGCCAACATCCCTCCATCTACCTTTACTCTTACCTCTGCTCAAGCCCCACTTGAGCATGTAGATCTTCCAAGATTGACAGACAGACTTTATGAGTTGTTAGCTCCCAGGCTGACATCTCTGTTGGAGACCTCCCTGGCTCCACTCCTGAAACAAGTTCAGGAGCTGTCTACCAAGCTTTCTTCCTTTTCCTCCTCCCAGACAATCCCTTCTACTGGGTGCCTTGGTTCAGCTCTCCTTGAACCAAGGCAGGGGGAGATGCTTTATGAAGAAGTGGATGTGCCAGTGGATGCTCCTGTTTTTGCTCCAGCTCCAGCTCCTGCCAGTGGATGTGCTTTTGCACTAAATCTTCAGAGCCTGCTATCTTAATTTGATACAGTTCATTTCAGATTTCTGCCAGTACCTCTCACTGAAGATCTGTCTAAGGCCATTATGCCTGTATCTGTTTGTGATCCCAGCCTCATTGAATCCTATATCAATTCCTGGAATGCTGTGGATATTCCTGATGCTGCTACTAAGGCCATTGTGCCTCCTATTGTTGAAACTGCTGCTGCTGCTGCTGAAGATATAGAGATGATTCCAGCAACTGCTGATGAAGAACTTGCTTCCTACCTAGAAGATCCCACACCTGCTGCTATGCCTGCTCCTGCCCAAGTGTCTGCTGTTACTATTGCTCCTGTTCTGACCTCTGATCAGTTAAAGCTACAAGAAAAGTACTTGAAAAGCATTGATGATCTGTATGACAGACCACAAAGCTCAGATAGTGACCAATTCCAGACTGAATCAGATGACTCTGCCCATACCATTGCCAAGAAGAGGAAAGCTAGAAGCAAAGCCATGATGTCAGTTCCTCCAGCTACAGCAAAAGACTCCAATGATATTCCCTACTACATTCTGCATGATTGCCCCATTTCTGAGCCATGGATGCAATACTCCAAGAATCAACAGAAAGCTATGAAGAAGAGAAGGAAGCTTGATAAATATGAAAAAGGATCTTCACAATATCAGCCTCCTCCTCCTCCTCCAGATTCTGGATCAGGCTCAGCCCCTCAAGCTCTAGCATCAAGGCAAAGCTCCTCCCAATCTTTTCCAAGATACTATCAAAGGGGACAACATCAAAGAGGATATCAATACAGAAGGGGTCATTATAGAGGAAATCAGAGAGGACAAAGATCTTATCAAAGGGAAGGACAAGGCCACTCTGACTCTTCTTCAGGTCCTTTCCCTTACAGGCTGAAAGACACAATTGTTTCCAGGACTCCTCCTGCTTCTGAATCTCTCAACAGGTATGAACCTCCTGTTCCTTTTGAGGATCCTGAGAACAATCCTTTATCTTGGACAGCAAGAATGAAAGAACTAGCTGCTCTTGATCAATTAAAGAAAGCCAGAGAGCAAGGCACGGACATCTCCAATATAACAACTTTATCAGATCAAAGGAAGAAAGAATTGGAAAGATATGCTTCTAGAAAGTTTTTCAACCCAGAAGACTACATGAAGCTGCACCCAGAGGCTGTAGTTCCAAGGCCAAGATCTCAAACTTCTCTAGGTGCAGAGGATGACAGAAAATCAAAGAAAGAAAGCCAGAATCCTAACAGAGAAATTTTGTTTAAAAAGGGAACTGAGAAGAAGTAAATTGTGTAAGCTGAACTTTCATCCTCATCTGGATAATTGCTGCTATTTTCTCTGTGATCTGCTTGCTGATATATCTTTGCTTAGTTAGCTCTTGTTTCTGTATGAATGCTTATTCATCTCCTAATGTTATTTGTAAATAGTAATCCTAACCCAAATAGGGGGAGATTGTTGGAACACCCTATTACTAATTTGGGTAAGGATCACTATGGTTGTCTTAGGAAACCAGGTTGACCTAGTTGTATAGTTGTGAAGGTCAACACTAGAGTGAGTCTAGGGCTTAGAACTTAGGTTTGAAGCTGCCCCCAGGACCATTCCAAGATCAAGGTTGAAGAGCTAAGTCTAAGGCAATTTTCGTCGAGCTCAGGTCGACGAATCGTCGAACTCGGTTCAACGCTCTCTGAGCTCAACTTGATAAATCGTCGAACTCCGGTCGACGATCTTCGAGCTCAGATCGACGATCTCTCTTAAGTCATTCTTCAGGTCGCTGAGCTCGGTTCGACGATCTTCGAGCTCAGTTCGACATTTTCTGTCTGCTTTATCTCATTTTATCTCTGAGCTCAGTTCGACGATCGTAGAGCTCAGATCGACGATTCTTCTGAGAGATCGACGCTTTTAAGTATTCAAATGCTGTTATTCTTTGGAATGTTTTTGAATATTATCAGCATTTATGATAAGAAGATCTGCCAGCCGTTTGTCTTTATTCTGGAGCAAGTTTCAATGTATTATTCAGAGAATGTTTGCTGGACTTTCCTCTAGAAGACAAGACTCTTTATGGAAGACATTTATGACTGCCAACGGCTATTTTGGACAAAGAATTTTTCAGAGAATAAAAACTTCCTTTTTCAATTACAAGGAGATACACAGAATACAGAACACTTGTAGAAGGAGAATAATAGAAAAAAGTGTTCACAACTTCATCTCAAGAACTCCAGACACCTCATTTCTCAGTCTTCTTGCTGAAATAATCTTTTGCTGGAGATCAAAGTTCTGAAGACCTATCACCCTAGAGCAAAGCTTCCCTTCCTGAACCAGTCTAGATCTCAGGGGGAGCTTTGACAACAAAGATCCACTAGTCTTCTCTCATTTTGATTTGAGAACAGAGAAGACAACTTCATTTCCTTTTCCTTTTTATTTTCCTTTTGTAAAAGGGTTTTCAAAACTCCCTTCAAAAGCTTTGAGTCTGGTTCTGAGAGCCTCGTCAAAACTCAGTGGTGGCAAGACACCCTATCAAAAAATCCAGTTTTGGTTTTTGAGCACCTTAACAAAAGCTCATTGGTGTCAGGACACCTGATCAACTCATCCTGAGTGGATTCCTACCAAGGGTGGTAGAAGAGTGGATGTACCCAGGTTTTGGGGAACCACTATATTTCTTTGTGTAAGACCCCAATTTTTTTTTCTTTTTCGACACCGGGGTCTTAGGCCCAGAACCGCCGCCTTGCGGTGACACCTTCGCACCCGGGAAGGTCGTCACTACAAGACGCCGATTCTGCCGGCCAATTCGATCATAACAGTAGCAATATACTTAAGAAGGTAGCAAGTCCACAAAGAGAATCACATATATAGAAATAAACTCCACGAAGGGAGTGTCCACAGATAGTACATATAATGAAAAATCACGGGCTTATGCCCGGTACATCAAGTCCTCACTACATTTCTCTCATCGCGGAAGCAAACTAATACAACTACTATAGATCGGGACTCACTGTCCCTGCTGTCTGGACTCCAGTGCTACACTGTCCGATCTCCAAACGTGTCGACCTCCGGGGCTGCTCCTCCATGCTGGGCTCCGTGGTCCCCTAAATGATGTGGTTCGAAAACCGTTAGTCTAAAAGACTAAGTCCTATCGTCCCCCACCCCTTCCCCCATGGCTCCTAAAGCACCGAGCGGGGAGAAGGAAAGGGAAGGACATGAAGGTGGAGAGTATTCAAATTTCAGATGGCAGCGGAACTAAACTAACAGTGTAAGATGATAATAATCGTACAAAATAAATAAGTAACCTTAACTTATGCGAGTATACATAAGCTAAGGGATCTTTTGCAGGGCTCCTATCATATAAAAAGTCCCATACCGATTTATACGATAGGGTGTCGGTTCTATTAGCAGGTTTATAAAGTTGAAAGAGAACCTTGACTTATAGGCACGCTCACACGAACTTATAGGCCAAGGGGTCGTTTAGCAAGGCCTAATGTATAGAGCGTCCCATACCGCTTATACATTAGGTGACAGGTTATATGCGATGGTTATGCTATGAAATACATTTATGCCATGATGTGAACATGCATGTGCAACTCACCCACTCGACTCTGTGTACACAGACCTTTAGTTCCCCCTTTCGGAGCCGTTACCTCCCAGGATACCTCCGTAGTGGCAGACGGAAGCGGTGGGTTGGGCCTCGCCCACCTCTAAACCAGTAAAGCACTACCGGTCAGACCTATCGTACGCCTCAACGCTTGGTGCACTAAGCGGACGTCTGCGTACTCTTGCCGGCTGGCGTACCGGACTTCTGTTGGCAAGGTGCTAACCACACTTGCCGAGCCAACCATATTGGTGTCGGTGCATCGAACTCCCCAATATAGAAGACCCACCACCTTAAAACCTTTTATGCACATACAATAGTTATGAGTCAACCAACCAACCGAGCTAAAGTTCCCCGGACAATCCCGTCCGTCATAATCTACAACCGAGCCAAAGCTCACCGGACAATCCCGTCCGTCGTAATCAACAACTGAGCCGATGCTCGCCAGACCACCATCACAACTACTGGGCTTATTGCCCAAGTAACCCATACTATCTCCCGGGACACTGGGTGGGAAAGTGTGAAACCCTAAGTTTACTATTTACTGTATGCTTACGAAGTTTTGACTCTTCCTAATTACTACGAGAAAGACGATACGTTGAACCAGATAGGGGGTATTCTAAATAATCATCTGAATGCCCTGAATTATTTACTGGAGACTTATCATGATGCAAATGGACTAAATCCAAAGGATTATCATTTTTCCAATTATTCTGATATTTATTTAAATTCCCGTAAAGCTTCTAAGGGCTACCCATTGAGCATTAAGTGCACTTTTCAGAAAGGTATAAAGCTTCATAAATTCATGATAAATTCTAAATAACCATTCAACAATAAATCCAAGATATAACAATTTTTCAAGTATTCAAGTGACACTAATCAATTTTTGAAAATATATCTTTTTTCCTTTTATTAATGAAGTAAGTGCAATAAATATTCATCCAAAAATTCTTAATTAATTTTCTAAAGTAGATACTGACCTAAAAACATCATTGGTCAAATTTCATAATTATACAGTAAGTAAATTGCTCAAAATGATGCAAACAAACTAGATCCAAAATTGCTAAATGCAGACCACCAAGTCAATCTTCCTGTAAAATGGGATGTATATAAAATAATCATCCTACACTCCTATAATAATTAATGGAGGTTCATTATGACCTTTAAGTTCTAAATCCAGAGTTCCAAAATTTCCCTTACTTATTTGATAATTCATTTAATTATTTTAATGTCTAAAATTTCCAAAAATGAACATGAAGTACTACTTTCATTCAAGGAATCATTTTACAAATTTTATATGTTACTCAGAATAATGATATAACTTATCTTCCAAAATATATATTTCTTTTCAGTAAAGCTTTATCTTTAAATCAAATATTCATTTAAGTCCTTGGAAATTCATTTAATAAATATAAAATAATGTATTGCTTCCAAAAATTCAGGGAAATTTCAATTATGAATCTAATGGCATATACATGGTTTGGGACAAATTTCATAATTTATTTATTAGTAAATAGGCTTAAATGAATTTTTGAATAATTCCATCAAATGACAATCTTGTGAACTAACTACCTCATATACTTGTCCAAGAATTCTTATAAAATTTATATAAACTCTTTATGCTTCCAAACAACCTCTGCCAAAATTTCAGGACCTCTCAATTAGCAGAAGTAGCATAATAAATTATTTACTTAATTTAAGCATTTCTTGGGTTACAAATGAAGTGCTATAATTATTGACCCAGAATTCCCCATTAAATTACCAGAGGCTCATAATGTCCTTAACACCAATCTACCAAAATTTCATCTTAGTTTGAGGTGTTTAGCTAGCCCATTTCAATCCTAGAATGTTTGTGCCCTAAACTAGGGTTAGGGATTTTAGGGCCCTAAACATTCCAAAATGCCCTAATAATTTTACCAGAGGGTTATATTTACCAAAACTCTATCCCTACAAAATTTCATAGCCATACAAGGTGATTTGACCATATGCCCTTCACAAGGTACAAAAGCCCTTCCTTAGGGTTTGACCTAAGATCTTGGGCCAAACCAACTCCACTGCCCCCAAATTTCCTTTGGGAGGTGTATCCTGTCATCCCAAACTAGTGTACAAAATTTGAACCTCTGTTGAGGTGAATTGGACACTAAAAGCCAAAATTACAATTTGGACCAAAATACCCTTCTTAGGGCAAGGCTAGGGTTTGCTTGAATCCTACTCAAATCAACTCCAAACTTAATGAAATTTTAACCAGAGGTCTATATTCACCTCATAACCATCCCACCAAAATTTGGTTGAATTTGGACTTCATTTGACCCCTAATTTAATTTGCCCTAGCATAATTAAATTATTTACAAAAACTATAGGAAAATTATTCCCAACAATTCCCATTTTTGGGCAGGGTCTAGGTATAGGGTAGGGTGAGCCCCTGCCAAAATTTCAGCTTATTTAGACCAAGGATCAAGTGTGGGCATCCAATTTAATGACTGACTATTCATTTGTATAGGCCCCACCAAAATGAGTGCCCTGGCCAAACCAGTCACCCAATTTGGTTCAAACCAATTTTGGCTGAAAGTAGTCTCATAGGGCTAGGTTTTTGATGTTGACCACTTCTCTGAATCAGGCTCTTTATATTTTTAATAATTAAAACCAATAAATACCAATACTGTGACAATAATGAAATGAATCAAATATTAACCCTATAGTTTAAAATCATATGGCACGAATCTTGGCGCAATATTGGACGGGATCGGGTCATCTTCAAGCTCCAGCCGACGGCCCCGATTCAACCCGCCTGGAGCATCTTCCAGCGGCTGCCGCCGGCCATCCGGCCGCCTCCCCGACCTGCCACCGCCGCCGACACCTTCGTGGTGGTCGGGGCTATCTCCGGCCGGCGTCTAGGCCGCCGGAGAGCGCTTTTCCGGCGATCCCGAGACATGAAAAAAAAACGGGAAATCCATGGATTTTGAAATCTCGATCGGGCTCAATTGAGCCCGAACCTTGGCCCTATTGATTCCTATGATCTACCCATGAGTGAAGGAGTGGAGGAGGACCTGTGGTGGCGGCTGTAGCCGGGCTGATCGTCGGATTGGCATGGTGGTGGCCGGTGGTGGTCGGATTGCTCAAAAAGGCAGAATAGGGCTTGGTTTCTTCAGGAAAATGGTGGGGATTACTCCTTGGAGTCCAATGGAGCTTTTAAAGAGGTGAGGGGAGGTGTTAGGTGGCTGAAAACACCTTGGCCATTTTTGGCCAAAGTCCACATTGGCGGCTAGGTTGGTAGGGGTGGTGGAGCTTGCTCCAGCCAGTCAAAAAAACTGCTAGACTCCCCCTTGTCCTTCTGAATTGAATGGGGAGGTTGGGGAGGGGGGAGGAGGAGCACAAAGTCCTCCTTCCTTCTCTTCCTTCTCTTTCTCTCTCCTCCATGGATGACTTTCTCTCTCTCCTAGTCATCAAGCCTGAAATTTAGGCTCCTACATGTCACATGTCAGCCCACCAATCCATTTGGCCACTTGGGTCAAGGGTAGCCCTAATGAAATAGGAATGAGCTTGAGTTAGCCCATTTGGGCTAACTTGACCCAAAGTGGGACTAGGGCCCACCTAGGTCAATTTGATCCTTGAGGTTTCCTTAATAGGTCCTTGGTGACCCATTAGCCTCCCCTAGGGTCAAGGTGGGGTTGAATTGGCCCTTGAAGGTCACTTGGCCCTTAACTAGGGCATTTTGACCATTTTAGGTTAAGGGTTGACTTTGGTCAAACTAACCCCTTTGATTGGTCCCAATGGGTCCTTGGTGACCTATTGGCCTCTCACTAGGCTTATGAGGGTAGGGGTGGTGTCTATTGGGCTAAGGGACTACAATTGACCCTTGTGTAGGTCAATTTGACCTAATTAGGGCTATATTTGACTTTGGTCAACTTAGCCCTATTGACTGCTTTCCATGGGTCCTTAGTGACCCATTGACCTCTCACTAGGGTTATGGAAGTTTGGGTGGAGTATATTTGGCTAATAGACTGAAATGGACCCTTGTCTAGGTCAACTTGACCTAGCTAGGGTTATAGTTGACTTTGGTCAACTTTGGTCTTTTGACTGCTCTCCATGGGTCCTTAGTGACCCATTGACCTCTTTCTAGGGTTATAAGGGTATGGGTGGGGTCTTGGAGTCTTGGTGAAGTCCCATGATCACTTTTAGTCAAGGTTCTGAGATCTGCTAAGTGCAGACCACAGTGGCCCTATTCACACTACCAGGTCCACTTGTCTCTTCCTTGGGCTTTCTATGACAAAACCACTCCTAGGGGTCTAGTTGGAAATGGGATGTTACAAATCCCAATAAACAAAACAAAGATTTCGTCCCCGAAATCCATGTTAAGCTTACGGGGACTCCTATCGGGGAGGAAGAAACTTGTAACATCCCATGTAAGTTGAAAGTTTTATGCCACGTCTCCGTGATTGACATGCGAGGTTTAAGGCGTTTGTCGATGTTAAGACCAAATAGTCCAAATGACAAAAATCTAGACCCCAATAAACAAAAGTTTAGCCCATATCCTTGAAATTTTAGTTCTACTAGTTAAACATATGAAGGGAATTGAACATTTTGAGTGGTTGCGAGGAATACCTGACTGAAGAGTTCCGGGTATCTTTGTCGCATCAAGTCCTGGGGCTCCCATGTGTGCTCCTCTCTTCCGTGATTTCTCCACAGGACCTTGACTAACGGAACCTTCTTGTGGCATAGAACTCGTACCCCCTCGTCGTCAATCCGGATTGGTTCTAGGTGAACTGACCGATCAGATGCTATCGGTCCATCTGTGGTTGAAACTTGCTGCTCTGGACGTAGTAGAGCTCTCCTAAGAGAGGATATATGGAACACGTCGTGCAGACTCGCCAGCTCTGGTGGTAGTTCCAGTCTGTATGCCAAGGGACCGATCCGCTCCTAGATCCTATAAGGTCCCATGTACCTTGGGCTGAGCTTCTTCCTTTGTCCGCGTACCCGAGTAACTCCATGCATGGGTCGGATTTTCAAGAACACCTGATCTCCCACCTGGAATTCCATCTGACGGTGCCGAGCGTCGTAATACTTAGCCTGCCGGCTCTGTGCTTCTAGCATCCTGTCCCGTATCAATCTTACCTGAGCCTCGGTGTCCTCAACAAATTCCGAATCCAATGCCTTAGGGTCCTCGTCCTGTATCCATGACAGCGGAGTCCTACACTTTCGTCCGTACAACGCCTCATAAGGAGACATCTTTATACTAGACTGGTAGCTGTTATTATATGAGAACTCGATCAATGGTAACAATTTCTCCCAAGGTTCACCACGATCTAATATGCAGAGTCGTAGTAAATCCTCCAGCGTCCGGTTGGTCCGTTCCGTCTGTCCATCCGTCTGGGGATGAAAAGCCGTACTGAATGTTAGTCGAGTGCCCAAGTAAGTCTGCACTGACCTCCACTCCCTGGATGTAAATCGTCCATCCGGTCTGACACAATCGACTTGGGGACGCCATGATAGCGAACGAACTGCTCCACAAACTTCCGGACTAACACTCCCACCGAGTCATCCTTCCTAATTGGAATAAACCTCGCCACCTTCGTCAGTCGGTCGATGATTACCCATATCGAATCGTTCCCTGTCCTGGATCGAGGAAGTCCATGTATAAAGTCCATGTCGATATCATCAAACTTCCACTCTGGTACTGGGAGGGGCTGTAATAATCCTGCGGGGTTTTTGCACTCCGCTTTTACTAATTGGCACGCCTTGCAACGGGTCACGATGTAGGTGATATCCTTCTTCATGCCGGGCCAGAACATAGTCTTCTTCAGATCTGCAGTCATCTTCGTAATCCCCGGGTGTACCGAATATCGACTGCAATGAGCCTCCGTCATGATGTCTTCCCGGATCTGGCCTCCCTCTGGCATGTAGACCCGTCCTCTGAAGCATACTAAATCATCTCTCAGCATGTATTCTCCCGCAGTGCCTGCTTCTAAGGACCGGAATACCGGATCTAGCTGGGCATCCTGCCTCTGTCCACCCTTGACCCGCTCTTGTATGTCATCCGTGGCGATTAATGATGACAGGTACTCCCGGTATAGCCCAGGGTGATCCTCGGATACTAGGGATATTTGCATTTTATCAAACATCTGAATCAACTCCAAGGCCATCAATGGTGTTCCTACTTCAGTGTTTGCGGTCTTTCGGCTCAATGCATCTGCTACCACATTCGCCTTCCCCGGGTGGTAGTGCATCTCGTACTGATAATCTGCCAAAAATTCCACCCATCGTCTCTGTCTGATATTTAGCTCCTTCTGCGTGTCCACATACTTCAAATTTTTGTGGTCGGAGTATATGTCGCAGTGGACACCGTATAGATAGTGACGCCAGACCTTTAATGCAAAAATAACAGCTCCCATCTCTAAGTCATGGATTGGGTAGTTTTGCTCGTGTTTCTTCAGCTGCCGAGAAGCATAAGCTATCACATGGCCATTCTGCATAAGTACTGCACCCATGCCCTGGTAGGAGGCATCGGTGTAGACCTGGAATCCTTCTTTCCCTGAAGGGAGGGTAAGTATAGGGGCCGAAGTGAGTCGCCCCTTTAGCTCTTGAAAAGCCTCTTCACACCGTGGGGTCCAGGTAAAGGGCACCTCCTTCCTTGTCAGAGATGTGAGTGGGAGGGCGATACGAGAGAATCCCTCTACGAATTTCCGGTAGTATCCGGCAAGCCCTAGGAAACTTCGTACATCTGTGGCCGTCTTTAATTGTGGCCAGTCCCGAACTGCTTGGATCTTGGCCGGGTCCACTGCTAACCCAGCACCACTGATGATATGGCCTAGGAAGGCCACCTCCTTCAACCAAAATTGGCACTTGCTGATCTTTGCATAGAGCTTGTGCTCCCGTAGTTTCCTCAGAGTCAGCGTCAGATGTTGCGTGCGCTCCTCTTCTGTCCTTGAGTAAATGAGGATGTCATCGATAAACACGATGACAAATATATCTAAATACTCCTTGAACACCTGATTCATAAGGCTCATAAATGCTGACGACGCATTTGTGAGCCCGAAGGGCATTACAGTAAATTCGTATAGTCCGTATCTGCTACTGAATGCAGTCTTCGGAATGTCCTCTTCCTGGATCCGTAGCTGGTAGTAGCCTGATCTCAGATCCAATTTGGAAAAGAAGTGCGCCCCTTCTAGCTGGTCAAACAGCTCATCTATCCTTGGCAACGGATATGTATTTCGGACTGTCAATCGGTTTAGAGCTCGGTAGTCGATGCACAGTCTCAGAGTTCCGTCCTTCTTTTTAACAAACAAGACCGGGGCTCCCCAAGGCGAAGAGCTCGGTCGGACAAATCCAGCCTCCACCAGTTCTTGGAGTTGGCTTCGAAACTCTGTCAATTCTTTCGGGGCCATCCGGTAAGGGGCCCTAGCTGCTGGCTTAGCCCTCGGCACCAGCTGTATCCGGAAATCCTGCTCCCGGTGCGGGGGTAGCCCAGGCAGTTTCTCCGGGAATACGTCGGCAAAATCTCGCACCACCGGAATATCCGAGGTGGAGACCTTGGTTTCAGTCATCTCAAATATTACTTCATACACTTCTTCTCCTTGTAAGTGAGCCTTGACGGCTTGTACAGACGATAGTATGAGAGGGGGGATAGATTTTATACCTTCAATGACGAGGTATGAATCCCCATGTCTTACGGTAACTCTTTTGGACGTGCAGTCAATTTGAGCATGATTCCAGTTCAACCACGTCATCCCTAGGATCAAATCAAAGATTGGCATCTTTATGATCGTCGCTGGAGCTTCAAATATCCTTCCGCCGATCTCTGCCTCCATGTTGCAGTGGGCAGAGGTGAACAACTCCGATCCGTCGGGTAGTCGTATCCTCACCATCAGACCCGTGAATCGTTCCACGCCTTCCAATCCTTCTATGAAGGCCTCCGATACAAATGAGTGCGAAGCACCCGTATCAAATAGCGTATAAGCGGGTTTGCCGCTGATGAAAACTATTCCTGGGGTTTTGGGAAAAATTAAATGTCTCAGAATTCTAGCCATGGTTTTCTTTCCTAGATGGTCACTTCTATATCAAATTTAACTTCATGAGGAAATAACTTTAACCAAAATTTTCAGACATACCAGTGATTACTTGCTCCGGGTTTCGGGGCTGAGCCAGATCCAGTGCATAAATTTGCTCCCTCTGCTGCCTACGATCTGCACCCTGGAAACCACGTCCTCGACCACGTCCTCGTCCTCCAAACTGCTGGGCATGCGGGGCATCCTGGGGTGCTGGTAAAGGTGCTCCCCTCATGGGGCAGTTTCTCCGAATGTGTCCTATCTGATGGCAGTTGTAGCACTCCGGTGGGGGAAATGCCATACCCCCGGGTCTCGGTGCCTCCCTCATCTGAAGAGGCTGAGGAGCCAGTACCACCGGCTCCCTCGGCTCTCGTCTTATTTCCTGACGAGGTTGGTCTTCTGTTCTTCTTCCTTCTCTCCCATCTGTGATGCGGCCCCGCCGCTGATCATTCCGGGCTCCCTGGCCCTGGTCCTCTGTTGGCCTTTTTCGACCCCGAGTGGTGTGCCAATCGGCCTCAATCCTCTTGGCCATTTCCAAGATCTGAGAGATAGGTCCATCAGAAACGAACAGAAGGGCCTCCCTCAAGTCCTCTCGTAGACCCTTATAAAACATTTTTGTGTAGCCCGCCTCATCTAGTTGATACGAATCCGCGTAGCGAGCCAAGTGGTCGAACTCCCGATGGTACTCTACCACCGTCCTGGTACCCTGCTTCAACTGTAAGAACCGTTCCTCCAACTCATCCCTGGCTGATTGTGGAACAAAATGCTCTAGCAGCGCGGTCCTGAACTCCTCCCAGGTAACTTCCGCAACCTCCCTATCAACAAATCTTGTATCCAGCAGCGTCTTCCACCACCTCTTAGCATGGGACTCCAGGCAGGAGACAACCAAGGCCACCCTCTCCTCCCAGGGACATCGTATCCCAGTCAGCATTTCGTACATAATATCTAGCCACTCCTCTGTCCGTACAGCGGATTCTGTCCCCAAGTAAGATGGAGGAGAGAGTCCTCGAAAAATGCTCAGCCAATTGGCCCCCGGGTTCGGCTGCAGGGCCGGAACCTGCTGAGCCCTGAAAGCATCTAGAATGGCTGTCAGCGTTTGACCCAACTCCGAGTGTAAGAATGGAGTGGGGACCGGGGGAGGTGGTGCAACAGTCGGAGTCTGCTGAACTCTGCCTTGTGGTGTTGGCTGCGCTGGGGGCTGCGTAATAGAAGACAATTATAAGAAGTCTCACAGGTTTAACTAAAAGTGGACAATTTTCCATGTGATTTTTTCCCTTTGGGCCCACCACTGCTTCCGCTGCTTAGTTTGTCCGCAAACTAAACTCGAGCGGGGGTGTCCCAGGGTTAGTGGACTGCTACATTTCTTGATCGAGGTTTGCTCTGATACCACTTGTAAGACCCCCATTTTTTTTTCTTTTTCGACACCGGGGTCTTAGGCCCAAAACCGCCGCCTTGCGGTGACACCTTCGCACCCGGGAAGGTCGTCACTACAAGACGCCGATTCTGCCGGCCAATTCGATCATAACAGTAGCAATATACTTAAGAAGGTAGCAAGTCCACAAAGAGAATCACATATATAGAAATAAACTCCACGAAGGGAGTGTCCACAGATAGTACATATAATGAAAAATCACGGGCTTATGCCCGGTACATCAAGTCCTCACTACATTTCTCTCATCGCGGAAGCAAACTAATACAACTACTATAGATCGGGACTCACTGTCCCTGCTGTCTGGACTCCAGTGCTAGACTGTCCGATCTCCAAACGTGCCGACCTCCGCGGCTGCTCCTCCATGCTGGGCTCCGTGGTCCCCTAAATGATGTGGTTCGAAAACCGTTAGTCTAAAAGACTAAGTCCTATCGTCCCCCACCCCTTCCCCCATGGCTCCTAAAGCACCGTGCGGGGAGAAGGAAAGGGAAGGACATGAAGGTGGAGAGTATTCAAATTTCAGATGGCAGCGGAACTAAACTAACAGTGTAAGATGATAATAATCGTACAAAATAAATAAGTAACCTTAACTTATGCGAGTATACATAAGCTAAGGGATCTTTTGCAGGGCTCCTATCGTATAAAAAGTCCCATACCGATTTATACGATAGGGTGTCGGTTCTATTAGCAGGTTTATAAAGTTGAAAGAGAACCTTGACTTATAGGCACGCTCACACGAACTTATAGGCCAAGGGGTCGTTTAGCAAGGCCTAATGTATAGAGCGTCCCATACCGCTTATACATTAGGTGACAGGTTATATGCGATGGTTATGCTATGAAATACATTTATGCCATGATGTGAACATGCATGTGCAACTCACCCACTCGACTCTGTGTACACAGACCTTTAGTTCCCCCTTTCGGAGCCGTTACCTCCCAGGATACCTCCGTAGTGGCAGACGGAAGCGGTGGGTTGGGCCTCGCCCACCTCTAAACCAGTAAAGCACTACCGGTCAGACCTATCGTACGCCTCAACGCTTGGTGCACTAAGCGGACGTCTGCGTACTCTTGCCGGCTGGCGCACCGGACTTCTGTTGGCAAGGTGCTAACCACACTTGCCGAGCCAACCATATTGGTGTCGGTGCATCGAACTCCCCAATATAGAAGACCCACCACCTTAAAACCTTTTATGCACATACAATAGTTATGAGTCAACCAACCAACCGAGCTAAAGTTCCCCGGACAATCCCGTCCGACATAATCTACAACCGAGCCAAAGCTCACCGGACAATCCCGTCCGTCGTAATCAACAACTGAGCCGATGCTCGCCAGACCACCATCACAACTACTGGGCTTATTGCCCAAGTAACCCATACTATCTCCCGGGACACTGGGTGGGAAAGTGTGAAACCCTAAGTTTACTATTTACTGTATGCTTACGAAGTTTTGACTCTTCCTAATTACTACGAGAAAGACGATACGTTGAACCAGATAGGGGGTATTCTAAATAATCATCTGAATGCCCTGAATTATTTACTGGAGACTTATCATGATGCAAATGGACTAAATCCAAAGGATTATCATTTTTCCAATTATTCTGATATTTATTTAAATTCCCGTAAAGCTTCTAAGGGCTACCCATTGAGCATGAAGTGCACTTTTCAGAAAGGTATAAAGCTTCATAAATTCATGATAAATTCTAAATAACCATTCAACAATAAATCCAAGATATAACAATTTTTCAAGTATTCAAGTGACACTAATCAATTTTTGAAAATATATCCTTTTTCCTTTTATTAATGAAGTAAGTGCAATAAATATTCATCCAAAAATTCTTAATTAATTTTCTAAATTAGATACTGACCTAAAAACATCATTGGCCAAATTTCATAATTATACAGTAAGTAAATTGCTCAAAATGATGCAAACAAACTAGATCCAAAATTGCTAAATGCAGACCACCAAGTCAATCTTCCTGTAAAATGGGATGTATATAAAATAATCATCCTACACCCCTATAATAATTAATGGAGATTCATTATGACCTTTTAGTTCTAAATCCAGAGTTCCAAAATTTTCCTTACTTATTTGATAATTCATTTAATTATTTTAATGTCTAAAATTTCCAAAAATGAACATGAAGTACTACTTTCATTCAAGGAATCATTTTACAAATTTTATATGTTACTCAAAATAATGATATAACTTATCTTCCAAAATATATATTTCTTTTCAGTAAAGCTTTATCTTTAAATCAAATATTCATTTAAGTCCTTGGAAATTCATTTAATAAATATAAAATAATGTATTGCTTCCAAAAATTCAGGGAAATTTCAATTATGAATCTAATGGCATATACATGGTTTGGAACAAATTTCATAATTTATTTATTAGTAAATAGGCTTAAATGAATTTTTGAATAATTCCATCAAATGACAATCTTGTGAAATAACTACCTCATATACTTGTCCAAGAATTCTTATAAAATTTATATAAACTCTTTATGCTTCCAAACAACCTCTGCCAAAATTTCAGGACCTCTCAATTAGCAGAAGTAGCATAATAAATTATTTACTTAATTTAAGCATTTCTTGGGTTACAAATGAAGTGCTATAATTATTGACCCAGAATTCCCCATTAAATTACCAAAGGCTCATAATGTCCTTAACACCAATCTACCAAAATTTCATCTTAGTTTGAGGTGTTTAGCTAGCCCATTTCAATCCTAGAATGTTTGTGCCCTAAACTAGGGTTAGGGATTTTAGGGCCCTAAACATTCCAAAATGCCCTAATAATTTTACCAGAGGGTTATATTTACCAAAACTCTACCCCTACAAAATTTCATAGCCATACAAGGTGATTTGACCATATGCCCTTCACAAGGTACAAAAGCCCTTCCTTAGGGTTTGACCTAAGATCTTGGGCCAAACCAACTCCACTGCCCCCAAATTTCCTTTGGGAGGTGTATCCTGTCATCCCAAACTAGTGTACAAAATTTGAACCTCTGTTGAGGTGAATTGGACACTAAAAGCCAAAATTACAATTTGGACCAAAATACCCTTCTTAGGGCAAGGCTAGGGTTTGCTTGAATCCTACTCAAATCAACTCCAAACTTAATGAAATTTTAACCAGAGGTCTATATTCACCTCATAACCATCCCACCAAAATTTGGTTGAATTTGGACTTCATTTGACCCCTAATTTAATTTGCCCTAGCATAATTAAATTATTTACAAAAACTATAGGAAAATTATTCCCAAAAATTCCCATTTTTGGGCAGGGTCTAGGTATAGGGTAGGGTGAGCCCCTGCCAAAATTTCAGCTTATTTGGACCAAGGATCAAGTGTGGGCATCCAATTTAATGACTGACTATTCATTTGTATAGGCCCCACCAAAATGAGTGCCCTGGCCAAACCAGTCACCCAATTTGGTTCAA
Organism: Platanthera zijinensis; assembly: GCA_039513925.1. Lineage (NCBI taxonomy): Eukaryota > Viridiplantae > Streptophyta > Magnoliopsida > Asparagales > Orchidaceae > Platanthera > Platanthera zijinensis. The sequence continues at coordinate 153,288,837 of CM077087.1, forward strand.
ACCAATTTTGACTGAAAGTAGTCTCATAGGGCTAGGTTTTTGATGTTGACCACTTTCTCTGAATCAGGCTCTTTTTATTTTTAATAATTAAAACCAATAAATACCAATACTGTGACAATAATGAAATGAATCAAATATTAACCCTATAGTTTAAAATCATATGGCACGAATCTTGGCGCAATATTGGACGGGATCGGGTCATCTTCAAGCTCCAGCCGACGGCCCCGATTCAAGCCGCATGGAGCATCTTCCAGCGGCTGCCGCCGGCCATCCGGCCGCCTCCCCGGCCTGCCACCGCCGCCGACACCTTCGTGGTGGTCGGGGCTATCTCCGGCCGGCGTCTAGGCCGCCGGAGAGCGCTTTTCCGGTGATCCCGAGAAATGAAAAAAAAACGGGAAATCCATGGATTTTGAAATCTCGATCGGGCTCAATTGAGCCCGAACCTTGGCCCTATTGATTCCTATGATCTACCCATGAGTGAAGGAGTGGAGGAGGACCTGTGGTGGCGGCTGTAGCCGGGCTGATCGTCGGATTGGCATGGTGGTGGCCGGTGGTGGTCGGATTGCTCAAAAAGGCAGAATAGGGCTTGGTTTCTTTAGGAAAATGGTGGGGATTACTCCTTGGAGTCCAATGGAGCTTTTAAAGAGGTGAGGGGAGGTGTTAGGTGGCTGAAAACACCTTGGCCATTTTTGGCCAAAGTCCACATTGGCGGCTAGGTTGGTAGGGGTGGTGGAGCTTGCTCCAGCCAGTCAAAAAAAACTGCTAGACTCCCCCTTATCCTTCTGAATTGAATGGGGAGGTTGGGGAGGGGGGAGGAGGAGCACAAAGTCCTCCTTCCTTCTCTTCCTTCTCTTTCTCTCTCCTCCATGGATGACTTTCTCTCTCCTAGTCATCAAGCCTGAAATTTAGGCTCCTACATGTCACATGTCAGCCCACCAATCCATTTGGCCACTTGGGTCAAGGGTAGCCCTAATGAAATAGGAATGAGCTTGAGTTAGCCCATTTGGGCTAACTTGACCCAAAGTGGGACTAAGGCCCACCTAGGTCAATTTGATCCTTGAGGTTTCCTTAATAGGTCCTTGGTGACCCATTAGCCTCTCCCTAGGGTCAAGGTGGGGTTGAATTGGCCCTTGAAGGTCACTTGGCCCTTAACTAGGGCATTTTGACCATTTTAGGTTAAGGGTTGACTTTGGTCAAACTAACCCCTTTGATTGGTCCCAATGGGTCCTTGGTGACCTATTGGCCTCTCACTGGGCTTATGAGGGTAGGGGTGGTGTCTATTGGGCTAAGGGACTACAATTGACCCTTGTGTAGGTCAATTTGACCTAATTAGGGCTATATTTGACTTTGGTCAACTTAGCCCTATTGACTGCTTTCCATGGGTCCTTAGTGACCCATTGACCTCTCACTAGGGTTATGGAAGTTTGGGTGGAGTATATTTGGCTAATAGACTGAAATGGACCCTTGTCTAGGTCAAGTTGACCTAGCTAGGGTTATAGTTGACTTTGGTCAACTTTGGTCTTTTGACTGCTCTCCATGGGTCCTTAGTGACCCATTGACCTCTTTCTAGGGTTATAAGGGTATGGGTGGGGTCTTGGAGTCTTGGTGAAGTCCCATGATCACTTTTAGTCAAGGTTCTGAGATCTGCTAAGTGCAGACCACAGTGGCCCTATTCACACTACCAGGTCCACTTGCCTCTTCCTTGGGCTTTCTATGACAAAACCACTCCTAGGGGTCTAGTTGGAAATGGGATGTTACACTTTGTGTCTTCTGGATTGTTTGTTTGATTGTTGCTGTGTGCTGTGCTCTTAGTTTCTTGCTTCTTTAATTATTTTCTAGCACTCTACACTATAGTAGAAATTAAATTTTATATGTGTTGATATTTTCAAAACTGTGAAACTTATTTGAATAAACTCTATTCACCCCCCCTCTAGAGTTGAGATAGATCTTACCCTCACTTTCACCATCCTCACTCAATGCCAGGCTAACTAAAGGCCTTGATATAGCCAGCCTCACTGAACACCAGGTGAGCGGAAGGCATCAACATCACTCGCATCACTCAATACAAGGGAACTGAAGGCGTCGACAAAGAGAGCTTCACTAATGCCAAGCGAGCTGAAGGCATTGAAAGAGCCACGCTCACTCAATGCCAGGCGAGCTGAAGGCATTGACAAATTTAGCCTCACTCAACGCCAGGAGAGCAGAAGGCATCGACGACACTCGCCGCACTCAATGCCAAGGAACTGAAGGCGTCGACAGCACTCACCTCACTCACTGCTAAGGAACTTAAGGCGTCAATAGAGAGAGCTTCACTCAATGCTAAGTGATCTGAAGGCATTGATTGAGCCAGCCTCACTCAACGCCAGGCAAGCTGAAGGCATCAACATGGCCAGCCTCACTCAACACCAAGCGAGCTGAAGGTGTTTACAGGGCCAGCCTCACTCAATGCGTAATACCCCTACTTTTTCGGTGTTTATTTAAAATCCCTTTAGTGACGTATTTTGACGTCATGGCGTTACATTGACGCTTAGTTGGTGGGTACTACTATCGGAGCATGGCTTTCGCTCTTTAGGTATCTAAGATTTTGGCAGCTTGGCTAATTTCTGTGTGGTTTTGAGATTTCCCTTGCGAGTCGAGTTTGTTTTGGAACTCTGTGGAGCCTTTTTGTGATATTTGGTGTTTTGATCTTCAGGGGAGTTTTACCCGAGTTTTGTTTGTCGAATCTTACTTCGTTGCTCGGTTCGTAGCATCGATATTTAGTTTTGGAGCGAATTTCGTAGAACTCCGAGTTCATTCGTGTTATATTATATTATAACATATGAATATAATATTATGTTATATTATATCATATAAAATTATATTATATTAGATATTATATTTTATTTATCTGAGAGATAATATATAATATTTTATATTATATGTATATAATAAATAATATATAATAAGTACTATTATATTATATCCTGATGTAGTATTATATTATACAAATAAAGACTAATGACCGATTAATATTCATTATCTTCCTCCCCACGCTATCAGACTGAGAGTGCGGAAGAAAGAGAGCGGCGGGTTTTGTAAGGCTTTCGGTCACCACTTATAGGAGTGTCGGTGCTCGAAATCGTCATCGGAGAGTAGATCTGGAGAGCTCTCACCGAGATCTATATTTGTACGGTGAGCTTTTACCGTTTCATGAATTTTTGGGCGATAGGAAATTCATTTTGACCTTCTTTTGTCCTGAAAAGTTTCAATAATTGTTGCCTAAGGGTTCATGCGACTAGATCCTCGAAGAGGAGCGCTATGTGGCCGGATTTTTGTCGGATCGAGGCAAGTAGTGACTTATTCCCCTTGCCAAGATTTTATTTTCCTTGTATATTTTTTGTGTTATTCTTCCCTTATTAGCATTTAGCGGTAGAGTTGGATTCGTCCATTGCCGATCTGTTGAATAGTATAGTTCTTCAGGCTGATTTAACGTAGTCGATTCTGTAGGAGATATGCTGAGTAAATTTGTGGATTTTGGAAATAACCTGGATAAGATAATTTGTTGATTATTTGGCTAATATTAGGATCAAATCCATCGATTTCAAGTCAGTTAAATCCTAGGTTAATTCATCATATATTCTAGTCTTAGTAGATTTCGTCGGGTGTATGTGACAGTTGACATAGGATATTCAGTTGAGTTTAGGTGCATGTTAGCCTAAGTTAGATTTTACGAACATCAGTTTTTTGACTAAGTAAAAAAGCGTTGAGTGAAGGCTTGGCGTTGAGGTGGTATGTGAGACTAAGTAAAAAGTGTTGAGTGAAGGCTTGGCATTGAGTGGTCTGTGAGACGAAGTAAAAAAGTGTTGAGTGAAGACTTGGCGTTGAGTGGTCTGTGAGGCTAAGTCAAAAGCATTGAGTGCGTTAAGTGTACATCCCTTGGCGTTGAATGCATTTAGTGTTCAGTCTTAGGAGTTGAGTTTTCATCCTTGAGTGAAGTCAATATTGTTGAGTTAACTATTAGGCGTTAAGTGTACTCAATGCAGCGTTGAGTGTACTCAATGTGGCATTGAGTGTGGTGCCTTGGCATTGAGTGTGTTGATAGAGTCAAGTTTGGCATTGAGTGAATGTGCTCTGGAGTCGAGTGGAATCAGAGCTTTTGTTTTAGCATCGTGTGGACTCAACACGGTGTCGGGTGAAGGTAATTCGCTAAGTAAAACTGTTTTCCATTGAGTGCGATGAATGCACTCTATGCGGCGTCTAGTGTAGGCTAGGCGTCGAGTTAACTCGACGCTTTTTCGTAGACTTGGTATTTTGTGGCCGAATTGTAACTAATTCATTGAGTTGGGCCTTAGGCCGATTTCTTGGATTTATTTTTTTCCTTCATGTCATTGTTGGAGAAGCCCAGTGTTTTGGTTACGATTTGTCTCTGTTTTTGGCTAAGTTGGCAGTGGATAAAGGACAACCAACTTGATGTTTTTTAGTGAATTAATTCCTTGGTGGGTTTACCCATTGTGGGCATGTGACTGTTGGTGTGCTGGTGTAACACCCTATCCGCCGCATAGCATATAGCAGTAGGTCCGGCCGGGGCCCGACGCCATATACTACGGACAGACCGATTGGTTACGCGTTGAAACCATTCAACCAATCATGTCGTCCTACACAACACCTAGCAGAAGTAATTTAATAGGTTGCAAAAGAAATAAGAACCCAGCCACAACAGCATGAATGTCCACTACAAACTCAGGAATGTATACATAACAAAAAGTAGAAATGGCCTTAAGGCCTTACACTGTTCACTTAACAAAAGAAGTGTTTTCATACTTCGGCTCGCAGGCCGGCCATACATGAAAAACGGGAAAGAAACATAAGCAATTAGGCCTTCGAGGGCCGGCACAGCAACAAGGGCTTTAGCCCGCTATTTCCCGCTCTGCTCCGCAGCACCTGCAAGCAATAAACCACCGCCCGGTGGCAAACAATAGCAACGGTCAGCAATGCTGACCAAGTTATAACGATCCCGCCCCCACATTCGGGGCGGCGATGCTCTTTCCCTGCACTTTATTAGCATAGGCATTTATATCAAGTATTTGCACTTCACCACAGGCGTAGGCTCGCACGGCCACACACCCCGTGCACTCAGGGCACATTCTCGGCGAACCGGCCAACGTCACGTTAATTCAAGCCATAGACGTTCCCAATCCACCACCGCCTCTTGGACGGTTATCCATATGAGCATTTTGTCTTATTGGCCTTGGTCACGACAATTTAAGCCATAGACCGCCAAAGACCCTCATCCATGCCAACGGTCCTACCGAACGACATAGACCGGGTACGGTTCCCCCTGACCCATGCTCATACCGCAACGACAATTTAAGCCATTTGCGCAGGCCAAGACTCACCGAGTCCCGTTTCCACCACAATAATCACATAACCCGGTTATGTTCACGTTGGCCCCCGGCTACCGTGTTGGCAAAACCCGCTTTTGCCCATTTTTCCGGGTGCACCTTGGAGTTAATCTCCAAGGCTCCCTGATGCAATCTACCACGTAGAAAACCCGAAAACACACAAACATCCGGATTCTTGCCCGGTACAAATGCAATGCAACATCACCGATCCGGACCAACATGTTCGAATAGGCTTCACACACAATGCCTACGTCCGTTTTCACACACGGACTCTACACAAGGGGGACTTCACATATCTACCCCAAGGAACGCTCCAACTCTTCGCTCACTCGCGAGAGAGGGCTTCCTATGCAAAGGAAAAGAGGGCTTCACATGCCCAAGGATGAGAAATCGTTACCCTTGCGTTCTTCCGTGGCGCCATGAAAATCTATGCGGATGAAAAGCACCGCAATCTCCTTGCCTCCGCGGATCCGAAGACGGCTCGCGATTTGGAGCTCCGAATCTCCACCGGCCGCCGGAGTTGACCTCCTTCTTCCTCCTCCAAGCTCTCCCTTCTCTCTAGGTTTTAGAGAGAGAGTGCCCAAGTGAAATAAGGGTTTCAAAACCCTATTCCCGGCTAAAACCACCCAGGAGCAGCCCCCCACCGTCGGATCCAAAGCCAAGGAAACGAACGGCCAGGATTAGATCTGAAATCCCAAAAACTGGGCCGAACACGGGTTCACACACGGCCGTGTGCCTGGCCGTGTAGCTCATTCGCCGTCTCGACCAAAATTGAAAACCAGCAACACGGCATGTGACACGGCCTCCGACACGCCCGTGTCGCCTGCGACACGCCCGTGTCGAGACCCGTGTCACGCCCCCCCCCCCCCCCCCCCCCCGTGTGCAATTTATCAACACTTCGCAGTCAGAGAGGTACATGGCTTGGTGACACGGCATCAGACACGCCCGTGTCAAACTAGACATGCCCGTTTTCGTGCCCGTGTCATTACCCGTGTACCCAACCGCACAGCCCAGGTGTGACACGGCCTGGGACACGCCCGTGTCCTAGGCCGTGTTCCACCACACGACCATCGTTGACTTGAACTGGTCGACTACACGGCCAGCTCGACGGCCCGAGCTCGACACGCCCGACACGGCCTCCGACACGCTCGTGTCGGGGCCCGTGTCACCTGCACCAAAATCTCGTCTTGGCCTAATTCGATCCCCGTCGCTCCTACAACAATTTGGGGTGTTACAGCTGGGTAGGTTCCTACCATCGTAGGTGCCGGTTTTTCCCCGGATTGGGTGTGTCATGGTATAAGATCACTTTTCCTTTGGCCCTTGTGAAGTTTTTGCTGTTGGTATGTTGGGAAGGTTCCCACCACTACAAGTGTCGGTAATTTCGGTGTTTTCGCTCACTAAATTATGAGTTGATTAATTCCTTATAATTACACTTACTTATATGTATGTTTGGTGCAAATTCCTTACATTTTAACTTGTAAGTTAGTCTTTTCTCATTATTTTTTGATTAGGGTTGGTAACTCTTTGTTCCTTTTTGTTTATTGTGAACCTTTTTATCTTTGATCACTACTTGTATTTTCATTCTTATTGAGGTGTTCTTTCTTTGAATGCCTTATCTTTGGAGAAGTAGCCGGCTGAGCGGCTAGGGTTGGTTTTGGCTGGTGTTCTGCAGCTGTCACTTCCTAACCGGTTGTGAGGTGCTTGTTATTTGTTTTCCTTTAGTTCAAACATACATTATTTTGGTGGGTTCGTGTTAGGTTATTGACGCCCAAGGGATTTTGTTTAACGTTAACTACTTGCTAGTAACTAAGTCTTCCTTTATGACTTATTTGATTTACTTGCTCTCTGAGAAGGTTTTTTTGCTAGTTTGCATGTTAGATATTTTAAAATATAACCGTATCATTTTCACTACCTCATACATGTCATCTTTTAAAGCTAAAGACACTATATTCCAACTAGCGTGCAAACTATTTATATACTTATACTAAATCTAGAGTCATGCATTCCGTGAGTTATCCTATGTGGATGTATATGCGAACGTAGGATGTTAATCATTGAAAGTAATGTATTTTCCACAGCGTATAATTATATTTTACTGGTGGACTAGGGTATCCACTGAGCCGAGGGATACGACTAATCAATTAATCTTAAACTGGATTTTCTTCATAATAACTTATGAATTTCATATAAAATGTAGAGTTGGAGTCTTGACTGAGCGTCTGCAGTTATCCCCTGCACGATGTGGCATCACAACACATATATTCTTTTACTCTAATATACATTTAAATTCGGAGAAAATGCGGGTTGTGACAGTTGGTATCAGAGGGATAGGTAGTTTGGCAATTGGTCGAACAACCATCTCAGGTTAGTTTTAGTTATCTTGTTCCATTGCATACACACACTGATGTGTCATCAGTACGACTTGGCTGAAGCCTGAACACTACACTCATAAGCATGACAAAAAGTATACGGGGCATATTATATTGTATGGGATGCATAATATGTGTTTGTATATGGATCCTCATAGGGGGAAACAGGTGACTATTATGTAGTATGGGATACATAAAAATCATAAATTGAATGCACATTAGATTTTTCTTTTCGTTGCATGCGATATTATGTAGTATGGGATACATAATATTTCATATGTATGCCGCTCATAAAATACACTAAGGCCTTTATTAGATTCCATATCACAACATGCATGACATAGAATTGCATTAGCACACATGCCAAGCTAAAGATTTACATGATGACACATGTACACACATGGTTTTTGATCAAAAATAATAAGAATTCATGCATTCATGGTCTATGCACATGAGTCAGAGGGATGCCGATATATTATCCTAAGTTGAAGCATGACATCATTGATAAAAATCCCAGAGCAAGTTCGTAACTTAAGCAAGTATTTGTGCATGTCTTGTCTGAACTAAGTTGTGTAGTTCTAGTGGTAAGCTATGTATTGATTAGTTGTGTGTTGTGTTGTTTAGAATGCCGCTGAAGCATCCTGCGATGAGGTCGACCCCCCAGTACGAGGGAGAGTCGTCTGGGGCGCAAAATGAGGCTATGATAGAAGGACTGTGACAGAGTAATGAGGCTCTGTCTAGGCAAATCGTCGAGATGCAATCGTAGATCCAAACCTTATTGACTGTTGCGTCAAGACAACCGCCTAGACTGTATGAACCTACAATGGGTCAAGTTGTTCTGGTTCCTCTTGCTCCTCTGGTGCATCTAGTTTTGTTGCCACCAAAGATGAACTATATCTCGCATTTTCAGCGATTGGGACCCCCTATCTATGATGGTAGAGCTGATTTCATGACCTTGGATGACTGGATTATAGTGATCGAGGAGATGTTCTTATACTCAACGATTTCTTCCAACCAGAGAGTGATGGTCGCTGCCTTTCAGCTAAAGGGTCTGGCAAAGAGCTGGTGGTTGAGAGAAAATGAGAACTTGAAGGACGGATGTTCGTGGGGAGCCTTCAAGGAGTTATTGCTGAGAAAGTTTCTGTCGTCGGTCGAGCAAGACCGCTTGATGAATAATTTTATGTATTTGAAGCAAAGGCAACTCACTGTGAGTGAGTATGAAGTGGAGTTCGGTAAATTGAGTCGGTTTGCTCCAGATCTGGTATCCTCGGAATCTAGTAGAGTTAAGCATTTTCTGGGTGGTCTTCAGAATGAATCTAACAACTGGCTAGTGATTATGGGTCTGTAAGTTTTGCTGAAGTTGTAGAAGCTACTTTAAAGGTCGAAGCAATCGACAGTGCAAAGAATCGCGACCAGCAGATGAGGGAAGATAAGAGGAATTCTGATGAGGGTAAGAACTCTAAGGAGTCTGGTTCTGTTTCAAGGAAGAGAAGCAGGGAATTGTGCAGTTTATGTGGTCGGTCAGGCCATCCATTTGACAAATGTTTCAAGAGATTGGGAGCTCAGAAGCAAGAGCATGTGCATGCGATTCAGAGCACTCCCAAAGGAGAACTTGTTTATGCTTTGTAAAAACAAAGGGGGCATGATGCTGCCCATTGTTGGGGTAAGGATAGCGTATGCTTTCAGTGCGGAGAGAAAGAACATTACAAGTCAAAGTGCTCGCAGTCTTAGCCTATGTTGTAGCCAGTACCACTTTAGGCTTTGCCGCTACCGCCGTATTTGGACAAAGGAAAGGGCAAGTTAAACGTGGTGACCATGGAGGAAGCGCAGACATACCCCCAGGTGATCTCAGGTTCGATCCTAACCTAGTTTGTTTTTAGCTCATAGTTGTAGTTTCGATGTTGCTTGGTTAGTTATGTATACAATTTTATAGGGAAGTTTAAGGTAAAGAATTGTTGGGCGCGCGTTCTTTTCGATTTTAGGGCTACCCACTCATTTGTTGCTAGGACCTTTGTAGAGCGCCATTGTTTGACTCTTGATCAAGTTGGCGATTCCTTTCATGTTAAGTTTCCATCTAATGATTCGGTGGTGTCGGACCAGGGTATCCTAGGTTGTCCGTGTCTTTTGGGCGATTTCCTAGTTGTTGTTGATTTGAGGGTGATAGACCTGGAGGACAACGGTCAACCCGGGAGTGTTTATGGTTTTCCGCGCCAGGATTCCCCGATTTTTTTGCGGTTTGTGCTTGAAAGCTTTTAGATTCCAGTTGTTATGCTTACTTGGTTTCTGTTTTGTAAACCGCTAGTGGTTTGCCGTATGTCGAGGATATTCCTGTGGTGTGAGAGTTTCCTGACGTCTTTGTAGATAGTCTTCCTGGTCTTCTGCCTGAGAGAGATGTGGAGTTTGTTATAAATATAGAGTCGGGTACTCGCCCAATTGCTAAGGCACCATACCGTATGGACCCGCGTGAGCTGGAAGAGTTGCATACCCAGCTAGATGATTTATTGCAGTATATTTCATTAGGCCAAGTTCTTCGCCTAGGGGTGCTCCTGTTTTGTTTGTAAAGAAGATGGATGGGTCTTTAAGGTGTGCATCGATTATCGAGAATTGAACAAGATAAATATCAAGAATAGGTATCCCTTACCGTGGATAGATGATTTGTTTGATTAGTTGCGTGGTAGTATAGAGTTTTCGAAGATTAACCTTCGTTTGGGCTACCATCAGTTTAGAATCTATGAGTCGGATGTCCCGCGGACTGCTTTTCGTTCTCGGTACGGGCATTTTGAGTTCTTGGTAATGTCCTTTGGATTGAAGAATGCACCCTCTGACTTTATGGACATGATGAACCGAGTGTTTAAGGATTTCTTGGATCATTTTGTAGTTGTTTTTATTGATGATGTCCTGATTTATTCTCGGAGTACTGAGGAGCATGCCCACTACTTGCGTTTAGTCTTGTCTGCTTTGAGAGAGCATAAGTTGTATGCCAAATTGAGTAAGTGCAAATTTTGTCTAACTCAGGTTTTTTTTGGGTCATGTTGTGAATAAGGATTAAATTTCAGTTGACCCCGAGAAGATAGCCACTGTTATGAATTGGAAAAGACCTACCACACCCAGAGAGATAAGAAGCTTCCTAGGGTTGGTTGGCTATTATAGAAAATTTGTGCAAGGATTCTCTATGTTGTTTGTGCCGCTGACAAAGCTTATGCAGAAGTACAGAGCATTCATCTAGAGCGATAAATGCGAAGGAGCTTTTCAGGTATTAAAACAGAGATTGTGCACTGCTCCAGTTTTGTATTTGCCTACCGAAGGAGTAGAGTATGTCGTTTATGTGGATGCATCACATGTTGGGTTGGGATGTGTCCTGATGCAAGAAGGTAAGGTAATTGCGTATGGGTCGAGATAGTTAAAGATTCATGAAAGAAACTACCCTACGCATGATTTGGAAATTGCGGCTGTGATTTATGCTTTGAAGCTGTGGAGGCATCTATTATATGGCGCCTTGTGCAAGATCTATATGGACAATAAGAGTTTGAAGTACGTTTTAACTCAAAAGGAGTTGAACCTGCGCCAACGTAGATGGTTCAAATATGTCGCGGACTATGATGTTGACATTTTGTATCATCCAGGCAAAGCAAATGTGGTATTCGATGCCCTGAGTAGAAAGATCGCGCAAATCTTTGGACTTTCAGTGAAATCCTTGGTAGAAGAGTTTTTGTTAATGGGTATCTCGGTCGGAAGTAGCGACTCGTCGAGCAGTTTGGAAGTGTCAGAGCCCTCTTGGATTACACTCACAAGGCTGCATCAGAAGGATTATCCCGATTTGCAGCACCTCCGTAATAGAACTGAGAAAAGGGAGTTACCAGACTTTTCCATTGATGATGCAGGTACTTTGAACTACCACGATAGATATTATATCCGCGCTGTTGAGGATATCTGAGTTAAGTTGTGCAGTGAGGCGCATGGCTCTAGTGTTGCCTACCACCCTGGTCTTACCAAGATGTACCGAGATCTGAAGCAGATCGTTTGGTGGTATGATATGAAAGTTGATATAGCCAGGTTTGTGTCAGAATGCCTAACCTGCAAGCGAGTTAAGGCTGATCATAGAAGTTCAGGTGGCAAGTTGACGCCTTTAGAGATTCCAATTTGGAAATGGGAGAGTATTTCCATGGATTTTATTATTGGTTTGCCGAGATCTCCCTGAGAGTATGATTTTGTTTGGGTTATAGTGGATAGACTAACGAAGTGTGCTCACTTCGTGTCTTTCAAGATTTATTACTCCAAGAAGAAAATAACAGAGTTGTACTTGGATGAGAGTATCATGTTATATGGAGTGCCGGTGAGTATTATGTTGGATCGAGACTCCAGGTTTATGTCTCGCTTTTGGAAAAGTTTACAGGAAGGGTTGGGTACCGATCTGAGGTATTTCACCACTTATCTTCCGCAGACCAATTGAAAAAAGAGAGAGTAAACCGTATTATGGAGGATATGATCAGATGTTATATTTTTGACCACGGGGGAGCGTGGGATGAGTGACTCATATTGATGGAGTTTGCTTATAATAATAGTTATCAAGAGAGCTTACAGATGGCCCCGTTTGAGGCCTTGTATGGGAGACATTGCAGAAATCTTTTGTTTTGGGCCGAAGTATGTGAAAGACCGTTGCTGGGTCCTGAAGCTTTAAAATAAATGGATACTTCTGTGAGACATATTCGAGTGAAGCTTCGAATAGCTCAGCAGCGTTACGAGAAGAATGCCAATCGGCGTAGGATTGATCTGGAATTTGCTGTTGGGGACATGGTGTTTCTCAAGGTTTCTCCGATATCTGGTGTTAAGAGGTTTGGAAAGAACCACAAGTTGGATCCTAAGTATGTGCGACCTTTTCAGGTTATTGAACGCATCAGAGTGTCAGCTTATAAGCTGGATTTGCCCACAAGTTTTCTTGGGGTGCATGATGTGTTTCACGTGAGCCAGTTACAAAAATATGTGCTTAGTGACTGGTAAGTTCTTGATTCTGCTCCTCAGTTGGAGCATAATCTTTCCTATGTTGATGTGCCTATTCGCATTCTGGATACTCAAGATCGGGTGTTGCGAAGGAAGATCATACCCATGGTTAAATTTTTGTGGCGGAACCAAGAACTGGAGAGTACGACTTTGGAGTTGGAGTCAGCTATGAGGGAGCATCATCCTCATATGTTCTCCTAGTTTCTTTGGTATGTGTTTCGATTCTATAATCTTTGATTATTTTCCTTCTATAGAGGAATCTTTTGTGCGTAAAGTTTCAGGACAAAACTTTCTTTTAAGTGGAGTGGCAGTGTGCCCCTGCTTTTTTGATGTTTACTTAAAATACCTTTAGTGACGTATTTTGAGGTCAGGGGGTTACAATGACGCATAGTTGGTGGGTACCGCTGTCGGAGCATGGATTTAGCTCATTAGGTATCTGAGGTTTTGGTAGCTTGGCTAATTTCTAAGTGTGGTTTTGAGATTTCCCTTGTGAGCCGGGTTTGTTTTGAAACTGGGTGGAGCCTTTTTGGGATATTTAGTGTTTTGGTCTTCGGGGGAGTTTTACCTGAGTTTGGTTTGTCGAATCTTAAGTTCTACTTCGTTGTTGGATTCCGATGCAGGCTAACGGTTCAGACGAATTAAACTACGCGCTCTTTGGTTCGACAATTAAATTAGATTCGCAGCGTGCGGTTTCTCTACTTATCACAATCGATATCTCAAGCAATTAATGGCACAAAAATTCAACAACGCAAAGGGTCGCTACCCCTTTTATATATTGAACAAGGGCTATATGCCAATGTTCGCTCAAGCGAATAGGACCTACCTGATCTGGACAATTAGCAATTCAAATTAAATTTTTCCGCAAACATTCCCAAACCCAACAAGAGAAGATCCGGACTAAAATAGCGATTAAAAAGAAGACCAAATCAATCTCAAATTAATTTAAATCGAGGTTAACCAAATCACTTGAACTCGATGGGAAATCAAGGAATATGAATCCAATTTCTACAAGCATTCACGAGATCAACCCGATCCAAATTGTACGAAAATATTCGGATAATTTAATGCTTGAAATTTAGATTCTATTAAAGCACTCTTTCAATATAAATAAGAACTAATTACTAGCCTTAAATTCAACCAAATCTCACAACAATATAGAAGAAACAGACAAGAGATGTGTTGGAACCCCACCTTGTTTTGGGTTGATTTGGGCTAGGTTCACTATTAGGACTCTCAGATGACCCATTGTATAGTCTAGGGTCATAAGTCTTTATCAGGGTCTAGGTCAAGTTAGAAAACCTAGAGTGACTGGTTTTCACCTTCAGAAGACTTAGAGGCAGAAGACCTCTAGAGAAAGCACTTTTCTAAGAGTCAGAAAAAGCGTTCGACGATAGCTGAACTCAGCTCGACGATCGTCTATTTCAGATCGACGAACTCAGAGTTTCTTTTCTGAGTTGAGCTCGCCAAAAGTTCAGCTGAGATCGACGATTTGTCAGCTTATACCAGAAACTCAGCTCGATGAAGTGTTATCTTAGCTCGACGAATTTGGAGCTCCATTCGACGATTTTCTACCTCTTGTCTACCATCTTCAGTTCGACGATATTGGATCTCAGGTCGATGAAATTTGTTGTGTTCGACTATATTCTCCTAGATTCAGTTCGACTATTTTCTCTCAATTTCAGTTTGACTAAGTCAGAAGTTTTTCAAATTATATTATATTATGTATGTAATGCTCTAGTAATTATGCTCAATATTCTTATGAATATAGCCGTTCCATAGTAGCATTAATTATGGTTTTCACAGAGTTATTACTTAACATATTTCCTGGGACAGTTGAGAAAATTCATTTAATACAAATTCTATCCGTTCAACTCCCAGATTTTCTACAGTCAATCAAGGATAAGGAATTCAAAATTCAAATGTTATTATCTGCAAGGAATATATAAGGTTTTCTTTTTCTTCAAGACAAAAAACAATAAAGAGAATTAGAAAAGAATTAATACATACAGAAAATAAGAACACGCAAAAAATGGCAGTCAGGAATACATTCTTACTTCAAGAATTTTCAAGAGACAAAAATCAACAACTTCTGTCTGAAAGTTTCTCGAAGATCTTCAAGCAGTCCGAAGGCCTACACCCTGAGCAAAACTCTCTTTATCCTGAACAATTCTACTTCTCAAGGGGAGCTTTGACAAAAGCAAAATCCACCAGTCTTCTCTCAGATTGTTGACAAAGAAGAACATCATCTTTATTTTCATTCACCACTATAAAAGGGTTTTTAACTCCCTTCAAAAGTTATCATTCAGTTGTCAAGTCTCCTGATCAAAAAACTTAGTTTGGTTTTTGGGCACCTAGTCAAAAGCTCAAAGGGTTTCAAGGTCTCCCTTAAAAATAGATCTTGTGGTGGCAGGGCACCTGATAAAAAACCAGTAGTGGATTCATACCAGAGTTGTAGAAGAGTGGATGAACCCAAGTTTAGGAGAACCACTATAAAATTTTTGTGTCTTCTGGATTGCTCCATTTTTTATTTTGTTGTGCTGTGATTTTTGTTTTTTGTTTTCTTCCCTCATAAATATAGTTATCAGTTATTTTAATCCGCAATAAAAATTAATCAAATGTTTTTAAAACTCTATTCACCCCCCACTAGAGTTAGTGTGATCTATCCCTTCTCTTTCAATTGGTATCAGAGGGAGGTTATTTGGTTTCACAAGCTAACACCTGAACAAAAAGACATTTGGTAGATCCCATTTACTCTATTGTCTTTCTAAATCATGGCACATAATAAATAATATTAAAGCACAAGACCTCCAGTGTGCAACCATAAGAAGTTTGTATTTTGGAAGGCAAGGATTTGGCTGTATATGAATTCCATTGATGAAGACATCTATAATTCTATTTTGACAAGTCCCCCTACTCCTTCTACAACAACATCTACAAGTACCAGTGCAGTTCCACCACCTGAGTGGACTGATGCACAGAAGAAATAAAAGGTTATAGATGCTAAAGCTATGAACATCTTAGCTCAAACCATGTCTGATGATATATTTCATAAGGTAGCTGAATGTATGTCAGCAAAGGCCATTTGGGATTCCCTTACCAAATGGTAGCAGGATCTGCTGATGAGAGGAAAGATAGAAGATCCCTTCTAATCTCACAGTATGAAAATTTTAAAAAGGATGAATCAGAGTCAGTTGCAGATATGTACAACAAATCAGCTTGATTGTTAATGAGCTGAAGAACATGGATAAGAATATCTCATTAATAGAGATTAATGATAAAATCATTATGTGCTTCCCCAGCACATGGGATTCTAGGATCTGGCCAATCAAGGAGGCCAGAAGTATAAATAAGATTTCTACTGAGTCTTTGTTAGGCAAGCTCAGGTCCTATGAGCAGCTGATCAAGACCAGGGAAGCTGCTGAACTAAAGACTCTTACCTCAGGAAGGAAGGAGCAAAGCTTTGCCTTTAAGGCATCTAAAGAATCTGAAACTCTACCTGCCAATGAAGAGCTAATGTGCCAATTAGCTAAAAGATTTTATAAAATGGCAAATACGGAATTCAAAAGAATATCAATAAGAAAGGGGGATAAACCAAGGTATGACAAGAATCCTACAAAGGAAATTTTCTGTTATGGATGCAGGAAGCCAGGATACATTCTTCCTGAATTACTAGAGGCTCAGAAGAAGGAAACGAGAAAAGAAAAGGAATACAAGAAACACTCCAGCAAGCCCTTCTCCAAAAAATATAAGAAGAAGAAGGAAAAAGGCTTTGTAGCAGAAACTTGGAGTGAGTCAGAAGAAGAGAATTCATTCAGTTCCAGTGAGGATGAAGAAGAGGAAAAAGTAAGAGAAATCTCCTTAATGGCAATTGATGCTTCATGCAGCCTCTCAGCAGCTGAAGAATCAACATCAGAATAAAAATCAGAATCAGAATCAGAAGAGGACCAGGTAATAACTTCTTTTGATTTTACTTCAGAACATTTTAAAACTGAATTCAAACTTTCGTGTAATGATCTAATTTAATCTGAGAAGAAAATCAAACTTCTCAAAGAAAAACAAATAGAATATGATAATTTGTTTTCAGAAAACATCAAACTCAAAGCTGAATTAGAATCAACTTCAGAACAAGTTATTTCTTTAAAAACTAAATTAAATAAAGCAAGAAAATTTGAAGAATCCCTAAATGGGAGAAGTATAAAATTAATGGATATCACCAGCACAGTAAATGCTAGGCTAAATGGTAAATGGTCTTAGGAGCTTCATCTAGTCAGCCACCTATTCTTTAGAAAAATATTTTATCAACCCCAATAAAATTCATCTCTGCTAAGGAAAAAGGAAAAGAAGTTTTACAACTTACATATAAAAATATTGAAATCTTACCAAAGAACAAATCAAAGAAACATAAAAAATCTCATAAAAACAATGTTCAACAAAATTCGTTGACTCAGATCAACAAAATCAGTATTTTGCATCGAACGGCAAACGACGAACTCTGAACCCAGAATTTGGGTACGATTACTCAACAATGGGTGCTCGACGAAATCTATATATTTCGTCGAACAGAGATTGACGATTGTGGAGTACAAAACATTAGTATTATCATTCTGTGGACCGAGATCGACGATATAAATACTTTTCGTCAACCTTAGATCGACGAACTCAACTAAATTCATGAACCTCAAATTTTGAAAACAAAAATTTTAATTTCCATCAAACTAAATATCAGAAAGCAAAATTTGTTAACCCCTTTACTCAATGGATTATACCACCTAGAAGATTTCATCCCTTAGGATATAAAAACCAACCTGATTATTCTTTTATTTCTAGTTATAAATTTGAGAAGAATCAAGGGTCCAAGGTTACCTGGGTCAAGAACACCTAATTTATTTTCTTGCAGGTGATGGACTATCCTACCACAGAGCAACAGTGCTACTTGGATAGTGGATGCTCAGAGCATATGACAGGCAACAAGGGAAATCTAACAAGTTTCAAGTCAAAGCTTGGACCAAAGGTGATCTTTGGAGACTCCAATTGTTGCCAAACAGAAGGTTATGGGAATGTTAAAGTTGGAGACGTTACTTTCAAGAAGGTAGCCTCTGTGAGTGGTCTCAAGAATAACCGGATATCCATAAGCTAATTATGTGATGAATTTTATCAGGTATCATTTAATAAATCTTGTTGTATTATTACTTCTAACAGTAACAAAGTTTTTTTTAATGTACATCGGAAAGGAAACATATATATAGTAAATTTTAAGTCAGCTAGTTAAGAGATTTGCTTATTTAATCAGATTAGTAATAAAAATGAAATATGGCCTAAAAGACTAGGACATGTAAACTTAAAAAATATTGCTAAACTATTTAGGGACAACCTTGTTAGAGGATTGCCTTCTTGCCCCTACAAGAAGGAAAGTCTCTGCAGGGCTTGTCAAATAGGCAAGAAAACAAAAAATAGTTTTAAATCAAATAATAAGAGTGATTCACCAAGAATCATGTACTTGCTACACATGGATATTTTTGGACCCATTGCTGTACAAAGTATGGGAGGGAAATCTTACACTTTAGTTATTGTTGATGACTTCTAGAGATTCACTTGGGTGTTCTTTCTGAGAAACAAGTCAGATAACTTTAAAGTTCTTACAGATTTTCTTAGAAGCATAAAGATTGAGTACTCTACTCAAGTTGCATTGATCGGAAGTGATCATGGCACTGAGTTTGAATATCTTCCTTTGCAAGAATTCTGTGAGAAGGAAGGTATCATGCATTTCTTCTCTGTTCCTAGAACTCCTTAACAAAATGTGGTAGCAGAAAGGAAAAATAGAACACTTATTGAATCTTTAGGGACATTGCTTGCAGATACTTACTTGCCCCTATCCTTTTGGGCAGAGGTTGTAAGCACAACAAACTATGTTCTGAATAGAAGTTTAATACATAAACTTAAGGGCAAGACTCCCTATGAACTGCTCAAAGGGAAGCAACCTAAAATAGATTATTTTAGAGTTTTTGGCTGTAAATGTTACATTCACAATAATAATATGAAACATCTTAGAAAGTTTGAAGCCAAAGCTGTAGAGGGAATTTTTCTTGAATATTCCCAAGTCAGCAAGGCTTATAGGGTAGTTAATAAATCAACTTTAAAAATGGAAGAATCTATACATATATCTTTTGATGAAACTAACATGTATTACAAGGAGAAGGATTCTTCTACCAGAGATACTTTGCAGGTACCCCTTCTGTGTGAGAAATTGGATGACTTAAACCTCACCCAAGAGGTTACATTGCATCCCTCTCCATAGATTGATGAAGAGAGTG
Organism: Platanthera zijinensis; assembly: GCA_039513925.1. NCBI lineage: Eukaryota > Viridiplantae > Streptophyta > Magnoliopsida > Asparagales > Orchidaceae > Platanthera > Platanthera zijinensis. The sequence continues at coordinate 153,307,896 of CM077087.1, forward strand.
AAGAAGAAATTGTTGGAACAGTTTAACCAACAATAACTAACATAATTCCACAAGAGGAATTAATTCCCCAAGCTGTTGATGAACCAACTCCTCCTACTGATCTTGTGACACTTAGAGATCATCCTATATCTCAAGTGATTGGAGATATATCAGTTGGTGTGCAAACAAGGCGTCAACTAAACCAAGATTTGATATATGCTTTCTTCATATCTCAGATTGAACCTCACTCCATAAAAGATGCAGAGCAAGATCCCCACGTGATTATTTCAATGCAAGAGGAGCTCAATCAATTTGAGAGATGAAGAGTTTGGTATTTGGTTCCAAGACCCAAAGACTACCCAGTCATTAGAACTAAATGGGTTTTCAGGAACAAATAGGAAGCATAAGGAGCTATTGTAATGAACAAAGTAAGATTGGTAGCTCAAGGCTATTCTTAGGAGGAATGAATTGATTTTGATCAGACCTTTGACCCTGTTGCAAGGCTGGAAGCTATCAGGATATTTCATGCCTATGTAGCATACAAGAAATTCAAAGTCTATCAAATGGATGTCAAGAGTGCCTTTCTCAATGGTGAACTCAAAGAGGAAGTCTATGTGGAGCAACCACCAGCTTTTATTTCTCCAACTCATCCCTCTTTTGTTTTCAAATTGCATAAAGCTCTCTATGGTTTAAAGCAAACTCCAAGAGCTTGGTATGAGACCCTAGCAAGCTTTCTTTTAGAGCATAAGTTCTCTAGGGGCATTGTAGATAGGACTTTATTTTTTAGGCAACATAAAGATAAAATTTTATTAGTACAAATATATGTAGATGACATCATTTTTGGCTCTACTGATTCCAAACTATGCCAAAGGTTTTATGACCTGATGCTTTCCAAGTTTGAAATGAGTAAGATTGGTGAGCTTTCATACTTCCTTGGACTTCAATTGAAGCAATCCCCTGATTGCATTTTCATCTCCCAATCTAAATATGATAAGGAGCAAGTTAAGAGATTTGGCATGTCTGATGCCTCAGCTATGGAAACACCCATGGCTTCCAATGTTCTGATTGATTCTGATGAACAGGGAAAACCAGTTGATCAAAAACATATAGGGCTATTGTTGGGTCCTTGTTATATCTCACAGCTAGTAGGCCAAATATTATATTTGATACATGTATTTGTGCTAGGTTCCAAGTAAAACCTAAAGAATCTCATATTATTTTCCTAAAAAGAATTTTGAGATATATAAAGGGTTGTTCAAATCTAGGACTCTGGTATCCAACTAAAATAGAATTTGAATTAACTGGATTCTTAGATGTTGACTTTGTTGGATGTAGAGTTGATAGGAAAAGAACATCAAGAACATGCCAGTTCCATAATGATAGGCTTGTGTCTTGGTTTTGCAAGAAACATACATCTGTGTCAACTTCTGTAGGATCAAGTGCATACCCAACTATTCCAAAATCCCGGACTGTTAGAAAGGGCGCTACTTAATTTCTTAAATAAGTAGCAGAGCATCACGGGTCATGTGAAGGAACGCCGGACCCAACAATCCCCCCCATCGTCCAGCACAACTCGTCGGCTCAAAGGTGGGGTTACCATATGGCCCACACGACTTAGAGGTGGGGTTACCATATGTCCACGGTTGTCTGACCCACCAGACCCACACAGGTAGAAGGGAAAAATCGGGATTTAATAGTGCCCCCCGGTCTTGAACCCGTGACCTCCTCTGATACCAAATGTAGGATCAAGCGCATACCCAACTATTCCAAAAGCCCAGACTATTGGAAAGGGCACTGCTTAATTTCTTAAATAAGTAGCAGAGTTCCCCAGGTCAAGTGAAGGAATGCCAGACCCAACAACTTCAACTGCTGAAGTTGAATATATAGCAGTTGGCAGTTATTGTTCATAAATTTTGTGGATTCAAAACCAACTCCTGGATTATGGTTTCAATCTAAATAATTCAACTATATTTTGTGATAGTACCAGTGCAATTTCCATTGCATAAAATCCAGTGCATCATAGTAGAACCAAGCATATAGAAATTAGATATCATTTCATTAGAGATTGTGTGGAAAAAAAGAAAATTAATCTTGTCTTTATCTTTACTGATTTACAAAGAGCAGAAATCTTCACCAGACCTTAGGATTAAAAGAAACATTTGTTCTTCTTGAATCAGCTAGGTATGATAAATGGAGAAGTTTAATTTGATTTCTATCCAAGGTCTAAGAATTGATCACATTTCGTCGAACGGAGATCGACGATCTGTGAACTCTTCTTGAGAATTTTCATCGACCTGAGATTGACGAAATCTCTTTGTGAAGTCATTTTCGTCGAACGGAGATCGACGATCTTACTTCAGAAAATATTTCGTCAACCTGAGAATGATGAACTATTTTCCCCCTCTTCAAACTAAGATCGACGCTATTATTTCCTCATGGAATTTTTTTCGTCGGCATGAGTTCGAAGTGATCCTTTTGCGTTGTACGGAGTTCACCGTTTCATATTCTTAAAACTTATAATAGGGTTTTCATTGAAATCCATCCCGCGCTTTCCAGTTTTCTTGCACTTGATCTCTTGTTGTTTTTGCAGAGCAATGGCGATTTCTCCAGCACTTCTAGCAACCATGAAGTTTGATGCAGGATTTGATATCGACTTGGAATCATTATTTCATTCTGATCAGATATTCCAAGACATTCTAAAACAATTTGAGAGTTCAAATCTGCAATTTCTCATGACAACCAGGATTAAACTACCCGTAACAGAGATTAAGGAATGGGTTTTCACTATACAGATTCAAGATTCTCAAGTTCATATCGATTCAATTTCCGGTAACCAGATTTCTCTCTCCAGAAATTTTAACTGAAGTTTTTGGTTTTATTAACGGAGAAGATTAAATAGACTTATCTAGCAGTGAATTTGATGAGATGTTAGAAAGGTTAGGTCATTCTCCAGGAAACCCTAACCACCTCCTCAAGAAAAATTTATCTATAAATATAGATTTTTGGCTAATGTCGTTGGCAAAGTATTGTTAGGAAAACATTTTGCACATGATCATATTACCAGGCACCAGTTCAATCTAATGTGTGCATTGGTTAATAAGAAATCAATAAACTAGGGAGTAATTTTGTTTGATTTGATAAAAAGGAAAATCAGTAAGAAGAATGTGTGTTTTGGAAGGATTCTAGGAATCGTTTTGCAAGCCAAGGCTCCAGAACTATTGGTCTCCCAGACCATTTTTATCAATGCCTCAAAAAGGCTTACTTCTACCCTATTTGGAAGATGAGAGAGGGTAATCACCAAGCCCTCCAGGGCCTCCTCTTCCAGGTTAGATTTTGAGAACACTAGGGCTGATTCAGCCCCTCCCCCAACTCATGAAGAAGCTCCTACTCCTCCCTCTCTTGTTCCTCCTCCATTACCACCTCATTAAATATTTCCTTCATCAACTCCCCTTCAACAACCTTCTACCTGAATTTCTCCAGTCTCACCAACACAATCACCATCTCAACCACAATTACCAGTTCATATCCATGTGGATACACCACCATCTCCACCTCCTCAATCTCCAATTCCATCTCACCTTGATGAAATTCCATCCACCTCTACCAAACAGAATTTCAATCTACTGTCATCTCCATCTCCTCAACCAACTCCACAACATTCACCCCTTTAGGATCAACTTCCAGATACCATCCCTCAATCCAACCTTCCATCCACATTTCCAGAATTCAAACATACAGACTTCCGTCATTCCTTCATACTCGGTTCAAATTGTGGAAACCAATCATCCTACACTACTTGTACTTCTGAACCATTGTATCTCAATTTCTATGACATTGCTAAAGACCTTCTTCAGTTCATCACTCCATTTCTTAAGCAGCTAATAGCTGTGGCTATTGCTCCTCTCTCTGCTTCTATCTCCCTTCTTTCTACTCAGTTTACTGGTTCCTCCTCTGTCCCTTCTTCTGGGGGCCAGTGATCAGGGCTTTCTTAAACCAAGTGGGGGGAGATGTTCTGGGAAGAAGCTCTAGCAACAACAACTCCAACTCCTCCATCAGCAGTAGTTCTACAAGCAGAGATCATTGAGATTCTGGATGAAGATACAAAGATGATTAGTTTTGAAGATCATTCAATAGATATAGAAATAACCACTATTTGTGATTTCTTCATAAATCCTACAGTTGATATAGCTTCTTTATTACATTTTTTTGATTCAGTTCACAGCAATAATCTTCCAACTTCTGTTGATTCAGTTCCAGATTTGTCTAAAGCTATAATATGTTACTCAGCTTCAATCAGTCCTAAAGTTTTGGAACAACTTAGGACAAGTTTTTTAGTTTCAGATATTGTTATAGAGCCAATAACTGTTTCAGAGCCAAAAGCTTTCTCTCATCCAACCTTTGGCTAGGCTCTGTCCCCCATGCTAGATCTTGATGAGATCATGTTGAGACATGGAAGAAGAAAGTGATTCTATTCAGACTCAAGTTATCACAGAACTTGTAGAGACAGAAATTCAAGTTCAGCCTTAGTCTCATCCAATTCTTTCTGATGATATGCTGAAACAAATTCATGCTCTCCATGATAATCCTGCAAATACATCTGATGATGATGATGATGAATATTCTGATGACTCTGAGGACACCAGTTTCAAGAAGAGAAAAGCAATGAAGAAGGCTCCTCCAAAGGCTGCTCTAAAGCCAAATCCATCTACTGATACTTCTTATTATATTCTGCATAACATAACTCCCACTCCAGACTCCCCCAACTGGATGAGATATTCTAAGAATGAAATGAAAGCAAGGAAGAAGAGCAGGAAATACTCTCCTCCACCTAAATTTAGGAGAGGTCCTCCTCATCCTCCTCTTGCAGCTGGATCCTCAGGAAATGTTTCTCAAGGTCAAAGATCTACTTCTCACTCCTATAAATCTAGATCAACTCAAAGCAGTAGAGACAGGCCCTCTAGATCTCACACTCAGTCTAATAGAAAACAACAACAGCAGCAGTAATCTGACAGTCTAAATAGCCAGCAAAAAGTTCAAGATATTCAGAAATCCAGTCCTAAAAGTCCTTTATCCCCAGTGTGTGATCCAGAGATGGATCCCAATTCTAAGATGGCTAGGTTCAAAGAACTTATAAGACTTTCTCAAATCAGGAAAGCTAAAGAAGAAGTACAAGATATTTCTTAATATATTACTATGTCTTCTTATAGGAAGAAAGAGTTGGAAAAATATCAGGTACAAAATCTCTTTAATATTGATACATATATGTCTTTGCATCCTGAAGCAGTTGTACCTAGAGCTGCTTAAGTGACAATTCTTGGAGAAGAAGATATGAAGATGTCAAAGTAACAAGCTATTGATCCCAACAGAGAAATCAACTTCACCAAACCTTCAACTAGGACTTCTCAAGATAAATCCAAAAGAGTTTGACAGTTTTTCTTTTCTGTTTTTGGACTTTAACTTTTACTTGTTGTAAATATGTCATAAGGCAATCTTGTTTATATCTGCTGAAACTTTATAATTCTGCCAGATATTATTTTTCTTCTTCGTGATTTTTCTTTTATTGTTGTTCATAGTGACCTCACCCAAATAGGGGGAGATTGTTGGAACACCACCTGTTTAGGGTTGATTTGGGCTAGGTTCACTATTAGAACTCTCAGATGACCCACATTGTATATTCTAGGGACATAAGTCTTTATTATGGTCTAGGTCAAGTCAAAAAACCTAAAGTGACTGGTTTTCACCTTCAGAAGACTTAAAGACAAAAGACCTCCAGAGAAAGTAGTTTTCTAAGAGTTAGAAAAAGCGTTCGACGATAGATGAACTCAGCTCGATGATCGTCGATCTCAGATCGATGAACTCAGAGTTTCTTCTCTGAGTTGAGCTCGACGAAAGTTCAGCTGAGATCGACGATTTGTCAGCTTATACCAAAAGCTCAGCTCGACGAAGTGTTATCTTAGCTCGACGAATTTGGAGCTCCGTTCGACGATTTTCTACCTCTTGTCTACTATCTTCAGTTTTACGATATTGGATCTCAGGTCGACGAAATTTTTTGAGTTGAACTATATTCTCCTAGATTCAGTTCGACTATTTTCTCTCAGTTTCAGTTTGACTAAGGCAGAAGTTTTTCAAATTATATTATATTATGTCTGTAATGCTTTTGTAATTAATGCTCAATATTCTTATGAAAATAGTCGTTCCATGGCAGCATGAATTATAGTTTTCACAAAGTTATTTCTTGACTTATTTACTGGGACAGTTGAGGAAATTCATTTAATAAAAATTCTAGCCGTTGAACTCCCAAATTTTCTGCAGTCAATAAAGGATAAGGAATTCAAAATTCAAATGCTATTATCTACCAGGAATATAAATGGTTCTTTTTCTTCAAGACAAAGAACAATACATAGAATAAGAAAAGCAGTAATACATACAAAAAATAAGAACACACAGAAAAAGGCAGACATGAATACACTCTTAATTTAGGAATTTTCAAGAGACAAAAAACATCAACATCTATCTGAAAGTTTCCTGAATATCTTCAAGCAGTTTGAAGGCCTACAGCCTGAGCAAAGCTCTCTTTCTCCTGAACAATTCTACTTATCAGGGTGAGCTTTGACAACAGCACAATCCACTAGTCTTCTCTCAGATTGTTGACAGAGAAGAACATTATCTTTATTTTCTTTCACCACTATAAAAGGGTTTTTATCTCCCTTCAAAAGTTATCATTTGGTTGTCAAGTCTCCTGATCAAAAGACTTGGTTTGGTTTGTGGGCACCTGGTCAAAAGTTCAAAGGGTAGCAAGGTCTCCCTTAGAAAATAGATCTTGTGGTGGCAGGGCACCTGATCAAAAATATGTAGTGGATTCCTACCAGGGTGGTAGAAGAGTTGATGTACCCAAGTTTAGGGGAACCGCTATAAAATCTGTGTTGTATGGAATGATCTATTTTTTATTTTGTTGTGCTGGGATTTTTGTGTTTTGTTTTCTGCCTTCATAAATATAGTTATCACTTATTTTAATCCACAATAAAAATTAATCAAAAGTTTTTAAAACTCTATTCACCCCCTCTAGAGTTATTGTAATTTATCCCTTCTCTTTCAAGATGGTTTAGAAAGTCGTTACTCAAATCCCAAGAAATCCGTCCACAATAATGAGTGGAGGAAGCTCTCACAATGGGGGTTGATACTACTTCCACGCAAATCCATGGATCCACACCGGATGATGAAGACGCAAGCCGTTCCTTTTTTTCTTTTGCAAAACCCTTGGAGAGGGGAAAACTTGATGGCCAAATATATGGAAATTGGAGAGAGGAAAGGTGGTGGCCAAAATATTCCAAGGTGGAAAGTGGGTGGTCGGTTTTTGTGATTGAAGAGAAGAGAGGGCCCAAGTTGGTGATGGATGTGGGTGGTCCAGTGAATAAAAGGAGGGTGAAGGGATGGCCGGTTTGCTTATAAAGTAAAGAAGGGGTGTCATGTTTCCTTAGGGATGAAAAGGAAAGGGAAATCTTGAGGAGGGAGAGGAGGGGGAGACCAAATAAAATAGAGAGGGAGAAGGGGGAGGAGAGGAGGAGAGGGGGCCGAGAATAGAGAGGGGGAGAAGATGTGGTCGGCGGCAAAGAGAGTGGAGAAGAGGAGAGGGGCCGAAATTTTCAAAGAGGAGGAGAGAGAGCAATAGGAGGGAAACCAATTTTAGGTTTTCAATTTCTTTTTTCATTCTTCAATCTACCAAATCCTTCATAAGCATGGTCTTATATAGCCTACACTGCTCCATCTCCTCCATTCAAAATTTAAAAAGAATATATGATGGTTATATGCACACATCATAACATGAAATAAAAACAATAATTAAATGCATGAAATAAATACACCATTGATGGTCTTAAAGGCATGAAATGAAATAAACACTTAAAATAGATATGAAATAAACACTTAAAATAAAATGCTTCAATTAAGAATTGTTAATATATAATTATAAATATTTATTTTATAATTATATATTTTTATTTGATGGTGATGGCGGACGTCAAGCAGAACATATAGCGGCCGCGGTGTTGGCGAAGAACATCGTGGTATAATTCCATCCTCGAGCTTGCGGCAACATTAATCCCAATCAACGAATTCTATATGTCGGGGATCAACGGTCGAATCAGCAACGTCGCTATCAATCCTCCCCCACTCAAAATTACTCATCACCGATGAGTGGCCCGTGAGGGGAGAATAGTCAAAAGCAACAGCAACATAAGGCAAATCTGGCCCCACAATCCAAGTCAAAGTAACAAAAACATCCCATAACAATGAGAACCTGTCAGAAATTTAAACAACAAGATTTTCGAGGGAACTCGAAAGGGTGTCAAGAAAAAGAAAAATAATTTGAATCTTTTCATCCGGTTCAAAAACCAAGGAATCAACGTGGAAAATAGACACGACAGAGCTAACACTCCCTAACCCAAGAGAACTTTTAGTGGGAGATAGAAACGACGGAGAAAGCCACTCAGGTGGAAAAGAGACATACAGTAAAAAGTTCGGAAACTTAAAATTAAGTGAAATACCCTGTGCTTTATAAAAATCTGAAATAAAAGCATGAAATGTGAAGTTCTTCATATCCATATATGGGTCGGCGTTCCTACGTATTAAATTATTAAAAAAGCAAGAAGACATCCGCTCTGTGACTGACCAGACTAAACCCAAATCACTAACTCTAGCATAGACGGTCTCGGAAGGGAGCGGAAGTGTGTGCGACATAAATTAAAATGAAATGATAACGTACTAGATACATATAAAGCATATGAGTTATAAGAAGCATATTGATTGATTAAATTTTAAAGGTGCACCTAAGTAACTTACGACCGTGAGGAGCGAAACCATGTGCTACATGACTTGACCCAAATGCGGAGAATAAGGGGGTTAAGTCAGGTGGCAAAGGAGCCTTATAAAAAAAATGATTTCAATGGTCTCCAGATCCACATTTTTAATTTTGACTTTGATATACTCACGTTTGGCATGAAGATATGCCAAGTAGAACCGCTCATAATAAACAATAGAGTTGGATGCTCCCGGATGTGAAAGGATGTGCGAGCAATATAATTCAAGGGCCCCACTATAATCACTAACGTATGGACATGAGGGTCATCAAAAGGCGGTAAGTAAATGTGTGAAATCGGGTATGGTATATAAGTAGGTCTAGGAGACACCACATCCAAAGTCACAATAGCCAAGGAATCACAAATGGTCCTAAGCATTGTTTTGCCCAACATGGTGCGATCAGATGAATGGTCTATCCCCAAAAAAGCGTAGTCAGATCTACGAATGGTAGTGGAAAGACCGAACATGTCAACTAATAACTCGCTCACACATATCTAACTAGATAAGTCCAGCGGGGAAGCTAAATAAATGGGCACCTCAAAATGTCTCAGACTAGAAGGAACCAGCTCGTGTCCTAACAGGTCATCACCTAAATTACTTTTAGGTAGGCTTTCAACCCATGGTGACTCTGCCGACTTAGCCAAAATACCTTCCAACTAAGGGTCATCTGAAGATTCCATGACCATCAAGGGGGACGGCTCAGAAATATAGTCAAAGGGAAGTGGGGGAATCCCAGGGGGTGATACCTTAGAGGAGAAATCCTCATCCAGGTCACTAAGATATCCAAGCTCCTCAACATTACTAAAATAGTAAGGAAAATCGACCTCGCCCTCAGTGGCTGGCTAAGTCCTAGACACTACCTCAGACTCATCAAGAGAGTCAACGACAAGATCAGGCAACTCAGGGGGAGACTCAAAATGGACTATGGGCGTAATCGGAATAGGACACACAATAGAAACAACATCAGATATGCCACTAGAATCACATGTCATAATCGTCTGTCTACCCCTATAGATAGGAATACTCTCACCCCGCGGGCTCATGGCAGTCCTAGCAGTCACTTTTACATAACTTGGGATAGGGGACCTCACCTTTTCATTTCCTCCATAGTTTGGTGTGTGTATGCTATGGGTAGCTCTACCAACCTGGGGAAAGGGTCTATCCTGAGGGAATATGTCACTCCTATAAGCAGCTACGGGTCTAGTGCCATAATTATTCACGCTCACGGTTGTGGTGCTATTAGTACGAAGGTAGTCGGGATAAAATTGATCCGCGAGTAAGCTACACATATGTGGCCAAGCATATTGATAGCTACCAACACAACGCTCTTCCTTTAACCAAAACATACGGGCTTGACCAATTAACTGCTCTCGGGAGACGACAACCTTTTGGTGGTCATCTCATATATGGCAATCAAAATAAATTTCTATCCCCTTAAGCCAGTCTCTAAAAATTTGGGAACTCCCATAACCGTCATTAGTTGGTGTCTGTCTTGTAGTGTCAAGATAAGTGTGGGGACGATTAGTATTCCTCTGAAATGTAGGCAAGGCTGGGGTGTGATTAGCCATGACTTTAGCATACAAATAGTCTAAACGGGAAGCATACACATCATAGGTCATTTTCTAGCGGTGACGGGACAGGAAATTCTACTCGAATCTGGTGCACATGCAATGAAATAATGATTCTCGTCCTATAGAATTGTAAAAGATGGAATTGTTCCCGCTAAACAACTAAGGCAATAAATATATTTTTTTGTATTTTCTTGCTAATAAATAGGAGATTATTAAAAAAATAAATTATTTTATTGCAAAAAAATAAAAGTTTTAGGCCGCTATTTACAAACAAAAAATAAAAAATTATTTATTGTTTTGGCAATGAATCATGCAAGTGTGCGACGACGTACTAATAAAAGGGGGAGGGTGCCAATTTGGAAATTGACGTGAACCTCCCTCTGATACCAAATTGATGCAGGCCAACGGTTTCGACAGATTAAACTACGCGCTCTTGGGTTTGACAATTAAATTAGATTCGCAGCGTGCGGTTTCTCTACTTAGCACTATCGATATCTCAAGCAATTAATGGCACAAAACTTCAACAATGCAAAGGGTAGCTACCCCTTTTAGAGATTGAACAAGGGCTATATGCCAATGTTCGCTCAAGCGAATAAGACCTACCCGATCCGGACAATTAGCAATTCAAATTAAATTTATATGCAAACATTCACAAACCCAACAAGACAGGATCCAGACTAAAATAGCTATTTAAAAGAAGACCAAATCGATCCCAAATTAATTTAAATCGAGGTTAACCAAATCACTTGAACTCGAGGGGAAATCAAGGAATATGAATCCGATTTCAACAAGCGTTCACGAGATCTACCCGATCCAAATTGTATGAAAATATTCGGATAATTTAATGCTTGAAATTTAGATTCTATTAATGCACTATTTCAATATAAATCAGAACTAAATTCTAGCCTTCAATTCCACCAAATCTCACAACAATATAGAAGAAACACACAAGAGATGGTTTAGAAAGTCGTTACCAAAATCCCAAGAAATCCGTCCACAATAATGAGTGGAGGAAGCGCTCATGATGGTGGTTGATTCTACTTCCACGCAAATCAACGGATTCACACTGGAAGATGAAGACGCAAGCCGTTCCTTTTTTTTCTTTTGTAAAACTCTAGGAGAGGGGAAAACTTGATGGCCAAATATATGGAATAAGAGAGAGGAAAGGTGGTGGCCAAAATATTCCAAGGTGGAAAGTGGGTGGTCAATTTTGGTGATGGAAGGAAGGAGAGGGCTCAGGTTAGTGATGGAGGTGGGTGGCCGAGTGAATTAAAGGAGGGGGGGGAAGGGATGGCCGGTTTTCTTAAAATGGAAAGGATGGGGGTCGGGTTTCCTTAGGGATAAAAAGGAGAGGGAAATCTTGAGGAGGGAGAGGAGGGGGAGGCCGAATACAATAGAGAGGGAGAAGGGGGAGGAGAGGAGGAGAGGGGGTCAAGAATAGAGAGGGGGAAAAGATGTGGCCGACGACCAAGGGAGAGGAGAAGAGGAGAGGGGCCGAAATTTTCAAAGAGGAAGAAAGAGAGCAATAGGAGGGAAATCAATTTTAGGTTTTCAATTTCTTTTTTTCATTCTTCAATCTACCAAATCCTTCAAAAACATGGCCTTATATAGCTTACACCACTCCATCTCCTCCATTCAAAATTTAAAAAGAACATATGATGCTTATATGCACCCATCATAACATGAAATAAAAAAAATAATTAAATGTATGAAATAAAAATACCCTTGATGGTTATAGACACTCATCATACATAAACTGAAATAAACACTTAAAATAGAAATGAAATAAACACTTAAAAAATGCTTAAATTAAGAATTGCTAATATATAATTATAAATATTTATTTTATAATTATATATTTTTATTTAATGGTGACGGCGGACATCGAGCAGAACATGTAGCGTTGGCGGCGTTGGCGAAGAACGTCGTGGTAGAATTCCATCCTCGAGCTTGCGGCAATGTTCATCCCAATCAATGAACTCTCAATGTTGGGGATCAACGGCCACATCAGCAACGTCGCCATCAGATTCGTAGCATCGATATTTAGTTTCGGTGCGAATTTTTTAGAAATCCGAGCCTATTCGTGTTATATTATATTATAACATATGTATATAATATTATGTTATATTATATCATATAAAATTATATTATATCATATCAAATATTATATTTTATTTATCTGAGAGATAATATATAATATGTTATATTATATGTATATAATAAATAATATATTATAAGTAATATTATATTATATCCTGATGTAGTATTATATTATATAGATAAAGACTATTGATCGATTACTATTCATTATCTTCCTCCCCACGCTATCAGACTGAGAGTGCAAAAAAAGAGGGCGACGGGTTTTGCAAGGCTTTCGGCCACCACTTATAGGAGTGTTGGTGCTTGACATCGTCGCCGGAGATTAGATCCGGATAGTTCTCAACAAGATCTATGTTTGTACGGTGAGCTTTTGCCGTTTCGTGAATTTTGGGCGATAGGAAATTCGTTTTGACCCTCTTTAATCCTTAAAAGTTTCAAGAAATGTTGCGTAAGGGTTCCTGTGGCCAGATCCTCGAAGAGGAGCACTATGTGGACGGATTTCGATTGGATCGATGCAAGTGGTGACTTCTTCCTCTTTCCAAGCTTTTTTTCCTTGTATATTTTTCGTGCTATTCTTCCCTTATTAGCATTTAGGGGTAGGGTAGGATTCATCCATTGCCGATCTGTTGAATAGTATAGTTTTCTGCCAGATTTAACCTAGTCGATTATGTAGGAGATATGCCAAGTAATTTTTTTGATTTTTGAAATAACCTGGATAAGATAATTCGTCGATTATATGGCAGATATTAGGATCAAATCCGTCGATTAAATGTCAGTTAAATCCTAGGTTTATTCATCGTATATGTAAGTCTTAGTAGATTTCGATGGGTGTATGCGACAGTTAATCTAGGATATTGTTGGGTCCATTGCCCACAATGTCCTGGATTTGAGTGAAGTCAATCTTATCAATGATATACACATATCAGTAGATGACTATGATAGATTAGGTAGCCTAAGTGGCTAAGTCAGGTAAACACTTATCTAAGGTGTGGGATGACAAAAATCTGTCTAAGTTCACAGGCATTAAGTAAAGGAACATCACTCAATGCCATATGACATATAGTGCTGAGTGTAGCCTATACTGTCATAGTCTAAGTTATAATGAGCTGAAATGTGGCTAAGTTCATAGGCATTGAGTGAAGTCAACTCACTCAACATCATGCTACTAAAGAGAAAGTTGGCTAAGTGTTTTGGCGTTGAGTGATGAATGCACACTCAACGCCATACAGCAAAATGGCTGTAAGTTGAACTAAGTTCAGAATTTGTCGAATTGAGTTTAGAGTTCATAGAGCTCAGCTCAACTTTCATCAAGCTCAGCTCCTCTTTCGTCGAGCTAAGTTCAAAGCTTGAGTTCTGAGTTCGTCGAGCTCAGTTGAGATTTCGTCGAACTGAGTTCAGAGTTTGTCGAGCTCAACTCACCTTTCGTCGAGCTAAGTTTAGAGCTTGAGTTCAGAGTTCGTCGAGCTCAGCTCACCTTTCGTCGAGCTAAGTTCAGAGCTTGAGTTCAGAGTTCATCTAGCTTAGTTGAGATTTTGTCGAACTTAGTTCAAAGTTCGTCAAGCTCAGTTCACCATTTGTCAAACTCAGTTCAAAGTAAGACAGTCCAAGCCTAGTGGTTTTAAACATAGAAAATTGGTTAAGGAAAAAAACATTGAGTACTCCCTCAACGCTCTCAATGCCTTTGTGCAGAAATGAGTTAAAAGCTGGTAGCGTTGAGTGACGCATGTTCACTCAATGTTCTCAATGCTTAAGTTGTTGAAGAAGCAAAAATTTGTTTAAGGCAAAAAGCATTGAGTGGAGGTTACTAACTCAATGCTGTCAACGCCAAGTGAAGACAGAATTTTGTCTAAGGGGTTTGGCGTTGAGTGATGCTTACTCACTCAACGCCAAGCAGCTGAAAGTTGATAAAGCAAGTTGTCGTTGAGGGAAGCTAAATCTCTCAACGCCTAGTATCAGACTTCATATTCTAAGTAGTTTGGCATTGAGTGAAGGTTACTCACTCAATGCCAAGAGATAGTAAATCGGTCTAAGTGTTTTGGCATTGAGTGATGCTTACTCACTCAACGCCTATTCTCTGATGCTCGATTTTTGATAAGTCCACAAGTGCTGACGTCAGCAAAATCGATAAAGCCAACTAAGGTCAATTCAGAAACAGGGAAGCTACACTACACGATAAAACCTGTGGTGAAGTTACTGTACGTCTTCTTTGGTTAAAGCAAGGCATAGCTAGAAGCTGCAAGTGGGGTCCACCGATCTCTAAGAGTCGTTGATTGGCGAACTACAAAAGGAAGAGATAGGGCCAAGACAAAGACAACTTTTAGGGCATACAATATTCAAAAAGGAGAGCTGCCGTCTTCATCTTCTTCGCCATTTCTGCATGTGAAAAGAAAGTAGCTCTCTAGCAAGAAAAGTTCAGTTTGCTGTGCAAGTCTTCATCTATCACAACAGATTCAGAATTAGTTCTGAAGAAAGAAGAACCTTCCTCTTTTAACAGGTTCAGTGAGCTGATTGAAGACTCAAGATCAAAAGATTTTTAGCCTTCAGCAACAAGTTCAGAAGTTATCTTCTGAGTTCCTCCAGCAAATTCTTTCCCTACTATGAGGAGAGTTGGAGCAGAAATTTTTCTTCTCTAGTTGTAGACACAAAGAAATTTCTCTGTGCCAAAGTAAATTAAACTATTTCTTTTTGTAGGATCCTTGGAGATCTGAGCTGTAGGACCTTTGGGTCTGAGGTAGGACAAATTTGACTTAGTTGTAGGAGAGTGCTGCTCTCTGTGGCAGGTGAGTTTTTCTTACTGAGTAGTAGGGCAGTTTTGCCTGAACTGTAGGAGAGTGCATCTCTCTTAGCTGTAGGAGCAGGCTTGCTCTGAGGTAGGGCTATCCTCCATAGCCTGAGTGGTAGGGCTTAAGTGCCTGAGGTAGGTGATATTTTTATCACTGAGTGTAGGCCTTTGTTGCTGAGGTGTAAGTCTTGGAGGAGACAAAGAGATCCTGAGGGATCTGAGGTATAAGCTCCTTGGAGCAATGGTTTGGAGAAGTGCCTTGACTAACAGGAAGTTAGCAAGGTGGGAGGAGAGTGGATGTACCCATAATTTTGGGGAACCATTATAAAACACTTGTGTGCTTTTTTGTGTTTGCTTTTATTTTCTTAATTACAGGTGCTAAGGACAAGCTCTAGCACTCTAAGCTGAAAGCTAAAGGAAACAAAAAGTGATTTAAAAGAAGATAAAAAGACCTAAGAAAACCTATTCACCCCCCTCAAGGTTGCTAGCTACCTTGAAAATAAGACCTTTCAAGTGGTATCAGAGGGAGGTTCCTCAAAAAAAGGATTTAACAATCTGAGTGATCCTCTAAGGTAGCTATTGTTAAGTGGTCATGGGCTCAAGAGAGAGCCAGAGAGAGCTGAGTTCCATGAAACTCCCCTTCTGTAGAAAGGAACAGTATGGAATCTGGAAGGAGAGGGTGATGCTATTCATGGAAGCATGTGATACAAGAATTTTTGCAACTATTAGGGAGGGACCTATCATTCCCAAGAAGGTCTCTGCTCTAGATACCAACATCCAGACACCAAAGACACTCTCTGAAATGACCAAAGATGAGGTCATATTAGCTGGCATGGACAAGAGAGCACAGAACATCATTGCAAGTACTGTAGATGACTCAACCTTCCTGAACTTGGTTCACTGCAGGACCTCCAAGGAGAAGTGGGACACCCTTATGGTCTATATGGAGGGTACTGATGAGGTAAGAGATGATAGGAAGTCTCTGCTCAACCAAGAGTATGAGGCTTTCAGGCAGATCCTGAAGGAGAACATAACTACCTGTTATGAAAGATTCTTCAGGATTATAAATGAGTTGAAGACCAATGGAAGGGTCTTCAATAATTATGAAATAAATGACAAGTTTCTCAGATCTCTCACAAGAGACAGGGATACTAAGATCTGTGCCATAAGAGAGATGACCAAGCTTTCTGACACTCCTCCCCAAATATTGTTTGGGAAGCTGCTCTCTTATGAGATGCAATTGGCTGTCAGGAAGGAGGAGGATGCCTCCAACAAATCACTAGCCAAAGAAAAGTCCTTGGCCTTCAAAGTGGAAAGCATAAGGAAAGGCAAGGAATGGCAAAGAAAGGATTCCTTCTCCACCAAAGAGACAAGTTGAGTCAGACAGCTCTGACTCAGAGGCATTAGACATCAGCATGTATGATGAAGATTTTGCAGCCTTTTCCAGACAACTCTAGAGGTTAATGAAGAAGAAACATTGGAAGAAGAGGCCTTCCAATTCCACTCATCATAGAAAGAACTCGTACAAGACTGACAGGTATGGTTCTAAACATAATAAATATAAATCCTCTAAAGTAATTTGCTACTGTTGCAGCAAGCCTGGGTATGTGATAGCTGACTGCCAAGAGAAGAGGAAGGAGACTGATGAGAAGAAGCAGCACCTGCACAAAGAAAAGAAGGAAAAGTCCTTGCCAAGAAGGAAAAGAGTTGGACAGACTCATCATCCTTAAGTCTGAAGAAGAGGAAGCCTATATTGGGCTGATGTGCTCAATAGTAAAACTTTTAAATCTGCCAACCTCAACTTTTACCAGCGAAAGATACTTCTTCAACACTGGCTCCCTGGTCTCGAAGTTACCAAGAACTTGTGAGGCCATTACCAGAGAGTCAGTCTTTACATGAACATGATCAATTCTGAGCTCTCTTGCGAGCCTCAAGCCGGCCAATAAAGCTTCATACTCGGCTTGATTGTTGGTTACTGGAAAATAAAACTTGATGGCTTGCTCAAGCTTGATGCCATTCGGATTTATCAGAACTACCCATGCTCCAGAAGAGTTTCTGCCTGAAGCCCCATCAACATAGATGGTCCAAGCTAAAGGAGACCTTACTGCCTGATCTGAGGTAGATTCTGCTGTGTCAATCAGAAAGTCTGCAAGTACCTGTGCCTTGATAGTTGTCCTGGGCACATAGGAGATTTCAAACTCACTTAGCTCGATTGCCCATTTGGCTAACCTGCATGAATGTTCCGGCTTCTCTAGCACACTCTTCAAAGGTTGATCAGTGACCACTTGAATTGAATGCGCCTGGAAATAGGGACGAAGCCTGCGAGCAGACATAACTAACGTCAAAGCTAGTTTCTCAAGGATTGGGTACCTTGCCTCTGCATCTTTCAGAAACTGGCATAGTAAACTGGGAACTGTCTCCTGCTCTCTTCTCGAATAAGAACAGAACTAACCGCCTCAGGACCAACTCCCAGGTATAAGAATAACATCTCCCCTACTCGGGGGCTTTGGAGTAAGGGTGTCGAGGTCAGTTGCTTTTTTAGCTGCTCAAAGGCCAAAGAGCACTCTTCCGTCCATTGGAACTTGGACGCTCCCCGAAGAGTTTTAAAGAATGGCGCACTTTTATCTCCAACTCGAGAGATAAATCTCCCGAGTCCTGCTAACCTCCCTCCCAACTGCTGAACCTCTTTTGGAGAACGGGGAGGGGCGATATCAAGGATGGCCTTAACCTTATCAGGATTAGGGGCAAGGCCCTCGGGAGTAAGGAGATGACCAAGGAATTTCCCCTTACTTGCCCCAAAAATGCATTTTAATGGGTTAAGTTTTATTTTATGCTTTTGCAGAGTGGAAAATGTCCATGCTAGATCTAGTAAGTGTTGTGGAAGATTCTTACTCTTAATCAAAAGATCATCCCCATATACTTAAAGGTTTTTACCCTTTTGCCCTTTAAACACATGATCCATCATGCGTTGATATGTTGCGCCAGCATTCTTAAGCCCAAAGGGCATCACAAGATAACAGTAACAGCCGTCATTAGTAATGAATGACGTGCGAGGGATATTCGGTTTATGCATTCTTATTTGGTGATAACAAGAGAACGCATCTAAAAAGCTCATAAATGGATACCCTACCGCAGAATCAACTAATAAATCTATCTGAGGCAAGGGGAAGAAATCTTTTGGGAATGTTTTATTTAAACGGGTGAAGTCTACACACATCCTCCACTTCCCCCCTGGTTTTTTAACCATTACAACGTTTGAGATCCACTCAGGATATTGAATTTCTTGAATAAAGCACGCCTTGAGGAGTTTGGCAACCTCCTCTCTGATTGGCTCTACCAGCTTGACTACAACATCTCATTTCTTCTGTTGAACTGTCTTGGCAGCTGGGTTGACGTTGAGATGATTGCAAGCCACGCCAGGATCCACTCCTGGCATGTCCTGCGGTGACCAAGAGAAGACATCCAGATTCCTCAACAAGCAAGATATCAACTCTGCCTTCTGATCTTCCGGCAGCTCGGAGTTGATTGAGAGATTTCTTTCCTCCCCTTCTGCAATGGGAAATTCCTGCATCACCTGGGCAGGTTCCAGGTTAGCGCTTTCACTATCCATAGTAGCTCTGATGGAGGGGGAACTTCTGCTGCTGCTGGAAAAGCTGGGGGGGGGCAACTTCAGTCATGTTGACTGTGCGGATGTAACACTCCCGAGCTTGCCGTGGGTCACTTCTGACCCTGCACTGATGACCATCTTTACAGAACTTGAGGGCTAGATGATAAGTTGAGATTATTGCTCGATACTTGTTCAACAATGGACTTCAAAAAATAGCATGGTAGCTGCTTAGAGCGTCTACCACTATGAACTGAATCTCCCTGGTCACCCCTCCGAGCCTCTCCGGGAGTTGCCAGTGTCAATAAGAATTCTATCGACCGTGAAATCTCCGATGGCTGCTTGGACCACAATGGCATCATCAAAAGGATTTGCGGTTGCGGGAAGGTCTGCAGGGCCGAAGGTGACAGTTTCTGAAGGAGGGGTAGAGGAAGAAGTGGATGCAATCTCTGTTCGGGAAAGTCTTGACAGAGAAGACTTCCGGGTAGACTCAGCTCTTGCTCCGCCATGAATGTAAAAGAGTATTCCCAAGACTCCCTCATCGACAACATCAATGCATTCACTTGGAATATCAATAGTCCCCAGACGGCCCTCATCCTCTACCTCTACGCACTCCATCTGAACCTTAGCCACCTCCTTGCCCTTGGAGGTGTAAGGTTTCGAAGAGTCATTCTTCCTGCCCAGATCTTTGATCTTGCCTTCTGCAAACAGCCTCTCAACCAGCTGCCGGAGAGCCTTGCAATCTTCGGTCAGATGACCCTTATCCTTGTGAAACTCACAGTACTGAGAGCTGTTTTTGGGCTTCAAATCACTCTGAGGCCCTTGCCTCTTTTCTTCTACCTTCTTCTGAATTATCTAGACGACCTCTTCGAAATCGAGCCCCAGATCTGCATACTCCTCCACGGAGTTGCTCTCATGCGGATTTGAGGCTGGCAAGGCACTCTGAAGGATGGGAAGTGCTTGAATAGGTATGGCGGGGGTGGCGGCCAATAGCAGTCTCTGATCGCGAAACTGCTGATGGGCAATGAAGGGTTTCTTGTGATGAAGGTTTCGCCCCCTCTGAGAAGGAGGCTGGAATTCGGGCCGAGGAGGCTTGCTATGGTACTGATTGCTAGAAGAGGAGTTGGAGGCATCCCTTCTTCCAGCTTTAGCAGTCAAGGATGAAATATAGGTGGGGTTGGCGTTTTCTCCTTCAATGAATCGATTAGCTATCGCAATCAGCTCCTGATAAGTCGATGGCGCCTTTGTCGTTACCTTGAACTTCAATGGGCCCTCCCGGAGGCCGTGAATCAAGGAAACTTTATAATAATCGGGGTTCACATTCCTTACCCCTTGGATTTCCTTTTGAAACCGATCAACGAACTGTGCCACAGATTCGTTGTCTTTTTGCTTGATGTCGAAAAGGGTTGCCGACCCATCCTTTCTTTTCTTAGAGGTAGCAAACTACAGAAGGAGCTCTGTTGGTACCCTAGTTTGATTTGAGTTTAGTCCTCTCCTTTGTGCCCCTTGACCCAAGAAATATCTATGGTCAATGGTTAGAAGTCTAGCTGTAGGGTCCTCGCTTTTCCAAATTGAGAATTTGGTTAAGTAGGTTTTTCGTTCGACGATAGTCGAACGCCGCTCGACTATCGTCTATCGGCTGATCGACGATCGTCTATCAGTTGATTGACGCTTTGTCTGCGAGGATAGTTCGACTATCGGTTGATAGTTCGACTATCGGTTGCCTTGATAGTTCGACTATCTGCTTGGATAGGTCAACTATCTGATAGTTCGACTATCTGTTGATAGTTCGACTATCGGTTCTCCCTTGGTAGTTCGACTATCTTCTTAGATAGTTCAACTATCTGATGGTTCGACTATCTGTTGATAGTTCGACCATCTGTTGCACTTTGATAGTTCGACTATCTGATGATAGATCGACTATCTGTTGTCTTTGATAGTTCGACTATCTGCTGATAGTTCGACTATCTGGTTTGGTTTGATAGTTCGACTATCTGTTGATAGATCGACTATCTGTTTTCTGAGGTAGGTCGACTATCTGCTTGATAGCTCGACTATCTCTGTGCGCTTGATAGTTCGACTATCTGTTCTTGATAGATCGACTATCTGATAGTTCGACTATCTGTCCTGATAGTTCGACTATCTGCTGCGGTAGCTCGACTATCTGTTTGATAGCTCGACTATCTGGATCGTTCGACTATCTGCCCGATAGTTCGACGATCTCCTGGCGTCGTTCGACGATCTTCGAAGGTCGTTCGACGTTTTCTGTCTGCCTTTGTATTTTGTATTTATTTATTATATTTAATTAATTAATACATTTTCTGGCACAGTATTTTAAGCTGTATGATAAATTAACCAGGCATTATTTGCTCTATTCTTTTTGCCTGTGTTCAAATCTTTTAAGATAAAGTTGTTTGTCTTATTAGCTGTCATTTTAATTTACTTTATCTATTGTCAGCCCTTTATAGCCGTTAGACTGAAAAGTCTTCTTTTGCTATAAAGAGATTATTTCTGATGTGACTTTATTTAGTCCTTCTGTTATCTGATTTAAGCCTGCAGCTTCTTAGAAAGTGGTTTATTCCTTTTATAGAATGTTTTGCTGCAGAGATATTTCTGTCTTCTTGATATTTACAGCCCAGGTCTCAAGGCTTAGAAGAAGACAAATAATTCAAATGGAAGAGAGCCGTTGCTTGCTGATGATTATATAAAGAACCCTTTGAAGAAGGATTCAAGCTAGTTAACAGAAGCTAATAGCTAACCAGTATTTCATTCAAGCTCTCAAGCCTTCATCAAGCTCAAGCTTCCTGCTCTCAGCAATCTCCATCTAACTGAGAAGTGTTAAGATCTTCATCTCTTCTTCACCTGAGTTCTCCTTCTTTCAGGAAGTTCAACTCAAAGTTCCTTTGAAGAAGAAGAAGAAGAAGATAGCTGCTTGAAGAACTTTGATTTTATTATTTACTTTCTTCCTGTAGCTTTTCCTTCAGAACTTTCTGAAGAGTTTTTCTACACTGAAGCAAGACTTCACCTGGACATCTTTGAGCCAGGGGAAGCCTTGATTCTTTAGAGCATTCTAGCTCAGTGCAAGTTTTTTGTGCTTCTCTAATCTATTGTAAAATAGAGAAGACATCTTAACCTTCTTCCCCCTCCTATACAGGGTTATTACTCCCTTCAAAAGTATCCCTTGGTGGCAGGGCACCTGATCAAAAACCTGTGCTTGGTTTTTAGACACCTGATCAAAAGTCTAAAGGGTTTCTGGATCTACCTGAAACAGATCCTGTTGGTGGCAGGGCACCTGATCAAAAACCTGAGTGGATTCCTACCGTGTGGGTAGAAGAGTGGACGTACCCAAGTTGTTTGGGGAACCACTATAAATTTCCTTGTGTCGTCTGGATTCCACTGTTTAATTCCTGCATTGTGGCTGTGATTAGATATAACTAGGTTGCTAGTTGCTGATTAGGTTTTTCCAAGCTTAACTGTAATTACAGTAAGCTTGTGTTTGTACATATCACTTGTGTTAGGCTTTAAGGTTAAATCAATATCTATAATCTTTTCATTCCGCACTTCACTCCAAGGGAGTTGGGTAGACTATTAAGTTTTGTCAGTGCAAAATTTGATAACTCTATTCACCCCCCCTCTAGAGTAGTATCTATCCCTTCACTTTCAATTGGTATCAGAGGGAGGTTGATTGACTGTATAGGCTAACACCTAAGTCACAAGATCCTGATAGATACCAAGAGCTTATAGATATTCACTATCATGGCCCAATCTAAGGATTATTCTAGCACCAGACCTCCAGCATGCAACTTAGCAAAGTTTGGCATCTGGAAGGCAAGGATTAAGTTATATATGAACTCTATTGATGAAAGCATCTTTGCTTCTATTTTGTCAGGTCCCCCAAGAGCACCTGCTGCTGCCACTGCCTCATCATCTGATATGAGTGCAGTGCCTCCTCCAGATTATAATGATGAATACAAGAAGGCCAAAATTGCAGATGCCAAGGCAATGAACATACTGGCTCAGACAATGTCTGATGAGGTGTTCCAGAAGGTGGCTGACTGCTCCTCAGCAAAGGCCATGTGGGACACACTGAACCAGATTGTAGCTGGTTCAGCTGATGAAAGGAAGGACAGAAGGTCCAACCTTATCTCACAGTATGAGAACTTCAAGAAAACTGATGCTGAATCAGTTGAAGCTATGTACACTAGGCTCAGCTCAATCATTAATGAGCTGAGGACCCTGGACAAGGACATATCATTGACAGAGGTCAATGATAAGATTCTTATGTGCTTCCCTAGCACATGGAATCTAAGAATCTGGCCCATCAAAGAAGCCAGAAGTACTAATGAGATCTCAACTGAAGCCCTCCTCGGCAAGCTCAAGTCTTTTGAGCAAGTGCTGAAGACCAGAGAAGCAGAAGCTGAAGCCAAGACCCCCACTCCAACAAGAAAAGAGCAATCTCTAGCTCTTAAGGCTGCAGATGTGTCTGAAGGCAGCCAATCTAATGAGGAACTTATGGCATTGTTTGCCAAAAGATTTCTCAAGATGGGAAGAAAGGAGTTCAGAAAGAAGTCTTCACGCTATGAAGACAAACCAAGGTATGATCGCTCTCCTGCTAAAGAAATCATCTGTTATGGTTGCAGGAAGCCTGGACACATTTTTCCAGAGTGTCCAGAGGAGAAGAACAAGGAAAAAAGAAAAGACAAAGAACAACACAGGAAGCACACCAAGCCATCCTCCTACAAAAACAAGAAGAAGGAGAGAGGTTTCATTGCTGAAACCTGGAGTGATTCTGATGAAGAATCCTCCTCATCAAGCTCCAGTGAAGATGAGGAAGAGAAGAAGGCAAAAGAAGTTTGCCTAATGGCAATAGATGCCTGCAGCAACCACTCTGCTGCAGAGAGTTCTGATTCTGATGAAGAGATGCCTACTGAAGATGAGGTACTTTCATCTTATGATTTTACTTCAGAAGAGTTTAAGTTAGAATTTAAATCTTTGTGTTTAGATTTAATTAGTTCAGAAAAAGAAATAAAAGAACTTAGAAATAGGTTAGCTGACTCAGAATCAATAGCCTCTGAAAACATTAGGTTAAAAGAAGATCTCACTACTTGTAGTGAAGAAATTAAATTTCTTAAAATAGAATTAGCTAAGTCTAAGAGATTAGAAGAATCCCTTAATGGTAGAAGCCTTAAGCTGTTAGAAATTACCAGCATGACTAACACTAGGTCAGGTAATGATAAACTAGGCTTAGGAGCTTCTCCCAGTGAACCCCCAGTCCTGCTTAAAAATAATCTTTCAACTCCAGTGAACTTCATTTCAGCTAGTGGAAAGAAGAACACTGAGTAAGTAAACCTTGTAAATAAAACCCTAAATAAAGCTAAGAGAGAAAAGAGAAAGAAGTTTTTTAAAGAAATGCAAAGAGCGTCGAACGCCGCTCGACGATCGGAAGCTCCATGGTCGAACGAAACTCGACGATCTGAGCACCCATCGTCGAACGTCGATCGACGATTTCAATATGATTTTCAAAATCAAAATCCATTCCATAGAAACCTAAATGAGAATAGAAACCCTAGGTTTGTTGACCCATCATCAGCATGGAGAATCCCACCTAGGAGATCTCACCCACTAGGTTATCACCCTCAGCCTGCATTCTCTTATATTTCCAGTTTTTCTTATGTGAAAAACAAGGGACCCAAGGTTACCTGGGTCCACTCTGTCTAAATAATTGTCTTGCAGGTGAAGGCCTATCCAATCACTCAAAATAAGTGGTATTTGGATAGTGGATGCTCTAAGCATATGACAGGAAATAAAGATCTACTGTCAAAATTCAAAGCTAAGCTCGGCCCAAAGGTTATCTTTGGAGACTCCAGCTGTGGTCAGACAGAAGGCTATGGCAAGATCACCATTGGAGCAGTTACATTCAAGAGAGTTGCTTATGTCAATGGACTAAAGCATAATCTGATTTCAGTCAGCCAGCTATGTAATGTTGGCTACCAGGTTTCATTTTCCAACTCATCTTGCAATATTACTTTGAATAATAATATTGTTTTAGTAGGTATTAGAATAGGTAATATTTATTTAGTAGATTTTAATTCATCTCACTCTGAAATCTGCCTGTTTAATGAAGTAACCCTTAATAATAATTCCCTATGGCATAAAAGGCTTAGTCATGTAAACCTTAAAAATATATCTAGGTTATCTAAGCACAACCTTGTTAGAGGTTTACCTTCTTGCCCCTACAAGAAGGAGAGCCTATGCAAGGCTTGTCAGCTAGGCAAGCAAACCAAGAATTCATTTAAATCTGTAAATAAAAGTGATTCTCCTAGAATCCTGTATTTATTACATTTGGACCTTTTTGGCCCAATAAATGTACAGAGTTTAGGAGGGAAGTATTACACTTTAGTAATTGTAGATGACTTCTCTAGGTTCAGTTGGGTTTTCTTTTTGAGAACTAAGTCTGATAACTTCAAAGCCCTTACAGACTTTCTACTTTGTGTGCAGACTGAGTACTCTACTCATGTGGCCTTGATCAGAAGTGATCATGGTACTGAGTTTGACTCTCTTCTCATGCAAGAATTCTGTGAGAGAGAAGGTATCAAACATAGCTTCTCAGCTCCTAGAACTCCCCAACAAAATGGGGTAGTTGAAAGGAAGAATAGAACACTAATTGAAGCTGCTAGTACATTGTTGGCAGATGCTAACATGCCTCTATCCTATTGGGCAGAAGCTATTAGTACAGCCAACTATGTCTTAAATAGAAGTTTGATACACAAACTTAAGTGTAAAACTCCTTATGAGTTGCTTAAAGGAAAGAAACCAAAAATTAATTACTTTAGAATTTTTGGCTGTACTGTTTATATTCATAATAATAATAAAGAATATATTAGAAAATTTGAAGCAAAAGCTTCAATGGGAATCATGCTTGGATATTCCCAAGTAAGCAAAGCTTATAGGGTTTATAACAAGTCAACCTGTAAGATAGAAGAATCTGTGCATGTGACTTTTGATGAGTCTCAGATGTTTTACAAGGAGAAGGGAAATTCTCCTTCCTCCAGTTCTTTGCAGGTACCTGATGCCCCTCAAGAAATTCGTCAACTATCAACTCTTCAGATCACTGAATCAGACAGTGATGAAGACATTGCTGAAGCTGTTGAAGCTGTTGTTGTACCACCAACAGTAGATCGAATTCCTCCTGAGGAATTAATCCCAACTGTTGCTGAAGATCACATCCCACCTGCTGATATTGTCACACTTAGAGATCACCCCACATCTCAAGTGATTGGAGACATATCAGCTGGTGTTCAAACAAGACATCAATTAAGATAGGATGTGATGCATGCTTGTTTCCTCTCACAGGTTGAGCCCCTCACCTTTAAAGATGCAGAGTTAGATCCCCACTGGATCATTGCAATGCAAGAGGAGCTCAATCAGTTTGAGAGATGTAAAGTTTGGACTTTGGTTCCAAGACCTAAAGGCCAACTGATCATAGGCACCAAGTGGGTGTATAGAAACAAGTTAGATGCAAATGGAATTATAGTAAGGAATAAAGCTAGGCTTGTAGCTCAGGGCTACAGACAGGAGGAAGGTATAGACTATGACCAAACCTTTGCTTCTGTTGCAAGGCTAGAAGCAATAAGGATCTTCTTGGCCTATGCAGCCTTCATGAAATTTAAGGTGTTCCAAATGGATGTCAAAAGTGCATTCCTAAATGGTGAGCTTAAGAAAGAGGTGTTTGTTGAACAACCACCAGGGTTTGTTTCTTCAACTCAGCCTTCTCATGTTTTTAAGTTGCAGAAAGCTCTTTATGGACTAAAGCAAGCTCCTAGGGCCTGGTATGAGACCTTAGCTAGTTTCCTGTTAGAGCACAACTTTACTAGGGGAGTAGTTGATAGAACCCTTTTCGTCAAGCATCACAAGGACACAATCCTGTTAGTTCAGGTGTATGTAGATGATATTATTTTTGGCTCCACTGATCCCAAACTGTGCAAAAAGTTTTCCAACTTGATGCATTCTAAGTTTGAGATGAGTAGCATGGGTGTGCTGTCTTACTTTCTTGGTCTCCAAGTTAAGCAAGATGCTGATGGTATCTTCATCTCCCAATCCAAATATGCCAAGGAATTGGTAAAGAAATTTGGGATGGCTGATGCTTCAGCAATGCCTACACCCATGGCTACTAATGTAGTTATTGATTCTGATGATCACGGCAAGCCAGTTGATCAAAAGAATTATAGGGCCATTGTTGGTTCCCTATTATATCTAACTGCAAGTAGGCCAGATATAATGTTTGCTACATGCCTCTGTGCTAGATTCCAGGTCAACCCCAAGGAATCTCATCTGATTCTTCTAAAGAGAATCCTGAGATACCTGAAAGGATGTCCAGATCTAGGACTTTGGTACCCAGCTGAGTCAGAATTTGAATTAATTGGATATTCTGATTCTGATTATGCTGGCTGCAGAGTTGACAGGAAGAGCACCTCAGGAACTTGCCAGTTCCTGGGAGAGAGATTGGTCTCTTGGTTCTGTAAGAAGCAGGCTTCTGTCTCAACTTCAACTGCAGAGGCTGAATATATAGCAGCTGCCAGTTGTTGTTCACAGATCCTGTGGATTCAAAACCAGCTTGTGGATTATGGTTACTCACACAAGAACACCAAGATCATGTGTGATAGTACCAGTGCTATTTCAATTGCACAAAATCCAGTGCACCACTCTAGAACCAAGCACATTGAGATTAGGCACCATTTCCTGAGAGATTGTGTGGAAAAGAACAAGATCTGTCTTGAGTTCATATCCACTGAGTTTCAGAGAGGTGATATATTCACCAAGCCTTTAGATGAACAGAAGCATCTGTTCTTTTTAGTTCAACTAGGCATGATTAATGGACGAGACTAAGTGTGACTATATCTGCCTTTGTTGAAATCTGCTTGAAGATCGTCGAACGATGATCGAAGATCGTCGAACGGATTGAGCCTATCGTCGACCTCTGGTTAATGATAGCTTATCTGTTTGAAGATCGTCGATCGACGTTCGACCATCGTCGAACAGGTTGAGCTCATCGTCGATCTCTGAACGACGACAGCTTATTGCGTGTGAAGCCAGAAATAGCCAAACGATGGTTCGACTACTCTGCTTCTGAGCCGATCGTCGAACGGCCGTTCGACTATCGGGTCAAATATCTTTTTAATAGATCGACTATTTCCGGTCTAATATAAAGCCGATAGTCGACCTAGGTTAAAAGATCTTTTGCTTTATCGTCGACGGAGCGTGCCCTTTCGCATTCTGCTTTCCCGCTTGCGATTTCCGGGCGTTTCGTCTTCTTCGTTCTCTGCAGCTTTCTCGTGCTTTCTCCGGCGAATCCATGGCGGTCTCTCCAGCTGTTCTAGCCGTAGTGAAGTTTGATGCAGGATTCAGTGTGGATTTCGAAGCTTTCAGTAGCTGCGATGCCGGAATCGTGGAAGTTCTCCAGCTCTGCAGGGATCAGGGTTTAGAGAAGTTGATGTCTGAAAGGATTAAGATCAACATTCCAGAAATCAAAGAATGGGCTTTCACGTCGTCTTCCACAGACGAATCGATGATCGGTACCATCGGCGGAGAAGAGGTTATCCTGACTCCGGCCGTCTTATCTGATGTTTTTGAATTAGTTATTGGTGATGAGGATTATGAGCAAGACGCTCAGGAATTTGGAAGAATGCTGGTTGAGCTGGGACATGCTGAGGGCATTCCCACCAAGCTGCTCAAAGTAAACTTCCCCTTCAAGATCAAGTTCCTCGCTGAGGTAGTCGGAAAAGTGCTCCTGGGTAAGCACTCTGCCCACGACAATATAACAAGGCAGCAATTCGCACTCATGTGTGCGATTGTTAATCGAAAAAGGATAGATTGGGCAGCTGTTTTATTTGATTTAATCAGGAAGAAGACTGGTAAGAAGGAAGTCACCCTAGGAAGGGTCATTGGAATCTTCCTTAAAGAGAAATACCCCCAGCTGCTAAGTTCAACTGCAACAACAATCAACGCCAGCAAGAAGATGGATCCCCACTTGTTCTCTAAGTGGAAGAGGACGTTTGTGAAATCTGCTCCAGCAACATCCGAGGACACAAGGACTGTATCAGTCGCTCCTCAACCTGTTGAAGCTGGCTCAGCTCTTCCTTCCTCCTCCTCTGTTTTGCCGTCTGCCTCAGTTGAAGTACCATCAACTTCAGCTGAGGTACGACCCTCTTCCTCTGCTGCTCCTGAAACAACTACGGTTGTTCCTCTGTCTCCTCCAGCTTCTCCTCTACCTGCTCATCTGGCTAGGATATCTGCTCCTAGCTTTGATTTGTTAGGATCAGAGAAAATTCTTACTCCTCCTGTATCTCCAATTCATTCTCCAATTCATTCCCCAATAAACTCTCCTGCTCCATCTCCTGCTCCATCTCCTGCTCGATCCCCTGTCCACGCCATTTCTCATCCCAGCACCACTACCATATCTGCTGCAGCTCCATCCACCTCTCATCATTCATCTTTTGAAATCTCTCCAGAGCTTATCTCCTGCATTGTGGAGCTGATTACCCCGTCAATCAAAACCATGATTGACGAGGCAATCACTCCCCTTGCAGCCTCCATTGATCTTTTGTCTGCCTCCATCAAATCCCTTACTAAATCTGCTGAGCCATCTTCCTCTAGGGGCCTGGTTTCAGTATCCACTGAGATCAGGCAGGGGGAGATGTTCAATGAAGATGCCTCAGATCATCCTGCCTCTCCTCCAGCTTTAAAAGATTCAGTCATGTCTGCTCAGGAAGAAATAGTTCCAGATGTTGTCATGTCTGCCCAGGAGGAATCTGCTCCTGCTGAGAAAGAGATAGATCAGCTGAAGAAGAGATAGCTCCTGCTGAGAAAGTTTTAGCTCCAGTTTTGTCTGAGAAGGAAATAGCAGATGGAATCCTGCTATCTGAGATTGCAGTTAAGGTCTGCTTAGAAGATCTTACCACTCCTATGATTGCTAGATTCCTGGAAGGAATCATAACTTCTTATCTGAATGAATCATGGGAAATGGTTAAATATGAAGGTAACTCTTTCATTCGTTTTGTTGATGAGTCGATTAATTTGATAGTTTGTGAATACCTTGAAGGAATGATTCAAGCTTATTTAGCAGATATGTATTCATAATTTTACAGATATTATTAAAGAAGATTTAACTGCTCAGATCATAGCAGTTGTTTCTGAGGCTGACCCAAGTATTTCTGATACTCAAGTAGACCTTGAATTGGAATCCTTCTTAGATAATAAAGAAGATGAGTCTGAGAAATAGGAAGTCAAAGTTGACTCTCCTATTCTGAGTTTGGAAGAAGCTCAAGCAAGAGCAGCATGGAATTTAAGAGTTCAATCTTTAAAAGAGAAAGAGAAAGATTTGCAATTTGAAAAGTCATCCATCTGGGATGACTCTCCAGGTTTAGATTTAGACTCCCTTCTGGCTCTGGATGCCATGGAAGAGGAAAGGGAGAAATCTGCTTCAAAGCTTAAAGAAAAGGCTGTTTCAGAAGCCTATGATCCCTATGAAAATCCTCCCTCATCTCAGTCTGATGATGATGATTCTGATATGTCTGAGAAGTCAAAGAAAAAGAAATCTGCTACAAAGAAAAGAAAAGCTGCTCCTCCTCCACTTCCTAGTAAGGATAATGATATTCCATATTACATTTTGAAGGGCATTGACCCCAAATCCAAGGATTTTAAGCATTGGATGTGGTTTTCGAAGAATCAGCAAAAAGAAAGAAAAAGAACCAAGAGGTATGACAGTCCTGTCTCAAGATGGACTCCCAGAGGTCCCCCTCCTCCACCTCCAGGTGCAGGAGCCTCTGGGAACCTTTCAGCTCATCCTACTGCCTCCTCTGGAAAATCTGCGTCTGTTCAGCCCCAGCCAAGACAAGGTTATCAAAGCTCTCAAGGCAAATCATTTTATGGTTCTCAAAGACAAATGAAGGAGGTTGTGGCTCAAAGACCAACCTTTTCCCCACCTCCTTCTCCAAAGAAAAGAATTCCTTCTCCTTCTCCAGTTCAGACTGAGGAAACTGTATCAAAAGGTAAATAGTTTACTGTGTTTTAAAACCTTCTAGCAAGTCCCTTTTGCTAAGTATACTCTAATGTCTTATCTAGATATAATAGCTGATGCTGCTTCTCCTGAGCCCGTATATGAAAATCCTGAGCTCGATCCTAACTTTAGGATGGCTCGCTTTCAAGAACTTGTAGGAGCAGCCCAAATAAGAAAAGCAAGAGCCGAAGGTAAAGATACGACTGATCTTACTACCATGTCAGCTTACAGAAAGAAAGAATTTGAAAAATTCCAAGTCAATCCTGAGATTTTTGATCCAACAAAATACATGGAAAAACATCCTGAAGCTGTTGTCCCCAGAGCTACAGAACTAAAGATCATTGGTGCGCAGGACCTAAAAATGTCAAAGAAAGAATCAGATGACCCTCTAAGAAAAATTTCCTTTGTCTCTAGTTCTTCTGATCCTTTACCTGACTCTAAAGATTCTTAATAGTTTGATTAAACTGCTGTGATATGTTTGATTATTTGTTTATCTGATTGATTATCTGCCAGTTTATTGTTAACTATTTGCTGAATTTATTTCTAGTATTCTATTGCTAGCTGTTTTAGATTTTGAGAGACTTAACTCAAATAGGGGGAGATTGTTGGTACCCTAGTTTGATTTGAGTTTAGTCCTCTCCTTTGTGCCCCTTGACCCAAGAAATATCTATGGTCAATGGTTAGAAGTCTAGCTGTAGGGTCCTCGGTTTTCCAAATTGAGAATTTGGTTAAGTAGGTTTTTCGTTCGACGATAGTCGAACGCCGCTCGACTATCGTCTATCGGCTGATCAACGATCGTCTATCAGTTGGTCGACGCTTTGTCTGCGAGGATAGTTCGACTATCGGTTGATAGTTCGACTATCGGTTGCCTTGATAGTTCGACTATCTGCTTGGATAGGTCAACTATCTGATAGTTCGACTATCTGTTGATAGTTCGACTATCGGTTCTCCCTTGGTAGTTCGACTATCTTCTTAGATAGTTCAACTATCTGATGGTTCGACTATCTGTTGATAGTTCGACCATCTGTTGCGCTTTGATAGTTCGACTATCTGATGATAGATCGACTATCTGTTGTCTTTGATAGTTCGACTATCTGCTGATAGTTCGACTATCTGGTTTGGTTTGATAGTTCGACTATCTGTTGATAGATCGACTATCTGTTTTCTGAGGTAGGTCGACTATCTGCTTGATAGCTCAACTATCTCTGTGCGCTTGATAGTTCGACTATCTGTTCTTGATAGATCGACTATCTGATAGTTCGACTATCTGTCCTGATAGTTCGACTATCTGCTGCGGTAGCTCGACTATCTGTTTGATAGCTCGACTATCTGGATCGTTCGACTATCTGCCCGATAGTTCGACGATCTCCTGGCGTCGTTCGACGATCTTCGAAGGTCGTTCGACGTTTTCTGTCTGCCTTTGTATTTTGTATTTATTTATTATATTTAATTAATTAATACATTTTCTGGCACAGTATTTTAAGTTGTATGATAAATTAACCAGGCATTATTTGCTCTATTCTTTTTGCCTGTGTTCAAATCTTTTAAGATAAAGTTGTTTGTCTAATTAGCTGTCATTTTAATTTACTTTATCTATTGTCAGCCCTTTATAGCCGTTAGACTGAAAAGTCTTCTTTTGCTATAAAGAGATTATTTCTGATGTGACTTTATTTAGTCCTTCTGTTATCTGATTTAAGCCTGCAGCTTCTTAGAAAGTGGTTTATTCCTTTTATAGAATGTTTTGCCGCAGAGATATTTCTGTCTTCTTGATATTTACAGCCCAGGTCTCAAGGCTTAGAAGAAGACAAATAATTCAAATGGAAGAGAGCCGTTGCTTGCTGATGATTATATAAAGAACCCTTTGAAGAAGGATTCAAGCTAGTTAACAGAAGCTAATAGCTAACCAGTATTTCATTCAAGCTCTCAAGCCTTCATCAAGCTCAAGCTTCCTGCTCTCAGCAATCTCCATCTAACTGAGAAGTGTTAAGATCTTCATCTCTTCTTCACCTAAGTTCTCCTGCTTTCAGGAAGTTCAACTCAAAGTTCCTTTGAAGAAGAAGAAGAAGAAGATAGCTGCTTGAAGAACTTTGATTTTATTATTTACTTTCTTCCTGTAGCTTTTCCTTCAGAATTTTCTGAAGAGTTTTTCTGCACTGAAGCAAGACTTCACCTGGACATCTTTGAGCCAGGGGGAGCCTTGATTCTTTAGAGCATTCTAGCTCAGTGCAAGTTTTTTGTGCTTCTCTAATCTATTGTAAAATAGAGAAGACATCTTAACCTTCTTCCCCCTCCTGTACAGGGTTATTACTCCCTTCAAAAGTATCCCTTGGTGGCAGGGCACCTGATCAAAAACCTGTGCTTGGTTTTTAGACACCTGATCAAAAGTCTAAAGGGTTTCTAGATCTACCTGAAACAGATCCTGTTGGTGGCAGGGCACCTGATCAAAAACCTGAGTGGATTCCTACCGTGTGGGTAGAAGAGTGGACGTACCCAAGTTGTTTGGGGAACCACTATAAATTTCCTTGTGTCGTCTGGATTCCACTGTTTAATTCCTGCATTGTGGCTGTGATTAGATATAACTAGGTTGCTAGTTGCTGATTAGGTTTTTCCAAGCTTAACTGTAATTACAGTAAGCTTGTGTTTGTACACATCACTTGTGTTAGGCTTTAAGGTTAAATCAATATCTATAATCTTTTCATTCCGCACTTCACTCCAAGGGAGTTGGGTAGACTATTAAGTTTTGTCAGTGCAAAATTTGATAACTCTATTCACCCCCCCTCTAGAGTAGTATCTATCCCTTCACTTTCAAGCTCGCTGCAAAGCTCAGCGAAGGAGGAGATCGTGCCTGAGGGCAACTCATAGAACCATTCTCTCGCCTGCCTGTCGAGAGTGGTGACAAGAAGTTTGCATTTCAAGGCATGAGAGAGGCTCCTCAATGCAACTGCCCCCTCGAATGCCTGCAGGTGGGAAACTAGGTAAGTCTCCCCTGAATAGAAAGGGAGACGGGGCTCTCTAAAATTATTTGGCACTGACTCCATCGGATTCGATCGACGAAGGGAGAGGGGGTCTCAAAATCAGCAGAAGGGTGGACTGGAAGGCGAGGCTCTGCGGGCTCCGCGGACTGCCGATCAACAAAATCTAGTCGGCGAGCCGGAGTCCCTCTAGCCTCTTCCTTGAAGAAGTCCATCAGGGGAGCGAACTGATCAGCCTGAGGTTGCAGGGGAGCTATGGGCTGAGCTTGGTGGTTAGGCGGAGGAACGGTCACAGGCGACTGCTGAAGAGGGGTTTGACGAGCTGGGGTCCGGTGTACCGGAGTCTGGCGGACAGGAGCTTCAGCAATCTCTTCTGCGACCTGGGGAACTAGCCGCTGAGTCAGCACTAACAGAGCTTGGTTGATTGTATCGAGCCGCTTGTCAGTCACTCTGCGAGATAACTCGGCCTTCCAGCGAGACTGTTCCAATGCTTCCCACAACGAGTCGTCTAGCCAGCTGGAGCGTTCTGAGCGGCGAGCTCGGCAGTCTGATATTTCTACCCGCGGGTTTCAAAAAGCTTCTCGGATCTGAAGGTCGCGTGTTAACTATTGATGCACGAAATGCGAAGGAGAAAACGAACACCACCAGCTAACTATTCGAGCGCTAGGGGAAGAAAGAAAGAAACCAAACTGCGTGCAGCAGTCTATTTAGCGGACTAGAAAAGGAACAGAAAAGCAGAAGAGCCGTGAACTATGGCAACACCAGACTTCGCCCGTCGCGGCCAGAATGCCACTCCTACGACGGGCTTGATTTTGATTGCAAATAGGGGGTTACAAGCAGGGAAGAAGGAAATGATGCGGAAAGCAAGCTGGAGATCGCAAAGCCTGAGATTCGAGTCCGCAGCCTTTAATAAGTGGGCTCCTGAGCTCGAGTCAGCATGGTTTAAGTGCACCACTTCCCCATATTTATAGGCTGGGGGCCTGCCCAAACGGGCAAGGCTAAAATAACCGGCTGCCCGGGGTACAAAAGAGCCGGGCAGCGGTGACGGGAACCAAAAAAGAAAGAACAAGCAGTCCGCGCGAGACCGGCGGACTGGGCTTGCAAGCTGGAATCCTCCCTTGGTCGCGTCGGGCGCAATCCTGTCAGAAAAGTCGCGACCTGAGTGACCTGACTCCAGAGCTCGCTGAAAGCTGGCAAGATCCGAGAGCAAACGAAGGGCATCTTGGGCGGACTGAGAGCTGGAGTCCGCCTATATGGCTGGGATTAACACTGGCCAACTGGCGAGCTTGGTGGACTGAGAGCTTGAGTCCGGCAAGGGAGGGGAAAGATGCCTAGCTGGAAATGTTGCGGATTCTGGGGTTAACACGGAGGAGGTCTTGTAATAATTCGACATTAAGCTGTCGGTGAATCATTATATGTACTTTGTGATAATTCAATGCATGATGAAATTACTGGATAGACCCACGTAAACAAATGGTGAAATGGTATGTGGTTGAACGAAACGACTTGGTGGGGGTAATGAACGAAGGGTAATTAGTCGTTTAATAACAATATTTACCAGACCTTGGGTAATTGTTCGGTGATGGTTGTATGAACATGTGAGGTGTTAAATAGATGGTAAACTCATGTGTACACAAATGGTTGATCTTGGTGATGTTAAAGTTATGTTACCAAAGCATTGACGAAGTCATGGTCTTTATGCTTGTCATATAAGGGAGTCTAAAATGTTCCAGTGTATGTGGTGGTTCGCCACCTGTGTTTGTGGTAAACCCCTGAGGTGCATTGGGCACCGAATTGTTAAAAGGGTGAGTGCGGATATCTGATCGTACTGGTTGGTAATGTTGGGATGAATCATAAATGGACGGTTTGGCTTGGTCCTCGATGTTCACGTCGTGAGGCTCCTTCCGTGTAAAGTGAACGGTTGGGCTTGGTCCTCGTGCTCATTTCCGAGGCTCCATCTGTATCACACTTTAGGCCAGTTCGGGGCTAGGATCTCGGTGCACATCTACCCGAGACAACCGCTGAGCCGTTGTATTCATATGAGCTCCGCTGTTGTGTTCTTAGCATTGAGGCGTACAAAGGCCTAGACCAGGTAGTGTGGAGACCAGCCTAGTAGTGGAGATGCCCGCTCCACTGTCACCGTTCGGCCACGACGGTTGACGCCTGAGAGGTTAGCTACCTGCTCGAAAAGTGGGAACTACAAGTCTGTGTCGACAAAGCAATTGCATGTGCGTTATCATGGGTGAGTCATTGCATTGCATACATGTCATTACAATTCATTGCATACACAAGATCCTAATTGTATAAGTTTGTATGGGCACTCCGATACGATGAGTTACTTACTGTTGAACGATCCTCAACTTATATGTTTGTATAGGCATTCATATAAGTTGAGTTACTTTCTGTTATAATATTATACTCTCATGCTACTGTAGATGATTGAATTGCTAGAATAAGTTGTTTCTCATTTATTACAATGCTTTATATACATAGCGATATACCACCTACTTGTACCTATGTTTCATATATATTGTACCCTATTCCTTTCTCCGCCCGGTGCCGAGGAGTCGTCGGGGGAGCGGATGTGAAGCCACTTAGTCTTTATGACTAACGGTTGCTACGTCTTCCTTTTTAGGAGGAAACCTCGTAGGTGGAGCAGTTGGTTATGCAGCCGGACAGCCAGGCCAAGTTGACAGGGCCTGAGGGGACGGTGCCGTCGCTACCGTCAGTTACTGATGTGAGTGTGAGAGGTTTTTGTTGTACCCTTTTTGGGAAAAATATTTACGTACACTGTTATTAGAAGCTTGTTGAAGCTTCTCTACTGTTGTTATATTATGGACTATATGCTTGGTTTGGATTTGACTTCTATGTTATATTTTGGTTTGGTTGGCAATGTATGATATTGGTTATAGCTGGCAGGATAGGCGTCTTGTGGTACAGGCTAGCCCGTGTGCTAGTGCAACTGCGAGGCGGCTGTTCTGGGCATAAGACCTCTCTCGTGCTGTGTTTTATGTTCCAGGGGGGGTCTTACAGACAATCCGCCCAGCTCGCTTCTTTTCAGGATTACTGCAAATTCATAGCAAAATCTACAAGTGTTTGCAGACTCAGGGCAGTCCGCCCAGCTCGCTTCATTTCAGGTTTCCTGCAAATTCAGAGAAAAATCAACAAGTGATTGTGGACTTAGAGGCAGTCCATCTAACTCGCTTCTTTTCAGGTTTCATGCAAATTCAGAGCAAAATCTACAAGTGATTGCGGACTCAGAGGTAGTCCGCCCAGCTAGCTTCTTTTCAGGTTTCCTGCAAATTTAGAGCAAAATCTACAAGTGATTGCGGACTCATAGGATGCCCAGCTCGCTTCTTTTCAGGTTTCCTGCAAATTCAGAGCAAAATCTACAAGTGTTTGCGGACTCAGGGGAAGTCCGCCCAACTCACTTCCTTTCAGGTTTCTTACAAATTCAGAGCAAAATCTTCTAGTGATTGCGGACTCAGAGGCAGTCCGCCCAGCTCGCTTCTTTTAAGGTTTCCTGCAAATTTAGAGCAAAATCTAGGGACTAAGAGGCAGTCCGACCAGTTCGCTTCTTTTTCAAGTTTCCTGCAAATTCAGAGCAAAATATACTAGTGTTTGCGGACTCAGAGGCAGTCTGCCCAACTCGCTTCTTTAAATATTCACGATTCATGAACAAATGAGCGGGCATATAGTCTGTCCGCATAGACCGCAGCATTATTCATATTGTATCAATATTATTCATAACAAATAGAATTCGCATCACGGTACAAGTAAAATAAACAAGCGATGTTCAAAGAACACACCAAAGTATACAACATACAACATATCAAATCAAACATTTATTGGCGGACTCAGTGGCCTCTACGGTTACGTTAGGCAGGTCGCTCCTCCCTATCCATCCCGAGATGGGCCGCCTGGTCGCTCCCTTGCAATATTTCTCTGTATAGCTGTTGGATGAGATGGTGCATGGAGTTGAAAGTACGATGCATATGGGTGGTGTCCCTGTTGATCCAGCTAACCAGAACTACGGGCTCGCCTGCCAGCTTCGGCTCATCCGCCGCGGGCTACTCACTTGCTGCTGGGACTGAAGCCTCAGCGAAAACGGGTTGAATCAGTGGTTATGGCCTCACTGCAGTGACCTCAGAAACTTGCTTCTTCCTTCCTTCCTGCACCAGAGCCAAGTATCTTCCTCTATAGTGGCGGGCGTCGTCACTTAGCCGCTGCTTCTCCTTCTTCAGTCCCTCTACCTCAGCAGAAATTCTGGCGACCTGATTTTCCAGAGCTTTCTCTCGCTCTAACCGCTTCTCTAGTTCTTCTTGAACTCCACTCAGCTTTTCTTCATATTTCCTTTCTAACAATACATATTTGTCCAGGCTGGACTGCTCGCCTTGTGCGGACTCGCCAAAAGAGACTATCCCAGTCCACGCCGGTGCATCTTCTTCAGGCGATGACACGATCTCGCCAGCCTCAACAGAGCCGGGGGGCGACTTCTGCACTGCAACAAAAAAAACATTTGCATTAATATCTAGGTCACGGCGGATTCAAAACGTAAAAATTAATTCACTTTTTGTAATCATTGCAGCGATCTAGTGACTAGCCACGACAGGCCGCCTCACGCGCTCTGGGTCAAAAGCACTTAGTCGTTGTTTCCATTCACGATGGACTTTTTCTCTTGTCTCAGCCATTGATCTACTTAAAGCGACTATATCATTTGTCTCCGTAATAATCTTTATTGGCCGCGATTTCCGGGGAGGCTATTTATAAAGACATCGATTCCGAAAACGCCTGGGCGCCGGCTACGATTTACCTGACCGCATCAGTTCGGCCGCAGTCTACAGATCCTCAGATCGCTTATCTGCATCTAGCTTTTCTGAGACCGCCTCGACCTTGGCCTTCATGATGGCGAGCTGCTGCTTCATCATCTTCTCTCTTTCCTCAACCACAAGCGAGGAGGGGGGATCAAAAACCTTTTATCCTATTACCTCAACGTAGGACTGCAATACCTCAAGCAGATATTGATTCATGTTAGCGAGTTGCTCGTTATCGATGTTGTCGAGCATTTCAGTGGTGTACAAACTGACCGTTGATAAAGAATCACCTCCTTGGATCAGAGCGTCCGGAGTGATTAAGTCATCCCCAGGAACCTCTTTTTCTCGCGGCTTATGCTTCAAGCTCGCAGCACCAGTCCGTACATAAACGTTCTTCTCCTTTTGAGCTCGCAATCTTTTCTCCACCCACTCAGCAACTGAGGACTTGTCCCTCTTCTTCTTCTCTGGGGCTTTTCCTCCAAGACAATCGCAACCTGCTGCGAGTCTGACAGATTTGCGCGGACTGCGTTCTGATCGATGACGACCAGGCAAGAGAAGACACTTGCTATTCAACTTGATCTTGGTCTTCAGCCTGTTTCTTATCTTGCTCTTTAGCCCATCCCTCAACTATTTCTTCTGTTTGCTTATCTACCTGCTCATCAGCAGGCCGCTTCTCCTCAGCATTCAGCTGCCGGGTTTTTTATTCGAAGATAGATCTGAAATCCGGACAATATCATCTAAGGATAAGGGAGAGTGACATCCCAAAGATAGCGTTCAGCATGCAGTTTGGACATTACGAGTTTATGGTCATGCTGTTTAGGCTGACCAATGCGCCATCCGTGTTTATGGATCTGATGAACAGGATGTTTAGAGAGTACCTGGACCGTTTCGTGATAGTATTTATCAACGACATCTTAGTGTACTCGCGGTGTGAGGATGATCACTACAAGCATCTGCATATGGTACTGGAGACGTTGAGGAAGAATAAGTTGTATGCTAAGTTCTCCAAGTGTGAGTTCTGGTTATCCTCAATAGCATTCCTTGGTCATATTGTTTGTGGTGAATGGATAGCGGTGGATCCGACGAAGATATCGGCGGTTCAGGAGTGGCTAGTGTTGACTACGGTGGCGGAAGTCCGGAGCTTTCTAGGGCTTGCTGGCTACTATAAGTGCTTCGTAGGGAACTTCTCGCAGATAGCCCTACCACTCACAACGTTGACAAGGAAGGATCAAAAGTTTGTGTGGACGCTGGAGTGTGCGCAGGCTTTTGAAGAATTGAAGAGGCGGTCGGTCACGACGCCTATTTTGCATTCGCCGAGTGGGTCCGAAGAGTTTGAAATTTATAATGATGCTTCGGGCAGTGGTTTGGGTTGTATTCTGCTATAACATGGGAGCGCTATAGCTTATAGATCACGAAAGTTGAAGGTTCAAGAGAGAAATTATCCGGTCCATTACTTGGAGTTAGCGGCCGTGATATTTGCTCTAAAGCTGTAGAGGCACTATCTATACGGTGTGAAGGTCGATATCTACACCGATCATAAGAGCCTGAAGTATTTGCTAGATCAGAAGGACCTGAACATGAGGCAGCAAAGGTGCATGGAGTTCCTGGGGGACTACACTTTTGAAATACATTATGTGCCAGGGAAAGGAAATGCAGTGGCGAATGCGTTGAGTTGTAGGGCACCTGCGCAAGCCAACTGGTTGGCGGTGCATGATGAGAGTTTGATCCGTGATTTAGAGGCATTGGAGATCTCCTGTGTTGATAAGAAGTCTAGTGTCGAGGCATTTTTGTATTGGACGGAGGTGGAGTGTGACCTAGCTGATAGGATTCGGCAGGCTTTGGATCAGGATAGCAGTATGAAGCAGATCTTGGATGAATTGTTGGATGGGTCAATTCCCAATTTGTTGTTGAAGATGGACTGCTAAGGAAGGACGATCGCCTATGCATCCCTAGTGCAGATAGTCTTCGGGGGGAGTTGATGTACGAGGCTCATCATACCAAGTAATCAATCCACCTGGGGAGCACGAAGATGTATAGGGATATGAAGAAGTTGTTTCTGTGGCCAAGGTTGAAGAAGGATGTAGCACTTTATGTGGCGAAGTGCCAAACTTGTGCCTTGGTGAAGGCGAAGTGCCAGAAGCCCGGAGGTTTCTTAAAGACCTTGCCTATCCCGGAATGGAAGTTAGACGACATTTCCATGGATTTTGTGCATGGTTTGCCAAGGTCACAGAAGGGAAACGACGCCATCTGGGTGGTCGTAGATAGATTGACAAATGTGTCGCACTTTATCCTGAATAGGAAGGAAGATCTGGTGGAAAAGTTAGCCAAGCTCTATGTTGATAATATTGTACGGTTGCATGGTGTGCCCCGCAGTATTGTTTGTGACCGAGACGGACGCTTCACGTCAAATGACTGGAGGATGGTGTATTAGTTATTGGGAACTAAGCTGAGTTTCAGCACAGCCTTTCATCCGTAGACGGATGGTCAGACCGAAAGGGTTAATAGGACGATGGAAGACATGCTCCACATGTGCATTTTGGATTTCGGAAAACAGTTGGAAGATCACCTGTACATGGTAGAGTTTGCATACAACAACAGTTATCAAGCGAGTATTGGAATGATGCCTTTTGAGGCCCTGTATGGGAGAAGGTGTCGAACGCAATTATCTTGGTTGGAGACAGGCGAGTCAAAGTTATACAAACGTCAGGCAGTGGAAGACGCCATCTCAATGATACATACGATTCAGGAACGGTTAAAGATCGCTCAGGACAGACATGCAAAATACTATAATGCCAAGCAAAGGAATGTGGAGTTCAGTGTTGGCGAATGGGTGTATTTGAAAATCAAGCCGTTCAAGGGTGTCTCGCAGATTCGACGATTGAAGAATCTGAGTCAGAGATACCTTGGACCGTTTGAGATCCTGAAGCGGATTGGCGAAGTAGCATATCGATTGAAGTTGTCAGTGGAGTTGAGTGGGCTACACGATGTATTCCACGTATCAGTATTACGGAAGGTGGTACAAGAGCCTTCGTAGGTCGTTGCGGTCGATCAAGTGTCGATTGATAATGGGTTGACGACAAAGGTCAAGCCAGTTGGCATTGAAGACTTTGAAGTCAAACGGCTCCGCAACATGGAAATCCAAATGGTAAAGGTCCATTGGGATAATTGCGGACGTGAGGAGCTTTATTGGGAGCGAGAGCAGACTATGTTGGAAGAATACCCTGAATTATTCCACTAAGGTAATATTTAAGTTGTTTTGTGTACCTTTAAATAATTTCGTGGACAAAATTATTTAAGGGGGGAGATTTGTAACGCCCCGAAACTAAAAAGTGAAACGGGCAGTGTTTGAATGAAGTTCGGGTCTTGGTAGGGTGAATACGGCCTGTGACACGGGCGTGTCACATGGCCGTATCGTGCTCAGGTCATCGAGTTGAGGTCGACGAGCGTGTAGTGCTCGAACATAGCCTGGGACACGGGCATATCCCAGGGCGAGTCAGGCACACGGCATGGGACACGGGTGTGTCACATGGCTGTGTACTTCTCTGGAAAGTTTGGTCCTGTGTCGGCTGAGGGGCACGACCCAGAACACGGGCGTGTACTAGTTGACATGGGCGTGTCAAGTATAACACAGGTGTGTCGACACCCGTGTCCATTATGGGATATGATGGTTGGCGTGGCAGTTATTTGCGACACGGCCCCTGGTCATGGGCATGT
This sequence comes from Platanthera zijinensis, assembly GCA_039513925.1. NCBI lineage: Eukaryota > Viridiplantae > Streptophyta > Magnoliopsida > Asparagales > Orchidaceae > Platanthera > Platanthera zijinensis. The sequence goes on from CM077087.1 coordinate 153,350,343, forward strand.
TGAGAACCCAACACGGGCTTGTAAGGTTGGGACACGGGCGTGTCCCAACCCGTGTTCTTTTTTGTGCTTGATTTTCTTGGCTGGATCGAGGCACACGGCCTGGGACACGGTCGTGTGCAAGGCCGTGTTTAGCCCAGGGTTAAGAAATTTTAGGCAAATCTGAGCCGTTCGTTTTCTTTAAATACAATCTGATGGCCCAGGTGAGATCTTGCTGTGTTAAGTTCGTAATATAGGATTAATCCCTCATTTTCCTCTTAAATTGTCTCTTTCTAAGAAGTTAGAGAGAGAAGAGAGAAAGGAAGAAGGAAGGGAGGAATCCGGCCGCCGGCGGAGCATCAGCGCACCAAATTGAGAACCGAGACCAGATCTGTGGAGAGAATTCCCTTGCGAAGCCTTCCATCCGGCTAGTTTCTCATGGCGCCAAAGCGGATTTCAAGGGTAACGATTCTCCACTTGGATATGTGAAGTCTTTTTCTTTTCTGCATAGGAAACCCGCTCCTGCGAGTGTGCGGTGAGTGCGTGGTGTTCCTTGGGGTAGATGTGAATAGTCCCTCTTGTGTTGCATGTAGAATCTGGAATTGAAGTATGGACTTAGGCATTGTGTGTGATGCCTACCCGGATGTGGTTGTCTTGATCGGTGATGTTGCCTATTGTATGGATTGTTGGAGAAGACTCCATGAATTGTGTTTTTGGGTTTCTACGCGGTAGATTGCAGCAGGGATCCTTAGTGATTAACTCCAAGGCGCACTCAAAAAATTTGGCGAAAATGAAATTCTGCTAACTTAGCGACCGGGGAGCCAGCCTTGAACATAACAGGGTTATGTGATGTTTGGTAATGATTAGGATCCGGGTGAAGCTTGGCCCGCGCGTATGTCTTAAAGTGACTAGGCGGAGTGAGAAACGGGTGGGTGGAAATGGACCTGGGATATGCGATTCGGTGCTAGAGGCCCTAAAGTGGAACTGACCGTTGGCATAGTCAGGAGTCTTAGACTGTGGTCAGAAAGACTAAAATGCTCACAATGTTTGTCGTCCCGAGGATGGTGGTGAAGCCATGGAATTGACCGGATTCACCGAGAATGTGCCCTGAGTGCACGGAGTGTTTGGCCGGGCGGGCCTACACCTGTGGAGAAATATACTTTTGCACTTAATTATTAAGCTGAGCTAATGAAATGCAGAGAAGGAGCACCACCGTCCCAAAAAGGGGCGGGGTCATTATAATTTGGTCAGCTATAGCTGACTGTTTCTTTGTTTGCCACTGTGCGGTGGAGTGTTGCTTGCAGGTACTGCGGAACCAAGTACCAAATAGCGGGCTGAATCCCAAGCTGCTGTGCTGGCCCTCGAAGGCCAAAGCGAACTGTTATTTTATTTCTATCATGTGTGGTTGACCTGCGAGCCGATGTTTCTAAAACACTATGTTGTTAAGTGAACATTTGTATGGCCATAAGGCCAAGTACTCTATTGTGTATTTGTTATATTTCATTCCTGTGGTGAGTAGTGGACATTCATGTTAGTGTTGTGCAACTTTGGGTTCTCTTAAACTGTTTAAATGCTTCCGCTAGAATGCTCTGTGTTAGGGTAAGTAGTTAAGTATTTGGTATTATCATGTAACCCTTCCGACTGTCCGTGGTATATGGCATCGAGTTCCAGCTAGACCTTCTGTTATCTGCCATACGACGGATGGGGGTGTTATAAAAGTGATGTGTCACATCTATGTTTTTGGATCTAAAGTGAAGAACGAGGTTGTTTATTAGTTCTATAACATTTTTGTTGTCACACTTAAGTTCGTCATTGGTGAGATAGACTCCGAAGTCTTCTAATGTTTGGGTCATCCATAAGGCTTGTGCACAACAACTTCCTAGTGTGATATTTTTTGCCTCAGTGGTGGAGAGGGCAACAAAATGATGTTCCCTACTCAACCATGCAATAAGCGAAGGGCCTAAGAAATGATACATGTTACTGCTTTTCCTATCTAACAAATGACAAACATAATCTGAATCAGAATAATCATGAAAAATTAAGAAACCATGACATGGGTACCATAGTCCTAATCTAGATGTTCTGATGAAATATCTAAAAACTCGTTTCACCGCTTTTAAATGAGATTCTCTTCGATTAGCTTAAAATTTTGTTCTTAATAATACGACAAACGTAATACGTGGTCAAGATGCACTTAGATACAATAAAGATCCAATCATTTCTCTATACAACATTTGATATATTGAAATTTCAGCTTCATTCTTTCTTAATTTAAGTGATGAGCTCATGGGTGTACTAGCTTGTTTTAAGTTTTCAAATCTTAAAATTTTCAACACATAATGAACATATTCAGTTTGATTAATTAAGATTCCATCATTTCTTTTTGTGATTTGAAAACCTAAAAAGTATATTAATTCTCCTACTAAGCTCATCTCAAATTCATTTTCCATCATTAGCATTACTTTATTACACAAATCTTCATTAGTCTCCAAAAATAATGTCATCAACATATATTTATAAAATAATCAAATCATTATTAATATGTTTAATAAAGAGTGCGGTGTCGGCACTTCCCATTTTAAATGTGTGCTTTAATAAAAAGGAAGTCAGTCATTCATACCAAATATGGGGTGCTAGCTTTAAACTATAAAGTGCCTTCTCTAACCTATATACATGATTAAAAATGTTTCATTTATAAACTCAGGGTTTTTTTAACAAAAACTTCTTCTTTTATAACCATCTTTTTAAAAAGCACATTTACATCCATTTGAAATAGTTTAAATCTTTTTGTAACTTACAAAGTCAAGAAAAATTCTAATGGATTCCAAGCAAGCAACGAGTACAAATGTTTCATCAAAATCTACCCCCTCAATTTGAGAACAACCCTATGCTACCAATCTAGCTTTCTTCTTAGTAATTATAGATTCACCGTCTAGTTTATTTTTAAATATCCATTTACACCTACAATAGGATGATTAGATGATCTTTCTACAAGTTTCCAAACCCTATTATTTTAAAATTGAATTAATTCTTCATTTTTAGCAATAAACCAAAATTCATCAATTAAAGCGGTTGAAACATTTTTCGGTTCAATTTCAGAAACAAATTATAATTAGTAAAAGATTCTTGTAATAAAGACCTAATCATTACCCCACTTGAAGGCTCTCCAATAACTAGATCCCTTGGATGATCCTTGGAAAATCTTAACACCCTTGGAGACACGATATAACACTCCAGCTTTATCATAGTTGAAAAACAACAGTCTGGCTTTTGGAGCTATCGATGATGATAACAATGTTGTCGTACGATAGTGTGCCATATGGAAAGTGACCATGTGTCAATCAGTTGTGAGGCAGTCGTTAAGCGACATTGACTTTCTCAAGCGGCCATTGCTAGAGGTATCACCTAGCGATACATTTATTTAAGATTTCTCCGTGAAATTAGGGTTGTCCATTTTCTTTAGATTGGTGTTCATGTGGCTGAGGTTAGGCCCGAGATCAGTAAGTGGCTGAGAGGCATAGGTTTTTATTCACACTTTTCACTCTATCTCTCTCTCTCTCTCTCTCTCTCTCTTCAAGCTAATGAAAGCGAAAAGTGAAAGGAAGGAGGAGGAAAGAATGGGCTGAACTTAGTCATTAGAGTTGTGTGAGAGTTTGAAGTTGTGAGATAATTAAAGATTCGTGGACAGGAAAGCGTTGCAGGTTGCTACAGAAGTACTAGAGGGCATCTCTAGGAAAAATGAATAGATTGGTGATGTATTGATTTATTATTATTAGAGAAGTCATTGTAGAAACATGAATAGATTTCGGAGTTTTGGGGTGAACAGGTTGCTACAGAAGTACTAGAGGGAATCTCTAGGAAACACCCGAGATTGCACAAAAAAAAAGAAGTCATGTTTGTTATCACTCGCGATAACGATATCATTAGTGATAGATCTATAGTAGAGATAAGTAAACATATGTGTATTATAGGTGTGAACCCGAGACTGAGACAAACTGGTGGTTCTGTCGATATCGCACAATAATAACATTATCTCTAGTGATAGATCCCAATAAGATGTTGTGATAGATGTGAAGCCTTAGTCTTGAAGATCAGGTGTATAACATTATGTTGTGAGACCTCAAGTGTCAGCTTAGTGGCCTTGTATGTCGACCAAAATAGATAACATTGGTTATCATATTAATGGGCCGAGGTGAAGCTGTACCAGCATTGTGATAGTGAGATTCTGACGATTTGTGCACGGGCAAAGCTGATACAAACCTGCCCCTTACTGGTAGGTGAAAAGGTCGCTCCTCGGTGCACCATTTGATTTTTAAGAGTTCGTGAGGCAAGGTGTCCTTGACGGTAAAAGTTAAATGATAATATAATTGGTTGATACTTCGGACAGAGGTGGTCCTTGAAATTCAGTACACCGATAATATTCCCTGAGTACACATGACGTGTGGCCATACATACCAACATTTATGATGGATGTGCAATTTTATTAACTATGATATTACTTGCTTATAGGGAATGAGTACCATAGCCCCGAGAATGGGTTGAGTTCACTATAATTATAGTAAGCTAAAGCTTACCATTGCTTTTTTTTTTGCCACATCTTTGTGGATTGGACTTGTGCAGGTGCTGGAGAGTCGAGCCGGATGTAGCGGGCTGAAGCTCCTTTATCTGTGCTAGACCTCGAAGGCCCAAGTGCTCGTTTACTATTTTTTATGTTATTGTCCTGTATACTGATGTATGAAAACCACATTATTATGTAATCATGTAAGGCCTTAAATCCAAATGTTTGTGTATGCACTCAATCATAGTTATATCTATATAGTGGACTTTCCGTGTTATGGGTTATTGTTACTCCTTTACATTCCGTGTGATGTTTGGTATTTCAATTTCATACCAGTTTTGTATGTTCATGGAATATGGCATGGACCCCCAGCCAGACCTTCTATTATATTATTTGTGATTGGCATGGTGTTATAATTTGGAATCAGTTTCTGGCATCGATCCCTTTTCATTTAAATACGTGGTCAAATTCATTTAATGGGTGGTGGAATGTCTGTGCATTATCGTTACAATATGAAATAACCCATGCATGTCCACTTAGGAATGAAAAATAAACATATTTGAGGAATCTTCGTGTTACTATGATTGTTGTTTGTGATGTGCTTTGTTACTTAATTGTGTGTTTCACAATTATAGGTGAGTAGGACTGGTGTATGACAGTCTCAATCCTTGCACTCTATTAAGAGTAGTGTACTTACTGATGTGTCTACACCTCCCCTTCTGCTGAGATTGTTCGTTTAGTTGTTGAAGCTGTATTTACGATGATCAATGGAAACTAGGAAGGCTGGTACAACCTCCTACTCCTATAATGGCCCCAAAGCCAGTTGGCGTAGTTGAGCCTGTGGTGGTGAGAAAATTGGCTTAAGAAAAATTAACATTGAGATAAGAGACGAATAAGCAAATGAAGCACTTTCTGAGGTTCAATCTTCCTATGTTTACAGGTATTGGATCCCTAACTCAAGCCGAAGATTGGCTCTCTTGAATAAAGAGAACCTTGATGGCAATGGAGATAGAGGAAGGGCAGAAAGTCAACTTAGCTACTTTCCTATTGTATGGAGAGGTGAAGTTTTGGTGGGATGAGTTTGAGTTCCATCCATTTACGGGAAGGAAACTGGCAGATATCTCGATGGATGAGATCTCGATATTGTTTATGTCGGGGTATCTCCCTTCTGCACAGTGGATTGCGATGGAGAATTGGTTCCAACGGTTGAATCAGGGTGACTATTTGGTGGATGACTATCGGCACGAGTTTATTAGACATGGACGTTATACATGCTCTATATTTGCTAATAAGGAGCATAATACTAATAGGTTTTATGAAGGTCTACAGGATGATTTGAGGTTACTTCTATTAGGTCTGATGACGCAGGGCTTTCTGACCTTAGCGAATACAACCTAATCCTTGGAGAAGGATATAAAGCGAGTCAAATGTAAGAAGAAGTTAGCAATAAAAAAGGCAGAGTTCAAAGTACAAGACTATATAAAGTCTGAGCAAAGTAGGTGTAGAAAGAAGTCTAGGTTTTCGAAGCCAGCTTCTTCTGTTGTTTCTGGGATGACTACTGGTCGAGGTCTGCTCACTTGTTATACTTGTGGTAAGCTAGGACATTTTGCTCGAGAGTGTCATAGTGATCTTCTGAGGATATAAAAAAAGGCCGGAGCATCCTTTGCTGAAAAGGGGAAGGCAGCGGAGTCAACATCATCCCATTATGCTCCAGCTCATCCCTGAGTTTACAATCTTGTCCAGCAGGAGGCCATTATATAATGTGATGTGGTGATAAGTACGATTTAGTATACAACTTATATTGATGTATATAGTTGCTACCTTGTGCATTGCTTGAGTGACTTGTTTTATTAGTTTTTGTCCTAATTTTTGAATATCTGGTGAGAAAACTATTCTATACGGGGGCTTTTCACTCCATTCTATCTACGGACATCATATTATGTATCAGAGTGCCTTCGTTTATGTTGACAGATAGATTAGATGTAGTGCTGCCTAATGGGTGCTTGATGCGTGCAGATAGAGTTTGTTGTATTAAGGTGTGGATAGGAAGTTATGAGTTTGGATTGAAAGCATCTGTGTTACCAATATTATAGTTTGATATGTTCTTTAGCATGGACTAGCTTTTAGAGCAGCGTGCATGCATTGATTATAACTCAAAGGAAGTATGATAGATCACTATTTATAGTCATTTTAATATAATTATTATTTAAAAAATAATCACATTTTATTTAGTTTTATATTAATAAATAGCTAAATTACTTTCTTTTTAAATTTTAGGTTAATATGGGCAATTAATAACATTTTAATGCTGCCATGATTGATCAGGGGAGGAATCTGAGTAAAACTAGAAAAATCACAAGTATATGGCCCAGGGTCACGAGCGTGACATAGGGTCATGACCTATGTCACGGGCCGTGCCTGCTTCCAGATATTCCAGAATGCTTTCCACATCATTTAAAAATACACATCCCCAAGTCACGAGCGTAATTAGGGTCATGAGTCCAGATAAGGGCGTGACTCCCTACTAGAATTCGAGATTTCACTAGGATATTAGATTAAAAGTACACACCCACTAGTCACGGGCATGACCATTAGGTCATGGGCATGACCTTTAGGCATGAAAACCAGCTCAGGGGGCATGGCCCAGCCATCAAGATGATAGTTTCCGCCGCAAGCTGTTCTAGCTTACACGCCCTAGGACAAAGGCGTGACCTCTTTTGCAACCATCAATTTAATTCCCGCCATTTCATGTTCCCACCATTTTCTAAAGCAGTCATGATATTCCCTAGCTCACGGGTCTGACTTAGGGGCATGACCCACAAATTTATAGATTCAAGCGGTTCTTCCCCAATGTTCCTAGGCATTCAAGACAATAGTTCCATACCTTATAAGCCCTAGGTCGCGGGCATGATCTTGAGGTGTGACACACCAGCAGCCTTTACTATAAATTCCAAACAAGGCCAAGAGTTTGAGAGGTAGATCTAGTTAGTTTAAGTTAACTTTTGGAGTTTAGTTTTCAGTATTTTGGCATTTATTTTTTGTATTTTTCATTTCATAGTATAATCTTTTGTATTCGTAATTTTTTATTCAAGTACTCTTTTTCATTTACAATCATGTTTTTGTCTACCTTCTTGTGTAATTCTCTTATCATGATTAGTAGCTAAACTCCTTTTAGCACTTGATCATGATGAACTGGAATGAAATAAAATTTCTTTATTTTTCTAAAAATTGTCAAGCACTCTACTTTATTCACTTCGATTTATCTTTGAATTAAATTGCATTGAATTCATATGTCGCGAATATGTTCTTCGATCCTAGATCTGTATCCTAGATTTTATCGAGAGGTTGTGGATACGAGGAGATCACTCAAAGATAAAAGGAGTTGCATGCACTTCTCGAGAGAGGACGATATAAATCTTCTAGATTGGAGTCAAATCCAATAGTGGGGTTCACTGCCTAAAGCAAGCTTAGGGGTTTTGACCTGATGAGAGGTCTTAATTGATCAACCTAAGGTTAGTCAAGAAAATATTCTCGAGAAAGGCGCATTCATATTTGGGGAACCTCCACGATCGAAGTAAGTAATGTAGAAGCTTACATTTCATTTTGTCATTAAAGTTTATTTTAATCCAAATAGATTCTAGATCAAGTGCCAATCTTTCTCTCAATAGTTTAATCGCACTTTTTATCATTTTGCAAACAACAATTTTATATTTCGATAAAATAATATTAATTTGCATGAGTATAAGTAATCAACAGGCCTGGAAAAATACAACACTTGATATTTTATTTTAAAATATCCTATACTATGAACGATAGGTGATCTTGCCTACAGTTCGTAGAATTTGGAGTTATTATTAATCCTAAATTTTACCCATCAAGTTTTTGGCGTTGTTGCTTGGGAGTTATTATTGTTGATATTTTAAAAGCGCAAATTTATTAATTTTATCATTCTATTTTTCTCTACCCCCACTTCTCTTTTTAATTTTTTTCAAATTCGATTCTATTAAGTGAAGGTTCTTTTAATTTTCTTTCTTAAAAAAATGCTATCTCATTTGGCTACTAAGATTTTTGAGCTTCAAAATAAAGTAAATATTTTGGAAGCCACACAAAAGCGCTAATGTTTTTTGTAATTTTTGTGGTGCTCCTCATCGAAGTGAGGATTGTTATCTTCATTATTATTATCAAAAAAATTCTTATGAAAATAATTTTGATAATAATTATGAAAATAATTATTCCTACTTTAATGATAATTCTTTTTTAAATTTTCATGAAAATAATTTTTCAAATTTTACTAATTTTTCCAATTTTCTTCAAAATAATTTTTCAAGCTTTAATGAAAATACTTTTCCTGATTTTAATGAATTGTCTTCATCCGTCAACGTTGATTGTTTGTGGTGGCAAGGCCACTCGGATAATTCCCGTTGCGAACAAGACAATTCATTTGATCCGAATTATTATTCTTCTACTTCTACACCACAAGCTTCTTCTTCTAATTTGGAGAATCTTCACAATTTCAATTTGATTCTTCTCCCCAACATTTAGATGAGAATTTTATTAATAGTAAATTTTCTCCGTCTTTGAGTACTTCACCTTTGGTGGAACATGAATCTTCATGTACCCCCTTAGTTTCCTATACCGAAGATGAAAAACTTTTATTTCTAGAAATTATTAATTGTATGGACACACTAGGTGAATTAGAAAAAGAACATGTTTCTTCTCCTACTCCTCCCGATTTTTCTCTTCCTCTTCAAGAATTTTAAAGCATAACGCATAAATATTTAGGAATTCAAATTCATCAAAATATTTAGGAATTCAAATTCAAATTTTATTTTAGAAAATAAACAACCGAAACTTGATCCTATAGTTTCACAAGAGCCTCCTCCTTATGAAATTTTTTCTGACATGTTTTATTGGATATTATATCCACAATAACCTAGATTTATATGAAGTCACTCTTGAACTAAGATGAATTAGGTTGTATTTAATTTCCTATTCTAGTTATGTGTTTGCAGGATTTATTGCCAAGTGTACACCAATGTCAGTCTACAATGGGTCATCAAATACAGGACCATACAATGTAATTCCTCATTGTGTAATCCAAGGTGTTGACTAATGTGTAGCCTCTCTATTGGGATACACTTCAAGTTCAAGCACATGGACTAATGTATGAAGACTAGATGTTGTTTGGAATGAAGAACTCTAGTTTAATTAAGATGAAAAAATTCTAAGTGTTGTACTCGAGTAGCTCTCTTAGTACTAGAGTAGAAGCCTTAGAAGCACTCGAGTAAATCTGGTCTGTAATTCGACAGTAGTAGTGGTTCTCGAGTAGCTTATATCCAGCACTCGAGAAGCCAAGTCAAACATTCGAGTAGACCAGCTCTCATTCTCGAGCGAGCATGTTTATCTCTCAAAAATTTTTCCAAGTCAAGTACTCGAGTAATCTAACTGAGTACTCAAGAAGTTGAGTAGATTATGTCGAGTAACAGAAGATAGATCTCGAGAAAATTCTAAGGCCACTCGAGTGACATATCCTTATACTCAAGTAGTTCGTTTATTACTCGAGTAGCCTAATTTCAGCACTCGAGTGATCGATAGTTTTATCCAGAATTTTCTTTAAGTCAAAGCTCTCGAGATGTTTAAGTCTACATCTCGAGAAGTTTATCTAGCACTCGAGTGATCTCTTATCCACTCGAGTGATGTCTTTCTTTATCCAGAATTTCCAGAATCAGCTCTTCTTGAGTAGTCAGAGCCATCCACTCTAGAGCTAGTCTTAGCACTCGAGTAGTATTGATCTCACTTGAGTAATGATGAACCGTTTTCAGAAAATTCTTTAAGTTTCTGTCAGATAAAATTTTTGAATACCGTGACATGATTGGTCCACATGGCCATCATTAATGATGATTATTACTTTTAGGGAGTTCTTATAAAGGGTTCTATCATAATGACAAACACAAAGTGAGTAATTCTAAGATCTGGATCGGTCGACAGTTTTCACTTCTACAAAAAGTCGCCGCACACCTTCAAGAACACCAAGGGCAACTTTCGATCTAGAGAGATTCGCTGATCAAGGGATTCAACCTTCTCCATCTACTCCTTGATTGTGTGAGTCAAAGGTTCTCAGAATAAGATAGTTCCAAGAGTCTTCCTCTTCTATTTCTGATAAAGCCACAAAGTCCAAGAAAGAAGAGCTAGGGAGATTTTCAGATCTGAGAAGATTATTGTTTGTACTGTACAATTTCTTTTTTAATCTTATAGGAGATTGTTCTCCAAGTGTAGGAGATTTGTTCTCCGAGTTGTAGGAAGTTTTTATCTTCCGAGTGTAGTCTGTTTTGGATCGAGATTGTAGAAATGTTATTCCGAGTGGTAGGATCGTTTTGATCCGAGATTAGTGTAGTAGCCGAGTCTAGTGCTTTACTAGATCAGTGAGTGGTAATTGGACGTACCCAAGATTGAGAAACCACTATAATTCTTGGTGTCCTCTGTGAAAGCTTTTTTATTTCTTGTTCTTAGATCGCTATTGTTTTTATTCCGCAAAAAGTAGCACAATTCACCTATTCACCCCTCTCTCTATGTGATTTAGGTAGACAACTTAGATGATTTTCATTTGGTATCAGAGGTAGGTTTATCATTAGAAGGTTAACACCTTGATCAGATCTGCCCTAAGTTGTCTTTTAGTTACTCAAGCATGGACAGAGCCAAGGATTTTGCCAAGCTTCCTTTGTGCACAAAGAATATTTTTGCAATGTGGAAAGAAAAAATAAAATTCTTTATGGAAGCTATGTATCCAAGGATCTTCACGATTGTTAAAGAAGGTCCTTATGTTCCCATAACCGCCTGCACTATAGATGCTACAAAGCAAGTTCCTAAGAAGCTAATTGATCTCGATAAAGATGAGATTGCACTTGTCTCTTTAGACAAGAAAGCCAAAAATATTATAGCAAGTGCAGTCGATGATTCAATGCTGCAAAATTTGATTCACTTCCAATCTGCTAAGGAGGTGTGGCAGTCTCTTATCATCTTGATTGAAGGTACTGAAGAAGTAAGGGATGACAGAAGATCCCTTCTAAATCATATGTTTGAAGCCTTCCAGCAAGGACCCAAGGACACCATTGCCGACACTTTTGAGAACTTCTACAAGATAGTTAACGGCCTAAGAGTATATGGCCGAGTCTTCAAGAATGGAGAGCTGAACGACAAGTTTCTGAGGTCACTAACCAAGGAATGGGACGACAAAATTAGTAACATTAGAGAATTTGGCAAGTTAGTTGAGACTGATCCTCAGAACCTCTTCGGAAAGCTGATGTCCTATGAACTTCAAATTAATTCCAGAAAAGCTGAAGAAGAGAAGAACCGTGAAAGTTGACTAGTTGTCTAAATTATCACCTAGAGGGGGGTGAATAGGTGATTGCGACGTCTTTTGCGGAATAAAATAAAACTAATCGCAGCACACACAAAAAGAACACAAGCACAGACGACACAAGATTTATAGTGGTTCCCCGATCTTGGGTACTCCACTTTCCCTCTCACCGATCTAGTAACGCACTAGACTCGGCTACTCCACTTATCTCAGATTAAAGAAATCTTACAACTCGATCCAACCCGGATCTACACTCGGAAGCACAATCTTCCTACAACAAATACTCGGAATGAAAACTCCTACAACTCGGAGAAGAATCTCCTACAGAATAAAGATTTACAGAAAATGATAAAACTGTGACAGATCTAGAAAATCTTGACGTCTCTTCTTCCTTCAACAATGGCGGCTCTGTCAGGAATCAGTCGGAGAAGATACTGTCGTCGATCTTGAGATCTGGTTCTTCGGAACACACGGAATCAAGAGATTCGAGAGAAGTCGAGGTCGATCTCGATTCTATGTGTCACTTCGTCGATCTTTCTTCGTCGGCGGCCTTCCAGATGGAAACAGTGAGCGGCGGCGACCGGGAAGACGAATCGAGAACTTAGGGTTTTTCGGCCCTTTTTCGTTTCACGTTCTTGAAGAGAGAGAAAAGATAAACGATGATAAAAGTTCTTTTTGAAAAGAGAGACTGATTAGACCTTTTATAGGGAGCCTAATCGGTCAGAAATCAAATCGTATTGAAAGTAATGCCACGTGGGCCAATTAGATGATGACAGATTAAGGATTGGAAAAATAGAACGAATAGAAGGTCAACGATTTTGACAATTTTCAGAATTAGAAAAAGATTAAGTCAGAAGTACTCGAGAACTGAAGGTTGTTCTCGAGCACTGAATCAAGGAGTTCTCGAGAATAGAAATGATTGTCTCGAGATCTGAGACAGAAAAATATACTGTCAAAAATAACTTTCTCGAGCACTAATTGTACTACTCGAGCACTTATACTTAGAAGAAAAAGTATATCTGGATTACTCGAGCACACAGTAAACTTGCTCGAGTACTGGAAAGAGTACTGGAGAACTTGAAACTTCTCGAGCACAAAGACTTAGAAAAATAACAACAGATAAATAGTTCTCGAGAAAGCTAGACTTTTTCTCGAGAAGAAGAGTTATATTTCTTGAGTACTTTTCCTTAGAAATATTTTTGCACAGCATTCTAGTTCTCGAGCAGCAAAGTCATTTTCTCGAGAAAGGAAAACTTTCTCTCGAGCATTAATGACAGCCAGATTTGAAAGAAAAAGTTCTCGAGCAACCTGAGCTTTTTCTCGAGCACTTTAAAAACTTCTCGAGACCTAGAGTTGTAATTTACTCGAGCACTGTTGTACTTCTCGAGCAAAAATGACTTAGCAAAAATTCTAAGTTACAGAAAAATATTTTCAAATAAAACTTCTTCAGCTTCAGCTTTTGTCCTTTTCTCCAAGTGATTTGAGGTTAAGTATATTCCAATAGAGAGGCTACACATGAGTCAACACCTTGGATTACACAGTGAGGGATTACACTGTGAAGTCCTGTGTTTGATGACCCATTGCAGACTGACATTGGTCTATACTTAAAGTGTACACCTGCAAGCATATGGCTAAAGAGAAATATCAAATACAACTAGATTCAACTTAGTTCATGGGTGACTTCATGCAAATCTAGGTGAGTGTGGATACAATACCCAACAATCTCCCCCTATTTGCAGAAGTCAGAACCCTATACACTAAGCTGAATCCCTTAACAAATAATACATAACAACAAGTAAGCAAGACATATGTGACATAATCAAAATAACCTAGAGCAGGAATAACAGAAATGAATCACAGCACAATCAGAAACATATAGGTATATAAGTAATCAGATTTTTCAGATTAATGTTTTTAAATCCCACTATTCCCAAAGTTACAAAGGCTGTTATGAACTAGAGTGCAGGTTACTTCTTCTTGCCATCAGCCTGTCTCTTTTGTCTTTCACCCTCTTGCCATCTCTTCTGCTCTTGTCTCTCAAAGTAGCTGTAGGGCTTGGGAAAGTACTTTTCAGGTTTAGGAGGAGCTGCAGCATTGTTAAATCCATACTTAGACTCATGCAGCCTCCTCTGAATGCAATTCTTGTCATACTTTCTCCATTCCTCATGGCTGTAGAATTCTTGTTGTCTCTCACTGAATTGAGTTACCAGCTTCAGAGTTTCAAGGATTAAAGTCCAGGAGGTGGGGCTCCAGACTTCAGAGTGTACTGGATACTGCCTTGGTTCATCCTGATGTCTTCTGTAGCCTTGATCATGTTCAGGTGCAGATCTCCTTGCAGAGGGCCCTTCCCCATATTTCCTTTTCTTTGTTTGGATATTAGGTGGCTGGTTAGGTAGATCTTCCCACACCTCTCCAGTTGGCATGAAAGTTTCTTGAAGTTCAATGTATGGAGAGAAGGCCTTCTGAGCAAGGGCAGCAGCAGCAGCAGCATCTTCTTCAGCTTGGACAGCAGCCAGTGCATCAGCAGCAGCTTGGGCAGCAGATGCTTGAGTGCTTTCAGCAAGGGCTGCTCTGACTGCAACTGGGTTCAGATGATAGGGAATTGAGTTGGGGTCAATCTGATGGTCAGGGAATATATTGTTGTGCATCCAGACAGAGGTATCAAAGGCATGAAACTTGACAGAGTCAATATGTTTCAGCACATTTTCTTTCAGGGAGGTGTGGAATGCATCCTGAGCCTTGATGACTTTGGCTTCTATGTCAGCTTGGGTTTCAAGGCTGGCATTGGTAATTCTGGTCATGATGGATTCAGCATGTTTAGCTGAGATAGTCTTGAAAATCTCCTCCCCCTTTCTGACTTCTGCAGTAAGGGTTTCAATAGCATCTTCCTTAAAGGTGCCAACCTCACCTGTCAGCTCAAAGAACTTGGCATCTGTCCTTTTATCCAACTGAATCTGATTATTAGCCAACACAACTGATTGATCCATGAGGTGGCCAATACTTGTTATAGTATGATCCAAGGCCAATCCTCCTTTGTGAAATGCTTCTTTCAGGGTATCTGTGTTCACCTGGATTTCAGCAAAGCCTTTGTGCATGGCCTTCTCAAGTGCAGTCACCTGGTCTTGAACCTTCTTGACAGCAGTGTCTATGTAGGTTTTCTGTTCAGCAAACAACTGTGTTAACAGTGTTATGATGGAATCAGTAGCAGCAGGAGCACTTGCAGGAGGAAGACTGGATGGAGTTGGTTGAGCAGCAGCAGGTGGAGAAGGTGCATTGGAGGGGCTGGGGGTGATCTCTTCAAGTACAACAGTAGAAGTGGATGGCTGTCTTCTCAGAGGGATGTTGTCATCTTCTTCATTTCCTGAAGGAAGGAAAGTTGGGATGGAGTAGTGTGGCCTTGGAGGAATCCTGGACTCTGCCTCCTGAACATCCTCATCAGTTTCTTGGATGTCAGTCATTGGCTCAAAAGAAGAGGGAGTGGTTGTGGAGGAAGCAGCAGCTTGCTGTCCTTGGGTATCAGCTGGGTGAGAAGGTGATGGGGGAAGTGAACTGGAGGGCTGATCTGGTTCTGGAGAAGCATGTTTCTTAGGCAGTTCTGGAACTGGTTCAAGTGGAGCTGGGTCCTGAGCAGTGGCTGGAGCAGAATCTGGAACTGAGTCTGGAGCTGTTGATGCTAAACTGGGGTGCTCAGAAGTGAGTTCAGTGATCATTGCATCAATTTGTTCTGAAGTGGCAGTCAGATCTATATCCATGGAGGCAGGCTCCCCCTCAAGAGAAGCATCCTGGATGACAATCTCTGGGTTTAGAGGGGGGATGGAATCCTGTACTCTGGAACATCCTTTACCACAACTGTTGTAGCAGGAACTGGGGGAATTTTTGGAGCTGGGGAAGGTTGTGCAGGCTCCCCCTCAATTGCTGGATGAGGAGAGGGAGGTGGAGTCCTGACAACCTCTTCCTGAACTTGTTCTTGAGCCCTGGTGGCCTGGGTGGTATTCTGCAATTTCAACTCCCATCTGTTAATGGAGTCCACTGTGAGCCTCTTCATGTAGTGCAGAACACTGCCTTTGGACATTGAGAACACTACTGGGTCAAGTTCACTGAGTAGAAGGGTTATAATTCTGGCAAATCCAAGCTTCTTGAGACTGGACCTGATGTGATCAAGAATCAGTCTGCCAAAAGGATATTGCTTCCTGCAGATTATGGAGGTCATCACATCAAACATCTCTCCTGTAGCATGTTTGATTGATCCAGTAGCACAGAGAAGGCATTTGCCGACGATGTCCAGAAGGAATTTGCTCTCTGGGTTCAGCTGGGGGCGTCGAATACCAGAGGGTTTGCCGGCGATTCCATAGAAGGAATAGGCACGGTCATAGTCTGCATGGGTTAGGTCTTCTGGTTCTGTGACTGGAGGTAGATGAAGCAACTGATTGATGATGGAGTCGGTGAGTTTGACCTTGATGCCAGAAACGGTAGATCGGAGAACATGACCACTGGTGCTGACTGTCAAATGCTGGTAGAATTCATGAACCTGAGGAAGAAGGAGACGACACTTCTGTTCTAGGACAAAAGTGAGGCCGGCTATATCCAGGAGGTTCAAGAGGTTCTGAAAGTCTGGGGATATGTCTGCAATGCCATCTCGAAGGAGTTCACTGCCGATTCCGAGCTTGGCGATGGAAGAAGATGAAGCCATTGAAGAAAAACGGAGAAAAACTGTGGGGTTTTCCTGGTTTTCACGGCACCGGCGGGAGGCGAAGGGTCTCAAGAAATTTGGGGATTTTGGGATTAGTGGATTTAACGATTTTAATCTGACTATTTATATACATATTGTAAAAGAGCGGCAGAAATGATCTGGACTGCTACTAGGCATTTCGAAAAATAATAAAAGCTAACAAAAACTGTACTCGGGAAATTAGGGTTAAGAATTTTCGTAAGTATCAAGTGCTCGAGAAGTAGGCTCGAGTACTTTATTAAGTTCTCGAGTACCCCGAGTGAAGTTCTCGAGACAAAAGAACTTAGGAAATTTTCGTAACCGAAAGTTCTCGAGAAGTTTTCTCGAGCAGAATAAAGAGTTCTCGAGAAGCTTGCTCGAGAAGTAGACAGTTCTCGAGCATCGTTCTCGAGCAAAAGTAAAGTTCCCGAGAAAGAATTACTTAGCCCTCTTTGTTGAGCATCCCAAGTTCTGTCTTGAAGAAAGAGAACTTGGCCTCATCCAGTGGCTTTGTGAAAATGTCTGTAACTTGTCTATCTGTTGGAACATATTGAAGGTTGATATCTCCTCGCTCCACATGCTCCCGTATAAAATGATATCTCAACTCTATATGTTTTGTTCTGCTGTGTGACACTGGATTGTTGGCAATGGCAATTGCACTTGATGAATCACACATCAGAGGAATGTCTTCAAACTTCAGGTTGTAATCTTCAAGCTGATTTTTGATCCAAAGCAGTTGTGCACAACAACTGCCTGCAGAGATGTACTCTGACTCGGCTGTTGAGATTGCGACACAATTCTGCTTCTTACTACTCCAGGAAATAAGCCTTCTTCCTAGGAATTGACATGTTCCTGAGGTGCTCTTCCTATCATCCTTGCTACCTGCAAAATCTGCATCTGAATAGCCAATCAGTTCATTGTCATTACTTCTTGGGTACCATAAGCCAAGATTTGGTGTACCTTTAAGGTATCTCAAAATTCGCTTTGCAGCAGCGTAATGAGATTCCTTACTGTTCACCTGAAATCTAGCACATACACATGTTGAGAACATTATGTCTGGCCTACTAGCAGTAAGGTAGAGTAGTGACCCAATTATGCTTCTGTATTTGGTTTCATCAAAAGGTTTCCCTTTCTCATCCTTATCCAGAGACATAGCTGAGGCCATTGGAGTTTTCATTGTAGATGCGTTCTCCAATCCAAATTTCTTAATCAACTCCTTTGTGAACTTCGTCTGAGATATGAAAATTCCATCCTCAGATTGTTTCACTTGGAGTCCCAAGAAATACTTCAACTCACCCATACTGCTCATTTCAAACTTCCCTTGCATTAGTTTAGAAAACTTTTTGCAAAGGTTGTCGTCAGTTGAGCCAAAAATAATGTCATCGACATAGATTTGCACTAGCAAAATCTTGCCTTTTATTTCCCTAAGAAATAATGTCTTGTCTATCTTTCCTCTTGTGAACTTGTTCTCAAGAAGAAAAGTAGACAATGTCTCATACCAAGCTCGGGGAGCTTGCTTGAGACCATACAGTGCTTTAAATAGAAAGTAGACATGGTTAGGAGAGTTTGGATCAACAAAACCTGGAGGTTGTTCTACATATACTTCTTCCTTTATGTTTCCATTAAGGAAGGCAGACTTCACGTCCATTTGATAGACGGTGAAACCTTTTAATGCAGCATATGCTAGAAATAACCTTATTGCCTCCAATCTTGCCACTGGAGCATATGTTTGATCGAAGTCTATTCCTTCTTCTTGTCGGTATCCTTTGGCGACGAGACGCGCCTTGTTCTTTATTATTGTACCATCTTCATCTAGCTTGTTCTGATACACCCACTTGGTTCCTATAACGTTCTTATCTTTGGGTCTTGGTACAAGCTTCCAAACTTCACACCGTTTGAATTGGTTCAGCTCCTCTTCCATGGCTAGTATCCATGATGCGTCGCAGTTTGCTTCCTCAAACTTCTTTGGTTCCACCTGAGATAGAAAACTTAAATATAAATTTTCATTAGTGGTACCTCTACGAGTTCTGACACCGTCTCGAGGATTTCCAATGATCTGTTCTATTGGATGATCCTTCAAGTGTCTGAGCTCTAATGTACTAGCATCTGGAACATCTTCAGCATCTGGAGTGACTTCATTTCTTTGAACTGCTTCAATATCCTGATCTTCATTCTCAATTGTAGTTGGAGAAGTGATCTCGATGAAGGTATCACCCTTCTCTTCACTTGGTTCCTCCAACTTTATTTCATTTATCTTGGAACCTGCAGCTTCAAGTAACACACTAGACGAGTTGCTTTGCAACAAACTCGTCTCATCAAAAATAACATGAATTGATTCTTCTACCACCAAGGATTTCTTGTTAAAGATCCTATATGCTTTACTTTGGCTACTATAGCCTACGAAAATGCCTTCAAAACTCTTTTCGCTAAACTTAGTGGTATGATACTTGCCGTTGTTAAGTACAAAGCACTTACAACCAAAGATTCTAAAGTAAGATATTGTTGGCTTCCTGCCTTTTAAAAGTTCATAAGGAGTCTTATCATGGTTCTTGTTTATGAGTGCTCGATTTTGCACGTGACATGCAGTGTTGACGGCTTCAGCCCAGAAATATTCCGGTAGTGAAGCATCACTCAACATAGTCCTGCAAGCCTCTATGAGTGTTCTGTTTCTTCTCTCAGCTACTCCATTGTGTTGTGGAGTCCGAGGAGAGGAAAACTCATGAAGGATACCAAGGCTTTCACAAAATTCCGTCATGGCCCCAGATTTGAATTCCGTTCCATTGTCACTTCTGATTTTGACAATGGAGCAGTTGTACTCATTCTGTATTTGCCTGACAAAATTAGTGAAAATATCAAAGGTATCCGACTTGTGTTTCAAAAAGAACACCCACGCAAAGCGCGAGTAATCATCAACAATAACCAACGTATAATCCTTACCTCCTAAACTTCTAACTTGCAGTGGACCAAACAAGTCCATATGAAGAAGGTGTAAACACCTGTCCGAATCTTTGCCAATAATGCTTTTAAAAGTAGCCCTTGTTTGCTTGCCTTTAATGCATGCGTGACAAGGTCTTTCCTTTTCGCACTTAACATTTGGAGCATCACGCACCAAATTCTTCGAAAACAATTTATGAATGGTTTTGAAATTAATATGTGCTAATCTCTTGTGCCATTGGTCACTAAGAGATGCACTATCTTTAGCAAGAAGACATACTGGGGTAGAGGAATCCAAGCAAATAAAATTAAGACAAAATATGTTTCTGCTACGAGTGCCGGATAAAATGGTTTCTTGTTTATCAACCGCTTTTATCAAACACTTGTTGGCATGAAACTCAACAACGTATCCTTTGTCGCATAATTGACTTATGCTTATGAGATTATGTTCTAATCCCTCAACATAAGCAACATCCGAGAAGGATACGCTACCGTTAGAAATTGTACCATATCCTTTTGTAACTCCCCGGTCGGAGCCTCCAAAGATGACCTTTGGTCCGTTCTCGATTGGAGAGTAATTTTGAAGTAAACTTTTTGTTCCGGTCATGTGCCGAGAACATCCACTGTCCAAGTACCATATTGGCGTTCTATTGGCCTTTGGACATACCTGCAAACACAAAATCATTTTTCCTTAGGAACCCAAATTTGTTTGGGTCCTTGGTCTCTTGTTAGATTGCTCCCCCTACCAATGTTAGCATCGTGAGCGGTCTTTCTCACATTGATAACTCTTGGGACAGCATAAACACTTTTGTTGAACCAACAATCGATGGCGAAGTGACCAATCTTGCCACAACACCAACAATGAAATCTATTGTATCTTTGTCCATTCTTCTCTTGCTTGACCATCTTGACATGAGGTCTAGCAGGAGGAGCTGCACTGGAGGTGGATGCTTCATGTTGATGACATGAACATGCTTTCCTCTCTTTGGTGGACAAGACTTCAACTTCTTTCACTTTCGGTGCTCTCTTAAAGTTATGACCATGATTATATGGACCATAGCTCTGAACACTGATTTCTTCATAAGGTGCTTTAAAAACACTTTCGCCAAAGTTTCTAGGACGTGCCCATCCTTGGTATCTAGACTTTGGCTCTACATAAGTAGGCCTAGACCAGTGTCCATAGGAGGACTCAAGATCAAACTTGTTTGTCGGGTAGATTACCTTATTAAAGATAGTCTGTTCTTGAGGGGCTTTCCCTTTTTCTTTGGCTAAGGCTTTCTTGGCTGCCTTATTCTTTCGTTGAGTCTTATTCCTTCTAGAAGTCTTACTAGAAGAGGCTACATGGCCTAGTCCAGCACCATCAGTCTGTGCTGAAAATTCAGCAATCAGTGGAAGAACCGTCTTAGGCTTGGAGAAGCTCTCAACAAGCTTCTTCTCAGCCTCAAACTGCTCTTCCAGTTTCTCAATGACTTTTTCTTTCAGACTGACGAGACTAAGTGTCTCATTCAATTCTTTTATGGCAGAGTTAAGCTTACCTTTGAGTGATTCCATCTCAAGAACTTCTTCTCTCAAAGAGCTTTCACTTGCCTTAAGAGACTTAATCTCTTTGGCTTGAGCTTTCACGACCTTTCGACATTTGTCGTAGGCCTTGATCAGCTCTCTGTACTGAACCATGAGTTCAGACTCATCGTCAGAAAAGCTGTCCTCATTCTCATGTTCAGAACTCTCAGATTCAGAAAGAGGTGTGTGAGAGTTTACCTTCCCAGTGTACTGGGGTTCTGTCTCCTCATCAGTTTGAGCCATCAGCCCAAAATATGCTTCTTCTTCCTCACTTGACTCCGAGGAGTCTGAGTCGCTGAGGGTCTTTGTTTTCTTAGCCACGAAGCTCCTTTCATTCTTCTTTTGGTGAAAGGGTTTCTTGCTTTCCTTCTTTCCTCCTTCTCTTTTCTTATGAGGGCATTCAGCAATCATATGACCTGGCTTGTTGCAACAATAGCAAACTATGTCAGATGAAACATGTTTGTTCTGTTTAGGAACATACCTGTCATGGCTGCTTGAGCCTTTCTTTCTTCGATCACTTTCATAATGTGATCGTCTATGTGAGGCATCCTTGCCTCTCCAATTCTTCTTTTTGTTCAGAAACTTCTTGAACTGTCTTGATAAGAGAGAGAACTCTCCTTCAGACAACTCTGAGCCTGATGAACTGGGCTCTGAACTTACTTCACTCTCAATTGTTTCCTGAGCAGGAGTAGATGATTGAGCTTTGACCTTTTTTGTGCTTTCTGCCTTCAAGGCAACAGTCTTATCCTTTGAAGAGGATCTGCTCTTCTCTTCTTCGGCTTTTCTTGTATTTATTTGCATCTCATAAGACATAAGCTTTCCGAAGAGATTCTGTGGGTCAGTCTCTGCTAGTCTGCCAAACTCCCGAATGGCACATACTTTGGTATCCCACTCTTTCGTCAGGGATCTGAGGAATTTGTCATTCAGGTCACCATTAGTGAACTTCCTGCCATACCCCTTCAGACCATTAACAATTTTGCTGAAGTTCTCAAAAGTATCTGTGATTGAATCCTTTGGTCCTTGTCTGAAGGCTTCATATTTTTGATTCAGAAGGGATCTTCTGTCATCCCTTACTTCTTCAGTGCCTTCCATCAGGACTAACAGACACTGCCACATTTCCTTAGCACTTTGGCAATGTATCAGATTCAGTAGCATAGAGTCATCAACTGCACTTGCTATGATGTTTTTAGCTTTCTTGTCCAACGAGACAAGTGCAATCTCATCTTTGTCAAGATCCATCAGTTTCTTTGGTACCTTTAGAGTAGGATCTATTGTGGAGGTTGTCATGGGAACATAGGGACCTTCTTCAACTATCATAAAGATCCTTGGATCCACAGCTTCCATAAAGAATTTAATTCTTTCTTTCCACATGGGAAAGTTTGTCTTGGTGCACAGTGGAAGCTTTGCAAAATCTTTTGCCTTATCCATGCTTGGCTAACTTCTTAGACAACTTAGGGCAGATCTGATCAAGGTGTTAACCTTTATATGATCAACCTTCCCTCTGATACCAATTGAAAGTTGACTAGTTGTCTAAATTATCACCTAGAGGGGGGTGAATAGGTGATTGCGACGTCTTTTGCGGAATAAAATAAAACTAATCGCAGCACACACAAAAAGAACACAAGCACAGACGACACAAGATTTATAGTGGTTCCCCGATCTTGGGTACTCCACTTTCCCTCTCACCGATCTAGTAACGCACTAGACTCGGCTACTCCACTTATCTCAGATTAAAGAAATCTTACAACTCGATCCAACCCGGATCTACACTCGGAAGCACAATCTTCCTACAACAAATACTCGGAATGAAAACTCCTACAACTCGGAGAAGAATCTCCTACAGAATAAAGATTTACAGAAAATGATAAAACTGTGACAGATCTAGAAAATCTTGACGTCTCTTCTTCCTTCAACAATGGCGGCTCTGTCAGGAATCAGTCGGAGAAGATACTGTCGTCGATCTTGAGATCTGGTTCTTCGGAACACACGGAATCAAGAGATTCGAGAGAAGTCGAGGTCGATCTCGATTCTATGTGTCACTTCGTCGATCTTTCTTCGTCGGCGGCCTTCCAGATGGAAACAGTGAGCGGCGGCGACCGGGAAGACGAATCGAGAACTTAGGGTTTTTCGGCCCTTTTTCGTTTCACGTTCTTGAAGAGAGAGAAAAGATAAACGATGATAAAAGTTCTTTTTGAAAAGAGAGACTGATTAGACCTTTTATAGGGAGCCTAATCGGTCAGAAATCAAATCGTATTGAAAGTAATGCCACGTGGGCCAATTAGATGATGACAGATTAAGGATTGGAAAAATAGAACGAATAGAGGGTCAACGATTTTGACAATTTTCAGAATTAGAAAAAGATTAAGTCAGAAGTACTCGAGAACTGAAGGTTGTTCTCGAGCACTGAATCAAGGAGTTCTCGAGAATAGAAATGATTGTCTCGAGATCTGAGACAGAAAAATATACTGTCAAAAATAACTTTCTCGAGCACTAATTGTACTACTCGAGCACTTATACTTAGAAGAAAAAGTATATCTGGATTACTCGAGCACACAGTAAACTTGCTCGAGTACTGGAAAGAGTACTGGAGAACTTGAAACTTCTCGAGCACAAAGACTTAGAAAAATAACAACAGAGAAATAGTTCTCGAGAAAGGTAGACTTTTTCTCGAGAAGAAGAGTTATATTTCTTGAGTACTTTTCCTTAGAAATATTTTTGCACAGCATTCTAGTTCTCGAGCAGCAAAGTCATTTTCTCGAGAAAGGAAAACTTTCTCTCGAGCATTAATGACAGCCAGATTTGAAAGAAAAAGTTCTCGAGCAACCTGAGCTTTTTCTCGAGCACTTTAAAAACTTCTCGAGACCTAGAGTTGTAATTTACTCGAGCACTGTTGTACTTCTCGAGCAAAAATGACTTAGCAAAAATTCTAAGTTACAGAAAAATATTTTCAAATAAAACTTCTTCAGCTTCAGCTTTTGTCCTTTTCTCCAAGTGATTTGAGGTTAAGTATATTCCAATAGAGAGGCTACACATGAGTCAACACCTTGGATTACACAGTGAGGGATTACACTGTGAAGTCCTGTGTTTGATGACCCATTGCAGACTGACATTGGTCTATACTTAAAGTGTACACCTGCAAGCATATGGCTAAAGAGAAATATCAAATACAACTGGATTCAACTTAGTTCATGGGTGACTTCATGCAAATCTAGGTGAGTGTGGATACAATACCCAACAAACCACTTCTCTGCAAAGGAGAAGTCTATCGCTCTGAAGGCAGACAGCTCAAGGAAGGGAAAAGATGCTTCACCTGCCCCTGCTAAATTAAAAAGTGAATAAGAATCATCTGAGCCAAGCACTTCAGGCTCAGAGATATCTGAAGGAGAGTTCTCGCTGCTCTCAAGACAGTTCAAGAAATTCTTGAACAAGAAAAAGTAATGGAGAGGCAAGGATGCCTCATATAAAAGATCATGACATGATGGTGATCGACGGCGAAATGGCTCAAGTAGCCACGACAGGTATAAGTCTAAACTGAACAAACATATTTCTACTGATATAGTTTATTACTGTTGTAATAAGCCAGGTCATATAATTGCTGATGGCCCCCATAAGAAGGAGGGTGGCCAAAGAGAGGAGAAGAAATCCTCTTACCATAAGAAGAGAACCGAGAGAAGCCTTGTAGCCAAAAAGTGCAAGACTGCAGTGACACTGACTGATTCAAGTGAGGAAGAGGAAGCCTATTTTTGGCTCATGGCACATTCTGACGAAGAAGAAGAGCCCCAGTTCATTGGGGAGGTAAAATCTCATACACCCCTCTCTGAATCTGATGTCTCTGATCATGAGGACAGCTCTTCTGACGATGAGTCTGAACTCATGGCCTATTATAAGGAGTTGATTATGGCCTACGGCAAATGTCGAAAGGTCGTGAAAACTCAGGCTAAAGAGATTAAGTTTCTAAAGGCCGTAGAGAGCTCTTTGAGAGAGGAAGTCATTAATATGGACTCACTCAGAGAAGACTTAGATATTGCAGTTGATGAGTACAATAAGGCTATCAAGAACCTCGATCTGAAATAAGAAATCATCAAGGGATTGGAAGAGAAACTTGAAGCCAAAAAGAAACTTGTTGAAGGTTTCTTTAAGCCCAAGATAGTTCTTCCTCTTATTGCTGAGTTCTCTGCTCAGACTAAGGGTGCTGGCTTAGGCTATGTTGAGGCTCCTAGTAAATCCTCTAGGAGAAATAAGGCTCAGCCAAAGAATAAGGTGGCCAAGAAGATTTTGGAAAAAGCAAAGGGGAAAGCTTCACAAGATCAGATTACATTTAAGAAGGTTGTTTTTCCTACTAATAAGTTTGATCTTGACTCCTCCCACAGTCACTTCACTAGGCCAACTTATGTAGAGCCCAAGTCGAGGTACAAAGGACGGACTCGCCCTCAAAACTTTGGTGAAAGTGTCCTTAAGGCACCTTATGAAGAGATCACTCTTCAGATCTATGGCCCTTTTGATCATGGTCATAACATTAAGAAGGCTCCAAAAGTAAAGCCTATTGTTGAAAAGACTATGAAGGAGAAGAAGCCATGTGATTGTCTTAACCATGAAGCTTCTACCTCTAACAATGCTGCCCCTGCTAGACAAGACTCCCCAAAAGTCAACCAGGAGGGAGTTAGGCAAAGATACAACAGGTTTGACTGTTGGTGCTCTGGCAGAATTGGTCACTTTGTCATCGATTGCTGGTTTAATCCCAGAAACTACGATACCCCTCAGATTAACAATATGAGAAAGACCACTCATAATGCTAATACATGTAGGGGGAGCAAGCTAACTAGAGACCAAGGACCCAAGCAAGTTTGGGTTCCTAAGACAAACTTACTTGTAATTGCAGGTATGTCCAAAGGCCACCAGAAATCCCATTTGGTATTTAATAAGAAAACCCTGGTGGTTAAAGAATCCATACATTTTGTACTTGATGAGACGAGCTTGCTGCAAAGCAACTCTTCTAGTGTGTTCATTGAAGATGCAGGTTCAAGGTTGAAAGAACTTAACTTGGATGAGGCGACTAAAGAAAATGGTGAAAAGTTCATCAAGATCACCACTCCAACCCTGATTGGAGAGGTCGATGATCAAGATGAAGGAATCATTCAAGTTGATGAAGTCACTCCTGTGCTTGAAGAAGCTCTAGATGCAAGGAACCTAGAGCTCAGATATCTAAAGGATCACCCAATTGATCAAATCATCAGAGATCCCCGGTATGGTGTCAGAATTCATAGAGCTACTACTAATGAGAATTTGTATTTGAGTTTTCTCTCACGGGTTGAACCAAAGAAGTTTGAGGAAGCAAACTCGGACGCATCATGGATTATGGCCATGGAAGAAGAGTTAAATCAGTTCAAGCGCTGTCAAGTCTACAAACTTGTTCTAAGACCCAAAGGTAAGAATGTCATCAGAACCAAGTGGGTCTACAGGAACAAGATGGACGAGAATGGAACTATCATAAAGAATAATGCCAGACTCGTCGCCAAAAGCTATCGACAAGATGAAGGAATTGACTTCGACCAGACATATGCTCCAGTGGAAAGGCTGGAGGCAATCAGGTTGTTCTTAGCATATGCTGCACTTAAAGGCTTCACCCGCTATCAGATGGACGTGAAGTCTACCTTCCTTAATGGTGACATAAAGGAAGAAGTGTATGTAGAACAACCCCAAGGTTTTGTTGATTATAACTTTCCTTATTATGTTTATCTTTTATCTAAAGCTTTATATGGTTTGAAACAAGCTCCATGAGCTTGGTATGAGACACTGTCTAGCTTTTTCTTGAGAACAAGTTCACAAGGAGAAAGATAGATAAGACATTATTTCTTAGGAAAATAAAAGGCAAGATTTTGCTAGTGCAAATCTATGTTGACGACATTATTTTTGGCTCTACAGATGACAACCACTACAAGAATTTTCTAAACTTATGCAAGGGAAGTTTGAAATGAGCAGTATGGGAGAGCTGAAGTATTTCTTAGGACTTTGGGTGAAACAATCTGAAGATGGAATTTTCATCTCGCAGACTAAGTTCACCAAGGAGTTGATTAAAAAATTCGGAATGGAATAACCTAGATTTGTATGAAGTCACCCTTGAACTAAGATGAATTAGGTTATATTTAATTTCCTATTCTAGTTATGTGTTTGCAGGATTTATTGCCAAGTGTATACAAATGTCAGTCTATAGTGGGTCATCAAACACAGGACCATATAATGTAATTACTGATTGTGTGATCCAAGGTGTTGACTCATGTGTATCCTCTCTATTGGCATACACTTCATGTTCAAGCACATGGACTAATGTATGAAGACTAGATGCTTTTTGAAATGAAGAACTCGAGTTCCATTAAGCTGAGAAAATTCTAAGTGTTGTACTAGAGTAGCTCTCTTAGTACTTGAGTAGAAGCCTTAGAAGCACTCGAGTAAATCTGGTTTGTAATTCGAGTGTGGAAGTGGTTCTCGAGTAGCTTATATCAAGCACTCAAGAAGCCAAGTCCAGCACTGGAGTAGACCTGCTCTCATTCTTGAGTGAGCATGTTTATCTCTTAGAAATATTTCCAAGTCAAGTACTCAAGTAATTTAGCTGAGTACTTGAGTAGTTGAGAAGATTAAGTCGAGTGATAGAAGATAGATCTAGATAAAATTCTAAGACCACTCGAATGACATATCCTTGTACTCGAGTAGTTCGTTTATTACTCAAGTAGTCTAATTTCAGCACTCGAGTGATCGATATTTTTATCCAAAATTTTCTTTAAGTCAAAGCTCTCGAGAAGTTTAAGTCTACATCTCGAGAAGTTTATCTAGCACTCAAGTGATCTCTTATTCACTCGAGTGATGTCTTTCTTTGCTCCAGAATTTCCAGAATTAGCTCTTCCCGAGTAGTCAGAGCCATCCAATCGAGAGCTAGTCTTAGCACTCGAGTAGTATTGATCTCACAAGAGTAATGCTGAACTTTTTTCAAAAATTCTTTAAGTTTCTGTCAGATTGAATTTTTGAATACCGTGACATGATTGGTCAACGTGGCCATCATAAATGATGATTATTACCATTAGGGAGATCATATAAAGGGTCCTGTCATAATGACAATCCCTAAGTGAGTAATTTTAAGATCTAGATCGGCTGATAGTTTTCTCTTCTACAGAAAGTCGTCGCACACCTTTAAGAACACCAAGGGCAACTTTCGATCCAGAGAGATTTGCAGATCAAGGGATTCATCTTTCTCTATCTACTCCTTGATCGTGTGAGTCAAAGGTTCTCAGAATAAGAACAT
Source organism: Platanthera zijinensis (assembly GCA_039513925.1). Taxonomy (NCBI): domain Eukaryota; kingdom Viridiplantae; phylum Streptophyta; class Magnoliopsida; order Asparagales; family Orchidaceae; genus Platanthera; species Platanthera zijinensis. The sequence continues at coordinate 153,378,730 of CM077087.1, forward strand.
TCCAAGAGTCTTCTTCTACTTTTCTGATAAAGTCGCAAAGTCCAAGAAAGAAGACCTAGGGAGATTTTCAGATCTTAGAAGATTATTGTTTGTATTCTACAATTTCTTTTTAATCTTATCGGAGATTGTTCTCCGAGTGTAGGAGATTTGTTCTCCAAGTTGTAGGAAGTTTTTATCTTCCAAGTGTAGATCTATTTTGGATCGAGATTGTAGGAACGTTGTTTTGAGTGGTAGGATCATTTTGATCAGAGATTAGTGGAGTAGCCTAGTCTAGTGCTTTGCTAGATCGGTGAGTGGTAAGTGGACGTATCCAAGATTGGGGAGCCACTATAATTCATGGTGTCCTCTGTGAATGCTTGTTTATTTCATGTGCTTAGATCGTTATAGTTTTATTCTGCAAAAAATTGCACAACTCACCTATTCACCCCCCTCTGGTTGATTTAGGTAGACAACTTAGACGATTTTCATGTTTATTTTTGATTTTTCTTATGCTAACGATTATCATGTAAAAGATGAGCCGTTGTAATCAAAATTCATCAAAGATTCATTTGTCGCTCATCTATAAAAATTCAAATGACATCAAGTATGTATAAATGATTTGGATTTACATTTTCAAGTCGACCGCAAGTAGAAAAATCAAGAATTAAGCGGAGGAGTAGCCGGGCTACCGAGTTTGGCTTATTCACCTAAGCGTGAATTAAGGGACTTACCTATGCACCCTTATTTTTTTTCCTTTTTCCTAATAATAACCGCCTAGTTTAATGACGGGAAATAGAAAAGCACTCTTGGGAGACACCCCTTATTTATCTTTTAATATCTAGCATTTTTATGCATTTTTCTTTTAATTTGGTTTTCTTTTCACCCTCTTACTTGGCTTATAAATATTGGGGACAATGTTTATTTTTAAATTAAAAATAATTAATTTATTCTAAATGGCTGTGTTGGGTTTTCATCCCACAAAACTGTCTAGTACCTTACGTGTAACGTCCCGATTCGCGCTAGGCCCCTCGTGCATGCTTCTGAGTCAGGAGAGCTGACTTGGGCCCAGGGAGTGCAGGCGACTAGGCTTACCTCGTGTGGAAAAGAGAAATTGGACCAGAATAGGAAACGGGTTGAGACACGGGCGTGTCCCTACCCGTGTGCATCGAGTAGAACTGGAGAGGCATTGAGTGGAACTCGACAGGGCTTGTCCCGAGAAGGACACAGGTTGAGACACGGGCGTGTCCCCACCCTCGTCGAGAGGTGTTGAGTGGAACTCGACAGGGCCTATCCCAAGAAGGACACGGGTAGAGACACGGGCATGTACCTACCCGTGTCGAGAGGCGTTGAGTGGAATTCGACAGGGCCTGTCCCGAGCAGGACACGGGTAAGAACACAGACATGCACACGGCCGTGTACCGTGACATTGGTAGTGGACACGGGCATGTCCCTAACCATATCTATGTCCATACGACGCTATAACCGTCGACGACACTTCACCGAGCGGGTCACGGGTAGGAACACAGGTGTGTAACTACCCGTGTTGGTCCTAATTATATAGGATTGTGCCATTTTTCATCCTCTTCCCAAGCCTTATTTTTTGTGGAGAAACTGCTGGAGGAGGGAAGGAGTTGCTGGAATCACTATACTCCGTGAAGAACCGCCGCCGCCAAGGAGAATAGGATGCCGCCGCGAAGAGTCACGTGATCTATGGCCGGAAATAACGAAAATGCCAGAAATGATGTGAGTTTCCTCCCCTCTCCCTTGGTTCTAGATCTGTAGTTAATCCTAGGCGAGATATCGACTCAAAAGAGTCTTGATGTGTGAGATGGAGACTCCTAGGAGGAGGCCATATTAGGACATGTGTTATAGGGTTTAGTAATCTTCAACCTCACCTTCCTTCAATTAGATGGTGGGAATGGTCTTGTGAAGATGAATGGCCTGATGAGGGTGAATAAGGGAGGAGTATATCTAGGTGTGGTTTGGGAAGATCCGCTAAAGGAGGAAGATGAACCGATGCCGTTCATTCCGCCTCAAAAATGCATGTAGAAATCTGTTTTCTGCACGCATCGATCTTCATGGCCATTTTCATGTATGTCATGGCCAGATCCGGGCTTTTGACTAAACACGAAGGTCGTAGGACATGGAGAGATCTTTCCAACAAGTGGTTACACGTCGTCAGGCAATGTCTGAAGCAACGGGAAAGCCTGATCGAAATTGATGGCTGATAATGTAAATATGCTGAAACTATAATTTGAATGTAGCAGTCTTAGAAGCCGCTTTCGAGTATGATACGACCTAATATGGGCTTTATACTAAACACGAAAGTCGTGGCCCTTGGAAATAGCTTTCCAACGATGGGTTACACCTTTTTGCCGGATTCCTGTAGCATCAGGAATCCCCATTTGAAGCTCTACTCTCTATATAATTCCTACATGCTTGGTTCTTTGTTAATATAAACCTAATTTAGTATTATTAGAGGAATTATGAACAGTTATCGTAAAGTTCGTGACTAGATGTTGGTTGATCCTTTATAATCAGATGATGAAGTAAAACCTACTTGAATGAAATGGTTGGATGGTAGATCCCTAGGTGAACTAGTGAGGAGACAAGTTTGATTGTATAAAAACTTAGATATATGAATCAGTAATGTGAGCTGTGAGCTCGAAATGTTGGAAGAGGATTGAATATGGTTAGTGTATGGATATGTGGAAGGGTTGATAGTGCATGAATGTTTTCCGCACTTGATCGTTTGTGTTGATAAGGTATTTGTAAGGGAACCCTTGTGAGCTGTTCAGCTCGAGACGTGAAGTAGCATATAGTGTGAGTCAACACGTCTTGTCATAATCCTGAGTTAAGGATAGTGTGGCAGTTCTACGAGCTCGACAGTCGTCACACGGACGGGAGTTGACAGTTAGACCTTGGGTGGTTGTGCTTGGTCCTCGATGCTCATTCTCGGGCTCCTTGCATGACATGTGAATGGTTGAGCTTGGTCAGCGTGCTCATTTCTGAGGCTCCTTCCGGGTCACAACTTAGGCCAGTTCGGGGCTTGGTTCTCAGTGAACATCTACCCAAGGCTCATGCTGATCTGTAGTACGCTTGTCAACTCCGCTAATGTATTCTTAGCGTTGAGGCGTACGGAGGCCTAGGCTAGGTAGTGTGCATGTCAGCCTAGTAGTGGAGATGCCCGCTCTACTGTCACCGTATGTCCACGACGGTTGATGCCTGAGAGGTTTGCTACCTGCTTGAAAAGTGGGAACTTCAGAGTCTGTGTCGATACAACAATTTGCTTGTGCGTGTGTATGCTGAGTCAAAACATAGCATTCATTGCATCACATTACATTGCATAAAAAAAGATCCTCATCGTATAAGTTTGTATGGGAACTCTTATACGATAAGTTACCTTTCTGTTGAGCCAATCCTTAACTTATATGTCTGTATGTGCATTCATATAAGTTGAGTTACTTTCAGTTATAGCTTACATTCTCATACTCTGTGTTAGATGTAGAACTACTAGCTTAGAATGCTGATGATACCGTTATAGTTTACTTTACTGCTACTTATGTCATATATATTACTCCACTTGTTTGTACTACTGCTTCATTAAATATATTGTACCCTGGTCCTTTCTTCTCCCGGTGTCGAGGAGTCGCTGGGAGAGAGGATGTGAAACCAATTTGTCTTTATGACTAACGGTTGTTACGTCTTCATTTTTAGGAGGAAACTTCACAGGCAGAGCAGCAATAGGTAATGCAGCAGGACAGTCAGGAAAGGACGACAGGGTCTGAAGGGACGGTGCTTTTGCTACCATAAGTGATAGATGTGAGTCATAGAGTGACTCTTGTTGTAGCCCTTTTGGTCAAGACTACTCGTACTCTAATAGTTTAGAAGCTAGATGTAGCTTCTATATTTGTTATATTTGGACAGATATGCTTATGTGTGTATTTGACTTCTTTTTTTATTACTCTGGTTGGGTTGGCCTGATTGATATTTGTAAAGGACGGAAGAATGGGCATCTTGTAGTACAGGATAGCCCGAGTTCTAGTGCTACCGCAAGGCTGCTGTTCTGGGCATAAGACTCCCCTCGTGCCGTGTTCTGTGTTCCGAGGGGGGGGGGGTCTTACAAATTGTATCAGCTTGCTACGATCCTGAATTAGAGAAGTCATTCAACAATGGTGCCACCCCCGTTCGATTAGTCAGTTTGGGGACAAACTGACTTAGCGGAAGCAATAGTGTGCCCATATGTAATTCACACTAAGTATGTCCAATATTGACCTAAAGATTAGCCAACCTGACCTTAGGTTTGTATTCTACGTGTAGATCCCAGTGCACGTTGAGCCAGTGGGGATAACCCCCACCCCATCCGTACCCACACAATTTCAACAATCTGAACTAGGGAAGACACTCACAGCTATCCTGGATGCCTTTAGATCCCAACAAGCCCTCGTACAACAACAAGGTTCGAGCTCCAATTGGGTGAGCACTTTCCAATCTCTCTCCCCTCCTGCTTACCTTAGGACAGAGTCGGCAGAGAGTACGGAGGAATAGCTCGACACTGTGCAAGAACTACTGGGAGGAATTAGATGCCCAAACAATATGGCTATGACCCTGGTTGTGACACTCTTAGAACAGCACGCCAAGAGTTGGTGGAAGTCCCTCATGGGCTCCACCTTTCAAGGGCAAATGTATACGGAGATTAGCTGGAACGAGTTCTCGGGAGCCTTCCTAGAGCACTTTATCCCATCGTCAGCCCGAGATGAACTTGAAGAAATGTTTCTGCAGATGAAGAAGGGAACCAAGTCCGTGATGGAGTACCAGAGGGAGTATCGACATTTGGCTAGATTTGTTGACTCCTATGAGTTGGACGACGGAGGATATGCTAAAAGATTCTACAAGGGCTTGCAAGACCCCCTGAGGCAAGCCCTTTTGTTTATAGCGAACTCTAGCCTGGTGAAAATAATTAACATGGCAAAGAGATTGGAAGCAGACCACTTTGGAAGTGGAAAGAGACCTACAGAAGGGGTGATGGAGGCTAGCCCGAGCAATAGAAGGAGACATGATTATCGAAGAGGAAGGGGATATCATAGGGGTGGTAGGCACTTCCACCGGAATTATAGAGTGGAGCACCCGGTTCCACAGCCGCCAGCATTGTCTCCACCACCACAGCCTCAACAGTTTCAACAACCCTATGGGCGGTAGGAGCGAGTGTGCTTCAAATACAACCAACTGGGCCACATTCGACGCTACTGCACGCAACTGTTTGGAAATGCAACTCTTGCTCTCCCTCCGGCAGCTCCTCGAGGGCGGGGGCACATGCATGATCAAGGACGAGTACCACGAGGAGGAAACCCTGGACCTGCTCGTAATCAGGTGTTCGTGCTGGACATAACACAGGAGCGGAACCCTCAGGAGGTGATTGCAGGTATGAATACATGTAGTCATCTTATTTTCATTGCTAATCTTATGTTGCTTAAGATATACTAGACATATAGCTTTGAGTATTGATATTGGTACTTAGGCACCGTGGTGGTCGGCAGGAAATCGACCTATACGTTATTCGATATCGGTGCCTCACACTCATTTGTGTCTGCGGACTTCATTAAAGACCTGTAAGGAGTACAATCCTTCACTAGTATTGCTCGAAGAGTACGCCTTCCAGATGACTCTGAGATGACCGCAACTGCCAAGTGCGAATTTGAGATACTCATTGGGGGAAGATCTTCGATACCCCTACCACAGTTTTGAGAATGCCGGAGTTCGACCTCATTCTAGGCATGGCGTGGCTGGATTGGCACTACGCAAGAATTGACTGTGTGGAGAAAGGAATCTACTTGAGCATGGGGATACCAATGTAATCTTCCAAGGTATAGAATTCGCACCACGTTTATTATTGTCTTCGATTCAGACCTTGAAAGCTCACATGAGAGGGGATGAAGTCTACATGATATATTTCGAACTGAAGGAGATAAAAAATAGATATGAACGACGTGCGGGTAGTGCGGAATTTTCCTGAGGTATTTCCTGAGAAATTTCTAGGATTACCCCCGAATAGAGACGTTGATTTTCAAATTAAGGTAATACCAGGAGCCAAGCCCGTCTTCAGGACCCTTTACCGGATGGCCCCTAAGGAACTCGCAGAGTTTAGAGTTCAGTTGCAAGAGTTGGTAGAATAAGGGTTTGTTCGCCCCAGCTCATCACCTTGGGGAGACCCTGTTCTGTTTGTTAAGAAGAAGGATGGAACCTTGCGATTATGTATAGACTATCGGGTGCTCAACCGACTGATGGTACAGAACACCTATCCGCTACCTCGGATTGATAAGTTGTTTGACCAACTGGTAGGAGCGCATTGGTTTTCCAAGTTGGATTTGCATTTGGGGTTTTATCAAATGAGAATACAGGAGCAGGACATTCAGAAAATGACCTTTAGCTCAAGGTACGGCTTCTACGAGTTCACTGTGATGCCGTTTGGGCTCACAAATGCCCCTTCAGCCTTCATGAGCTTGATGAACAAAGTGTTCGAACCTTATTTAGATGTCTTCGTCATCGCTTTCATCGATGACATTTTGGTATACTCTAAGATGGAGGAAGAGCATGTCGAATATCTGACCTTGGTACTGAAGAAGCTAAAAGAGCACGCCTTGTTTGCCAGGTTCAGCAAGTGCAAATTTTGGCTCCAAGAGGATACCTTCTTGGGCCATGTGATTAGTGGGGCTGGATTAGCTGTGGATCTGGCCAAAGTGTGTGCCTTGAAGGAGTGGTCCCCCTTAAAGTCAGCGGACGATGTGCAGAGCTTTCTTGCACTTTCTTGGTATTATCGCAAGTTTGTAAAAGGTTCCCAAAGATTGCCATTCCTCTTACTACGCTGACAAAGAAGGGTGTGTCGTATGAGTGGACACCCCAGTGTTAAGCTACGTTTCAGGAACTGAAGGACTGACTTACGTCTGCACCCATCCTAGTAATTCTGTCTGGGAAGGATGGATTTCAAGTTTACACTAACGCATCATATCAAGGGATGGGAGCAGTCTTGATGTAGCACGAGCATGTGATCGCATATGCTTCGAGTCAGCTGAAGAAGCATGAAGTCAACTATCTGGTACATGATCTTGAATTAGGAGAAGTGGTGTTTTCCCTGAAGATTTGGAGACACTATCTATACGGAGTCCACTACGAAATCTTTTCAGATCACAAGAATCTTCAGTACGTCCATACCCAGAAGGAACTGAATTTGAGATAGCGGCGGTGGTTAGAGTTTTTGTACGATTATGAATTCACCCTGAACTACCTCCCCAGAAAAGTTAATTCCGTAGCCGATGCTTTGAGCAGGAAGGTACCAGAAACAAGCCCTGAGTCCCGGTTGATGCATATGGAGTTAGCTCGGATGCTTGAAGAGATGGATATTAATCTAGTGTATAAGGACCAACCGGAAGGGTATTCAGAGTACTTAGCCACGATGAGCATAGTTTGTGACATTCGAGACCGAATACGGGAGGAGCAAGGAAAGGATGCACCTCTAGTCTCAGCAATCAAGTCGATTGAAGATGGGATTACTGACGAATATTACCTGCAAGACAGCCTCGTCTACGTCCGTCGTCAGCTCTACATTCCCAAGGGCGATAATATTCAGGAAGATATCTTGAGAGAGGCACATTGCTCTCAATATTCTGTGCATCCTGGGATTGACATGATGTTCGCCGACTTGGGAAAGACCATGTGTTGGCAGGGAATGAAGAAAGACGTCAGACATTTTGTTACGCATTGCGAGGCCTATTAAAGGGTGAAGGTAGAGTGCAGGAGCCCCAACGGATTATTACAGTCATCACCAATCACTGAGTGGAAGTTCGAGGATGTCTCCATCAACTACGTCCACAGTTTACCCCGCTCACGCTCGGGGAATGATTCAGTATGGGTGATCGTTTACCGCCTGACGAAGGTAGCCCGGTTCATTCCTATGAAGAAAGAAGCTCATGTGGACATTTTGGTATGGCTCTTTGTGGAGCAGTTTGTACGGTATCATGGTGTGCCAAAGACGATTGTTTCTGACTGGGATGGTCGGTTTACCTCTAAAGAATGGAAGGCGGTACAGGCATATTTGGGATCACGTCTCACCTTTATCATGACATTTCATCCTCAGACAGACGGGCAGTCTGAAAGGACTATCATGACATTGGAGGATCTACTAAGGTTGTGTGTGTTAGATAGAGGAGAGTTGTGGGAAAGGCTCTTACCCCTAATAGAGTTCTCATACAATAATAACCATCAAGCTAGCATCGGGATGGCGCCCCATGAAGCCCTTTACGGAAGGTATAGAACACCCTTGTCTTGCGTGCAGGATGAGGACCCGAGGACTTTGGGAAATGAATACATTGATGATACTTATGTGGTTGTGAGACTAATACGGGACCACATGCTTGAGGCTCAAAGTCGGTAGGCAAAATATTATAATGCAAAATCCCGGATGGTGGAATTTCAAGTGGGCGACAAGGTGTTTCTTAAGATCAGGCCTACACATGGAGTATCACAGGTGCGTGGTTTAAAGAAGCTCAGCCCAAGGTACATTGGGCCCTACATAATATTGGAAAGGATTGGCTCATTGGCTTATCAGGTTGAGTTACCGCCAGAGCTAGAGAATCTTCATGACGTATTCCATGTGTCGTCACTTCGAAAGGCATTATTATGGCGTGATAAATACGTTCCCACCACTGATGGAGCAGTTGCGACGGATAGGTCGGTGCGACTAGAGCCTTTGCAGATAGTAGACAACGAGACAAGGATTTTGCGCCGCAAAAGTGTTCCTATGGTTAAGGTGCTATGGTTAAATCATGGGAAGGACGAGTATACATGGGAGCCGGTGGACTTGATGCAAAAGCGCTACCCGGAGCTGTTTCATCAAGGTAATCTTTAAAAGTATATTTTATTTCATTTTGTGCTTTACTTTCCCCCCATAGCCTTAGCCTGATTTCGGGGATGAAATCTTTTATTTTTGTTATAGGATTTGTAACGTCCTGATTCACGCTAGGCCCCTCGTGCGTGCTTTTGAGTCAGGAGAGCAGACTTGGGATAAGGGAGTGCAGGTGACTAGGCGAACACTCGTGTGGAAAAGAGAAATTTCTCCAGAATAGGACACGGGTAGAGATACGGGCGTGTCCCTACCTGTATGCATCGAGTAGAACTGGAGAGGAGTTGAGTGGACCTCGATAGGGCCTGTATCGAGAAGGACACGGGTAGAGACACGGGCGTGTCCCTACCCATGTCGAGAGGCATTGAGTGGAACTCGATAGGGACTGTCCCGAGAAGGACACGGGTATATACACGTGCGTGTCCCTACCCGTGTCGAGAGGCGTTGAGTGGAATTCGATAGGGCATGTCCCGAGCAAGACATGGGTAAGAACACAACCATGCACACGGCCGTGTCTCGTGACACGGGTAGTGGACATGGGCATGTCCCTACCCATGTCTGTGTTCATACGATGCTATAACCGTCGACGGCACTTCACCGAGCAGGACAAAGGTAGGAATACGGGCATGTTCCTACCCGTGTTGGTCCTATTTATATAGGATTTGGCCATTTTTCATCCTCTTCCCAAGCCTTCTTTTCTGTGGAAAAATAGCTGGAGGAGGGAAGGAGTTGCTGGAATCAACTATACTCCGTGAAGAACCGCCGCCGCCAAGGAGAATAGGATGCCGCCGCGAAGAGTCACGTGATCTATGGCCGGAAATAACGAAAATGCCAGAAATGATGTGAGTTTCCTCCCCTCTCCCTTGGTGCTAGATCTGTAGTTAATCCTAAGCGAGATATCGACTCAAAAGAGTCTTGATGTGTGAGATGGAGACTCCTAGGAGGAGGCCATATTAGGACTTGTGTTATAGGGTTTAGTAATCTTCAACCTCACCTTCCATCAATTTGATGGTGGGAATGGTCTTGTGAAGAGGAATGGCCTGATGAGGGTGAATAAGGGAGGAGTATTTCTAGGTGTGGTTTGGGAAGATCCGCTAAAGGATGAAAATGAACCGATGCCGTTCATTCTGCCTCAAAAATGCGTGTAGAAATCTGTTTTCTGCACGCATCGATCTTCATGGCCATTTTCATGTATGTTATGGCCAGATCCGGGCTTTTGACTAAACACGAAGGTCGTAGGACATGGAGAGATCTTTCCAACGAGTGGTTATACATCGTCAGGCGATGTCTGAAGCAACGGGAAAGCCTGATCGAAATTGGTGGCTGGTAATGTAAACATGCTGAAACTGTAATTTGAATGTATCAATCTTAGTAGCCACATTCGAGTATGATACAGTCAATATGGGCTTCAGACTAAACACGAAAGCCATGGTCCTTAGAAATACCTTTCCAACAATGGATTACACCTTTTCTCTGGATTCCTGTAGCATCAGGAATCCCCGTTTGAAGCTCTACTCTTTATACAATTCCTGCATGCTTGGTTCTTTGTTAATATAAACCTAATTTAGTATTATTTGAGGAATTGTGAATAGTTATTGTAAAGTTCGTGGTGAGCTATTGGTTGATCCTTTATAATCAGATGATGAAGTAAAACCTACTTGAATGAAATAGTTCGATGGTAGATCCCTAGGTGAACTAGTGAGTAGACAAGTTGGATATTATAAACAACTAGATATGTGAATCGGTAATGTGAGCTGTGAGCTCAAAATGTTGGAAGAGGATTGAATATGGTTACTGTATGGATATGTGGAAGGATTGATAGTGCGTGAATGTTTTCCGCACTTGATCGTTTGTGTTCATAAGGGATTTGGTAAGGGAACCATTGTGAGCTGTTGTGCTCAAGACGTGAAGTAGCATGCAGTGTGATTCGACACGTGGTGTCACAATCCTTAGTTAAGGATAGTTCGGCAGGTCTACAGGCTCTCCAGTCATCACACCGATGGGAGTTGACAGTTATACCTTGGGCGGTTGGGCTTGGTCCTCAGTGCTCATTCCCGGGGCTCCTTCCATGCCAGGTGAACGGTTAGGTTTGGTCCTCATGCTCATTTCTGAGGCTCCTTCCGGGTCACAACTTAGGCCAGTTCGAGGCTTGGTTCTCTGTGCACATCTACCCAAGACTCCCGTTGAGCCATAGTACGCTTGTTAACTCCACTGATGTATTCTTAGCGTTGAGGCGTACGGAGGCCTATGCTAGGAAGTGTGGATGCCGGCCTAGTAGTGGAGATGCCTGCTCTACTGTCACCGTTTGGCCATGACGGTTGACGCCTGAGAGGTTAGTTACCTGCTCAAAAAGTGGGAACATCAGAGTCTATGTCGACACAACAATTTGCTTGTGCGTGTGCATGTTGAGTCATAGCATATCATTCATTGCATCACATTACATTGTATAAACAAGATCCTCATCGTATAAGTTTGTATAGGCACTCTTATACGATGAGTTACCTTTCTGTTGAGCCGATCCTCAACTTAGATGTCTGTATGGGCATTTATATAAGTTGAGTTACTTTCAGTTATAGCTTACATTCTCATACTCTGTTGTAGATATAGAACTGCTAGCTTAGAATGCTGATGATATCGTTATAGTTTACTTTACTACTACTTATGTCATATATATTACTCCACCTGTTTATATTACTGCTTCATTAAATATATTGTACCCTGATCCTTTCTCCGCCCGGTGCCGAGGAGTCGCTTGGGGAGCGGATGTGAAACCACTTAGTCTTTATGACTAATGGTTGCTACGTCTTCCTTTTTAGGAGGAAACTTCGCAGGCGGAGCAGCAACAAGTAATGCAGGAAGATTGTCAGGCCAGGATGATATGGCCTAAAGGGACGGTGTCGTCGCTACTGTAAGTGATAGATGTGAGCCATAGAGTGACTATTGTTTTATCCCTTTTGGGCAAGACTACTCGTACTCTGATAGTTTAGAAGCTAGATGTAGCTTCTATATTTGTTATATTTGGACATATATGCTTATGTGTGTATTTGACTTTTGTTTTTATTACTCTGGTTGGGTTGGCATGATTGATATTGTTAAAGGTCGGTGAAATAGGCGTCTTGTAGTACTGGCTAGCCCGAGTGCTAGTGCTACCGCAAGGCGGCTGTTCTGGGCTTAAGACTCCCCTCGTGCCGTGTTCTGTGTTCCGGGAGGGGGGGGGGGTCTTACATTCCGAACCCATCATTAGGTAGTCCTCGGGAAGTCCAAGTAATAACAAAAAAATATATGATTATAATTTAAAAAAACACTAAAAACCAAAAAAATAATAAACCCTTAGTTTTCTTTATTTTTTTTAGAAATTTATTTTGAGTTTATTCTTTTATTTCATCATTGTTAGTTAGATTTAATTTCAATGTGATTTAATTTTAAGAAATATCTTATGAATTCAATTTGTTTACATCGATTTCCTTAGCATTTTTTCTCTTTTTATTCTAATTAGTTTCAATTTTGTTGTACATTTCTTAACATCTTTAGATTTCAATTACATTCACTTTATGCTTTAAGATTCTTAGAGAAATTTAATTTACTATATCTGCTCTCTAAGTTTTTTATTTAATCTAAATATTGTCTATCCTTTCCATTGTTTTTTCTTATTTTCTTATTAGATCTTATGTCGTGGGGATAAGAGTATAAATTCATTATCCCTTGGTAAATATATGCATTTTTCTTTTTATTATTAGATCATATGTCATGGGAATCAATCATTGATAGATATGAACTATAGAGGTGTTTTATGAAAGAGAGAAGATGAAGATGATATTCACGGATTCTATATACGATAAAGGCAATACACGTTATCGTTTATAGTATATGATATTTAAGTTTAATATCAAGGTCATATTTCCCAAGGCGAATTGATTACTTCTACTTTGAGGAGTTACTATTATTTTATCAAATGATTGTTTGTATTTATTTACTTAATTAAATTGCACGTTATAAAAAGGTTAAAATTTACGGAGAAGAGATTAGTACTCGATTTTGAATCACTTCGGCATAAGTTAATCAAAATGGAATAACAAGCTAAATCTTAATAAAGTAAAATGCAACTTGACTGTGGGGGTTCTCGAAGATTGAACACGCACCTCTCGGAGAAGTGCCCAACTGATTTTAGGAAGATCCGACAGAACTCTCATCCCATTTTCAAATACCTAAAGCTCATCTTAAGTAGTGAACCCCTCTATTGGATTTGACTCCAATCTGGGAGATTTACGTCATTCTCTCTCGAGAGGTGCATTCGACTCTCTTTACTCTTGGGTGATCAATTCAAACTATGAGCCTCTCGCCTAGCTATGAATGAAAACTTAAGAGGAGACTATATATCGATTATATAATCCCACTATGTTTAAATCAAGAGTAAATTGAAGGCTAATACTTTAAAAAGAGAAAGAAAACAAAAATATCATAACTTGATCAACTCATCCTCAGATCATCGCGATCGAGTACTAATGAGGATTTAGTTACTCATAATAATATAGGAAATGAAAGTCATGTTAAGAATATACAAAATAAGAAAGAGAGAGAGAGAGAGAGAAAGGGAATATCAAACTATTTTATTTCTTATTGAAAAGAAGTTACAAAAAGGGCATAGAGATATTACAAAGAGAGTTTGCAAAAAGATTACAAGTGCGATAAAAGAGATTGTAAGAAAATTAAAACATGAAAATAATAAGCTAAAATACTCTTAAAATAATCTCCCAACAACTCTCTAAAAGGCTCAGATCTGGTCCCGTAACACTTGGAGCTTGCTGGTATTTATAAAAAAAAATTTATGAAGTACACGCCCCCTTACACGCCCGTGTAAGGGTACATATAGGGTTTGTAGACTTCTGCTGATGGAAATCCGGCCGGATGGCAATTGGCTCGGGAGTTGGGGTACACGCCCCAATGACACGCCCATGTAGGGGGGGGTGTAAGGTTCAGCGTGTAAGAGGAGTGGCGCAAAGTCGCGTTGCGACGCATCTTTGAAACTTCGCAGGACACGCCCCAGGTATACCGGCGAGTAGATGTTCCACGACCGTAATTGGGGCGTGTAAGCTAGATTCTTCTTGAACTTTGATCGGGGCGAATCTGTGGAGGGTTTGGTTACATGCCCAGAGTACATGCCCGTGTAAGGAGTATACGGTCATAACCCATGGGTGTGTAAGGTGGATTTTTCTGGATATGAACTTCGAACCGTTGCTTCATTCCAATTGGGTTACACAGCCAAGGTACACGCCCGAATAAGGAGTACACAGCCGTGTCCTTGGGGCATGTAAAGTGGAAATGACCAAAAAGTGTCACAATCCTCAAAAACAAAAAATAAACTAAGTTAGAATAATTTTTATAAAAGAAACTAATTATAGACTAAAAATTCAGGTAGTATATAATTTAAAACAAGAAAATGTAAAGATTTACCCAAGTAATTTAAACTAAAATGAGCATCATCAAATCCCCCCATACTAAGTATTTTGCTTGTCCCCAAGCAAACACATACGATCTAGCAAAAATAAAAATGACTAATCAATAAATTTGGCTATGCCGAGAACGAGTATGATGCAAAATTAGAACTATGGAAAATATAAAAAATAAACCGAAAATATTTTTACTTAACCATGACATGAAATTTTATAGATTTCACTAATTTAAAAATTAGTCATCCCAAGTTTTAGCAAAAGTAAAAACCAAGTAATGAGACGAAAGAAAAAGGAATTGAGTTGTTACTAAAATCAAAGAGATAATTTATACCCACCCCAATCTAAATCACGAGTCTAAACTCCTACCTAAAGGCTTACCCAATTTACTTTTTCGCTCCTTAACTAAAAATTAACTTAGAATCATGAATCAATAGGACTTTATTAGGTGTAACTTTAGGCTTGGGTTTAAGGTGCGAAAATCAAAAGATAAACGTGAAGGGTCAAGGCACACTTAAAACAAAAGGAAGTTGTTTGTAGAAAAATGTATGCTAGCAAGAATGCATTTTTCAATATTTTTTTCATTTTGTTTTCATACTCATTTCATCATTTTTTCTATTTTTATTATTTTTGTCTTTTTTGTCACTTCTTTTGTAGCAAAAGGATAATCACATAAGAACTCCACCATTTTCAACAATAAGAAGCACTAACAAGATATAAATAAAGCTCTAAATTTTAAGCAACAGTATGGGTAGGCTATTTGGCTTTGCCAAAAATAAGTGGGGCTACAGAAGAAATGGGAAAAACCACAAAGTGGCTAGCAACAGTTAAGATTTTATGGCTTGGAATGCAAAAGCTCAAATGAATCAAGAGGTTGCCTAAATCATTTTCATGCTCCTAAGTCTATTTTTAGCAAAACTTTGAAAAATACAAGAGGTGCAAGACAAGGTAGAAAATAAAGAAACTTGACTCTTCATGAAAGCGAATAAAATAAGCATCTAGATTATTCGTATCTACAACACTAATCTAAGGTCAACATTACAAAGATTTTTAAAAGTGAAATCAAGGGATGATAGATTTTATATGAGTGAAAAACATAAGAAGAAAATCATAAGAAAGTACAAAAATTCAATAGATTTTTCAACATAACATGCTACATCTAATTAGGAACACTACACGAGTCAACATATTACTCACGAAACAAAGACAAAATGAAAATTAGAAAAATTTATCCAGCAAAACTGGTGCACAAATGATTAGAAAAAAGAAAACACTAAGTCGTGGGGTACTAAAGAATAAGCAAAATTTAACTCAATTTACTACTGGTTTTATAATTTTTTAAAATTTTATAAAATAAGGAAAGACTTAAATGTGGAAAGACTCCCATATACTAAAAATTAAACATTGTCCCCAATGTTTAAAGCTAAGTATGAAGAGGAAGAAAAAAAAGTGGGGGGGGGGGGAGATGGCTTCCTTGCTAGCGAAGGAGGGGAAGACCGCAACTGAAATCACAGAAAATTGATAATATAATCAAAATAATAATAATAATGATAACTATGGGGTGCCTCCCACAAGATATTTGTTTAAGGTCGCGAGCTTGACCCACAAGGAGGCGAAAGATTATAAATTAGGGAGTGTAAGGGCTTCGATTTTCCCTTCCACTGGATCGCCCACAAGGTAGAGTTTTAAACGATGACCGTTGAATTTCAACGAGCCTTTTTCTGGGTGGGAGATAAGAATGGTCCCATATGACAAAACCTATTTGACTTCAAAGGAGCCGGACCATTAAGATTTAAGTTTACCCGGAAAAAGTCGCAAACGTGAATTAAATAGAAGCCCAAGATCACCCAACTTAAAACTTTTGGGGTGTTTTAGCCATTGATCGTGATAAGACTTAACTTTTTATTTATAAAAGAAAATTACTTTCATATGCATTCGCTCGCCACTCGTCTAGCTCATTCAATTAAAATTTTCGTAAATCAGTGGATAAAGTTGGGTCAAGGTTTAAAACTTTTAGTGCCCAATAGGCACGGTGTTCTAACTCAATCGGTAGATGACACACTTTGCCATAAACTAGGCGATATGGCGTACAACCAATGGTGGTGTTGCACGCCGTAAGATAAGCCCAAAGTACATCATCTAACTTGACCGACCAATATTTTCTAGTAGAAACAGTTTTTTCCAAAATTCCTTTTAACTCCCTATAAACGACTTCCACTCGACTGTTAGCTTGGGGGTGATAAGCAATGGATAGTTTGTGTGTAATGCCATAACCTGTGAGTAATTTGTTAAGTTGGGCATTATGAAAGTGAGACCCCCTATCGCTAATCAAGGCTCGTGGAGTGCCAAATCTTGAAAATAACTTTTTCAAAAATCCTAAGACAACTCTAGCATCATTTTTAGGAAAAGCTTGGGCTTCCGCCCACCTAGAGGCATAATCTACCGCAACTAGAATATAGCGATTACTTGACGAAAAGTGAAAAGGTCCTATAAAATCTATTCCCCAAAGATCAAACAGTTCACATTCTAAGAAATAAGTTTGAGGCAATTCATAGGTGTCAGAGATATTACCTGTTCGTTGGCAAACAACACAAGAACTTACAAATTGGTGTGCATCCTTAAAAATTGTTGGCAATAAAAACCTGCCTCCAGTGCCTTCCTTGCAGTACGACTTGCTTGTTAGTGGTCTCTAGTTGGTGCTTCATGGAAGTGCTTGAAGATTTGGAATCCTTCTTCTTGGGAGACATACCTCCTTACCACTTGGTCCGCACAAATCCGGAAGAGAAGAGTGTCTTCCCAAAAGTAAAATTTAAAATCAAAGAAGAATTTCTTCTTCTGTTGAGTTGAAAAAGTATTCCAGATTATCTTTCCTACAAGATAATTAGCAAAGTTTGCGAACCAGGGGGTAGGGAGAGAATTTACCTTGGCTAAAGAAAGAAGGTGCTCTTTAGGAAATGCATCATCAATTGCGTAGGTTCTCTACGCCCTTCTTATCTTTGATCTCCAGATCGAACTCTTGGAGGATCAGAATCCACTTGATTAACCGTGGCTTTGCGTCGGGCTTGACAAGCAAATAATTAAGTGTGGAGTGATCCGTAATGACTACTACTTTTGATAAAGTTAAATATGATCAAAATTTATCAAAAGCAAATATCACAGCTAAAAGTTCTCTCCGTAGTGGAGCAATTTGCTTGAGCAGAGTTCAAAGTTTTACTAGCATAATAAATAGGATGAAAATATTTGTTAATATGCTGTCCTAATACAACACTAATAATATCATTACTGGCACCACACATAAGTTCAAAAGGCAAACTCCAATTAGGAGCAACTAAAATAGGCGAATTAATAAATTTATCTTTAATAGTAGAAAACGCAGAAATACAATCAGAATTAAAAATAAAAGGAACATTTGTTTCACGCAAATGAGCCGGCTGGCTTAGTGATTTTAGAAAAGTTTTTAATAAAACGATAATAAAAACCACCATGACTGAGAGAACTTCTAATCGCTTTAGTTGTAGTTGGCGGAGGCAATATTTCGATTATTTCAATTTTTGCACGATCTACTTTGATTCCTTTATTAGAAATCTTGTGTCCGAGAACTAACCCTTACTTGACCATAAAATGACATTTTTCCCAATTAAAGACAAGGTTAGTCTTTTCACACCTTTTTAAAACCTTTTTTAAATTATTTAAACAAAAATCGAAATTATCTCCAAAAACTTAAAAGTCATCCATGAAAATTTCCATAATATCACCTACAAGTTCATCAAAAATAACTACCATACACCTTTGGAATTTAGCTGGTGTGTTACATAAATCGAAAGGCATTTGATGATAAGCAAACGTGAGAAACAAACATGTGAAAGTGGTTTTCCTTTGGTCTTCAGGAGCGATGGCTATTTGAAAATAACTTGATAGACCTTCGAGAAAGCAGTAAAAATAGTGCCCAGAAAGTCATTCTAAAAGATAATCCATAAACGGGAGAGGAAAATGATCCTTCCTAGTGGCATCGTTTAGTTTTCTATAGTCTATACACATACACCAACCCATTATGGCTTGTGTAGGAATTAGTTCATTATGTTGGAAACCCCATTTGGATTTGGGAAAGGACTACTATTAGGATTGCTTTGAATGACCCAACATATATAGTCTAGGGTCATAGGTTTTCCAGGGTCAAAGTAAGCAACACCAACTTAGACTGTAAATACTCTACTTCATAAGACTTTAGAGGCAGAAGACCTCAAAGGAAAAGCAGTTAAAATGATTGCAGGAAAGTCTTTCGACGATCTCTGAACTCAGCTCGACGATCATCGATCTCAGATCGACGAGCTCAGAGTTCCTTCTCTGAGCTGGGCTCGACGAAAGTCTAACTGAGATCGATGAACTATGATCTCATTTCAGAAGTTCAGCTCGATGAATGAATATCTCAATTCGATGAACTTGGAGCTCAGATTAGCAAGTATATTTTCAGCTCGACGATCTTGGAGCTCAGATCGACGAAGGAGAATTCTTAGCTCGACAAACTTGGAGTTTATGTCGACAAAATCATGTTGGGTTTCTCTATAAGGATGGCACAACACTTGTGCATGCAGTGGAAGTAATGAAATCAAGAACAACCCAAAAGAGATTTGGGATCGAGCCATGAATGTTGAATCAAGAAGTTATGAAAAACTAGGTAAAAATTACCTTGGCGGCGTTGAGTCACAACTCAACGAAGATGCTCCAAAATATGAGTCCTTGTCAGTGGCGAGTTCAACGTAGAATAGCATCCACATCTCTGCAGATATCCACACGAGCAGGAGAACACCGAACTTCGTCGCACGAAGGATCGGGAAAGTAGATCGACTGCACCTTGCACTTCCACAGACTGCTAGGTCCGCTCCAGGAAGGGCAGCACCAGCGACTATCGTCAGAGAGGAGGAGGTTGGCGGAGCGAGCGAATTGGCGGAAGAGGAGCACTTTCATCGGCGGAACACTTCCGTCGGCAGAACGTCGGAACTCTTCCGTCGGACGAATCGACAGGATCTCTTCTTCCGCTCAAACCTAAGTTCCTATTTATACCCAAGGCATAAACAGACCTAGGAAAAATCGATATCCGCAGACCACAGAAAATTAGGGTTTCTGGAAATAATTCGACGGGAAACAGCATTCGTCGAGAATCGAACATTTTGATTCTTGACGACTCTCGACGATCGACGATACTCGACGATTGATACTCGACGATTCTCGACGATCGAGACTCGACGATTCTCGACGATCGATACTCGATGATTCTCGACGATTGATACTCGATGATTCTCGACGATCCATACTCGACGATTCTCGACGATTTTCCCTTGGCAACATTTGCCAGACCCCATTCTATATGGTGATTGGTAACCTTTACCAACATAGTCAATCTTCCATCTTCTCCACATGCTCTTATGTGCGACCCTGCAGGCTCATATCGCGTTGGTAGTGAGATAACATGTTTGACCACTTCTAGATCACCATGGTAACTCCAACAGTCTCTCACTTGATCTTGAAAGTATCAAACCAAAAACCTCACAAACAATGAGCAGCATCTAGCAATGCATCATTGCTACCCAAGCATTAAGAGTTCATAACTCATAAGCCTTATGAACAATGTCCCAGCGTTGTCTTTGTCCCTTTGTCCCTTACAACTGAAAAGAACTAGAGGCATGGACCGTGTCACCCTCATAATAGCTCAATCCATATTTCTTGATCTAGAATGGACTTCCAGAGAATGGTGAGTCCAATATCATATATTGACTCAACCAAGCATGGCCATGCATTTCTAAGTCCAGTTCCATCAAGGGGCCCATCGATGCAACTCCTGTCATATAGGAGGACAAATCCCATATCTGCTCACACACAAACACCCAAATGATTCGTAACATGCCCAACAACCACCCTTATCATCAACCTTTCTCAAGGAAGACTTTAGATGGCATTAAAGCATGCTCTTCCTCACTTGATGAATGTTGCGACTTCAGGTCAAAGGACCACAACACCATTAACAATTGAGACCTACTCGTGATATGTTTAGATAACAATCCACAAAGTAGTCTCAGGTTGGGTCTGTCTAGTACAACTTGTTCATTAACAAGTACCCACGTGATGACTTGATATCACAATATCATGACCTATGAGAACTGATCATCAGTCAACGCACATGCTAGTCTAAATGTATCATCGTCACCCTTAGCTTCTATGATGATACAACGACCAGGGACCTTTTAAGAATGAAGCTTCAAATAAATCATAGGCTCTCACATTCAAGTCACGTACTTGATGTCCTATGGAAGCGAACATTCTAAGGGTATTTATTATGTTAACATTTTACTATCGCATAGAGAAAACATAAAAAAAGAACTTGCCATTAATCATAAAAGAAAAAACTTGGTACACAATTCATCATATGAATAAATAACAAATAGCCAACAGAATATATGTTTACACGCAACCCACAAGACTCTCACTAATTTGATAATTTAGGTATCGCATACCCATTGATCTAGTATTACCATCATGCTTTCTCTGCACGAGAGGTTTTGTCAGTGGATCCGCAATATTCTCCTCAGTCGGCACTCTGCAAATGTTCACATCTCCTCGTTCGACAATCTCACGAATAATATGGAACTGCCGAAGTATGTGCTTGGAGCGCTGATGGGATCTAGGTTTCTTAGATTGTGCAATTGCACCATTGTTATCACAGTAGAGAACTACAGGACCAATAATGCTAGGAACTACATCAAGCTCGCCGATGAATTTCCTAATCCATATAGCCTCCTTCGCTGCATTAGCTGCAGCAATATACTCGGCTTCTGTTGTAGAATCAGCATCTGTCTCTTGCTTGGAACTCTTCCAGCTCACAGCTCCTCCATTAAGGCAAAACACAAACCCTGACTTAGACTTTGAATCGTCCTTATCAGTTTGGAAGCTAGCATCCGTGTAACCACTTACAACGAGCTCTTCCTCTCCACCATACATCAAGAACACATCCTTTGTCCTTCTCAAGTACTTCAGGATATTCTTGACTGCAATCCAGTGACACTCACCAGGGTCTGACTGATACCTGCTAGTCATGCTCAAAGCAAAGGAGACATCGGGTCGAGTACATAACATTGTATACATGATTAATCCAATTGCCGAAGCATATGGAATCAACTTCATGCGGTCCTTATCTTCACAAGATTTTGGACATTGGTCCTTAGAGAGATTCACACCATGAGACATGGGTAAAAATCCTTTCTTGGACTCAAGCATGTTGAATCGCTTCAACACCTTATCGATGTATGTACTCTGGGTCAAACCCAACAACTTCTTCGATCTATCTCTATAGATCTTAATACCGAGTATATAAGTCGCTTCACCCAAGTCCTTCATAGAAAAGCAGTTCCCTAGGTTGTTCTTAACAACTTTCACGGTAGGAATGTCATTCCCAATCAACAGTATGTCATCTACATACAATATCAGGAAGACAACAATGCTCCCACTAATTCGCTTGTAAACACAAGGCTCATCTTCATTCTTGATGAAACAAAACTCTTTGATTTTCTCATCAAAACGAAGATTCAACCTTCGAGAGGCCTGCTTAATTCCATAGATGGACCTATTCAGCTTGCATATTTTAGTGGCTTCATTTGGGGATACAAAACCCTCGGGTTGTGTCATGTACACTTCCTCAAGGAGGTTTCCATTAAGGAAAGCCGTTTTGACATCCATCTGCCAGATCTCGTAGTAATAATACGCAGCAATAGCAAGTAATATCCTTATTGACTTTACCATGGCAACAGGGGAAAAGGTCTCATCATAGTCAATACCATGAATTTGCTTAAAACCCTTAGACACCAGTCGCCCTTTGAATGTCTGTACATTCCCATCCATGTCGGTCTTCTTCTTGAAGACCCATTTGCACCCTATGGGTCGTACCCCTTCAGGTGGATTCCACCAAGTTCCAAACGTGGTTTGCGTACATGGAGTCCATTTCGGATTTCATAGCCTCAAGCCATTTGTCGGAGTCCGGTCCATTCATAGCCTCTTGGTAGGTTGTTGGTTCATCATCATGATCCATAAGAACCACATTACCTATTTGAGACACAAGAAATCCATATCTCTCAGGCTCAAATCTTGGTATACTAGATCTACGTAGGACTTGTGTTTCTTGAGTAGGTTCTCTAGCTACAACATCTTGTAGTCCTATCTCAGAATCCAATTCCGGTTCATTCACTACTTGTGGTTCTTGAACTTCTTCAAGTTCTACCTTTTCAGTCTTTCTTGATAAGAATTATCTCTCCAAGAAGACGCTAGTCCTTGCGACAAACACTTTGACCTCGGACGGTAGGTAAAAGTAATACCCTTTCGTTTCCTTAGGATATCCCACCAGATAACATTTATCCGATTTGGGTTCCAGCTTGTCAGGCATTTGACGTCGCACGTATGCCTCACATCCCCAAATTTTAATGAACGACATACTAGGACACGTCCCAGTCCATATCTCATATGGTGTCTTCAGAACCGTTTTCGTTGGAGCGCGATTAAGTGTCATTGCAGCAGTCTTTAAAGCAAAACCCCAAAAGGAAACAGGCAAGTCTGCATGACTCATCATCGAACGTACCATGTCTAACAAAGTACGATTTCTCCTCTCAAACACACCATTATGTTGTGGTGTTCTAGGTGGAGTGAGCTGTGATACAATACCACACTCTGTCAGATGATCACGGAACTCATGACTCAGGTATTCGCCACCTCGATCAGATCGGAGTGCTTTAACCCTTTTACCCAACTGGTTTTCTACTTCATTCTTGAACTCTTTGAACTTTTCAAAGGTCTTAGATTTGCACTTCATAATATACACATATCCGTATCTACTTAAATCATCAGTAAATGTAACGAAGTAAAAATACCCACCTCTAGCCATGGAGCTCATGGGTCCGCATACATCACTATGTACAACACCCAAGAGATCCTCAGCCCTCTCAGTATAACCAGTGAAAGGGGCTTTAGTCATCTTGCCTAACAAACAAGATTCGCATCGCTCAAATGATTCATAATTAAATGAGTCTAAAAGTCCATCTTTATGGAGCTTAGATATGCGCTTCTCGTTTATATGGCCCAAACGACAATGCCAGAGATATGTAGGGTTTGAGTCATTTGTTCTTAGTCTTTTATTATTTTCTATATTATAGATCAGATGGTCCAAGTTCAAAACATAAAGACCATTAAACAATTTTGCTATAGCATAACAAACATCATTATTAAATATAGAACAACAGTTGTTCTTAATTATAAAAGAAAATCCAATCATGTCCAAGCATGAAATGGATATAATGTTTCTAGTTATGGCCAGAACGAAATAACAATTATCTAGTTCTATTACAAGCCAACTGGGCAAAGAAAGACGGTAAACCCCTATGGCTATAGCAGCAACTCCTGCTCCATTGCCGACATGCAGGTCCACCTCCCCTTTACTCAACAATCTTCTCCTTTCCAGTTCCTGCACATTTGTACAAATGTGTGAACCACATCCGGTATCCAATACCCAGGATGAAGGAGCAGAAAGGTTTATCTCTATAACGTTAATATTTGAAGTGGAAGTCATACCTCCCTTCATTTTCTGCAGACCCTCAATGTAAGAAGGACAGTTCCTCCTCCAATGACAAGCCTTGCCACAGTGGTGGAATTTCCCTTCTTTCATCATGCTCTTCTTTTTCTTCAGTGCAGAAGACTTGGGCTCAAGATATGACTTAGGTCCCACCTTCGTCTTCTTAGAGCCCTTGGCCTTGCCCTTGCCCTTATGCACCATCAGTATGGGGCTGGAAGGCTTGGCCTTCTTCATGTTGATCTCGGTAGTTATTAACATGCCTAGGAGCTCGGGCAGTGTCTTGTCTATTTCATTAATGTTGTAGTTCAAGACAAACTGCTCATAACTGTCCGGCAACGATTGCAGGATCAGATCTGTGGCCAACTCTTGACCTAGAGGAAAACCCAGCCTTTCAAGGTTCTTTATATACCCGATCATCTTGAGTACGTGATTCCTTACTGTGTCTCAAACTCTGATCTTGCACTGAAATAACGCTTTTGTGACGTCGAACCTCTCTTGACGAGCTTGCCCTTGAAACATTTTCTTGAGATGCTCGTCAATCTCCTTGCACCCATGTTCTCATATTGCTTTTGATGCTTAGAGTTCATGGTGGCAAGCATAAGGTATTCGACGTCTAAGGCGTCATCAGTATACTTCTTATAAGTATCCTTATCAGCACGGGAAGAGTTCCCGGTCAGCACCTCGGGGGCTTCTTCTTCCAAGACATAGAGCTTTCGCTCTTGCTTGAGAACAATTCTCAGGTTCCTGTACCAGTCCATGTAGTTGGTCCCACTGAGCTTATCCTTCTCAAGGATGGCTCTCAGAGACAGAGTGGAGTGTGAACCACTTGCCATGGAATTCTATAAGAATTCATGTAGAATAATATTAGCACCAAAATTTCAAAATACAATTTATTTTTAATTTGGACTTCAATTAAAACTCCCACTATTTAATTCGAAATGATAGCCCTCACTATCAATTCGGAGAGTTCATGCGAGCTATTCTCTTAGTGGACAAGATCCGTATTTCACCAACACAATGAGTCAGCTTTGGCTTTTCTCTCACGATGTGGTTATTTAGGTAGGCAACGCTTGCCAATTGAATCCTCATGCAATTCTTGTATGGTTGGTGAATAACTCCTTATTCGCATCCATCATATGGTGCATGCCAACCCTATGCCTCTAGGAACTCAACCTTTGAGGTCACCTAGTTAAGTTAGACCCGATGTCGACAGTGGGATATCACAATTATCCGCTCGCACCCTTACCAAGATAGATTAATGCACCTTGCTTTGGCAAGCCCACACTTCATCGATCGAGCCAGGAAGAGTGTCATCCATTGGAAGGCATCCGAACACTTAATATTTGATGAAGGGATTTTTGATAATAGGTTAACAATTAACCATGATCAACATTTGATCGATGTGCACATCCACAGAAAAGCATTTTCTAAATACCACATGCATCCCTTATGTGCACAACATGGTACTATCAACATTTGATAGAACAAAGGGCTAAATCTGAATATCCGGACTCTTCCAAATTTTCAAATTTACATGCATTGGACAAAGGCAAAAGCAACTCGACTTAAAGCAGTAGACAAGCTCGTCTTTCATTGTTGGATTCAAAATCCAAAACAATACACGGGTTCATTAACCACTCGAGGGACGGTTACTACTAAGGAGACAACAATTTCTAACAGTTAGAAATTACCACGAAATCCCAGACGTTCCTGGCAGGGTTCCAAGGGGCAGAGCCCCTAACCTGTGGGTTATGGGCCCACCGATCTCCCTTGGAAAAACCATCAATAATTGATGATCCAGGATTAAATCTAGTCATTTAGAACACTTCTAAATCCCTAGGTTTACACATACTGGAATAACCTAACTTCCAATACAACAATCATGGCCGAAAACCTCCCTCTGATACCATTATTGGGTTTCTCTATGATGATGGCACAACACTTGTGCACGCAGCGAAAGTAATGAAATCAAGAACAACCCAAAAGAGATTTGGGATCGGGCCATGAATGTTTAATCAAGAGTTAAGAAACACTAGGTAAAAATTACCTTGGAGGCGTTGAGTCATAACTCAATGAAGATGCTCCAAAATATGAGTCCTTGTCGGTGGCGAGTTCCACGTAGAATATGTAACACCCCAAAAATCTCAAACTTGGATTTGAGGTGCAGGTTGCTTGACACGGCCTGGGACACGGGCGTGTCCCAGGGCGTGTCGGGGGTACACGGCCTGGGACACGGGCGTGTCCCAGGGCGTGTCATTCAATAAATTGTCGGATCGAGTCAGAAATGTACACGGCCCGGAACCAAGCCTTGACTTCCGCTAGAATGCTCTGTGTTAGGATGCG
Organism: Platanthera zijinensis; assembly: GCA_039513925.1. Taxonomy (NCBI): domain Eukaryota; kingdom Viridiplantae; phylum Streptophyta; class Magnoliopsida; order Asparagales; family Orchidaceae; genus Platanthera; species Platanthera zijinensis. Next base: position 153,405,002 of record CM077087.1, read on the forward strand.
TGGTTATGATATTAGTTCGTAGCGTCTCCGCCTGTTTGTGGAATATGGTGTGGGGCCCCTGCCAGACCCTCTATTATATTCTTCTTGACGGGTAGAGGTGTTACAATTTGGTATCAGAGGGAGGTTTCGATCCTCCGACCTGTGGGTTATGGGCCCACCACGGGCGTGTTCAAGGCTTGGTTCCGGGCCGTGTACATTTCTGACTCGATCCGGCAATTTATTGAATGACACGCCCTGGGACACGCCTGTGTCCCAGGCCGTGTACCCCCGACACGCCCTGGGACACGCCCGTGTCCCAGGCCATGTCAAGCAGCCTGCACCTCAAATCCAAGTTTGAGATTTTTGGGGTGTTACAGAATAGAGTCTACGTCTCTGCAGAAATTTACACGAGCGGGAGAACACCGAGCTTCGTCGCACGAAGGATCGGGAAATTAGATCGACTGCACCTTGCACTTCCACGGACTGCTAGGTCCGCTCTAGGAAGGATAGCACCGACGACTATCGTCAGAGCGGAGGAGGTTGGCGGAGCGAGCGAATCGTCGGAAGCGGAGCACTTCCGTCGGGGGAACACTTCTGTCGGCAGAATGGCGGAACTCTTCCGTCGGGCGAATCGACGGGATCTCTTCTTCCTCTTAAACCTAAGTTCCTATTTATACCCAAGGCATAAACATACCTAGGTAAAATCGCTATCCGCAGAACACAGAAAATTAGGGTTTCTGGAAATAATTTGACGGGAATCAGCATTCGTCGAGAATCGAACATTTTGATTCTCGATGACTCTCGACGATCGACGATACTCGACGATCGATACTCGATGATTCTCGACGATCGAGACTCGACGATTCTCGACGATCGATACTCGACGATTCTCGACGTTTCTCGACAATTTTCCCTTGGCAACATTTGCCGGACCCCATTCTGTATGGTGATTTGTAACCTTTACCAACACAGTCAATCTTCCATCTTCTCCACATGCTCTTATGTGCGACCCTGCAGGCTCATATCGCGTTGGCAATGAGATCACATGTTTGACCACTTCTAGATCACCATGGTAACTCAAACAAATCATTGCTGAGTTAAGCTAACTCCTTCCATGTTCTGTTTGACTTTTCCTCTTTTTAGTTTCTCAGTTCGACTCTCAGTTTGATTTAGAATTCTATTATATTAAGACAGTAATTCTCTGATAATTAATGCTCTATATTCTCAAGAATATATCCATTCCAGGCATATCATTAATTATGGTTTTCATAGAGTTATTGCTCTACCATATTTATTGGGAAAGTTAGGGAAATACATTCAAGAAAAATATTAGCCGTTAAGAATTCAAGAATTTCTCAAGAGGATTTCAGGAAATAATTTAAAATTCAAATATTGTTGAATCTGAAAACATATATAAAGTGATTTTCTTTCAGAAGAATATTGAGATATACATGGATAAAAAATAACAATCACAAGAGAAGTGAATCAGTGAAAAAGGATTAGCAGACAGTTAAGAACAATATGACTTTAACACACTCAATGTTATTCATTTGCTTCAGGCTTTACAAAGACAAATAATCAAAATCAGTCTAAAAGCTTGAAGAGCATCATCATTTGAAGGCCTACACCCTAAAGCAAAGCTTCCACTCCTGATCAGATTCATACAACTCAAGTGGAGCTTTGAAATCATCAAGTCCACTAGTCTTCTCAGAGCATTGAGACAGAGAAGACAACATATTTTTATTTTCCATTTCCTGTGTATAGGGTTTTTAACTCCCTTCAAAAGTTAGCCCCTTTTGGTTCACAAGTCACCTGATCAAAAGACTTGAGATTGGTTTTTGGGAACCTGATCTAAAGCTCAAAGGGTTGCTAGATCTCCCTTTGAAAAATAAATCTTATGGTGACAGGGCACCTGAGTGAAAACCTATAGTGGAAGGGCACCTGATCAAAACCTTTAGTGGGTTCCTACCAGGGTGGTAGAAGAGTGGATGTACCCAGGTTTATTAGGGAACCACTATAAACTCCTTGTGTCGTCTGGTTTGCCTTTACTTTTGTTTGTGTGCTGTGATATTTCACTTTATACCTATATATATATATCACTAACTTTTAATCCGCTATAAAAACAAGTTAATAAATTTTTAATACTCTATTCACCCCCCTCTAGAGTAAAGAAAAGATTTATGCCTCACTTTCAATTGGTATCAGAGGGTTGCTGTTTGGTTTCATAGGCTAACACTTGAACCAAAATATCTTTGATAGATCCTATTTACTCTCGTTTGTCTTTTTATCATGGCACAAAATGAGGAGTATTCAAGCACCAGACCTCTAGTGTGCAATCTGAATAAGTTTGCACTTTGGAAGGCAAGGATTAGTCTTTACATGAATTCCATTGATGAAGATATCTATAATTCCATTTTGACAGGTCCCCCTACACAAACTACAACAACAAGCACAAGTGCAGTTCCAACACTTGAGTGGACTGATGCTCAAAAGAAGCTGAAGATTATAGATGCCAATGCAATGAACATTTAGGCTCAAACTATGTCTGATGACATATTCCAGAAGGTTGCTGAATGCACTTCAGCTAAGGATATCTGGGATTCCCTAAATGGGATGGTTGCAGGATCTACAAATGAGAGAAAGGACAGAAGAGCCCACTTGATTTCTCAATATGAGAATTTCAAGAAGGGTGAATCTGAATCAGTTGTTGAGATGTACACCAGACTCAGCCTCATCATCAATGAGCTGAAAACCCTAGAGAAGGGCATCTCATTGACAGAAGTCAATGATAAGATCCTTATGTGCTTCCCTAGCACATGGGACTCTAGGATCTGGCAAATGAAGGAAGCCAGAAGCTTGAATGAGATCTCACATAGAGCTTGTTGGGAAAGTTCAAGTCTTATGAGCAGCTTATCAATACAAGGGAAGCTTAACAAGTGGCTTCACCTTCAGTAAGGAAAGAGAAAAACATAGCTTTTCAGGCTACAGATGAAGAAGAATCTATTCAAGCGAATGAAGACCTCATGAGTCTTCTGGCAAAAAGATTCTACAAAATAGCCAAGAAGGACTTTAGGAGAAGGTCTTCTAGAAATGAAGAGAAAACTAGGTATGAAAAAACCCCCACTAAAGAAATTATTTGTTATGGGTGCAGGAAATCTGGACACATATTGCCTGAATGTCCTGAGAAGAAGAAAGAAAAGAAGAAGGAGATAGACTCTAGAAAGCACTCCAACAAATCCTCTTTCAACAAATACAGGAAGAAAGAGAGAGGATTTGTGGCTGAGACATGGATTGACTCAAATTCAGACTCTTCATCCACCTCTAGTGAGGATGAATGAAGAAGAAAAAGCTAAAGAGATCTATATGATGACAATTAATGCATCATGTAGTAACTCTGAGTATGAATCAGAATTAGAGGAAGACAAGGTAATCTCTACCTTTGATTTTACTTCTGATCAATTCAAATCAGACTTTAAATTATTATGTAAATATTTAATTAAATTCTAGAAGGAAATCAAACTTCTCAGAGAAAAATTAATTGAACTTGATAATTTTTCTTCAAAACTTAAAGAAGACTTTAAAACTGCTTCAGAACAAATATTATCTTTAGAAAGTAAACTAAATGAGGCTAAAATATTTGAAGAATCCCTTAATGGGAGAAGTATCAAATTGATGGACATCACAAGTACATTGAATGCAAAATTAAATAACAAACTGGGTTTGGGTGCTTCATCAAGTCAGCCTTATATTTTTGAGAAAAATATATTATCTAAACCCATGAATTTCATTTCTACAAACGAAAAAGGAAAAAAAGTTTTATAACTTACAAATAAAAATGCTGAAATCTTACCAAACAATAAATTAAAGAAAAATAAAAAATCTCATAAAAATAATGTTCAACAAAATTTGTTGAACCGAGGTCGCCGAAATCAGTATTATGCGTCGAACGACGATCGACGAACTCTAAACCAAGAATTTGGGCATCATTACTCAACAAAGGGTGCTCGACAAAATCAACATGTTTCGTCGAACAGAGATCGACGATCGTGGAAAGCAGAAAATAAGTATTATCATTATGTGAACCGAGATCGACGAAATCAATACTTTTCATCGAACTCAGCTCGACGAACATAACTAAATTCGTCAAACTCAAATTTTCAAAACAGAAATTTTAATTTTTATCAAACTAATAGACAGAAACCAAAACATGTTAATCTTTTTACTCAGCAGATAATCCCTCCTAGGAGATATCGTCCATTAGGTTATAAGGATCAACCTGATTGTTCTTATATTTACAATTATTGTTATGAAAGAAATCAAGAATCCAAGGTAACCTGGGTCAAAAACACCTAACTTATTTTTATGCAGGTGCAGAAGTATCCTACCACAAAGGAACAGTGGTATTTGGATAGTGGTTGTTCAAAACATATGACAGTTTCAAAAGCCAACCTAAGTGACTTTAAAGCAAAGCTTGGACCAAAAGTGATCTTTGGAGACTCTAATTGTGGACAAATAGAAGGATATAGAAATGTTAAGATTGGAGCAGTCACATTCAAGAAGGTAGCATATGTAAATGGTCTGAAGCATAACCTCATCTCTATCAGCCAACTATGTGATGAAGGTTATTAGGTAATATTTAATAAATCTCTATGCTCAATTACTTCTGATAAAAACAAATTTATTTTAACTGGTATTATACAAGGAAACATATATTTTGTTAATTTAAATTCAGCTAAATCAGAAATTTGCTTATTTAACTAGATTAGTAAAGCTAGTGAATTATGGCATAAGAGACTAGGTCATGTAAACCTTAGGACAATAGCTAATTTATCTAAGGATAATCTTGTTAAAGGACTACCTTCTGGCCCCTACAAAAAGGAAAGAATCTGCAGGGCTTGTCAATTAGGCAAGAAAACTAAAAATAATTTCAAATCCATTAATAAAAGTGATTCACCCAGAATCTTGTACTTGCTACATATGAACCTTTTTGGACCTATTGCAGTACAGAGCTTGGGAGGTAAGACATATACCTTAGTGATTTTTGATGATTTCTCTAGATTCACTTGGATTTTCTTTCTGAAACACAAGTCAAATAACTTTAAAGTTCTTACAGACTTTCTTAAGAGCATATAGATTGAGTACTCTACTAAAGTTGCATTGATCATAAGTGATCATGGCACTGAGTTTATATCTCTTCTCATGCAAGAATTCTGTGAGAAGGAAGGTATCATGCATTGTATTTCTGCTCCTAGAACTCCTTAACAAAATGGGATAGCTGAAAGGAAAAATAGAACCCTGATTGAATCTGTTGGGATATTATTTGAAGATTCTCACTTGCCCCTATCCTTTTGGGCAGAGGTAGTAAGCACAACAAACTATGTTCTGACTAGAAGTCTAATTCATAAGCTAAAGGGTAAGACCCCCCTATGAATTACTTAATGGGAAGAAACCTAGGATAAACTATTTTAAAGTATTTGGTTGTATATATTATATTTATAATAATGACAAGAAATACCTTTGAAAGTTTGAAGCCAAAGCTGCAGAGGGAATTTTTCTTGGATATTCCCAAGTCAGCAAGGCTCATAGGATTTATAACAAATCAACATTAAAAATGGAAGAATCTGTACATGTAACTTTTGATGAGACTAACATGTTTTACAAGGAGAAGGATTCTTCTATCATAGAAAATTTACAGGTTAGAAATCTATTTGAGAAAATGGAGGACTTAATCCTAACACAAGAGGATATATCACATCCTTCTCAACAGATTATTGCTGATGACAATGATGAAGAAATTCATGCTGAAGATATTGTGGCAAATGAAATTCCACAAGAGGAATTTGCACTACAAGTGGTTGAAGAACCAACTCTACCCATTGATTTTGTCACACTTTTAGATCATCCCATATCTCAAGTGATTGGAGACATATCAGTTGGTGTGCAAATAAGTCATCAACTCAATCATGATCAGATGTATGCTTGCTTTCTTTCTCAGATTAAACCTCAATCCATAAAAGATACAGAGCAAGATCCCCACTGGATTATTGTAATGCAAGAGAAACTCAATCAATTTGAAAGATATAGAGTTTGGGATTTATTTCCAAGGCCCAAAGACTACCCATTCATTAGAACTAAATGGGTGTTCAGGAACAAGTTGGATGCTCAATTATCAATTGTGAGGAACAAAGCAAGATTGGTGGCTCAAGGCTATTCTCAGGAGAAAGGCATAGATTATGACAAGACCTTTGCCCCTATTACAAGGCTAGAGGCAATCAGAATTTTTCTTGCTTATGCAGCATATCAGAAAATCAAAGTTTATCAAATGGATGTCAAGAGTGCATTTCTCAATGAAGAACCTAAAGAGGAAGTGTATGTTGAACAACCACCAGGTTTTATCTCTTCAACTCATCCCTCTTATGTTTTTAAATTGCATAAAACCCTTTATGGTCTAAAGAAATCTCCAAGAGCTTGGTATGAGACCTTGGCAAGTTTTCTTTTAGAGCATAAATTTTCTAGAGACATGGTAGATAAAACTTTGATTTTCAGGCATCATTAAAATAAAATTTTGCTAGTTCAAATTTATGTAGATGACATAATATTTGGATCTACTGATTCCAAACTTTGCAAAAGGTTCTTTGACCTGATGCATTCAAAGTTTAAAATGAATAGCATGGGTGAACTATCCTACTTCCTTGGTCTCCAAGTAAAGCAATCCCCTGATGGTGTCTTTATATCCCAATCCAAATATGCTAAAGAGCTTATTAAAAGATTTGGGATGTTTGATGCCTTAGCAATGAAAACACCCATGCCCTCCAATGCTGTAATTGATACTGATGAACAGGGCAAACCAGTTGATCAAAAAATATATAGGGCAATTGTTGGGTCCTTATTGTATCTTACAGCTAATAGGCCAAACATTATGTTTGCTACTTGTATTTGTGCTAGGTTTCAAGTAAATCCCAAAGAATCTCACCTAATTTTATTAAAAAGGATTTTGAGATATATAAAGGGTTGTCCAAATCTAGGACTTTGGTATCCAACAGAGTAATAATTTGACTTAACTGGGTTCTCATATTCTGACTATGCTTGATGTAGAGTTGATAGGAAAAGCACATCAGGAACTCGTCAATTTCTTGGTGATAGGCTTGTGTCCTGGTTTTGCAATAAATAAACATATGTGTCAACATCAACTGCTGAAGCTGAGTACATGGCAGCTGGTAGTTGCTGCTCACAGATATTATGGATTCAAAATCAGCTACTGGATTATGGTTTCAACTTAAAAAATTCAATAATCTTTTGTGATAATAACAGTGTTATTTCAATTGCACAAAATCCAGTGCTTCATAGTAGAACCAATCATATATAGATTAGACATCATTTCATTAGAGATTTTGTGGACAAAAATAAAATTAACCTTGTCTTTATATCTACTGATTTACAAAGAGCAGACATTTTCACCAAACCATTAGATGAAAAGAAACATCTGTTCTTCTTAAATCATCTAGGTATGATTAATGAAGAAGGTTTAATTTGATTTCTGTCTGAGGTCGAAGAATTGGTCATCTTTCGTCGAACGGAGATCGACGATATGTGAACTCTTCTTGAGATTTTTCGTCGAGCGGAGATCGATGAAATCTCTTTGAGAAACATTTTCGTCAAATGGAGATCGACGATTTTGCTTCAAAACAAATTTCGTCGACCAGAGAACAACGAATTGTTTTCACCCTCTTCAAACATAGATTGACACATTTATTTCTTCATGAAATTTTTTCGTCGACCTGAGTTCGAAGATTTTTTTTGCGTCAGACGGAGTTCTTCATTTCATCTTCTAAAAACTTATAATTAGGCTTTCATAGAACTCCATCCCGCGCTTTCCATTTCTCTTGCACTTGATCTTTTGTTCTTGCAGGTAATGGCGATTTTTGCAGCGACCCTCTCTGGAATGAAATTTGATGCAGGGAAATCATGGAATGGGTATTCATAACAACCTTTCCAGATCAAACCTCTATTTTTGGATCAATTTCTGGACATCAGCTGGCTTCCTCCTCCTCTGTCCCTTCTTCTAGGGGCCTGGGTTCAGGTCTCACTGAAACTAGGAAGGGGGAGATGTTCTTTGAAGAAGCTCCAGTCCTAACAATAACAGTAGTATGATAGTCAAAGAAGCCAGCAGAAAGTTCAAGATGTTCAGAAAGAAGAATAAAGTCCAGAGAGACCTCCCTCTCCTGCTTATGATCTAGAGTTGGATCCCAACTATACAATGGCCAAGTTTAATGAGCTAATAGCTTTATCTCAAATAAGGAAGGCCAAGGAAGAAGGAAAGGACTCCTCTCAATTCTATACTATGTCATCTTACAGAAAGAAAGAACTAGACAAATATCAGGTAAAAAATCTTTTCAATGTAGACACTTATATGAATTTGCATCCTAAAGCTATGGTTCCCAGAGCTGCAACTATAAAAATTCTTGGTGCACAAGACATGAAGATGACCCAAAGAGAAGCAGAGGACCCAAAAAGGAACATGGTTTTCACAAAACCTTCTTCAGGTTCTTCAAAGAAAGACTCTTAATTTTCTGCCTATGCATTTTGAATTTTATTAATATTGTATACTTTTTCAAAGCACAATTATATATATATCTACTTAATGTTTTATTTCTGCTAGATATATTTTCTTGCTTTATTCTTTGTAAATAATATCCTCACCTAAATAGGGAGAGATTATTGGAACCCCAGTTTGGATATGGGGAAGGACTTATTAGGATTTCTTAGAATGTCCCAACATGTATAGTCTAGGGTCATAGGTTTTCCAGGGTCAAAGTCAGCAATACTAAATTAGACTATCAGTACTCCACTTCAGAAGTCTTTAGAGATAGAAGACCTCAAAGTAAAAACAGTTAAAATGATTTTAGGAAAGTCGCTCGACGATAGCTTAACTCAGCTCGATGATCATTGATCTCAGATTGACGAACTCAGTGTTCCTTCTATGAGTTGAGCTCGACAAAATTCTAGCTGAGATCGACAAACTATAATGTCATATCAGAAGTTTAGCTCGATAAAGGACTATCTTAGTTAGATGAACTTAGAGCTCAGATTAGCAAGTATATTTTTAGCTCGATGATCTTGGAGTTGACCTCGACGAAGGAGAATTCTTAGCTCGACGAACTTGGAGTTTAGGTCAACAAAATCATTGGTGAGTTCGACTAACTCCTTTCAGGTTCTGTTCAACTTTTCCTCTCTACAGTTTCTCAGTTCGACTATCAGTTTTATTTCAAATTCTATTATATTAAGACAGTAATGCTCTGATAATTAATGCTCAATATTTTCAAGAATATAGCTGTTCCGGGCAGCATTAATAATGTTTTTCACATAGTTATTGCTCTGTCATATTTACTGGGATAGTTAGGGAAATACATTCAAGACAACTATTAGCCGTTCAGAATTCTAGAATTTCTGTAGAGGATTTCAGGAAATAATTTAAAATTCAAATTTTTTTGAATCTGAAAAAATATATAAAGTTATTTTCTTTCAAAAGAATATTGAGAGATACATAGATCAAAAATAACAATCACAAGAGAAGTGAATCAGTGAAAAAGGATTAGTAGACAGTGAAGAATAATACAGCTTTCACACACTCAGTGTTCTTCATCTGCTTCAGGCTTTCTAGAGTCAAACAATCAAAATCAGTTTAAAAGCTTGAAGAGCAACATCATTTGAAAGCCTATACCTTGAAGCAAAGCTTCCACTCCTTATCAAATTCATAAAACTCATGGGGAGCTTTGACATCATTAAGTCTACTAGTCTTCTCAGAGCTTTGAGACAAAGAAGAAAACATATTTTTATTTTCCATTTCCTGTGTACAGGGGGTTTTTAACTCCCTTCAAAAGTTAGCCCCTTTTGGTTCATAAGTCACCTGATCAAAAGACTTGAGATTGGTTTTTGGGCACCTCATCAAAAGCTCAAAGGGTTGCTAGATCTTCCTTAGAAAAATAGATCTTGTGGTGACATGGCACTAGAGCAAAAACCTGTGGTGGCAGGGCACCTGATCAAAAACCTGTAGTGGATTACTACCAGGGTGGTAGAAGAGTGGATGTACCCAGGTTTATGGGGGAACCACTATAAAATCCTTATGTCGTCTGCTTTGCCTTTACTTTTTGTTTGTGTGCTGTGATATTTCACTTTATACATATAAATATATCACTAACTTTTAATCTGCTATAAAAACAAGTTAATAAAATTTTAATACTCTATTCACCCCCCCCCCCCCTTCTAGAGTAAAGATAAGATCTATCCCTCAATTTCATATTATTATCATTAAAAACTACCATCACTCCGCTATTTTTTGGCATGACTTGAACTGGACTAACCAACGAGCTATCGGAAATAAGATAGATAATTCCTACATCGAGTAATTTAATAACCTCCCCCTTAACTACTTCTTTCATGTTTGGATTAAGTCGGCATTGGGGTTGAATGTAACGACGTGAATTTTCTTCCAAAAATATTTTATGCATACAAAAACGTGGACTAATACCCCAGATATCCGAATTTTCCAAGCGATGGCATGACAGTTCTCTTTTAAAACTTTAATCAATTGTTTGCTTTGGAAATACGAGAGAGGGGAAGAAATAATAACTGGAAGTTGAGAATCAGGTTCCAAGAAAGCGTATTTTAAATGCTCGGGTAATTATTTGAATTCAAGTTTGGGAGGAAGTTCATAAGAAGTAGATAAAATAATTTATTTATTTTCAATAATTTTAAAATTCCGAGCTTTTAAAATATGTGTGTCATTTGATAAAGTGTTTAATATCTCTAGTGAATCATGGGAAGGTGTTAGAAAATCAATACTTGATTGTTCTTCAGAAAAAGTTTCTAAAAAATAAACCGTATCATCGTTTGAAAGAGAGTTTTTTTAAAAAAGAATTTATTTAAATAGACCTCCTCATCATCGACCCTAAGTACAAGCTTTCCATTTCTTACGTCGATAATAGCCTTAGAAGTGGCTAAAAAAGGATGAATGAGGATAAGGGGCACCTCGGTTTCTTCCTCGATATCTAATATGACGAATTCAATGGGAAAAAAACTTATCGACCTTCATTAAAAGTTCCTTGATAGCGCCCATTGGATATTTGATTGAACGATCAGCGAGTGAATACTCATCCTAGTTGGACTTGGCATACCCAATCCTAGTTTTTTTAATAATGAGAAGGGCATGAGGTTGATGCTCGCTCCTAAATTTGCTAAGGCATGTTTGACTAGCAAATCACCAAAGAGGCATGGGATAGAGAAACGTCCGGATCGTTTAGTTTTTTTGGTAATTTGTTAAGCAAAATTGTTGAGCACTTGACATTAAGTGTTATGTGAGAAAATTCTTCTAATTTCTTCTTATTAGTTAGCAAATCTTTTAAGTATTTAACATACTTTGGCATTTGTGAGACGACCTCACAAAATGGCAAATTATTTGGATTTGCTTAAAACATCCAAATATTTGTGATAATTTTCATCATTTTTATTTTTTCACTTCTGAGGGATAGGGAAAAGATGTTTTGGAAATATTTTAATAAGAAGAAAGTGGAGGAGTAGGAGAAGAAACATATTTAGAATTTTGAATAGAAGAGGGAATTTTTTCGATGAGGGTGAGTGCACTTACTTCCATGCCGCTCCTAAGCGTGATAGCGTTGATCGAGTCTGGAGGGTTTGCCTCTGTGTTTCCTAATAGTGTTCCAGGTTGGTGTTCATTTAAAAATTTGGCGAGCTGCTCGACTTGATTTTCGAGATTTTTAAAAGAACCAGTTAGATTATGCAGAGTAACATCAGTATTAGCAACATATTTTGAAAGAATTTCCTAAAAAGAGGGTGCACGAGGTGCAAGAGGTGAAAAACATTAGGAGGGCAGACCCCATTTCTCGGATTACTCCAAGAGAAATTTAGGTGATTTCGTAAATTTGGGTTATAAGTGTTTCCAAACGTAGTAGTGCCCAAATTTGCGGAAGGTTGAGGGAGGTTTTCAAAAAAATCTACTTGTTCTTCCATAAAAAGTTTATTATTATAATTATTTTTTAAACTAGCATTTCTAGATGAAGAAAGAGACATAGTAGAAAACTTTTTATTTAAAAGATCTATTGGAGATGTGAGCTGGGCTGTCTTATCGATTTCTCACAACCCTGCTTGCTTATTTGGAAGTGCCTATGGTTTACTTCATTGAAAAGAGTTTATAGCCATATCTTCAAAAAGTTCCATTACGGCTTCCGGTGTTTTGTGATTTAGAGTACCACCAGAAGCTACATCGATCATTTGCTTAGTAATCACATTTAATCCATTATAAAAAGTTTGGACTTGAATCCAAACGGGCAGTGTGTGGTGTGGGCATCGATGTAGAAGATTTTTAAAATGTACACATGTATCGTAAAGTGTTTCAGAATCGATTTGCGCAAAAGAATATATATCATTTCACAACTTCACAGTTTTTGCAGATGGAAATTTTTTTGAAAAAAACTTTTCACAAAGCTCGACCCAAGTATGGATAGATCCTTTGGAGAGAGAATTTAGCCATTGCTTATCCTTTGTGCGTAAAGAAAATGATAAAAGTTTTAGCCAAATTGCATCATCAGTAATACCATTAATTTTAAACGTATCGCAAATTTCATTAAAACTAGAGAGATGAAGGTTAGGTTCCTCATCTTGTAGACCATTGAACTGCACGTACAACTGCACCATATGTATAATAGCAGACTTTTGTTTAAAGTTGTTGTTCGCAATCGCAGGGTGAACAATACTTGTTTCTGTATCCCCCAAGTTGGGTCGAGCATAATAGGACATCGTCTGTTGCTAGACTACTCCTGGATTAGTATCACCCATATTTTTATGCTAGTGTCTCTGATCGACTCTTCAATGCCTAAGTGTGATTCATGATCACGAGAACGGAGGCAACGCAAAATGGTGCTCTCTATCTCAGGATCAAAAGGAATATTTGAAGATCTTTTTAGGAGATACACTATAAAGGAAAAAAGAAGTGGGGAGAGAAATAAAGGAAAAAATAAAAGAGTGAAAAAGAAGAAATAAAATTAATAGCTGTCCTCTTTTCAAAATATCAAAACTAAGTTACCCGATAACGGCGCCAAAAAATTTATAGATAGGAACTATAGAGGTGTTTTATGAAAGAGAGTAGATGAAGATGAAGATGATATTCTCCGATTCTATATCCGATAAAGGCAAGTATACCTTATCATTTATAGTATATGATATCTAAGTTTAATATCAAAGTCGTATTTCCTAGGGAAGATTAATTACCTCTACTTTGAGGAGTTACTATTATTTTATCAAATGATTATTTGGATTTATTTACATAACTAAATTGCACGTTAAAAATGGTTAAAATTTATTGAGAAGAGAATAGTACTCGATTTTGAAGCACTTCGGCATAAGTTAATCAAAATGGAATAACAAGCTAAATCTTAATAAAGTAAAATACAACTTGACTGTGGGGGTTCCCGAAGCTTGAACATGCTCCTCTTGAAGAAGTGACCAACTGAGTTTAGGAATATCCGACCAAACTCTCCTCTCATATTCGAATACCTAAAGCTCTCCTTAAGTGGTAAACCCCACTTTTGGATTAGACTCCAATCCGGGAGATTTACGTCATTCTCTCTCGAGAGGTGAGTTCAACTCTATTTACTCGTGGGTGATCAAGTCAAACTATTAGCCTCTTGGCTAGCTAAGAATGAAAACCTAAGTAGAGAATATATATCGATAATATAATCCCACTATGTTTAAATCATGAGTAAATTGAAGGCCAATATTTTAAAAAGAGAAAGAAAACTAAAACATCATAACTTGATCAGCTCATCCTCAGATCATCGCGATAGAGTACTAATGAGGGTTTAGTTACTCATAATAATGTAGGAAATGAAAGTCATGTTAAGAATATGCAAAATAAGAAAGAGAGAGAGAGAGAAATGGAATAACAAACTATTTTATTTCTTATTGAAAAGAAGTTACAAAAAGGGCATAGAGATATTACAAAGAGAGTTTGCAAAAAGATTATAAGTACAATAAAAGAGATTGTAAGAACATGAAAACACTAAGCTAAAATACTCTAAGAATAAACTCCCAACAACTCTCTAGATGGATCAGATCTGGTCCCGAAACACTTGGAGCTTGCTGGTATTTATAGAAATTTTTTTTGGAAGTCCATGCCCCCTTACAAGCCCGTATAGGGGGGCATATAGGGTTTGTTGACTTTTGATGATGGAAATCCTTCGGGATGGAAATTGGCTCGGGAGTTGGGGTACACGCCCTAGTTACATGCCCGTATAGAGGGGGCATGTAAGGTTCGACATGTCAGAGGAGTGGAATAAAGTCACATTGTGGCACATCTTCGGAACTTGGCGGGACACGCCCCAAGTACACGGGCGTGTAGATGGTCCACGACCATGACTACGACGTGTAAGCTGGATTCTTCTTGAATTTTGATCGGGGCGGATCTGTGGAGGATTTGGTTATATGCCAAGAGTACACGCCCGTGCAAGGAGGACACCACCGTGACCCATGGGAGTGTAAGGTGGATTTTTCCGGATACAAACTTCGGACAGTTGCTTCATTCAAATTAGGTTACATGCCCAAGGTACATGCCCATGTAAGGAATACACGACCGTGACCTTGGGGCGTGTAAAGTGGAAAATGACCAAAAAGTATCACAATCCTGAAAAATAGAAAATAAACTAAGTTAGAATAATTTTTATAAAAGAAACTAATTATAGACTCAAAATTCAAGTAGTATATAATTTAAAACAAGAAAATGTAAAGATTTAACAAAGTAATTTAAATTAAAATTGAGCATCATCAAACATTCCTTGGTACACATATGCAACCCCCTAGAATAAAAGATGGAGTAAGAGGATAAAATTCATTACTCCCAATAATTTTTGTTTTTTTGAAGAGTGAAAAAAATATATTATATATCATGGAAAATGAGAGGATAAAATTCATTATTTTCTTAGTAAAAATATGCAAATATCAAAAAAAGAAAAAAATAGATAGGGTGAGAAAATAAAATTCATCACCTCCAATAAAAACCTCTTCATTTTCCTTGTTCCCCAAACCCTAATAGCCAATGAAATTGCTTTTGACTTATATTAAAATACTAAGAGAGCATAAGTAGTGGTTTGAATTTTTTTCTTTAAATCTTTTTTTGATTAAGTGTGTTAATAATTCTAATCTAATTTTGTTTGCTATTTATTCATTTTCGAATGATAATTAATTTATTTGAGATATTTTTGCTAAACATTTTGCTCTTCTCATTTTAATTGCATAATTTAGAACTTAATCTTTGAATCCTTAAATTTAATATTGAACTTTAATTTGATTTAATAAAAAATTTAGTTCAATTGAAAATTATTTTGATATCTTATAAATATTTCTCATAGTTTTTCTCTGGAATAACAAAAGCTTAAGTATGGAGGTATTTGATAGATCATTATTTGTAGTCTTTTTAATATAGTTTTTATTTGATAAATAATCACATTTTATTTAGTTTTATATTAGTAAATGTCTAAATTATTTCCTTTTTATATTTTAGGTTAATCAGGACTATTAATAACATTTTGAAGCTGTCAGGATTGATCTGGAGAAGAATCATAGTAAAACTAGAAAAATAACAAGTACAAGTCCCAGGGTCACGGGCATAACATGGGGTTATGACCTATATCAAGGGTTGTTCCTGCTTCTAGATGTTCTAAAATGTTTTCCATGTCATTTAAAATACATACCCTAAGTCACGGGTGTAACATGGGGCGTGACTTCAAACACGGGTGTAACTCCTTGCAAGAATTCCAGATTTCACTAACACGTCAGATTAAAAGTACGCACCCACCAATCACGGGTGTGACCATTAGGTCACGATCGTGACCTATAGGCGTGAATACCAGCTCAAGGGGCGTGACTCAACCATCAAGAAGACAGTTTTCACCACAAGCCATTCTAGCTTACACGCCTTAGGGCACAGGCGTGACCTAGGGGCTTGGCCTCTTCTGCAAACGCCAGATTAACTATTATCATTTCATGTTCTCGCATAATTTTATGAAGCAGTCATGATACGCCCTAGGTCACAGGCGTGACCTAGGGGTGTGACCTGTAAATTTATAGATTTTGGCAGTTTTCCCCAACGTTCCAGGGTTTTCAAGACGATGGTTCCATACCTTATATGCCTAAGGTCACGGGCGTGATTCACCAGCAACCTTCACTCTAAATTCCAGATATTGCTCTGAGTTTGAGAGGCAGATCTAGTTTGTTTTAGTTAGATTTTCGAGTTTAGTTTTAAGTATTTTTGTATTTCTTTTTTATATTTTTCATTTCATATGGTAATCTTTAGTTTTCATAATTTTTAATTCAAGTACTCTTTTTCATTTGCAATCATGTTTTTCGCTACCTTCTTATATAATTATCTTATCATGATTAGTAGCTAATTTCCATTTAACACTTGATTATGATGAACTTTTGAATGTAATATATTGGATCTAGTGGACAACCTTAGAGGGGGGTGGGATGAAAAAGGTTTTAAGATTTAATTAAAATTTCAAACAGTTTTATCCAGGAAAACTAGTTCTAGAAGCTACCACGGGGCACTAAGACTAGATACCGATAGCAGTAAGACTAGCGCCCGGTGATAGGTCATTGTGCATTAATGTGACAACTGTCCTGCAGATTTGGTAAGGCTAGAGCGACGCGATACCCAATTATCGTCTGGCGGAAGCACAATATTCTTGATAAAGCCATCTCAACGATCATTGAGAGAGCAAGCACTGTACGATAGGAAGCTAGCACTATGCGGTAGGTAACTGAACACATGTCCATAATAAATCACGAGGCTAGCGCTGGCGGCAGCTTTAAAGCCATGGGGTAGGTCCCCGAGCGCCCATTAAAATTAAATCCAGGCTAGTGCTCGGCGGTAATGCTAGCGCGAGGCGGTAGGTCATAGAGTTAAGTTCTTTGATTCTTTTGAACCTATAAACCTACACACTATACCAAACATAGATGTGATCAAATACAACATGGGATTTTATATTGTCAAACGAACGAGATGTGAACCGATGGCTCTAATAAACTCCCCCTTTTGATAATATCAAATCTGGTTCATGAAATATAGTAGTTGGAATGCATAATATAGTGCACATAAGAAATAGTCGTGAAATAGACAGGTTTTAGGTTACTTATGACTCCCCCTACAAACGTGCTCCCCTATCTACGTGCACACGCCCCCTATATGTGATCTTCCTTAACTCATGACTCATGAACATTCTATTCTCCCCTTTTTGATATTACCGAAAGGGATGGGCAACATCGAAAAAGACTATACGCATGTACGGGAAAATGATACGGTAAAAATAAGCATGATAAATAGCTAACAATGCATGTTATAAAGTGAATCAAGAAGCAAACACAATAGGGGCGACCAAACATAAATCAAAGAATATAATGCGTACGGGTCAAACATACAAGAAGAGTATACAGAGGCAAAACATATAAGTTTTCAGAGTAAAAAAAGATTTGGATAACACAAGTGAAACTAAGTACATGCACAACAATTTGGAGTACAATGCTAATAGATTAATAGAGTTAACACAATGTAACATTGTAGAAGTCAATAATAGAAATCATGTACTAATACCTATGTGCTATAGACATATAATGCAGTTGCAGTCTAATTCTTATGCATAGAAGCGTTAGATAGAACAATGACATGTGTATGTGAAGCATCAAAAGAAAAACATCAAGTAGAAAAATCCTTTGGTATATGTTTTATCTCAATAATCCAATATGCTATCACATGAGAAATATAGTGAAAAATCATGTCATGTTTCTATCAACTTCATACCGAGACTAAAACAAGGGGAACTAAACTTAAGTGTTAGTATTTGCACAAGATCGAAATGATTCTTTTGACCAAGGTGCTCATCCTCACAATACTCATGAAAACTTATCAGGAGGAGTGAGTAGTGCTTGGGGGGGGGGGTATCCTTGACACAAGATTTGATAGCATGCATAACTTATTATTTTTTTCACATTTATTTTCATACTATCATTATTAAAGCAATTATTTCAAGGTCCCCGAATCTACCCACATAGATATGCACTTTAACTTGTATACAGAAGAAATAATCACTAGATATTTTGCCCAAAGTTCTAACAATTAGATAAGAACATGTATATCGTGACATTAATTATTCAATTTATTTCTATAATGTTAGACACAATTTCACGAGTTATAAAATAAAAGCATGAGTTTCTATATGAGTGCATTTTCTAGGAATGTATGAACAATGTAAAGTCATTATGCTACCTAAATCCTCAACTTACCTAAGGCATATTAACATACATTATCCTGTCTAATCGCACTCAGTAGCTAAGCACCTATAAATTCGATACATCATGACATATTCACATAATGTTAGCAGAGATTAACAATCCTAAATCAAACATTATACGTAATAGTTATGCTCTATGTTCTAGTCATGCCTGTCCTAAGAAAAAATGATCTACAGTTTTTTTGTATTTTGGGGTTTTATAATTTTTTTGTATTTTTTTTTTGAACATTAAAAAATAATGCACACTAGTCTAACAAAAAATACAAAAAAACAAAGAACAAACAAACACAGTTCAACATGACAAAATATCTTGCATGATTTGAATGAGCATGAGACATGAAATAATGATCATGCGATGTGTATATAACACAACATGAGTATGCTCTACACACAATTTACCCAAGTTGTATGTCATCACCCTAGCTCCATACTAAGTGACAGATGGGCATGAGGAGCTGCACAGACATGTCGTAGGTTAGGGTGTATACCCCATATGTATAGAAAAGAACCCCGGTCAACCCAAAACTCTTTCCCCCTATTCCACACAAGGATCTACTAGAACCCTTCTTGGGTTAAGGACAAGACATGGATTACAAGTTAGCATCTCTAATGCGCACAACCTTACTCCCCCGCTATTGTGAGACACATCATAGTGAATCTTGTGTTATCGTTCATATCAACTAAGAAAAGTGAGGTTACTAGCGCTGATCATCAAAAATCATTAAGAAAGTGTGCTACTGTTAGTGATATAGGTACCACGACACGGTAGCTCAAAATATAAGATCCGGTCCAAGCCGAGTCCTTCATACTTCCTTTTCCATTCTCTCACATCCGAGCACAGTTCTTCTGCTTGCACTTCCCAGATCTAGGTAAATCTCTCTCCTTTCCACCTTCATTTTTATATATATTGATATTAGAGTGTAATTCGTGGAGATCTTGTCATTTTGGGCATGATCCAAGGGGGTTTCAAAAGGTTTTGGAGTTTGATTTGAGGATTTTCATCACAGATCTTGTTTGATTTCTCGGATCTGACTTTTATGAGCTTGGATCTCTTTCCCCTTTCGGTTTTTAAGAGAAATTTGTGAAAAATCGGATTTTTTTGGGAGATCTAGTGGAAGGGGACGAAGTCCAGTAAGTCATACTACCACACAGCGGTAGCAGATTACCGCGCTGCGGTAGCCCCCTGAAATTTTTTCCTTATTTTTAACAAATTGAATTTTTCGTGTTTTCCAGGCTATGGCTTCCTCCATCTCCCAACCACTATGACAAAGTTTATGTAAGCGATTTTGAGTACCTATGTCCGCATTCCCTATGGTTGATAAGGCGACTGTGCGCTTTGTTGGGTATGATGGAAAATGTGTACCTGATTTGAAGAAGCCTAACTTAGCTCAATGATATACATCAAGGTGTATTTGATGTTATTTTGAGTTGACATGTGCAGGTTAAGAATGTACTAAAAAAAGCAGGAAAATTATTCTAAGTCCATGTGTCGACACCAGAAGAAGCTGTGTCGACACTTCAGAATAATTGTGTCGACACTTGCAGAAGGCTATGTCGACACACTGAGGCAGAGTCGACACCAGAAGGCTGTGTCGATACACTGAGGCAGAGTCGACACCAGAAGGCTGTGTCGACACACAGAGGCAGAGTCGACTACATTTGTGTCGACACCAGAAGACTGAGTCGACACACAGAGCCAGAGTCGACTACATTTGTGTCGACACCAGAAGACTGAGTCGACACATATAGGCAGAGTAGACAACAGCTGTGTCGACACCTGAAGGCAGTGTCGACACATACTATGTTCTGAATCTACATCAACTGTGTCGACACACAGGACTTGTGTCGACACACTATAAAGTCTAGACCAAGTCATTTGCTGAAGAATGATGAAGTGTTTGAGTCGACACAAATACTCAGTGTCGACTCATTCTCAAGATGCAGTATGAAGAAGCTGAGTCGACTTAAAGGCAAACATGTCGACATCAACAAAGGCTATGTCGACACCAAAGTTACTTGTGTCGACACATATTGACAGATGGTCTCGACACTTTCTGACAGATAGTCTCGACACTTTGCTGACCAAGACAAAGGCACAAGATCTGTTTGAAGACTTGATAGCTGTGAGTTACAACAGGTTAACTGAAGCTATCAGACTTGTCAGAAGTTAGTTAGAAACCAGATCAGCCGGTTACCATGAAGAAGGTCTATAAATAGACAGATTCAGAAGTAGAATGGATGATTTTGATTAAGAAGCAACACACATAGAAACTGATTGAGTAATCAAATCAAGAAAGTGCAAGGCACGGAAGAAGATCTTCATCAGAAAATCTAAGAAGACATTCTGAAGGGTACAACCTCTCAAGATCTGTCTAAGTAGAATTCATCCAAGAATTCTGAAGTATTATCAAAGGTATTGGATAGAGAGAGATCCAACCATTTGAAGATCAAGAAGGAAGCTGTCACAGGTTTCTCAAGAAGCTGTCAGGAAATCAACTCAGCTAAGTTCAGATTCAAGAAGATTTGAAGAAAGCTAAGATTCAGTTGATTTCATCCATCACTTGATCAAGTGCTGTCTTGTCCCTTCTCTCTCAACAAAGGCAAGATATAATAAAACTCTTTTCAAATTCTGTAGGATCTATAAATATAGATCTGAGTTATAAGCCTATGTTATAAAGGCTGAGTGTAGGAGATTTGATCTCTGAGTGGTAGGGCTGTGTAAGCCTGAGTGTAGGAGAAGGTATTTCTCTAAGTTGTAGGCCTTGTGTCAAGGCTGAGGTAGGGCTGATTAGCCTGAGTTATAGGAACCTTTCCAGGTTCTGAGCTGTAGGATCTGAGGATCTGAGTTAAAGAAGGAAGTTAGGCCGAATCTAGCATACTGCTAGATAGGTGAAGGGGGAAAGTGGATGTACCCAGACCTTGGGGAACCACTATAAATCTATGTGCAATCTGTGATGTGTGAATATCTGTGATTGCTATGCTGTGTTTGCTGAAGTATATTCTGCATTCTATTTTATTCAGTAGTTATATTCTACCTAAAGTGAAAACAAGCATTAGAACTTATTCACCCCCCCTCTAGGTATTTAGGTAGTCTTGAAAGTAAAACTATCAAGTGGTATCAGAGCTAGGTTGCTCAAATAAGGACTTAACAGTCTGAGTTAGATCCCTAAAGGCAGAATCAAGAATCAAGAAAATGGGTTCTGGAGAGAATCACAAGGAACTAGGGTCAATGAAATTACCTATCTGCAGAAAAAAAAATCTTTGGAATCTGGAAAGAAAGGGTTAGGTTATTTATGGAGGCTTCTGACCCAAGGATATACATCACAGTACAGGAAGGCCCCTTCATTCCAATGAAGGTATCAGTTCTTGATGCAAATATTCAAACTCCAAAGAGTTATTCTAAAATGACCAAGGATGAAATCATATTGGCAACTATGGATAAGAGAGCTCAGAATATCATAGTGAGTGCTATAGATGATTCTACATTCCAAAATCTGATTCACTGTAAAACCTCCAAGGAAATGTGGGACACTTTGATTGTCTACATGGAGGGGTCTGAAGAAGTTAGACAGGATAGGACGTCTATGCTCAACCAAGAGTATGAGAGTTTCAGACAAGGGAAGTCTGATAGTATAACTGAATGCTACAATAAATTCTACAGGATAGTAATTGAATTGATGTCCTATGGAAGGGTCTTCAGTACCTATGAACTGAATGACAAATTCCTAAGGTCCTTGACAAAGGATTGGGACACCAAGATTTGTGCCATAAGAGAAGTGGCTAAACTGGCAGAGATTTCTCCTCCAACCTTATTTGGAAAGTTGCTATCATATATGTAACATCCCATGTTACTACTAGGCCCCTTAACTTAGATTGGGTTAGGCATGGGGTGGGTGTTAGGGGAAATTAGCTAGGTTTGACCCTAGGTAGTGGGTTGTAGCCATGTGGGGCCCACTATAGGACCAAGTCAAACTAGGTCGAACTAGCCCAACTAGGGACCCTAGCCTCACTATGACCCCACCACATTTCCCTAAACCTAATTACAATCTAAGTGGACCCTAGGTCATGCCCTAAGTCAACACTTTGACCATAGTTGACCCTGGTCAACCTTGGGTCTAAAGTGGTCAAACCCCACACTCATTAGCCCAATTAGATCAAGTGGAACATCACCATGGCCCAAACCATATTGGGTGATGATTTAGGCCTCATGACCACTAAGTGGGACAACCCACTCATCCATTTGACCAAGTCAACCCTAAGGTCAAACTTGGTCAACCTTAAGCCTAAATAAGGATAATTGAAGACTAAGCCCATTCCTAATGGGCTAAGACCTTCACCATGGCCCAACCCATGTTGGGTGATGACATGAGGTCCATGACCATTATGTGGGGTCAGCCCACTCATCAAGTTGAATAAGTCAACCTAAAAGTCAACAAGTCAACAAAATGGCCTAAAGAGGAGAAAGGTGAGCCCAAGTCATTTCCCATGGGCCAAGCCCACCAAATCTGGCCCATGACCAGCCAAGTGGTCAAGGACAGCCCCTAACCCCCAAAATGAGGAGAGAGAGTACATGCAAAGGGGCATTTTGGAGAAAACACCTAAGAGAGGAGAGAGAAAGAGGGAGGTGATGAAAGGAGGCCATGTGGCCTTCATCCCCTCAGCCCAAAAGGTGATGGCCGACCACCCCACCTCATTTCAGAAGGAATTGAGGCATGGTAGCCACTTGGCAGCCATTGTGAAGCAACCAAAGTGCCAAACCGAGCTCACCTTGGAGTTAACTCCATGTATAAGCCGCCTCAGCCCAATTCACCCCCCCCCCAACAGCTTCAGAAGGAGGAATCGACTGGAGAACGATAGCTGGAACAGAGAAATCGGTGGAGAAACGAGATTTTGGGCAGGATATCGCCGGAGCACCACCACCATGCCAAACCGCCGCCGAGCTCGCCGTCAAGCCCCAATCCAGGTTCGTTTCGCCTCACTTCAAGCCGTACTAGCTTCCTAGAACTTTAGGTTAAGCAATCGGGTTCAATTGAGCCCGATGTCACGGGAGAAAATCTCGATTTTTCCATGAATTTCGCACCTCTCGGGATCGCCGGCGCCGCCACCTCCCGCCACCTCATCGCCGGCAAAAGACGGCCACCCAATTATAAGCACCCAATTAGCCCCAAATTTTGGTGGTAGGTCCTTAGGGACATCATTGGTGCTTGGTAGAAATTTCCGGCACAATTGGACCACTGCATGTTGGGTTAACCCACTTGCATGTGTTGGCTACTTATAGCCTTGGGGTGCATTTAGCAAGAAATGATATATTGTGTATTTAGCCTAGTTGAGGCATCTACACATCATGGAATTTATTCCAGTGATTAATTAGGGTAAATGTCACCCCTATAATTAATTATGGGATTTTTGGGATCAAAAATCCCATTATTTGGTATTTTCAAAATAAAGGCCTTTTTGGAAAATAAATTGTAAAAATCGGTTTTGATCAAGGAAGGATCCACAAAATATGTCAAGTCAAAAATAAGGTTTTTATTTGACTTAAGAAAATTCTATATCTCTGTTTGACAACTGTTAGAGCAAAATTCATTGAAATGACTATTTTACCCTTTTTGTAATTGTTCGTGAATTGGTATAATTACATGTTGGAAAATTGTGGAAATAATTCTAGAGTTGCATAATTGTTATATTAGTCTTGTAGAATTATATCAGAATTTTTGGATACACTGTTAATTATTAATTTAGCATAATGACATTTTGGTAAATAATTAAGAATAGATTTTGATAGGCCATTACACTGTAGAAGTTAATGAAACTCTGTCATTAGTCATAAAGTAGTGATATAAATGCTCAGTAATTTTCCTGGAATTTTGGTATATATATTTCTTGTGCTTCATTTGGAAAATGATAAATATGTAGAATTTATTTTAATTATGGGATAAATAGAAATAGAAAAAGGAAAATTATGAAATTTTGTAGACAACAATCTTTTACTCATATTCATCTCAGGAAAATTCCCTTAGGTCAGTAGATTCTAAATGATACTACTTCATGTGTAAAATTACCTAGGGAATAATTTAAATGATTTAATTAGAGGGCTTAATGACCTAGGAAAATTATGAAAATCAACACATTCATTTCATTAGTCCATACCACCCTAGGATAAATATTTGGGTTCAGTTGGACCAAGGATTTAGAAGTTCGATTTCGGGGTGGTATTAGGTCATGGGCTGCACATAGTAAAAGTAGGATATGCATTAAGGCCCGCCGGGGGATAAATCGACGATTGAACCAGCGAATAAGTTTGGAGGTATAACCCTGGTGGGTAGAGTCGTCTTAGTGACGAGAGTAAAAGTGCAAGTCATTGGGTAACAATTAGAGTGGAGGTCGGTGGAAGACTGTCGCCCTCCCGATAACAACTTAAGTCATTAGATTGCTAAGTAATAACAAGTGAAGTGTGGGTAATGGGTAAACACCAACCTAAAATAATTATCCTTGCGAAAGGGAACTTTGGGCTTGTCATCCCATCTTGGTTCCTAGTGCCTTCGAGACCC
Organism: Platanthera zijinensis; assembly: GCA_039513925.1. Taxonomy (NCBI): domain Eukaryota; kingdom Viridiplantae; phylum Streptophyta; class Magnoliopsida; order Asparagales; family Orchidaceae; genus Platanthera; species Platanthera zijinensis. Next base: position 153,429,888 of record CM077087.1, read on the forward strand.
CTTCAATGGGCATACCTTGGGCAGTCCTGGGATTAACCCTAAATCACTAAGCAAACAACCGGTAGGCAAGAGTAGCCTAATAGGATAGGTAAAACTGTACTTGTTCTTATCACGGTGTCGGGTTGGAGGGACTTGGAGTCTATTGACTACTTGCTCACCCGTACCGGATTGAAAGGAATTGATGTGGTGTACCTCAGCCGTGCCGGGTTGGAGGGACTTGGAGTCCGTTGACTACTTTCTCACTCGGACAGGGTTGGAGGAATCAGGACAGGTTGGTCCTAAGAGCTGGAGACTCGAGATGTAATACTTGCATGTGCATAAATTAGTGGTGGGTCATACGGTACTGGGCCAATCGTCACACCGATGGCAGTACAGTGACTCGGGTGAGGTGTACGGGTGGAGGGGCCAGTATGTTGTTTAATACTGCGGTCAGGTAGACAATCCCCGAAGACGTGCACCCGACCTAAAAGACTAGCAGGTAGCTAGCAATAGTACGCAGAGACTCTAGAGTGCACTTGTCGGTGTACAGAGACGTACAGGAGAGGTCTTGGCCTGGTAGTGTGTATACCCGCCTAGAAAGCGGAAGCGCCCGTTCCGCTGCTGCCGTAGCCACAACGGCGGTACCTGAGAGTGATGCTAGCTCTCGAAAAGTGGGAACTAAAGGTTTGTGTACACAAAGTCGGGTGTGTGAGTTGCACTGCTTGTTCATGTCATACCCATCATATAGATGCATATCATAAACATTCATAACAACCTATGACACCTAATGTATAAGTGGTATGGGACGCTTATACATTAGGACCCGCTAAACGAACCCTTAGTTTATAAGCTTGAGTGGGCAAGTTTATAGGTTATGGTTATTTTCTTTTATATATATATACTGCTTGTGACAACCGACACCCCATAGTATAAATGGTATAGGACATTTTATACGAAGGGAGCCTTGTAGAAGATCCCTTGCTTATGTGTACTCGCATAAGTGAAGGTTACTTTCTTTACTTATATTCATGTATATTCTGCTATTAGTTCTTGTCACCTGCTTACACCTTTGTCACCCCTTGTTTGTCCTCCGCTTCGTCCTCCCGCACGGTGCCTAGGAGTTGCGGGGCGAGGTGCGGAGGAAATGACTTAGTCTTTTTGACTAATGGTCGGTGACCATACTATTTTTAGGAGCTCGAGGATATGGACCAGCATGACAAGGAGGCAGGGCTTGAGGAGCAGATACCAGCATATCCTACTACTACTACTGGAGCACGTCCACAGGTGTGATGAGTGAGATTTTAGATTTCCGCTGTTGTTAGATTGAGAGAGAGTGTTTTGATTCTGATGTACTAGGCATAATCCCTTATTACTCTCGTGTTGTTTACTCATTTTGGACTGCATTTTATGTACTTTTCATTTATTATAAATATATGATTAGTAATGTGGCTGTGGACTTTACCTGTGTTACTCTGATTAATATGCTATTTCTCATATTGGTCGAACCGGTTTATGATCGTACTAGCCGGCAAAATCGGCGTCTTGCGGTATCGACTAACCCGTGCATTAGTGTCACCGTAAGACGACGGTTTTGGGCATAAGATCCGGGTTGACCCCGGAGATTGGGGAACGGTTTTTACAAACTGGTATCACTTGAACAAACGATCATATAAGAAAGAAGTCCACAACACTGGAACACCCCGCTCGAGCATTAGTTTGCGGACAAACTATGCAGCGGAAGCAATGGTGTGCCCATTTGTAAAAGCCACACTATCAGTCCTTTTTTTTAAAAATAATGAGTTAGAACATCCTTGATTAAACTTCATCTAATTTGCAACCTCCCCAGGTCGCTCCACAGCAAAATGTGGTCCCTCCCCCTCCAGCTGTCATCCCCTTCTTACAGACTGAGATGGGGCAAACGCTGACGGCGATCCTGGACGCATTCAGAGCTCAGCAGGCCCCGGTCCCGCAGGCAAATCCAGGCTCAAATTGGATAAGTGCTTTCAAGAGTTTATCTCCGCCAGTATACCGAGGGATGGAGGACGCGGTAAAGACAGAGGAATGGCTGGAGACCATTCAGGAGTTACTGGCTGGAATTAGCTGCCCAGTCAGCCAGGCGGTACCACTTGCCACTTCCGCACTAGAAGCCCATGCAAAGAGATGGTGGAAGTCTATTCGGGACTCAGTTTATGGGGATAGGGAACTAACAGACATATCCTGGGAAGAATTTAGCGACTCGTTCCTGGACCATTATGTTTCTGTCACAGACTGGGACTCATTGGAGGAGAGGTTTCTGAACCTCAAACAAGGGAGCAGATCTGTAATTGAATACCAAAGGGAATTCTCTCACCTGGCCAGGTTTGCCGGATTTCACGAATGGGATGATCGAAAGTATGCTAAAAGATTTTATCATGGCCTCCGGGATTCATTGAGGCAGCCCCTGTTATTTATATCGCACGGTACCACTGCTCAGATCATAGAAATGGCGAAAGAGCTGGAGGCTGACCAGCTAATGGTACAGGGCAGAGGTAAAAGGCCGCTCGAAGGATCGTCTTCCGATGGTAGCAGGGCATCCCAAAGGGGAAAGGCTATCAGATATAGGAGGGGTGGGGGGCGTCGTCGCCCCAATATCAGGCAGGAGCAGGGGCCTCCTCGAGTATTGGCTCCCCCACCCTTACAGATGTAAGGAACAATGAGGCAAGATAATCGAGTATAGAGACAGGATGATCGGGGTCAGAGACAGATCATATGCTATGGATGCGGCCAGCATGGGCATATCAGGACGCAATGCCCGCTTCAGGTCCACCCTCTTCCTCCTCCCCCACCTCCAGTGGCCCCTCCAGCACACCAGGGCCAAGGACAAGGACGAGGTCGAGGCAGAGGTCGTGGACGTCATGACCGAAGACGTGGCCAGGAACAAGTATATGCGCTGGACCTCACAGAGCAAAGGAACCCTGAAGAAGTGATCACAGGTACTTAAGCATTTTTAAAATCGTTTATAAACTACAAATTTCAATAATACCTTAGAAATCAAAAACATAAATATAATCCTTCATATAATTTAATTAAACACCAGACATCGTTATGATCAGCGGCAAGCCCGCTCATACCCTTTTCGACACGGGTGCTTCACACTCCTTCGTGTCAGACTCGTTTATTGAAGGATTAGATGGTGTAGAGAAATTTCCCGGCATGGAAAAGAGGGTGTGACTCCCTGATGGCTCGGAACTACGAACCACAGATTGCTACAATATGGAAGTCGAGATAGGGGGCAAGGCGTTCGAAGCTCCGGCAACGGTCTTGAGGCTACCAGATTTTGATCTGATTCTAGGCATGAACTGGCTCCATTGGAACCGCGCTCAGATCGACTTCCCCTCCAGAAGGATTACACTTCGACATGGAGATTCTTACGTTACTATCAAAGGTATCCGACCTATCCCCCTTCTTTCATTGTCTTCCATACAGGCTGTCAAGGCCTATGAGCAGGGGGAGGAAGTGTATCTTATTTGCTTTGAGATGGTAGCAGTAGAGAGTTCTATAGCTGATATCCCAGTGGTATGGGATTTCTCCGATGTGTTTCTGGAGAAATTGCCCGGACTACCACCAGTTCGGGATTTGGACTTCAGGATCCAATTAGTGCCAGGGGCGAGGCCAGTGTCTCGGGCACCTTACAGAATGGCACCTAGAGAATTGGCAGAGTTCAGGACTCTGCTGTAGGAACTTGTGGAGTCAGGATTTGTGCAGCCGAGTTCGTCGCCGTGGGGAGCATCGGTTTTATTTGTGAAGAAGAAGGATGGATCCCTCCGACTGTGTATAGATTACGGGGAATTGAATAGGTTGACGGTTCGGAACACCTACCCATTGCCCCGGATAGATGAGCTATTTGATCAACTTCAGGGAGCCTTCTGGTTCTCTAAGCTAGATTTACGATCCGACTATTATCAGATACGCATTCGGGTGGAAGACATACCGAAGCCAGCATTCAGCTCACGTTTTGGATAATGGGCTCACGAATACCCCCTCCGCATTCATGACCCTAATGAACCGTGTATTCGAACCATATTTGGATCGCTTCGTCATTGTGTTCATCGACGATATTCTGGTCTATTCCCGGACGCAGGAAGAACACGCAGAACATCTGGCCCAAGTTTTACAGAGGTTGAGAGAGTTTCAGATGTATGCAATGTTCTCTAAGTGCCAATTTTGGCTACAGGAGGTGGCTTTTCTGGGTCACGTTATCAGTGGAGCTGGAGTGGCGGTAGATCCAACTAAGATAGAGGCGGTACGGGATTGGCCACGGCCAAAGACAGCAGCAGACATCCGCAGCTTTCTGGGATTGGCAGGATACTATCGTAAGTTTGTGGAAGGATTCTCAAGGATAGCCCTCCCCCTTACGTCATTAACGAAGAAGGATGCAAATTTTGTTTGGTTAGAACAATATGAGGCAGCTTTTCAGGAGTTGAAAGACCGACTGACCTCATCCCCTATCCTTGCGCTCCCATCTGGGAGTGAAGGATTCCAAATCTAAACGGATGCCTCTTATCAGGGGATGGGTGCAGTCTTGATGCAACATGGACACGTCATTGCTTATGCTTCGAGACAATTGAAGAAACACAAACATAATTATCCGGTACATGACCTAGAACTCGGGGCCGTGGTATTCGCCCTAAAGACCTGGAGGCATTATTTATATGGGATTCATTGTGATATCTACTCGGATCACAAGAATCTTAAATATATTGATACCCAAAAGGATCTAAACCTACGACAGAGGAGATGGTTAGAGTTTCTCTGCGATTATGATTATCAGATTCATTATCATCCAGGGAAGGCCAATACGGTAGCTGATGCACTGAGTAGAAGAGCTGGCACTTCCGGATCGGAGCCTCTCTTGATGTCCTTAGAGCTGGTACGAATGTTGGAGGAGATGCACATTACCATGGTGTCTAAGTCAGAACCAGCAGTGTACTGAGAGTATTTAAATTAAGCGATCAGCGACGACACTATTCGGGAGCGCATCGTTACGCATCAGAGACTGGATACTGCACTAGAACCCATTTTCGGAGCCCTGGACGGGGGCAAGGTTGGAGATTACTCTTTACAAGACGATTTACTTCGATTCCGTGTGCGAGTATACATACCAGCTGGAGATGGTATCCGGGAAGATATACTCAGAGAGGCACACTGCTCAAGATACTCAGTGCATCCCGGCATCACCAAGATGTGGGCTGACTTACGACGGACCATGTACTGGCCAGGGATGAAGACGGAGATCATCGATTTTGTGACACACTGCGAAACCTGCCAGTGAGTGAAGGCCGAGTGCAAGAGCCCGGGTGGTTTATTACAGCCGCTACCAGTCCCGGAGTGGAAGTTCGAGGACATTAGCATGGATTTTGTTCACGGATTGCCTCTCTCCCACTCTGGGCATGATTCCATCTGGGTTATTGTAGAAAGACTGACCAAGGTAGCGCGTTTCATTCCAGTCAGAAAGGATGCTCCAGTTGCTGTGTTGGTGAGAGTGTTTGTGGAGCAGTTCATTAGATACCATGGCATCCCCAGGTCTATTGTCTCGGACCGAGATGGTTGTTTCACTTCCAGGGAGTGGAGGGCAGTGCATGCTTACTTGGGTTCCAGACTCACCTTTAGCACTGCCTTCCATCCGCAGACCGACAGCCAGACGAAGCTGACAAACAGGACTATGGAGGACCTGCTCAGGCTATGTATATTGGATACGGGGAAGCCTTGGGAGAGGCTACTGCCATTGATTGAGTTCTCGTACAACAATAGCCACCAGGCCAGCATCGGGATGGCCCCTTATGAGGCACTCTATGCGAGGAAGTGCCGGACACTGCTAGCTTGGGTCCAGGATGTGGATACTCGAGCTCTTGGCTCAGATTTTGTGGAAGATACGGAGGTCCAGATTCGTTTGATCAGGGATCGGCTATTGGAGGCACAAAGCAGGCAGGCAAAGTAGTATGATGCTCGGCACCGGAAGGTGGAGTTCCAGGTTGGGGACAGGGTTTTCCTGAAGATACGTCCAGTACATGGTGTCTCCCGGGTGCGAAGGCACAAGAAGCTCAGTCCGCGATACATGGGGCCTTACTTGATCCTGGAGCGGATCGGCCCCTTAGCTTACCGACTGCAACTGCCACCGGATTTGAGTACCTTACATGATGTCTTCCACATCTCTTCCTTGCGAAGAGCTCTCCTTCGGCCGGAACAGCACATTACTACCACAGCCGGACCGGTAGAACCTGACAGATCAGTTAGACTAGAGCCAATTCAGATCGACGATACTGCCGTTCGGGTGTTGCGAAAGAAGAAAGTTCCGCTCGTAAAGGTGTTGTGGTCCAACCACGGGCAAGAGGAGCACACCTGGGAACCAAGGGACCTGATGATGGAGCAACACCCAGAGTTGTTTACAACAGGTACATATTTAATTAATGATTTAAGGTTTCTAATTCTTGAAACTAGAACCCCGTAGACCCGAACTTGAATTTCGGGGACAAAATTATTTGTTTTGTTTTTAGGATTTGTAACATCCCATGTTACTACTAGGCCCCTTAACTTAGATTGGGTTAGGCATGGGGTGGGTGTTAGGGGAAATTAGCTAGGTTTGACCCTAGGTAGTGGGTTGTAGCCATGTGGGGCCCACTATAGGACCAAGTCAAACTAGGTAGAACTAGCCCAACTAGGGACCCTAGCCTCACCATGACCCCACCACATTGCCCTAACCCTAATTACAATCTAAGTGGACCCTAGGTCATGCCCTAAGTCAACACTTTGACCATAGTTGACCCAGGTCAACCTTGGGTCTAAAGTGGTCAAACCCCACACTCATTAGCCCAATAAGATCAAGTGGGACATCACCATGGCCCAAACCATATTGGGTGATGATTTAGGCCTCATGACCACTAAGTGGGCCAACCCACTCATCCATTTGACCAAGTCAACCCTAAGGTCAAACTTGGTCAACCTTAAGCCTAAATAAGGATAATTGAAGACCAAGCCCATTCCTAATGGGCTAAGACCTTCACCATGGCCCAACCCATGTTGGGTGATGACATGAGGTCCATGACCATCATGTGGGGTCAGCCCACTCATCAAGTTGACCAAGTCAACCTAAAAGTCAACAAGTCAACAAAATGGCCTAAAGAGGAGAAAGGTGAGCCCAAGTCATTTCCCATGGGCCAAGCCCACCAAATCTGGCCAATGACCAGCCAAGTGGTCAAGGACAGCCCCTAACCCCCAAAATTAGGAGAGAGAGTACATGCAAAGGGGCATTTTGGAGAAAACACCTAAGAGAGGAGAGAGAAAGAGGGAGGTGATGAAAGGAGGCCATGTGGCCTTCATCCCCTCAGCCCAAAAGGTGCTGGCCGACCACCCCACCTCATTTCAGAAGGAATTGAGGCATGGTAGCCACTTGGCAGCCATGGTGAAGCAACCAAAGTGCCAAACTGAGCTCACCTTGGAGTTAACTCCATGTATAAGCCGCCTCAGCCCAATTCACCCCCACCAACAGCATCAGAAGGAGGAATCGACTGGAGAACGATAGATGGAACAGAGAAATCGGTGGAGAAATGAGATTTTGGGCAGGAGATCGCCGGAGCACCACCACCATGCCAAACCACCGCCGAGCTCGCCGTCAAGCCCCAATCCAGGTTCGTTTCGCCTCACTTCAAGCCGTACTAGCTTCCTAGAACTTTAGGTTAAGCAATCGGGCTCAATTGAGCCCGATGCCACAGGAGAAAATCTCGATTTTTCCGTGAATTTCGCACCTCTCGGGATCATCGGCGCCGCCACCTCCCGCCGCCTCATCGCCGGCAAAAGCCGACCACCACCACCGTGAAGGTGGTGGCACTGTTCGCCGGCCAAGGCGCCGCCTCCGTTGGCCGAAATCCGCCCCGCAAGGTGGCCCAGGCGAAATGCATCGGGGCCATCGGTTTGTTGGGGAAGATGAACGGATCCCGTTCATTGCTGCTTTAGGATTCGTGCTAGCTGATTATTCATAAGAATATAATTATTTAATTGAAGGAATAGTGATTACTCTGTCACAAAATTACAGTCAACTTGCATGTTAATTTTAGGGTGCTTAGAGGCTTCAAAAGAAGTTGAGCCCTGAATGGAAAATGTAGTTTGATGTGTTAACTTTAAAATGTCACTCTAAACTTAGGTTTTGGTCCAGTGGTCTGGCCTGTAGGGCATTTCGCCTAGGACTGGTCCTAGGCTATGGAAGAAATGGAAACTTGAGCCCAAGCCAAACCAGATGTCCACATGACCTGAGATTTTGGGTATGTGGTTTATTTTGGGATATTTAGCCCCTGCCAAAGTTTAGGAATTTTTGGAGACAAAATTCTCATAGTTTTGGTCATTATATCAAAAAGTAAATTAAGGGTATAAATGTAATTATAAGCACCCAATTAGCCCCAAATTTTGGTGGTAGGTCCTTAGGGACATCATTGGTGCTTGGTAGAAATTTCAGCACAATTGGACCACTGCATGTTGGGTTAAACCACTTGCATGTGTTGGCTACTTATAGCCTTGGGGTGCATTTAGCAAGAAATGATATATTGTGTATTTAGCCTAGTTGAGGCATCCACACATCATGGAATTTATTCCTGTGATTAATTAGGGTAAAGTTCACCCCTAAAATTAATTATGGGATTTTTGGGATCAAAAATCCCATTATTTGGTATTTTAAAAATAAAGGCCTTTTTGGAAAATAAATTGTAAAAATAGGTTTTGATCAAGGAAGGATCCACAAAATCTGTCAAGTCAAAAATGAGGTTTTTATTTGACTTAAGAAAATTCTATATCTCTGTTTGACAACTGTTAGAGAAAAATTCATTGAAACAACTATTTTACCCTTTTTGTAATTGTTCATGAATTGGTATAATTACATGTTGGAAAATTGTGGAAATAATTCTAGAGTTGCATAATTGTTATATTAGTCTTGTAGAATTATATCAGAATTTTTGGATACACTGTTAATTATTAATTTAGCATAATGACATTTTGGTAAATAATTAAGAATGGATTTTGATAGGCCATTACACTGTAGAAGTTAATGAAACTCTGCCATTAGTCATAAAGTAGTGATATAAATGCTCAGTAATTTTCCTGTAATTTTGGTATATATATTTCTTGTGCTTCATTTGGAAAATGATAAATAAGTAGAATTTATATTAATTATGGGATAAATAGAAATAGAAATAGGAAAACTATGAAATTTTGTAGACAACAATCTTTTACTCATATTCATCTCAGGAAAATTCCCTTAGGTCAGTAGATTCTAAATGATACCACTTCATGTGTAAAATGACCTAGGGAATGATTTAATTAGAGCCCTTAATGACCTAGGAAAATTATGAAAATCAACACATTCATTTCATTAGTCCATACCACCCTAGGATAAATATTTGGGTTCAGTTGGACCAAGGATTTAGAAGTTCGATTTCGGGGTGGTATTAGGTCATGGGCTGCACATAGTAAAAGTAGGATATGCATTAAGGCCCACCGGGGGATAAATCGACGATTGAACCAGAGAATAAGTTTGGAGGTATAAACTTGGTGGGTAGAGTCATCTTAGTGACGAGAGTAAAAGTGCAAGTCATTGGGTAACAATTAGAGTGGAGGTCGGTGGAAGACTGTCGCCCTCCCGATAACAACTTAAGTCATTAGGTTTCTAAGTAATAACAAGTGAAGTGTGGGTAATGGGTAAACACCAACCTAAAATAATTATCCTTGCGAAAGGGAACTTTGGTCTTGTCATCCCATCTTGATTCCTAGTGCCTTCGAGACCCCTTCAATGGGAATACCTTGGGCAGTCCTGGGATTAACCCTAAATCACTAAGCATAACAACCGGTAGGCAAGAGTAGCCTAATAGGATAGGTAAAACTGTACTTGTTCTTATCACGGTGTCGGGTTAGAGGGACTTGGAGTCTGTTGACTACTTGCTCACCCGTACCGGATTGAAAGGAATTGATGTGGTGTACCTCAACCGTGCCGGGTTGGAGGGACTTGGAGTCCGTTGACTACTTGCTCACTCGGACAGGGTTGGAGGAATCAGGACAGGTTGGTCCTAATGTAACACCCCAAAAAGGCCCCAAAAAGACTCAAGATGATTTTGAGGTGCAGGTCAGGTTACACGGCCTGGGACACGGGCGTGTCCCAGGGCGTGTCGGGTGTACACGGCCTGGGACACGGGCGTGTCCCAGGGCGTGTTCGAATTATTTTTCGAAATTGGCCTATTCAAGTCAGAGCCGGACACGGCCTTGAACACGGCCTTGAACACGGGCGTGTCAGGCTGGACACGGGCGTGTCAGTTGTCGTGTTCCGACCCGTGTACTGGTTGCAGCTCGATGAAGCAGGAGACACGGGCGTGTCTTAGGAATGACACGGGCGTGTCAGGTTCGACACGGGCGTGTTGATGCCCGTGTTGTTCAGTCGGTTCAAACTGTGTGTGCCGCTTAAAGGGTACACGGCCTGTGACACGGGCGTGTCACAGGCCGTGTCGGCCAAAAATTGGTTTTTGGGAAAATCTTGGCAGTTCAGTTTTCTCTCTTTTGATCCAAGGGCCAAGGTGGTTTCCTGGCTGGTTTATTACGTGAAGGAAGGATGAAGATTCATTCTTCATTTGTCCTTAAGGAAGAGAGGAAGAGAGAAGGAGAGAGGAAGAAGGAGGAGGAGAGCAAGCCACCGGCGGAGCTCCCGTGGTCCGATTCGTGATCCGAAGCTGGCGTTGTGAAGGCAAGGCTGCTGCGATTCTTTCTCACCGGCTAGTTTTCGATGGCACCGAAGAGATCGACAAGGGTAACGATCTCCCTCCTTGGACATGTGAAGTCCTTCTTTTCTGCATTGCATAGGGAAAACCCTTCCCCGCGAGTGTGCGGTGGGTTGTGGTGTCCCTTGGGGTAGATATGTGAAGTCCCCCTTGTTAGAGGCCGAAATTGGAGTACGGCTCTAGGCATGCTGTGTGAAGCCCATCTGGATATGGTCTGGATTGGTGATGCTTGTTTGCATATCGGAGAAGGCTCCGTGATTATGGCTTGTGATGCCTATGGCTTGTGATGCCTTGTTCCTACCTGTTGCTTGGTGCGGCAGGAAGTACTGGACGATGTCCAGGAAATGAAGAGGGTTGGATGCAACTCTTGTGGCCGTGTGTTGCCACTTTGTGAGTGGTTGAGCCGTTGGGCTGCAACTCGATGAAAAGGCAGATTGCCGAACAGGAAAGGTGAAACCGACCCGCGCCTATAAATAGCCATGGATACTTCCGTATTCGAGGTGGCACGGCGACTTGAGCAACGGGGGGTGGCTGATCCGTACATGCATTAGGTCCGTCCGACTTGGAAGCCTGGTTATAGGTTTTGTTGGAGCGCCTAATGAGAGTCTTAGGCCCGCGCGCCGGAAAGACTAAAATGCTCAAATACCGTGTAGACGGTGGTGTTGACCCTGGTATTCCGGTACACCAAGAATGTGCCCTGAGTGCACGGACCGTCGGGTCGTGTGGCCGATGGTTGTGATGGCTTGAATGTGCCTGCGCGCACATAGTTGCTATTTGATGATGCCATGCTTGCAGGGAAAGAATGCTCATGCCCCGAGGAAGGGGTAGGATTGTTATAATTGGGTCAGCTGAATGCTGACCGTTGCATTGTTTGCCACTGGTTGGGTGGATTGTTCCTGTGCAGGTGCTGGAGAGCCAAGTGGTAAATGATGGGCTGAAGCCCTACTGCTGTTGCTGCTGCTGCTGCGGCTAGCCCTTGAAGGCTAAGCGAATGGCTTTGTTTTGTTTTCTCTTGTACTCATGTATGGCCGGCCTGCGCGCCGAGGTTTGTAAAACATGTTGTATGTAAAGAGGAACTGTAAGGCCTTAAGGCCAAACTCTTGTATTTGTGTACATTCCATAGTTTATATATAAAGGTGGTTTTATATATTGGACATTCCGGTTGAGAGTTCAAAGTTGTAATTTAAAGCTTCCGCTAGAATGCTCTGAGTTAGGATTCGTAGGGTTTGGTATTATCCTGTGACCTCACCGTATGTTTGTGGCATATAGTGTGGGGCCCCGGCCGGACCTTCTACTATACGTCATTTAACGGATGGGGTCGTTACATTTTGGTATCGGCTGTTGTCGGTCTTCCTCTTTCGAATTCGTGGTCGAATTCTTTTGTGGGGTGGCGAGCACGTGTTTGTGCGACCTGCTGTAACGCTAATGAACTCTGGAATGTCCATTAAGGAATGTACAAAATCATGTTTGAGGAATCTGCGCGTTCCTTTTTGTGTTGTTTTGCTTGCATACGTTCGCTAATGTGTGTCTTGTCCACCTATAGGTGACACGTAGTGGTGCTGGGCAGTCTGAGCCCCAGTGCTCTGATGAGAGTGCGGCACCAGCTGAGGTGCCAACACCTCCTCCATCTGCGGAAACTGTTCGTTTAGTTGCTGAGGCGCTATTTGCCATGATTCAGCCGACCGGGCAAGCGCAGCCGGCGGTAGTGCCAGTTCGTGTTGATGTAAGACCCGAGCCGGTTGAGGCTGTAGATCCACGAGCAGCTGACCGACAGTTGAAGCAATTCATGAGCTTCAGTCCTCCTACGTTTGCGGGAATGGGATCCCCAACGCAGGCGGAAGATTGGTTATCGCGTGTCAAGAGGATAATGACAGCGATCAGGGCGGAGGAAACCCTCAAGGTCACCTTAGCCACCTTCATGCTTGAAGGCGAGGCGCGGTTGTGGTGGGACGAGGTTGAGCTACACCATTTGGCGGGCAGGCAATTAACACAAGTGTCGATTGAGGAGTTCTCTCGAATATTTCTGGCGAAACATGTCCCAGCGGCGCAACGCATTGCTATGGAAAATGAGTTCCAACGGTTAAAGCAAGGGGAAGATAGTGTGGATATCTACTTGCATGAGTTTACCAGGTTGGGACGATATGCGGGTACAATCTTCGCGGATGACCAAAGGAAAACGAATCGGTTCTATGAAGGACTGCGGGATGAGTTGAGATTCCTGCTTTCGAGTTCTGTGAGCCAAGGGTTTCAGGCGTTGGTTGATACTGCGTGCGTGTTGGAGAAGGACATGAGGCGAGTGCAAGGGAACAAGGGCTTGGTTGTGTCAAAGCCAGAGTTTCAAGCACCTCGCCCAAGCAAGTCGTTTTACCAGAAGAAAGGGGGCAAGAGGTCCAAGCCATCTGGGCAAGTGACTACGACCGTTGTGTCGGGAGCGACATCAAGGCCGGATGCTCGTACATGCTATAACTGTGGCCGGGTGGGGCATATAGCTCGTGACTGTCGAGTTGTGCAGCCCAAAGGGGAGAAGAAGACGGGTGCGTCGTATGCTGAGAAGGGCAAAGCGGTGGTTGATTCCTCTGCGTCTCAGGTGCAGCCCCGAATCTATCAACTTGGCCAACATGAAGCGATTAAGCAAAGTGACGTCGTCACAGGTACGAGTTGATTTAGTTTACTTGCTGGTGCTTTTGGTTTTGGTTATGTTTAGCTTGTGCATGATGTGTGTGTGCTGCAGGCTTTGTCCTGATTCGGAATAATTTAGCGAGAGCCCTGTTTGATACGGGTGCTTCGCATTCTTTTCTATCTGAGGATTTCGTATCTCGAATTGGGGTACCAAGTCATGTGACGGTGGATAGTACAAGGGTGCTATTGCCGAATGGCTGTATGATGCTTGCGGATAGGGCTTGCGATGTGGATGTGCAAATAGGAAGTCGGGATTTCGGTTTGAGTGCAGCTGTGCTACCGTTATCGGAGTTTGATGTGATCTTTGGTATGGACTGGCTCTCGGAGCAGCGTGCCTTTATTGATTGCAACTCCAAGGAGATTACACTGGGTCAGAATACCGGGCTTGTGACGAAGTTCGCTGGTATGCGAGGAGTTGGCGGAACGTTGTTGTCTGCACTCCAAGTCGTCAATGCTGTTCGGAAGGGCGCGGAGTTATTCTTCACGCTGATTCAGGCTGTTGAGCCAAAGGCCAGTGTCGGTGAAGTGCCAGTTGTGTCAGAGTTTGCCGATGTGTTTCCTAAAGATCTTCCTGGGTTACCACCCCAGCGGGAGATTGACTTCTCGATTGAGTTGGTGCCAGGTGCGAAACCTGTGGCCCGCTCTCCATATCTCCTCGCGCCAAAAGAGATGGCTGAGTTGAAAGTCCAATTGCAAGAGTTGTTGGAGCAGGGATATATACGCCCAAGTATGTCACCTTGGAGCGCGCCTGTTCTATTTGTGAAAAAGAAAGACGGTAGCTTACAGTTGTGTATTGACTACCGCGAGTTGAATAAGCTGACGGAGAAAAACAAATATCCGATTCCGCGGATTGATGACCTCTTTGATCAGCTGGCAGGATCAACGGTCTATTCCAAGTTGGATTTGAAATCGGGATATTATCAGCTAAGGATTCGGGAAGGTGACATTCCCAAGACGGCGTTTGGAACACGCTACGGTCATTATGAGTTCACGGTAATGCTGTTTGGCCTATGTAATGCGCCTTCGGTATTTATGGACCTAATGCATCGAACGTTCCGAGAGTACTTGGATTTGTTTGTTATTGTGTTTATCGATGACATCTTAGTATACTCTCAGTCGGAAGAGGATCACGCAAACCATTTGCGGTTGGTCTTGCATACCCTGCGGAGGAATAAGATTTTTGCCAAGTTCTCAAAGTGTGAGTTCTGGCTCTCTTCAGTAGCCTTTTTAGGCCATGTGGTAAGCGGAGAGGGTATCGCGGTGGATCCGTTGAAGATAAGTGCCATCCGAGATTGGCCAGTGATGTCTTCAGTGGCCGAGGTCAGGAGCTTCCTTGGACTTGCGGGCTACTATAGACGGTTTGTGGAAAACTTCTCACGGATTGCTTTACCTCTGACCACGCTGACGAGAAAAGATCAAAAGTTCATTTGGACGCCGGAGTGCGCGCGAGCTTTTGAAGACTTGAAGAGTCGTTTGACCACGGCGCTTGTGTTGACATCGCCCTGTGGTACCGATGGGTATGAGATCTATAGTGATGCATCTGGGAGCGGCTTAGGCTGCGTTCTTTTGCAGTTTGGAAACGTGATTGCTTATGGCTCGCGTCAGTTGAAAGTGCATGAGCGGAATTACCCCGTCCATGATTTGGAGTTGGCGGCGGTAATCTTTGCGCTCAAGTTGTGGCGGCACTATCTATATGGCGTGAAAGTGGATATCTATACGGATCACAAGAGCCTAAAGTATTTGCTGGATCAGAAGGATCTGAATATGCGACAACGAAGATGGATGGAGTTCCTTGGGGACTACACCTTCGAGATTCACTATACTCCCGGGAAGGGAAATGTGGTCGCTGATGCTTTGAGTCGGAAGACTCCGGTACGGGCAAGCTGGTTGCAGAGGCATGATCAGCGTTTGATCCAGGATTTGGAAGCATTGGAGATATCTTGCGTTGACAAGGGTTCGTCAACCGATGCATGTTTGAACTGGACGGAGGTGCAGTATGACCTTACGGACAGAGTTCGGCGAGCAACGGAGCTTGATGAAAGTCTCCAGCGCTATGCTAAAGATGGGCCGGATGATCAATTCTCTTGGGATAACGGGTTGTTACGGAGAAATGGTCGAGTGTGCGTCCCAAGTGTGGGTAAATTGAGGGAAGAGTTGATGTACGAAGCATACTTTGCAAAGTACTCAGTTCACCCAGGGAGCACAAAGATGTACAGGGATATGAAAAAGCTGTTCTGGTGGCCCGGACTAAAGAAAGATGTCACACGTTATGTGGCTGAATGCACTACCTGTGCGTTGGTGAAAGCAGAATGCCAGAAGCCTGGCGGTTTCCTGAAGTCGTTACCTATTCCGGAGTGGAAGTTCGATGATATTTCGATGGATTTCGTGCACGGGTTGCCGAGATCTCAACGCGGTCATGATTCAATCTGGGTGATTGTGGACCGGTTGACAAAAGTGGCGCACTT
Organism: Platanthera zijinensis; assembly: GCA_039513925.1. Taxonomy (NCBI): domain Eukaryota; kingdom Viridiplantae; phylum Streptophyta; class Magnoliopsida; order Asparagales; family Orchidaceae; genus Platanthera; species Platanthera zijinensis. Next base: position 153,445,798 of record CM077087.1, read on the forward strand.
CCTTCCAAACAGAAGAGACTATTCAGTGGAAACCTTGGCCAAGCTTTATGTGGAGCAGGTTGTTCGACTGCACGGTGTTCCTTGGAGCATCGTTAGTGACCGTGATGGGCGGTTCACATCGAATGATTGGCGGCTCGTTCATCAAATGTTGGGTACAAAGTTAGCGTTTAGTACGGCCTTTCATCCCCAAACGGATGGCCAGACTGAACGAACCAACAGGACGATGGAGGACATGCTCCGCATGTGCGCCCTAGACTTTGGTAAGAGATGGGAAGATTATATATTTCTCGTCGAATTTGCCTATAATAATAGCTACCAAGCGAGTATTGGTATGGCACCATTTGAAGCTTTATATGGTCGGAAATGCCGTACACCGTTAGCTTGGGCAGAAGCAGGCGAATCGAAGCTGAATGGGAAAAAGGAAGTCGAAGAAGCTACTTCGCTCATACGCTCTATTCAGGAGAGGCTATTGATAGCCCAAGATCGTCAAGCAAAGTACTACAATGCCAAACATCGGAACGTGGAGTTCGCGGTGGGTGATTGGGTATATTTGAAGATCAAACCCTTCAAAGGCGTGTCCAGGATTCGGCGTTTGAAAAAGCTAAGTCCGAGGTATCTTGGTCCGTTTGAGGTGGTGGAGCGAGTTAGGGAAGCTGCTTATCGACTAGCACTTTCAGCGGACTTGGGTGGATTACATGATGTATTTCACATCTCAGTCCTGCGTAAGGCGGTAAAGGATCCAGCTCAAGTAGTGGAGAATGATCGGGTACCGGTCGAGTATGGGCTAACGACGAGGGTTAGACCCATTCGGATCGAGGATCGAGCCGAGAAACAGTTGCGGAACAAAGTGATCGGGATGGTCAAGGTCCGATGGGACAATTGTGGCCGTGAAGAGCTAACATGGGAGCGAGAGCAGACCATGCGAGCTGAGTTTCCCGAGTTATTTGTATAAACTGTAGACCGTGTACTTTTTGTTATAACAGAGTTATAGCATTGCTGGTTTTGTTTCCTTACCGTGCAAATTTCGAGACGAAATTTTGTTAAGGGGGGAGGGTTGTAACACCCCAAAAAGGCCCCAAAAAGACTCAAGATGATTTTGAGGTGCAGGTCAGGTTACGCGGCCTGGGACACGGGCGTGTCCCAGGGCGTGTCGGGTGTACACGGCCTGGGACACGGGCGTGTCCCAGGGCGTGTTCGAATTATTTTTCGAAATTGGCCTATTCAAGTCAGAGCCGGACACGGCCTTGAACACGGCCTTGAACACGAGCGTGTCAGGCTGGACACGGGCGTGTCAGTTGCCGTGTTCCGACCCGTGTACTGGTTGCAGCTCGATGAAGCAGGAGACACGGGCGTGTCTTAGGAATGACAAGGGCGTGTCAGGTTCGACATGGGCGTGTCGATGCCCGTGTTGTTCAGTCGGTTCAAACTGTGTGTGCCGCTTAAAGGGTACACGGCCTGTGACACGGGCGTGTCACAGGCCGTGTCGGCCAAAAATTGGTTTTTGGGAAAATCTTGGCCGTTCAGTTTTCTCTCTTTTGATCCAAGGGCCAAGGTGGTTTCCTGGCTGGTTTATTACGTGAAGGAAGGATGAAGATTCATTCTTCATTTGTCCTTAAGGAAGAGAGGAAGAGAGAAGGAGAGAGGAAGAAGGAGGAGGAGAGCAAGCCACCGGCGGAGCTCCCGTGGTCCGATTCGTGATCCGAAGCCGGCGTTGTGAAGGCAAGGCTGCTGCGGTTCTTTCTCACCGGCTAGTTTTTGATGGCACCGAAGAGATCGACAAGGGTAACGATCTCCCTCCTTGGACATGTGAAGTCCTTCTTTTCTGCATTGCATAGGGAAAACCCTTCCCCGCGAGTGTGCGGTGGGTTGTGGTGTCCCTTGGGGTAGATATGTGAAGTCCCCCTTGTTAGAGGCCGGAATTGGAGTACGTCTCTAGGCATGCTGTGTGAAGCCCATCTGGATATGGTCTGGATTGGTGATGCTTGTTTGCATATCGGAGAAGGCTCCGTGATTATGGCTTGTGATGCCTATGGCTTGTGATGCCTTGTTCCTACCTGTTGCTTGGTGCGGCAGGAAGTACTGGACGATGTCCAGGAAATGAAGAGGGTTGGATGCAACTCTTGTGGCCGTGTGTTGCCACTTTGTGAGTGGTTGAGCCGTTGGGCTGCAACTCGATGAAAAGGCAGATTGCCGAACAGGAAAGGTGAAACCGACCCGCGCCTATAAATAGCCATGGATACTTCCGTATTCGAGGTGGCACGGCGACTTGAGCAACGGGGGGGTGGCTGATCCGTACCTGCGTTAGTTCCGTCCGACTTGGAAGCCTGGTTATAGGTTTTGTTGGAGCGCCTAATGAGAGTCTTAGGCTCGCGCGCCGGAAAGACTAAAATGCTCAAATACCGTATAGACGGTGGTGTTGACCCTGGTATTCCGGTACACCAAGAATGTGCCCTGAGTGCACGGACCGTCGGGCCGTGTGGCCGATGGTTATGATGGCTTGAATGTGCCTGCGCGCACATAGTTGCTATTTGATGATGCCATGCTTGCAGGGAAAGAATGCTCATGCCCCGAGGAAGGGGTAGGATTGTTATAATTGGGTCAGCTGAATGCTGACCGTTGTATTGTTTGCCACCGGTTGGGTGGATTGTTCCCGTACAGGTGCTGGAGAGCCAAGTGGTAAATGATGGGCTGAAGCCCTACTGCTGTTGCTGCTGCTGCGGCGGCTAGCCCTTGAAGGCTAAGCGAATGGCTTTATTTTGTTTTCTCTTGTACTCATGTATGGCCGGCCTGCGCGCCGAGGTTTGTAAAACATGTTGTATGTAAAGAGGAACTGTAAGGCCTTAAGGCCAAACTCTTGTATTTGTGTACATTCCATAGTTTATATATAAAGGTGGTTTTATATATTGGACATTCCGGTTGAGAGTTCAAAGTTGTAACTTAAAGCTTCCGCTAGAATGCATGTGCATAAATTAGTGGTGGGTCATGCGGTACTGGGCCAATCGTCACACTGATGGCAGTACGGTGACTCGGGTGAGGTGTACGGGTGGAGGGGCCAGTATGTTGTTTAATACTGCGGTCAGGTAGACAATCCCCGAAGACGTGCACCCGACCTAAAAGACTAGCAGGTAGCTAGCAATAGTACGCAGAGACTCTAGAGTGCACTTGTCGGTGTACAGAGGCGTACAGGAGAGGTCTTGGCCTGGTAGTGTGTATACCCGCCTAGAAAGCGCAAGCGCCCGTTCCGCTGCTGCCGTAACCACAACGGCGGTACCTGAGAGTGATGCTAGCTCTCGAAAAGTGGGAACTAAAGGTTTGTGTACACAAAGTCGGGTGTGTGAGTTGTACTGCTTGTTCATGTCATACCCATCATATAGATGCATATCATAAACATTCATAACAACCTATGACACCTAATGTATAAGTGGTATGGGACGCTTATACATTAGGACCCGCTAAACGAACCCTTAGTTTATAAGCTTGAGTGGGCAAGTTTATAGGTTATGGTTATTTTCTTTTATATATATACTGCTTGTGACAACCGACACCCCATCGTATAAATGGTATGAGACATTTTATAAGATGGGAGCCTTATAGAAGATCCCTTGCTTATGTGTACTCGTATAAGTGAAGGTTACTTTCTTTACTTATATTCATGTATATTCTGTTATTAGTTCTTGTCACCTGCTTCCACCTTTGTCACCCCTTATTTGTCCTCCGCTTCGTCCTCCCGCTCGGTTCCTAGGAGTTTTGGGGCGAGGTGCGGAGGAAATGACTTAGTCTTTTTGACTAATGGTCGGTGACCATACTATTTTTTGGAGCTCGAGGAGATGGACCAGCACGACGAGGAGGCAGGGCTTGAGGAGCAGATACCGGCACATCCTACTACTACTACTGGAGCACGTCCACAGGTGTGATGAGTGAGATTTTAGATTTCCGCTGTTGTTAGATTGAGAGAGAGTGTTTTGATTCTGATGTACTAGGCATAAGCCCTTATTACTCTCGTGTTGTTTACTCATTTTGGACTGCATTTTATGTACTTTTCATTTATTATAAATATATGATTAGTACTGTGGCTGTGGACTTTACCTATGTTACTCTGATTAATCTGCTATTTCTCATATTGGTCGAACAGGTTTATGATCGTACTAGCCGGCAAAATCGGCGTCTTGCGGTGTCGACTAACCTGTGCGTTAGTGTCACCGTAAGACGGCGGTTTTGGGCATAAGATCCGGGTTGACCCCGGAGATTGGGGAACGGATTTTACAATATGAAATGCAACTAACGGATTTTACAGATTTTGCTGCTTTTACAAGGCAGTTTCAGAGGTTCTTAAAGAAGTAGCAGTGGAAGTCAAGGCCCTCCACATCACAGCCAGTTGATGGTTACTATTAGAAGAGAAAATCATCAAGATAGGAGAAGAGCAGAACTAAGCCCAGCAAAGCTACAACTTCAAAGATTGTTTGCTATTGCTGTAATAGGCCAGGACATATAGTGGCTGAATGTCCTGATTAGAGGAAGGAGTCAACAGACAGAAAAAAGACTCATCAAAAGGGCAAGAAGGAGAAATCCTTTGTTGCTAAGAAGGAGAAGAGCCTTACAGATCAATCTGCTTCAGAGTCAGAATCTGAAGCTGAAGCATACATTGGGTTGTATGCACCCAATGAAGAAGAGGAGTTTATGCAATTGCTGAACTTCATCTATGATCAAGAAGACCATCAGTGTATGGGACTGATGGCTGGATCAGAAGAAGACATGTGCCAGAATCAGTCTGGTCCCAGTAAGGTACATTGTCCTTCTATAAAATCAGTTTGTAGTACTAGTACAGAATCAACTACATCTATATCAAGTGATGTAGATGGATCTGAATCTGAAGGTGATGTTTATCAGTTGATAGATAAGTATGGGGACTTGTTGCAGGCTCTTAAGAAAAGCAAGAACCTAGTCAAAACTCAGACTCAGGAAATTGCTGATCTTAAGGTGGCTGCAACTGAGTTTGAAAAAGTAATGGATCAAAAGTTAAATGAGATTGCCAAACTGAAAAATATAACCATTATTTAGATAGGCACAATCAAATATAACATTGATCAAATTAGAGAAAGATTTAGTGGCTAGTTACTCTGAGCCAAAATCTGTCTTACCTTTAATAGATGAGTTTGTGGCTCAAAAGGGTAAGGCAGGATTAGGCTTTAAAGGTAACCCCAGGGCTGCCCAATTCAAGAGAAAAGGCAAAGCTCCTGTCCAGCCACTAAACCTTTCAGTCCCTGTTATGTTTAGAAAGGTGCAAGTGCCTTCTAACAAATATGATCTTGAGAATATTCATGGTCATATTCAGACTAATGTTCAGATAAACAAGGGTGTAAATGCCAATAGGTCTACCCATTTTCATAAACCCCATGGTTATAAGAAATCTGTGGGTGAAGCTGTAGCAGCACCAGCACTGGATAGAAATTCTTCTGTCAAGGGTGTATCAAGACCTAGATACAACAAGTTTGAATGTTGGTGTTGTGGCAAGAGAGGCCATTTTGCCATAGACTGCTGGCATAACACAAATGTAAGGAAGAACAATAGTCTACCAGTTAGAAGAGCTGCTGGTAGTCTTAATATGAATGGTGCTAACCTGAACCAAGGACCCAAGACTTACTTGGGTTCTAAGGGAAAGTAATTCTGTATTGCAGGAAAGTCCAAGTTGCCATGCCCCTATATGGTACTTGGACAGTGGATGTTCCAGGCACATGACTGGAACAAAAGGGCTGCTGAAGGAGTACACATCTGTCAAAGATGGACCTAAAGTAATCTTTGGTGGATCTGAAAGAGGAATCATCAAAGGATTTGGTAACATTTCTTCAAACCAAATTACCATCACCCAAGTGGATTATGTAAAAGGTTTGAAACATAATCTGATAAGCATAAGTCAGCTGAGTGATCTTGGATATGACATTTCATTTGTTAAGGATGGATGTCATATCAAAAGGTCAAGTGATCAAAAGATCATATTGAGTAGGTATAGAAAGAGAAATGTTTATTGTCTTAATTTTGTATGTGAGAACAAGATTTCTCCCATCTGTCTTATAGCTGATGATAATGCATCTCATTGTGTCAAGTGGCACAAGAGGTTGGCTCATCTTAACTACAAGACAATTGGCCAACTCTTTAGCAAAGAGTTAGTGAGGAATGGTCCTCAAGTTAAGTGTATAAAGGAAGGGATATGTTCAGCTTGTCAAAAGGGCAAGCAGACAAAATCCTCCTTTCATAGCCTTGAAAACAAGGATTCTGTGAGGTGCTTATACCTCTTACATATGGATCTTTTTGGTCCTATGCCAGTTCATAGTCTAGGTAGGAAGGTCTACACTTTTGTGGTTGTAGATGACTATTCTAGATATACATGGGTGTTCTTTCTGAGACAAAAATCAGAAACCCCAAGTGTCTTACTTAGTTTTGTGAAACAAATTCAGAATGAACTAAATAGTACAGTGGTCAAAATCAGAAGTGACCATAGCACTGAATTTCAATCTGAAAGTATGACAAAATTATGTGAAGACTTTGGGATTTTCCAAGAGTTCTCCTCACCTAGAACACCTCAGTAAAATGGTATTGCTGAAAGAAAGAATAGGACATTGATTGAAGCTGGTAGAACTCTATTGAGTGACACCTCTCTTCCAGAATATTTCTGGGCAGAGGCAGTAAACACTGCATGCCATGTGATCAATAGGGCTTCTATCACCAAGTGCCACAAAAAGACTCCCTATGAAATTATGAGAGGTAGAAAACCAAATCTATCCTACTTTAGGATCTTTGGTTGCAAGTGCTATATACTTAACAATGGCAAGTCATATCTAACTAAGTTTGCTGCCAAATCCCAAGATGGGATATTTGTTGGATACAGCATAAATAGTAAGGCCTATAGAGTCTTCAACTTGACTACTCAAGTTGTAGAAGAATCTGTACATGTTGTATTTGATGAAACAAGATTAATCAACAGTGAGTTGCCTTGTAGATCAAATAATTCAACAGGTATAAGCAAAAGGATGGACAAGCTTTCCATTGCAGAAGCATCAAATGCGGATGAAGCATTGGAAAATGAAGGCTACTGTCTAGGGGAGTACAAGGCTCTATAGAAGCTGATGACAACCAAGAGGTATAGCTTGATGAAGGAGCTGGAGATGTTCAACCTGAAGGAAATCTACCTCCAGCCATAAGACATCTAAAAGATCATCCAGCTAATTAAATAATAGGTGATCCAAGTCAAGGAGTGCAGACAAGAAGTAGAAATCTGAGCACAGTCCTGCACTCAAGTTTCCTATCTCAAATGGAGCCTAAGAAATTTGAAGAAGCCATCCAAGACCAACACTGGATTAATGCTATGCAAGAGGAGCTTAATCAATTCAGAAGGTGCAAGGTTTGGGAGTTAGTTCCTAAACCAAGAGACCACAACATAATTGGCACAAAGTGGATCTATAGGAACAAGTTGGATGAGAGTGGTGTAATTGTGAAGAATAAAGCAAGATTGGTTGCTAAAGGATACATGCAGGAAGAAGGGATTGACTTTGATCAAACATTTGCCCCAGTAGCAAGACTAGAGGCAATCAGAATGTTCCTTGCCTATGCAGCTTATCAAGGATTCAAAGTATACCAAATGGATGTGAAATTAGCATTTCTGAATGGTGATCTAAAAGAAGAAGTCTATGTAGAGTAGCCATCAGGTTTTGTAGATTCTCTTAAACCTGGTTATGTTTATAGACTTAGGAAAGCATTGTATGGGTTAAAGCAAGCCCCAAGGGCTTGGTATGAAACCCTGTCTACTTTCCTTATTGAGAACAAATTCTCAAGAGGTAAAATAGACAAAACTCTATTCCTTAGGGAATTTAAAGGTAAGATCATCTTAGTTCAGATCTATGTAGATGACATAATCTTTGGGTCTACAGAGAACAACCTTTGCAAAAAGTTTGCCAAACTTATGCAAGGGAAGTTTGAAATGATCAGCATGGGGGAACTTAAGTTCTTCTTGGGACTCCAAGTAAGACAAACTGAAGATGGCTTGTCCATATCCCAATCTAAGTTCACCAAGGAATTAATTAAGAAATATGGTATGGAATCATCCTCCACCATGAGAACTACTATGGGAACAAGTATGCCTATATGCAAAGATGATGCAGGTAAACCTGTAGATGAGTCTTTGTATAGAGGAATAATAGGCTCTCTATTATATCTCACTGCTAGTAGACCAGACATTATGTATGCTACATGTGTCTGTGCTAGGTACCAAGCTTGCCCTAAAGAATCTCATTATACTACAGTCAAAAGGATCTTGAGATATCTTATGGGAACACCTAATCTAGGCCTTTGGTACCCTAGGAATGGAGATTTTCTTCTAACAGGTTATTCAGATGCAGATTTTGCAGGCTGTAGAGAAGATAGAAAGAGTACAACAGGGACATGTCAGTTTTTGGGAGGAAGACTGATATCCTGGAGCAGTAAGAAGCAGACCAGTGTGGCAATATCCACAGCTGAGTCTGAATATATTGTAGCTGGAAGTTGTTGTGCACAGCTATTGTGGATTCAGCACCAGCTAAAGGACTATGGTATTCAAGTAAGTAGAACACCTTTATTGTGTGATTTTAAGAGTGTTATTTCTACTGCAAACAATCCTGTTTCACATAGTAGGACTAAGCATATAAAAATAAAATACCATTTTCTTAGAGATCATGTAGAAAAAGAAGACATCTCATTGGAGTTTGTTAAAACAGATTTTCAAATTGCAGATGTATTTACTAAGCCACTGGATGAAACTAAATTCAATAGATTTAAAATTGAATTAGGAATGCTGACCATAGGTTAGTTTATCTAGTGTTTTTCAAAATAAAAAAAAATTTGGCTAAGTCAAATGGTGTCGACACATTCAGAAATAAAGTGTCGACACAGAGAAGTCATGTCGACTAGTCAGAGAAATTGTGTCGACACAGAAAATATGTGTCGACACTTAAGGGTCAAATAGTCGACTCATCCAGAAATGTAGTGTCGACTTCACCAGAATAATGGTGTCGACACTTACAGATTTTGTGTCGACACTTGTACTAAGAGTCGACACAGAATTTTTAATGCACTACTATGTATCTCACGTGTCGACACATCCTCAATTGGTGTCGACACAAAGTATTCTGCATTGATGTCGAGTCAATAGAAGTTTGTGTCGACACATTTCATCTGTGTCAACACATTTAGACTGTTTTTGCCCGACTTTTGACCTTCTTTCTTTAGAGGGTATAAATAGGTCAAGAACGTATTCTGTCGACACGCTCACAAGGTTTTCGAGACTAAAACCCTGTGTCGACAATCTCTCTTCTCTTTTCTCAAGATTTCTCATCTTTCCAATGGTGACCAAAGTTAAAGACAATGTTAACGAAGGATATGAGCTGGTGCGCAATGCTTTTGAGGATGCACCGACAGATATACAAAGGGTTATCACTCTAATTTCCGAATCTGGATTAGAGTTTCTTGTTTCTGAACCAACAAAAATCTGGAAGAAAGAGGTAATTGAATTTTATACTTCTGCAACATTGGACTCTTCGGGGCTTAAGATCAAATCCACTATTCATGGGACAACAGTGAAACTTACTCCAAGAAGTTTAAGAAAGATTCTTCAACTACCTAGCATACAAGATGAAGAAGAGGCCCCAGCCTCTAAGACAAGGGAGGCTCTCCAATGGTGTGGATTGGATCCAACCATAAAGATTGGAGCAGCCATCAACCGAAAAGGAATGAATCAACAGGGCAAATTTCTATCTGAAGTACTGGGAGAAGTAATTTTGTGTAAACCAGGAGGGCATGATAGGATTTCGGCCTTAATGTTTAATCTCATGACAAGGATAATCTTCAGGATTAATACAGACTGGTCAGGAGTTGTGTTTGATAAAATCAAGGAAGGTATTAAGAAGCCAAATTTGGCTAGGATTTTGAGTTTATACCTGGCTGGAGTCATTCCAGAAGTCATGCAACAGATACTAGGGTCCAAAATCAATCACATGAGAAAAATGGATATGAGATTATTCTCAAGGTTGGATAGAGTTCTGTCCAAAGAGATGCCTGCTGTGGACAGGTAGGACATAACTAAGATGTCACCTGGCCATGAACAAGGCACTGAACAACATCAAGAAGAACAAGTTAGAGAACCAGCTGAGGACCAGACAGGGTCTACTCATGCCCAGGAAGAAAATACTCCTGCACAGGTGCAGGGGGAGCAAGTTCATTCTCCTGCCCAGAACATTTCTAATCCTGAACAGGTGCAGGGGGAGAAAATTTCTTAACAAGTCCAAGAGGAAGAAAGAGTAAACCTACCAGAAGATCTGAACATTGCTGTTCTTGATGCCTCATCTTCTGCTCAAGCACAAAAGGAATTCACTCTAGATGAGGTATTTCCTGATGATGGAATTGCTACTGCTAGAATTGAGGAGGAGTAAGAACTTGGGAAGGAGCAAGATATTGAGGAGGAGCATGATATTGAGGAGGAGCAAGATGTTGAGGGGGAGCAAGTGAATATTGAGAGAGAACAACATGTCACTGAGACAGAAATTCCTCCAACACCTCCTGAAAGAGTTCAGATTGAAAGCTCTTCAGAATCTGAGACTGACGAAGCCAGAGAGGCTAAGAAAAGGAAGCTCATGGTCTTCAAGAGAAGAAGCCATAGCTATAAGCAGGCTCTACAGACTTCAACTCATCAATCTTCTTCTGCTTTTGATTACAATAAGTTCATGGTAGATTTGCAGGTAAAGATGGATGAGCAGAGATTAGCTTTGGAGAGATATGTTGATGAGAGTAATAAATCACTTCAATTTGATTTGGCTCAAGACATTAAGTCCATCAGATTTGAAGTAAATTTGAATAAAAAGGAAATGACAGATTGCTTCCACAAGGGAGGTAATGCTGTGGTGTACCTTGCTAAGCAACAACAGACTATTCTACTAAAGTGGATGATATTGCATTGAAGCAAGGTTATGTTCTAGAAAATCAGCTGAGAATGAATAACAATCTGACTGAATCTCACCATGAGATTCTCACTGAGTTAAAAAAATACTGCTACAGGGTTTACTGATGCAAGGGCTAAAGAGATGGAAATTTATGATCAGAAACAAAAGGATGCCATAACTTCAGTTCAAACTGCAATCACCAACTCTCAGAAAGAAATATCTGCTAAGCTTCAAAATTTGAAACCATTTTTTAAAGAGGGTCTGAATTATCTTGATAACCAAATAAGGTTTCAGAAAACTGACCTAAGAGATCATATTGAAAGAGAAGTCATAAAAGGGGAGAGGTTGTTAGTTCATGCTGGCTCAGAACATACCAAGTGGGTAACCAATAGTATTCGAGCCACATTGGGCTATCCATCATTATGTGATGATGATATTGTTGCTGAGTCAGGCATTCACCAAGGTCTACTTGAAGGTAATCAACCTGAGGTTGCCCAAGTCATTTACCCCCCTGCTGATTTTGATATGATTCAACAGCAAGTGCAGGCCATGTACAGTCCTCCAAAGGAGGTTACAAATGTTGTTATTGAAAAAGTTGATAAGCCTGAAGCAAGTTTGAAAGAACAACAAGATGCTCAATTGTCCAAGAAGAGATTTAGAGAGCAAGCTGAACTTAGACCTGATTTTGAGCAGTGGAGCCCCACTTCAAGAAACATTATACTAACTGTCTGGAAGGCTGTGAAGGATCAAGTCCATGAAAGAGGAAAATGGTATAATGAAATTGAATGGCAAAAGTATGAGGCTAGGCAGGAGGCCATAGTTCAGTTCAGAAGGAAAGATAAGATGGGGAGGCTACCACCAGATGCTCAGGAGCCTAGCAAATATTTTCCCAAGCCCTTTCATTACTTTGAAAGGCAAAGGCTCAAGGAGGAAGCTCAGAAGAAAGCTGAACTGAAAGGCAAGATGCCTGCTGATGTTGCTGAACCTACTGTGAAGGCTCAAATTCAACCAGGCAAAGGAATTGTCATAAGGGAGCCTGATCAGTCTTAGATTAAGCTTATCAGTTCTTTCAAATATTTTGTAGTGATTTGTTTGTTTATCCAATCAATGTAAACAAGCTGTAACAAACATTTCTAAGTTTATAAACAAAACATTGTTCTGTAATTATTTCTTCATGTTCATCTTTATTCTGTGATGAATCTGTTGCTTAATGTTTTGTTTTTTTAATGTTTCTTGTTATGTCATGCTTATATACATCATCACGTTAAATTTTTATAAATGGTGTATATCATTAGCTAAAAGGGTTATGACTTCTCCAAATAGGGGGAGATTGTTGGGTACATTGGAAAATGTGTACTTGATTTGAAGAAGCCTAACTTAGCTCAATGATATACATCAAGGTGTATTTGATGTTATTTTGAGTTGACATGTGCAGGTTAGGAATGAACTAAAAAAAGCAGGAAAATTATCCTAAGTCCATGTGTCGACACCAGAAGAAGCTGTGTCGACACTTCAGAATAATTGTGTCGACACTTGCAGAAGGCTGTGTCGACACACTGAGGCAGAGTCGACACCAGAAGGCTGTGTTGATACACTGAGGCAGAGTCGACACCAGAAGGCTGTGTCGACACACAGAGGCAGAGTCGACTACATTTGTGTCGACACCAGAAGACTGAGTCGACACACAGAGGCAGAGACGACTACATTTGTGTCGACACTAGAAGACTGAGTCGACACATATAGGCAGAGTAGACAATAGCTGTGTCAACACCTGAAGGCAGTGTCGACACATACTATGTTCTGAATCTACATCAACTGTGTAGACACACAGGACTTGTGTCGACACACTGCAAAGTCTAGACCAAGTCATTTGCTGAAGAATGATGAAGTATTTGAGTCGACACAAATACTCAGTATCGACTCATTCTCAAGATGCAGTATGAAGAAGCTGAGTCGACTTAAAGGCAAACATGTCGACATCATCAAAGGCTGTGTCGACACCAAAGTTACTTGTGTTGACACATATTGACAGATGGTCTCGACACTTTTTGACAGACAGTATCAACACTTTGCTGACCAAGACAAAGACACAAGATCTGTTTGAAGACTTGACAGCTGTGAGTTACAACAGGTTAACTGAAGCTGTCAGACTTGTCAGAAGTTTGTTAGAAACCGGATCAGCCGGTTACCATGAAGAAGGTCTATAAATAGACAGATTCAGAAGTAGAATGGATGATTTTGATTAAGAAGCAACACACATAGAAACTGATTGAGTAATCAAATCAAGAAAGTGCAAGGCACGGAAGAAGATCTTCATCCGAAGATCTAAGAAGACATTCTAAAGGGTACAACCTCTCAGGATCTGTTTAAGTAGAATTCGTCCAAGAATTCTGAAGTATTATCAAAGGTATTGGATTGAGAGAGATCCAGCCATTTAAAAATCAAGAAAAAAGCTGTCACAGGTTTATCAAGAAGCTGTCAGGAAATCAACTCAGCTAAGTTCAGATTCAAGAAGCTTTGAAGAAAGCTAAGATTCAGTTGATTTCATCCATCAGCTGATCAATTGTTGTCTTATCCCTTCTCTCTCAACAAAGGCAAGATATAATAAAACTCTTTTCAAATTTTGTAGGATCTATTAATATAGATCTGAGTTGTAAGCCTATGTTATAAAGGCTGAGTGTAGGAGATTTGATCTCTGAGTGGTAGGGCTGTGTAAGCCTGAGTGTAGGAGAAGGTATTTCTCTGAGTTATAGGCTTTGTGTCAAGGCTGAGGTAGGGCTGATTAGCCTGAGTTGTAGGAACCTTTCCAGGTTCTGAGCTGTAGGATCTGAGGATCTGAGTTAAAGAAGGAAGTTAGGCCGAATCTAGCACACTGCTAGATAGGTGAAGGGGGAAGTGGATGTACCCAGACCTTGGGGAACCACTATAAATCTGTGTGCAATCTGTGATGTGTGAATATCTGTGATTGCTGTGCTGTGTTTGCTGAAGTATATTCTGCATTCTATTTTATTCAGTAGTTATATTCTGCCTAAAGTAAAAACAAGCATTAGAACCTATTTACCCCCCCCCCTCTAGGTGTTTAGGTAGTCTTGAAAGTAAAACTGTCAAGCTTCCCTATGGTCATCGACATTGATGATTGAATCACTCATATTTAAAGCTATCTAGATTATTCGGGAGAACTTTTTGTGATCTCAACGAGTGACCCATTCTCTTTGGTGCTAGTTCAGGGATTCGACAACAATCTCTGGGATCCACCTCACACATAGCTAGACGGGGGCATATTGTCAAGTATAAGCACCCAATTATCATAATACTGCATGAAGACTTGGAGAGGCGCCATGTCTGGTTCCTAGGTGGGGAGCAACTCAATATCGTCGAGTTCTTCAGGTCAACTAAGGACTGGAGGGAGATCAACAAGGTTCTCCATGGTGTGGAAGGGTGTCAAGATCTTATCTCTACCGTGGACACTCTCACTCCTGATGCCCGCAACAACCAAGATATTCTTCGCCACTCACTGATGTCCATGTCTGGTGACACAAAGAAGATAATGACACAGCTCTCTATGGTAACAAACTACATCCTTGCAAATAAGCCATTTAACGTATCAAATTTACTTCTTTCAATGATACGCTATACATTTATGCTTAAATATCCCAAGCACCAGCGACTAAACACTCTGTTGTTGGGCAGAGTGATCCAGAGTATCCTCATGCGGAAGTATCCGACCATCGACTAGTCGCAGTACCCGACTGATAGCTTCCCACAGATCTATAGAGTAACTGAGATTCCTACTTCATCACAATCATAGCCCCTACTACATAGCCTCCTTTACACCATGGAGGATCCCTTAGGGAGACCAGTTAGGATATCTATAACATGATGGAGGAGCAAGGGCGGGAGATTAGGCAGACAGATAAGGAGGTGAAGGGTGTGAAGAAGATGTTGAAGAAAATGATGAGCAAGCTAAATATTTCTCCAAATTCTTAAAAGGAATAACATCCTATGATTTGTCATTTCATATTTTGATGTTGTACATAAAATAGGTTGAACACTTATGACATTTTACTGTGAGCTCTTTTGATGTTCATTATACTACTAGTAATATATTTCATGTGTTTTGTTACTTTTGATTAGCTTTGTGATACTACTCTGCTTCGCAAGATTTTTATCGTTCTTCTTATTTTTTTTTAATATTTCTATCGTGTTGGTTCAAACATATAAGTAAAAATAATAAAACATACAAAATGACAGACCAGAAGAAAGGGAAAAAAATTAAAACTGGTAAGCATATCGTGAAGTAAGATATAGTGTTGTTCATTTTGGACTTACTTCACGCAGTTTGTGGATGTTTTTGGATAAAAGATTTAAGTATCCAAGTGCGATCGTGTGGGGAAATTCTCTTAGGTACCCAAATGTGGTGTGATACACCTAGGGGGAATAGTGATAGATATGCCCTTTCTAGTGAAATAGGTGCATCATTTTTCACGATGGGTCTCCATTCATACTTTAGCTAATATTGTTTTTATATTGCAAATTTCCATTTAGAGTTTTACGTCCTTTTGTGATGATCTTCAGTTGAAAAATATTGCGTTGGAGGTTTAGATATATTTAAGTTTGTTTGCAAGTAAAGATTATGTCGCTTAATGTAAGAACTCATAATATAGTGATTTTTCAAAGGAAATTTTCGTTTATTCGATTTTAAGTAGGGAGTAATATGTTTTTTCAAGTGAAGGTGATTTTGTGTTTAGGAATTTCACTTGCTTTAGCTTGAGGTTTCCTGCTCCCTTTGATTGACTTGTGTGAAACTTAGGAGTTGGGTTTTGTGAGTTTTTAATCATAATTTCCTTAAGCATGTTGATTTTTGTAACTAATTCTTTATTTTTAACTTTGAGATTATGTCTAACTTTATTGTACGCGATTGTACTATTTTTAAGAGTGGAGACTACAGATTCAATATGAGCTTCGTACTTACTCCTGAATTCATCAAAAGTCTCATTCATCTCCTTAATTTCAATTTTATAATCATTGCATCTAACGCAATCGCTTTTCAATAATGAGTTTTCTAAACATAATCTCTCATTTAGTTCTTTTGCTATACGAAGATCTTTTTCAAGTTCCTTGTATTTTTCTTATAATTTACTGTAATTTGTACAAGACATGGAGTGTTTATCTAAGGAGCATGTGATAGAGCTAGGCACACCACTAGTAGATTCTACATTGGCATTTGCTTTCAAACTATTATTTCTAAACATAATTTTGAGTTAATACTTTTCAACTCCTTAATTCAATGTTTAGACGCATCTAGATAATGCAATGTAGAAATAGAGTTATGCACAAGGAGAGAATTTTATTTTCTTATAGTGCTCTTCGATGAGCAAGGATTGGAGCATAGAGTTTCTTTGACTTCTTCATGTATTCCCTCATCCATAGTCAAGATTTAATCTTCCCTTTCCCATGATGTGGTTGTCATTTCCTTCTCCAAGATCAAATCTCCATTTGGTTCCTTACTTGGATTCATGAGAAATTGTTCAGAATCATCATATGTAGAAAGAGACCTATAAGTAGACTCAAGAAATTTCCATATATCATAGGCAGTGGGAAGCATGTAGATGAGTTTAAAAATTTCTTGACCATGCCCACAAAACAAACTATTCATATCTTTGGCATTTATATAACACTTATACTTAGTTAAGTTATTTGGGGGCTTGATATAAGTTATGTTCCACACTTCTATATCTAGTAGTATAAGGAATTTACTCATAGTGTTCGGTTGATGTTACCATTGTGATCAGGAAGTTATTAAGTATGTAGCCTCACTGCCAACACGGTATGAGCCTTTCAGCATTGCACATAAGAATGTTTGGAGAAATTGGGAGACTGAATTAGTTTTGCCTTACTCATATGATGAGAGGAAAAGACTTAGCTCAACCAGGCCTTGAAAGCATCGAGTGTGTTGAGACCACTCAACACTTTTGTTGAGTCAAGTTTTGACTTGTCAAATGATGGCATTGAGTGTATTGAGTTTACTCAACGATTCGTCGAGTCAAAGTGTTGATTCATCGAGTATTGCACTGAAGCATTGAGTGCATTGAGTCTACTCAACAATTCGTTGAATCAAGGTGTTGATACGACAAATCTGTTTCTCAGGCGTTGAGTGCGTTGAGTTCACTTTACACCTTCGTCGAGTCAAAGGTTGATTCAATGAATCTGGCACTTAGGCATTGAGTACGTTGAGTTCACTCAATGCCTTTGTCAAGTCAAATGTGTATTCGATGAGGCTGGCACTGAGTTCGTCGTGTATCTTATGTATACTCGTCAATTCCTCGAGTATGTTTTGTATACTCGACGATTCGTCGAATATGTCTTGGATACTCAACGATTCATCGAGACAAGGGTAATCTGGTCGAATTTTGTATTCCAAGTCTTTGGTCTGTTAATAGCGACGGGCATTTCTGTTTATTCCTTGGGTAGAAATAGAAGATTTAAGGGTTTCCCTAATAGAGACTTTTACTGTTCATTCAATCTAAGCACACGAGCCGTACCGTGTGAAAACCTGAGACCTAAAAGACCGACGAAAGCTATTCCTCCTTGCCGATCCCATCGCAGTTGCAGAGCTTGATTTTCACAAGTGTCGATGTTGCCTCTTCTGTAACGGACCTAGCAGTCTTCAAAGATGCAAAGTGCCTTCTCCCGACCTAGATCTTGTTTTATAAGACTCTACGGGTTCTCCCATTCATGTGGATTTCCTGTAGAGGTGTGGACACTATTCTACACTAAGGACTCTAGCCGCTTGGTGTTCGACAAATCTTCTGGAGCATCTAGGTTTAGAATAGATTCAATCCCGCAAAGGTAATTTTATTTTACTGCGCTTTCTTCTTGATACATGTCCATTGCTAGATCCGATCTTCTTTTGGATTTTCTTATTCTTATTTTTGCTACACGCACAAGTTTTGTGTCATCTGTAAAACCCAACAGTGGTATCGGAGCCAGGTTTCCGCAATGATCATGGTATCAGAAGTGCTAAATCCATGGCATATAGATCTAGAAATTTAGAAATGTTCTAAATGCCCAAATCTATTCTTGGGATCCCACCAAGAACGCATATGATTTTGCTGTGACATCATAGGTTATATCCGTGTTACTCCTCAACAGTAATCATTCCTCTTATTGGTTTGTGAAACAAAGTATGTTTGATTCTGTATCTTACATAGAGAAATGAGCTTGTCTATTGTCTAAGTGGAGTTAGTGTTACTCATGTCTAGTGCATGTAAATCTGAATATTTAGAAGGGTTCTAGAAGTTCAGATTTAGCCCAGTTCATCAAGTGTTGATGATCCTTCTTGTGCACATATGAGATGCACTTGGATTATGTATGCTGTCTAATTTTATTTTATGAAAAGTGCACATTGGTTAATTATTGACCATGATTAAATGTTAATCAAGTATCTAAAAATCCCTTAAGAAATATTAAGTATTCGGATGCCTTCCGATGGATTATACTCTTCCTACCTCGATCAATGAAGTGTGGGCTTGCTAAATCAAGGTGCATTAATCTATCTTGATAAGGGTGCAAGCGAATAATTATGATATCCCATTGTCGACATCGGGACAAACTTTACTAGGTGACCTCAAAGGTTGAGTTACTAGAGGTATGGGGTTGGCATGCACCATATGATGGATGCAAATAAAGAGTTATTCACCATCCATACAAGAGTTGCATTGTGATGCAATCGGCAAGAGTTGTCTACTTAAATAGTTGAATTGTAAAGTCCTTATCGAAAGAAGAAAAATGTATTTTGAAATGTAGTACTGATTTTACTTTGCGTTGATCCTTGTAGAATTTCCATGGCAAGTGGTTCAAACTCCACCTTGTCCCTCAGAGCCATCCTTTAGAAGGTAAAGCTGAGTGGGACAAATTATTTAGACTAGTACAAGAGCTTGAGAATTATTCTCAGGCAAGAGCGCAAGCTCGATATTTTAGAAGCATCCTAGTATGTCATTCATTAAGATTTGGGACAGTAAGGCTTACATAAGACGTCAAATGCCTGACAAGATGGAACCCAAGTTAGATAAGTGTTATATTGTGGGGTATCCTAAGGAAACTAAAGGGTACTATTTCTACATACCATCCGAGGGAAAAGTGTTTGTCGCGAGGACTGTTGTCTTTCTTGAGAAAGAGTTCTTAAGTAGAAAAAATATCAGGGTAGAACTTGAAGAAGTTCATGAACCGCAAACTGTGAATAAATAGGAATTAGAACCTGAGCTAGGACTACAAGTTGTTGTAGCTGGATAACCTGTTCAGGAAACATAAGTTCCACATATATCTGGTAGACCAAGGTTTGAGCCTGAGAGATATGGATTTCTCGTGTCTCAAATCGATAATGTGTTGCTTATGGATCATAGTGATGAGCCTACAACCTACAAAGAGGCTATGAGTGGACCAGACTCTGAGAAGTGGCTTGAGGCCATGAAATCGAAAACGGACTCCATGTATGAAAAACCAAGTTTAGACCTTTGTGGAACCACCTGAAGGGGTACAACCATAGGGTGCAAGTGGGTCTTTAAGAAGAAGATTGACATGGATGGGAATGTACAGACATTCAAAGGGAGAGTAGTTGCTAAGGGTTTCAAGCAAATTCATAGTATCGATTATGATGAGACGTTTTCCCCAGTTGATATGGTTAAGTCCATAAAACTTATTCTTGCAATTGTTGTACATTATGACTACGAGATCTAGCAGATGGATGTCAAAATGGCTTTCCCAAATGGAAACCTCCTTGAGGAAGTGTATATGACACAACCCGAGGGTTTTGTATCTCCAGGTGAAACCAATAAAATATGCAAGCTACAGAGATCCATTTATGGATCAAAACAAGCTTCTCGAATTTGGAATCTTCGTTTTGATAAAAATATCAAAGAGTTTGGTTTTATCAAGAACAAGGATTAATCGTGTATTTACAAGAGGATTAGTGGGATTATTGTTGTCTTCCTGATATTGTTTGTAAATGGCATATTACTGATTGAGAATGACAAACGGACCCTACAAGTTGTTAAGAACAACATAGGGAACTTCTTTTCTATGAAGGACTTGGGTGAATCAACTTATATACTTGGTATTAAGATCTATAGAGATAGATCGAAGAAGTTGCTGGGTTTGACCCAAAGTTTGTACATTGATAAGGTTTTAAAGCACTTCAATATGCTTGAGTCCAAGGAAGAATTCTTACCCATGCCTCATGGTGTGAGTCTCTTCAAGGACTAGTGTCCGAAGTCTTGTAAAGATAAGGACCGCATGAAGTTGATTTCATATGCTTCGGCAATTGGGTCAATCATATATGCGATGATATATACTCGACTCGATGTCACTTATGCCTTAAGCATGACTAGTAGGTATTAGTCTGATCCACGTAATGGCCACAAGATAGCTGTAAAGAACATCCTAAAGTACTTGAGAAGGACCAAGGATATATTCTTTGTATTTGGTGGAGAGGAAGAGCTCGTTGTAAGGGGTTACACGGATGCTAGCTTCTAAACTGATAGGGACGACTCAAAGTCTCAGTCAGGGTTCATATTTTGCCTAAATGGAGGTATTGTTAACTAGAAGAGTTCCAAGCAGGAGATAGTTACCAATTCTACAATTGAGACCGAGTATATCACTGCTGCAAATGTAGCGAAGGAGACTGTATGGATTTGGAAATTCATCGGCGAGTTAGATGTAGTTCCTAGCATTGTTCATCCCGTAGTTCTCTACTGTGATAATAATGGTGTAATTGCACTTGCTTCGAAACCTAGATCTCATCAGCACTCCAAGCATATACTTCGGTGGTTACATCTTATTCGTGAGATTATCTATCGAGGAGATGTAAATATTTGCAGAGTGTCAACTGAAGAAATTATTGCAGATCCACTGATAAAGCCTCTAGCATGGAGAAAGCATGATTGTTATGTTATATATATGGGTATACGATACCTTAATGATCAGCCCTAGTGAGAGTCTTGTGGATTGTATGTTTGTTGGCTTTAATAATTCATTTGATGAATAGAGTACTGCATAAATTTCATTTATATAGTTTTGCAAGTTCTTTTTTTTGTAAATTTATTTCTATTATGATAGAGTAATTTAACTTAATAAACGCCCTTAGAATGTTTGCTTATATAGGAGTCAAGTGACGACTAAAATGTGAGAGCCTATGTTATTTGAAGCTTCATTCTTAAATAGTCCTTGGTCGAGTGTCATCTTAAAATCTAGGGGCGATGATTACACATTAAGACTAACATGTGCGTTGACTGATGATCAGTTCTCACAGGTCATGATATTGTGATATTAAGTCATCACATGGGTACTTGTTAGTGAACAAGTTGTACTGGACTGACCCATCATGAGAATAATTTGTGGATTGTTATATGTACGTATCACAAGTATGGCTCAAGTGGCAATGGTGTTTATTATCCTTTGACCTGAAGTCACATCATTCATCGAGTGCGGAAGAGCGTGCTTTGATGCTATCAAAAGTCCTGTCTTAAGAAAGTTGGATGATAAAGGTGGTTATTAGCATAGGCGAACCCAACAAGATTTTCTAGTAGGGGTGTTCAATAATATAAAAACACAAAATGTGTATACATATATACAATAAAAAAGACTTCAAATTAGGACATTTTTAATTAATAGAATTAAAATACTTACTTGCTTACAATACTCCTCTTCGATGTTTCATGTTCTAAAAACATTTCATAATATCTTTGTTGTCAATAATAGAGAAGATATCTTTTTCTATATAGGTTACTAGAAAAGCATTCATCCAATCATCTCCCATCCGACTGCGTAATGATGTTTTGATAATCTTCATCACAGAGAAATCTCTCTCTATACTTGAAGTTGTAACCGGTAATAGTAGTGCTAACATCACGAGCAAATATAATAATGGGTATAGAACATCTTTCTTTAATTGTACTAACTTTTGAGCCAATCCTCCAATCCCTCTAACATCTGAGAATTCTCTGCATGAACGAACGTCTAAAATATAACTTTCAAGTTGATTATCAAGTTCCATTAAGGCTGTTGGGGAAAAGTCCAACGAATAATATTCAGCAAATCGAACAAATTTCTGCTTATCAAAAGCCGAAAAATCATTACTTGGATATAACCATGCCATACATAGAAGTAATTTTGTGTTTACTTCATCAAATCAACTATTAAGCTCAGTAAGTTGTAGATCAATAACTACATACAATAATTCAACTCGATAGAAGTGAAGGTTCATATTATTTTCGGATTTGCGTCTCGATCTCCCTCGAGCAACAAATTTTTCTTCCATATTTAGAACATTAATATCATGTTTTTGTAAAAGATAGCAACTTCATTTAATAGAGTATCCCATCCATTAGCTCTCATTGCTTGCAGTCGTATCGTGGAAACTTTGACAAGAGTCATAACATTTACAAGATCTTGATAGTTCCTTTGTAATGCTAACGACAGCTCATTTGTAATTCCCAATATAGATTTCATTAAATGAGTCAAAAACACAAATTTAAAACATTGCATAGCCTCCAACAAATCACTTGCTTCGGCTCTACACTCTGAAAGATTGCCATCCTCTTAAATTTCTTCAAGCATATTAATCACGGAGGAGAACAAGCAAATTAAATTCAATAGAGTTTTATAATGAGAATTCCACCTTGTGTCCCCAGCCCATGTAGGTGCTCTCTCTTGATTCAAGCCTCTTCTTGTTTCCACTTCACTACTATAAATTTCTTCAATAACTTTTGTATATTACTTCTCACGGAGAATGTCTCTATGCTTGCATGATGCTCCAACAATAATTGTTATAATTATTATCAAGCTAAAAAAAGAGCAAACCTTGATATGTTTTTGTAACAACAACGAGTATTAATTGAAGTTGTTGAGCAAAGCAATAAACATAATATGAAGATGAATTTTCAGCCGTAATCAATGTTTTAAGCCCATTGAATTCATCTTGCATGTTACTAGCTCCATCATACCCTTAGCCCATCAAGCTTGATATACTCAACCCATGTTTAGGAAAAGAAGACCCAATAACTGCATTTAGTGATGAAGCTGCAGTATTCTCTACCTGAATAATTCCTAGAAATAGCTCTATTACTCTTCCTTTTTCATCAACAAAACATAAAACAATTGCCATCTGCTCTTTGACTGATGAATCACAAGCTTCATCAACTAAAATTGAAAATAATTTAGCTTGGACAATATCTTTCATGATAGAACCTATAGTCTTTATAGTTGCAGCCTGCACAATATCCCTTTGAATGCTTGGTGCTACTAACTTAGGATTTTCAGGAGCATTCTTTAATATCACATTCCTTTTTTCATTATGGTCGGCGAGAAAGTGAAGGAGTTAAAGAAAGTTTCCTCGGTTGCTTGAGTCACAAGATTCATCATGGCCTCAAAAAGCTAATCCTTGCTTTAGAAGAAACTTAATGCAATCCACGGATGCTTCTAAGCGTGTACGATAATCCATTCGAGCTTGGTAAGATTGAGTACACAAATCAATTTCAATGTATTGCTTTTCATTAATCAGGTTTATGCAAGCCTTATAAAATTGGTTGTGGACCCTATTATGATTCCCAAAATGAACATCTAATCTATCTTTATGCTTCCAATTAGTGAACCCACCACTAACGAAAGCATCTCCGCCACCTTGGTCACCATGAGCAGGCTTGAATAAATAACAACATAAACAAAATGCGGCATCTTTTTTTATGCTATATTCCAACTAGTAACTATATTCTTCAAACCATGAACTAATAAATCTACGTGGCTTGTTTCCAAACATTCTTGTAGGAAAAATATGATTTCTGGGCTAGAAAGCTTTTTTTTGTAGATACCATCTTCAAACCTTCTCTCTATCATTCGATTCATAATCATAAATACTTTTTCGTAATCCAGGGTCCGCAGGAAGATCATCTACATTAAGCTCTAATCGTGAACACACAATAGAAGAACTTACATATTCTTCATTTGCTTTTCTTTTAAAAAAACATTTCCATAACTAGTGAACTGGAAATATAAACACCATATGAAGAAAATTTCACTCAACAACAAAACATTATGCAAATGAAACAAATTGAAATAGAAATTAAAATCGAAATACAAATAAAACAAATCAGACAACATAATTTTAAACTAATAGTTGTAGCAAAAGAAATAATTGGTGATTGAAAATAGAAATACTTACTAACAAGTAGTGGGAACAATTAAGTGTTATGTATAGTTTTCAAAATCGAAATCCAATCTAAAATGTTGCAAAATTGAAATTCAGTTGAAATCCCATTGAAAAATCCCGTGGGAAATGAAATAAATTGAAATAAAATTAAAATTATTGCAAAATTGAAATCATGTTGAAGAAATCAGTAACTAAAAGCAACGCTCGAGTCTCAACAAAAATGAATGGACAAAACTATTAATGATGATTATGTTGATGAAGCATTGACTTGCATCATTCTACTTGTCGACAGTGGAGAACAACGAGCCACCAATAATGAAAAATCCAGACATAAGACATTACATCTAAAAACAAACAACATTTCCAGTGGCCTAAAAGTCCAGCTCAGCCTAAATAGGAATGATATAATTTAACACAGGTTTCTCCTTAGCATCACAAACAAGGCAAAGTCAATAGGGATTCTTATTTCCAAATTTCTCTCATTTGAACAAAAAAATCATAACAGCTAGCAAGATACTGGATACAAGTGCTCTAAATTGAAGATGAAGAAGAAGAATTAACAAGTAAGGCATACATTCCATTCCTCCACAAAAAATCATAACAGTTACAGTTAGCGTTAGCAAGATACAGGTCTCCGTGCTCTACACGACTATACAGTGTACACGAAGTTAGCAATGAGCAATCAGCATTCAACATTTAAAAAAAAAATCAAAAAAGCACCTTTTTTTCCAGAGCATAGGAAACCGGAGAAAACATACTCAGCATTCAACACCAGATGGTACCAATCTTTAACAATTTTATTCAATGTGTTGCTCTTTTTTTAGAATCTCTGCAATCAGCATTAAAAAATTTGAAAAAATAGATTTCTTGAAGAAGACAACTAGAAGGTGAGAAGGGAGTTATCATAACTTCTTACCGATCTCTGAAATCGGGAGCTCTAGGGTCCAAGCGGGAGCTGGCTCACCGGAGATCGTCTGCCCTAGAGGGAGTGAGGAGCAACCGAGGAGGAAATGACGTTCGGTTTACTTGTTTAGGTCGATGAGTCGATCCCAATGAGTATGCCAGCTAGAGCGATGAACGAGGGCGGCGATTTAAAGCCCAAACCCATTTATAGGGACAAATATTTAGTCTGGGCGGCTTCCCACACTCGGCCTATGATAGGCCTACCTATGGTTATTGGGTACATTATGAATCATTTGGGTGTTTGCGTGTGAGCAGAGATGGGATTTGTCCTCCTATATGACAGGTGTTGCATCTACGGGCCCCTTGATGGAATATGACTAAGAAATATATGGCCATGCTTGGTTGAGTCAATATATGATATTGGGCTCACCTATTTCTGGAAGTCCATTCTAAATCAGGAAACTGGGATTGAATAATTATGAGGGTGACACAGTTTATACCTCTAGTTCTTTCCAGATATAAAGGACGAAGGGACATGACAACACTAATACATTGGTCACGATGACATTTATGTTCTAAACTCTTATTGTTAGGGGAGCAATGATGCATTGTTTGATACCGCTCTTTATTTGTGAAGCTTTTGTTTTATACTTTCAAGATCAAGTGGGAGACTGTTGGTGTTACCATTATGATCAGGAAGTGATCAAGTATGTAGCCTCACTGCCAATGCAGTATGAGCCTATTAGGGTCGCACATAATAATGTTTGGAGAAATTAGGAGATTGAATTAGTTTGGTCTTACTCATACGATGAGTGGAAAATACTTAGCTCAGCCAGGCTTGGAAAGCGTCGAGTTCGTTGAGACCACTCAACAACGCTTTCGTAGAGTGAAGTGTTGACTCCTCGAATGATGGCGTTGAGTGTGTTGAGTTTACTCAATGATTCATCGAGTCAAAGTGTTAATTCGTCGAGTATTGCACATAAGCGTTGAGTGTGTTGAGTCTACTCAACGATTCATTGAGTCAAGGTGTTGATTCGACGAGTCTTATTCAGGTATTGAGTGCATTAAGTTCACTCAACGTCTTCATCGAGTCAAAGGTTGATTCAATGAATCTGGAACTTAGGCGTTGAGAGCATTGAGTTCACTCAACTCCTTCGTCGATTCAAATGTTGATTCGATAAGGTTGGCGCTGAGTTCATCGTGTATCTTATGGAAACTCGACGATTCATCGAGTATGTTTTGTATACTCCATAATTCGTCGAATATGTCATGGATACTCGACGATTTGTCGAGACAAGGGTTGTTCGGCCGAATTCTATATTCCAAGTCTTGGGTTTGCTAATAGCGACTGGTTATTCTGTTTATCCCTTGGGTATAAATAGAAGATTTTAGGGTTTCGCTAATAGAGAAATTTACTATTTATTCTGTCTAAGCACACGAGCCATACTGTGCGAAAACCCAAGACTTAAAAGGTCGATGGAAGAAGTTCCGCCTTCGACGATCTCGTCGCCGTCGCTGAGCCCGATTCGGGTGATTGTCGTCGCTGTCTCTTCTTAACAGACCTAGCAGTCTGTGAAGACGCAGAGTGCCTTCTCCCGACCTAGATCTTGTTTGACAAGAGTCAACAGGTTCTCCCATTTTTGTGGATTTCCTGTAGAGGTGCGAACACTATTCTGCACAAAGGACTCTAGCTATTTGGTGATCTTCAAATCTTTTGGAGCATCTAGGTTGAGTATAGACTCAATATCGCAAAGGTAATTTTATTTTACTGCACTTTCTTCTTGATCAGGGTTGGCCATTATTCTCACTAGTCTATTCAAGATTAGGGTTGGCAATTATTCCCGGTGGTAAACTATTTTGGAATAACCTCGCTTTCATAACACTTGTTGGATTTAGTGGACAACCTTAGAGGGGGGTGAATAAGGTTTTAATATTTAATAAAAAATTCGAATAATTTTATCTAGGAAAACTAGTTCTGGAAGCTACCACGGGGCACTGGCTTGCTAGCACGCGACGGTAGGTTACAGACCTCATTTTCCTGAACAAATTTTACCTTGAAGATGCACACACCCTTCAGAGATATACCAGTAAACAATCACGACGTCACATGCAAAATAAAGAACAAATAATAATTCTATTTAGTAAGAAATGAAAGTGGTTTATAATTACAAGCAACTAGATCTCCACGACGCTGGAGATTGGAGGTGGTGAATTTTAAATTTACTTTTGGTTTCTATACCAACCCACTACCCGTACCGGTTGGCTCTCTCCCTTTTCGTCTAAGAAAATTCTCCGAGCTGACTATTTACCTTCACATAAGGAAGTGTCTTAAAGCCCCACTAGATCCTCGGATCTATACGTTCCTTCACTAAGATGATTTCTCATGGAATCCTTCCCGGATTCCGACGACCTTCACTGGTCGATTTTCCTCACCACAAACAAACAAAAAGGAAAAAAAATAGAAAAGAGTAAAGAAGATTTAAAATTGATTCTCCCTCAAGATGATTCCTCCGTTGAGCGGTACGTGGCAAGTGCTAACGATCTTTGTTTGATTACAATCGATCAACTCCTCTTGGTCATTGTAGTCATTTGCTCGCGTGCGATCTTTTTGCATGAACCGCAGGGAGGCTGCTTCACTTTCTTTAATAGAGACGGTGGAACACTACTCATAGGCATCACACGAACCCTACAATGAAGTTCTATCTCTCTTGATTCGTCCAAGGAATGAAAAAGCAAAATCCTTTTATATGCCTTTGAAAAAAAGGCTACCTGCGGATGTGATTAATTCTCAGTGGTAGGTCATTGAGCGTTGATGTGACAGCTATCCTGCGGATTTGGAAAAATATTTTAAAAAGATATTTTCCCACTTTTTCTAGCTAGCGCAGTGCGGTACCCAGCTATCACCTGGAGGTAGCAAACTCTTCTCGATGAAGCCATCTCGATAATTGTTAAGAGTGTTAGTGCTGCGTGATAAGAAGCTAGCATTGCGCGGTAGGTCACCGAACACATATATAGAATAAATCCCAAAGATAGCGTTGGCGGTAGCTTTAGAGCCATGTGGTAGGTCCCCGAGCACCCATTCAAATTAAATCCAGGCTAGCGCTTAACAGTAGTGCTAGCGCACAGCAGTAGGTTAAATAGTTTAGATCTTGGATTCTTTTGAAGCTGTAAACCTGCACACTATACCAAACACATGTGTGATCAAATACAACATGGGATTTGATATTGTCAAATTAATGAGATGTGAACCGTAGGATCCAACAAACTCCCCCTTTTGATAATATCAAATCCCGTTCATTAGATATAATAGTTGGAATGCATGATATAGTGTACATAAGTAGTCGTGAAATAGTCAGGTTTCAGATTACTTATGACTCCCCTACAAATACGCTCCCCCTATCTACATGCACATTGTACAATAAGCTCCCCCTACATGTGATCTACCCTAACTCATGACTCATGAACATTCTATTCTCCCCTTTTTGAAATTACCAAAAGGGGTGGGCAAAATCGAAAAAGACTATACGCATGTACGGGAAAAAAGATGCAGTCGAAATAAGCTTGATAAATAGCTAAAAATGCACGTTATTTGTGAATCAAGAAGCAAACACAATAGGGGTGACCAAATATAAATTAGAGAATATAATGTGCATGGGTTAAACATACGAGCAGAGTATACATAAGTAAAACATATGAGTTTTCAGGGTAAAAAAAGATTTGTACATAACAAGTGAAATTAAGTACACAATGGTTTGGAGTACAATGCTAATAGATTTATAGAGTTAACACAGTGTAACATTGTAGGAGACAAGAATATAAATTGTGTACTAGTACCTATGTGCTATAGACATATAATGCAGGTACAGTCTAATTCTTATGTATGGAAGCGTTAGGTAGAACAATAACATGTATACGTGTAGCATCAAAAGAAAAACATCAAGTAGAAATAGCCTTTAGTATATATTTTATCTCAATAATCCAATATGCTATCACACGAGAAATAGAGTGAAAAATCATGTCACATTTCTATCTACTTCTTACCAAGACTAGAACAAGGGACAGTAAACTTAAGTTTTAGTCTTACACAAGATGAAAATCATTCTTTTGACCAAGGTGCTCATCCTCACAATGCTCTTGAAGACTTATCAGGAGAAGTGAGTAGTGCTTGGGGGTATCCTTGACACAAGATTTGATAGCATGCTTAGATTATTATTATTTTTCACATTTATTTTCATACTATCATTATTATAGCAGTTATTTCAAGGTCCCCTAATCAATCAAAATCTACCCACATAGATATGCACTTTAACTTGTATATAGAAGACATAATCACTAGAGATTTGACCCAAAGTTCTAACCATTAGATAAAAGCATGTATATCGTGACATTGATTATTCAAGTTATTTCTATAATGCTAGACACAATATCATTAGTTATAATATATAAGCATGAGTTTCAACATGAGTGCATTTTTTAGGAATGTGTGAATTATGTAAAGTCATTACGCTATATGAAAAACGTCTAAGTTCTCTACCTAAATCACCTAGATGGGGTTGAATAGGTGAGTTGTGCTACTTTTTGTGGAATAAAAACTTTAGCGATCTAATGCATAAGAAATAAACAAGAATTCATAGAGGACACCAAGAATTATAGTGGTTCCCCAATCTTAGGTACGTCCACTTTCCACTCAACGATCTAGCAAAGCACTAGACTCTGCTACTCCACTAATCTCGGATCAAAACGATCCTACCACTCGGAACAACGTTCCTACAATCTCGATCCAAAAAGGGATCTACACTCGGAAGAACAAAACTTCCTACAACTCGGAGAACAAATCTCCTACACTCGGAGAATAATCTCCTACAAGATTAAAAAGAAATTGTAGAATACAAATAGTAATCTTCTCAAATCTGAAAATCTCTCCCTAGGTCTTCATTCTTAAACTTTGTGGCTTTATTAGAAATTGTAGAAGAAGACGCTCGACTAGATCTGTTCTGAGAAACTTTGACTCATACGATCAAGGAGTAGATGGAGAATGATGAAACTATTGATCTGTAAATCGATCTGGATCAAAAGAAGTGCCTTTTGCGATGTAGAAGACGTGCGGCGGCTTCTGTAGAATATGAAACTATCGGTCGATCAAGAAATTTAGAATAACATGCTTAGGGTTAGTCATAATGACAGGACCTTTTATATGATCTCCATAACAGTAATAATCGTCATTAATGATGGCCACGTGGACCAGTAATATCACGGAATTCAAAAACTAGATCTGTCAGGGACTTAAAGAATTTTCTGAAAAACGGTTCAGCATTTCTCGAGTAAGAAGTATAGTACTCGAGTGAAATAACTGGCTCTCGAGTGAATGACTCTGACTACTTGAGATGAGATATTTCTGAAAATTCTGGAATAAAGAAAGACACGACTCGAGTGGTTAATAGATCACTCGAGTGCTAGATATACTTCTCGAGAGGTAGACTTAAACTTCTCGAGAGCTTTGACTTAGAGAAAATTCTGGATGAAAGTGTCGATCACTCGAGTACTGAAACTAGACTACTCTAGTGCTAATCGAACTACTCGAGTACAAGGATTTGCTACTCGAGTGAGTTAGAATCTTCTCGAGAACTATACCCTGTCACTCGAATAGAGCTACTCAACTACTCGAGTACTACGCTAGACTACTCGAGTACTTAACTTAGAAAATTTTATCAGACTAAAAACTAAACACTCAAGAATTAGATAAGGTCTACTCGAGTATTGTACTTGGCTACTCGAGTGCTAGATTAAGGCTACTTGAGAACCACTTCCTATACTCGAGTTTCAGACATGACCTACTCGAGAGCTTCTAAGGTTTCTACTCGAGTACATTGAATCCACTCGAGTAAAATACTTAGAATATTTTTAGCTTTAAGAAAATTCTCCTTCTTCATTCCAAACAGTATCAAGTCTTCCTTCATAAGTCCAAGTGCTTGAAAATGAAGTGTATCCCAATAGAGAGGCTACACATGAGTCAACACCATGGATCACACAATGAGGAATTACCTTGTATGGTCCTGTGTTTGATGACCCACTGTATACTGCCATTGGTCTACACTTAGCAATATGTCTTGCAAACACATAATTTGAACAGGAAATCAAATACAACCTAATTCATCTTAGTTCAAGGGTGACTTCATACAAATCTAGGTTATTATGGATATAATACCCAACAATCTCCCCGTATTTGTAGAAGTTAGAACCCTCTATACTAAGGTGAATTTTACCAAAATAAAAAGAACTAGATATTTGAAAAGTAAGCACAAAACAAAATGCATGAAATTTAGAAATAGAAAGATAATAATCAAAACTAAGAATTATATTATTAGAAATGTTTCAAGATTTCAGCTCTACATATATTCAATCCTCAATCTCATAATATATAACCATTCCTAGCTTTTATGTTGCTATTGTTGTTGATGATGCTTCCTGTCTTGCTTTTCCTGTTGTCTCCTTTGATACCTGAAGGGCTTGGGATAGTACTTGGAAGGTATTGGTGGTGTACTTGGATTATTCCTCCCATATTCTCTGTCATAGGTCCTTCACTTAGTCATAGAATTCTCATATAACTCCCATTCAATTGAGCTGTAATGAAGATTTTTGCTTTCATTATAATCCATAACAAGCTTCAGTGTATGTAGAATCAACGATTTGGAAGGGTGACTCCAGATTTCAGCAAACTCCTGAGCTTTCCTTTTCTCTGCCTCTGGGTTTGGAAAAGATCTACTGGAAGAAGCTCGATCTCCATACTTCCTTCTTTTAGGAATATGAATTTCTGGTAGATCTTGAGGAATGTCATATTAACATACCTGAGAGTAAGATTCTGGAGGTTGAGCTTCCCCTTGAGGCCTAGGAGAGAAGGTATGCATCTGAGCAGGCATTTGACTAGGCATCTGAGTAGGCTGGTCTTCATTAAGAGGATTCATATGGTGAGGAATAATGTTTGGATCAGCTTGGAATTCAGGGAATATCTGATTATGCATCCATACTATAGTATCATAAGTATAAAACTTCACAGACTGAATCTGAGCTAGCACATCTTTATTAATTTCAGTCATTTTCTCAGTCCAGAGGGTCTTGACATTAGTATACTACTTTTCAACATGTTCTTTCACTATTCCCTCCCCCTTTCTGATTTCTACACAAAGCTTCTTATAGCTTCATCTGTGAAGGTACCCACCTCTTCACAGATCTTCATGAGGTGCACTTGGGCCTTCTTTTCTAATTAAATTTGATTATTTGCTTGAGTAACTCCTTGTTCCATGAGATGTCCAATACTGGTAATAGTGTGATCCAATGCTTGTCCACCTATCTCTAAGAGATGCATCAGCTGATCTGTATTATGTTTAATCTCAGCAAATCCTCAGCTCATTTCTTTTTCCAAATCAGAAACTTTATCTTGAATAGCTTTTAGAGAATCATCAAAATATTTCCTTTGTTCTAGCAGCATCTGTTCAATCTTACCAAGTATATCAGATGTAACAGGTGTAGCAGTAGCAGGAGGAGTAACAAAAGCTGGAGGAGGAGGAGGGGCCGTCCAGGGAGGAATTTCTTCAACTACTACTTATCTCGGAGCTCTTGTAGTATGAATCATGACATCTCCTTCCTCACCAGTGAAGGTGGGAAGAGAGAAATCCAATCTCCTCATGGGTGCTTCAACTGGTTCTGGTGACTGTCCATTCTCATCTGAAAGCAGAATTGTCTCTTGTTCTTTCTCTGCAGCTGGGGAGTGATCAAAAGGTGACTTTGGAGATGGTTTAGGAGTGGGTTCCTTGGATGTCTCTTAAGCAGTCTTTTTATGGAGGGGAGGAAGAGGATCATCTGAGCTAAGTTCTTCAATCATCTTATCTATAGCATCAGTAGTGGAGAGGATGGCTTCTTGCACCTGGGAATCAGATAGAATGTCCTCTGTAGTGGATAGATGGATAGAGGTATATGAAGGTGGAGAAGGTATTATGACTTGTTGATTAGAAGAAGCAGGAGGACTAGGCACTCTAACTTGCTGCACAGAGGAGGTAGGCTCCCCCTCAGCTGTTGCAGCAGATGTGCCAACAACATGATGGAGAGAGGGAGATGGGGTCCTTTCCTCTGCAGTAGGATGCTCAAATACCTTAGAAGCCTGGGCTGGGTTCTGCAATTTTAACTCCCATCTCTGAATGGAGGAAACAAAAACTTTCTTCATGTGATGGATGGTTGTGCCTTTGGAGAAATCAAATACCTTTGGATTAATCTCATGCAACAATAAAGAGATAATCCATGCATAGGTTGGAGTCTTAATGCTCTCCCTTATCTTGTCTAGAATAAGAATACAAAACTGAAATCTTTTCCTTGAAACAATAGCTGTTATCATATAGAAAAGATCTATGGAAATTAGACTTATAGAAGAGGTTTTGCACAATAAAACCTTTCCCAAAATATAAACCAAGAGTTTTCCTTCAGCATTAAGGTCTGGACGATGGATATTCTTGATAACCTCAGATATGCCACAAAAGCTATAAGCTCTATCATAATCTTCATTTGTTATGTCATCTTATTTGTCCACTACAGGCATCTTAAGAAGTTTTGAAACAGAGGTTTTTGTAAGTTTAACCTTGATGCCCTTGACCTTGGACTTCAACACTTTTCCATTCCCCTTGACTTTGATGTTCTTGAAAAATTCTTCAACTTCTGGAAAGAGAATTTTGCACGGCTGCTGAAGGACGAATGTCAAACCTACTATATCGAGAAGAATCAACAAGTTCCTGAAATCATCAGAAATCTCTGCGATGTTGGCAACAACCAACTCACTGCCAACTCCGATCTTCGACGGCGACGCCATGTCCTTCAGTGAACTGCGGGTGATGGATTGTAAGACGATGACGACAGCGGCGTGCTCTGTGAGAACGGCGCAAGGCAAAGAGTCTTTCGAGAGATAGTGGATTTGAATTCGAGTAAATTCTTGAAATCGGATATTTTTTATTTATATAACCCTAGTAATGATGATTAGGAGTCTAATAAAGCTTAAACATACCTTAGACAGCGGTGGATAGGACTCGGGTTGCGTATATGAAAAATTTGAAAGAATTCAGAATCTATCGGGCCATTTCTCGAGTGGAACTTCAATACTCGAGTGATGGAATAGCTGTACATGAGTGGCGGTATGACAGTACTAGAGCGGTACAACTCTACTTCTCGAGAAGAAGTTTAGTACTCGAGTGATAACACTCGAGTGACTTACTTAGTTCTCGAGAATTAAGAGAAGTACTCGAGTAGTCATATTCAAGTTCTCGAGTAGTCATTCCTTCTTCTCAAGAAATGAAGCCCACTTAGAAAAATTCTAACCTTTTTGACTTGTGCTTGAATTCTTAGCTGTGAAAAGAGTCCACCTTGTCTATTCCTCTTTGTTGAGCATACCCAATTCAGTTTTGAAGAAACTAAAAAATGTCTCGTCCAGCAGCTTCGTGAAAATATCTGTAATTTGCCTA
The DNA here is from genome assembly GCA_039513925.1 of Platanthera zijinensis. Classification (NCBI taxonomy): domain Eukaryota; kingdom Viridiplantae; phylum Streptophyta; class Magnoliopsida; order Asparagales; family Orchidaceae; genus Platanthera; species Platanthera zijinensis. The sequence continues at coordinate 153,480,363 of CM077087.1, forward strand.
TCAGTTGGAACATATTGTAGATATATGTCCCCTTGCTCCGCATGATCCCGGATGAAATGGTATCTCAGCTCTATGTGCTTTGTTTGGCGGTGAGAGACTGGGTTGTTGTCTATTGCTATTACACTGAAGGAGTCGCAAAATAGAGGGATGTCTTTGACTTTCATATTGTAGTCTTCCAGCTAGTTTTTTAGCAAAAGCAATTGTGCACAACAACTGCTGGCGGAAATGTATTCTGACTCGGCCGTTGAGATTGCGACACAGTTTTGCTCTTTACTGCTCCAGGAAATGAGCCTTCTTCCTAGGAATTGGCAAGTTCCGAAAGTACTCTTTTTATCATCTTTACTACCTACAAAGTCACCATCTGAAAAACAATTAGCTCGCTATCATTACTTCTTGGGTACCATAAGCCAAGATTTGGTGTACCTTTAAGATATCTCAAAATTCGCTTTGCAACAGCATAGTGAGATGACACGGATGGTACGCGAAAAATGATCTATGCATATTGCCGCAAGTGCACGTGCCGTAACAAGTAATAAAGTGTGAGTGAGATCGTTCCCTCGGAGAAGTGGTTAACCTAAAGCTTGCAATTACTAGCTACACCGTTCTTCAAATCCAAACAAGTCGAAAGAGATGATTCTTTGCAACTAATCAAAATTGTTTACTCAGACTTAAATGAAGTAGACTAATAGAAAGCTTGAAAAATATATTTATCAAATTGGGAAGAAGTAGTCTTGTATTTAGATTTCCTATGTACGTATAAATGGTGCGTTGAAACGATATTAGTCAAAAGTGTTGAATGAGATATCATGTGACGATTTTTATAGAAGAAATCCTCCTCTCTCGAATCTCGGAAATCCCAACATCCTAAATTCTCTTAGTTATCTCTAACTTAAGAAAATTTTTAGAATATTGCTTAACATAAAAATCGGATCGCTAGCAAAAGGAGGGAGTCTCCTCCTCTCCTCTAAACTAAAGTGAACGAATGAGCGATTGCATTTCTCCTCTCTCAATTCTTGAAATACAACGCAAAAGTAGAAATCTTTGATTAAGCGTTTTACACCACTCGTCTCTCGATTCTTGTGATGCAATAAAATAGCCGTCAAACCAATATTACGTCGCTCTTCTCTCGATTCTCGCAACGAAATATTAGATGAAGACAAAGACCAAAAATCTCATAAATAAATTTAAAAGTTCACAATATGAAAAACCTTCCAACAAATCTCAACATACAAGAGAATTCCACCATAAAAACACACATAGTACTCTCCTTACACAAGACTTGGAGAGATTAGTTCATAGCGAGAAAAGGAACACACAAAACTATAAAGATCTTACAGTTCATGACTTCAAGAGTTCAGATCTACCCTTTTTCGTGGCCGGAATCCGCTTCTCCACCGCCAAGAACCCTAAACGTGGCCTCCTTCTCTCCAAAATGACCAAGATCCTGAAAATATTCTCCAATCCCCTTTATATGGTAATGGAGCCTAAAAGGATTTCCAGAAATTATGAAAGGAAGCCTCCTTTCATATTAAAAACTTCCAAATTTGAATTATTTTTGGAATTTGAAAATTCAAATTCGCAGATTTGTTGCAACAAATTTTTATTTGTTGCAACAAATTCTGTTTTCTGCTTCCTGCACTCAAAAACTGCTCCCAATGAACTGCAGACTGATTTTAATAGGTTCCTGGAGTTGCTTCTGCTTCCTTTTGGCCATGCAAGTGATTTCATCATCGCTCCCTATCATAAAATAAGTTAAAAATATTAATAATACGTAATTTCCCGCACAAAAGATAATCTACTCATTTCCACATGCTTTTGATTTAAATTTTGGAAATAAATTGGTCAAAATGAGATAAATTAACGCACAAGATAACTTCATTTTGTGAAGTTATCACACCCTCACACCTGAACCTTTGCTAGTCTCTTGCAAAGATAAAGCATTACACACCATTGAGTGAGTGAACAACTGCTACAAATATGTTCCAAATGACCTAACTCTTGAAAATTTGTTATAGATTAGTGAAAGTGTCAATCACCTAAAATTTCAAACTTGCAAAGATTCATTAGTTCGATAACGAATAAAGCTCCATAACAATTTCCTAGTGTTGTGTGTGATATTTCTTAAAATTATCTACTTCCAAACAACTTCACTCATTAAATTTCTACATAGAAGGGGGATGATGACAATAAACCAAGACATTGAGTTGGCTTAAACAAGAGTTTAACAGTATAAGATAAAGTATAAGGGTAGGCAATGTGATGAGAATTGACTTGGTTATGAATTTGATCTTTGATGACAGCAAGACACATTCCTAGTTAAAATTCTTAACTCTGCTCCTTACCCTGGGGTCTAACTCTCAAGTGCAAATATAATTTTTATGTTCATAGTTGGGATCATTCTGAGTTGGTGTACACACACTTAGGCCGCATATCACTATGACCTCTACATAATTTTTTTCATTCATTCTTTTTTGTGCGCGTAGTTGGGATCATTCCAGATAGGTGTATACATACCTCGGCCGCATATCACTAAGGCATCATAACCAATAATTTTTTTTTCTACATAAGGTCATAATTGGGATCATTCTAAGTGGGTGTACACATACTCGGGCCACATATCACTATGACATTTTTTTTAATGATTTTTTTATATCAGTTAAACACCCAGAGTAGGAACATTTATTAAGAAATGACTAGTAACGGTGTAAGAGATTATTTTTATGAGTAAGTTGAATCCCAAAGGCTAGACTCAACACAAAGATATATCAATGATATTTTCAAATAACTACTTAGACTCCATGTTTAAGCCTATATCATCGACTCAGTTCTTGTTCATCTCTCCCCCTCTATATTCAGAAATAATGAAATTCTTTTGTCGGATACAAATATTCATAAGGAATGGTGTGCAAAGGGGAAATTCAAAACGGGAGCTCTAATATATCTTACTAATGTCAAAAGGAAAGTCAAAATTTTTAGGTTTTGATAAATCTACTAATCATAAAAAGTTGTAAAAATTGAACTAAGAGCAAAGGAATTGCAATGAAGAGTTACTAGGTTATTCACTACTGATTCGGTGAAGGTAACTGAAGGTAACTTCACACCCTCACACCAAAAATTGTTGCTAGTCTCTAGCAAAGATTGTCGTTAAAATTTAAGTGATCGAGTTGGGTGAAACAGGTGGTGTGACAAATATTATAAAATATTTAAAATGATTCCCATTGAAACATAATACTTCCCTGAAGTATGCCGACCAAAGTGCCAATCTCTCGCATCCTTTTCGTCTGATTATATAATGTTATGATTTAAAAGCTGATCGCGACTGTTTTTCTAACAAATACCTGCAAAGGACTACACACAAAGCCACAACGAAGACTAGCTTCCAGAATTAGATCTCATTAGTTCCACCAAAAATTCTCAAATCCAAGCAAAGTGAATAAATGCTAATTAATTTTATTTATAAGTGTACATCAAAAGTGTATCCAAGTAGCACGCAAACCACCATCAGAATGTAGAGAAATAATGAACTGACCAGATCGAGTCCTAATTGAAAATTAGCCAAATTAATGGGCCAAGTTCGTACAAGTAAAGACTATTAAATATAACAGCATGAGGTTAACTTAGTTAGATTAAAGCATTTAATAAAAGGAACACTGAGCAAAGTGTGAAACATGACCCACATACAACCCTGTTCAAATTCTAACAACTTACCAAATCCAGAGAGCTGCAACATAAGAGTTGAAATTAAGTGTGTTCAAGAGGAAATGATGATGCAGGTCAATAATTTCGTGTCCACAATTAATCAACACTGGAAACGCAGAGATATTCGGCATGAATATAAACCAAAACGACGAAAGGAACTAGTCGCCAAGCTTGAGATTAGAAGTAACATTTTTCAATGTAATACGGCCATTCACATAAGAAAATTCCTAGTGCATGTGAATACAGAAAATGGGGAAATGAACTTCCAAATCACTTATGGATGACAGGGAACCTTGTTTGAGCAATAGTTCTATATCCAGAAATCCGACAAACCAGAAAAGATTAGAGGCAACTATCATTATGCAGAATAAACTCAAGCAAAACCTGACACAGGAAGAACTCAAGAAAAATCTGACAATAGTTGAATGATTATTGACAATAAAAGAGTTCTGGGTGGTTAACTACGCAGTACAAACTCAAGCAAACTTGACACAGTAGAGGCAATTATCATTATGTAGAATAAAGGATTATCCATTGCCACAGTACTACAGTTCAGAAAATGCAACAGGTGAATGATAAAAACTATAATCCAAGCCATAGGTTATATTAAAGTAAACCAACAGTATCAAGGTATTTGCATGTCAGGCCTTATATTAGTGAAATATTAGCAGAATATTAGCTAGTCAAACAAAAGTTAAACCAAAGGATGCATATCTGTCCAAAATCATAATAAAGTACTAGCAAAACTACTAAGCCAACATGGTGACACAAAATATGAAGTCAAACAACCCAATTGGCTTCTCACTCGTCATCCTCTTCGTCCTCGTCGTCATCCATGCTGTCATCACTTCCCATCTCCTCATCACTTTCCTCGCCTTCTTCGGACGTCTCCATGTCTTCGGCCACATCTTCAACCGAGGGATCCGCTCATTTGCCGTGAGCATTAAGCATGTACCCATCCGCATCGAATGGTGAAAGAAATGGAAGTGATTGGTCTCCGATCAGGAGTTGCGCATGTCGCAATAATTTTGGTTGATTGCTGTTCAGGGTTTTTAATTGCGCGGAGACCACGTTATGATGACATCGCTGGTACTCCGTGATATGCCTCAAATAGTCCAGGATTTTTGTTATGCCCTGCTGAAAATCCGCTGAGTGTGGAGGCTGTGCTGGTTGTGTTGTAGAGGTGGACGGCGACAGTTTAGATGCATCCTTGCGAACATTGCGATCCAGAGAGGTTTTTATATTTGTGGAGATAACACTGTGTGTAATATGATGTCTCACTGGCGTGACGCTAATATCTTGTTCGCTCACTCCGGCATTTCTACAAAGGGCTATTATCAGGGTTGGGAACCATAGCTGGCGGCCGACCTTTGTCTTCCCCTTTTCACGAATTTGGTCAGCAATCATCCGTCCGATATTGATCTTTATTCCTCGTATAATGCAGTAAATGAGCAGTGCCCGATGAAATGCTACCTAATTCAAATGCTTGGTTGGCAGAATGCTGGCGTTAACGAACAATAACCACACCTTGGCTTCCCGTTTAAAACTATTGGAGCGGAGTACAGTCTTGGCTTTGTTAGCCCAGTCAATGTGTGACTTGATTGATAATGTTGCTGCAACCTCTTGCGGAGAAATTGTTTTTTTTTTCAGAATCTCGTACCTATCTTCTTCCACATGCTGAAGATCAAAATATTTGTTGAGTGCTTCTGCAGAAAAGTCGATCTCCTTGCCCCTAACCAACACTCTATCATTGTTTTGGAATGGTGCGTTCGCATAAAACTCATGAACCCAGGGTAAAATGGCTTCACACCTAGGGTGGCAGAACGTTTCCCAACCTTGAGTGCGGATTTGCTCAATGTAGGTTATGCTCCATCCCCGAACTTCGATTTGGAAACCTCGCTCCAATATTACAGGAAGAGTTTTGAGAAACTCATAGCGTTCTAGGGCTTTATCATTGATAAGCCGAACTCCCTTAGTGACCACCATTTTTCCCTTGTCTTTCTTCTTGGAAGCCATACCCTAAGACAGCAAAATCTATGCTAAACGAAATCCTAAAACAAGGATGAAGAAGGATGGTGACCAGCCACTAACCAGATTTTTGAGACCACAAATCGCCGCCGCACTCTTGGTGGTTTGCTTGGAATGCCGCCGGTTGCCAGGTGATCGCCGCGCCTCTCCAGAAACACCGCGTGAGCGGGCGCGCTGCGCTTCGCCGAAGTTGCCGTGCGAATGATACGCCACTCCAGAACGGCGGATAGGGTTTAGAATGGGCAACTCGGGCTTTTAGATTTGGGGAAAGAGGTGAACCGGCTTAACCCTATATATAAAGTCGCTGAACCGGGAAGAAGCCAAAGAAAGATGAACCGGCCAATCATCATTGAAACGCCAACTTTAGGAAGGCCGAGTCAGTAAAAATGTTGTCGCAAAAATGTTGTTGCGACAATGTCGCAACAATATTTTTACTGACTAATATACTACTAGCGGCCCCCCTCTTCACGAATTTTACGTTTTGTTGTTTGTTTTTTTTTAATTTTGATTAAATTATTAATATGCATATATATATAAATAACTTTTGAAATTCATTACTCTTCAAATAAAAACATAAGTAAAAAAAAATAATAATAATAAAATAAAATAAAAACATTATAAAAATAATCAGAAAATGCAACTACAAATTGGGTTGCCTCCCAAGCAGCGCCTGATTTCGAGTCCCGGCAGGACTTTGCCGACTACACGATCTTGTCATTTCAGCAGAATGAACGACACCAGTCGTTCATTGTCATCGCATCGGAATATTTTTAAGCACTCTCCACTAACCTTAAATTCAGAATTGTCTTGTTCATTCATGATGGTGATCGCGCCGTACGGATGGACTTCCTTGACTCGAAATGGTCCCGACCAACGACTCTTAAGTTTTCCGGGAAAAATCTTTAAATGGGAGTTGAACAATAATACCAATTGCCCGGGTTCGAATTGTTTTCCGCTCAAACGTTGGTCGTGCCATTTCTTGGTCCGTTCCTTATAAATCCTCGCACTCTCATACGCATTCATCCTTAATTCTTCTAATTCATTGAGTTGTAGAAGTCTCTTCTCACCTGCAGTTTGGAAATCATAATTTAACTTTTTAATGGCCCAAAACGCTCGATGTTCTAATTCAAGGGGCAGATGACAAGCTTTCCCATATACTAGCCTATAAGGAGTTAAACCAATAGGAGTCTTATATGCAGTCCGATAAGCCCATAAGGCATCGTTAAGATTTTGAGACCAATCCTTACAATTAAAGCTAACCGTCTTTTCCAGAATTGTTTTTATTTCCCGGTTAGACACTTCCGCTAGACCATTTGTTTTAGGATGATACGCTAACGTTACTTTGTGAGTGACGCCATATTTCCTCAATAATGTAGCGAATGAGTTGTTACAGAAGTGACTACCTCCATCACTAATGATAGCTCTAGGTGTGCCAAAATGATTGAATATATAATTCTTTAGGAAGTGTAAAACCACTTTGGCATCATTCTTAGCGGTGGCTATGGCTTCGACCCACTTAGAAACATAGTCTACGGCAAGAAGGATAAACATATTACCGTTCGAGTTCACGAAAGGTCCCATAAAGTCTAATCCCCAAACATCAAAAAGTTCAACTTCTAAGATAGTGTTCATTGGCATGGAGTCGTTCTTCTTAATGTTTTCACTTCTTTGGCACCGGTCACATTGACTTACAAATCCTTTAGCATCTCGGAATAGAGTCGGCCAATAGAACCCCGCTCCTAAGACCTTCATTGCCGTTCTATCCCCCTTAAAGTGACCTCCATAAGGGGAGTTGTGACATTTGTCCAATACGGCTTTAATTTTCTCCTCCGGAATGCAACGTCTAACGACCCCATCTGCTCCAATTCTAAACAAAAATGGTTCATCCCATAAATATGAGCGTACTTGATGTAAAAACCTCTTCTTTTGTTGATATGTCAGATCGGGTGGGAGGACTCTACTAACAATATAATTCACGTAGTCTGCATACCAAGGTATGCGTTGCTCGGACACTGCCAAAACCCACTCATCGGGAAATCTTTCATTAATTTCTGATCGCAGCAACGGATTAGAACATTCAATCCTAGAAAGATGATCCTCCACTGGATTATCTACTCCCTTCCGATCTTTAATTTCTAGATCAAACTCCTGCAGCAGCAATACCCATCGAATCAATCGAGGCTTAGCATCCTTCGTTTCCATAAGATAGTGGATAGCTGCGTGGTCGGTGAATGCTATCACTTTGGCGCAAAGAAGATAAGAACTAAACTTCTCAAATGCGAACACTATAGCTAGTAGCTCTTTTTCGGTCGTGGTATAATTTATTTGCGCCTCTATTAAGGTCTTACTAGCGTAGGCTATAGTATGAAAGATCTTTTCCCTCATTTGCCCCAAAACAGCCCCAACGGCGTAGTCACTTGTATCACACATCAATACAAAGGGTTTTTCCCAATCGGGTGCCACAATAATCGGTGCCGTAATCAGTCGGGTCTTTAATTGATTGAACGCATTCAAACACTCATCATTAAAATCAAATTTCACATCATGTCCTAATAACTCACTTAAAGGCTTGGCGATCTTGGCGAAGTCTTTAACGAACCTTCGGTAGAATCCTGCATGGCCCAAAAAGCTTCTTAACGCTTTTACATTTTTGGGAGGAGGTAATTTTTCAATCACCTCGACCTTTGCCCTATCCACTTCCAATCCGTCTCTAGATACACGGTGTCCAAGAACAATGCCTTCCTGCACCATAAATTGACATTTTTCCCAGTTCAACACTAGGTTGGTCTCCACACACCGGGCAAACACTCTCTCCAAACACATCAAGCAAGCATTGAATGTTCTTCCAAAGATGGAAAAATCATCCATAAAGACCTCTATGCCATAGTCCATAGGATCCATGCCTTGTTCAATAAGATCCGTCATTATTGCGATTATGCAACGTTGGAACGTGGCCGGCGCATTGCATAGCCCAAATGGCATCCTCCTAAATGCGAATATACCAAAGGGACACGTGAACGCTGTCTTTTCCTGATCGTCCGGATCAACCGTTATTTGATTGTAGCCGGAATATCCATCTAGAAAACAATAAAACTCATTTCCGGCTAGTCGGTCTAAAATCTGATCTATGAATGGTAATGGGTAGTGATCCTTCCTAGTCGCCTTGTTTAATCTACGATAGTCGATACAGATACGCCATCCTGTGATTGTTCTTGTGGGGACTAATTCATTCTTGCCATTTTTAACTACGGTCGTCCCTCCTTTCTTAGGTACACAGTGGATGGGTGACACCCATGAACTATCGGATATAGGGTAAATGATTCCTGCATCCAACCACTTAATGATCTCTTTTCTCACCACCTCCTTCATAGGAGGGCTAAGGAGGCGCTGAGGCTCGATGGATCCCTTGCAAGCTTCCTCTAAAAGGATCTTGTGCATACACAAGGAAGGACTAATGCCTCGGATATCGGCTATTGTCCACCCTATGGCTAACTTATATTTTTTTAAGATGACCAATAGTTTGTCATGCTGCTCTGGTAGGAGTCTAGAGTTCACTATTACCGGTAGTGTATCATTATCTCCTAGATATGCGTAGGACAAATGCTCAGGAAGCGGTTTTAACTCTAAGACGGGTGGGCAAACCGTAGAGGGTTTGTCCGCTAAAGACCGCTCAGTCATATCTAGGGGCTCCGACCTATGAAACAACCCCAATCGATTCTCACACACTTGAAAACACTCTTCACTTTCTTTTTCAGTAGATTCTACTTCTTCATTCCTAACCTCATAAGATTCCACTTCCTCAACTTCTACCTCATCCATCAATATTCCAATCTCCTCGTCTATATTCGAATCATGCCACCCACTATTTTGCTCGCAGTCATAGAGTGAAATACTGTTAACCACCTCCATCACGTCTTCCTTCTCACTAGGGAATTTCATGGCCTTAAGAACGTTAAAAGTAATTTGTTCATCGTTGACACTCATGGTCAACTCACCTTTGTGGACATCTATTAAAGTTTTTCCGGTTGCTAAAAAGGGTCTCCCTACAATTAGTGGGATCTCCTTGTCTTCTTCCATATCCAAAACTACAAAGTCCGCCGGAAAGATAAACTTATCCACCTTGACAAGCACATCTTCTACTATACCCTTAGGAAAAGTGAGTGACTTGTCAGCTAGTTGTAATGTTAATGAAGTTTTAGATATGTCCCCCAAACCCAACTTCCTGTAAATTGAAAGTGGCATCAAATTTATACTCGCTCCAAGATCACACAAAGCTTTGCCTTCAAATTGGTATCCAATGGAGCATGGAATCGTGAAACTTCCTGGATCTTTCAGTTTGGGTGGAAGTTTCTTTTGAAGGATTACGCTACACTCATGAGTCAATGCCACAGTTTCATTCGTGCCAAATTTTCTCTTTTTATTTAAAATATCCTTCATAAATTTGACGTAACTGGGCATTTGCTCCAAGGCTTCGGCAAATGGGATATTAATTTGAAGTTTCTTAAAAATTTCTATGAATTTCTGGAATTGGTGATCTAGCTTGCTCTTCCTAAGTCTTTGAGGAAATGGTGGTGGTGGGTAGGTAATTATTTTTTTATCCTTTGCTGGCACCTCTACGTTCTTCTCTTCCTTATTCTCTTCTACTTCTTCTAACTCTTCCTCCACACTCTTAGTAGGTTCAACATTTAACTCTCTAGCGGGTTCATGAATTTTATCACTCTCTACTTCAATTTGTGCAGTACCAGTTTCCATTAGATTATTGTTATACCCACTCGCCAACTCCTTACCACTCCGCAATGTAATAGCCTTACAATGTTGGTTATCACCCTTAGGATTAGGCGTTGTATCGGTTGGTAGTGTCCCTAGCGCTCTAGTATTAAGTGCGGATGCAATTTGCCCCAATTGTGTTTCAATTAAGCGCATGGATCCTTCTAAACTAGAAAAACGTGCTTCGTTATTCTTCATGGACTCTAAGATGACTTCATCGGATAATTTCCGCGAAGCTCCCGCTTGATTAGGATGGTGATGTTGGTGAGGGTGGTTGGAATTGTGGTTGAATAAGTGCGAAGGAGTAGACCCAGAATTATTCTTCCATGAAAGATTGGGATGGTTTCTCCACTCCGGATTATAATTATTCGAGTAGGTGTTATGACCCTGTTTGTACTGTCCTCCTATATAGTTAGCGTCTTCGTTATGTCCTATAAGTTGTTAAATGGTTAACGTAGGACTAGCGGTGGACGGGGGAGTAACAATACTATTAACCTGTGGAAGATATTGACTTTAGTTTAACGTTAAGGCGTCTAACCTTTTATTTATTGAATTAAATTGCGAAGTCATTTCGGCCGCAAATGAGGTTAATTGGTCCACTTGGTATAACCCAGCAGTAGAAGAAGAAGGCCCTTGCCGATCAACAAGTTGATAATTATTAGAGGATAAATCCTCTAATATTGCATAGGCATCTTCTGGGTATTTATTCATGAGTGACCCTCCCGCGGCTACATCAACTTGAATCATAGTGGATGTTTGGAGACCATTGTAGAAGGTCCAAACTTGTTGGTGGATGGCTAAGCCATGGTGAGGGAACTTACGTAGTAGCTCTTTGAAACGTTCCCAAGCATCGTATAAGGTCTCTCCATTTCCTTGCATAAACGTTGATATATCTCGCTTCAACTTAGCCATTTTAGATGGGGGGAAGTATTTGGCTAAAAATTTTTCCATAAAAATGCCCAAGTGGTGATAGAACCGTTAGGTAAAGAGTTTAGCCAATCCTTTGCCCTCCCCTCTAGCAAGAAAGGAAACAGACGCAATTTAATGGCTTCTTCTGAAACTCCATTAATCTTGAACGTATCACAGATTTCTATAAACGTTCTCAAATGAGAATTGGGGTCTTCATGATTAAGGCCACCAAATTTACTATTCTGAACGAGTTGCATGACAACCGAATCAATTTTAAAATTATTGGCCTCGATTGCAGGCCTAGCGATACTAAATTGCAACCCTCCCTGTAGAGGCATGTTGTAATCGCGACACGTTCTCCTTTGCTCGACAGGGTGCCCATTATGTTCTACCTGACCTCCTAAATCCTGACCTTCCTGATGATTATCGTTTGGATTCATAGTTGAAGATTGGATTTGTTCTAACCGAAAAATCTTGCGATTTCTCCTACACGTCCTTTCAATCTCTAAGTTTAATGGCAATAACTCAATGGATCAAAATCTGGACATGCACTAACAGAACAACAATAGAAATTATAACAAAAAACTACAAATAACTTAAAGTACAACAAAATTAATGTTTGACCAATTTATGCGTATCTCAATTCCGAATTTATTAATCAACTCCTTGGTGAACTTAGTCTGTGAGATGAAATTTCCATCTTCAGATTGTTTAACCTGAAGTCCTAAGAAATACTTCAGCTCTCCCATACTGCTCATTTCAAACTTCCCTTGCATAAGGTTAGAAAACTTCTTGCAGACGTTATCGTTTGTAGAGCCAAAAATAATGTCGTCGGCATAGATTTGCACTGGCAAAATCTTGCCTTTTATTTCCCTAAGAAATAATGTCATATCTATCTTTCCCCTTGTGAACTTGTTCTCAAGAAGAAAGCTAGACAGCGTCTCATATCAAGCTCGAGGAGCTTGTTTCAAACCATATAAAGCATTAGATAAAAGATATACGTAATCAGGAAAGTTAGAATCAAAGAAACCTGGAGGTTGTTCCACATACACCTCTTCTTTTATGTCACCATTAAGGAAGGCGGACTTCACGTCAATCTGATAGACGGTGAAGCCCTTAAGTGCAGCATACACTAGGAACAACCTGATTGCCTCCATCCTGTCCACTGGAGCATATGTCTGGTCGAAGTCGATTCCTTCTTCTTGTCGATATCCCTTGGCGACGAGTCTAGCCTTGTTCTTTATGATAGTTCAATTCTCGTCCATCTTGTTCCTGTAGACCCACTTGGTTCTGATGACGTTCTTACCTTTGGGTCTTGGAACAAGTTTCCTGAATTGACAACGCTTGAACTGATTCAACTCTTCTTCCATGGCCATAATCCATGATGCGTCCGAGTTTGCTTCCTCAAACTTCTTTTTTTCAACCTGTGAGTGAAAACTCAAATACAAATTCTCATTATTAGTACCTCTACGAGTTCTGACACCATCCTTGGGATCTCCGATGATTTGATTAATTGGGTGATCCTTCAGATGTCTGAGATCTAGGTTCCTTGCATCTGGAGCTTCTTCAACCACAGGAGTGAATTCATCAACTTGAATGATTTGTTTATCTTGATCATCAACCTCTCCAATAGGGGTTGGAGTGGTGATCTTGATGAACTTTTCTCCTTTTTGTTCAGTCGGCTCATCCAAGTTAAGTTCTTTCAACTTTGAACCTGCATCTTCAATGAACACACTAGAAGAGTTATTTTGCAACAAGGTAGTCTCATCAAATACAACATGAATAGATTCTTCAACCACCATGGTTTTCTTATTAAATACCCTATATGCCTTACTATAGCTACTATACCCTACAAAAATACCTTCAAAACTCTTTTCACTAAATTTAGTAGTATGATACTTACCATTTTAAAAATAAAGTATTTATAGCCAAAGATTCTAAAATATGATACAGTCGGCTTTCTGCCCTTTAAAAGTTCATAAGGCATCTTATTGTTGTTCTTCTTTATGAGTGCTCAATTTTGCATGTGGCATACAGTGTTGACGGCTTTGCCCCAAAAGTACTCTGGTAGTGAGGCATCACTAAACATGGTTCTGCAGGCCTCTATGAGTGTTCTGTTCCTTCTCTCAGCTACTTCATTTTGCTGAGGAGTTCAAGGAGAGGAAAACTCATGAAGATACCTAGGATTTCACAAAATTCTATCATTGCACCAGACATGAATTTTGTTCTATTGTCACTTCTGATTTTGACTATGGAACAGTTGTATTCATTCTGGATCTTCCGAACAAAATTTGTAGAGAAATCGAAGGTATCTTACTTGTGTTTCAAAAAGAACACCCACCCAAAGCACGAGTAGTCATCAACAATAACCAACGTATAATCCTTACCTCCTAAACTTCTAACTTATAGTGGACCGAACATGTCCATATGTAGTAGGTGTAGACACCTATTAGAGTCTTTGCCTATAATGCTTTTAAAAGTAGCCCTTATTTGCCTGCCTTTTACACAAGCATGACAAGGTCTATCCTTAGCGCACTTAATATTCGAAGCATCACGTACTAAGTTCAGGGGAAATAATTTATTAATAGTTTTGAAATTAATATGTGCTAATCTCTTGTGTCATTGGTAACCAAGAGACGCACTATTTTTTGCCAAAAGACATATTGGTGTAGAAGAGTCTATATAAATAAAGTTTAAACAAAATATATTCCTACTACGAGTGCCTAATAAAATTGTTTCCAAATTGTCAACAGACTTTATCAAACACTTTAAGCATGAAATTCAACTATGTATCATTTATCGCATAGTTGGCTTGTACTTATAAGATTGTGTTTCAATCCTTCAACATAAGCCACATCCAAAAAGGATACACTACCGTTAGTAATCATAACATAGACTTTCATAATTCCTCGATCAGAACCTCCAAAGAAGACCTTTGGTCCATTCGCAACTGGTGAGTAATTCTTGAGAAGGCTTCTAGTCCCGATCATATGTCGAGAGCATCCGTTGTCCAAATACCAAATGGGATTTTTGGTGGCCTTTGGACATACATGCAATCACAAGTCAGTTTGCCTTAGGAACCCAAACTTGCTTGGGTCCTTAGTCTCTAGTTAGCTTGCTCCCCCTATATGTATTATTAATGTGAGTAGTCTTTCTTACATAGTTAATCTGAGGGGTAACATATTTTTTGGGATTAAACCAGCAATCGATGGCAAAGTGACCAACTCTGCCACAACACCAACAGTAAAACCTGTTGTATCTTTGCCTAACTCCCTCCTGCTTGACTTTTGGGGAGTCTAGTCTAGCAGGGGCAGCATTCTTAGAGGTAGATGCTTCATGGTAAAGACAATCACATGGCTTCTTCTCCTTCATAGGATTTTCAACAATAGGCTTTACTTTTGGAGCCTTCTTGATGTTATGATAATGATTAAAAGGGTCATAGCTTTGAAAAGTGATATATTCATAAGGTGCCTTAAAGACACTTTCACCAAAGTTTCAAGGGCGAGTCCATCCTTGGTACCTCGACTTGGGCTCTACATAAGTAGGCCTAGTGAAGTGACCGTAGGAGGAGTCAAGATTAAACTTATTATGTAACACCCCAAATCTATATTTGGAGTTCAGGCTGGGTGACACGGCCTGGGACACGAGCGTGTCCAGCTCTGTGTACTCGATTGGGTCTCGAGTAGGACTCGAGTGGGCCTCGAGTATGTCTCGAGTGAGGTACACGACCTGGGACACGGGGGTGTCCCAGGGCATGTCCTTCACTATGTGTCGTGAGTCCTCGATGAAAATGCAGTTGACGATCTTCGAGAGGCAACATGGCCTGGGACACAGGCATGTCCCAGGGCGTGTCCTGCTCGGGTTGGTAGACCGGCTGTGTCGGGTTGGGAACACAGCCTGGATCCCGAGAGTGTTTTAGGGGCCACGCGAGTGTCAAAGGTGACACGGTAGTGTTGGGAACCCGTGTCCCTTTTGGGATTGTTGGTCCTATGTCGATTGAGGGACACGCCCCTCAACACGGGCGTGTACTGATTGACACGGGCATGTCAGGTGCTTGACACGGGCATGTCTAAGCCCGTATCCTGGTTTTGCTTGAGTAAGTTGTGTGCCGCTTAAGGGACATAGCCTGTGACATGGGCGTCTCACAAGCCAATCAGCCCTAGAAAGATGCTTTTTAGAGCAAATCGTGGTCGTTCATTTCCTTCTAATTGGATCATGTGGTCCAAGCTCCTTCCTGCTGTTATAAGGCTAAGGATTGAGAATTAATTCTCATTTCTTTTGGCCATTCTCTTTCTAAAAGAGTTAGAGAGAGGGGAGAGCAAGGAAGGAATAAGGAGAAGGATTTCAGTCGCCAGTGGAGCTTCAGTGATCCGAATCGAGAGCCAAGTTCAGCGTTGTGGAGGCAAAACCGTCCCGGTGATTACCATCCAGCTAAATTTCCATGGCTCCAAAGAGATCGTCAAGGGTAACGATCTCCTTCTTGGACAAGTGAAGTCCTACTTTATGCATGGGCATGGAACCCTCCACCAAGAGGTGGAAAGCGTATGCGATTCCAGCGGGTTGATAGTTGATATCCCTGGTTTAGTTTGCATCTAGATCCGGAAATAAGTAGTACGGAATAGGCATGCTATGTGAAGCCCATCTGGACGGTTAGTCTGGATTGGTGATGTTTATATTATGAAATGGAAAAGACTCTATGTATGTAACGAGTAGGTTACGAAGTTTGTGAGGATACTTGTGAGCTTCTTGTGTTGTATGCTCTGCATGTGTCGTATGCGATGTGGCCGTGAGAGCCATTCTTTGGGATTATGGAGCCTTTGTGTCATTAGAATGGTACACTCTACGTGAGCTATGTTCTTAAGCGGCACTATTATAAGAGATCGATTGGTGGCACTAAAAATGGGGGCAGCGGGCCTTCCCGGCTTGTTACACTCTGGTGGTAGGTCGATCAAGAGGTACTATGTACCTGCGTTGTGAGTGATCGATTGGTGGCAACGCAAATAGGGGGATGCGGGCCTTCCCGGCTTGTTACACTATGGGTGTAGGTCGATTTAGAGCACTTTGGTTGCCGTGAGGTGAACACCTCTGAGTGGTATGGGCGAGGATGTCTCCAACATACGTGTTGTAGTAGACTAGTGCCCGAACAACAAGTTCATAACCTCTAGTCGGTGGTGGGACCTTGACTTATTTGGTACACCGTAAGCATGCCCTTAGTGCACAGAGTGTCTGACATGAAGGCTGGCATTTGTGATGATGTTGTACGTGAGTGCACTTATTGTGATATATATATTGTGATTGCAATGCATACAGGGAAGGAACCACTCCCCCGGGTAAGGGGTAGGGTTGTTATAATTGGTCAGCTGAATGCTGACCGTTGCTTTATTTATCTCCCTTGGGGTGGACGTCCATATGCAGGTGTTTCCCTTGCTGGTGCTGACTTGGATTGAGCGGGCTGAAGCCTATGCTGCTGCTGCTTGTAGGAACTTGAAGGCCATGTAAAGAATTGGATTTCATGTGTGGCCGACCTGCGTGCTGATGTACAAAACCACCTCTTATAAAGTGAAACATATAAGGCCTTAAGGCTGTGAGCATTTGTGAGTTTGTATACATTCCTGGTGTTATACATAAATGTGTTATTTATATATTTAGTGAACATTTATTGGTTGAGTTCTTGCAAGTAATAAAATTATGCTAGAATGATCTGAGTTAAGATGCGAGTAAAAAAGTATTTTGATATTCACACGTGATTCAACTGTTTGTCTGTGAAATATGGCACGAGGCCCCGGCCGGACCCTCTGTTATATTCCATGTGACGGATGGAGGCGTTATAAAGTGGTATCAGAGGTTAGGTTTTGGTAGGGATCACATAATTGAACTCAAGAATATCCATAAGGAATGTGAGAGCATATATTAGGCATGTTTGCCATTTTGGAATGGACGTTAATAATGTCTTATTCCCGTATAGGTGACGAGGAGTGGAGCTGGGCAGTCTGAACCCCAGCGTTTGGATGAGAATGCGGTACAACTGAGGTGCCCACACCTCCTCCTTCTGCGAAAACCATACGCTTAGTTGCGGAGGCGCTATTTGCCATGTTTCAAGCACAGCCTATCAGGCAGGCAATGCCTGCAGTGGAGCCAGTACGGGTTGGTGCGAGGCAAGAACATGGTGAGTCTCTGATTGACGAGCAAGCAGCTGATGAGCAACTGAAGCAGTTTATGGAGTTTCTTCCTCCTAGGTTCGATGGGGCGGGTTCCCCAACCCAAGCTGAGTATTGGCTCGCAAGAGTGAAGAAGATCCTGACAGCGATCAGGACGGATGAGGGGCAAAAAGTTACTTTAGCTACTTTACTGTTGGAAGGAGAGGCGAGGCTTTGGTGGGATGAAGTGGAATTGCACTAATTGGTAGGCAGAGGCCTAGGAGAGATATCGATGGAGGAATTCTCTAGATTGTTTTGGGCAAAGTATTTGTCGGTATTGCGGCGAATTGCCATGGAGAATGAGTTTAGACGTCTAGTGCAGGGTGAGAGTACTGTTAAGAATTACCTGTATGAGTTTTCCAGGCTGGAGCGCTATGCGGGATCTACTTTTGTGGAAGAAGGGCGGAAGACGAATAGGTTCTATGAGGGACTTCGTGATGAGCTGAGGTTGGCGCTCTTGAGTTCGGTTAACCAAGGCTTCCAAGAATTAATAGATACAGCCTGTGCGCTGGAGAAGGATATGAAACGGGTGCATGGAAAGAGGTACTTTGCTATGACGAAGCCGGAGTTCAAAGTTCCGCGGTCAGAACTATCGGAATTGAGGAAACGAGATAAGTAGAGGTTCATGCCTGTTGAGCAAACTTATTCCGATGTTGCTTCGGGAGCAACATTTAGGCAAGGACGTGTGGAGACATGTACATGTTTTAACTATGGCAAGCAGGGACATATCGCCTGATATTTTTGGAGTGGCCCTTCAAAGGGTGAGAAAAAGACAGCTGTGTCATACATGGAAATGGGCAAGGTAGTGGCAGAGTCATCTGCATCCCGTGCGCAACCTCAAATGTACACTCTCGAATTGCAGGAGCCGCAAAGATCGAATCATGAAGTACAATAGGCTCGCGTGTATAATCTGGAGTTACAGGAGGCCGTAAAGAGGATTATCAAAGACGCGGACGAGCGGAAATTAAGTAAAAGAGTGTAATGTTGTTGTAATGCAATGTTGTATGTCTGTTTGTAAAAAAACTGTTGTTTGTGCGATGTCGTAGGGCGAGACAAGCTGCGACCTCTAAACTCTAAACCCGAGTAGTTTTTGTTTATATTGTAACGGAGTAGTTGTGTTGGTGTATATGTTGCGCTAAATTTCGGGACGAAATTTCTGTAAGGAGGGGAGGGTTGTAACACCCCAAATCCCAATTTGGAGTTCAGGCTGGCTGACATGGCATGGGACACGGGCGTGTCCCAGGGCATGTCCAGCACTATGTACTCGAGTGGGTCTTAAGTAGGATTCAAGTGGGGCTCGAGTGTGTCTCAAGTGAGGAACACGGCCTGGGACATGGGAGTGTCCCAGGGCGTGTCCTTCACTGTATGTCGCAAGTCCTCGACAAAAATGTAGTCAATAATCTTCGAGAGGCGACACGGTCTAGGATACGGGCGTGTCCCTAGGCGTGTCCTGCTCGGGCTCTTAGCCGGGCTGTGTCGGGTGAGGAACACTTAATGGATCACAGGCGTGTTCTGGTTGACACAGGCGTGTTAAAGGTGACACGGGCATGTTGGGAACCCGTGTCCTTTTGGGATTGGTTGTCTTGTGTCGATTGAGGGACACGCCCCTCAACACGGGCGTGTACTGATTGACACGGGCATGTCAGATGCTTGATATGGGCGTATCTAAGCATGTGTCCTTGTCTGGCTTGAGTCAGTTGTGTGCCTCTTAAGGGACATGGCCTGTGACACGGGCGTGTCACAAGCCGTGTCAGCCCTGGAAAGATGCTTTTCAGAGCAAATCGTGTACGTTCAATTCCTTTTATTTTGATCATGTAGTCCAAGTTCCTTCCTGCTATTATAAGGCTAAGGATTGAGAATTAATTCTCATTTCATTTGGCCATTCTCTTTCTAAAAGAGCTAAAGAGAGGGGAGAGCAAGGAAGGAAGAAGGAGAAGGATTCTGGCCGCATGTGGAGCTTCAGCGATCCGAATCGAGAGCCGAGTTCAGCGTTGTGGAGGCAAAGCCATCGCGGTGATTACCATCCGTCTAGATTTCCATGGCTCTGAAGCGATCGTCAAGGGTAACGATCTCCTTCTTAGACAAGTGAAGTCCTACTTTATGCATGTGCATGGAATCCTCCACCAAAAGGTGGAAAGCATAAGGGATTCCAGCGGGTTGATAGTTGATATCCCCGGTTGAGTCTGCATCTAGATCCGGAAATAAGTAGTACGGAATAGGCATGTTGTGTGAAGCCCATCTGGACGGTTATTCTGGATTGGTGATGTTGATATTGCGAACCAGAGAAGACTCCGTGTATGTAACGAGTAAGTTACGGAGTTTGTGAGGATACTTGTGATCTTCTTGTGTTGTATGCTCTGCATAAGCCGTATGCGATATGGGCGTGAGAGCCATTCTTTGGGATTGTGGAGCCTTTGTGGCATTGGAATGGTACACTCTACGTTAGCTGTGTGCTGAAGCAACACTGTTATGAGAGATCGATTGGTATCACTACAAATGGTGGGCAACGGGCCTTCCCGACTTGTTACACTATAGTGGTAGGTCGATCCAAAGGTACTATGTACCTGCGTTGTGAGCGATCGATTGGTGGCAATGCAAATGGGGGGCTGCGGGCCTTCCCGGCTTATTACACTACGGGTGTAGTTCGATCTAGAGCTCTTTAGTTTTCGTGAGGTGAACACCTCTGAGTGTAATGGGCGAGGATGTCTCCAAAATGCGTGTTGTAGTAGACTAGTGACCGACCAACAAGTTCATATCCTCTAGTCGGTGGTGGGACCTTGACTGATTCGGTACTCCATAAGCGTGCCCTAAGTGCATGGAGCGTCTGGCACGAAGGCCGGCCTTTGTGATGATGTTGTGCGTGAGTGCACTTGTTGTGATATATATATTGTGATTGTAATACATGCAGGGAAGGAACCACTGCCCCGAGTAAGGGGTAGGGTTGTAATAATTGGTCAGCTGAATGTTGACAGTTTCTTTGTTTATCACCCTTGGGGTGGACGTCCATATGCAGGTGCTACCATTGCTGGTGCTGACTTGGATTGAGCGGGCTGAAGCCCATGCTGCTGCTTCTTATAGGCCCTTGAAGGCCGTGCAATGAATGGGATTTCATGTATGGCCGGCCTATGTGACGATGTACGAAACCACATTTTGTAAAGTGAAACATGTAAGGCCGTGAGCATTTGTGAGTTTGTATACATCCTGGTGTTATATATAAATGTTTAATTTATATCTTTAGGGGACATTCATTGGTTGAGTTCTTGCAAGTAATAAACTTCTGCTAGAATGCTCTGAGTTAGAATGCGTGTAGAAAGTATTTTGATATTCGCACGTGATCCCGTCGTTTGTCTGTAAAATATGGCGTGGGGCCCCGGCCGGACCCTCTGTTATATTCCATGTGATGGAAGGAGGCGTTACAAATTAGTAGGAAAAACAACCTTCTTAAATGTAGTCTTATCTTGTGGAGCTTTCCCATTTGCTTTGGCTAAAGCCTTCTTGTCCGCCTTATTCTTTCGCTGAGCTTTATTTCTCCTAGAGAATTTACTAGGAGCATCAACATGGCCTAAGCCAGCACCCTTAGTCAGAACAGAGAACTCAGCAATAAGAGGAAGAACTATCTTGGGCTTAGAGAAACCTTCAACTAGTTTCTTTTCGACTTAAAGTTGCTCATCCAATCCCTTGATGATTTCTTCTTTCAAATCGAGGTGCCTAAGAGCCTTATTGTACTCATCAACTGCAGTATCTATTCTTCTCTGAGTGAGTCCATCTTAATGACTTCCTCTCTCAGAGAGCTCTCTACGGCCTTTAGAGACTTAATCTCTTTAGCCTAAGTTTTTACGACCTTTCGACATTTGTCGTAGGCCTTGATCAACTCCTTATACTGGGCCATGAGTTCAGACTCATCGTCAGAAGAGCTGTCCTGATGATCATGATCAGAGAAATCATATTCAGAGAGGCGTGTATGAGATTTTACCTCCCAAGTGAACTGGGGCTCTTCTTCTTCGTCAGTATGTGCCATGATCCCAAAGTAGGCTTCCTTTTCTTCACTTGACTCAGATGAGTCAGTGCCACTGAGAGTCTTGCCCTTTTTGGCTACCAGGCTTCTTTTTGTCTTCTTATGGTAAGAATATTTCTTCTCCTCTCTTTAGCCACCCTCCTTCTTATGGGGGCAATCAGTAATTACATGACCTAGCTTATTACAGCAGTAACAAACTATATCAGTAAAATATGTTTGTTCGGTTTAGACTTATACCTGTCGTGGCTACTTGAGCCCTTCTGTCACGATCACCATCATATCGTGATCTTCTGTATGAGGCATCCTTGCCTCTCCATTTCTTTTTCTTGTTCAAGAATTTCTTGAACTATCTTGAGAGCAGCGAGAACTCTCCTTCAGAAAGCTCTGAGCTTGAAGTACTTGGCTCAGATGATTCTTCTTCACTTTCTACTTGAGCAGGGGCAGGAGAAGAAACTTTGTACTTCCTTGAGCTATCTGCCTTCAGAGCGACAGACTTCTCCTTGGGAGAGAATCGACTCTTCTCTTCTTCAGCTTTTATAGAATTAATTTGAAGTTCATAGGACATCAGCTTTCCAAAGAGGTTCTGATGATTAGTCTCAGCTAACTTGCAAAATTTTATAATGGCACAGACTTTGTTATCCCACTCCTTTGTTAGGGACCTCAGAAACTTGTCTTTCAGCTCTCCATTTGAGAAGACTCGGCCATATACTCTTAGGTCGTTAACTATCTTGAAGAAGTTCTCAAAAGTGTCAGCAATGGTGTCCTTGGGTCCTTGCCGGAAGGCTTCATACTTCTGATTCAGAAGGGATCTTCTTTCATCCCTTACTTCTTCAGTACCTTCCATCAAGATGATCCGAGACTGCCACATCTCCTTAGCAGATTGGCAATGAATCAAATTCTACAGCATTGAATCGTCGACACCACGTTCTATAGTATTTTTTTCTTTCTTGTCTAAGGAGACAAGTGCAATCTCATCTTTGTCAAGATCCATCAGCTTCTTAGGAACTTGTTGTGCAACATCTATAATGGAGGCGGTCATGGGAACATAAGGACCTTCTTCAACAATCATGAAGATCCTTGGATCCACAGCTTCCATAAAGAATTTTATCCTTTCTTTCCACATTGCAAAATTATTCTTGGTGCACAAAGGAAGCTTGGCAAAATCCTTGGCTCTGTCGATGCTTGAATAATTCAAAGACAACTTGGGATAGATTTAATCAAGGAGTTAACCTTCTAATGATCAACCACCCTCTAATACCAATTAAAAAACGTCTAAGTTGTCTACCTAAATCACCTTGCGGGGGGTGAATAGGTGAGTTGTGCTACTTTTTGCGGAATAAAAACTTTAGCGATCTAATGCACAAGAAATAAACAATCATTCACAAAGGACACCAAGAATTATAGTGGTTCCCCAATCTTGGTTACGTCCAATTTCCACTCACCGATCTAGCAAAGAACTAGACTAGGCTACTCCACTAGTCTTAGATCAAAACGATCCTACCACTCGGAACAATGTTCCTACAATCTCGATCCAAACAGGGATCTACACTCGGAAGAAGAAAATTTCCTACAACTTGGAGAATAAATCTCTTACACTCGGAGAATAATCTCCTACAAGATTAAAAAGAAATTGTAGAATACAAACAGTAATCTTCTCAGATCTGAAAATCTCTCCCTAGGTCTTCTTTCTTGAACTTTGCGGCTTTATCAGAAATTGTAGAAGAAGACGCTCGACTAGATCTATTCTGAGAAACTTTGACTCACACAATCAAGGAGTAGATGGAGAATGATGAAACTCTTGATCTGTAAATCGATCTGGATCGAAATAAGTGCCTTTTGCGATTTTGAAGACGTGTGGCGGCGTCTATAGAATATGAAACTGTCAGCCAATGCAGAAACTTATAATAACAGGCTTAGGGTTAGTCATAATGACAGAACCTTTTTTAAGATCTCCATAACAGTAATAATCGTCATTAATGATGGCCACGTAGACCAGTCATATCAAGAAACTCAAAAACTAGATCTGTCAGGGACTTAAAGAATTTTCTGAAAAACAGTTCAGCATTTCTCGAGTAAGAAGTATACTACTCGAGTGAAATAACTGGCTCTCGAGTGAATGACTCTGACTACCCGAGATGAGATATTTCTGGAAATTCTAGAATAAAGAAAGACATCACTCAAGTTATTAATTGATCACTCGAGTGCTAGATATACTTCTCGAGAGGTAGACTTAAACTTCTCGAGAGCTTTGACTTAAAGAAAATTCTGGATGAAAGCTTCGATCACTCGAGTACTAAAACTAGACTACGTGAGTGCTAATCGAACAACTCGAGTGAGGTTAGAATCTTCTCGAGAACTATACTCTATCACTCGAATAGAGCTACTCAACTACTTGAGTACTCAGCTAGACTACTCGAGTACTTAACTTAGAAAATTTTCTAAGACTAAAAACTGAACACTCAAGAATTAGATAAGGTCTACTCGAGTACTGGACTTTGCTACTCGAGTGCTAGATTAAGGCTACTCGAGAAACACTTCCTATACTCGAGTTTCAGACATGACCTACTCGAGAGCTTCTAAGGTTTCTACTGGAGTACAATGAATCCACTTGAGTAAAATACTTGGAATATTTTCAGCTTTAAGAAAATTCACCTTCTTCATTCCAAACAGCATCAAGTCTTCCTTCATAAGTCCAAGTGCTTGAAAATGAAGTGTATCCCAATAGAGAGGCTACACATGAGTCAACACCATGGATCACACAATGAGGAATTACATTGTATAGTCCTGTGTTTGATGGCCCACTGTAGACTGACATTAGTCTACACTTGGCAATAAGTCCTGCAAACCCATACTTGAACAGGATATCAAATACAACCTAATTCATCTAAGTTCAAGGGTGACTTCATACAAAACTAGGTTATTGTGGATACAATACCCAACACTACATAAATCCTAAAACCTACCTAGAGTCATATTAGCACACATTAACCTATCTAATTGCACTCAGTAGCTAAGCACCTACAGATTCGACACATCATGACATATTCACACAATGTTAGCAGAGATTAACAATCCTAAATCAAACACTATACGTAATTGTTATGCTCTAGGTTCTAGTCATGCGTGTCCTAAGAAAGAACGATCCACAGTTTTTTTGTATTTTTGGGGTTTTATAATATTTTGTTTTGTTTTTTTAATATAAAAAATAATGCACATTGGTCAAATGAAAAATACAAAAAAACAAAGAACAAATAGACACAATTCAACACAACAGAATATCATGCATGATTTGAACGAGCATGGGACGTGAAATAATGAACATGCGATGTCTATATAACACAACATGATTATGCTCTACACACAATTTACCCAAGCAGTATGTCATCACACTAGCTCCGTACTAAGTGATGGATGGGAATCAAGAGCTATACAGACATGTTGTAGGTTGGGGTGTGAATCCTGTATGTATACAAATGAACCCTTCTCAACCTAACAATCTTTCTCCCCAGCACCACACAAGGACCTACTAGAACCCTTCCCCTATTAAGGACAAAACATGGATTATATGTTTGTGTCTCTAATGCACACAACCTTATGCCCCTGCTATTGTTAGATACATCACAGTGAATCTTGTGTTATCGTTCATATCAACTAAGAAAAGTGAGGTTACCAGCGCTGATCATCGAAAATTAATATGAAAGTGGGCTACCGCCAGCAATTTTGTTGCCACGGCGTGGTAGCTCAAAATATAAGATCCATCCCAGGTCAAATCCTTTGTACTTCCTTTTCCATTCTCTCACTTCCAAGCACTGTTCTTCTGTCGGCGCTTCCAAAATCTAGGTAAATATCTCTCCTTTTTCCCCATCATTTTTATATATGTTTAGATTAAAGTGTAATTCGTGGAGATCTTGTCATTTTGGGCATGATTCGTGGGGATTTAGAAGGTTTTGGAGTTTGATTTTAGGATTTTCATCACGAATCTTGTTTGATTTCTCGAATCTGACTTATATGAGCTTGGATTGCTTTCCTATTTAGGTTTTTAAAAGAAATTTGTTAAAAAATGGATTTTCAGGGGAGATATGGTTGAAGGGGATGGAGTCCAGTAAATCACGCTATCGCGAGGCGGTAGCAGATTACCGTGATGCGGTAGCCCCAAGAAAAAAATTCTTTTTTTTAACGAATGGAATTTTCCGTGTTTTCAAGGCTATTGCTTCTTCCAGCTCCCATCTACCACGATGAAGTTTCTCTAACAGATCTCGAGTAACCCTATCCACATTCCCTACAGTGGGCGAGGCGACTATAAGCGTGCGTATGGTCTTCAATATTGATGACCAATTCACTCATATTTACAACTATCTAGATCATCCGGAAATACTTTCTGTGATCTCAATGGGTGACCTATTTTCTTCGATGTTAATTCGAGAATTCTACAATAATCTCTGAGATCCATCTCACATATAGCTGGATAGGGTAATGTAGTCCTGTATAGGAACCCAAATTATCACAATACTGCATGAAGATCTGGAGAGGCGCTATGTCTGGTTCTAAGGTAGGGAGCGACTCGATATCGTCGAGTCCTTCATATCAACTAGGGTCTAAAGGGAGATCAATAAGGTTCTCCATAGTGTGGAAGGGTGTTGAGATATTATCACTATCGTGAACAATCTCACTCCTGATGCCTGCATCATCCAAGATATTCTTTACTGCTCGCTGATGTTCAAGTCTAGGGACACAAAGAAGATAATAGCCCTGCTCTATATGGTAACATACTACACCCAGGCTAATAAGCCATTTACCGTATCAGATTTACTTCTTTCAATGATGCGCTATATATTTAAGCTTAAATCTCCCGAGTGCCAACAACTAAACAGTCTGTCATTGGGGGGAGTTATCCAGAGTAACCTCATGGTGAAGTATCTGGCCATCGAATGGTCGTAGTACCCGATTGATAGCTGCCAACTGATCTATAGAGTAGGTAAGATTCCGACTTCATCATGATCATGGCCACCTACAGCACAACCTCCTTTACGCCGTGGAAGATCCCTTAGGGAGACCAACCGGGATATCTATGGGATGGTGGAGGAGCTGGGGCGGGAGATTAGGCAAACGACTAAGGAGGTGAAGGGCGTGAAGAAGATGTTGAAGAAAATGATGAGCAAGCTAAATATTTCCCTGACTTCTTCAGTGGAATAGCATCCTATGATTTTTCATTTTGTATTTTGATGTTGTACTTAAAATAGGTTGAACACTTATGACATTTTACTGTGACCTCTTTTGCTGGTAGTTATACTAGTAGTAATATTAATCATGTGTTTAATTTTGTTACTTTTGATTAGCTTTGTGATAGTACCCTGCTTAACAAGATTTTTTATCGTTCTTCTTATTTTTGTGAATATATTTATCGTGTTGGTTCAACCATATAATCAAAAATAATAAAACACAAGAAATGATAGACCAGAAGAAAGGGGAAAAAATTAAAACTAGTAAGCATATCGTGAAATAAGATGTAGTGTTGTTCATTTTGAACTTACTTCAAGCAGTTTATGGATGTTATTAGATAGGAGATATAGGTATACAATTGCGACCGTGTGGGGCGGTTCTCATGGCTACACAAATGCTGCGTGATACACCTAGGGAAAATAATGATGGATGTGCCCTTTCTAGTGGAATAGATGCGTCATTTTTCACAACAAGCCTCCATTCATACTTTGGCTTAATATTGTTTTTATATTGGAAATTTCCATTTAGAGTTTTACAAGTCCTTATATGGCAATCTTCAGTTGAACAATATTACATTGGAGGTTTGGATATATTGAAGTTATTCTCTAAGTTAAGATTATGTCGCTTTACATAAGGACTCATAGTATAGTGATTTTTCAAAGGAAATTTACATTTATTTGATTTTAAGCAGGGAGTAATTTGTTTTTGCAAGTGAAGGTAATTTCTATGTTTAGGAATAACACTTGCTTTAGTTTGAGGTTTCCTGCTCCCTTTGATTGACTCAGTTATTATATGATAGTTCATATTCAACATACTTTCGGGTTTTGCATGAAACTTAGGAGTTGGGTTTTATGAGTTTTTAATCATAATTTCCTTAAGCATGTTGATTTTTGTAATTAATTCTTTATTTTTAACTTTGAGATTATGTCTAGCTTTATTATATGCAATTATGTTGTTTTTAAAAGTGGAGACTATAGATTCAATATGAGCTTCGTACTTACTCCTGAATTCAACAAAAGTCTCATTCATCTGCTTAATATTAATTTTATAATCATTGCATCTAGCGCAATCGCTTTTCAATTATGAGTTTTCTAAACATAATCTCTCATTTAGTTCTTTTGCTAAACAAAGCTCTTTTTCAAGATCCTTGTATTTTTCTTGTAGTTTAGTGCAATTTGTACAAGGTGTGGAATGTTTATCTAAGGAGTATATGCGATAGCTAGGCATACCACTAGTAGATTCTATATTGGCATTTTCTTTCAAACTATTATCTTCTAAACGTAATTCTTAGTTAATACTTTTCAACTCCTTAATTCTACGTTTAGCCGCATCTAGCGCATACAATATAGAAATAAAGTTATGCAAAAGGAGGGAATTTGATTTTCTTACAGTGCTCTTGGATGAGGAAGGATTGGAGCATAGAGTTTCTTTGACTTCTTCATGTGTTCCCCCATCCATAGTTGAGATTTCATCTTCCCTTTTCTCGTGATGTGGTTATTATGTTCTTCTCCAAGATCAAGTCTCCATTTTGTTCTTCACTTAGATCTATGAGAATTTGCTCAGAATCCTCATCTGCAGAAAGATACCTATAAGTAGAAAGAAGAAATTTCCATATATCATAGGCAGTGGTAAGTGTGTAGATGAGTTGAAAAATATCTTAACCAAGCCCATAAAACAGACTATTCATAGATTTGGCATTTATATAACACTTGTGCTTAGTTAAGTTATTTGGGGGAATTATATAAGTTATGTTCCGCACTTCTATATCTAGTAGTATAAGGAATTTCCTCATAAGTATTCTCTATTCTTAATAGTTCACTTCTGTAAATAGAGGTGGTGCTAACAAATGTTTTGTGGATGATTTTTCATCCCCACTAGTTGATTCGAGATCAGGGATGGCCATTATTCTCGGTGGTGAACTATTTTGGAATAACCTCGCTTTGATACCACTTGTTGGATATAGTTTCCAACCTTAGAGGGGTGAATAAGGTTTTAAAATTTAATTAAAAATTTGAATAGTTTTATCCAGGAAAACTAGTTCTGGAAGCTACCGCGGGGCACTAGCTTGCTAGCACGCGATGATAGGTCACAGAACTCGTTTTCCTAAACCAATTTCTCCTTAAAGATGCACACACCCTAAATAGATCTACCGACAAAAAACGACAACGTCACACGTAGAATAAAGAACAAATAATAAATTTATTCAATAAGAAATGAATGTGTTTTACAATTATAAGCAACTAGATCTCCATGATACCTGTGATCGGAGGCGGTGAATTTTAAATTTCCTTTTGGTTCTATACCGATCCACTACATGGACTGGTTGGCTCTCTCCCTTTCCCTCCAGGAAAAGTCTTCGAGCTGACTTTTCACCTTCACATAAGGAAGTGTCTTAGAGCTCCACTTGATCCCCTGATCTAGACGTCCCTTCCCCGGGACGATTTCTCACAAAATCCTTCCTGACTTCTGATGACCTTCACCGATCGATTTTCCTGACCCCAAACAAAAAGCCAAGAGAAAAATATAAAAAGAGTAAAGAAGATTTAAAATTTATTCTCCCTCAAGACGATTCCTCCATTAAGCGGTCCATGACCAGTGCTAACGATCTTTGTTTGGTTGCAACCAATCAACTCCTCTTGGTCGTTGTAGTCCTTTGGTCGCTGGAGATCTTTGTATGTGAATGGGAGGGAGGCGGATTTCTCTTTCTTCAATGGAGACGGTGGAATGCTACTCAGAGGTGACACACGAACCCTAAAATGAAGTTCTGTCTCTCTTGATTCGTCCAAGGAACAAAAAGTAAAATCCTTTTATACAGCTTTGAAAAACAGGTTACCACTAGTGGTAAGACTAGCGCCCGGCGGTAGGTCATTGCGCATTGATGTGACAGCTGTCCCGCAGTTTTGAAAAATATTTGAAAAAGAAATTTTTCTGCTTTTTCATTCTAGCGCGGTGTGGTACCCAGCTATCGCCCGATGATAACACAATCTTCACAACAAAGCCATCTCGATGATCGTTGAGAGAGCTTGTGCTACCCGATAGGAAGTTAGCAATGTGCGGTAGGTCACAGAATGTATGTCCAAAATAAATCCCAAGGGTATCGTTAGTGGTAGCTCTAGATCCATGCGGTAGGTCCTCGATTGCCCGTTCAAATTAAATCCACGCTAGCGCTCGGCGGTAGTGCTAGCGCTCGGCGGTAGTGCTAGCGCACGATTGTAGGTCACAGAGTTGAGTTCTTCAATTATTTTGAACCTGTAAACTGTACACTATACTAAACACAGGTGTGATAAAAAATAACATAGGATTTGATATTGTCTAACTAATGAGTTGTGAACCGTAGTCTCCAACAAAATAAACTTTCTTTTTTTTCTCAAAATTATCAAGCTCTCTACTTTGTTCACTTTAATTTATCTTTGAATTTAATTGCATTGAATTCATATATCACGAATATGTTCATTGGTCCTAGATCCATATCCTAGATTATGTTGAGAGGTTGTGTATACAAGGAGATCACTCAAAGATAAAAGGAGTTGAATACACTCCTCGAGAGAGGACAACATAAAGCTTCAGTATTGGAGTCAAAATCAGTAGTGGGGTTCACTGCCATAAGCAAGCTTAAGGTTTTCGACTAGCAAAGAGGTCTTAATCGATTAACCTAAGGTTAGTCAAAAGCGTATTATTGAGAGAGGCACTTTCGTATTTTAGGAACCTTTGTGGTCAAAGTAAGTAATGTAGAAGCTTGCATTTCATTTTGTATTTAAAGTTTATTTTAATCTAAAGGGATTCTAGATCAAGTGATAATCTTTCTCTCAATAGTTTAATCACACTTTTTATCTTTTTGCAAACCACATTTTTATATTCCTATAAAATAATATTAATTTGTGTGAGTAGAAGTAATCAACAGGTCCGAAAAAATACGACACTTGATATTTTATTTTAAAATATCTTATACTATGAATGATGGGTGTTCTTGCCTATAGTTCATAGAATTTGTAGATATTATTAATACTAAATTTTACCCATCAAAGTCACACTAGGGAAAAACACTAAACACGAGACTATGTTTGCTGGTTTGCGAGGATTGAGTAAGATATTTATGTCTACTCTCCAAGTGGTCAAGGCAGTTCAAAAAGTCGTGGAGTTATTCTTCATGTTGTTGGAGGCTTTAGAGATAAAGCCTAGTTTGAGTGATGTTCTTATAGTGTCGGATATTGTGGATGTGTTTCAGAAAGATCTCCATGGAGTTCCACCTAGTAAAGATCAGCATCACTATTGAGTTAGTGCTAGGCGCGAAACCTATATCACCCTCACCGTACTATGTCGTGCTAAAAGAGAAGATTAAATTAAAGGGTTAGTTACAGGAGTTGCTAGGGCAAGGCTATATACGTCCAACTATGTCTCCTTGGAGTGCACCGGTCCTTTTTGTCAAGAATAAGGACAGAAGCTTGCATCTATGTATCGACTACCGTGAATTGAATATGCTGACAGAGAAAAACAAGTATCTGATTCCGAGAATTGATGATTTGTTTGATCAGCTGGTTGGATCAATTATGCACTAAAAGATGGATTTGAAGTCCAATGATTATCGATTGAGGATTAGGGAAAGTGATATTCCCAAGGCAACATTTAGTACACACTATGGACATTATGAGTAGACCGTGATGTAGTTTGGTTTAACAAATGCGCCATATGTATTCTTTGATCTAATGCACAGAACCTTTTGATATTATCTGGACTGATTTGTGATTGTCTTTATAGATGATATATTGGTGTAAACTCGGTCAAAAGAGGATCTTGAAAATCATTTGTGAGTTGTTCTATATACCCTGAGGAGGAGTCGAATTGATTCCAAGTTCTATAGAGTGAGTTTAGGCTATCATCAGTTGCATTTATTGTGCATATAGTTAGTGGAGAGGGTATTATTGTGGATTTGGTGAAGTTTATTTTGATATAGGAGTGGCCTATTTTGATAACTGTGGAGGAAGATAGAAGTTTCCTTATGTTGGAACCCCACCTATATTAGGGTTGATTTGGGCTAGGTTCACTGTTAGGATTATTATATGAATCAACATGTATAGTCTAGGGTCATAGGTATTTATCAGGGTCAAGGTCAGTTAATAACCTAAATTGATTGGTTCTCACCTTAAGAAGACTTAGAGACAGAAGACCTCTAGAGAAAAGCAGTTTTCTAAGAGATAGAAAATTCGTTCGAAGATTAGCTGAACAGTTCTCGACTTTTGTCGATCTCAGATCGACGAACTAAGATTTCTTCTCTGAGTTGAGTTTAATGAAAGCCTAGCTGAGATCGACGAACTCCGACCTCACCTCAGTAGTTTAGCTCGACAAAAGACTATTCTGTTCGATGAACTTGGAGCTCAGATTGGCAAGTTAATTTTCTAGTCAACAATCTTGGAGCTCAGCTCGACGAAGGAGTGGATTCAGTTCGACAAATTTGGATCTCAGGTCGATAAAAATTAACTGAGTTCGACTAATTTCTCCCAGGTTCAGTTCGACTAATTCTCTGTTGATTTTAGTCCGACTAAGGCAGATGAATTTCAAATTATATTATAATATGTCTGTAATGCTCTGATAATTAATGCAAAATATTCTTATGAATATAGCCATTCCATGGCAACATTAATTATGGTCTTCATAGAGTTACTATTTAGCTTATTTTATTGGGTCAGTTGGGGAAACTTATTAAAGACAAATTCTAGTCGTTCAACTCCCAGAATTTCTGCAGTCAGTCAAGGAAAGGAATTCAAAATTCAAAGGCTGAAATCTGCAAGGAATATATAAGGATTATTTTTCAAGATAGCTGCAAGTTAGTTAGCTATGACAAAAAAGAATAATTTACAGAAAACTGAAAGAAGAATAGCTCTCATACAACTCAAGTTCTTCATCAGTTTTTGCTTCAGGGCTTTCAAGAGACAATCCATCAACATCTATTTAAAAGCTTCCTAAAGATCAACAAGCAATCTGAAGGCCTACAACCTGAGCAAAGCTTCCATTCTCCTGAACTATTCTACATCTCAGGGGGAGCTTTCACAATAATAGCAATCCACTAGTCTTCTCAGAATATTAAGAAAGAGAAGTCAATATCAAATTTCTTTTTACTTTACTATAAAAGGGTTTTTAACTCCCTTCTAAAGTTATCCCTTTGGTTGTTAAGTCTCCTGATCAAAAGAACTAGTTTGGTTTTTGAGCACCTGGTCAAAATCTCAAAGGGTTGTTAGATCTCCCTTGAAAATAGATCTTGTGGTGACTGGGCACCTGAGCAAAAACTTGTGGTGGCAGGGTACCTGATCAAAAACCTTTAGTGGATTCCTACTAGTGTGGTAAAAGAGTGGATGTACCCATGTTTTAGGGGAAATGCTATAAAATCTTTGTGTCGTCTGGTTGATCTATTTGTTATTTTCTGTGCTGTGATTTTCTGTATTTTATTTCTGCCTATCTACATATAAATATCACTTATTTTAATCTGCAAAAAAAATAATCAAAAGATTTTTAAGACTCTATTCAACCCCCCCCCCCCCCCCCCCCCGTCTAGAGTTAGTGTGATCTATCCCTTCACTTTCAATTGGAATCATCGGGAAAGTTTGTTTGGTTTCACAAGCTAACAACTGAACCAAAAGACCTTTGATAGATCCTATTTACTCTAGTCTGTATTTTATATCATGGCACAAAAAAAAGGAGTATTCAATCACTAGACCTCCAGTGTGCAATTTGAATAAGTTTGCACTTTGGAAGGCAAGGATTAGGCTTTATATGAATTCCATTGATGAATACATATATAATTCTATTTTGATAGGTCCCCCACTACCAGTGGTAACAACAAGTACCAGTGCAGTGCCACCACCTGAGTAGACTGAAGCCCAAAAGAAGGGCAAGATTGCTAATGCTAAGGAAATGAATATTCTGGCCCAAACCATGTTTGATGACATATTTTAGAAGGTTACTGAATGTACTTCAGCAAAGACCATTTGCGATTCCCTCAACCAAATGGTAGCAAGATCTGCTGATGAAAGGAAAGATAGGAGATCCCTTCTCATTTCATAATATAAGAATTTAAAGAAAGAAGAGTCTGAGTCAATTGCAGAAATGTATAATAGACTCAGCTTGATTATCAATGAGCTTAATAACTTGGACAAGAACATCTCATTAACAGAAATTAATGATAAGATTCTTAAGTGCTTCCCCAGTACATAAGATTCTAGGATCTGGCCAATCAAGGAGGCCAGAAGTCTAAATGATATTTATACTTAGTCATTATTAGGCAAGCTCAAGTATTATGAGCAGCTTATCAAAACCAGGGAAGCAGCTGAACAAAAGAATTCTACCTCAGGAAGGAAGGAGTAAAGTATTGCCTTCAAGGCATCTGAGGAATCAGAAGCGCTACCTGCCAAAGAAGATCTAATTAGTCTATTAGCTAAAAGATTTGACAAAATGGCTAAAAAGGACTTCAGAAGAAGGTCAACCAGAAAGGAGGACAAGCCAAGGTATGACAAGACTCCTATTAAGGAAATTGTTTGCTATGGATGCAAGAAGCTAGGACACATTCTCCCAGAATGTCCAAAGGCTCAAAAGAAGGATAAGATAAAAGAGAAAGAGTCTAAGAAGCACTCCAGCAAGCCCTCCTCCAATAAATACAAGAAGAAGAAGGAGAAGGGATTTGTGGCTGAGACCTGGAGTGACTCAAAAGAAGAAAATTCATCCAGTTCTATTGAGGATGAAGAAGAGGCAAAAGCCAGAGAGATCTGCTTGATGGAAATTGATGCATCATGCAGCCACTCAAAAGCTGAAGAATCAGTAGCAGAATTTGAATTAGAAGAGGACCAGGTAATAACTTCTTTTGATTTCACTTCTGATCAATTTAAAACTGAATTCAAACTCCTACGTAATGATTTAATTAAATCTTAGAAGGAAATCAAACTTCTTAGAGAAAACAAATTGAATATGACAATCTTTTTTCTGAAAACATCAAACTGAAAGATGAATTAGACTTAGCTTCAGACCAAATTATTTCATTAAAAACTAAATTAAATGAGACTAAAGAATTTGAAGAATCCCTTAATGGGATAAGCATCAAATTGATGAATATCACAAGCACAGTCAATGCCAGGCTTAATGGTAAACTGGGCTTGGGAGCTTCATCAAGTCTGCCTCCTCTTCTTAAGAAAAACATTCTTTCTACCCCTGTTAAATTTATATCTCAAAAAGGCAAAGAAAAAATAAGAGATAATAACCAACAAATTGAAGTGTTTCAAAAACCTAAACAAAAGAAAAAGAAAAAGGAAAATTTTATTAAAATAATGTTCAACATTTTTTGTTGAACCAAGATCGACGAAATGTATATGGTTCGTCGAACTCAGATCGACGAACTATGAATGCAGATTTTTTATATAACTATTCTTCTAACTGCGATCGACAAAATCAATATGGTTCATCGAACTGTGATTGACGAAATTGGGGCGTAGAAAATGAATATTTTCATTCTCTAAGTGGAGTTCGACGAACTCATCCCTATTCGTTGAACGCAGATCGACGAGCTTACTATAATTCGTCGAACCCAAAAAATTATAACAGAAACCTAAATTCTTTTAGAAAATTTATTCAACCTAGATCTTTTATTAATCCCTTTACTTATTAGATAATTCTACCTAGAAGATTTCACTCCTTAGGATATAAAGAATAAACCAGAATTCTCTTTCATTTCAAGTTATAAATTTGAGAAGAATCAAGGACGCAAGGTTACCTGGGTTAAGAACACCTAATTTATTTTCATGCATGTGATGAACTATCCTATCACAGAGCAACAGTGATACTTGGATAGTGGGTGTTCAAAACATATGATAGGAAGCAAGGGAAATTTAACTGATTACAAGTAAAAGCTTGGCACAAAGGTGATCTTTGGAGACTCCAACTGTGGCCAAACAAAAGGATATGGGAATGTAAAAGTTGGAGCTGTCACCTTCAGGAAGGTAGCCATATGAGTGGTCTCAAGCATAACCTGATATCCATAAGCCAATTATGTGATGAAGGTTATCAGGTATCATTTAATCAATCTTGTTGTGTTATTACTCATGATAACAAAAAAATTATCTTAACTGGACTTAGAGAAGGCAACATATATGTAGTAAATTTTAAGTCTGCTATTTCAAACATTTGTTTATTTAATCAGAATAGTAATACTAATGATTTATGGCATAAAAGACAAGGACGTGTTAATTTAAGAAATATTGCTAAACTATCTAGGGACAACCATGTTAGAGGATTGCCTTCTGGCCCCTACAAGAAGGAAATCTCTGCAGGGGCATGTCAATTATGCAAGCAAACTAAAAATAGTTTTAGATCAATTAATAAGAGTGATTCACCCAAAATCTTGTATTTGCTACACATGGATCTTTTTGGATCCATTGTTGTACAAAATTTTGGAAGGAAATCTTACACTCTAGCTATTGTAGATGACTTCTCTAAATTCACTTGGGTGTTCTTTCTGAGAAACAAGTGAGATAACTTTAAAGTTCTTACAGACTTTCTTAGGAGCATAAAGATTTAGTACTATACTCAAGTTGCATTGATCAGAAGTGATCATGGTACTGAGTTTGAATCTCTTCTTATGCAAGAATTCTATGAGAATGAAGGTATAAGGCATTGCTTCTCTACTCCTAGAACTCCTCACCAAAATGGGGTAGTAGAAAGGAAAAATAGAACCCTTATTAAAGCTGCAGGGACATTACTTTCAGATGCTTACTTGCCCTTATCCTTTTGGGCAGAGGCTGTAAGCACAACAAATTATGTTCTAAATAGAATTTTAATACATAAACTTAAGGGTAAGACTCCCTATGAATTGCTTAAAGGAAGCAACCTAAAATAGATTATTTTAATGTATTTGGTTGTAGATGTTATATTCACAATAGTAATAAGAAACATCTTAGAAAGTTTGAAGCCAAAGTTGCAGAGGGAATTTTTCTTGGATATTCCCAAGTCAGCAAGGCTTATATGGTATTTAACAAATCAACCTTAAAAATGGAAGAGTCTGTACATATAACTTTTGATGAAGCTAATATGTGTTACAAGGAGAATGATTCTTCTACCAGAGATACATTGTAGGTACTCCTTCTATGTAAGAAAGTGGATGACTTAAACCTCACCCAAGAGGTTACATTGCATCCTTCTCCACAGATTGATGAAAAAAGTGAAGAAAAAATTGTTGGAACAGTTTAACCAACAACAACTAACATAATTCTACAAGAGGAATTAATTCCCCCAAACTATTTAAAAGATAGGGATAAATCTTATGTTTACTCTAGAGATAAATATATATAAGGAGAAAAAGAAATCAGAGCACACAAATAAAGAAATAAACATGCAAGCACAGAT
This sequence comes from Platanthera zijinensis, assembly GCA_039513925.1. Taxonomy (NCBI): domain Eukaryota; kingdom Viridiplantae; phylum Streptophyta; class Magnoliopsida; order Asparagales; family Orchidaceae; genus Platanthera; species Platanthera zijinensis. The sequence continues at coordinate 153,517,578 of CM077087.1, forward strand.
GACACAAGGATTATGGTGGTTCCCTAATAAACCTGGGTACATCCACTCTTCTACCACCCTGGTAGGAATCCACTATAGGTTTTTGATCAGGTGCCATGCCACCAAAATATCTATTTTCTAAGGGAGATATAGCAACCCTTTGAGCTTTTGATCAGGTGCCCAAAAACCAACATAGGTTTTTTATCAGGTGCCCTGCCACCAAAGAGTTTACTTTTGAAGGGAGTAATAACCCTGTACATAGGAAAGGAAAAAGAAATGATGTTGTCTTCTCTATCAATGATCTGAGAGAAGACTAGTGGATGTTGATGATGTCAAAGCTCCCCCTGAGATTTTGTAGATGATCAGGAAATGGAAGTTTTGCTTCAGGGTGTATGCCTTTGGATTGATGTTGATCTCCAGCAATCCTTTTAGACTGATTTTGTATTTTTGTCTCTTGAAAGCTTGGAGCAGATGAAGAAGATCAAGAGTTGTTCAGGAAGATGCTTTTTGCCGAGAGTTCTTCTTCTTTGAGAAAAAGCCTTCTTAATTTTTCTCTCTCTTATCATCTGTGAGATATAATTATCTGTATATTTATTGCCTGGAGAATTCAAATATTTGAATTCTTTCTGTCTATGGAATGGCTGAATCAATTCCCAAGAATGGAATCTGCCTTGAGAAATCAATTTGCATTTAATCTCTGTAATAAGCCATATTTAATGTTGTCATTCAAATGGCTATATTCGATAAAAATATATAGCATTAAATCTGAGAGCTATAAATGCCTATAGTTAAGCCTTAATAAATTCTGCCAGCTGTAAATAAATCTGTTAGAAAAAATGCACAGGAAATCGCCAAACTGAATTTTAAAGCTTCTTGAAACTGAGCTCGGAGATCGTTGATCTCAGCTCGGAGATCGTTTATCTCAGTTCAGAGATCGTTGAGCTGAGCTCGGAGATTTTGAATTGTAAAATCGTTGAACTGTGTTTTACAGCTTTCTTTGAGCTGAGCTAAGAGATTGTTGATCTCAGCTCAGAGATCGTTGAACTGAGTTCGGAGAATTTCTTCCAGCAATTTTTTGAACTTCAAATCTAAACTTCTCTGGAATTTTTTTGAATGAGAAAACCTAGAAATAATCCTATGACCCATGACTATATTTTTTGGGTCAATCTAATCATCCTAATAATGATCCTTGCCCAAATAAAAACTAGGGTTCCAACACTGTTGATGAACCAAATCCTCCTACTGATCTTGTCACACTTAGAGATCATCTCATATCTCAAGTGATATGAGACATATCGGTTGGTGTGCAAACAAGGCATCAACTCAACCAAGATTTGTTGCATGCTTGCTTCATATCTTAGATTAAACCTCAATCCATAAAATATGCAGAGCAAGATACAGACTGGATTATTGTAATGCAAGAGGAGCTCAATCAATTTGAGAGATGCAGTGTTTGGGATTTAGTTCTAAGACCCAAAGACTACCCAGTCATTGGAACTAAATGGGTTTTCAGGAACAATTTGGATGCTCAAGGATCAATTGTACGGAACAAAGCAAGATTGGTAGCTCAAGGCTATTCATAGGAGGAAGGAATTGATTATTACCAGACCTTTGCCCCTATTGCAAGGCTGGAGGCTATAAAAAAATTTCTTGCATATGTAGCATATAAGAAATTCAAAGTCTACCAAATGGATGTCAAAAGTGCATTCCTTAATGGTGAACTCAAAGAGGAAGTCTATGTGGAGCAACCAGTAGGTTTTATCTCTTCAACTCATCCCTCTTTTGTTTTTAAGTTGCATAAATCTCTCGATGGTTTAAATCAAGCTCCAAGATCTTGGTATGAGACCCTAACTAGCTTTCTTTTAGGGCATAAGTTCACTAGGGGCATTGTAGATAGGACTTTGTTTATTAGGCATCATAAAAATAAAATTTTGCTAGTACAAATATATATAGATGACATCATATTTGGCTCTACTGATTCCAAACTATGCAAAAGTTTTTCTGACCTGATGCATTCCAAGTTTGAAATGAGTTGCATGGGTGAGCTTTCCTACTTCCTTAGTCTTCAAGTGAAGCAATCCCCTGATGGCATTTTCATCTCCCAATCCAAATATGTTATGGAGCTAATTAAGAGATTTGGGATGTCTGATGCCTCAGCTATGAAAACACCCGTGGCTTCTAATGCTATGATTGATTCTGATGAACATGGCAAGCCAGTTGATCAGAAAACATATATGGCTATTGTTGGGTCCATGTTATATCTCTCAGCTAGTAGGCCAGATATAATGTTTGCTACATGTCTTTGTGCTAGGTTCCAAGTGAATCCTAAAGAATCTCACCTTATTTTACTAAAAAGAATTTTGAGATATATAAAGGGTTGTCCAAATCTAGGACTCTGGTATACAACTGAGTAAGAATTTGAATTAACTGGATTCACAGATACTGACTTTACTGGATGTAGAGTTGAAGGAAAAGCACATCAGGAATATGCCAGTTCCTTGGAGATAGGCTTGTGTCTTGGTTTTTTAAGAAACAGACATCTGCGTTAACTTCAACTACTGAAGCTGAATATATAGCAGCTCGTAGTTGTTGTTCACAAATTTTGTGGATTCAAAACCAACTCTTGGATTATGGTTTCATTCTAAATAATTCAACTATATTTTGTGATAGTGCCAGTGCCATTTCCATTGCACAAAATCCAATGCATCATAGTAGGACCAAGCATATTGAAATTAGACATCATTTCATTAGAGATTGTGTGGACAAAAATATAATTAACCTTGTCTTTATATCTACTGATTTACAAAGAGCAGACATCTTCACTAAGCCTTTAAATGATAAGAAACATCTGTTCTTCCTTAATCATCTAGGCATGATAAATGGGGAAGGCATAATTTAATTTTTTTATGAGTTCAATGATTAGGACACAGTTCATCGAACGAAGATCAAAGATCTATGAACTCTTCGTTAAAAGTTCATCGAACTGAGATCGACAATCTCTTCTATGAGAAACCTTTTGTCGAATGGAGATCAACGAATTTGTTTCAGAAAATATTTCGTCAAATGCAGAATGACGATAAGTTTTCTCTTCTTCCATCTTAGATCGACGATCTTGTTTTCTATTTTGAAAATTTCGTCAAATAGAGCTCGAATTTTGTGTTTCTCGTTGGACGGAGTTCGACTTTTCGTATTCTGAAAACTTATATCTAGGTTTTCATCAAACTCAATCTCGCGCTTTCTTGTTCCCTTGCACTTGACCTCTCTCTCATTTTTCAGGAAAATAATGGCAATCTTCACGGCGGTACTCTCCAACATGAAGTTCGATGCCAGTTTTGATATAGACATTGATTCATTTGCTCACTCCGATCAAATCTTCACTTATATTCTGAGATTATTTTAGGAGAAGCAGCTAAGGAAGTTTATGACGACTCACATCAAGCTTCCAGTCCCAGAGTTTAAAGAATTGGTTTATACATCCTCCTCACTAGATGCAACAATCCTCATCGGCATAATATATAAAGAATAGGTTCCCTTGACGCCTGTAACTTTATCTGAACCTTTTGATTTTGTTACTGGAAATGATGATATAGAGATGAATAGTTCCGAGTATAATGATATGTTGATTAAGATGGGTCACTCCGAAGGAAACCCTAGCAAGCTGTTGAAGAAAAACATATCGGTGGAGTACAAGTTTTTGGCTGACATATTTGGGAAAGTAATCCTGGGTAAAACATATTGCCCACTATTACATTACAAGGCATCCATTTCTACTGATGAGTGCTTTGCTGAATAAAAAGTCAGTGAACTGGGGATGTATCTTGTTTGACTCCATCAAGTAGAAGAACACCAAGAAGGATGTTTGTTATGGGAGGATTCTGGGCTTATTTCTGCAAGCCAGATGCCCACAGTTGTTGGTCTCTCAGAACATCTTCATAAATGCTTCCAAGAGGCTGACCTCAGCCCTCTTTTGCAAGTGGGAGAGAGTAATCTCAAAGCCCTCGAGGGCCTCTTCCTCCAGAGTTACAGAGGACACAAGGATAGGTGATGTCACTCCTCCAAACCCTGCAGAAGTTCTTGCTTCTCCTCCACCACCATCTTCTAGACTACCTTCACCTCCTCCACAACAACAAGAATCTACCATTGTTACTGAAGAAACCCCATCCACTATCATCCCTCTAGCTTCATACATACCATCTTCACCTCCTCCATCTTCTCTACCACACCACCTAAAGACTATCCCATCCACCTCTATAATTCTAACACAAACATCTCCAACCTTCAGTCTGATGTCATCATCATCATCTCCATCTCCATCTCCAAACCACTCTCCACATCATTCCCCCATCTAGGAAGAAATCCCTACTAAAATACCACCAGTCATTCCACCCACATTTTCTCCCAACAAAATCCATAAACAATCCCTCCAGTTCAACATTCTGACCTCCCACCAATCCTCACCATCTGCTCCACCTGTGGAGGCAGATCTTCTCCTCCTCCATCTACACCAGCTCAACTATACATAGACTTTTCTACTATAGCTAAAGATCTTATTTCTCTCATCACTCCTACTCTACAAGAGCTCATTGCTGCAGCCATTGTACCTCTTGTAGATTCCATGTCTACTCTATCTGCCCAACTTGCTTCCACACCTTCCTCAGTCCCTTCTTCTTCTAGGGGATTGGCTTCAGGATTTCTTGAACCCATGCAGGGGGAGATGTCCAATGAAGAAGCTCTGTCTACTCTAATACTAGTAATAGTAATAATAGTAGCAACAATAATACCAGTAGCAGAAGTAGTTATTGAGGATATAGATTCAGATTTGTTGTGCATAAAATAGGCAGAAGTTGTAGATGTTGAGATTATAATTGTTGGAGATTTAGTAATAACTCCCTTATTTGATATTGCTTCATTGCTTAATTCTTTTAATTTGATTTATAGCAGCCCTCTTCCAGTTTATATAGCATTTGAGAATGATTCTTCTAGAGCAATTATTTGTTATACTTCTCCCATTAGTCCTTTATTTTGGAACAAATTAAGGACTCTCTAAAGTCTGTTTTGATCCTATTTCTCAGATCATAGAATCTCCTAAGACTATAGAGACCGTCTCCTCTCCTCCTACCTTTGGCTGGGTTGAGTCCCCAATGCTAGTGTTTGAAGAATTTCCTAAAGAGGAAATGGAGCAAATTGACAGCAGTGCACAAGATATAGCACCAGAAGCTCCAGTTTCTATAATGCCACTGGCTCAGCCCGATATTTCTAATGAATATTTAAAGCAGATTGATGCACTATATTATGATCCCATCAGTGAATCTGATGAGGAAGATGAATTTGAGGACTCTGAGGACTCTATTTCTAAGAAAAGGAAACTCAAGAAGAAAGGATCTTCCAAGGCAGCTCCTACTCCTTCAACAACAAATTATATTCCATATTAGGTTCTGAAAGGAGTTCCTCTAACTCCTGATAACCCACATTGGATGAATCCTCAAAGAAATAAATGAAAGAAATGAAGAAGAAGAGGAGATATGACTCTCCACCCTCTAAGTATAGGAGAGATCCTCCTCATCCTCCTCCTCCAACTGTAAAACTATCTGGGAAAATCTCTACTGCTCGAAGGACTACCTCTTTATAATCTTCCAGATCTTATACTTATTAGAGACAAGGAATACCATCAAGGTCTAATTCCCGAAGAAGCCAAGGTAGCAGAGGCAATCAACAACAAGCTGAACATCAAGATAGGCATTCCTCTCTAGTTCTTTTTTGTGATCCATAAATGGATCCTAATTAAAGGATGTCCAGATTTTAAGATCTTGTAGGACTGTCTTAATCAGAAATTCTAAAGAGGAAGGAAAGGATGTTTCTCAGTTTACTACCATGTCATCCTACAGGCAAAAGGAATTTCAAAGGTATGAAAATAAGAATCTTTTTAATCATGATACTTATATTACTTTAAATCCTGAAGCAGTTGTGCCAAGCGCTACTTCTGTGAAAGTTCTTAGAGCAGAAGACATGAAGATGACTATAAGAGAAGTAGCTGACCTAAGAGAGAAAATATTCACTAAACCATCTTCTGAAACTTCACAAGATGCTATAAAGAAATTTTGATAGATTTTCCATTTCTGCTTTTTGAACTTAATTATTATTTGTTGTAAATATTTCACAAGGCACCTTGCTTATATGTCTGTCAAAACATTATAATTCTGCCAGGTATTATTTTATGCTTTGTGATTTTTCTTTTATGTTATTCATCGTGACCTCACCCAAATATGGGGAGATTGTTGGAACCCCACCTATGTTTAGGGTTGATTTGGGTTAAGTTCACTATTAGGATTATTAGATGACCCAACATGTATAGTCTAGGGTCATAGGTTTTTATCAGGGTCAAGGTCAGTAAACAACCTAGATTGATTGGTTCTCACCTTCAGAAGACTTAGAGACAGAAGACCTCCAGAGAAAATCAGTTTTCTATGCGACAGAAAAAGTCATTCGAAAATTAGATGAATAGAGCTCGACTTTCGTCGATATCAGCTCGATGAACTCAGATTTCTTCTTTGAGTTGAGTTCGTTGAAAGCCTAGCTGAGATCGACTAACTTTGATCTCACCTCAGTAGTTCAGCTCGAGAAAAGACTATCTATGTTCGACGAACTTGAAGCTCAAATTGTCAAGTTAATTTTCTAGTTAACAATATTGGAGCTCAGCTCGACGAAAGAGAGGTTTCAGTTTGACAAATTTGGATCTCAGGTCGACAAAAATTGGTTGAGTTCGGCTTATTTCTCCCAAGTTTAGTTCGACTAATTCTCTATTAATTTCATTCTGACTAAGGCAGATGAATTTCAAATTATATTATAATATGTCTGTAATGCTCTGATAATAAATGCACAATATTCTTATGAATATAGCTGTTCCATAACAGCATTAATTATGGTCTTCACAGAGTTATTACTTGGCTTATTTTATTAGGATAGTTGGGGAAACTCATTAAAGACAAATTCTTGCCGTTCAACTCCCAGAATTTCTGCAGTCAGTCAAGGAAAGAAATTAAAAATTCAAAGGCTAAAATCTGCAAGGAATATATAAGGATTATTTTTCAAGATAGTTGCAAGTTAGTTAGCTGTGACAAAAAGACTAATTTACAAAAAACTGAAAGAAGAATAGCTCTCATACAACTCAAGTTCTTCATCAGTTTTTGCTTCAGTGCATTCATGAGACAATCCATCAACATCTGTCTAAAAGATTAATGAAGATCAACAAGCAATCTGAAGGCATACATCCTAAGCAAAGCTTTCGTTCTCCTAAACTATTCTACATCTTAGGGGGAGCTTTGACAACAACAGCAATCCACTAGTCTTCTCAGAACATTGAGAAAGAGAAGGCAATATCAAATATCATTTTACTTTTCTGTAAAAGGGTTTTTAACTCCCTTCAAAAGTTATCCCTTTGGTTGTTAAGTCTCCTGATCAAAAGACTTAGTTTGGTTTTTGAGCACCTAGTCAAAAGCTCAAAGGGTTGTTAGATCTCCCTTGAATATAGATCTTGTGGTGATAGGGAACCTGAGCAAAAACTTGTGGTGCTAGGGCACCTGATCAAAAACCTGTAGTGGATTCCTACCAGGGTGGTAGAAGAGTGGATGTACCCAAGTTTTAGGGGAACCACTATAAAATTCATGTGTCATCTGGTTGCTCTATTTATTATTTTTTGTGATGTGATTTTCTGTGTTTTATTTCTACCTATCTACATATAAATATCACTTATTTTAATCCGTTATAAAAATTAATCAAAAGATTTTTATTACTTTATTCACCCCCCCCCCCCCTCTAGAGTTAGTGTGATCTATCCCTTCACTTTCACATTGGATTTGCCAGCTACTATAGACGATTCATAGAAAACTTTTTGTGGATAGCTCTACCTCTCCCTACTTTGACAAAGAAGGATCATAAGTTTGTTTGGATTCCAGAGTGCGCACAAGCTTTTAAAGAGTTTAAGAGTCATTTGACCACGACTCCTATTTTGTGTTCATTATGTAGTACATAAGGCGATGAGATCTATAGTGATGCCTCAGGGAGCGTCTTAGGTTGCATTCTTCTTCAGTTTGGGAAGTTTATTGTATATGTATCTCTCCATCTGAATGTACATGAGATAAATTATCCAGTCCATGATTAGAGTTGGCAGGTGTGATATTCTCCCTTAAGTTATGGTGACATTAATTATATGGTGTGAAGATTGATATCTTTACAGACCATAAGAGCCTGAAAAATATCTATTGAATAAGAAGGATCTGAATATGAAATAGAGGAGGTGCATGGAGTTTCATGAAGAGTACACCTTTAAGATTCATTACACTCCCGGGAAGAGAAATGTAGTCCTAGATGCTCTAAGTTATAGGGCTCTAAAACAAGCAGATTGGATATTGATGAATGATGAGCATCTTATTCATGACTTGGAAGCCTTGGAGATTTATTGTGTTGATGGTAGATCTAACACAAATGCATATTTAAACTGGATGGAGGTACAACATGACCTCACGGACAGGATTCGACGGGTATCGGAGCTTGATGACAACATGAAGCGGTATATGGCAGAGACTGTGGATGGGTTAAATTCCTAGTTTTCTTTTCACGATGGTCTTTTGAGGAAAGACACTAATTTTTATATCCCTAATGTTGGCAAACAATGGGAGGAGTTGATGTACAAGATACATTTCACGAAGTACATAGTCCACCAGGGGAGAAAAAAGATGTTTAAAGATATGAAGAAGTTATTTTAATGGACAGGTGAAGAACGACATATCCCTCTACATGGTGAAGTTTCACACTTGCGCACTTGTGAAGGATGATTTTCAAAATCTTGGAGGATTAATGAAGTCGTTACCAATTCCAGAATGGAATTTTGATTATATTTTGATGGATTTTGTGCATGTCTTCATTCTGAACTGAAGAGATGATTTAGTGGAAAATTTGTAAAGCTCTATGTTTACAACATAATACAATTACACAATGTGCCCCGTAGCATCGTTAGTGATCGAGATGGGGATTAACATCAAATGATTAGAGGCCAATCCACCAACTATTGGGTACCAAACTGAAGTTCAGCAAGGCCTTTCATCCTCAAACAGATAGTCAAACTGAGAGGGTTGATAAGACAATGGAGGGCTTGTTCTATATGTGTGCCATAGAATTCTCAAATAGGTGAGGGGACCATTCTATATGATTGAGTTTGCCTACAATAATAGAAGTCAAGTGAGTATACAAATGACACCCTTCAAGGCTTTATATAGTAGGAAGTTTCGTACTCTATTAGCTTGGTTAGAAATGGGTGAAATAAACCTATTTAAATAAAAAGATGTTAATGAGGCAAATTCAACGAAACGATTGATCTTAGAGAGACTGTTGAGTGCTCAGGATAGGTAGGCTGAGTTCAATAATATCGAGCATAAAGATATAAAGATTGCTATTGGCTACTAGGTATATCTCAAAATCAAGCCTTTCACGTGTGTATCAAGAATTCGATACTTGAAAAAGTTAAGTCCACGATACCTTGGAACGTTTGAGATTGTGGAGTGTGTTAGTAAAGATGCCTATAGACTAGCTCTTTCAGCATAATTGAGTGTTCTGTAATATGTGTTTTACATATCAATGCTGAGGAAGGCTGTACAAGAGCATACATTATTTTTGTGGTTCAGGTGCCAGTCGATGGAGGGTTGAAGATGAAAGTCAAGCCCATTTGTATCGAAGACACAAAGGTCAAATAGTTACGGAACAAGGCAATAGGGATGGTTAAAGTCCGTTGAGACAACTACGGTCGTGAGGAACTCTAATGGGAATGTGAGCAAACCATGATGGAAGAATTTTCTAACCTATTCCGTTGAGGTATATTTTGTATGTTATGTACTTTTATGTTATTTTTTTATTCTATTTAATTTCGATATGAAATTTCTTAAAGGGGAGAGATTTGTAAAACTACAGTTTTCCAACAATTAAAAACAACATGAAATTGGAGAACAGTTGACTAATTCCTTAGAGATTTCTCTAGAGGGGTGAATAGAGTTTAAAATTATTATAAACTAACTATATAATTCATAGAATTTGTATTTACCCAAGCTATTACCCAGAATTAAAATAAATAATTATAATCTCAGCACAAACAAAAATTAAATCACAGAATAATGCACAATCACAGAATACATAAGAAATATAGTGGTTCCCAAAAATCTGGGTGCATTCAGTCTTCTACCCCTTGTAGGAATTTACTATCACAGTGCCCGAGTCTTTTGAAAAGGTGACTCTTAAAAACAATCCCTAGATTTTTTAATAAGGAGATCTTGAGCCAATACAATCAGAGTCTTTTCTCAAGTAGACTCTCAAAACATCTAACTGAATCATTTGAAGAGGGATTCTCAAAACTCTTTAGACAAATTGAAAAAGTTAATGAAATAGAAAATAGAATAAGATCAGAGGATTTAGTGATCATCTTTTTAAGTCCTCTCAGCAGAATCTTGAGGACTATATGTCATTTAGTGAATGGATATCAGAACTCTGATGAACCTTGAATATGAAAATATTAAGGATTATAAGCCCTTAATCGAGATTATCCAATAAACATCTCTGAATCTAATGCAGTAATTGATAATCCTATGATAAGAAGAAGAACTGATTCTCTTTTCAGATTTAGGAACAAAGATGATAATCGACTGATTCAAGGAAGAACTTCAATTATTAATGATAATCTACTTATCCTTCTTTGTTAAAAATCAATCTTCCAAAACTACGATCTGATATAAGTTTAATGGTTGTTGGAATAATTATTGTTATTGTCACCATCTCCATCTTCTCTCTCACACTCTATATATATATATATATTTATATTTTTATCTGACAAATAATCTAACATCTCCAAGAATAAGTTATTAATTTCAAACCTATCTTAAAGTAATTTTGAATTAACCTTCAAAACAGTTCTTATTCAGAAATCTATTCGACATAGCATCGAGTTCTGACTTCATTCAGATAATCTGTCAATTTAGTTTTATAGTCGACATTTCATCGATATTATATCGATATATGCGTTAATTTAATCCTTTAATCAATGTTGACTTGTCAAGTTTTATTACTCTGACTTGTACTCGAAGTAGCGTCAATATAATGTCAAACTTGCGTCGATTTCTAGTCGACGCATGTTGGCATTTTCTAACTTTCCTCCTAAATTCAGTGTGTCTTTCTCATGTCCTTTATACCAATGACAACCTAGGACTTCTAAGACCATATTACCCTCTCTATACATCATGGGTAATAAACCTAGGATGTAAAATCAGTTAAAGTAATTTGTTAAGGTAAATTATAAAGGGTTATTCCCAACAATCTCTCCCTATTTAGCTTAATAAATTTTAAAAAAATTCAAAGGTGATTTTACAATAACAAATCAGTAGGATTATAAAAATTTGACCTACATACAACATATAATGGACAAAGATTAAATTTAAAAGAATAAAAATATTAGAGGCAACCTAATATATGAGGGTTTAGAATCAAATTTATAAAATGCCAACATTGTTCTTAAAAGTATGCCTTCAGAATATATTTGCATATAAGTCTCATCACTGTCTGTTAACATGCTTTGTTAGTAGATTTAGAAATAAATAACTCAAGTAGAAAATTGTATAGTTTGTCAAGCAGCTTGTCCTTTCTCAATTCTTAGTATTTTCTTAGACTTTTGTGTCTCCAATAATTAGGTTAGTCTTTAAGAAATTCCTGAATAGAAATTAACCTTTCCAAGTCTTGTTAAGCATTGTGATATACCTCATTCATATGTATCTTTCTTTTCACTAGAACCCCAATATTTCACCTATTTCCCTTCATTTCACTTGTCAAATTTACCACACTTTTTCCTTTGATATACTTTGCTGCAACTTCAAGCTTTTTCTTCTTTGATCTTATGTCAGCTGGATGTTGTGGTGGTAGAATAGGAGGAAATTGCATAGTCCCCTACTCATACAAAGTACATCTAAATCTTCTAGAGGAATGGTAATGACTTGTTGCATAAAGAATAAAGTAGTACTACAACTTCCTACACATCTTTTTTAAAAACTTCTTTAATTTTTTGAATACTATTTATGGCAGATCTCTTCCTTTACTTTGAAGATTGTAATTTCTTTCCCTTTGATGTGTATTTAACTTTGACTTCTCTTTTAGAAAATATCAAAGTTTTTTCTTCCAGTTAATTATCACTGATCTTCCCCTACTAGGCAGATACCTCCCCCTGAGTCTATGCAGCCTTCTAGTTTGTGTTAACAATAGTTGATTCTTTGACCCCCCCCCCCCCTCTGGCATGATGCAAATTCTAGTCCAAACTGTGCTAATACATTTTCATTTTCAACAATCTTAAGTGGATTTGGTACATGCAAGGATGATGTAACTTCATCTAAATCTTCTTCTTCATCCGAACTCTCCCCCTTCTTGACCTCACAAGCAAGGGAGGTTAAGAATGATCTGGTAATATTGGAATAAGAAATCTTTGCTTGTAGAAACTAGACTGAAGTAGTTATCAAATCTAACTGTGAATGTATATCATCAACTGTGATTTGTATTTGTGAAGCATGTTCTTTAAGCATAGAGGATAAGCTGGAAGTGACAAATTCTACTACTTTAGTATAGTTGTAGAAGAAATGACTAAGTGTCAATTTATTATATTAAAATCATCAAGTGTTGAGTGTAATGTTATGTCATTCTGAGTTTTATGATTAATTGATTCTGGAAGCAATATAGATTCCTTTGAAATGGATGGAATTGGAACATAATTATTGCATAAAGTAAAAAAATTTTATAGAGAAGATGATGGTATATTCTCCTTTTGAGATTCATGTTTAGCAATGTGTCTAGTCTAGTGTGAGAGAATGGATATTAACAACTTCTTTCTTGGAGGTATTGAAATTCCCTTTGAAATGCATAGATGTTGAAATTTTTTTAACATAACTTGACTCATTATAGTCATGTAAGCATTCTTCATTTATTTGTACATATATTTAAAAAGCTTATCCAGCCTTTCTCCCATATTGATCTTTTCCCAAGCACTAAAACCCCGATGAATTATAGTTAAACTTTAGGGATTGCATCATGTGCTTAAGTTTTACAAATCAATACTTTCCCAATGATATCTGCCAGAAATTGATATTCCTCTAATAGATTTATTTTCTTAAGCTCAGTGACTTTGTCCTTTGAAAAATTTATAACTCTTGGTACCTCTTTTATTTTATTTTTTAGATAGTTCTAGAATATCAAATCCTAATAAAATATTAAATATCTTCTATAAATTTTTTGTTGATATATGTAGGTTTTGTGTAGTAATAGTTTTAATCAATGATCCGTCCTCTTCACAATGAACCTTTATAACAAACTCAGCAAGCTTTGTCTCAAATAATCAACATCGTGTTTAGATAAGAGTATTGAGACCAGAATCAGTGAATAATTTGAGAATTCCTTGAAACTTTTCAGATGATGCACTGAAAGATTCCAGATCTACGTTGAAACCTAAATTTGTCTTTGGCCCCATTAAAAAAACCTACAAGAATTTCTTGAGAAAGAAAAAGCAAAGGTGGAAATAAAAAAAGAGTAGGGAAGATGAAGAGTCTTAAATTGTTTATTTAATTATGTCTAATAAATATAAACAAGTAGGGCGTTGACAAATTAGGGCACGTGGTTCTTTAACCAATGCAACGTTGACTTTTATTCAACATAATTTAGATAATGGCGTTACGTCGACTAGAATTTAATGTTACCTCATGTTTTCTATATCAGACATTTTTTTTATGTTAACATTGATTCATTTCAATTTTATGTCAAGCAAATAAAAACTCTTCGTCATCACGGATCTAGAATTTGATTATTTTCAAGAAAGTGATAATACATCGACTTATATTTGACGTAACTCTAAGTGTATTACTAAAATATTTATTATCTTAAATATTTTTTATACATTATATATTTTTAAAAGATCAATGTATCAGCTATCATGCTTTAGATCCTATCATCTGTCAAGGTTTTTTGGCTTATCCATCCTGCGCACAAAATTCAAAAGTTAATTAGAACCAAGGTTATCTTGGGTCCTTTACTTCTTCTACCATTTCAAGGAGTACTAATAGTATATGATTGTTTGTTATAGTACACTCGAGGATTAAAGATTAATGGCATATTTATCCAGCAACTTTTAGCATCATGACCTTCTATTAAAATTAGTACAATCATATTCATATGAATGATAATATTTTTGATTACATTCAAATGAAGTTTATATATTTTCAGACTTGTGTTGAGTATATTTTGATGTATGTGTTGGGTTGTGTTGATATATAGTTGAAGCATATTTCTAATTGCCTAGATTTTTGAATTTCAAAAATTGCTTGTTTATAGATTTCCTTTTTGTAAATCTTTCATTATTTCTAGTTGAAATTACCATATTAAAAATTGTTAAATTTTTTGAATCATTATCTTCTATTTTGATTATGGACTTACGATCATTATTTTTGCCTAAATCTATTGAGTTGTTATTTGTCGAAATAAGAAAAAGTTTATTATAGTTTGCTGGTTCAGTTATCAAATCTAAGTGAGTAACTTTTTTTGTGAACTTTTTCAGTTATGGGTTTGTAATTTTTATTTCTTTCTGTCAAGATATTTTTTAAAAACTTTTACCTTTATTAATTTTACTGATATTAATTTATTTTCTATAATTAATCTAGTTATTTGTTTTACTAATTTTCCTATTCCAACTCTAAGCTTATGTTTTTTACAATAATGATTAATACTTTTTAGTTCATTAAGTTCTTTTCTTAAATGTTTAAACTTCTTTTCATAATCTACACTATAACAAACTGCACCTGTCGTAAGGATTGAAATATAACTAAAACATAGTTTCTTACTAATAGATATATTTAGTAACAAACTTTTTCTGTTGTTACCAAAGAGTACTTTTTTGTAACGAATATTTTTTATTTTTTTACAATAATAATTAATTTGTTACTATAAATGAAAGTATTTGTAACAACACTAATGTTACGTTACAAATAGTAAATTTTTCTCACAATATGTATCAATTATAATCACATCATGAAAGTTTTTTGTGACAAAGATATTTTCCTTACTATACTATTAAAGTTTTGTTATCATAAATATATCATATTTTATTATCAAATTTTGAACAATTTTATTATCAAAGTTTTTAATTAATTTTTTTAGAAATAAAAAAATTTTGTATACTTGCAATAGTAGTACCCTGTCTTTATAGTACTTTAATGCGATGACACTCCTAAAGCTCGCAAACATCGGTACGCGGCTGTCGCAGATATGTGGTACTATTGCGACATGTGTATTTTTTCGCGTGCGGGGGTAGTTTGCGAGCTGCGCAATGTCATCATGCTCGGACACTACAGAGACGAAGGTAATTAATGTCGCTCGGGGAATGAGTGGTTTTATGTTTTGTTAGTATAACAATTGTTCGATAGCTAGCATTTTTGTCCCGTGAGAGCATTTTTCTCCCGGGCACGTACTTTTCAGTCGGACGCACGTTTTTTTCCCGAGCACGCATTTTTTGCTTAGTCACGCATATTGCACTAGTTCTTTTTTGCTCGGGAGAATAAAAAATTTTGCAAGTACACGTTTTTTGCTCAAGAGAAGCTAGCATTTTGTATATATTTTAGTTTAATTTCTTAATAAATTTTGTAATATTTCATGTAAATTATTGACTAAATAGTTTTTTTAAAACAAAATTATTTATATATATATATATAATATGTATCGTCTTGTTGTAATAAAAATATATGTATATACTTATATATTTTTGCATAAATAATAACAGTAAAAATAATAGTAATAATAATAATGATAAAATAAATAAAATAATAATAATAATAATAAATCTAATATTATAAGTAAATTAAAAAATATTGTTTTAATAAATAAATATATATAGATATAGTATATATAATATAGTTCTAAAATTTGAAGATAAGATCACTTGGCCTAGTGGAGTGTTGTATTGGTTTGCCTTCTAATGGGGGCGGGATCGAAACTCAGTGCTATCAACCTGCCAGCAACCCACCAACTCCCTGCTGCTCGATATCCGCACCAGCCAGGTGCTCTGTTCAACCAGCCAGCTTGCCTTTTTTTGAAGATTTTTTTACAATTAATTTATTTATAATGATGCGCATACATTTGTTACAAGAAGTTTTAGCGTCGAGCTTTAAAGGATGACCGTTACATAAAATTTTTTCATTACCAAGGACTTTTTGTAACGATTTTTGGTACTTATTGTAACGATTTACGTCCTTACTATAAGTGCAATTTATTGTAGTGCTAATTGATCCTTACAAAATTCTTTAAAGCATAATATAAATTCTTTTGATAAAAAATCAATATTGTCAAAATTATTTACCTTACTTTCTTTAGTATCTAAGTTAGTTTTCAATGCCATTAAGAATGCTTCTTCTGTATCAGCTTCTTCTTCACAACCTGATGAAGAGCTTGACTTAGAACTAATATCACTTCAAGTTTCTGCTATGAAACATTTCCCCTTTTTCTTATCATTTCTCTTCAGGTATTTCTTTTAATCTTTTTATTATGTTTATCCTTTTATTGATCTGGACATTCAGTTGCTATATGTCCAAGTTTTCTACATAAAAAAGCAAACCATATTAGGGGTTTTCTTAAACTTTGGCTTGTTTAAATTCCTATCTCTTCTTCTGGAGCTAGTCTTGATCCACTTTCTGAATCTTTTTGCCAAAAGATTGAACATCTCTTATTCTAATACCGATGGTTCATCATCAGCGACTTAAAAAGCAATGAATTTGTCTTTAGGTGTCATGAAATTCTCCTTTTCTTCTATTTCATCCCTATATTTCAAGAGTTGTTCATATTATTTAAGCTTTCCTAACAGGGCATAGGTTACAATCTCTCTGTAACTCCTTGCTTCTCTGATAGCCCAAATCCTTGAATCCCATATACTGGAAAACACATGAGAAATTTATCATTTCTCTCAGTAAGAGATATATCCTTATTCAAACCTTTCAACTCATTTATGATCATGCTAAATATATCATACATTTCAGCTACAAATTCATCAGCTTTCTTTTGGGAGCTTTCAAACTAAGATATTAAGAGTGATCATCTATCCTTTCTTTTATCATAACTTCCATCAACAATCCTTGATAGTGATTCCTAGATTTGTTTAGCTGATTGACATTTTATAGCCTTCTAAAACACATGATCTGATATTATTGAGACTAGTATGTTCATTTCTTTAGCATTGTAGTCTTTTATTCTCTTTTCTTCATCTGTCCACTCACATCTTTATACTGGTTTTGAAGTAACATTTCCTTCTACATCCTTCCTATAAGGCATAGGTGGTCCTATCAAAATTGAACCAAAAATACCTTCATCAATAGAATTCATATACAATCTGATTTTGGTTTTCCAAAGTGTAAACTTTTGAAGATTACAGACTCGAGGTCTTATAGATGCAAATCCTTGAATATATTAGAATACATTTTTGAAAAATAAATAAAATATGTATTAATACAACTATTATGATCTTTTTGATTAAGGTGTTTAACCTTTTCTTGATTAACCTTCACTAGGTTAACCTTTTATTGATCAACCTGGATCTAATACCAATTGAAATGGGAGAATAGTTGACTAATTCCTCAGATACTTCATCATAGGGGGGTGAATAGAGATTAGAATTTCTTTTAAACTAACTATTTAATTCACAGATTTGGTATTTACCCAAGCTGTTAACTAGAATTAAAATAGATAATTATAGTCAAAGCATAAACAAAAATTAAATCTTAGAATAATGTACAATCATAGAAGATACTTGAAATATAACGGGTCCCCAAAATCTTGGTACATCCACTTTTTCACCCCCTTGGTAGTAATTCACTATCATAGTGCCTGAGTTTTTGATAAGGATACTCTTAGAACCAATCACCATATATTTTAATAAGAAGATCTTGAACTAATACAATCTGAGTCTTTTCTCAAGGAGACTAAGAACTTTTGACTGAATCCTTTGAAGAGGGATTCTCAAAACTCTTTACACAAACTAAAAGAGTTAATGATATAGAAAATGGAAGAAGATCAGAGGATTTAGTGATCTTTTTTTAAGTCCTTTAAGCAGAATCCTAAGGACTATATGGAACTTACTGAATTGATATATGGAAATCTAATAAATCCTTGAATAAGCACTACACCAAATCATGCATATGGTAGTCCTCAAAAATTGCTACTATATTTGAAAAAACCATTATTGTAGGGCTACGGTAATGGTTGCGCGTGTGTTGCATCCGCTGTCGTGGTTGTAGGGTATGGTAGTGGTTACCCAATGTATTGTGGCATTCCTTCAACCGCTGTTATAGGTACATCTATTATAGCTATTATGGTTTTCAATGGTAGCAATTATTCCATTTTACAACAGCAGTTGTGATACTCTATGGTAGCGTTTATGCTTGTATTCAGAAACATTTATGATTTTCTATGGTAGCGATTATCCTCATATATATATAGCAACGATTTTTATTCTCAATGATAATGATTTTGTATATCAATACTAGTAGTCTAAGAATGGAACCAAAATTCAATTAAAAATATTCAATTTGGAAGCAAGAGTGGACCCAAAATTAAATTAAAAATGTGATTTCACAGTTGGAAGAAGTCTGAGAATAATAGAGCACGGCGGAATCAATTTTACCTCCATAACACAATTTTACCACTACAACACAAATTACTACAATTTCTATGACGAATTATTTATGTTCATGAAAGAAATTCAATGTCAGCAAGTAGTGTAAAATATGTGGATTAAAAAAACTACAAAAAATATCTAATGTGCTTTATCATTCCCAAGCCAAGAGTTAAAATTTTGAATGAAAAATAATTCAATTAGCTATATATTATCATCAACTAGATGACAAAAAATTTAAACTTTCCTCAACCAATACATTTCGAACACTCAATTTTGTAACAGAATCAACAAATTAAGAAATTTGCTGCTCCTCCGTCAAATTTTCCACAAAGTTTGTGGTCGAAGACCTCAAAGCGGCACCTCCAAGTTCTTCTTTTGAATATATACTTCGGGTAGATCACGGTCAGCTTGCCATCTTGCGCAGAAGAATGAAATCCCACCATTAGCTCAGCTTGTATATGTGTAGTAGCATTCAAAACATAGGTTTTCTTTTTGTTCCTTCTGGTTTCAAAAGTGCCCTATGAACTTAGACTGGGGAGGGAGAAAGAATTATGGACAGAAGCACTCTTCAGCTAGTTACTTGCGAAGATTGAGACATGCAAGTAGGTTTTGTCTAGCTTTCGCATGGAGGTCACCCAATGCTATCCCCAAGCAATTATTCAATAATTAATTATCTGCCCAGAATTGCACACCCATTTATCTATTCTCAGCTTGTAATCATTAACAAACTTTTATGTTGTCTGGGAAACAAATGGCATAGAATTGGAAGCTTATGATCATAAAGAACATTTGGGGAACCTACCAAATAAATAATTATCAAGAAAGTCAATAAAAAAATGTCAGCACTGTGTTTAGATCTAAGTGTCAAATTTCCGGTGCTAAAACATCGCAGTTGTTCTCAAACTAAGTCATAATTTAAAGAATCTTGAGAACTAAATCACAGACGCATGTGTCATGGATCAGATTGTTTAATGGTGAGTGCTTCTTCGGACGATGCAGTTAGATATCCTAAAGTTAGAATGCCATGGATCAGCTGTTGTTGGAAGGTTATAAAATTTGTTAATCAAAATGTTATACTCTTGCATTTTTGCAAGTGATTTGTTGATCAGGTTATGAGTGTTGAACTTCAAATTGTTCTCACAATATTGTAAAGTACATATATATATATATATATACACTATATAGAATATATCTAAAATTTATAAAATAAAATATAATTTTAATATTGTAAAGTATATATGTATATAGCTAGCATGTTCTAATCATATTAAAATACTCCTTTGGGAGCATTAAAGTAACAAAACTATGAAATCTTGAAGGGCTAATTCTCCCAAAGATTTCATATTCAATATGAGATAGCACAAGGCTCCAAAAATATGGAAATGTTTTCTTATAAGGGATTATAAGAAGAGATTGAGAATGGTAGAAGTGTGCTGGGAAACTGAGGAGATTTTAAAAAATTTACAAAAAAATCCTAAAGTAAATGGAGATAAAAAATGGTAGGTAGGGTTTCTTAGATGCTGTGACATACATTTGATCCGTTAGAGTAGGCGGCAAGCGAATGTGATAGATAGTTTGCCGGTAGAAGAGGAGGCGTAAATTCTTATCGACTTCAGTAATACCGTTGGAGGAGGTGAGAGCGGGAGCGTTAGAGGCTTGCGGTTTTGGTGCTATCATGCTCTCCAGCACAGGGTGTTTGTGCTACAGGGGATTGGTAGAGCTCTGACATGCGAGGAGGGTTTAATGTGCCACATGCATAACGAGCAGCGGGGTGCTACACGATGAGGGTTTTGATAAAGTAGCGGAACAGATGAGAGGGTTTTAAGTTTAATCTAATAACTAGGCGGAGCAGATGAATTAATATATACTTGGGGCATGTTAATTAATACAAGTTAATTACAACTAACTAATATATATTTACCACTTTAAGATGAATATTTGGGGCATGTTAATTAAAGAAGCACGAATCAGTGAGCTTCTGTTTTTTTAAAATTTTATTATCATTATTATTACTATTAATTATTCTAATATATTTGTTAGTGCACAACGCAAATGTGACCTGGAAAACCTTGAATATTTGTGGCAGATTAGCAACACTTATTTAAAATGATGCAGAAATTTTTGCTACGTTTTTAATGACAAACACTATTTTTATTTCTCCACATGGATTGATTTTTATATTCCTCCTAGCCAAAAAAATGAAAGAAGTTTAGGCAAACAAAATATATGTCAATATAAAGAATGTGTAATTGGCCACTAAAATGGTCATAAAGTAACAAAATTTTAATGTAAAAAAATTAACTCAGGAGGTTGCTAAATAACTCGGAATCACACAGAGATAATAACTTTTATCATGAAAATTTTGGGGAAGTGTGGGAGAAAATTTTGTGGAAAAATTTGGGTGTGGTAGCGTTTATAATATAAAGTAGCAATTGTAAACGCAACCATAAATTTGTATTGGTAGCATTTTTGTAACTGTGACAATATAACTAAAACTGTAGGTATCATATGTTATAGTAGCGTATAATTATAAACAGTTGCGGTTATAAATGCTACCATAAATATCTTTTTGTAGCGTTTATATAACCGCTACAAATTAAGCGCTACCATATGCATGATATGGTGTAGTGAAGAAAATCTCAAGGATTATAACCCCTTAATCCAGATTATCCTTTAAACTTCTTTGAATCTGATACAATCATTGATAAGCCCTTAAAAAGAAGAAGAACTAATTCTCTTTTCAGATTTAGGAACAAAGATGATGATCAACTAATTCAAGGAAGAACTGTAATGCCCCCGATTTTTTGGATGTTATTATTTGATTTGGTGTCATCATATTTATGACGTCAAGGCATTACTCTTTTCTCATTTTGCTGACGGCGCTGCACCGTTTGTGCTTTTTTGCGTCCGTTGGGTCTGTTTGACTGGATTTTTGTGGGATTTTGATTGGATTGAATGCTTTCCTTGGTCTAAAGAATGAAGTTTTGAGGCTTTGGACATGCCCAATTTTATTGCGATCCGAGCATTTTGGTGTCTCGACTCATGTTTGGATCTTTGAAATGATTTTTGCTTGTGTAAGCATTTGATGATAGCGTCTCAAGAATGTTGCGTTGGATTATAGGGTGGTCTTCGCTTTTAGATTCATTTAATTCGGTGCGTGTTTGGGCCACAGTATTGAACTAGTTTTTTCCTCGTTCAAACGATTTGTATTAGATTATTATTATTAAATTTCAGCCTTATACCTCTTATTGATTCTCGAGAAACCCCCTCGAAGGGGGTATTTTTTGTGTTCGACGAATTTCAGACAGAATTCGTCAAGCGGGATTGTTCTTCCTCCCTTGTTTTTGAGAAGTCTATATCTGTTCCTGAGAAATGCCCTTTTTATACTCGAGTAATGCTTCAGTTGTACTCGGGAAATACTTAGTTATTCTCGATAAGTATCGTGTTGTTCTCGAGATCTGCAGACTTGCTCTCGAGAAATCCCTTTTGTTCATGAGATCTGCCCTTCTTATTCTCGAGAAGAATCGCTTGTACTCAAGAAATGCCCTTATTCTTGAGATATTTTGGCTCTACACTCGAGAACTGGATTCATTGTTCCCGAGTGGTGCTTCCTTCTATACTCGAGTAATGCCTTTTCTTCTACTCAAGTAATCTTCCTCCCTATTCCCGAGAATTTATCTTCTACTCGAGAAAAATCTCCTTCTATACTTCTCGAGAATTCTGGTTCAGATGAACCTTGTCCCTTCACTTAAGTGTTCTAACCCTTACATTATATTCATTATGTAAATATATATATATAAGATAAACTTCTCCTTCTCCTCCTTAAACATATTTTATCCTTTCTCCCCGAACCAGAGCGGCGTGAGTAAGAGAGAGAAAGTTTTTCGTGATTCTTCTAGTGGCCGCCGACGGTGCTCTAGTACTCCAAATCTTGAACCAATCATAGATCCTAAAAGCAATCAGTGAGAGCTTCATCATTGTGGTAAGTTTTTCCCCATTTCTTGAGTTTTTTTCGTTAGTATTTTTTCCCTAACCTCTTCTTTTGGCTATTCTTGTTAGATTTCGACTTCCCTTGTCTTCTTTAGCCCCGATCTACGATAAGGAGCGATTTGGAGAGTTTTCCCGACAAAACCAAGGAAAGTGGTGATTTTCCCTTTTCCCTCTTCCTTCAAATCTTGGTGATAACTATTAACCTCATTTTCTTTAGTATTTCTTCACTATTGTCATTTCAATATATATATATATATATATATATTTAATCTTCCTCTGAAACCACTTGTGTTATTAGTTTTCGTCATGATGATTCAATCTTGTAGAGTTGTAATGATTTGATGGAAATGCTTAATTGTTGGCTTTAATCATTATTAACTATTATGTAGGATGTGTTAAGAGTTGTTCAAGACTGTGAAATTTTTCCTAAGGTTGATCAACCGTTTCTTAATCTAGAATTGTATAATAGAATCTGATCCGCCAAGTCTTGAGATATATCATGATTCTATTATTTGCGGGAGTTAGTGGGCGTATCCACCTCCACAATGTTTTGAGACTTATTAGTACATTATGGAACTCTATCGGGTGTTTGGGCATCTGCGGTGAATGGTGGAGTGTATGAGTCTCCCTGGCAGTTAGACGGATATTATATCTGTGAGGGTATGTCAAGATGAGTGACCACCTTTCCCGTGTTTTTGGGTAGAGTTGACCACATGTGGCTAATAAGGTAGTTGTGATATTTTGCTTATGATTTAATCATGCTTTCCACTTTTTTAGCCTTGTGCATATGGTGTATTTTGATGTGCGTGACGATCCATGTAAGTTCTATTTACTGATTTTCTTTGTACTTTACTTCTGTACTTTACTTCAGTACTTTTGGTCATGGGTTGGTACCCCTTTTGACCTTTGTTTACTTTTTGTCTTACTTTTTTGCCACCACTTGTACCTTCTTACTGAGGTGTTCTATGTTCTGAATGCCTCAGGTTTGGAGCTTTAGAAGGTAGTGGAGTTGGTTTTTGGGTGTTCTTGGCAGCAGTGTTTGCTGTGGTTTTCACCTCGCTGTTGCGAGGTAGTTTGTTGTTTCATTTTAGTTTACTTAGTTCAGACATACTTTTGTTTTATGTGGGTTCGTGTCAATTTGTTGATGCCCACAGGGTTATTGATGTTGGATACTTGCTAGCTGGTGGTGGTTTTCTTCCTGATTATTTTGGATTACTTTCTCTCTAGGATGTTTTATGCTAGGACTGCATGTAGATATTTTTAACTTATAAAACCCTATTATTAGTAGATCATATATGTCATCTCTTTCAAAACTAAGTCACTACTTTCTGGTTAGCATAAAGACCTTTTACTATACTTATCATAAATCTGGAGTCTTGCATAGCATGAGTTGTCCTTCGGGGATGTTTGCACTCATGCATGAAGTTTAATCTTATAAATGAAGTATTCTTCCGCAGCGTATAAACTATTTTACTTCCATTGACTTGATGAGCCACCAAGCTGAGGGATATGGTTAAATGCTTAATTTAAATTGGATTTTAACAACATCACTTAAAGATCTCTCTTTTGTGTCTAGTAGGAGTTTTGCCTGAGCGTCCGTAGTTATCCCCTTCTGATGTGGCATCTTGATGCACATTTTTCCTTACTGTGATAAGTTATTAAAACTGGTGAAAAAATTCGGGTTGTGACAGTTAGTATCAGAGGGAGGTTGGTTTGACAAGTTGGTCGAACCAGCCACCAGTTGTAGATTTGTTTTCCTCCGTTCATTACAAACACACACCGATGTGTCATCATTACGTCTTAGCCGAAGCGTAATCACTACACTCATAACATGATAAGAAGTATACAGGGCATATTATATAGTATGGGATGCATAATATGTGTTCGTATATAGATCCACCATAGGAGGCAACATGTGACAGTTATGTAGTATGGGATGCATAACCACCATCACAAGGATGCCAATTAGCACATTTTCTTTTCTCATTGTATGTGATGTTATGTAGTATGGGATGCATAATATTGCATGTGTACGCTGCTCATAGCATGTATTAAAGCCTTTTTAGAATGCATAGCATTACATATGTAGCATATCATCGCATAAGCATGTGTGCTAAGTAATTTTTACATGATGACACATGTACACACATGATTTCAAGTCTGAATTAAGAATACATGCATTCATATCATAGGCAAATCAGTTAGTAGGATTAGAGGATATCATCTTAATAGGACATAGTATCATTTATAAAATCCCAGAGCAAGTTACAGCAAAAGCAAGTGTCTTTTAAGTATGGTCTAAACAAAGTTGTGTGGCCTAGCTGTGATCCAGAATTTTGATGAGTCGTTTTCTACCATTATAGAAATGCCTCCAAAGCATCCCGCGATAAGGTTGACTCCCCAGTCAGAGGGTGAGTCATCAGGTGCACAGAGTGATGCATTGATCGAGAGCCTGCGTCAGAGAAATGAGGCTTTGTCGAGACAATTAGTTACGATGCAATCACAGATTCAGTCTTTGTTGTCTGCTGCTCCTGCGCAGCAACCCTTAGTGGAAGATTTTTTCGTGGGTCAAGCCGTACCCATTACTCTTTCTCCTCTGGTTCCCCCGATGACGCTACCACCAGAGATGAATTTTATCTCGCATTTCCAACGATTGGGACCTCCCACTTACGACGGGAGAGCTGACTTTAATGTGCTGGATGATTGGATCATACCTATAGAAGAGATGTTCTCGTATTCGGGGATAAAATAAGCCCAGAAGGTAATAATTGCAGCCTATCAGCTAAAAGGTCTGTCAAAGAGTTGGTGGATTCGGCAAATGGAGAGCCTAAATGAAGGATGCTCGTGGGAATCTTTTAAGAAGATGCTGTTAAAAAAGTTTCTACCTTCGGTCGAGCAGGACCGCCTGATGAATAATTTCCTACATCTGAAGTAGAGGCAGCTCATAGTGAGCAAATATGAGATTCAATTTAGTAAGTTCAGTAGATTTGCTCCTAATTTGGTAGCTTTAGAGGAGGGAAGAGAGAAACATTTCCTTGGAGGATTAAGAAGCGATGTACAGCAGTGGGCATGCACTTATAGAGCTGAAAGTTATGCTAAGGCAGTGGAAGCTACTTTAAAAGTCAAGGCGATTGAAAATGCCAAAAGCTGAGGTGCTGCGGCGAGAAAAGACAAGATAAAGGGTGTTGAGGATGAAAGATCTTGGGCATCTAGCCCTTCTTCAAAGAAGAGAAGTGGAGAGATTTGTAGCTTCTGTGGTCGGTCTGGCCACCCTTACGAAAGGTGTTCCAAAAGGACTGCCACTCTAAAGCAGCAGTAGGTGCTCGCCATCCAAGGTGAACCCAAAGGAGATCTGGTGTGCACATTCTATTCAAGAAAGGGGCATGATGTGAGTGTTGGGTACACTAGAAGTATGTACCAGATTTGGAGAAGATTCATCCTAGTCAATGATATAAATCAATATGTATTTGATGTATGTTTAAGTTTCCTTATGAAGGGTTAAGGAATGGAAGAAAAATATTCTAAGTACAAGTGTCGACACTTGTGAAGAATTGTGTCGATACATGGGACTTGTGTCGAAACTAGCAGTAAAGCATTGTGTCGACACCTAAGAATTGTATCGACACCAGAACAAGAAGTTGTGTCGACACCTGAAGACAGATTTGTGTCGACACCCAGAAATTGTGTCGATACCCAGGATTTGTGTCGACACCCAGAAATTGTGTCGACACCCAGGAACTGTGTCGATACTCAGAAGCTATGTCGACACAAAAGGCAGGAATTGTGTCGACACTTAAAGCAGGACTTATATTGACACCTGAGGCAAGGATTATGTCGACACCTAAAGCAGAGGTTGTGTCGACACCCAGTAGTTATGTCGAGACCAAGAGCAGTTGTGTTGACACACTGGACTTGTGATGACATATACCAGTAGAAGATGTGTCAAGAAGCAGAAGAATGGCTATGTGGACACTTGGAGTATTGTGTCGACATCATTAAGACTTGTGTTGACACTTTGTTTACTTGTGTCGACACATGTGAAGCAGATTGTTGAGTGGATCATGCTGAGTTGATAAGTCTCTAAGGAATCAACTGTCATGACTGGTGGGTCGACAGCTGTCATTACCAACAGGTTTGACACCTTTGTCAGAACTAACAGAAGGTTGTTACAAATCAGATCAGCCAATAACCTTAAGGAATCTCTATATAAAGGGCTGATCCTTAACAACCAATAACAACAACTCACTGAAGGACAGAAAAGCAATCAACTAAGAGAGAGAAAATTCACAATAAGAAAAGGGAAAATCCTTTAAGAAGGAAGATTCAGAACAGTCTACAGAGAAGATTCAGATCTCATTTTGAATTCAAGGAAGGAGCTGACAGTGGATCAACTTCTACATCAAGAACAGTCCAACCTTATTTTGTTCTATAAAGAAGCTTTGAAATAACTAAGTCTGGTTGGGACTGAAGATCAAGAACTGATGAAGAAGAACATCAATAGGGAGATCTAACTGGTGATATCTTTTGAAACTCTTTTATTACATAATTTCTTGTAGGATCTGTTGTAGATCTGAGCTGGAAGACTATAATTATAAAGGCTGAGGTAGGGTTGTGAGCCTGAGTGGTATGACTTACAAAAGTCTGAGTTGTAAGCCTAGAGATAAGTGCTGAGGTAGGGTTGAGGCCTAAGGTAGGATTCTGGGAAGGATCTGAGGTAGGACTTATAAAATTCTAAGGTGTAGGAACCATTTTTGTTATGAGTTGTGGGATCTTTGGATCTAAGAAAGAGGAAAGAAGTTAGGCTGAATCTAGTACTCTACCGGATAGGCAAAGGGGGAAAGTGGATGTACCCATATCTTGGGGAACCACTATAAATCTGGTGTTTTCTGTGATTTGAATGTTTTGTGCTGTGTTTTATTTTGTTTGTGCCAAGCGAGATCTGTTTAATTTCCTAAAATATTAAAGGAAAAATTAGAACCTATTCACCCCCCCCCCCTCTAGGTGTTTAGGCTCTTGAATTAAGTCTTTCAAGTGGTATCAGAGGGAGGTTACTCATGGATTGACTTAACAGTCTGAGTAAATCACCTAGGAAATTTTCAGAATTCAAGAATGGGTTCAAGTGAGAACCAAAAAGAGTTTGGATCAATGAAACTGCCTATCTGCAAGAAGGAATGTTTTGGCATATGGAAGGAGAGGGTCAGATTGTTTATGGAAGCTTCTGATCCAAGAATTTACATCATAGTATAGGAAGGACCCTTCATTCCAATGAAGGTATCAGCACTGGATGCAAATATAAAGACTCCTAAGAATTATTCAGAAGTGACAAAGGATGAAATCATCCTGGCAACTCTAGATAAAAGGGCATAGAATATCATTGTAAGTGCCATAGATGATGTCATCTTTCCGAATCGTGTGCATTGCAAAACCTCCTAAGAAATGTGGGACACTCTTATTGTCTACATGGAGGGAACAGAAGAAGTAAGAGAAGACAAAAAATCTATGCTGAATCAGGAGTATGAAATCTTTAGGCAAGCCAAGAATGACAGCATAGCTGAATGCTACAAGAAATTCTTCAGGATTATAAATGAGCTGATGACTTATTAAGGAGTCTTCAGCACTTATGAACTGAATGACAAATTTCTGAGATCACTGACAAAGGATTGGGACACCAAGATTTGTTCCATCAGAGAAGTGGCCAAGCTGGCAGACACACCTCCTCCCACACTGTTTGGGAAGCTGCTTTCATATGAAATGCAACTTACAGCCAGGAAGGAGGAAGAGAAGAGCAGCAAATCTGAATACAAGGAAAAGTCAGTTGCCTTTAAAGTTGAAGGCACAAGAAAGAGCAGGAGAAAATCTCCTTCTCCTCCTAGAAGGAGTGCTGAGGCAGAAGAAGGGATTTCTGACAATACTTCATCAGATAGCCACACCTAAGATGAGGATTTTGCAGCCTTCACAAGGCAGTTCCAAATATTCATGAAGAAGAAGTGGAGAACCAGACCTTCTTCATCCTTTTCAAAGGATGAGTACTACAAGAAAAAGAAAACTCCTAAGGAAGACAGGTATGCTTCTAAACCTAGTAAACAATCTAATTCTAAGATTGTGTGTTATTGTTGCAACAAATAAGGACATGTCATAGCTAATTGTCAAGACAAGAGGGCTGAATCAAAAGACAAGAAGAAGAAACAAATGAAGGGCAAGAAAGAAAAATCTTTTGTTGCCCAAAAGCAGAAAAGCTGGACAGATTCTTCATTATCTGAATCAGGAGAAGAAGAAGAGGCTGAAGCATATGTTGGGTTATTCTCAACTGAAGAGGATTCTAAGGAGATAGAATTTCTACAAATGCTGGACTCCATAAATGGAGTGGAAAAATAATGCTGCAGAGAGTTGATGGCCCTAAAAGAAAATGATCAGTGCCTGGATCAAGATGGTCCCAGTAAGGTATATAACTCTCCTATAACATCTGATTATTTTACTGGATCAGAATCAAAAGCATCAGCATCAAGAGATTTGGATGGTTCTGAGTCTGAAGGGGATGTACACCAACTCATTGATGAGTATGGTGGATTTTTGCAAGCTCTAAAGAGAAGCAAACTTCTTGTCAAAGAGCAGACCAAGGAGATTAAGTTTCTTAAGCTGACTGCAGCAGATTCAGCAAAGCTGTTGGATCTAAAATTGAATGAGGTTGCCAAACTGAAAAACATTACTGTTATTCAGATGGGCACAATCTCTTTCAAGGAGAATCATATCAAGAAACTTGAGGCAAAACTTAAGCAAGAAAGAGAGCTAGTGGCTAAATTCTCCAAACCAAAATCTGTCTTACCCTTAATAGACAATTTCATCTCAAAAAAGGGAAGACTAGTTTAGGTTTTAAGGGAAGAACTAGGGCCACCAATTCACAAAGAAAAGGTAAGGCCCCAGTTCAGCCTCTAGCTACAAAATCCCATATCTTCTTTAGGAAGGTGATGAATCCTACAAACAGGTATGATCATGAAACTACTCATGGTCACTATGAGTATGGAGTTCTCCTTGGCAAGTGTGCAAATGCCAAGAGGCCACTCTATAGGCAAGCCCGTTAGATTCAAAAGGAATTCATGGGTTTGCTGCTCCAGCACCCTCACTCAAAAAGACTGTTGGCAACATGACTGTGAAGTCTGTACCTAAGAAAAGGTATAACAGATTTGAGTGTTGGTGTTGTCGAAAGGTAGACCACTTTGCCTTGGACTGTTGGTTTAACACAAGTGTTAAAACCAAGAGTAGTTTACCTATCAAAAAATCTGTAGGTAAACTTGTTGTTTCAAAGACTAACAAGAACCTAGGACCCAAAAATAACTATGGTTCTAAGGATAAGTAATCCTTTATTTGTTGCTGGTGAATCCAAGTGACCATACCCTTATATGGTACATGGATAGTGGATGTTCCAGACATATGACTGGAATAATAAGAATGTTGAGGGACTTTGTACCCATAAAGAATTGTCCCAAAGTCATCTTTGGTGGATCTGAAAAAGGATTCATCAAAGGATTTGGTAACATCTCTAGTGACTCAATTACTATCACTAAAGTGGCTTATGTGAAGGGTCTAAAACACAACCTGATAAGCAATAGTCAGCTTAGTGATCTAGGATATGACATCTCCTTTCACAAAGGGGAGTGCCAAATTAAAAGGTCAAGTGATCAAGAGATCATTTTGACTGGCACTAAGAAAGGAAATGTTTATTGTCTTAACCTAGATTGTGAGTTAAACAACTCACCTATTTGCTTAGTTACAGATGAGACAGTCTCACTATGTGTCAAATGGCACAAGGGGCTAGCTCATCTGAACTATAAGTCCATAGGACTGCTGTTCACCATGGGGTTGGTGAGGAATGGTCCTCATGTCAAGTGCATGAAAGAGGGAGTGTGTTCAGCTTGCCAAAAGGGCAAACAGACTAAGTCCTCTTTTCCAGCACTAGATACCAAAGATTCTTTAAGATGTTTATATCTCTTGCATTTGGATTTGTTTTGTCCTATGCCAGTTCAAAGACTTGGTAGGAAAGCATACACATTAGTTATTGTGGATGACTATTCTAGATACACATGGGTGTTCTTCTTAAGGCAGATATCTGAAAACCCTAGTATTTTCCATACTTTTGTTAGACAAGTTCAGAATTAATTTAACAATTCTATGGTCAAAATCAGAAGTGACCATGGAACTGAATTTTAGTTTAAATGTATGAAAAAATTCTGTGAAGAACTTGGGATTCATCAGGAGTTCTCCTCACCTAGAACACCTCAGCAAAATGGAATTGCTTAAAGAAAGAATAGAACTCTCATTGAGGCTGGTAGAACTCTACTCAGTGACACTACTCTCCATGAATATTTCTGGGCTGAGGCAGTAAATACTACTTGTCATGTTCTCAATAGAGCATCCATCAATAAGAAACTTAAGTTGACTTCCTATCAGATTTTGAAAGGCCGAAAACAAAACATTTCTTATTTCAGAATCTTTGGTAGCAAGTGTTATGTCCTAGTGAATGGTAAGCACTACCAAATAAAGTTTGCTGCCAAATCCCTTGACGGGATATTTATTGGGTACAACAACAACAATAGGGCATACAGGATCTACAACTTGACTACCCAAGTTGTAGAAGAGTCAGTTTATGTTGTTTTTGATGAGTCTAGATTGATTAACAATGAATTGTCTAGTGTTTCAGTTAGCTCTACAGGTCTAACAGATAGGCTGGACAAGATGACCATCAATGATGAAGCTCCTGCTAGGATGGATGATGCATGATGTCTAGGGGAGAACAAAACACACTAGAAGCAGAAGAGAATGAGGAGCATCAGGTGGAAAAAAATGAAGAAGGTCATGAGGTAAACAGGTTTCCTCCAGCAAGAAGACACCTAAAGGATCATCCAAATCACCAGATAATTGGAGATGCAAGTCAAGGTGTTCTAACAATGAGCAAAAACATGAACACGGTTTTGTGTTCTAGCTTTTTGTCTCAAATAGAACCCAAAAAGTTTGAAGAAGCAATGCTAGATGCTAACTAGGTTGATGCAATGCAGGAAGAGCTGAATCAATTTAGGAGATGAAAAGTTTGGAAACTGGTTCCTAAACCTAAGGATCATAATATCATAGGAACCAAGTGGATCTACAGAAACAAACTTGATGAAAATGGAACAATCATCAAGAACAAGGCCAGGCTGGTAGTAAAAGGCTACAGACAAGAGGAAGGAATATACTTTGATCAAACCTTTGCCCCAGTAGCAAGACTGGAGGCTATAAGGATGTTCCTGTCCTATGCAGCCTATCAAGGGTTCAATGTATTTCAGATGGATGTGAAGTCAGCATTTCTAAATGGTGACTTGAAAGAGGAAGTCTATGTTGAACAACCCTAAGGTTTTGTAGATCCTCACTATTCTAATTATGTATATAGGCTTAGGAAAGCCCTATATGGTTTGAAATAAGCCCCCAGGGCTTGGTATGAAACCTTGTCTGCTTTCCTTACTGAGAATAAATTCTCAAGTGAAAAGATAGATAAAACTCTATTCTATAGGAAATCCAAAGGCAAGATAATATTAGTCCAGATATATGTTGATGACATTATCTTTGGATCTACTGAGAACAACCTTTGCAGGAAGTTTGCCAAACTTTTGCAAGGGAAGTTTTAAATGAGCAGTATGGGTGAACTGAAGTTCTTTTTAGGACTTCAAGTCAGACAAACTGATAATGGACTATCTATATCTCAGTCTAAGTTCACTAAGGAGTTTATTAAAAAGTAAGGAATGGACTCAGCTTCCACCATGAAAACTCTAATGGGAATAAGTATGCCTATAGGCAAAGATGAGGCAGGGAAACCTATTGATGAGTCTTTGTATAGAGGGATAATTGGCTCCCTACTCTACTTGACTGCTAGTAGACCTGACATCATGTATGCAACATGTGTCTGTGCCAGTACCAAGCATGCCCAAAGGAATCTCATTATACTGCAGTTAAAAGGATTTTGAGATATCTCAAGGGCACACCTAATCTAGGTCTTTGGTACCCTAAGAATAGAGATTTCACACTAACTTGTTTCTCAAATGCAGATTTTGCAGGATGCAAAGAAGATAGGAAAAGTACTACAGGAACCTGTAAATTCCTAAGAGGAAGACTAGTGTCTTGGTGCAGCAAGAAGCAGACCAGTTTAGCTATATCAACAGCTGAGTCAGAATATATAGCTGCAGGTAGCTGCTGTGCACAACTATTATGGATAAAGCACCAACTAGAATATTATGACATCAAGGTAAGTAGAATTCCACAATTATGTGATTCTACTAGTGTTATTTCTATTGCTAAGAATCCTGTATCACACAGTATAACAAAGCATACAGAAATTAAATTCCATTTCATCAGAGAACATGTAGAAAAAGAAAATATAAGTCTAGAGTTTGTGAATACAAATAATCAAATTGCTGATATTTTTATAAAACCTCTAGATGAAACTAAATTCAATTATTTTAAAATTGAATTAGGTATGTTGAATCTAGATTAGGTTAGCACAAGCAGACCTTGTGTCGACACTCTCAGTATGTTGTGTCGACAAAGAAAACGGATGTGTTGACACAGAAATAATATCTGTGTCGACTGAAGAATAGGTGTCGACACAACTATGTCGAGACCATATAACAAGAGTACTTTTGTGTCGACACACAAGAGCTGGTGTCGACACAACTATGTAGAGACTTCCAGTTAGCTAATTTTTGTGTCGACACACAAAAATAAAAGTCGACACTCTGTGTCGAGACATGTCGACATCTATGTCGACACTGACATAAGTATGTCGACACAAAAATGTGTCGACTAAACCTCAGTATTGTCGAGACCTATACCTATTCTGTCGACACATATAATATTTTGTCGACTAGTCCTAGTGCTAAGGCACGTCTTTTGAACTCCCATTTACACTTAGACTATAAATAGGTGAAGCCAAAATATGGTTGACTATGCTTTCTGATTTCCAGGCTCTGCACCCTCTGTCGACGAGAACCATCTTTCCTTTTCACCTCCATCTCTCTCTTCCGGTAATGGTGCCTCATCCAGAAGATAAGGTGAACGGAGGATATGAGCTGGTCCGTGGTGGGTTCACGATAGCATCACCAGAGATTCAGGGAGTAATTGCCCTAATTTCAGACATCGGTTTGGAATTCTTGGTCTCTGAACCAACCAAGATATGGAAGAAAGAAGTTCAGGAATTTTATTCTTCTGCAACTATAGACGCAGACGGGAAGAAGATGAAAGCTACTGTTCAAGATACCCAAGTGAAAATTACCTTGAAAACAATCTGAAACGCACTCCAACTCCCAAAGGTTAAGGAAGAAGATGACGTACAACCATCTATGATCAAGGAGGCCATAAAATTGTATGGGTTAAACCCAAATACTAAGATAGGATCATCTATCAACCGAAAACAGATGAATTCACAAGGGAAGTTCCTTTCTGAGATTGTAGGGAAGGTCGTACTGTGTAAACCAGGTGGGCATGACAGAATCTCAGCCACCATGTTCCACCTGATGACTAGGATCATTTTCAAACTTAAGACTGATTGGACAACCATAGTATTTGACAAGCTACGTGAAGGTATCAAGAAATCGAACCTGGGGAGAATTCTGAGTCTATGCCTATCATCTGCAATACCAGAAGTAATAAGCCAACTTCCTAGTACAAAAATCAATCATATGAGAAGAATGTAAACAAGGATTCTATCAAGATGGGATAGGGTGTTGACTAAGGAGGTTGCTACTCCTCAAAAAAAGACCAAAACAATACAGAAGAAGAAGAAAATTGTTCCACAGGAAGAATCATCTAGTGATTCAGAAGAAGAAGTTGTCTTCAGTTCTGATGAAGACAGACAACAACAGCAAGATGCACAAGGACAAGTGGACAGTAGTATGCTCCCAAAGCAACACAAAACCTCTACTCCAGGGGGAGAAGACCCTACACCAGCTGTATAAGACACTATACTTACTGATCTGCCTGGTCAAGGGGGAGTAAATGATGCTGCTACACTAGACAGTTAATTAGTAGCTGATACTATGATGGATATAGTCTTTAATATAAATAAGGAAGCACTACTTCATGTAGAGGAAGAGGCACCTGAGGTGCATATAAAGAATACTGCTCAGATTGGGCAAGTAAGTATCTCCTTCCTAGAAAGGTCACTGGACAAGGACATGGAAGTCTAGGGAAAACCATGTATTTTACCAACTAATCTTAATCCTCCTGTTCAAATGTTGCAGGAGGTAACCTTGGAGGAGTTGTTCCCTGACTCACAAGCAGTAAGGACTGAGGGGGAGCAACAACCACAGGATAAAGAACTACCAGAGACTGAGGGGGAGGAATTGCTGAAGAATACTGTAAACAAAGAGATTGTTGACATAGAAAGTTCATCTTCTGATGATGAAGAAGCCAACTTGGCTAAGAAAAGGAAACTTATTGTAATGAAGAAGAGAAGCTCGAGCTATAATAGGGCCTTACAAACAGCCACACCACCTCTAGCTCCAAGTATGGACTTTAATTCCTTAATGGTCCAATTGCAACTAAAACTAGATACACAAAGGACAGCTCTTGAAAAGTATATGGATGAAACTCATAAAGAGCTGCAAAACCAGCTAGCTCAGGACATCAAGTCAATCAGATTTGAAGTGAGTCTATACAAGAAAGAAATGACAAACTACTTTGAGAAAGGAGGCCATGCAGTTGTGTATCTGGCCACTCAGCAGCAGGAACTGAAAACTAAAGCAGCTGATATGGCAGAGAAACATACTTATATCTTAGAAAATTAATTTAGAACATATGAGAATCTCACGGATTCTCATAAGGAAATTCTCACAAAGATTGCAGCACTATCTGTTTCTGTCAAAACAGAAGTTACAAAACTAATTGAGACTAATCAAGCTACTGTCAAAATGGCGATAGAGGCTGCCCAAACAGCTATTACCACTCAAATTCATAAATTTGGGGTCTACTACAGAGAAGGGATTAATTATCTGGAAGGTCAAGTCATATTTCACAAGAATGATCTCAGAGATCATATTGAAAGAGAAGTCCTAAAGGGGAGAGAGTGTTAGTCCAAGCTAGTTCTGAGCATGCCAAATGGGTTTCCAATACCATCAGAGCTATTCTTGGCTTCCCTCCTTTATGTGATGATGATAATATGGCTGAATCTGGAATACAACCTGCATATATTGAAGGAGATCAGCCAGAAGTTGCTCAGGTTATATATCCTCCTGCTAATTTTGAGATAGTTCATGACCAAGTGCAGAAAATGTACAACCCTCCACAAGAGGCACAGAATGTGGTCTTTGAGAAAGTTGAAATGTCAGAGGCTGCCAAAGAAGCTCAAAGGGAATAATTACTATCTAAGAAGAGAATCAGAGAACAGGCTGAGTTAAAGCCGAACTTTAAGCAATGGAGCCCTACATCAAGGAACATCATTCTGGCTGCATGGAAGGTTGTTAAGGACAAGACCTATGATAGGGGTAAGTGGTACTCAAAGTAGGAGTGGAATAAATATCAAGCTAAATAGGAAGCCATTCTTCAGCACAGGAGGAGTGCAAAATCTGGGAAGCTACCTACAAATGCTATAGAGCCCAGTAAGTATTTTCATAAGCCCTTTCACTACTTTGAAAGGCAAAGAATAAAAGCTGAAGAACTAAAGAAAAAGGATCTTAAAGGTAAGAAGCATGTTGAAAATACAAAACCAGCTGTGAAGGCAAAGATAAAGTCTGGTCAAGGCATTGTAATAAGGGAGCCTAACAAATCTTAGGATAAATAGGCTTATGATAAGGAATAATGGAACTTTTTTATTTTTGCTCTAAGAGAAAACATGTAAAACAAATATTTTCTACTTAATAAATCAGTTTTACTGTTTATTTTTGATTGTTTAAATTGTTCGAATGTTTACTTGCACTGGAATGAATGTATATCTATGTCTTATGTGTTTTATCTTTACTGGTGTATATCTTTGACTAAGGGTTATAACTTCTCCAAATAGGGGGAGATTGTTTGGTATACTAGAAGTATGTACAAGATTTTGGAGAAGATTCATCCTAGTCAATGATATATATCAATATGTATTTGATGATGTATGTTTAAGTTTCCTTGTGCAGGGTTAAGGAATGGAAGAAAAATATTTTAAGTACAAGTGTCGACACTTGTGAAGAATTTTTTCGACACACGGGACTTGTGTTGACACCAGCAGCAAAGCATTGTGTCGATACCTAAGAATTATGTCGACAACAGACCAGAAGTTGTGTCGACACCTGAAGCCAAATTTGTGTCGACACCCAAAAATTGTGTCGATACCCAGGATTTGTGTCGACACCCAGAAATTGTGTCGACACCCAGGAACTGTGTCGACACCCAGAAGCTATGTCGACCCCAAAGGCAGGAATTGTGTCGACACCTAAAGCAAGACTTATGTTGACACCTGAGGCAAGGATTGTGTCGACACCTAAAGTAGAGGCGGTGTCGACACCCAGCAGTTATGTCGAGACCAAGAGCAGTTGTGTCGACACACTTGATTTGTGTCGACACATACCAATAGAAGATGTGTCGAGAAGCAGAAGAATGATTGTGTCGACACTTTGAGTATTGTGTCTACATCATCAAGACTTATGTCGACACTTTGTCTACTTGTGTGGAAACATGTGAAGCAGATTGCTTAGTGGATCATGCTGAGTTGATAAGTCTCTAAGGAATCAACTGTCATGACTGGTGGGTCGACAGCTGTCATTACCAACAGGTCTGACACCTTTGTCAGAACTAACAGAAAGTTGTTACAAATCGGATCAGGCGGTAATCATGAGGAATCTCTATATAAAGGGCTGATCCTTAACAACCAATAACAACAACTCAGTGAAGGCCAGAAAAGCCATCAACTAAGAGAGAGAAAATTCACAATAAGAAAAGGGGAAATCCTTTAAGAAGGTAGATTTAGAACAGTCTGCAGAGAAGATTAAGATCTCATTTTCAATTTAAGGAAGGAGCTGACAGTGGATCAACTTCTACATCAAGAACAGTCCAACCTTATTTTGTTCTATCAAGAAGCCTTGAAATAGCTAAGTCTGGTTTGGACTGAAGATCAAGAACTGATAAAGAAGATCATCAATAGGGAGATCTATCTGGTGATATCTTTTGTATCTCTTTTATTACACAATTTCTTGTAGGATCTGTTGTAGATCTGAGTTGTAAGCCTATAATTATAAAGGCTAAGGTAGGGATGTGAGCCTGAGTGGTAGGACTTGCAAAAGTCTGAGTTGTAAGCCTAGAGATAAGGGCTAAGGTAGGGCTGAGGCCTGAGGTAGGATTCTAGGAAGGATTTGAGGTAGGACTTGCCAAAGTCTGAGGTGTGGGAACCATTTTGGTTCTGAGTTGTAGGATCTTTGGATCTGAGAAAGAGGAAAGAAGTTAGGCTAAATCCAGTACTCTACTGGATAGGCGAAGGGGGAAAGTGAATGTACCCATATCTTGGGGAACCACTATAAATCTTGTGTTCCCTGTGCTGTGAATGTTCTGTGCTGTATTTTATTTTGTTTGTGCCAATCAAGATCTGTTTAATTGCTTAAAATATTAAAGGAAAAATTAGAACCTATTCACCCCCCCCCCTCTAGGTGTTTAGGCTCTTGAATTAAGTCTTTCAGTGATTCATTATTGGTCGAAGGATAAGTCTTGCTTCCAGTGCGGGTAGAAGGGGCATCTGAAGTCTTCATGCCCCCAAGCTCAGTCCCCACTAAATCCTGCTCTGCTTCAGGCTCTATCGCCGCCAACAAACTAGGACAATTGGAAAGGAAATCTAAATATGGTGATTAGAGAGGAAGCTCAGACCTCTACCCAAGTGATATCAGGTTAGATTATAGTTAAATTTTACTCTCCCTTATTTGTCCTAGTTTCGTTTGTTTAGTTATATATACTACATTTATAGGGGAGTTTTAGGTGAAGAATAGGTTGGTGCGCGCTCTTTTTGATTTTGGTGCCACCCTTCCTTTGTGGAGCGGAGTTTCGTAGATAAATCTCGTTTGAACCTGGATTAATTAGGAGATTCCTTCAACGTCAAGTTTCCCTCCGGAGATTTTGTGATATCAAATCAAGGAGTTCATAGATTTCCTATTTGTCTAGGTGATTTCCTAGCCTTTGCGGATCTAATAGTGTTCGACCTGGAGGATTTCAATGTGATTTTGGGCATGGACTAGTTGTCCGAGTATGATGCGGTAATCCAATGCAAGGCAAAGTGACTAGACTTCAATATGGACAGTCGCCAACCCATGAGTTTCTATGGTTTTAAGGATAAGGGTTCCCTCCTTATTTCTGCGGTACATGCTTGTCGAACTATAGATTCTGGTTGTGAGGCGTATCTTGTTTCTATTTCTTCTCTAGGAATAACTTTTGTTACAGCACATCTTGAGGATATCTCGGTGGTTAGAGTGTTTTTAGATGTCTTCCTTTATAGCCTTCCAGGACTTCCTCCTAAGATAGAGGTGGAGTTTGTGATTGACCTCGAGCCAGGTACTCGTCCTATTGTTAAGGCACCATACCGTATGGCTCCCCGTGAGCTAGAAGAGTGCGCACTCAACTAGATGAGTTGATGCAGTGTGGTTTTATTAGGCCGAGTTCTTCCCTATGGGGTGCCCCTATTTTGTTCGTAAAGAAGAAAGACAGTTCCATGAGGCTCTACATAGATTATCGAGAGTTAAATAAGGTAACCATCAAGAACAGATATCTGTTTCCTCGGATTGATGATCTATTTGATCAGTTGTGGGGATGCACTGTATATTCGAAGTTTGACCTCTGTTTAGGCTACATGAAGTTGAGGGTCCGTGAGGATGATATACCACGGATGGTGTTTCATTCCCGGCACGGGCACTTTGAGTTCTGGGTGATGTCCTTTGGTTTGACAAATGCCCCCTCTACTTTTATGGACTTAATGAATAGAGTGTTCAAGGATTTATTGGACCATTTCATGGTCGTATTCATAGATGGCATTCTCGTGTATTCCCGCAGTGTTGATGAGCATGCTCAACACTTTTACTTAGTTTTGTCAACCCTGAGGGAGCACAAACTCTATGCCAAGCTAAGTAAGTGTTATTCTAGTTACCCCAGGTGTCTTTTCTAGGCCATGTTGTGGGAAAGGACGGTATTTCCGTAGACCCGACAAAGATTTCTACTGCGATGGAATGGAAGAGAACTTCCACACCTAAGGAGATTAGGAGCTTCTTAGGTCTGGTCGGCTATTATAAAAGATTCGTGGAAGGGTTCTTTGTGTTGTCTATACCTCAAACTAGACTTACACAGAAGAACACCACATTCATTTGGAGTGATAAGTGTGAAGAGGCTTTCCAAGAATTGAAGATGAGATTATGTATTGCTCCAGTCTTAACTTTACCTACTGAAGGAGTTGAGTACGTTGTGTATGTGGATGCATCACACATTGGAATTGGTTGTGTCTTGATGCAAGAAGGAAAGGTGATCGCGTACGGATCAAGACAACTAAAGATTCATGAAAGGAACTAACCTACGCATGATTTTGAGTTTGCTGCTGTGATTTATGCGCTGAAACTTTGGAGACATTTATTGTATGACGCTCTGTGCAAGATTTACGCAGACCATAAGAGTTTGAATTATGTCTTCACACAAAAGGAGTTAAATCTGTGCTAGCATAGGTGGTTAGAATATGTGGCCGATTATGAAGTGGAGATTCTTTATCATTCTGGAAAGGCTAATGTAGTAGCCGATGCTTAGTAGGAAGACTGCCAAAATCTTCAATCTATCTATACAGTCCTTGGTGGAAGAATTCTTGTTGATGGACATTGAACTTGGGATTAGTATTGTGTTTGCTAGTTTGGAAGCAGAAGAGACCTCTTGGATTTCCTTTACTAGAGTGCACCAAAAGGATGACCCTGATTTGTTGCATCTTCAAAATAGAATTGAGAAGGGAGAACTACCAGATTCCTCTTTGGACGAGTTGGATACACTGAAATATTGGGATATATTTTGTATCCCCTCTTTTGGTGATATTCGGTCTAAAATTTCTAATGAAGCTCATGGTTCTAGTGTTGCATACCATCCTTGTTGCACCAAGATGTATAAAGATCTGAAGCAAATTATTTGGTGGTCCGGAATGAAGAATGATATAATGAAGTTTGTGTGGGAATGTTACACGTGGCAGTGTGTTAAGGAAAACCATAGAAGGCATGGTGGTAAAATGATGCCGCTTGATATTCCAAGTTAGAAGTGGGAGAGTATTTCGATGGATTTCATCACCGATTTACAAAAAGCTCCCCGTGGGCACGATTCTATTTGGGTGATAGAAGATAGATTGACTAAATGTGCTCACTTTGTGGCATTTAAGATTGGGTATTCTATGAAGAAGATAGTTGAGTTTTATCTCGATAAAGTCATTAGGTTACATGGAGTTCCCGTTAGTATTATATCAGATCGAGACTCTGTATTTACGTCTCATTTTTGGAAGAGTTTACAAGAGGGGTTGGGTATAAATTTAAGGTATTCCACCGCCTATCATCTGTAGACAAATGGTCAAATAGAAAGAGTAAATAAGATTGTAGAATATATGATAAGATGTTACTTATTGGATCATGGTGGTGCTTGGGATGAATGCCTCAGACTCATGGAGTTTGCTTATAATAATAGTTATCAAGAGAGTCTGTAGATGGCCCTGTTCGAGGCCTTGTACGGAAGGCGTTGTAGAACACCTTTGTTTTGGGCTGAGGTTGGTGAGAGACCGCTGCTAGGTCCAGAAGCCCTTAAAGAGATGAATTGTGTTGTGACTCATATTCAAGAGAAGCTCTGTATAGCGCAACATCGTTACGAGAAATATGCTAATCGACGAAGGGTCTATCTGGAGTTCGTCATTGGGGACCTGGTTTTTCTGAAAGTCTCTCCGAAGTCAGGTGTTAAAAGGTTTGGAAGGAACCACAAGTTAGACCCCCATTATGTGGGACCTTTTCAAATTCTTGAGCGCATCGAGGTGTCAGCTTATAGATTGGATTTGCCTGCTACCTTCCCTGGTGTCCATGATGTGTTCCATATGAGCCAGTTGCGAAAGTGTGTTCGTAGTGATCGTCAAGTCCTTGACTCGGTGCCCCATATTTAGCCCAACCTTTCGTATATGGAAGATCCTGTTCGGGTGTTGGAATCTCAAGATCGAGTGTTGC
The DNA here is from genome assembly GCA_039513925.1 of Platanthera zijinensis. Classification (NCBI taxonomy): domain Eukaryota; kingdom Viridiplantae; phylum Streptophyta; class Magnoliopsida; order Asparagales; family Orchidaceae; genus Platanthera; species Platanthera zijinensis. The sequence continues at coordinate 153,559,464 of CM077087.1, forward strand.
GGAGAAAGACCATTCCTATGGTCAAGGTTCTTTGGATAAATCATGACGTCGAGAGCGCGACATGGGAATTGGAGTCAGTAATGAGGGAATCTCATCCGCACCTCTTCCCTTAGTTTATGGTATGTCTTTTTTCTTTTGGATGCATGTTTGATTTTCTCATTTGGTTTGGTTTTGAAGATGTGATAAGTTTCGGGACAAAAATTCATTTTAGGGGGAGTGACTGTAACTCCCTCGATTTTTTCAATGTTATTTATTGATTTGGTGTCGTCATATTTATGATATCAGGGCGTTACCCTTTTTGCGATTTGTTGACGACGCTGCACCGTTTGTGCGTATTTACGTTTGTTGGGTCTGTTTGACCAGATTTTTTTGGGATTTTGATTTGACTGAATGCTTTCCTTTGTCTAAAGGATGAAGTTTTGAGGCTTTGGACTTGCCCAGTTTTATTGCAATCTGAGCATTTTTGAGTCTCAGTACATGTTTGGATCTTTACGATGATTTTTGCTTGTGTAAGCATTTGATGATAGTGTCTCAAGAATGGTGTGTTGGATTCTAGGGTGGTCTTCGCTGTTAGATTCGTTAAATTCGGCGCGCGTTTGGGACACCATGTTGAACTAGTTTTTTCCTCGTTAAAATGATTTGTATAAGATTATTATTATTAAATTTCAGCCTTATACCTCTTATTGATTCTCGAGAAACCCCCCTCCCCCCGAAGGGGGTAAGTTTTGTGTTCGACGAATTTCGAACAGAATTCGTCAAGCAGGATTGCTGTTCTTTTTTCGAGAAGTCTATATCTATTCCCGAGAAATGCCCTTTTTATACTCGAGTAATGCTTTAGTTATATTCGAGAAATACTTAGTTGTTCTCGAGAAGTATCTTGTTGTTCTCGAGATCTACAGACTTGCTCTCGAGAAGTCCCTTTTGTTCTCGAGAACTTCCCTTCTTGTTCTCTAGAAGATTCGCTTGTACTCGAGAAACACCCTTATTCTCGAGAAATTTTTGCTCTGCACCCGAGAACAGCATTTGCAGTTCCCTAGTGGTGCTTCCTTATGTACTCGAGTAATTCCTTTTCTTCTACTCGAGTAATCTTCCTCCATATTCCCTAGAAAATATCTTCTACTGGAGAAAAATCTCCTTCTATACTTCTCAAGAATTCAGGTTCAGCCGAACCTTGTCCCTTCACTAAAGTGTTCTATGTAACATCCCATTTCCGGCTAGACCCCTAGGAGTCGGTTGGTTGTGGTAGAACCCTAGGGAGCCCAAAACTTGAAATAAATCGACTAGGAAATCGGGTCACGGGTTGGTCACGCCCGTGACCCGCCATGTCACGCCCGTGACAAGGGGCGTGACACGCTCGACGATCGTCGATCTCAATTCGACGATCGTCGAACCAAATTTGGCCACACGGGCCTGTCACGCCCGTGACCCGCCATGTCACGCCCGTGACAAGGGGCGTGACACGCTCGACGATCGTCGATCTCAATTCGACGATCGTCGAACCAAATTTGGCCACACGGGCCTGTCACGCCCGTGACCCGCCATGTCACGCCCGTGACAAGGGGCGTGACACGCTCGACGATCGTCGATCTCAACTCGACGATCGTCGAACCAAGTTTGGCCACACGGGCCTGTCACGCCCGTGACCCGCCATGTCACGCCCGTGACATAGGGCGTGACACGCTCGACGATCGTCGATCCCAATTCGACGATCGTCGAACCCGAATTGGTCTCCAGACCTGTCACGCCCGTGACCCAAGTGACACGACCGTGACCACCCTTCGACAATCGTCGATCTTAGTTCGACGATCGTCGAACCCAGAACTGCTAACCGGGCCTGTCACGCCCGTGACCTATGTGTCACGCCCGTGACCAAGGCCGAAACGTCAGCCAGACTGGAAGTTTCGGTAACCGACGCCTTAATAAATTCTGGCTGTGGGGATGAAAAATCAAGAGTATTTATGGGTCGTTCCCTACTTTAATTATGTTAATAATTAAGGAAAAGTGGGTCCAGTAGGAAATTGCCACCTGGCAAGCACCTCTTCATTCCCAACTTTTCAACTGCCATTCGTCATAACCGAAACGTCATAGGGGAGTTATTAATGGCCGCCAACGTTTCATCTCCAACGTTTCACCCTTTCCCCTCCCCATTTGCTCATCTATAAAAGATTCCTGAGAGCAAGAGGAAAAGGTTACACTCCCTCAACTGTTCAGACTTCCTCCTTGCTGTTGAAGAATTTCCGGCGACGCCACCACTGCGCAAATGGCTTCCCGACGCTCTGCACGCCTTCAACCCGCGAACAAGGTCCTCCCCTCCCTCTTCTTCTGCGGATAGATCTTAGGAATCATTAGGAGAGATATCGGGCTCAAAAGAGCCAGATCGGGTGAGCGTATTGGTGGTTTTCCGAAAATTTCATGGTGGCGGGTTCGCCGGAAACCGCCTCTCCGGCGGCTGTGCCGCCGCCCGACGATAGCCCTCGCCTCAACGGAGGTGGTGGTGGTGGTGGCCGGCCAGGGAGATGGCTGGGTGGCCGGGAAATAGCTTGGAAAAGCTACAGGATATTAGGTTTTATGCCTCTGTTTCGGGCTGTTGAAGAAGATGAACAGTGGCATGAAAATTAAATTCTAGTTTTTAAATCCATTTCTGAGTGAGATATCTGTCATGTTAAATAATTTGGGAAAAATACCTAAAGGCTCCTACGGGAAAAATGATCAACATAGGAAATGTAGCCCTTGAAGTCTAGTTTAATTCAAAATTAATTTCACTCGATTTGGGATCTTGGTTAGACCGCAGCACCCTTTTTGGTGAGGTCTATCCAGAGGGCTGCCTTGACCTTAGAAAAATTCCCCACTCCAATCCAGCCATCCAAATGACTTGAAATTTGGGGTGTGCTCTAATCTTACATATATCTAGGTGCTATCCAAAAATGAGAATTTTTGGAGAATATTTTTCTATAGTTTTTAGAAAAATTCAATAATCCTAGCCGATTTTAATTAGATTGTTAAATAATTTCCAAACCCTCCCAAATTTTGGTGAGTGGTCCCTGGGTTCACCATAAGGTTCTGTTTAATTTTTCATCTCATTTGGAGATGGTTTGGATCAGAAATGATCAACCCAAAGTTTTGCCCTAAATAAGAGGCCTTAGGTTAAAAGTGCACTTTTGAAGTTTGAGTGGTCAAATCACCTCAACAGAGGCTGAGATTTTTACCACTGGCTAGTAATATCCTCTAGCACCCCCTCATGGAGTTGGAGGTGGATCGGGGTAAGTTTACCCTAAGGACCAAGGCCAAACCCTAAGGATGGGTCTTGGTGGTTTGTGAAGGTCATGTGGTCAAATGACCTCGGATTGACCCGAGATTGGGTGATGAGAACCATAGGGCTAATATTGTTCTCTGGATGAAATCTTAGTAGATTTGGAGATCGTCGGAATATCTAAAAATCTAACCCTAGTTTAGGGCGCAAAACTTGTAGAGATAGGAAATGACACCAAATCACATTAAAAAGTGATGAGAAATGGGTAGAGTTGGTTATAGGGGTAGTACAAGCTCTGGATATTTTTCTATGAATTTTATGATCACTATTTTGGGTACTTCCTTAATGATTTTGTAGTTGTATGATTTGCTTAGAAAATTTATTATGGAGTACAAACTTCCTGGAAATTGATGAAATTTAGGCAGAGAACCTTTATTATGATTTTAAAACTCTGTGAATTTTTATGGGATTTTTAGAAGCTTAATTCTAAGGCTTGCTTCATTAAGTATTATTTATCGTGGATATTGGATTAAATCTATTTTAGTGCTTAGCAAGCTGGTAAAATTATGATTCTTTGCACAACGATCTTCTCCGTATCATACTATTAGTCAGTAATTTTTCTATAATTTTATGATGAGTAATTTCAGTACTTCCTTCTTTAAAAGGGAATAATGAGATTATAATGGATAAATTAATTAGAGGCTAAATATCTTTTGTAAAATCCTGCAAATTAGTATTTGATGATACCTTACAGTTATTTAGTGATCACAATTTTTGGGTGGCCATAACTTAAGAATATCATGTAGTTCATGTTAAAAATTACCCATGGCCAATCTTTGAGAAAAATAAAATGAATATCAGATTAATTAGGAAAATTATAAATTTCTGGATTTAAGCTAATTAAGTCATGATAGATCTCCAGTAAATTTTATAGGAGATTTGGAAGATAATTTGGAGTACCTCCCCTTGTGTACCTCATATAGTTTAGGATGGTCTGCATTTAGTAAAACCACGGAATTCTGATAATCGATGGTTGGTAGGGCAAGTTAAGGTTGAGTTCATTATTAGAAGTCAGGATAAGTAGAATGTGGGACTGGTTAGGGTAAGGGAGTACGGGGACGACGAAAGATCGTCCGTCCCGGGAAGAAGAGGAAGAGTCTTAATACTCTAGGGTTAGAACTAAAGCAACTAAAAGGGAATTGGGTAAAGGGTAGACAACCAATAATAATAAGTGCCTTGCGAAAGGGAACTTCGGGCCGTAATGCACCGTCTTGGTTCCTAGTGCCCCTTGAGAGCCCTTCACGGGGTATACCGGGGGCAGTCCTGGGCTAACGTAAACCATAGGAGTAATAAAATTAAAAGAGCAACTAGTATAACTAGGGTTGCACACACTCACTCCCCGGTAGTTAGGAAAGTAGAATTATAGGATTACTTGCCATCAGACAGCAGCTCTGAAGGTAGATGCACGGACAGTACTGTCCGGGGGGCCGCGGGCTCGAGGGTTGGAGTACGGAGAAAAGTGGTGGGTCATCGGTACTAGGCAATCGATCACACCGACAGCGGTACGATGACTCGGCGAAAAGTCTGGAGGGTACATCCAGCAGCAGTACGCGGATACTCTAGGTTGTGTTCTTCTAGGGGCGTACGGAAGGGCTAGGCCTGGTAGTGTGGTTACCCGCCTAGGAGTGGGGGGCCCGACCCACTGTCTCTGTTTGCCACTACGGAGGTTCCTGGGGGTGAAGCTAGCCTCCCGAACAGGGGGAACTAAAGGTCTGTGCGCATAGAGTCGTGTGCGTGGGTTGCACTTGCATGAATCATGGCATAGCATATCACTACACTCATATTTGCATACAACCGACACCCCAACGTATAAATCGGTATGGGACTTTTTATACGATGGGAGCCTTGCAGAAGATCCCTTAACTTATAAGTTTGTATGGGCATTCATATAAGTTAAGGTTACTTACATACTTACTTACTTGTTGCCTTCTTACTATTCTCTAGCAGTCTTTAATACAATTTGCTACTTATTAATTGTTCTACCTATTACAACATTTATATTGTTCACCTGATATACCTTGCTAGTTAGGTCCACCGTCACTTGCTTGACTACTCTCCACTTTTGTAGCTTCCCTTTCCTCCTCTCCGCCCGGTGCTTAGGAGCCGTGGTGGGAGGGGTAGGGGATGATAGGGCTTAGTCTTTATGACTAATGGTTTTCGAACCAAACATTACAGGAGCTCCGGATGGGAGACAGGGACCAGCACCAGCGGAGTACGGTGCGCATGGAGGTGGGACAGTCTAGCACCGGTGCACCTGCGACCAGCTCCGTGAGTAGGTTCTGCTTCTCACCTAAACACCTAGAGGGGGGGGGGGGGGTGAATAGGTTCTGCTTCTCTTTCTAAAACTTCTAGGCAGAATTCAATTTAATAACTAATATAATAAACACAGCAATCACAGAAAACAAAACATCACAGATTGCACTATGTTTTATAGTGGTTCCCCAAGGTCTGGGTACATCCACTTTCCCCCTTCACCTATCTAGCAGTATGCTAGATTCGGCCAAACTTCCACTTATCTCAGATCAATAGATCTTACAACTCAGAACCCAACTGGTTCCTACAACTCAGGCACAACTGCCCTACCTCAGCCTTGCCCCAAGGCCTACAACTCAGAGAATATCCTTCTCCTACACTCAGGCAAACAGCCCTACCACTCAGAGTTCAACACTCTTACACTCAGCCTTTATAACATAGGCTTACAACTCAGATCTGTATAAACAGATCCTACAGAAATATAGAAAAGATTGTTTTAATTGTCTTGCCAAAGTTGAGAGAGAAAAGGCAATGACAATTCTTGATCAGCTGATGCAATCAACTGTTTCTTAGCCTTCTTCAAAGCTTCTTGAAAATGTACTTAGCTGAGATGATTCCAAACAGCTTCTTGAGAATCCACTGGTGGATTCTTTCTTCTTCTTCTTCAAATTCTGACTTGATCTCTCTCTATCCAGAACTTTGAATGATTCTTCTGAATTCTGATTAGAACTCTTCTTAGATCTATCCTTAGATAGTCTTCTTAGATCTCCCGGAGAAGATCTTCTTAAGTGCCTAGCACTTTCTTGAAATGAGTAGAATTGTAATCCTTCTCCACTTTCTGATCCAATGTATTTCAAAAGGTCAGTTCTATATGTTGTTGATTGATTTTCTCCTTCTGAATCTGTCTATTTATAGACATTCTTCATGGTAACCGGCTGATCCGGTTTCTAACCGTTTTCTGACAAGTCTGACAGCTTCAGTTAACCGGTGGTAACCCACAGCTGTCAAGTCTTCAATCAAGTCCTGTGCCTTAGTCTTGAATCACAAGTTGTTGAAACAGTCTGTTAGAAAGTGTCGAGTCCATCTGTCTATCTGTGTCGACATAATTGACTTTGGTGTCGACACAGTCTTCAGTGATGTCGACTAAGTTGCCTTTGAGTCGACAAAGCTTCTTCTGCAAATAATTTGATCTTGACTCTCCAGTGTGTCGACACAAGTCCTGTGTGTCGACACAGTTGTTGTAGAATCATAACTTTAGTAAGTGTCGACTTAGCCTTCAGGTGTCGACACATTCATTTTTTAACTCTGCTATAATGTGTCGACTAAATCACAATGTGTCGACACATTCTGCTGGTGTCAACAAACTTGAGGTCGACGCTTTTCTTCTGTGTCGACACAATTTCCCAGTGTTGTGTCGACTCTTTTCTTCTGTGTCGACACAATTTCCCAGTGTTGTGTCGACTCTTTTTCTGTGTCGACACAAATTCCCGTTGTTGTGTCGACTTACTTCTTCTGTGTCGACACTTTTTCCCAGTGTAGTTGTAGACTAACTGCTATGTGTCGACACTGCTTCCCAGTGTTGTGTCGACTATTTTCTTCTGTGTGTCGACACTGCTTCCTTTGTGTCGACACTTGGACTTAGAATTTTTCTGCATACTTTATCAATTCTCCACCTGCACATGTCAACTTAAAACAACATCAAATACACCTTGATGTATATCATTGAGCTAAGTTGGGCTTCTTCAAATCAGGTACACATTTTCCAATGTACCCAACAATCTCCCCCTATTTGGAGAAGTCATAACCCCTATAGCCAATGATATACACCATTTATAAACAGTACTAAATGATGATTAATGACATAGCAGGAATACTTTAAATATAAACAAAACATAACATAGAATAATTCAGAATCAATCATCACAGAATGCACATTATAATATGCCAGACAACATTTTGTTTATAACAGGGTAATGTTTGATTACAAAGTTTTACATTTGATGATTACATCACAACATTACAAAATATTTAAAACAAAATCAGGATTGATCAGGCTCTCTAATCATAATCCCTTTGCCAGACTGAATTGTAGCTGTCACAGGAGCTTCTGATTCTTCAGCTATCTTCTTTCCTTTAAGATCAGCCTTCTTCTGAGCTTCTTCCTTGATCCTTTGCCTTTCAAAATAATGAAAAGGCTTTGGGAAGTATTTGCTTGGCTCCTTAGCATCTGATGGCAGTCTTCCCAGCTTGGCTTTCCTTCTGAATTGTACAATTGCCTCTTGCCTTGCCTCATACTTCTGCCATTCAATTTCATTGTACCACTTCCCTCTCTCATGAACTTTATCCTGTACAGCTTTCCATGCAGTGAGTATTATGTTCCTTGAAGTAGGACTCCACTGCTCATAATCTGGCTTCAGTACAGCCTGCTCTCTGAATTTCTTCTTTGCTAATAGAGCATCCTGCTGTTCTTTCAGAGTAGCCTCAGGCTTATCAACCTTTCCAAAGACAATGTTAGTAACCTCCTTTGGAGGACTATACATTTCTTGAACTTTCTGATCAATCAAATCAAAATATGGAGGGGGGTATATGACTTGGGCAACCTCAGGTTGATTGCCTTCAAGTAGATTAGATTGTATTCCTGACTCAGCTACCATAGCATCATCACACAATGGGGGATATCCCAAAGTGGCTCGTATGCTATTGGTCACCCACTTGGTGTGCTCAGAGCCTGCATGAATTAGCATCCTCTCCCCCTTTATGGCTTCTCTAGATACATGATCTCTTAAATCTTCCTTTTGAAATCGAATTTGGCCAACCAAATAATTCACTCCCTCTTTGAAAAATGGTCTTAACTTTTGAAGCTTTTCAGATATGTCCTTTTGAGAGGTTGTGATGGCAGTCTTAACAGATGCAATAGCAGCCTGAAAATTCTTATCAAATTCTTCCATTTCTTTGGCTCTATCTGCAGGCAGACCTGGAACAATCTTCTTGACCTCCTCAATAATCTCATTATGAGATTCAGTTAAATTCTCATTCATTCTAATTTGATTTTCCAAAACATAACTTTGCTTCAAAGCAATATCATCCACCTTTGTAGAAATAGCCTCCTGTTGTTTAGCCAGATAAACCACAGCATTGCCACCCTTGTGGAAGCAATCTGTCATTTCAGTTTTATGCATGTTGACTTGAAATTGGATGGACTTGATATCTTGAGCTAAGTCAAACTGAAGTGACTTGCTATTCTCATCTACATACTTTTCCATAGCCATCCTTTGTTCATCCAATTTTACTTGAAGATCTATCATGAATTTGTTGTAATCAAAGGCTGGAGAAACTTGTGGAGTTGTGGTCTGTAAAGCCTGCTTATAGTTCTTGCTTCTTCTCTTAAAGACAACAAGTTTTCTTTTCTTTGCCATCCTGGCATCTTCAGTTTCTGTTTCAGAGGAAGTATCTACATGAATTCTTTCTTGTGGATGATGAATTGTATCTGTTCCAAGGGGTTGTTGCTCAGCTTCAACATCCACAGGCTCATCCTCAACCTATGGTTCAACCGCAGCTTCCTGATCAATGTCCATTCCTATGGACTTCTCAATATCTTATCCACCTCCTACTTTATCAGCAGCAGTATCAATATCTGGGAATAACTCCTCCATAGTAAATTCCACTTGAGTTGTCACCTCTGCAGCAGTTAAATCTTGAGATATGTTTAACTGTGCTTCTTCTTGAAGTTGCACTTCAGTATTTGGAGTGTCAGGAGTAGGAGTGGACACTAGCTCCCCCTGAACCTGTGCAATAATAAGAATATGAGCAATGTATTTTATAGTAAAATACATTAGCTCCCCCTATACCTGAGCAGAAGTAGATACCTTTGGAGCAGGAGTGGAAACTGGCTCCCCCTGCATCTGTGCAGGTGTTGATACTTCCTGGACCACAGTTGAGTCAAGCTGTGTCCCTTCTTGTACTTGTTCAGATTCTTGATTTGGTGTAGGGGATTGCACAGGGGTGTCTGGCCTGCTCTCTTCAGGCACATCCTTGGACAGCACCCTATCCCACCTGGAGAATAGTCTCATATCCATTCTTCTCATATGGTTAATCTTACTCCCTTGCAGCTGCTGCATCACTTCAGGAATCACTCCAGTGAAGTACAGGCTCATGATCCTAGCCATGTTAGGCTTCTTGATTCCCTCTTTGATCTTGTCAAAGAGCACTCCTGACCAATCAGTAGGAATAGTAAAAACTATCCTGGTCATCAGGCTGAACATATAGGTAGAAATCCTATCATGTCCACCTGTCTTGCAGAGGATTACCTTTCCAACTACTTCAGACAAGAACTTCCCTTGCTGATTCATTCCCTTCCTGTTGAATGCAGCTCCAATCTTCAATCCTGAATCCAGGCCACACCATTGAAGGGCTTCCCTTGTCTTAGATATAGGAACTTCCTCTTCATTCTCAACTACTTGCAGTTGGAAGATCTTTCTTAAACTTCTTTGATTAATCTTTAACTTCGTCCCTTGAACAGTGGACTTAATCTTGAGGCCAGTAGAATGGACTGATGCAGAGATAAAGAACTCGTGCACCTCCTTCTTCCAGATCTTAGTTGGTTCTGAAATGAGAAATTCTAACCCTGATGCAGAGAGAAGGGTGATAACTCCTTGAACATCAGGCGGCGCCTCTGCAAAGGCCTGGCGCACTAACTCATATCCTTCATTGATGTTATCTTCAATCCTTGGCGCCATCGTTGTGTCGTGAAAGCTTGAGAGAAGAGAGAAAGAAAGACTGTCGACACAGGGTTTGAGTCTCGAAAACCTTGAAAGCGTGTCGACAAAAAGAGCTTTTGACCTATTTATAGCTTCTGTTGAAAGAAGTTCAAAAGGCGCCAAAAACAGTCTAAATGTGTCGACACAGACGGAATGTGTCGACACAAACTTCTATTAACTCGACATTTCTTCAGCCTACTATGTGTCGACACCAACTTGTGGTTATGTCGATACCGTGGATACATAGTAGAATGACAGAAATTCTGTGTCGACACATATTCTGTAAGTGTCGACACATATTCTGTAAGTGTCGACACCATTATTCTGGTTGAGTCGACATTACATTTCTGGTTAAGTCGACAATAAAACTCTTAAGTGTCGACACATATTCTCTGTGTCGACACAATATTTCTGACTTGTCGACAGAATTTCTCTGAGGCGACACATTATTACTGAATGTGTCGACACATTCTTACTTAGCCAATTTCTGTAACTTCAATGTGTCCTTTTTTTTTTTTTAACACTTGATTAGGTTGTTATTACTTTAACTTACTTATATATCACTTCAATAGCATTGTTAATGATTTTGTTAATACATTAATCAATGTTTAACATACCTAATTCAATTTTGAATTTATTGAATTTGGTTTCATCTAAAGGCTTAGTAAATACATCTGCTATTTGATAATCTGTTTTTACAAATTCCAATGAGATGTCTCCTTTTTCTACATGTTCTCTAAGAAAATGATATTTGATTTCTATATGCTTAGTTCTACTATGAGAAACTGGATTATTAGCAATAGAAATAGCACTCTTAGAATCACATAAAAGAGGTGTTCTACTTACCTGAATACCATAATCCTTAAGCTGATGCTGCATCCATAATAGCTGTGCACAGCAGCTTCCAGCAGCAATATACTCTGACTCAGCTGTGGAAATTGCCACACTAGTCTGCTTTTTACTACTCCAAGATATTAGTCTTCCTCCCAGGAATTGACAAGTACCTGTAGTACTCTTTCTATCCTCTCTACATCCTGCAAAATCTGCATCTGAATAGCCTGTTAGTTGAAAATCTCTATTCCTAGGGTACCAAAGACCTAGAGTAGGAGTGCCCTTTAGATATCTCAGAATCCTTTTGACTGCAGTATAATGAGATTCTTTAGGGCAGGCTTGGTACCTAGCACAGACACATGTTGCATACATAATGTCAGGTCTACTAGCAGTGAGATATAGTAGAGACCCAACTATTCCTCTATACAATGATTCATCAACAGGTTTACCTGCCTCATCTTTGCATATTGGCATACTTGTTCCCATAGGAGTTCTCATGGAGGAGGATGACTCCATACCATATTTCTTAATTAATTCCTTGGTGAACTTAGACTGGGATATGGACAATCCATCATCAGTCTGTCTTACTTGGAGTCCCAAGAAGAACTTAAGTTCTCTCATACTGCTCATCTCAAACTTCCCTTGCATAAGTTTGACAAACTTTTTACAAAGGTTGTTTTCAGTAGATCCAAAGATTATGTCATCAACATAGATCTGGACTAAGATGATCTTTCCTTTGGATTCCCTAAGGAATAGAGTTTTGTCTATCTTTCCTCTTGAGAATTTATTCTCAATGAAGAAGGTAGACAGGGTTTCATACCAAGCCCTTGGAGCTTGTTTTAACCCATACAAAGCTTTCCTAAGCTTATACACAGAATCAGGTTTAAGAGGATCTACAAAACCTGATGGCTGCTCTACATATACTTCTTCTTTAAGATCACCATTCAGAAATGCTGACTTCACATCCATCTGGTATACTTTGAAGTCTTGGTAGGCTGCATAGGCAAGGAACATTCTGATTGCCTCCAGCCTTGCTACTGGAGCAAAGGTTTGATCAAAGTCAATCCCTTCTTCCTGCCTGTATCCTTTTGCAACCAATCTTGCTTTATTCTTTACTATTATTCCACTTTCATCTAGCTTGTTCTTATAGATCCACTTAGTTCCAATTATGTTGTGGCCTCTTGGTTTAGGAACAAGCTCCCAGACTTTGCACCTTCTAAATTGATTCAGCTCCTCTTGCATAGCATCAATCCAGTGCTGGTCTTGGATAGCTTCTTCAAACTTCTTAGGTTCCATTTGGGACAAGAAACTAGAATGCAAAACTGTGCTTTGATTTCTGCTTCTAGTTTGCACTCCTTGTCTTGGATCACCAATTATCTGATCAGTAGGATGATCTCTTAGATATCTTATAGCTGGAGGTAGATTCCCTTCAGGTTGTGCATCTCCAGCTTCTTCATTCTGCTGTTCCTCTTGGTTTTCATCAGCTTCCATTATCTCTTGTACTCCCCCTGGACAGCAGCCTTCATTTTCCAATGCTCCCTCTTCCTTTGAAGCTTCAGCAATGGAGAGCTTGTCCATCTTCTTGCTTATACCTGTTGAGTCATTTGATCTACAAGACAACTCACAATTGATTAATCTTGTTTCATCAAATACAACATGCACAGATTCTTCAACAACTTGAGTAGTTAAGTTGAAGACTCTATAGGCCTTACTATTTGTGCTGTACCCAACAAATATCCCATCCTGGGATTTGGCAGCAAACTTAGTCAAATATGACTTGCCATTGTTAAGTATATAGCATTTGCAACCAAAGATCCTAAAATAGGATAGGTTTGGTTTTCTGCCTTTCACAATCTCATAGGGAGTCTTTCTGTGGCCTTTGGTGATAGAAGCCCTATTGATGACATGACAAGCAGTGTTAACTGCCTCAGCCCAAAAATATTCTGGGAGAGAGGTGTCACTCAATAGAGTTCTACCAGCTTCAATTAATGTTCTATTCTTTCTTTCAGCAATACCATTTTGCTGAGGTGTTCTAGGTGAGGAGAACTCTTGGAAAATCCCAAAGTCTATACATAAGTTTGTTATGCTTTCAGATTGAAACTCAGTACCATGGTCACTTCTAATTTTGACCACTGTACTATTCAGTTCATTCTGAATTTGCTTTACAAAATTAAATAATACACTTGGGGTTTCAGATTTTTGTCTCAGAAAGAACACCCATGTAAATCTAGAATAGTCATCTACAACCACTAGAGTGTAGACCTTCCTACCTAGACTGTGAACTGGCATAGGACCAAAAAGATCCATATGCAAGAGGTATAAGCACCTCACAGAATCCTTGTTTTCAAGGCTTTGAAATGAGGTTTTTGTCTGCTTGCCCTTTTGACAAGCTGAGCATACCCCTTCCTTTATACACTTAACTTGAGGCCCATTCCTCACTAGTTCTTTACTAAAGAGTTGGCCAATTGTCTTGTAGTTTAGATGAGCCAATCTCTTGTGCCACTTAACACAGTGAGAAGCATTGTCATCAGCTACAAGACAAATGGGGGATGCCTTATTCTCACATTCAAAATTAAGGCAATACACATTTCTCTTCCTATACCCAGTCAATATGATCTCTTGATCACTTGACCTTTTGATATGACATCCATCCTTACCAAATGAAATGTCATATCCTAGATCACTCAGCTGGCTTATGCTTATTAGATTATGTTTCAAACCTTTTACATAGGCCACTTGGGTGATAGTAATTAGGTTTGAAGAGATGTTACCAAATCCTTTGATGACTCCTTTTTCAGATCCACCAAAGATCACTTTATGTCCATCTTTGACAGATGAATACTCCTTCAGCAGCCCCTTTGTTCCAGTCATGTGCCTGGAACAACCACTATCCAAGTACCATATAGGGGCATGGTAACTTGGATTCACCTGCAATACAGAATTACTTACCCTTAGAACCCAAGTAAGTCTTGGGTCCTTGGTTCAGGTTAGCCTTAATAAAGTTATCATAACCTCTTCTAACAGGTAGACTCTTATTCTTTATAACACTTGTGTTATACCAGCAGTCCAATGCAAAATGACCCCTCTTGCCACAGCACCAACATTCAAACTTATTGTATCTAGATCTAGATACATCCTTGTCAGAAGCATTTCTGTTCATTGCTGGTGCTGTTGCAACTTCACCTACTGATTTCTTAAAACCATAGGGTTTATGACCATAGGTAGGCCTGCTTGCCTTAACACCCTTGTTCTTCAGAACATTTGTCTTAATATGATCCTGAATGTCTTCATGATCATATATGTTAGAAGGCACTTTCTCCTTACCAAACCTTATGGGGACTGAAAGGTTTAGTGGCTGAATAGGGGCTTTGCCTTTCCTCTTGAATCTGCCAGCCCTGGAGTTACCCTTAAATCCTAATCTAGCCTTACCCTTCTGAGTGACAAATTCATCTATCAAGGGTAAGACAGATTTTGGCTTAGAGTAACTAGCCACTAAATCCCTTTCAATTCTAAGTCTGTCCTCCAGACTCTTTACTTGATCATTAGTATAATTAATTGTGCCCATCTGAATAATAGTTATATTCTTCAGCTTGGCAATTTCAGCTAACTTTTGATCAAGGACTTTTTCTAACTCAGTTGTTGCAACCCATAGATCAGCAATTTCCTGAGCCTGTGATTTAACCAGGTTCTTGCTTTTCTTAAGGGCCTGCAACAGGTCCCCATACTTGTCTATCAATTGATAGACATCTCCTTCAGATCCAGATGCATCTTCATCACTTGATGCAGATGTAGCTGATTCTTCACTTGTATTACAAACAGATGTACAAGAAGGACAGTTTACCTCATTAGAACCAGACTGATTCTGGCATAGGTCCTCTTCTGATCTTGTCATCAAACCCATGCATTGATGTTCATTGATGGAGTCTAGCAACTGCATAAACTCCTCTTCCTCAGATGCAGCATATAATCCAATATATGCTTCAGCTTCAGATCCTGATTCTGAAGTTGACTGGTCTGACAGACTTTTATCTTTCTTTGCTACAAAGGATTTCTCCTTCTTGCCTTTCTGATAAGTCTTCTTCTTTTCTGAAGATTCCTTCCTTTTGTCAGGACAATCAGCCACTACATGTCCAGGCCTATTGCAACAATAGCAGACAATCTTTGAAGTAGTGGCTTTGCTGGGCTTTGACCTGCTTTTCTCTTTCCTTGATGACCTTCTCTTCTAATAATAGTCATCTACTTGCTGTGATGAGGAAGGCCTAGACTTCCATTGCTTCTTTTTCAAGAACCTTTGAAATTGCCTAGTGAATGCAGCAAAGTCTGCATCTGAATCACAGCTGACTGAACCCTTATCTGAATTTTCAGAACTACCTTCTTCAACTTCCTTAGGAGGAGATGGTGATTTCCTCCTATTCTTTCTAGTGGCTTCAGCATTAAATGCCACAGTCTTTTCTCTATGCTCTCCTCTTGAGTTTCTTTCCTCCTCCTTCCTTACCATAAGTTGCATTTCATAGGATAGCAACTTTCCAAACAGAGTTGGAGGAGATATCTCTGCCAATTTTGCCACTTCTCTTATGGCACAGATCTTTGTATCCCAATCCTTTGATAAGGATCTTAAGAATTTGTCATTCAGTTCATAGGTACTGAAGACTCTTCCATAGGATATTAGCTCATTCACAATTCTATAGAATTTCTTATAGCACTCAGTTATGCTATCAGATTTTCCTTGTCTAAAACTTTCATACTCCTGATTTAGCATAGATTTTCTGTCCAGCCTTACTTCTTCAGATCCCTCCATGTAGACAATCAATGTGTCCCACATCTCCTTGGAGGTCTTGTAGTGAATCAGATTCTGAAATGTTGAATCATCTATGGCACTGACAATGATGTTCTGTGCCCTTTTGTCCATGGTTGCCAAGATGATTTCATCCTTGGTCATTTCAGAATAAGTCTTTGGTGTTTGGATATTTGCATCAAGAACAGATATCTTCATTGGTATGAAGGGGCCTTCCTGTACTGTGATGTAAATCCTTGGGTCAGATGCTTCCATAAACAATCTGACTCTTTCTTTCCAGATCCCAAAGATTTCCTTCTTGCATATGGGTAATTTCATTGACCCTAGCTCCTTATGATTCTCTCCAGAACCCATCTTCTTGATTCTTGAATCTGCCTATCAGATCTACCTCAGACTGTTAAGTCCTTTTTGAGGAACCTCCCTCTGATACCACTTGATAGTTTAACTTTCAAGGCAGCCTAAACACCTAGAGGGGGGGGGGTGAATAGGTTCTGCTTCTCTTTCTAAAACTTCTAGGCAGAATTCAATTTAATAACTAATATAATAAACACAGTAATCACAGAAAACAAAACATCACAGATTGCACTATGTTTTATAGTGGTTCCCCAAGGTCTGGGTACATCCACTTTCCCCCTTCACCTATCTAGCAGTATGCTAGATTCGGCCAAACTTCCACTTATCTCAGATTAATAGATCTTACAACTCAGAACCCAACTGGTTCCTACAACTCAGGCACAACTGCCCTACCTCAGCCTTGCCCCAAGGCCTACAACTCAGAGAATATCCTTCTCCTACACTCAGGCAAACAGCCCTACCACTCAGAGTTCAACACTCTTACACTCAGCCTTTATAACATAGGCTTACAACTCAGATCTGTATAAACAGATCCTACAGAAATATAGAAAAGATTGTTTTAATTGTCTTGCCAAAGTTGAGAGAGAAAAGGCAATGACAATTCTTGATCAGCTGATGCAATCAACTGTTTCTTAGCCTTCTTCAAAGCTTCTTGAAAATGTACTTAGCTGAGTTGATTCCAAATAGCTTCTTGAGAATCCACTGGTGGATTCTTTCTTCTTCTTCAAATTCTGACTTGATCTCTCTCTATCCAGAACTTTGAATGATTCTTCTGAATTCTGATTAGAACTCTTCTTAGATCTATCCTTAGATAGTCTTCTTAGATCTCCCGGAGAAGATCTTCTTAAGTGCCTAACACTTTCTTGAAATGAGTAGAATTGTAATCCTTCTCCACTTTCTGATCCAATGTATTTCAAAAGGTCAGTTCTATATGTTGTTGATTGATTTTCTCCTTCTGAATCTGTCTATTTATAGACATTCTTCATGGTAACCGGCTGATCCGGTTTCTAACCATTTTCTGACAAGTCTGACAGCTTCAGTTAACCGGTGGTAACCCACAGCTGTCAAGTCTTCAATCAAGTCCTGTGCCTTAGTCTTGAATCACAAGTTGTTGAAACAGTCTGTTAGAAAGTGTCGAGTCCATCTGTCTATCTGTGTCGACATAATTGACTTTGGTGTCGACACAGTCTTCAGTGATGTCGACTAAGTTGCCTTTGAGTCGACACAGCTTCTTCTGCAAATAATTTGATCTTGACTCTCCAGTGTGTCGACACAAGTCCTGTGTGTCGACACAGTTGTTGTAGAATCATAACTTTAGTAAGTGTCGACTTAGCCTTCAGGTGTCGACACATTCATTTTTTAACTCTGCTATAATGTGTCGACTAAATCACAATGTGTCGACACATTCTGCTGGTGTCGACAAACTTGAGGTCGACGCTTTTCTTCTGTGTCGACACAATTTCCCAGTGTTGTGTCGACTCTTTTCTTCTGTGTCGACACAATTTCCCAGTGTTGTGTCGACTCTTTTTCTGTGTCGACACAAATTTCCGGTGTTGTGTCGACTTACTTCTTCTGTGTCGACACTTTTTCCCAGTGTAGTTGTAGACTAACTGCTATGTGTCGACACTGCTTCCCAGTGTTGTGTCGACTATTTTCTTCTGTGTGTCGACACTGCTTCCTTTGTGTCGACACTTGGACTTAGAATTTTTCTGCATACTTTATCAATTCTCCACCTGCACATGTCAACTTAAAACAACATCAAATACACCTTGATGTATATCATTGAGCTAAGTTGGGCTTCTTCAAATCAGGTACACATTTTTCAATGTACCCAACAACCAGCACCAGCGGAGTACGGTGCGCATGGAGGTGGGACAGTCTAGCACCGGTGCACCTGCGACCAGCTCCGTGAGTGATTAGCATTTTCTTAGCTTCCGCGATGAGAGACTTGTAGTGAGGACTCTGATGTACTGGGCTCGAGCCCATTTATCTATTTTCCTGATGTTATGTATTGATGGACTTGATATGATTCTCTTTTATTTACATGTTTTCTGTGGACTTGTTTACACTTTTGTATAAATGCTTCTCTCTCTTGTGATCGAAAAGGGCCGGCAGAATTGGCGTTTTGTAGTGGTTGCCTTCCCGAGATGTCAGTGCCACCGCAAAGCGGCAATTCTGGGCTAAGACCCCCGGGTTTGAAAAAGAAAAAAAAAGGGGGTCTTACATTCTAACCCTTATATTATATTCATTATGTAAATATATATATATATATAAGATAAACTTCTACTTATCCTTCTTAAACCGATTTTCTCCTTTCTTCCCAAACTAGAGTGGCGTGAGCAAGAGAGAGAAAGTTTTCCACGATTCTTCCGGTGGCCGCTGACGGTGATCTAGTACTCCAAATCTTGAACCAATCATAGATACTGAAAGATCTCAGTGAGAGCTTCGTCATCGTGGTAAGGTTTTCCCCATTTCTTGAGTTTTTGTCGTTAGGGTTTTTGGCCATAACAACTTCTTTTGGTTAATCTTGTTAGATTTCGACTTCCCTCCTCTTCTTTAGCCCCGATCTATGATAAGGAGAGATTTGGAGAGTATTCCCAGCAAAACCAAGGCAAGTGGTGGTTTTCCCTTTTCCATCTTCCTTCCAATCTAGGTGATAACTGTTAACCTCATTTTCTTTAGTCTTTCTTCACTATTGTCATTTCAATTTATAGATATATTTAATCTTCCTTTGAATCCACTTGTGTTATTGGTTTTCGTCATGATGATTCAATCTATTAGTGTTGTAGTGATTTATTGGAAATGTTTAATTGTTGGTTTTATTCGTTCCTAAATATTATGTAGGATGTGTTAAGAGTTGTTGAGGACT
Source organism: Platanthera zijinensis (assembly GCA_039513925.1). Taxonomy (NCBI): domain Eukaryota; kingdom Viridiplantae; phylum Streptophyta; class Magnoliopsida; order Asparagales; family Orchidaceae; genus Platanthera; species Platanthera zijinensis. Next base: position 153,578,633 of record CM077087.1, read on the forward strand.
GTGAAATCTTTTTTAAGGTTGATCAACCATTTCTTAATCTAGAATTATCTAGTAGAATCTGATGCGCCAAGTATTGAGATATATCATGATTCTCTTATTTGCGGGAGTTAGTGGGTATATCCACCTCCACAATGTTTTGAGACTTATTAGTACCTTGTGGAACTCAACCGGGTGTTTGGGAGTCTGCGGTGAATGGTGGAGTTTATGAGTCTCCCCCACAGTTTGACCGATACTACATTTGTGAGGGCGTGTCAAGATTAGTGACCACCTCACCCGTGTTTTTGGGTAGAGTTGACCACCTGTGGCTAATAAGGTAGTTTTGATATTTTTCTTGTGATTTAATCATGCTTTCCACATTTTTAGCCTTGTGTATCTGGTGTATTTTGATGTGCGTGACGATTCACGTATGTTCTATTTACTGATTTTCTTTGTACTTTACTTCTGTACTTTACTTCAGTACTTTTGGTCATGGGTTGGTACCCCTTTTGACCTTTGTTTACTTTTTGGCTTACTTTTCTGCCACCGCTTGTACCTTCTTGCTGAGGTGTTCTGTGTTTGGAATGCCTCAGGTCCAGAGCTTTAGCAGGTAGTGGAGCTGGTTTTTGGGAGTTCTTGGGCAAGCAGTGTTGGCTGTGGTTTTCACCTCGTTGTTGCGAGGTAGTTTGTTATTTCTGTTTACTTTACTTAGTTCAGACATACTTTTGTTTTATGTGGGTTCGTGTTTGTTTGTTGATGCCCACAAGGTTATTAATGTTGGATACTTGCTAGCTGCTAGTGGTTTTCTTCCTGATTATTTTGGGTTACTTGCTCTCTGGGATGTTTTATGCTAGGACTGCATGTTAGATATTTTTAACTTATAAAACCCTATAATTAGTATATCATACATGCCATCTCTTTCAAAATGAAGTCACTACTTTCTGGTTAGCGTAAAGACTTTTTACTATACTTATCATAAATCTAGAGTCTTGTATAGCATGAGTTGTCCTTCGGGGATGTTTGCACTCATGTAGGATGTTTAATCTTATAAATGAAGTATTCTTCTGCAGCGTATAAACTATTCTACTTCCGTGGACTTGATGAGCCACCAAGCCGAGAGATACGGTTAAATGCTTAACTTAAATTGGATTTTTACTGCATCACTTAAAGATCTCTCTTTTTGTGTCTAGTAAGAGTCTTGCCTGAGCGTCCGCAGTTATGCCCTACTGATGTGGCATCATGACACGCATTTTCCCTTACTCTGATAAGTTATTAAAAGCGGTGAAAATGCGGGTCGTGACAAGAACTTCAATTGCAAATGTTAATATTCTTATCCTTCTCCGTCGAAATCAATCTTCCAAAACTACGATTTTATATAGGTGTAATGTTTGTTGGAATAATAGTTGTTAATGTCTAAATCACTGTCTTATATATATATATATATATATATCTAACATCTTCATGAATCAACCATTTCAAACCCATTTTGAAGTAATTCTCTAATTAATCTTCAAAATAGTTCTCGTTAAAAAATCTTTTTAAAATAGCATCGAGTTTATGTAGACATAGCATTGAGTTCTGCATTCATTCAAACAATCTGTCAATTTAGTTTTATAGTCTAAGTCAAGTCGATATAATGTCAACTTATGCGTTGATTTAATCCTTTAATCAACATCGGCTTGTCATGTTCTGTTACACTGACATGTAGTCGAAGTAGCATCGATATAATGTCGAAGTTGCATCGATTTCTAATCGGCATTTCTTGACTTTCTTCTTGAATTCAGTGTGTCTTTCTCATGTTCTTTATACCAATGACATCCTAGGACTTCTAAAATAATATTACCCGCTCTATACATCATGGAGAATAAACATAGGATGTAAAATCACTTAAAATAATTTGTTAAGGTAAATCATAAGGGTTTTCCCAACAAAATAGTTTGACTTTTGGAGCTATCGTTGATAATAGCGATATCGTTCCACATGGTAGTTAACCACATATCAGTTGGTTATAAGGCGGTCATTAAGCAGCGTTGACTTGGTTAAGCTGCAACCGCGAGAGATATTACCCGGTGATTGTTTCTATCACTCGACGAAAACATTTATTTAAGATTTCTCCGTGAAATCAGGGTTATCTATTTGATTTAGCTTGGTGATTATATGGTTGAGGTTAAGCATGTGATCAATAAGTGATTGAGAGACTAATAGCTTTGCATTCTCTTTTTTACTCTTTCTCTCTCTTTATGCTAAGGAAAGGAAAAAAGGAAGGAAGGAGGAAAGAAAGGGTTGAACATAGCCATTGGAGTTGTGTAAGAGCTTGAAGTTGTGAGTTGATTGAAGATTCATGGAGAGGAAAGGGTTGTGAACCTTTCTATTTGGATCAACTTTGATACCATGGCTCCAAAACGATATGTAAGGGTAATGACTCTCTTTCTAAATACTTGGACATGATAGTCCTCATATTTATCATCGTTGCATGGAAGTCCCCATTAATTGATGGAGCAAGATGCTTCTTATAGGTTGATACGGAGTATCCCTTATTTGCATTTAGTATCTGAAGCATTGTACGGACATAGGCATGTTGTGTGAACCCCATCTATGACTAGTCTGAATTGGCGATGTATTAATTTGCATGGCAAAGAAGATTCTGTGGAAAACCAAATAGATTTTGGAGTTTTGGGATGAGGCAGGTTGCTGCAAAAACACTAGAGTGTGTCTCTAGAAAACACCCAAAAGTGCACCAAAAAAGAAGTTTTGTTTGTTATTTCTCGCTATAACGATATCACTGGCGATAGCTCTCTGTTAGAGACCAGTGAGTAGCTGTGGGTTCTGGGTGTGAACCTAAGACAAAGACAGTCTTGTGGTTCATTTGTTATCACGTAACGATCACATTATCACTAGTGATTGCTCCCTGTGAATTGATGTGTTGGATATGAAGCCTAGATCAAGAATATTGGGTATGTAACATTAAGTTGTAAGGCATGTAGTGTATAGCTTGGTGGCCTTGTGTGTCGTGAAAAATAGATAACATTAGTTATCATGTTAACAGGCCGAGATAAAGCAATACCCGCATCATTACAATGAGATTTTGATAATTTATGAAAGTGAAAAGCTATTCTGAACCCTTCCCTTACTGGTAGGTGAAGAGGTCTCTCCTAAGTGCACCTTCTAATTTTAGGAGAGTTCGTGAGGCAAGGTGCCCTTGACGGTAAAAGCTTAACGACAGTCTCAGTGGTTGATACTTAGAACGAAAGTGGGACTTGAAATTCAGTACACCGATAATGTTCCCTGAGTGCACGGCAAGTGTGTTTGTGTGTGCCAATGTTTGTGATGGATGTGCAATTCTATAAACTACCATACTGCTTGTTTATAGGGAAGGGGTACCACTGCCCTTGGAATGGGGTGGGTTCAAAATAATTATGGTCAGCTCAAGCTGACTGTTGCTTTGTTTTTGTCATATCTTCGTAGATTAGACTTGTGTAGGTGCTATTAAGCCAAGTAGGAAATAGTAGGCTGAAGCCCCTTTTGTTGTACTGGCCCTCGAAGGCCCAAGTGCTCATTTACTGCTTTCATGTGTTGCTAGCCTACGTGTCGATGTATAAAAACCACCTTTTTGTGATCATGTAAGGCCTTACGGCCAAACTTTTGTGTATGCACTCATTCCAAGTTATATCTATATAGTAAACATTCTGTGTTGTGGGTTATGGTTACTCCTTTATATTCTATGTTGTGATGTTTGGTATTTTTATTTTATACCGCTTTCGTCTGTTCTTGGAATATAGCGTGACGCCCCAGCCGGACCTTCTATTATATTCTTCATGATGGGCAGAGTATTACATATGAAATCCTCTTCCTCCGTCTCATTTTCTTCATTAGCTCCACGTGGCCCTTCATCCTCATGTTCCAAGGGTGAAGGGGGATCCTCTTCATTTGCTGTAAGATTAGGAATTACATAAGGAACAAGTTCATTAAATTTAGAATGAATGGACTCTTCAACTATTTTTGACCTTTTACTGTATATAATATATGCTTTACTATTTGAAGAGTATCCAAGAAATATTCCTTTATCACATTTTTTTGTCAAATTTTCTTAATGTATCTATGGTATTTAAAATAAAGCATTTACGACCAAAAACATGAAAGTAAGATAGATTTGGTTTCTTTTGAGAGTAAAGCACTTAAGGTGTCAATTTTAAAATTTGGTGAAGCATGACTCGATTTATTACTAGTAGGGCGTGTTTACTGCTTCAGCCAAAAAATACCTAGCAAAGAATGGTGAATTTTTCATTTACAAATTCTCCTCCATGATCTGAGCATATGCATTTAATTTTAAATTAAATTTATTTTGTATATGATTTCATAATTTTGTGAATTCAGAAAAAGCATCGAATTTGGAGGTTGGAAACAAAACCCAGCAAAATTAGGAGTAATTATCAATCAAAACAATGTGTACTTTCTACCACATAGGCTAGAAGTGTTAATTGGTGCAAAAAGGTTCATGTGAATTTGTTGTTGTTGTTGTCTAGTGGTAGAAATTTTGTTATTTTAAATGAACTTAATTTTCCCATTTTGGCATGGCTGCCGAACTAAAGACAAATTTCCATTTAGCGTTAGCAAGCCTCTAATTAAATTATCTTTTGATAATTTTAAGATCAACTGTGTTCTAGAGTGACCAAGGCGTCTATGTCATAATTTTAGTTTTCATTTCTTGATATTAAACATTTTTAAGAAGCATGAGAAAGATCATTAAATGCAATCACATAAAAATTGTTTATTCTAAGTGCTGTGAGCACAACTTCATTAGATTAAGGGTTTATAATTTTACAAAAAATTGTAGACGATTCAAATAAAACATTTAGACCTTTATTACAAAGTTGGCTAATAGAGATTAAATTGTGTTTAAACTTTTACATATAAGATATTAGAAAGGGAAAATAAGTTGTTACCCACTGTACCAATCACCATAATCCTTCCCTTTCCATTGTTTTTTAATGTCTCCATACCTCTCTTCTTCTCTATTATGATAAGGAATTTTGCTTTGTTTCCTATCATGCTTTTCGAGCATTCCGAGTAAAAATACAACATGACCCACTTGTCCTTAGCCTGACAACACACATAGAAAGAACATGAGAGTAAAGATTTGGATAACCAAGAGGTCCCTCCTATCGTGTAGGTTGAAACCTTAGGCACCCAAATTTACTATAAGGCGCATCATCCCGCAATCTTGTAATAGCTAGTGGTGTGTCCAAAGAGAAAGCATTTGACACATGAAATAAAGGGTGTTGAGACCTTTTCTGAGATATTTATGCACTCTTACTGGGGGCAGGGAACAAGAAAAAATCTATGTATATATTTTGTAAAGAGTGTTATGGTTTCTATTGCTAATGCCAACGGTAGATAATTCTGCCGAGTGGTATCTACATGAACCATAACCAAGCCCGTAATTGGTGCCTCCATGGCATTGGTTTGTTTGAATCATGTCCAGCATTTTTCTGACCAATTTTGAACTTTTTTTATGGCCATGTTTAAGTCATGGATTCATGCTTTTAGGGAGATGTTTTCGTCAACTAGGATTTTAAAACAATATGGGAAGTTTTTCTTTCCCAGTTCAATTTGGGAGAGAGGTCTTTACGCCCTTTTTAAGTCCCTTTTTAATTTGTCAGAGTTTGCACATTGGAGTGAGCTTTAGAGTGAGAATTCTCGAGTTCTTTTATTCTTCTTAAGGAGTGATTACGGTCTTGGTAATATATCTTTTATTTTCCCAAAGATTTTACTTCCTTAATTAATTTTTTTGTTTTAAAAGAATCTTATTTTTAGTTTTTAAAAGATCAACTTCTTTAGAACTTTAATCAAAAAATACAGATATTCATTTACTCAATATAAAGATCATCATTGGTAGATTGAAGAACCTCAGTATCACTCTTGTCACTACAACTATCATCAGATTATTCGTGGTTTTTTCCTTCAAGTCACATGTTTGCCTCTTCTCCGTCACTAGTGGAGCCACTTAATCTATCTTGAGGTTTATCTCTGTTAACTTCTCCCACAATATATAAAGGAGAAGTATATAGATTTTCTATCATATTCCAGACCTCAATATCTAAAGTCATTAAAAATATAGCGCATATGCGTTCTCCAGTATTTATAATTAGATCCAGTAAAAATGGGTGCTCTTCTTATCCCTTGCCCCTCATGAAAAGCAAGATCACTGAGCGTCATTATTCTCAGTTATTTTGACCAATTTTTAATAACATAGATCTAATACCTTTTGTTGGATTTATAGGCGCCCAAAGAGAGGGGGGGGGGGTGAATACAGGTTTTAAAATATTTATACACTTTATAATAGTACTTGGATGAAAATAGAGAATGTGTAGTTTTTGTTACTGCCACTAGTGGTAAGAACTACTGCTTGGCATTTGTAACAAAAATATTGCTTTTTTTCTTCTATGTTCGTGATTAAATATCAATAACAAGTGGTTAAGTAAAAATGATTTTATTTCAAGAATAATGGTTATAAAACTTAGACACCAATAATGCTTGGGATTGAGGCTGCATTAAAACCCTTTTTGTTTTCTATACTGAACCTTCTCCTAAGGACCAGTTGGTTCTAGCCAATCTCCTAAAGATAAGGCCTCGAACTGCCATCTAGATCTACCCTCGACCTAATCACCACAACACGCAACGAAATGTGAATCTTCCCCAGAATGCAAACTGGGATTTGTTATTCTCAACCAAGAGATACAGAGGTCATATTCCAATATCTTTTGTAAGGTGCAATGAGTGAAGTGAATGAAGATGACCCATGGGGGAGCGAAGTAGTGCCGGTGACCCACACCACTTTAGCATAGTTTCTTTTTCTTTTATTTTCTAAACCCAAAATCAATATAATTTTTTTAGTTGTTGTTAATAATTATTTTTCTCAAGGGAATCATATCATATACATTTGTACTCCTCGAGTGTTCAAAACTTGGTGATTTAATCCTATTTTTATATTAATTGAATGACTGATGCACTTGCCGAGATTCACATCAACAAACTACGGGGAATGATAAATTGATTACTCAGATATATTCTTGGATCCTACTCGGCAAGAGAGGGAAATGATAAACCCTAGAACTTATCTTAAAATTGTTAGAAAATTAATTAATCTCATTGAAAGACTAAAGATGGAAGAAACAAAATGGCAGTTAGCAGGAAGATGAGACAAATCAGCAGTAGAAATGAATATTAAATAAGATGAAATAAGTGGGCCTATTAGATAAAGGCTTACTCAATGTAATGAGTGTCTTTTGTATAAGCGAAAAGGTGATGTAAAATTAAAAGTAATTGTGTAACTTAAGCCTATAAAAAGGCTTTGTGTAATGAAGCTTAAGGTATGATAAATATCAAATATAGTTATGTGTGTTGTAAGAACCATTATGTGAATCAATTTGCAAATGTTTAATTTTTCATTATTATTATAGGGGATTCAGACCCTGCCATCGGAGTAAGGCAGTGTCTGATCCAACCAGAGATGAATAATGTCTCATCAAAAAGTTTTTATGATATTCCTTCTTATCATATGTCATTCACCCCTATAATTGCTCCTTCAAACTTCATATATTAACAAACATGTGTCCCTCTTTTCAATGGAGAAGATTATGAACTATGACAAGTCTAAATGAAGATGTTATTTCAGTCTTAAGGACTGTGGATGCTAGTCACTGATGGATTCCAACAGCAAATTGAAAAGCACCTACTAAATACAAGGGATGTTGCAACTATCAAGGAATATACAGATAACTTGAAATAAGATACCAAATCTCTTTTTAATATCCAACAAAGAGTGAGTAAACAAATTTTCCCACGCATAATTACTCTAGGAACTGCACAAGAAGCATGGAAAACATTGCTCACAGAATATCAAGGGACTAATAAAATTGTGATTATAAAGTTACAAATAACATGGACAGAATTTGAAAATTTGTACATGAATCTGGGCGAAACCATCTCTTCTTTCATTTCTAGAGAAAGTTTTATGGTAAATAACATCAAGACATTAAGAGATGTGTCAGAAGATTTTAACATAGCATTAAAAATACTTAGAGGATTACTTTCAAAGTTTAAATACCTAATAACTGCTATAAATTAAATAAATGATTTAACTACATATTCGCTAATTGTGTTAAGATGATCTCTTCAAGCTCATGAAGAGACATTCACCTTTTTTGAATATCCACAAGAACAAGCCCTACAAACAAAATGGCAATTCAAAAAGGAATCTGATCCAACAGCTAAGAAGGAAAAGGATTTCCTACTTAACTCTACATTCTAAAAATATGTTTGAGGAAACTTTAGAGACAGAAGTAGAGGTAGAGGCAAAGAAGTAAGAGAAGGAAGAGGATATATATAAGAAAATCCATACAAATAATAATATTGCGTACTGTATACACATACTAATCATAATATGATCACTTATTTCTATCGGTGCAAGACTTTTAAACGAGCAAATCACCTTGTTACGGATTGATGGTATAAAATAAACAAGGCCTGACCTCAGAAGCCAGGGTCTATTATATTCATCCTCCTTAACAGATGTTTTGTGCATATGAAAAATATTAACACCCCAGATCGTGAAATATGTATCCTAGATAGTTGTTGGTCAAACTACATGAGCAATAAACAGTATATTTTTCTTTAACTAGTAGAATATTCATCAGAACAAGTTATGATAAAAAATGGAAATACTATAACAATATAAGGAAAAGGAGATATCCTAGTAATTAGCCCATAAGGAAGTCAAAAGGTTATAAAAAATGATATGTATGTTACCCCACTTACAACAAAATCAATTGAGTATCGGTTAGTTGATAGAGAATGTGTTAAAAGTCATATTTGAAAAGGGTCAATGTCATGAAACTGAGTCTTGTACACAATAACTTGTAATGAAAAATTTAATGGCTCACAATAGAATCTTTTCATATCTTATGAGACATCATGTGACATACGTATGCATTAAAGAGCAAGAAGAACCAGAACTTTGGCATAGAAGATATGGACACTTGAATATACCTGATCCTTACAAGCTCAACAAATACTCCTTGGTGAGGAGATTACCAAAATATCAAAGCAAAGTGATGTATGTGAAAATTGTATTCTTGGTAAGCACTTCCATGAATTTGTTCTAAAGGGGACAACATGGAGAGCTTCATATCCCCTATAACTAATACAAATGAATGTCTGGGGACCAGCCACCACTCCATCCTTCTCTAGTAATCATCTTTTTTTTACTATTAATAGATGATTAATAAGAATGTAGTTGGTGTATATCCTAGAATAGAAATCAGAGGTATTCAATACCTTTAAAACATTCAAATTGTTAGTAGGAAACCAAAGTAATTTGAAAATAAAGGCTCTAAGAAATTATTGGTGAGTGGAATTTCTAAGTAAGGAATTCAATGTGCATTGCCAAGCTGATGGTATATATAGATAGCTCACTACTCTTATGACACATCAACAAAATGGTGTTGTAGAATGAAGAAATAGAACTATGTAAGAAATGGCAAGAACCATGTTGCATGCCAAACAACTACCGAAATCCTTTTAGGCTAAGGCTATTGTTGGGTCCATTGCCCACAATGTCCCAGATTTGAAGAAGATTTGAAGAAGTCAAACATGTTAATTATATACATAGTATTGTATTTGATGTAAGCTTAAGTTCATGTATGCAGGTTAGTCCTTGTAATAATGATAGTATTTGAAGTGATGTGACAGGTGGTCACAAAGTAAAGGAGTAAAGTGACAGAAATCTGTCTAAGTCCACAAGAATGGAGTGAAGTCAGTTCACTCAACGCTAGATATAAGAGAAGATGTTGGATAGGCCAGAAATTGCCTAAGTCCACAAGCGTTGAGTTAAGCCGATTCACTCAACGCCAGATGCCATAAAGTGCTGAGTTATTTGTGGACAGTCAAAGCCATGAAGTCAGAAAAGCTATTTTGCGGCCAAGTCCACAGGCATTGAGTGATAACAGTTCACTCAATGCCATTGTTGAGTATTGCTGAATCTTTCAATGCCTAAGTATTGGCAGGCTGAACATTCAACAAAGTCCAAAAGCATCGAGAGAACAAAGCTCACTCGACGCCAAAGCAAAAGCGTTGAGTCTTGTTGCTACAGTCAAAGCCTAATAAGAAAATATAAATCGGCTAAGTCCAGAAGCATTGAGTGAAGCCACTTCACTCAATGCCTAATAAAGAAGACAGGAAAAAGCATAAAGCGTTGAGTGAAGCCAGCTCACTCAACGCCTTCAGACAGGTGAAGAAATGACTAAGTGTAAAAGAATTAAGTGAAGCCATTGCACTCAACACTCTCAACGCCTATGGTACAGAATGATCGAGACAATTGACTAAGGGTTTTGTCATTGAGTGAAGCATGTTCACTCAACACACTCAATGCCTGGAGTGAATTTGAGAAATTGGCTAAGTCCATAATCTGATGACGTCAGCCTAAATTAACAATGTCAAGAGAGTTCAAATCAAGTGTGGGGAAGCTATAGAACATGACAAATACTACTGGAAAGCTACTATATATCTTCTTCCATCAAAGCAAGGTGCAGTTGCTTGCTGCAGGTAGTCCCTACTACTTCTTGGAGCTGTTAATCAGCGGAAGATATAAAGGGGGAGCTACTTGATGTTGAACTAAACTTTTAGGGTTTGGTTTCAAAAAGAAAAAGAGCAGTTTGACTTCATTTTCCTCACCATTGCTGCCTGGAAAAAGCAAGAAGTCGATTAGCTAAACTAAAAAGTTCAGTTTGCTGTAGCATTTTCTTCTGCTACAGCCTGTTTAGAAACACTTCTGATAAAGAAAGAGAGGAGAGCCTTCAATCTTCTGTAGGTTCAGTAGTTGTTTGAAGAAATCAAGACCTAGCAGATCTTCAGTCTTCTACAGCAAAGTTCAGAAATAGTTTTTTGAGATGCTTCCGGCAGAGGCATCCATTTATTGAAGAATATCTTTCAGCTACTGTGAAGATAGTTAAAGCTGAGATAACTCAGCTCTAGTAGCAGACACAGAGAAATTTCTCTGTGTTAAATTAATTAAAACCATTGTATTTTTTAGGATCCTTTTGGATCTAAGTTGTAGGGCTCTTAAGCCTGAGGTAGGGAAGTTTTGCCTGAGTTGTATGAGAATTATACCCTCTGAGAGTAGGATCCAATTTGGATCTGAGATAGGTTGAAAGAAAAGGGATAGATACTACTCTAGAGGGGGGGTGAATAGAATAATCAAAAATTGCACTAGCAAAGTTGACTGTCTACTCAACTCCCTTGGAGTTAATTTCGGAATGAAGGTTATAGATATTTGAGAAGTAATCCTAAATCCTAACACAAGTGTTGTGCACAAAAGGAAGCCAACTATAATTATAGTTAAGGCTTGGAATCCTAAACAGCAACTAGCAAACCTAGTTAAAACTAATCACAGCCAACAACACAAGTAATAAATCAAACAACCAGACGACACAAGGGAATTTATAGTGGTTCCCCAAACAACTTGGGTACGTCCACTCTTCTACCAATAAGGTAGGAATCCACTCAGGTTTTTGATCAGGTGCCCTGCCACCAACAAGATCTTCTTCATGTAGATCTAGATACCCTTTAGACTTTTGATCAGGTGTCTAAAAACCAACACAGGTTTTTGATCAGGTGCCCTGCCACCAAGGTATACTTTTGAAGGGAATAATAATCCTTTACAGGAGGGGGAAAGGAGGTTAAAATGTCTTCTCTATTTTAAATAGAATTAGAGAAGCTCAAGAACTTGCACTGAGCTAGAAAGCTCTAAAGAGTCAAGGCTCCCCCTGGCTAAAAGAATGTCCAGGTGAAGTCTTGCTTCAGTGCAGAAAACACTTCAGAAAATCTGAAGAAAAAGCTACAAGATGATAATAAATATGAAATGAAAATTCTTCTTCAGGCAGCTATCTTCTTCTTCTTCTTCTTCAAAAAGCTCTGAGTGAAGATCTTTCTGGAGGCAGGAGAACTCAGGTTGAAGAAGAGTGAAGAGCTAAAACTTCTTCTAAGTTGGATGTGAACGAGCTGAGAGCAGTTGTAAACTGTAAGTTGTAAGCTTGAATGCTGCTGTTAACTTTTGAACTCCTTTTCCTGAATGAAGTCTCTTTTTCTATATGAACTAGTTTTTGCTATGAACTAGTTGATTTCTTTCTCCAAAGAATTCTTTATATAGCAGCAGCAACAATGGCTCTAATATGAGTTTGAATCTTGTCTTCTACTGAAATCTGCAAGCTGGGCTGCAAATAGCATAAAGCAAGAACAAAATCTGCAGACAGATATCCTATAAGAGGATAAAGATTTCTAAGAAGCTGCAAGTAACTCTGGTAAAATAATACTAGAGAAAGTCACATCAGAAGAGACTCTTTACAGCCAAAGAAGACTTTTTGAGTCTAACGGCTATAAAGGACAGCCTGGCAGATAAAGCAGAAAATATATTTCAACTAATAAGACAAACAACTTTGTTAGAAAAAGATTGGCCCATGCATAAGGAATGGAGCAGATATTGCATGGAAATAATATCATAAATTTATTCAAATAATCTTTTATAAAATATGCCAAAATAAATATGAAATAAATCACATCATAGAAGATGACAAAATTACTCAAGACATACAGCAAAACGTCGAACGACCCTCGGAGATCGTCGACCGAAGCACAGAGATCGTCGACCTATCAGACAGATAGTTGAACGATACAGATAGTCGAACTATCAAAGAAGATAGTCGAACTACCTCAGCAGATAGTCGACCTATCAGAACAGATAGTCGAGCTATCAGATAGTCGATCTATCAAGGCAGATAGTCGAGCTATCAAGCAAAACAGATTATCAACCTATCAAACAGAAAGTCGAACTATCAAAGAAAACAGATAGTCGACCTATCAACAGATAGTCGAACTATCAAAGAAAACAGATAGTCGACCTATCAACAGATAGTCGAACTATCAAAGAAAATAGATAGTCGACCTATCAACAGATAGTCGAACTATCAAAGAGAATAGATAGTCGGCCTATCAACAGATAGTCGAACTATCAGATAGTTGAACTATCCAAGCAGATAGTTGAACTATCAAGAAGAGCAGATAGTTGACCTATCAACAGATAGTCGATCTATCAGATAGTTGAACTATCCAAGCAGATAGTTGAACTATCAAGAAGAGCAGATAGTCGACCTATCAACAGATAGTCGAACTATCAAAGACAACAGATAGTCAACCTATCAAGCAGATAGTCGAGCTATCAGGAAGACGATCGTCGATCGGCTGATCGACGATAGTCGAGCGATGTTCGACCATAGTCGAACAAAAAACAACTTAACCAAATTTTCATCTGGAAAAGTGACAAGTCTAAACTAGAGCAAACTAACTAAACAACTAACCTTTGACCATAGATAAATCTTGGGTCAAGAGACTAAAAGAGAAGACTGAACTCAAATCAAAACTAGGGTACCAACAAACTCCCCCAATTTGAGTTAAGTCTCTCAACAACTAAACACAAAACTAATTACTGAAAATAAATAAAGTGCATGAAGGGAAATAACTAAGCAGATAACATCAATCAAATAGATAAGCAAATAACAGTTAATCAATGAAATTTTAAGATGCTTCAGAATTAGGTTTAGGTTCAGAAGAACTAGGAACAAAAGTAATCTTCCTAGAAGGATCTAGAGCTTCTTTCCTTGACAGCTTTAGGTCTTGTTCTCCAATGATTTTAGTTTCTGATGCTCTTGGGACAACTACTTCAGGATGCTTTTCCATGTATTTTGAAGGGTCAAATACCTCAGGTCTAACCTGGAATTTATCAAGCTCCTTCATTCTGAATTTTGACATAGTGGTTAATCCTGCAGTGTCTTTGCCTTCAGCTTTAGCTTTCTTGATTTGGGCTGAACCAACAAGTTCAAGAAATCGATCCATCCTGAAATCAGGATCAAGCTCTGGGCTTTCATACACATTTTCAGAGGTTGTATCAACAGGTTTCACAGCTTTAAATTTAATAGACATATCTAGCAGACTTTCAGCTGGCTCTTTATCCTGAATAACTAGATAAGAAGGAGGAGCAAACTCAGCAAATATCTTGCTAGATTTTTTAGAGAAAATAATTCGTTTACCTTTTGAAACAGCCTTCACTGCATGATCTGGCTTTGGAGAGGTTGTGCTCTTGATTTCTTTGGAAGGAGGAGGAGAAAAAGTTGGTCTTTGATAAACCACCTCCTTCACTTGTTCCTTTACATCAACATCAAGTCTTTGATAGCCAGATTGCGTTTTACCTTGATATCCTTGAGAACTTTTCCTTTGAGATGACTGAGATGGGTTAAACCTGTCAGACTGAGCAGAAGGATTTGCAGATAAGTTTCCAGAGGCTCCTGCACTGGGAGGTGGAGGAGGAGGACCTCTAGGAGTCCATCTTGGGACAGGACTGTCATACCTTTTTGACTTCTTTCTTAGCTTCTGCTGATTCTTAGAAAATGTAATCCAGTGCTGGAATTCTTTAGATTTAGGATCAATGCCTTTTAAGATATAGTAGGGGACATCATTATCAGGATTTGGAAGAGGTGGAGCCACAGCTTTCCTTTTCTTCTTAGCAGATCTCTTTCTCTTGGACTCATCAGATTCATCAGAATCAATCTCATCCTCAGAATTTGAAGAAGGAGGAATATCATACGGATCAATCGCCTCTTGCATAGCTCTTTCCTTTTCTTTTAGGGCAGCTCTTTCTAACTCTTCTTCCAGGGCATCCTGTGCCAGAAGATTATCTAAATCTAATCCAGGAGTGTCATCCCAGACAGTAGACTTTTCAATTTGAATTTCTGAAGCCTTTTCTTGTTCATCAGTAACTGTCATGGAGACCAGTTCTTTTTTCATTGCTAGCTCAGAATCTTGAACAATTGGTTCTGGTTCTGGTTGAACTTCTAGAGCTGGTTGATGATCAAGCTCTTGGACAACTGATACTTCTTCCATTACATCTGTAGTATTATGAACAAAAATTTGTTAAATGACATCGAATCATTCCTTCCAGGTATTCCCATACTAGCATATCAGTTATCAAGTCTAAAAAGTGAGTAAAAGGGATACCTTCAGAATTGTCCTTTGAGTGTCCTAACTCCCATAATTCATCTAGGAAGGAAGTGATAACTCCTTCTAGGTATAGGGCAACCAGGGGAGTGGAGCATTCTTCTAGGCAAACTTTGACAATGAATTTAGACTTCATTACAGCATCAGAAATTTCTTTTTCAGACAATGGAGGAGGAGCTAATTCTTCTATCTCTTTCTCTGCAACTGCAGGAGGATCTGCTGGAGGGGAGGCCAAGGGCAGCTTAGAGGCATCTTCATAAAGCATCTCCCCCTGCCTGATTTCAGTAGATACTGAAACCAGTCCCCTAGATGAAGAGGGCTCAGCAGATTTTGATAGGGCTTGGATGGCAGTAGTCATAGAAGAGATGGAGGATACAAGGGGAGCAATTGCCTCTTCAATCATAATTTTGATTGAAGGAGTAATTAACTCCAAGATGCTAGAAATGAATGCTGGAGTGATTTCAAATGATGATGGGGGAATCTCAGTGGATGGATGATCAGCAGGAATGGTGTATTCTTGATGAACTGGAGAGTGAACTGGAGATGGAGAGTGAACTGGAGAATGATGGGTGGATGCAAGATGATCAATGTTATCTGAAGAAGGAATTGGAGAATGAGGAGGAGTAGAAAGCTCAGAAGCCAATAAATCAAAACTAGGATGAGATATCCTAGCAAGATGAGAAGGGAGAGGAGATGCATGAGGTGATGTATGGAGAATTGTGGATGAATCAGGAAGATGAGAGGCAGAAGGTCGTACTTCAATTGATGTTGATGGAACTTCAACTAAAGTAGACGGTAATGCAAATGAAGAAGATGGAAGGGAGAGATTTGCTGAGCCAGCTTCTTGTAGGAGAGGAGTGACAGAAGCAGTCCTAGTGCTCTCAGATGCAGCTAGAGCAACCCCTGCAGGAGCGGGCTTCAGAAAAGTCCTTTTCCACTTGGCGAACAAGGTTGGGTCCATCTTCTTGCTGGCATTGATGGAAGTAGCAGCTGAAACTAACAAATGGGGATATTTTTCCTTCAGAAAAATCCCAAGCACCCTACCTAGGGTGACTTCCTTCTTACTGTTCTTTTTCCTTATTAAATCAAATAATACTCCTGCCCAGTTAATCTTCTTTTTGTTCACAATTGCACACATTAGGGCAAACTGTTGCCTTGTAATATTGTCATGGGCAGAGTGCTTTCCCAGTAGCACTTTTCCGACGAGTTCAGCAAGGAACTTAATCTTCAGCGGAAAATTTAACTTTAGCAGCTTAGTAGGAATGCCGTCGGCATGTCCTAACTCTATCAGCATTCTCCCAAACTCTGGGGTATCTTGCTCGTAATCTTCTTCCCCATTTAACAATCAAAAAATTTCAGTCAAAATGGCGGGAGTCAAAGTTACCTCTTCTCTGCCTACTGTTCCGGTCATTGATTCGTCATTGGAGGATGAAGTGAATGCCCATTCTTTAATCTCGGGAATGTTTATCTTTATCCTTGTTGACATGAGCCTTTCCAAACCTTGATCTTTGCATAAGTTGAGAATTTCCACAATAGCAGATTCGCAGCAACTGAAAGAATCGAAATCCACACTGAAGCCTGCATCGAACTTTACTACGGACAAGAGGGCTGGAGCGATCGCCATTGAAGAGGCTGGAGAAGACGAGAGAGAGACGGCGAGGACGAAATAGCAGAAATCGCAAGATAGGGAGCAAGCAGAAAGACGGAATGCAAAAAGACGCTCTCCGTCGATGATAAGAAGAAAGATCTCTTAACCTAGGTCGACCATCGGTTTTATATTAAACCAACAATAGTCGATCTATTTTAAAAGATACTGGAGACGATGGTCGAATGGTCGTTCGACGATCGTTCCTGAAGCAGAGTAGTCGATCAATCGTTCGACTATTTCTGTCTTCACAAACAACAAGCTGTCGTCAACCATAGATCAACGATAGTCTTGACCTGTTCGACTATCTTCGAATGCTGGTCGACGATCTTCAAGCAGATAAGCTATCATCAACCATAGGTCGACGATAGGCTTGATCCGATCGACTATCTTCGAACGTCGTTCGACGATCTTCATACAAGTTTCAACAAGGCAGACGTCACACTTAGTCTCTTCCATTAATCATGCCTAGTTGAACCAAAAAGAACAGATGCTTCTGTTCATCTAAGGGCTTGGTAAATATATCACCTCTCTGAAGGTCAGTGGATATGAACTCAAGGCTGATCTTGTTCTTTTCCACATAATCTCTCAGGAAATGGTGCCGGATCTCAATGTGTTTCGTTCTAGAGTGGTGCACAGGATTTTGTGCAATAGATATAGCACTGCTACTATCACACATGATTTTTGTGTTCTTGTGTGTGTACCCATTGTAACGTCCCAATTCGCGCTAGGCCCCTTGTTTGCGTATTTGAGTCAAGGGGGCTGTGGTGAGCCCAATGGGGGATGTGGGGGAGCAGATGCGGACGTACGGGAAATGAGGAAAACAAGGCAAAATGGCCTTTCTGGCTGACACGGGTATGGACACGGCCGTGTCCATACCCGTGTGCCTCATAAAAATAGGCTTACCAGTCAGAGAGGTACACGGCTTTGGGACACGGGCGTGTCCCTAGCCGTGTGCCAAGGACACGGGTTGGGACACGGGCGTGTCCCTAGCCGTGTGCCAAGGACACGGGTCGGGACACGGCCGTGTCCCTACCCGTGTGCCGCAACCCTGACCCGGCAGAAAGTGGTTCTGGGAGGAACACGGCCTTAGACACGGCATGCCACACGGCCGTGTCACCTGAACACGGGTAGGAACACGGCCGTGTGCCTACCCGTGTCTGCGATGTATAAAAAGGAAAAAGTTGGAAACCCTAGCATTCATCCTCCTTTCTTCTGCCCCGAAATTCCTGAGAGTGTTCTTGGCTGGAGGAGGAGGAAAAGCTTGCCGGAGCCATCTTTGGAGGGATCAAAGCGCCGCCATCGTCAAGGGAAAAACAATGCCGCCGCGAAGGAGTGCGAGGCTCATGGCCGGCCATGGTGGTACCGCTGGACTTGAGGTGAGCTTCCTCCCCTCTCCCTTGGTGCTAGATCTATAGTTATGATAGGAGAGATATCGACTCCATAGAGTCTTGATGTGAGGAGGAGAGTTCTTAGGTTAAAGCCATGCCTAGGTTTTAGGCTTAGTCTCCCTCAACCTTCTCATCCTTCAAAGTGGAGATGAGAGGGGTTTTCGTTGGGGAGTTTGGCTTGAAAGGAGAAATAAGGTTGGGTGTGATTTCTGGAGAAGTTTATGCGAGGTCGTTGCAAGGAAGAAGATGAACGGATGCCGTTCATCTCGCCTTAAGATGCGTGCAGAAATCTGATTTCTGCACGCTGCGACCTTCGTGGCCAATTTCGGAGGTGTTCTGGCCAAATCTGGGTGAACGACTCAACACGAAAGTCGTAGCCCTCGAGATTACCTTTCCAACGAGTGGTTGCTCGTTTCCATGCGATACCTGTAGCCACGGGAAAGCTGGTTCGAGTCCGCTGCGTTCGGGAAAATTCCTGTACAGGAAACTGTTTTCCTGTACGCATTCGAGTTGAATTTCTGGTATGTTGCGACCAGATCTGGGTGATCGACTCAACACGAAAGTCGTAGCCCTCGCGAATACCTTTCCAACGAGGGGTTGTGCATTGTGATCGGATTCCTGTAGCTCCAGGAATCCCAGTTTTAGTATCGGATTACCCTATGTTATTGCACTTGTTAAATTATAATGCTAGCTCTATTGCAATGATTGTGATTTACTCATTTGTCATCTTGCTCCCATACATCTATAATGTTGTTGTTACTATAATTTAGTATGGTTACTCATTTGGTTGTGCAATAAGGAATAACCATGCAATGTTAGGGAAATGGATTGGATGGGAAGGCTAGTAATTAAGAGTTGAGGTTGGTATGGAATGTATTTATATAGTTTGATGTTAAACATATTAATTATGCGAAGTGTTGAGGTGAAATCGTTGAATAGATGGGCGTGAATATGATGAACACAATGTGAGGAGTATTTTGTAACCGTAATCCGAGCCCAAGGGGTTTATTAACAACCGATGCTTAGAGTGGTAGTCTCCCTACGGGTAGCATCGAGTGAGTTGTTTTGGGGCATGTGATGTGCGACGATTCATCGTGTCGCGGTGTTGAGATAATGAATGTGGCAGGTCTACGGGTTCGCCAGTCGTCACACCGATGGGAGCCAAGGGGTAGACCTTGGGCGGTAGGGTTAGATACTTGGTGTCCATAACCCGAGATCTCCTCCGCGCCATGAGAACGGTTGGGCTTGCACCTCGTGCGTTTCCGAGGTTCCATCCGGTTCGAAATCAAAGGCCAGGTTGGGCTGTGTTCTTGGTGCACATTTACCCAAGACCCCTTCTGAGCCGTAGTACGCATGTGAGCTCCGCCGTTGTGTTCTTAGCGTTGAGGCGTACGGGGGCCTAGGATAGGTAGTGTGATACCACCTAGTAGTGGAGACGCCCGCTCCACTGTCGCCGTCTGGCCACGACGGACGACGCCTGAGAGGTTAGCTACCTGCTCGAAAAGTGGGAACTTCAAGTCTGTGTCGACATAGCAAACTTGCATGTGCGTGCGCATGAGTCGGTCATAACATAACATTCATAACATGTCATTCATTGCATACACAAGATCCTCATCGTATAAGTTTGTATGGGCACTCTTATACGATGAGTTACTTTACTGTTAAGCCGATCCTTAACTTATAAGTTTGTATGGGCACTCTTATAAGTTAAGTTACTATTCTGAGTACTTATACCTACTGTCATTTACTGTTGATATTTGTAGAACTGCTAGTTGTGTAGCGTAGCTTATACTCCACTATAGTTACTGTCACCTGTTTGTTTACTTGCTTATATATATATACATATTGTACCTTGTTCCTTTCTCCGCCCGGTGCCGAGGAGTCGCCGGGGGAGCGGATGTGAAGCCACTTAGTCTTATGACTAACGGTTGCTACGTCTTCCTTTTTAGGAGGAAACCCCGCAGGTAGAGCGGCAACGGACTATGCAGCAGGACAGCCAGGCCCGGATGATAGGACCTGAGGTGGTGGTGCCATCGGCACCGTCAGTGACAGTAGTGAGTGTTTTCATGTAGCCGTTTGGCAAAACATTTCTAGACTCTTGTTTATTTGTACAAGCATGTTGTGCTTGTTATCTTCCGCTATTTTGGACTTTAACTTAGCTGTGAACTGAACTGCTTTTAGTTTTACTTTTCTGTTATGGTTGGGTTGGCATAATTGTTGTGATATGGATTGTAGCCGGCGGAATAGGCGTCTTGTGGTAAAGGCTAACCCGTGCGTTGGTGCTACCGCAAGGCGGCTATTTCGGGCATAAGACTCCCCTCGTGCCGTGTGTTGTGTTCCGGGAGGGGGGTCTTACAAATGGTATCAGACTAAGCCGATCTTCACCTACAGCAGTCAGGTAACAATGGGCCACTCCCGTTCGATTAGTCGGTTTGGGGACAAACCGACTTAGCGGAAGCAGTGGTGTGCCCATCTGTAATTCACACTAAGTTGTCCAACTTTGACATTAGTTTTAGCCAACCTGACCCTAGTTTGTACCTTGCGTATAGGTCCCAGCGCAGGTGGAGCCGGTTGGGGGCACTCCTACCCCTTCCGTCCCTTCACAATTCCAGCAGTCGGAACTGGGACAAACGCTGTCAGCCATATTGGATGCATTTAAAGCCCAGCAAGCTCCGGTGCAACAACAAGCGCCAAGCTCCAACTGGTTGAGCACCTTCCGTGCCCTGTCCCCTCCTGCCTATCTTGGGACAGAATCGCCGGTGCGCACCGAGGAATGGCTTGATACCGTGCAGGAATTGATGGCTGGCATAAGATGTCCGAACAACATGGCGGTGACATTGGTAGTGACGCTGCTAGAACTGCACGCCAAAAGGTGGTGGAAGTCCCTCATGGGCTCCATCTTCCAAGGGCGGTTGTACACGGACATCGGTTGGAACGAGTTCACCGAGGCTTTTCTGGAGCACTTCATCCCTTCTTCTGCTCGGGATGGACTTGAAGAAAAATTTCTGCAGCTGAAGCAGGGATCGAATTCGGTAACGGAGTACCAGAGGGAGTTCCAACACCTCGCTAGGTTTGCCGATTCCTATGAGTTGGACGATAGAGGCTATGCGAAGCGCTTCTACAAAGGGTTAAGGGACCCCCTGAGGCAGGCCCTTTTGTTTATAGCCGATGGAAGCCTGGCAGAAATCATTGACATGGCAAAGAGACTGGAGGCGGACCACATGGGATGTGGCAAGAGACCTGCGGAAGGAGTAATTGAAGTCGGCCCTAGTAATAGAAGGCGGAATGATCATGGCAGAGGAAGGGGAAACCACAGAGGCGGTCGGTGGGTCAACCGGAACTATCGGGTGGAGTACCCAAATCCGCAACCACTACCTTTACCACCACCACCGCAGCAGCAATATTATCAACAACCTGGGGGCCGACGTGAGGTGATATGTTTTGAGTGCAACCAACCGGGGCATGTCCGGCGAGTTTGCCCGCGACTGATCGGGGGTGCCCCTATTGCTCCCCCTCCAGTAGCTCCACGGGGACGAGGGCACATGCGTGGCCGAGGAAGAGGACCACCAGGGAGAAATCAAGGACATGCACGGGAGCATGTATTCGATTTGGATATGACTCAGGAGAGAAATCCGCAGGAAGTCATCACCGGTACGTGCAAAATTGTTTTAATATTATATGACTTGTTAGATTTATGATACAAATTATAAGCGCAATTTTGAATAGTGATTACCTTTTTGGAACTTAGGCACTGTCATGGTTAGCGGGAAACCCGCCTACACGTTATTTGACACGGGTGCGTCTCACTCGTTCATCTCGGAGGACTTCGTGAAGGACTTGGAGGGAGTGCAACACTTCACGGGCACTACTCAAAGGGTGCGCCTTCCGGACGGCTCTGAGATGACGTCGTCAGCAAGTTGCGACTTCGACACCCTTATTGGAGGAAAGTTCTTTGAAACTCCGGCGACAGTGTTAAGAATCCCGGAGTTCGATCTCATCCTGGGCATGAGGTGGTTGGACTGGCACCACGCCAGGATCAATTGTGCGGAGAAGCAAGTTATGTTGAGGCATGGAGACTCGGAAGTCATCTTCCAAGGTATTAAATTCGCACCCCGTAAATTATTATCTTCAATCCAAGTTATGAAATCTCATATGGAAGGGGACGAGGTCTATGTAATTTGCTTCGAATTGAAGAAATTGACATTAGAGGTCAAGGATGTGCGGGTGGTGCGAGAATTTCCCGAGGTATTTCCCGAGAAATTGCCAGGACTACCCCCGCATAGGGAAGTGGACTTCCAAATCAAGCTAATTCCGGGTGCCAAGCCCGTCTCGCGAGCTCCATACCGAATGGCTCTGAAGGAACTTGCAGAGTTTAGAGTTCAGCTTCAGGAATTGGTGGAAGCAGGGTTCGTTCGCCCAAGCTCATCGCCTTGGGGAGCGCCCGTTTTGTTCGTCAAAAAGAAGGATGGCACCTTGCGGTTATGTATTGATTATCGAGAGTTGAACCGGTTAACGGTGCGGAACACCTATCCCCTACCGCGCATTGATGAATTATTCGATCAATTGGTGGGATCGTATTGGTTCTCCAAGTTAGATCTGCGTTCGGGATATTATCAGCTGAGGATACAAGAAGATGACATTCAGAAGACGGCTTTCAGTTCGAGATATGGTTTGTATGAATTCACCGTGATGCCGTTTGGGCTCACAAACGCCCCTTCCGCCTTTATGAGCTTGATGAACAAGGTGTTCAGCCCTTATTTGGACATCTTTGTCATCGTGTTCATCGATGATATCCTAGTCTACTCCAAGACTGAAGCAGAACACGCCGAACATCTAACTTTAGTGCTGAGGAAATTAAAGGAGCACACATTGTTTGCCAAGTTCAGCAAATGCGAGTTTTGGCTTCGAGAGGTCGCGTTCTTGGGCCATGTGATTAGTGGGGCGGGGCTAGCAGTAGATCCGGCCAAGGTGCGGGCCGTGAAGGAGTGGTCGTCATTGAAGTCAGCGGCCGACATACGAAGCTTTCTTGGACTTGCCGGGTACTATTGCAAGTTCGTGAAAGGCTTCTCGAAGATCGCCCTTCCCCTTACTACGCTGACCAAGAAGGGTGTGCCGTTTGAATGGACACCCCAGTGCGAAGCTGCATTCCAAGAGTTGAAAGACAGATTGACGACTGCACCCATCCTAGCTATTCCATCTGGGAAGGAGGGCTTTCAAGTTTACACGGATGCGTCGTATCAAGGGATGGGAGCTGTGTTGATGCAGAATGGGCATGTGATCGCTTATGCTTCAAGACAGTTAAAGAAGCATGAAGCCAGCTACCCGGTGCATGATTTAGAGTTGGGAGCGGTGGTATTCGCCTTGAAGATGTGGAGGCATTATTTATACGGCGTCCACTGCGAGATCTACTCGGATCACAAAAATCTGAAGTACGTTCACACCCAAAAGGAGTTAAACTTGAGACAGCGGCGGTGGTTGGAGTTCTTGTGCGACTATGATTTCACCTTGAACTACCACCCCGGGAAGGTTAATTCCGTAGCTGATGCCTTGAGCCGGAAAGCGCCGGAAGCGAGCACGGAATCCCGCTTGATGAGGATGGAGTTAATCCGGACGTTGCAAGAGATGGAAATCACTTTGGTCTTTAAGAATCAACCGGAAGAATATACCGAATATTTGGCCACGATGAGTATAGTTTGCAACATACGAGACCGGATCCGTACGGAACAAAAGAAGGATGCGGCTTTAACCCCGGCTTTCAAGTCGATGGAGGATGGGACTACGGAAGAATACTCTCTAAAAGACGGCCTCGTCCATTTTCGTGGCCGGCTTTACATCCCCGAAGGTGACAACATTCGGGAGGATATTCTAAAGGAGGCCCATTGCTCCAAGTACTCGGTGCACCCGGGGATCGCGAAGATGTACACCGATTTGAGAAAAACAATGTGTTGGCCGGGCATGAAGAGGGATGTCAAGTACTTCGTTACTCATTGTGTGGCTTGCCAAATGGTGAAGGCGGAGTGTAGAAGCCCCGGTGGAATGCTACAGTCGTTGCCCATTCCCGAATGGAAATTTGAGGACATCTCCATGGACTTCGTCCACGGGTTACCTCGCTCGCGCTCGGGGAATGATTCTGTGTGGGTGATAGTTGACCGGTTGACCAAGGTAGCCCGATTTATCCCAATGAAGAAGGAGGCGCAGGTGGGCGTCTTGGTGCGTCTCTTTGTGGAGCAATTTGTGCGGTACCATGGTGTGCCGAAGACGATCGTCTCCGACCGGGATGGTCGGTTTACTTCAAGAGAATGGAGGGCTGTACAGGCTTATTTGGGCTCGCGCCTCGCCTTTAGCACAGCCTTTCACCCACAAACGGACGGGCAATCTGAACGAACTATCCGAACATTGGAGGACCTTCTGAGGTTGTGTGTGCTAGATAAAGGAGAACCATGGGAGAGGCTCTTACCTCTTGTGGAGTTCTCTTATAATAACAGTCTTCAAACCAGTATTGGAATGGCACCTCATGAAGCTTTGTATGGAAGGAGGTGTAGAACACCCTTGTCTTGGGTGCAAGACGAAGATCCGAAGACATTGGGAAACGAGTATATCGATGACACGGACGTAATGGTTAGGTTGATCCGGAACCGAATGCTAGAGGCTCAAAGCCGACAGGCGAAATATTACAACGCAAGGCACCGTATGGTAGAGTTTCAAGTGGGTGATAAGGTGTTCCTGAAGATTCGACCGATGCACGGAGTGTCACGAGTACGTGGAGTCAAGAAGCTCAGCCCAAGGTATGTTGGGCCCTATGTTGTAGTGGAAAGGATTGGCCCTCTGGCCTATCGATTGGAGTTACCACCGGAGCTGGAGAACCTTCACGACGTGTTCCATGTATCGTCGCTTCGGAAGGCTTTGTTGCGGCCTGAACAGTATATCCCCACGGCGGATGGTGCAGTGGCGTCTGATAGGTCTGTGCGACTGGAGCCGGTGCGGATCGTTGATAACGAGATAAGAACCTTGCGCCGCAAAAGTGTTCCCTTGGTGAAAGTGCTATGGTCTAATCATGGGAAGGAAGAGTGCACATGGGAGCCAAGAGATTTGATGCAAGAGCGCTACCCGGAATTATTTACTCCAGGTAAAAATTTTATTTGAAAGCATAGTTTCCTTTTATGTGTTTCACTCCCGTAGCCTTACCCTGATTTCGGGGACGAAATCTTTTATTTTGTTTATAGGATTTGTAACGTCCCAATTCGCGCTAGGCCCCTTGTTTGCGTATTTGAGTCAAGGGGGCTGTGGTGAGCCCAATGGGGGATGTGGGGGAGCAGATGCGGACGTACGGGAAATGAGGAAAACAAGGCAAAATGGCCTTTCTGGCTGACACGGGTATGGACACGGCCGTGTCCATACCCGTGTGCCTCATAAAAATAGGCTTACCAGTCAGAGAGGTACACGGCTTTGGGACACGGGCGTGTCCCTAGCCGTGTGCCAAGGACACGGGTTGGGACACGGGCGTGTCCCTAGCCGTGTGCCAAGGACACGGGTCGGGACACGGCCGTGTCCCTACCCGTGTGCCGCAACCCTGACCCGGCAGAAAGTGGTTCTGGGAGGAACACGGCCTTAGACACGGCATGCCACACGGCCGTGTCACCTGAACACGGGTAGGAACACGGCCGTGTGCCTACCCGTGTCTGCGATGTATAAAAAGGAAAAAGTTGGAAACCCTAGCATTCATCCTCCTTTCTTCTGCCCCGAAATTCCTGAGAGAGTTCTTGGCTGGAGGAGGAGGAAAAGCTTGCCGGAGCCATCTTTGGAGGGATCAAAGCGCCGCCATCGTCAAGGGAAAAACAATGCCGCCGCGAAGGAGTGCGAGGCTCATGGCCGGCCATGGTGGTACCGCTGGACTTGAGGTGAGCTTCCTCCCCTCTCCCTTGGTGCTAGATCTATAGTTATGATAGGAGAGATATCGACTCCATAGAGTCTTGATGTGAGGAGGAGAGTTCTTAGGTTAAAGCCATGCCTAGGTTTTAGGCTTAGTCTCCCTCAACCTTCTCATCCTTCAAAGTGGAGATGAGAGGGGTTTTCGTTGGGGAGTTTGGCTTGAAAGGAGAAATAAGGTTGGGTGTGATTTCTGGAGAAGTTTATGCGAGGTCGTTGCAAGGAAGAAGATGAACGGATGCCGTTCATCTCGCCTTAAGATGCGTGCAGAAATCTGATTTCTGCACGCTGCGACCTTCGTGGCCAATTTCGGAGGTGTTCTGGCCAAATCTGGGTGAACGACTCAACACGAAAGTCGTAGCCCTCGAGATTACCTTTCCAACGAGTGGTTGCTCGTTTCCATGCGATACCTGTAGCCACGGGAAAGCTGGTTCGAGTCCGCTGCGTTCGGGAAAATTCCTGTACAGGAAACTGTTTTCCTGTACGCATTCGAGTTGAATTTCTGGTATGTTGCGACCAGATCTGGGTGATCGACTCAACACGAAAGTCGTAGCCCTCGCGAATACCTTTCCAACGAGGGGTTGTGCATTGTGATCGGATTCCTGTAGCTCCAGGAATCCCAGTTTTAGTATCGGATTACCCTATGTTATTGCACTTGTTAAATTATAATGCTAGCTCTATTGCAATGATTGTGATTTACTCATTTGTCATCTTGCTCCCATACATCTATAATGTTGTTGTTACTATAATTTAGTATGGTTACTCATTTGGTTGTGCAATAAGGAATAACCATGCAATGTTAGGGAAATGGATTGGATGGGAAGGCTAGTAATTAAGAGTTGAGGTTGGTATGGAATTTATTTATATAGTTTGATGTTAAACATATTAATTATGCGAAGTGTTGAGGTGAAATCGTTGAATAGATGGGCGTGAATATGATGAACACAATGTGAGGAGTATTTTGTAACCGTAATCCGAGCCCAAGGGGTTTATTAACAACCGATGCTTAGAGTGGTAGTCTCCCTACGGGTAGCATCGAGTGAGTTGTTTTGGGGCATGTGATGTGTGACGATTCATCGTGTCGCGGTGTTGAGATAATGAATGTGGCAGGTCTACGGGTTCGCCAGTCGTCACACCGATGGGAGCCAAGGGGTAGACCTTGGGCGGTAGGGTTAGATACTTGGTGTCCATAACCCGAGATCTCCTCCGCGCCATGAGAACGGTTGGGCTTGCACCTCGTGCGTTTCCGAGGTTCCATCCGGTTCGAAATCAAAGGCCAGGTTGGGCTGTGTTCTTGGTGCACATTTACCCAAGACCCCTTCTGAGCCGTAGTACGCATGTGAGCTCCGCCGTTGTGTTCTTAGCGTTGAGGCGTACGGGGGCCTAGGATAGGTAGTGTGATACCACCTAGTAGTGGAGACGCCCGCTCCACTGTCGCCGTCTGGCCACGACGGACGACGCCTGAGAGGTTAGCTACCTGCTCGAAAAGTGGGAACTTCAAGTCTGTGTCGACATAGCAAACTTGCATGTGCGTGCGCATGAGTCGGTCATAACATAACATTCATAACATGTCATTCATTGCATACACAAGATCCTCATCGTATAAGTTTGTATGGGCACTCTTATACGATGAGTTACTTTACTGTTAAGCCGATCCTTAACTTATAAGTTTGTATGGGCACTCTTATAAGTTAAGTTACTATTCTGAGTACTTATACCTACTGTCATTTACTGTTGATATTTGTAGAACTGCTAGTTGTGTAGCGTAGCTTATACTCCACTATAGTTACTGTCACCTGTTTGTTTACTTGCTTATATATATATACATATTGTACCTTGTTCCTTTCTCCGCCCGGTGCCGAGGAGTCGCCGGGGGAGCGGATGTGAAGCCACTTAGTCTTATGACTAACGGTTGCTACGTCTTCCTTTTTAGGAGGAAACCCCGCAGGTAGAGCGGCAACGGACTATGCAGCAGGACAGCCAGGCCCGGATGATAGGACCTGAGGTGGTGGTGCCATCGGCACCGTCAGTGACAGTAGTGAGTGTTTTCATGTAGCCGTTTGGCAAAACATTTCTAGACTCTTGTTTATTTGTACAAGCATGTTGTGCTTGTTATCTTCCGCTATTTTGGACTTTAACTTAGCTGTGAACTGAACTGCTTTTAGTTTTACTTTTCTGTTATGGTTGGGTTGGCATAATTGTTGTGATATGGATTGTAGCCGGCGGAATAGGCGTCTTGTGGTAAAGGCTAACCCGTGCGTTGGTGCTACCGCAAGGCGGCTATTTCGGGCATAAGACTCCCCTCGTGCCGTGTGTTGTGTTCCGGGAGGGGGGTCTTACACCCATAATCCAAAAGCTGGTTTTGAATCCACAGGATCTGTGAACAATAACTAGCAGCTGCTATATATTCAGCCTCTGCAGTTGAAGTTGAGACAGAAGCCTGCTTCTTACAGAACCAAGAGACCAATCTCTCTCCCAGGAACTGACATGTTCCTGAGGTACTTTTCCTATCAACTTGACAACCAGCATAGTCAGAATCAGAGTATCCAATTAACTCAAATTCTGATTCTGCTGGGTACCAAAGTCCTAGATTTGGACATCCCATCAGGTATCTCAAGATTCTCTTGAGAAGAATCAGATGAGATTCCTTGGGGTTGACCTGGAATCTAGCACAAAGGCATGTAGCAAACATTATATCTGGCCTACTTGCAGTTAAATACAATAGGGAACCAACAATGGCCCTATAATTCTTTTGATCAACAGGCTTTCCCTGATCATCAGAATCTATAACTACGTTAATAGCCATAGGTGTATGCATTGCTGAAGCATCAGCCATCCCAAACTTCTTTACCAATTCCTTGGCATATTTGGATTGGGAGATGAAGATGCCATCAGCATCTTGCTTTACTTGGAGCCAAGAAAGTAAGACAGCTCACCCATACTACTTATCTCAAACTTAGAATGCATCAAGTCAGAGAACTTTTTGCACAGTTTGGGATCAGTGGAACAAAAAATAATGTCATCCACATACACTTGAACTAACAGGATTGTGTCCTTGTGGTGCTTGACGAAAAGGGTTCTATCAACTACTCCCCTAACAAAGTTGTGCTCTAATAGGAAACTAGCTAGAGTCTCATACCAGGCTCTGGGTGCTTGTTTGAGTCCATAAAGAGCTTTTTGCAACTTGAAAACATGTGAGGGCTGAGTTGAAGAAACAAACCCAGGTGGTTGTTCAACAAATACCTCTTTCTTTAGCTCACCATTTAGAAAGGCACTTTTGACATCCATCTGAAAGACCTTAAACTTCATATAGGCTGCATAGGCTAGAAAGATCCTTATTGCCTCTAGCCTTGCAACAGGAGCAAAGGTTTGGTCATAATCTATACCTTCCTCCTGTCTGTAGCCCTGAGCTACAAGCCTAGCTTTGTTCCTTACAATGATTCAATTTGTATCCAACTTGTTTCTATACACCCACTTGGTGCCTATGATCAGTTGGCCTTTAGGTCTTGGAACCAAAGTCCATACTTTACATCTTTTAAACTGATTGAGTTCCTCTTGCATAGCAATGATCCAGTGGGGATCTAGCTCAGCATCTTTAATGGTGAGGGGCTCAATCTGTGAAAGGAAACAAGCATGCATCACATCCTGTCTTAACTGATGTCTTGTTTGAACACCAGCTGATATGTCTCCAATCACTTGAGATGTAGGATGATCTCTAAGTGTGATAACATCAGCAGGTGGGATGTGATCTTCAGCAATAGTTGGGATTAATTCCTCAGGAGGAATTTGATCTGCTATTGGTGATACAACAACTTCAGCAAAGTCTTCATCACTGTCTGAATCAGTGATATGAAGAGTTGATTGATGGAGAATCTCTTGAGTGACATCTTCGCTAGATTCGGGTACCTGCAATGAACTTGAGGAAGGGGAAGTTTCCTTCTCCTTGTAAAACATTTGAGATTCATCAAAGGACACATGCACAGATTCCTCAATTTTTGAAGATGATTTATTAAATACCCTATAAGCTTTGCTTACTTGGGAATATCCAAGAAAAATTCCCATTGAAGCTTTTGCTTCAAATTTTCTAAGGTATTCTTTATTATTATTATGAATATAAACTACACAACCAAATACTCTAAAATAATTTTTTTTAGGTTTCTTTCCTTTTAGCAACTCATAAGGAGTTTTACACTTAAGCTTGTGTATCAGACTTCTATTCAAGACATAGTTGGCTGTACTAACAGCTTCTGCCCAATAGGAAAGAGGCATATTAGCATCTGCCAACAATGTGCTAGCAGCTTCAATTAGTGTTTGATTCTTCCTTTCAACTACCCCATTTTGTTGGGGAGTTCTAGGAGCTGAGAAGCTATGTTTGATAGCTTCTCTCTCACAGAATTCTTGCAGGAGAAGAGAGTCAAACTCAGTACCATGATCACTTCTGATCAAGGCCATATGAGTAGAATACTCAGTCTGCACACATAATAGAAAATGTGTAAGGGCTTTGAAGTTATCATCCTTAGTTCTCAAAAAGAACACCCAACTGAACCTAGAGAAGTCATCTACAATGAATAGGGTGTAACACTTCCCTCCTAAACTCTGTACATTTATTGGGCCAAATAGGTCCAAATGTAATAAATACAGGATTCTAGGAGAATCACTTTTATTTACTGATTTAAATGAATTCTTGGTTTGCTTGCCTAATTGACAAGCCTTGCATAGGCTCTCCTTCTTGTAGGGGCAAGAAGGTAAACCTCTAACAAGGTTGTGTTTAGATAACCTAGATATGTTCTTGAGGTTAACATGGCTAAGCCTTTAATGCCATAAGGTATTGTTATTTGTTACTTCATTAAATAAGCAGATTTCAGAGTGAGTTGAGTTAAAATCTACTAAATAAATGTTACCTTGTCTAATACCTACTAACACAACATTATTATTTAAAGTAATATTACAAAGAGAGTTAGAAAATAATACCTGGTATCCAGCATCACATAACTGACTTACTGAAATGAGTTTATGCTTCAGTCCAGTTACATAAGCAACTTTCTTGAATGTTACAGCTCCAATTGTCATCCTGCCATAGCCTTCAGTTTGACCACAGCTTGAATCTCTAAAGATTACCTTTGGGCCAAGCTTGGCCTTGAACCTTGACAGATGTTCTTTATTTCCTGTCATATGCTTGGAGCAACCACTATCCAAATACCACTTATTCTGAGTGATAGGATAGGTCTTTACCTGTAGAAAAATAAGTTAAACATTGTGGACCCCGGTAACCTTGGGTCCCTTGTTTTTCACATAAGAAAAACTGGAAATAAATGAATAAGCAGGTTGAGGGTGATAACCTAACGGGTAAGATCTCCTAGGTGGGATTCTCCATGCAGATGATGGGTCAATGAACCTAGGGTTTCTATTTACATTCGGGTTTTTAAAGTTCTGGTTGAAGTTTTGAAATTCATGTTGAAAACGTCGATCAGCGTTCGACGATGGGTGCTCAGATCGTCGATCTCCGTTCGACCACTGAGCCTGCGATCGTCGAGCAGCGTTCGATGCTCTTTGTATTTCCTTAAACTTTTGTTTTCTTTTCTCTCCCTTAGCTTTATTTAAAGCTTTATTAACCTGATTAACTTGCTCAGTGTTTTTTATTCCACTAGCTGAAATAAAATTCACTGGAGTTGAAAGATGGTTTTTAAGAATGATTGGGGGTTCACTAGAAGAAGCTCCTAAGCCTAATTTATTATTGTCTGACCTAGTGTTAGACATGCTTGTTATTTCAAGCAACTTAAGGCTTCTACCATTCAGAGATTCTTCTAACCTTTTGGACTTAGCTAATTCATTCTTAAGGAATTTTATTTCTTCACTAGAATTAGTGAGTTCTGCTGTTAACCTAATGTTTTCAATAGAAATTAATTCAGATTCAGCTAGTTTATTTCTAAGCACTTTTATTTCCTTTTCAGAACTAATTAAATCTAAACATAAAGATTTAAAATCTAATTTAAATTCAGCAGATGTAAAATCGTAAGAAGACAATACCTCATCTTCTGTTGGCATTTCTTCATCAGAATCTGAACTCTCTACAGCTGAGTGATTGCTGCAGGCATCAATTGCCATCAGGCAAACTTCCTTTGCCTTCTTTTCTTCCTCATCCTCACTGGAGCTTGAGGAGGAAGATTCCTCATCAGAATCGCTCCAGGTTTCAGCAACAAAACCTCTCTCCTTCTTTTTGTTCTTGTAGGAGGATGGCTTGTAATGCTTCCTGTGCTGATCCTTGTCTTTCCTTTTCTCTTTATTCTTTTCCTCTGGACAGTCTGGAAGAATATGTCCAGGCTTCCTGCAACCATAGCAAATTATTTCTTTAGTAGGAGTACGATCATACCTTGGTTTTTCTTCATATTTTGAAGATTTCTTTCTGAATTCTTTCCTTCCCATCTTGAGAAACCTTTTGGCAAATAATGTCATCAGTTCCTCATTGGACTAGCTTCCTTCAGAAGCATCAGCAGCTTTGAGAGTAAGGGTTAGCTCTTTTCTTGTGGGAGTTGGAGTCTTTGCTTCAGCCTCAGCTTCCCTAGACTTCAGCACTTGTTCAAAAGACTTGAGCTTGCCAAGGAGGGCTTCTGTTGAGATTTTTGTTGTGCTTATGGCCTCCTTGATAGGCCAGATCCTCAGATCCCATGTGCTAGGGAAGCACATAAGAATCTTATCATTGACCTCTGTCAATGAAATATCCTTATTAAGAGTCCTCAGCTCATTGATGATTGAGCTGAGCCTTGTGTACATTGCTTCAACTGATTCAGCATCAGTTTTCTTGAAATTTTCATATTGGGAGATAAGGTTGGACCTTCTGTCCTTCCTTTCATCAGCTGAACCAGCTACAATCTGGTTCAGTGTATCCCACATTGCTTTTGCTGAGGAGCAGTCAGCAACCTTTTGCAATACTTCATCAGACATTGTCTGAGCCAGAATGTTCATTGCCTTAGCATCTGCTATCTTTGCCTTTTTGTATTCATCATTGTAATCTGGAGGAGGCACTGCACTCATATCTATTGAAGTTGAGGCAGTAGCTGTAGCAGGTGCTCTTGGTAGTCCTGTAAAAATAGAAGCAAAAATACTCTCATCAATAGAGTTCATATATAGTTTAATCCCTGCCTTCCAGATGCTGAACTTGGCAAAGTTGCATGCTGGAGGTCTGGTGCTAGAGTAATCCTTGAACTGGGCCATGATAGTGAAAGTGAATATCTATAATCCTTGGTATCTATCAGGATCTTGTGACTTAGGTGTTGGCCTATACAGTCAGACAACCAGGCTCGGATACCAATTGAAAGAAAAGGGATAGATACTACTCTAGAGGGGGGGGGGGGTGAATAGAGTAATCAAAAATTGCACTAGCAAAGTTGACTGTCTACTCAACTCCCTTGGAGTTAATTTTGGAATGAAGGTTATAGATATTTGAGAAGTAACCCTAAAGCCTAACACAAGTGTTGTGCACAAAAGGCAGCCAACTATAATTACAGTTAAGGCTTGGAATCCTAAACAGCAACTAGCAAACCTAGTTAAAACTAATCACAGCCAACAACACAAGTAATAAATCAAATAACCAGACGACACAAGGGAATTTTTAGTGGTTCCCCAAACAACTTGGGTACGTCCACTCTTCTACCAACAAGGTAGGAATCCACTCAAGTTTTTGATCAGGTGCCCTGCCACCAACAAGATCTGCTTCAGGTAGATCTAGAAACCCTTTAGACTTTTGATCAAGTGTCTAAAAACCAACACAGGTTTTTGATCAGGTGCCCTGCCACCAAGGTATACTTTTGAAGGGAGTAATAACCCTTTACAGGAGGGGAAAGGAGGTTAAAATGTCTTCTCTATTTTAAATAGAATTAGAGAAGCTCAAGAACTTGCACTGAGCTAGAAATCTCTAAAGAGTCAAGGCTCCCCCTTGCTAAAAGAATGTCCAGGTGAAGTCTTGCTTCAGTGCAGAAAACACTTCAGAAAATCTGAAGAAAAAAGCTACAAGAAGATAATAAATATGAAATGAAAATTCTTCTTCATGCAGCTATCTTCTTCTTCAAAAAGCTCTGAGTGAAGATCTTCCTGGAGGCAGGAGAACTCAGGTTGAAGAAGAGTGAAGAGCTAAAACTTCTTATCAGTTGGATGTGAACGAGCTGAGAGTAGTTGTAAACTGTAAGTTGTAAGCTTGAATGCTGCTGTTAGCTTTTGAACTCCTTTTCCTGAATGAACTCTCTTTTTCTATATGAACTGGTTTTTGCTATGAACTAGTTGATTTCTTTCTCCAAAGAATTCTTTATATAGCAGCAGCAGCAACGACTCTAATATGAGTTTGAATCTTGTCTTCTACTGAAATCTGCAAGCTGGGCTGCAAATAGCATAAAACAAGAACAAAATCTACAGACAGATATCCTATAAGAGGATAAAGCTTTCTAAGAAGCTGCAAGTAACTCTGATAAAATAATACTAGAGAAAGTAACATCAGAAGAAACTCTTTACGGCCAAAGAAGACTTTTTGAGTCTAACGGCTATAAAGGACAGCCTGACAAATAAAGCAGAAAACATATTTCAACTAATAAGACAAACAACTTTGTCAGAAAAAGATTGGCTCACGCATAAGGAATGGAGCAAATATTGCATGGAAATAATATCATAAATTTATTCAAATAATCTTTTATAAAATATGCCAAAATAAATATGAAATAAATCACATCATAGAAGATGACAAAATTACTCAAGACATACAGCAAAACGTCGAACGACCGTCGGAGATCGTCGACCGAAGCACAGAGATCGTCGACCTATCAGACAGATAGTCGAACGATACAGATAGTCAAACTATCAAAGAAGATAGTCGAACTACCTCAGCAGATAGTCGACCTATCAGAACAGATAGTCGAGCTATCAGATAGTCGATCTATCAAGGCAGATAGTCGAGCTATCAAGCAAAATAGATAGTCGACCTATCAAACAGATAGTCGAACTATCAAAGAAAACAGATAGTCAACCTATCAACAGATATTCGAACTATCAAAGAAAACAGATAGTCGACCTATCAACAGATAGTCGAACTATCAAAGAAAACAGATAGTCGACCTATCAACAGATAGTCGAACTATCAAAGAGAACAGATAGTCGACCTATCAACAGATAGTCGAACTATCAGATAGTTGAACTATCTAAGCAGATAGTTGAACTATCAAGAACAGCAGATAGTCGACCTATCAACAGATAGTCGAACTATCAGATAGTTAAACTATCCAAGCAGATAGATGAACTATCAAGAAGAGCAGATAGTCGACCTATCAACAGATAGTCGAACTATCAAAGACAACAAATAGTCGACCTATCAAGCAGATAGTCGAGCTATCAGGAAGACGATCGTCGATCGGCTGATCGACAATAGTCGAGCGACGTTCGACTATAGTCGAACAAAAAACAACTTAACCAAATTTTCATCTGGAAAAGTGACAAGTCTAAACTAGAGCAAACTAACTAAACAACTAACCTTTGACCATAGATAAATCTTGGGTCAATAGACTAAAAGAGAAGACTGAACTCAAATCAAAACTAGGGTACCAACATTGGTGATCATTTGATCACTGAATGGTAGGGATTTTGAGCCTAAGGTAGGAGATTCATTCTCTCTGAGTTGTAGGTCACTTGTATATGAGTAGTAGGATCCTTTGGATCTGAGGTAGGGCATTTTTTACTGAGCAGTAAGAGAGTCATTCTCTCTGAGGTAGGATCCTTTGTGGATCGGAGGTAAGGCTTTCCTCCCAACCTGAGTTGTAGGGTCTTTGGGCCTGAGGTAGGTGATAAGTTGATCACTAAATTGTAGGAGCAAGTTTTCTCTGAGGTAGGGATTTGGCCTGAGTTGTAAGTCTTGGAGGAGACGGAGAGATCCTATGGAATCCGAGGTGTAAGCTCTTTGAGATGTGTTTTGGAGAAGTTCCTTGTCGAATTAGAAGTTAGAAAGTTGGGAGGAGAGTGGACGTACCCATAATCTAGGGAACTACTATATATTTTGTGTTTGCTTTTTGTTGTGTTGTTTCTTTATTGCAGGTTCTTGAAAGTTGATAACTACTAACACACTAAGAACTTCAAGGAGAAAATAAAAGAAAGTCAAAAGAAACCAAGAAACCTATTCACCCCCTCTAGGTTGATAGCTACCTTGAAAACAAAGACTTTCAAGTGGTAGCAGAGGGAGGTTGCTAAAAAAGGATTTAACAATCTGAGTGATCTCCAAGGGTAGCTACAGTTCTGTACTTATAGGTTCTGTAGAGATCCATAAGGAGCTAGGTTCCATGAAACTCTCCATCTGTAGAAAGGAGAATTTTGGAATCTGGAAGGAGAGGGTTAGGCTATTAATTGAAGCCTATGACCCAAAAATCTTTATGACAGTCAAGGAGGGACCCTTCATCCTTATGAAGGTCTCTATTTTTAATGCCAATGTCCATACACCTAAGACCTATTTATAGATGATAAAGGATGAAGTCATCTTAGCTACATTGAACAAGAGGGAACAAAAAATTATTGTTAGTGTCATAGATGACTCAAACTTCAGGAACTTTGTGCACTACCAGAACTCCAAAGAGATGTGGGACACCCTTGTGGTTTATATGGAGGGTACTGAAGAGGTAAGAGATGATAGAAAGTTCATGCTCAACCAGGAGTATGAGGCTTTCAGGCAATCCCTGAAAGAGAACATAACTACTTGTTATGAAAGATTTTTCAGGATCATAAATGAACTGAGGCCTATGGGAGGATCTTCAGTCATTATGAAATAAATGATAAGTTCCTCAGGTCTCTCAATAGAGACTAGGATACTAAGATATGTGTCAAAAGAGAAGTGGCCAAGCTTACTAAAACTCCTCCCCTAACATTGTTTGGGAAGCTGCTCTCTTGTGAGATGTAGTTAGCTACTAGAAAAGAGGAGGAGGCCACTAGCAAATCCCAAGCTAAAGAAAAGTCCTTGGCTTTCAAGGCAAATAGCATCAGGAAGAGTAAGGAGAGCATTCCCTCTCCTCCAAGAAGACCTGCTGATTCAGACAACTTAGAGTCAGATGCATTAGAATATATCATGTCTGATGAGGACTTTGCTGTCTTCTCCAGGCTCTTTCAGAAGCTGATGAAGAAGAAATAGTGGAAGAGCAGACCTTCCACCTCTTCTCATCACAGGAGGAATCATTCCAAGGCTGAAAAGTAGGATTCTAAATCTAGTAAATATAATTCCTCTAAAGTTGTCTTCTACTGTTGCAGCAAACCATGACATGTGATTGCTGACTGCCCAATGAAGAGGAAGGAGGCTGGTGAGAAGAAACAGCACCAGCATAATGGAAAGAAGGAGAAGTCCTTCATTACTAAGAAAGAAAAGATCCTGATAGACTCATCTTCATCTGAGTATGAAGAAGAAGAGTCCTATATTGGGTCAGTTACTGCTATTGCTGAAAAAGAAGCTATAACAGCAGATCAATACAATCCTGCAGCCAGGATAGTATCTGGGCCCCTCTATCACACTCAGACAGTGATTTAGAGATGGATGATGAAGATGATGAAGATGCCTATAACGGTTATGGGATGATGGAAATGACTAATGAGAAATCCAGCAAGGATCAGCCTGGTCAAAGCAAGGTAAATTCTATATCAAGCTCTTCTTCTGAGTCTGGATATGAGACTAGTCTCTGTACAGAAGCTTCTTCATCAAGTAGTGATGATGATTATGAATCAGAATAGATGTCATTCAATTGATTGACAGGTAAGTAGAACTTCTGGATGCTTTCAAAAAGTGCAAGAAGTTATCTAATAAGAAAGCTGTGGAGATTGCCTCTCTGCAGCTAGTTGCTTCCCAGCTGACTGAGACAATCTATTTGCTAGACCAAAAGGATAGGGAACTTAGCCAACTTAGGGTCTTTAATCTCATCCAGATAGGCTCCATCAAGTTCAAGAATAGTCTCATCAGGGATCTTGAAGAGAGGCTAGAGAGGGAGAAAATAATAGTGGCGAGCTATTCTAAGACAAGTACTTTGTTGCCCTTGATAGACTCCTCCTCTCAGAAGGGTAATAAGGGGTTGTGATTCATGGGAAGCACAAGAGTTGCTCCTTCCAAAGGGAGGGGAAAAGCTCCAGCTCTAGCTCAGCCTCTTGCTTCCAAGCCTCCCATTCCTTTTAGGAAAGTTCAGTTGCCTTCAAACAGGTATGACCAAGAAAGCATCTATGGTCACTAGATGAATGACAGATCCACAGGTGTGAACAAAGATGATCACAGCCATGGTGGAAGGTATAGAAGGGTGATATCCTTCAAGGCTTCCCATAAATAAATTCAAATGGGCCATCCTGGACCATTTGTCTTTGGTGCTCGAGCACCCACTCTCAAAAATGTGACTGAGCAAAGGTTCAGGATCATTTAGCAAAAACTCATACTAAGGTTCAGTCTTCCAGCAAGCTTGGTTTGGTTTTGTCTGATGCTATCAAGAGCATGCTTTATGAAAAGAAGCTTGCTGCTATTGGCACTCAAAGTAGGCCAAACTAGCCAGCTAGAAGACTTACCTTCAGTCAAAACCTTATTGAAAGGAATCAAAAGAAGGGTGTTGCTCCTCTTCCTACTATTCATTCAGTAGTTAAACAAACTGCAAGGCCTGCACAGAAGAGAAGACACAACATTCATGAATCTTGGTGTTATGGCAAAGTGGACCACTTTGCTATAAACTGTTGCCACAATCCAAGTGTGTCAAGAGAAGCTATTAGTCCACCAGTCAGAAATACTACTAGTAGACAAGTTCATTTTCAGACTAACATGCACCTAAGACCCAATAGATATTGGGGTCTAAGGTAGAGTAAATTATGTAATGCAAGTTATTTCAAGTTGACATGCCCTTATATGGTACTTGGACAGTGGTTGTTCTAGGCACATGACTGGGATAAGGAGCAACTTAAAGGTGTACACTCCAGTGAAAGATGGACCCAAGGTTATCTTTGGTGTTTCAGATAGAGGGGTGACTAGAGGCTATGGTAAGATTACCAATGACATAGTCACCATCACAAAAGTGTCTTATGTTGAAGGATTGCAACACAACCTCATAAGCTTAAGTCAACTCTCTGATCTTGGCTATATTATTGTCTTTCACAAGGATGAGTGCCAGATTAAGAGGTCAAGTGACCAAGAGGTCATCTTGACAGACACTAGGAGTGGAAATGTTTATTGTTTAAACTTTTTTTGTCAAGATACAGACTCTCCTTTTTGTCAAGTGGCAAATGAGAAAGTCTCATATTGTGTCCAATGGCATAAGAGGCTAACTCATTTGAATTACAAGACTATTGGCAAGCTCTTTAGTCAAGAGCTAGTTTGGAATGGTCCTATTATGAAGTGCACCAAGGAGGGCATTTGCTTAGCATGCCAAAAGGTAAAGTAGACCAAAGCCTCCTTTAAGGGCATTGGGACCAAAGACTCAGTGAGGTGTTTATACCTCTTGCATATGGACATGTTTGGTCCTATGCCAGTTCATAGCCTTGGTAGGAAAGTCGACACCCTTATAGTGTTTGATGACTATTCCAGGTTTTCTTGGGTGTTCTTTCTCAAGAAAAAGAATGAAACCCTTGATATCTTCATCAAGTTTGTAAAGCTAATTCAAAATGAGTTCAATAGTTCAGTGGTCAAAATCAGAAGTGACCATAGAACTGAATTCCAGTCTGAAAGCATGACAAAGTTATGTGAAGAGCAAGGGATTAATTAATAATTTTCTTCTACAAGAACTCCCCAGCAAAATGGGATTGTTAAGAGGAAAAATAAGACTCTCATAGAAGCTGGAAGAACATTGTTGAGTGATATATCTCTCCCAGAATATTTCTAGGCTAAGGCAGTGAATACTTCAAATCATGTCCTCAACAGGGCCTCTATCACCAAAAGCTACAAGAAGACTA
Organism: Platanthera zijinensis; assembly: GCA_039513925.1. Taxonomy (NCBI): domain Eukaryota; kingdom Viridiplantae; phylum Streptophyta; class Magnoliopsida; order Asparagales; family Orchidaceae; genus Platanthera; species Platanthera zijinensis. Next base: position 153,618,596 of record CM077087.1, read on the forward strand.
CCAATGAGATCTTGAAGAGAAATAAACCAAACCTGGGCTATCTTAGAATCTTTGGTAGTAAGTATTATGTGTTTCATAATGGGAAGTCCTATGTGACTAAGTTTGCTGACAAGTCCTTTGATGGGATTATTGTTGGGTACAACAATCATAGTAAAGCCTATACGGTCTACAACTTGAAAAACCAAGTTGTAGAAGAATTTGTTCATATAGTCTTTGATGAGTCTACTATGATTAATAATGAACTGCCAAGCTACTCTTCTAGTATTGTAGGTATAGAATAGATGATGGACAAGCTGACCATCAAGTAAGCAGCTCTACTTATCCAAGATAAAGTGGATATTCCTGAAGAATTACCAGCACACTTGAAGTGGATGAAGATCATAAAAAGCTGCCCTAGTAGCTAATGCTGAAGCAAGATTGCCTCCAGCAATCAGGCATCTAAGGTATCATCTAAGATACCAAATCATTGGTGATGCCAGCCAAGGTGTGGTGACCATAAGCAAAAGTATCAACACAGTACTATACTCAAGCTTCTTATCACAGGTCTAGCCAAAGAAATTTTATGAGGCTAACATAGATCAGTTCTGGATTGTAGCTATGAAAGAAGAACTGAACCAATTTAAGAGATGTAAGGTCTAGATGCTAGTTCCCAAGCCATAAGGACATCATGTCAATGGAGTCAAGTGGATTTACAGGAATAAACTTGATGAAAAGGGCATTATAATCAAGAACAAGGCAAGGCAAGTAGCTAAGGGGTACAAGCAAGAAGAAGGTAATGATTTTGATCAAACCTTTGCCCCTGTAGCAAGATTGGAGGCCATCAGACTGTACCTTGCATATGCTACACACAAGGGATTCAAAGTCTACCAAATGGATGTGAAGTCAACCTACCTAAATTGTGACTTGAAAGAAGAAGTCTATGTTGAGCAGCATCCAGGTTTTGTTGTTCCTGACTCTCCTGATTCTATTTATAGACTTAGGAAAGCTCTATATGGTCTAAAGCTGGACCCTAGAGCATGGTATGAGACTTTGTCTAGCTTCCTCATTGAGAACAAATTCTCAAGGGGGAATATAAACAAGACCCTATTCCAAAGGGAATATAAGGGTAAGATCGTCCTAGTACAGATATAGGTAGATGACATTATCTTTGGATCTACTGATGACAACCTTTGTAGGAAGTTTGCCAAACTTATGCAAGGAATGTTTGAGATGAGCAGTATGGGTGAACATAAGTTCTTATTGGATCTCCAAGTTAGACAGACTGATGATGGCTTGTCTATATCCCAGTCTAAGTTCACAAGAGAGTTAATCAAGAAGTTTAGTATTGAGAATTCCTCCACCATGAAAACTCCCATGGGTTCAAGTATGCTTATAGGCAAATATGAGGTAGGGAAACCTGTTAATGAAACTTTGTATAGAGGGATAATTAGTTCCCTTCTATATCTAACTATAAGTAGGCCATACATCATGTATGTTACATGTGTTTGTGCTAGGTATCAGGCTTGCCCTAAAGAATTTCACTACTCAGCTGCAAAGAGAATTTTGAGGTATCTCAAGGGCACACAAGATCTTTGCCTATGGTACCCTAGGAATGGCGAGTTTGAACGAACAGGCTATTCAAATGCAAATTTTGTAGGCTTTAAAGAGGACAGTAAGAGCACTTTAGGTACCTGTCAGTTCTTGGGAGGAAGACTAGTGTCTTGGACAACAAGAAGCAAACAAGTTTTCGCAATCTCAACTACAGAGTTAGAGTACATCTCTGTAGGTAGCTGTTATGCTAAGTTATTGTGGATCCAGCATCAGCTCTAGGATTATAACCTTTAGATAAGTAGAAGTCCCTTATATTATGATTCTGCTAGTGTAATCTCAATTGCTAGAAATCCTGTCACTCATAGTAGGACCAAGCACATTGAGATTAAATATCATTTCATTAGGGAGCATGCGAAATATGAAGATATCAACCTTGATTTTGTCCCTACAGACAAGCAAGTGGCTGATATCTACACTAAGCCACTAGATAAAGCAAAGTTCAACACCTTCAAATTTGAGTTAGGTATGTTGAACCTAGTATAACTTCAGTTGCTCCTCATATTGGTGTAGGTTATATTATTTCTTGTAGGTGGAATTATTCTTCAGTGGAATGAAGACTTTTCAAGTGGTATACGTTCAGTGGTATCATGTTCAAGTACTATCTAGACTTGTATAGACTAGAATGTCTACCAGAAAGTATGATAGAGGATGCTTCAGTTGAGGGGGATCAAGTCCAGCACTTGCAGAGTAAGATTCAAAAGATATCCTGTAGAGAAGGAGCAACACACCTCCAACACTCACAAGTTGGTCAACTAGTGCAAGTGTTGCTTTTCTGTACACAGAAAGGTGGAGCAGAACATTAGTACCTTCTTAACTATTTATCGAAGTCAAAAAAGGGGAGAATAAGGATATAAGTTAAGGAAAGTGGTGGTTTCATATCTATGTATGTATCAGATATCAGAGTAGGATATATGAGAAGGATACAAGGAGTATCAAAATGATCAAGAGGCTAGGCAGTATCAATTAAGGGGGAGCACGTGTGATGATGTTCACCCTGCAAGAATGGAAGTGTGGTAACTATAACTTGTTCTCTTGTTATATGTTTTCCAAGTTTATATTTTATTGCTGCTTATGCTACTGTATGTCATTGACTCATTTGATTGGGGTTTTGACTTCTTCAAAAGGGGGATATTGTTGGGTCCATTGCCCACAATATCCTAGATTTGAAAAGGATTTTAAGAAGTCAAACATGTTAATGATATACACAGTGTTGTATTTAATGTATGATTATATTCATGCATGAAGGTTAGTCCTTATAATAATGATAGGATAAGAATTTCAAGTGATGTGATAGGTGGTCACAAAGTAAAGGAGTGGAATGACATAAATCTATCTAAGTCCATAGGCATTGAGTAAATCCAGTTCACTCAATGCTAGATGCAAGGGAAGATGCTGGATAGGTTGGAAATTGCCTAAGTTCGTAGGAGTTGAGTGAAGCCAGTTCACTCAACGCTAGATGCCATAAAGCACTGAGTTAGTTGTGGACAGTTAATACCATGAAGTCAGCAAAGCTATTTTGTGGCAAATTCCACAGGCGTTGAGTGATGACAGTTCACTCAATGCCATCATCGAGTATAGCTGAATCTATCAGCACCTAAGTACTGGCGAGCAAAATATTTGACAAAGTCTAGAAGCATCGAGTGAACAAAGCTCACTCAATGCGAAAGCAAAAGCATTGAGTCTTGCTACTGTAGTCAAAGCCTAAGATGAAGATAAAAATCGGCTAAGTCCAGAAGCATTGAGTGAAGCCAGTTCACTCAACGCACAATAAAGAAGGCAGGGAAAAGCAGAAAGCGTTAAGTGATGCCAGCTCACTCAATGCCTTCTGACAGGTGAAGAAATGACAAGGTGTAAAAGCATTGAGTGAAGCCATTGCACTCAACGCTCTCAATGCATATGGTATAGAATGATCTAAACAGTTGACTAAGGGTTTTGGCGTTGAGGGAAGCATGTTCACTCAACGCACTCAATGCCTAAAGTGAATTTAAGAAATTGGCTAAGTCCATAATCTGATGACTTCAGCCAAAATTCACAAAGTCAACAGAGTTCAAATCAAGTGCGGGGAAGATACAGAACACGACAAATATTTTCGGAAAGCTACTGTACATCTTCTTCCATTAAAGCAAGGAGCAGCTATTTGCTGTAAGTGTCCCCCCTACTTCTTGGAGTTGTTAATCGACGGAAAATATAATGGGGGAGCTACTGGATATTGAACTAAACTTTTAGGGTTTTTTTTCTAAAAGTAAAAGAACTGCTGGACTTTATCTTCCTCACCATTGCTACCTACAAAAAGCTTGAAGTTGATCAGCTGAACTAAAAGTTCTATTAGTTGTAGCATTTTCTTCTGCTACAGCAAGTAAGGAAACACTTATGATAAAGAAAGAGAGAGCCTTCAGTCTTCTGCAGGTTCAGTAGCTGTTTGAAGAACTCAAGACCTAGCAGATCTTCAGTCTTCTATAGTAAAGTTCAAAAATAGTTTTCTGAGATACTTCCAGTAGAGGCAGCCATTTATTGAAGAACATCTTTCTGCTACTGTGAAGATAGTTAGAGCTGAGATAACTCATCTCTAGTAATAGAAATAGAAATTTCTCGGTGTCAAATTAATTAAAACCATTATATTTTTGTAGGATCCTTTTGGATCTGAGCTATAGGGCTCTTAAGCTTGAGGTTGGGCAGTTTTGCCTGAGCTGTATTAGAGTTATACTCTCTGAGTGTCAGATCCAGTTTGGATCTGGGTTAGGTGATCATTTGGTCACTGAGCTGTAAGGCTTTTGAGCCCAAGGTAGGAGAGTCATTCTCTCAAAGTTATAGGACACTTGTGCTTGAGTTGTAGGATCCTTTAGATCTGAGGTTGGGTAGTTTTGTCTGAGCAGTAGGAGAGTCATTCTCTCTGAGGTAGGATCCTATGTGAATCTGAGATAGGGCTATCCTCCCAGTCTGAGTTATAGGGCCTTTGGACCTGAGGTAGGTGATCAGTTGATCAATGAGTTGTAGGAGCCTGTTTGCTCTGAGGTAGGGATTTGGCCTGAGTTGTAAGTCTTGGAGGATACTGAGAGATCCTGAGGGATCTGAGGTGTAAGCTCTTTGAGCTAAGTTTTGGAGAAGTGCCTTGTCTAACTAGAATTTAGAAAGGTGGGAGGAGAGTGGACGTACCCATAATCTAGGGAACCACTATATATTCTGTGTGTGCTTTTTGTTGTGTTGTTTCTTTATTACAGGTTCTTGAAAGCTGATAACTACTAACATACTAAGCACTTAAAGAAGAAAGTCAAAAGAACCAAGAAACCTATTCACCCCCCTCTAGGTTGCTAGCTACCTTAAAAACAAAGACTTTAAAGAGGCTGTCAACTGTATTATCTATCTATTGAATAGAGCACAAACTAAAGCAACAAACTATAGTACCCCCATCAAGAAATGGTATAAGAAAAAACTTTTTGTTGCATATTTCAAAGTCTTTGGATGTGTAGCTCATACATACATACCAAGAAATAAAAGAGACAAACTAGATGATAAGAGTGAAGTGCTCATCAAGATTGGTTATAGCCAAGAATCTAAGTCATATAAGATTTAATCCAATTACCCAAAATGTTATTGTTTCAAGAAATGTTGTATTTGAAGAAGGAAAAACTTGGAAATAGAATACAATGGTTGTAGATGAAGAAATCACCCCAAATGGAGTAGAATCTCCTCTATCTTCCAGTTCTAGTTCTTCTACATTGCTCCAAAGAGTTTTAGATTATGATGATTTATCACCTACACCAAAGTAATACAAAAGAATAGAAGAATTGTATGATGAACCATGTTTGGCATTCATGGTCACTAAGCCACATAATTATAATGAAGCTAAAGAGAATCAAAAGTGGATTACCAATGAAATAAGAAATATAGATGATAAAAAAGCATGATACTTGGGAGTTAGTAAATTAGCCCACTAATACACAAATAATATGGTTGAAATGCATCTATAAAGTAAAATATAATGAAACTGGTAATATAGCAAATACAAAGCAAGAGTTGTAGAAAAACATATGTTCAAGTGCCAAGCCATGAGTCATATGCCCCTATCACAAGAATAAAAATAGTTCGGTTATTCTTGTCTACAACCATACAACTCAAATCCAATATATCCATTAGATATTAAATCAACTTTTTTAAATGGAACTTTAAGAGAAGAAGTGATTGTGCACCAGCTAAAAGAATTCAAGAAAGAAAACAATGAAGGCAAAGTTTATAAACTTAAAAAGGCATTGTTTTGACTCAAGCAAGCCCCACGGGCTTGGAATTCCCACATTGATAATTATGTCCAACAAGAAGGCTTTAAAATACACATCTGAACCGGTGTTTTATATGAAGAAAATGCACAAGGTAACTTTCTATTTTTGGCACTTTACATTGATGATATGATTTATGCAAGATCATGCCCAACTAAAGTCTAACAGTTTAAAGAGTGAATGATGCAAAGTTATGACATGTCTGATCTAGGCATAATGTTCCCGAGTCTTCAAATGAATCAAGCACAAGACTAAACATTTATCATTCAAGAGAAATATACTACTGATGATTACAAAGATTCAATATAAAGTAAAACCAATCAACACCCCCATGGTCGTGTATGAAAAATTAATTAAGAGAGATGCCTCACAACACGTGGATGAAACATACTATCGCAAAATGGTTGGATTACTGATCTACTTAACAACAAACAATCCAGAAATAAATAATATTGTAAGTATTATATCTCGCTTTGTAAGCAATCTGTCTAAAATGCACTTAATGACATTGAATGAATAATGAGATACTTAAAAGGCACAACAAATGATGAATTACTCTATAAACATGAAAAGGACAATATAATAATAGGGTATGATGATATTGATTGGGGAAGTTCATTAAATGATCGAAAAAGTGTCAGCAGATATATATTTTTTAGGGGAACAAAACTTGTCGTTGGAACTCAAAACAACAACAAAGAGCAGAACTATAATCTGCAGATGCAAAATATTTTGCAATTTCTCATGCAACCATAGAAGCTCTTTGGCTCCAACAAATAATGAGTGAAATTAGTTCACAAACCTCCATCAAAGAAAGTATGAACAAAGAGAGGAAGTGTTGGGTCCATTGCTCACAATGTCTTAGATTTGTAGAAGTCAAACAAGTCAATTGTATACACATAGTTGTATTTGATGTATGTTTAAGTTCATGTATGTAGGTTGGACAGGTATTCCAAATGGTTGTGATAGGTGGTCACAAGGTATAGGAGTGGAGAGATAGAAATCTATCTAAGTCCACAGGCATTAAGTGAAGGAAGTTCACTCAACGCCAGATATCAAAGAAGGATGTTGGAAAGGCTGAAAATCGCCTAAGTCCACAGGAGTTGAGTGAAGCTAGTTCACTCAATGCCAGATGCCAAAAAGCACTGAGTAAGTTGTGGGCAATCAAAGCCCAGCAGTTTGCAACACAGAAATGAGGCTAAGTACACAAGAATTGAGTGAAGGCAGTTCACTCAATACAATATAACAAGAGGTATCTAGTATAGCTGAGTCTGTTAAAGCTTCAGCAGTGGCAAGCAGAAAATCTGCTAAGTCCATAGAAGTTGAGCGAGGATAGCTCACTCAACTCCAAATAAGCAGAAGCATCGAGTAAAGACCAGTCAGTCAATGCCTTTTGAAAAAGATTAGTTGTCTACTTAAATCACCTAGAGGGGATGAATAGGTGAGTCGTGCGTCTTTTTGCGGAATAAAAATTTAATGATCTATGCACATAAATCTACCAAGCAATCACAGACGACAAAAGATTTATAGTGGTTCCCCAACCTTGGGTACATCCACTTTCCCTCACCGATCTAGTAAAGCATTAGACTCAGCTACTCCACTATCTCGAATTGCAAACTAGTACTACACCTCGGAAAAAAGTTCCTAGAAACTCGATCCAAATGGATCTACACTCGGAAGATAAAACTTCCTAAATCTTGGAGAGAAATCTCCTACAAGAATTAAATTGAGAGTAATGAAAATACAAACAATAATCCTCTGATCTTGAATCTGTCGGCCTAGATCTTCTTTCTTTGAACTGCAGCTTTATTAGAAAAGTTGAAGAAGAACTCGACAAGAATTAGATCTGAAAATTTCCTTTGACTTCACCTTATCTGAGAGGTGATGAAGAACGAACAATAATCTCGATTTGGAAGTTAATCTTGATCTGAATCTTTTGATCTAAAACCCTAGCACTTGCACGAAGAAGATCGGTGGCGGCGGCTTTCGTTTTTGGAGAGAGAGAACGAGATTCAGAAAATTCTAAGAATAGGAATTTTTGGCTTACTTGGGGTTAGTCGGTTTGACAAGACCTTATATAAGATATCCCTAACGATCATAATTATCCTTAATCACGTACACATGGACCAATCACGTCATGTCATTTTAAAATCCCGTCAAATCTTGACTTAGCAAAATTTCTGCAAAACTGAACTGCATTTCTCGAGTGAAGTAGAACTACTCGAGTAGTGAAGCTTTTATGTTACTCGAGACGAATGAAGCATTACTCGAGTACAAGACCGGCTCACAAGAAATCTACTCGAAAAGAAGTTTAACAGAAATACTCGAGACGGATAAAATCATTACTCGAGAAGAATGCAGTTACTCGAGAACTGGGAATCAACTCGAGACGTAGAATAAGACTTCTCGAGAACAAAGACTTAGAAAATATTCTGGGTCTAGAAGATTGTTACTCGAGAACAAGAACTGATTACTCGAGACATACTATAAACTACTCGAGTACTAGATGATTACTCGAGTACTATACTTAGAAATTTTCTTGGTTAAAATCCTGAACACTTGAGAGGTAGAGGCAAAGTCAACTCAAGTACTAGACCTGGTTACTCGAGAACTAGAATAGTACAACTCGAGAACCAATTCCTGTACTCGAGTACTAAGCTGACTTCTCGAGTGCTTCTACTTCTTCTACTCGAGTACTAAGCTGACTTCTCGAGTAAAAGACTTAGAAAATTTCTGAATTTAGAAAAATTTTCTTCTTGAATCCAATCATCACCAACTCTTCATTCATTAGTCTAAGTGCTTGAATATGAAGTGTATCCTAATAGAGAGACTACACATAAGTCAACACCTTGGATCACACAATGAGGGATTACATTGTATGGTCCTGTGTTTAAGACCCATTGTAGGCTGACATTGGTCTACACTTAGCAATAGAACTTGCAAACACATAACTAAAATAGAAGATCAAATACAATTAAATTCATCTTAGTTCAAGGGTGACTTCATGCAAATCTAGGTTATTATGGATGCAATACCCAAAACCTTTGCTTTGATAGTGAAGAAAAGTGGCTAAGTCCACAGGCATCAAGTGAAGCCAGTTCACTCAATGCCATACAATATAAAGCCCTGAGGAACGATTGTGCAGTCAAAGCTTAAGAAGAAGGAAGGCTGAAAAAATGGATAAGTCCACAGGCGTTGACTGATGTCAACTCACTCAATGTCATACAGCTAGAAGCATTGAATCAAGCTACTTTAGTCAAAGCCACGGAGAATCTATCAAATAAATTTGGCTAAGTCCAGAAGAGTTGAGTGAAGCAAGTTCACTCAACACCATGCAAATTTTGTTAGAGCTAAAGAAGAAGGAGAAAGAAAAATTGACTAAGTCCAGAAGCATTGAGTGAGGTCAGCTCACTCAACGCCAAAAGAGGAAAGCGTTGACAGAGCTATGGTCACTCAAAGCTTAATGAAGTTAGACAGAAAAATTTGTCTAAGTCCAGAGGCATTGATAGAATCAAGTTCACTCAACGCACTCAACACCTCAGGGAGCTGGCAGATTTCAGAGTTATGGCTAAGTATAGAAGCGTTGAGTGAAGCCAGTTCACTCAACGCACTCAATGCCTCAACAAGCTGGAAGATTTTAGAGTTGCAGTTAAGTACAGAAGCATTGAGTGAAGCCAGTTCACTCAAAGCCTCAGCATGAAGATAGGCAGTCAATGAATTTGCTAATTCCAGGGGTGTTAAGTGATGAAGGCTCACTCAATGCACTCAATGCCTGGCAGCGCAGAAAGTTTGGCCAAGTCAAAAAGCACTGAGTGAAGGCCATTCACTCAACGCTCTCACCGCCTAAGATGCAGAGAAATTAACAAAGTCTAAATTCGTTTAGTGAAGTTCATTCACTCAACGCACTCAATCCCTAGATTTAATCTAAAAATTTAGCTAAGTCATAAGATGCTGACGTCAACAAAAGTCAACCTAAGTCAACGGAATTCAAATTCATTGCAGGAAAGCTGGAATTCACCAATAATGACATCGACGACAAGATGTAAGATTTTTTTTGTAAAAGGAAGGCTATATATCTGCAATTAAAGCTGGGCCCATAGGTCAAAAGAGCCGTTGTACGACAGATGATAAAAGGAATGAGATCGGCGGTGTAAAAGATATCTTTTAGGGTTTGTCTTTTCGAAAAGTGGTGAAACTTCTTCTTCCTCACCATTATTGCAGTGCTCGAAGATGAAGTTAAAATCAACTGATCCAAAAGGTCATCAAGTTTGTTGCTACTATCAACACCGTCAACAATAAGGTCAAAGATATTTCTCTGAGATAAAAGAAGCCAAGGCCAACCCCTACAGTAGTTACTTCACAGCCCAAGCAGAGCTTATCCTGAAGACTATTTTTCTGGTGCTATAAAGAAGGAATCTGGACTAAGTTTTCTCAGAACAAAAGGAGAAAGGCACATAGATCATCTCTCTGTTGTCTAAACCATCAGCATCAAACTTATATCTTTCTGTATTATCTTTCTAGATCTGAGTTGTAAGCCTATTGATAAAGACCGAGTGTAGGATCTTGTTTAGATCTGAGTGGTAGGATTCTATTAAGAACCTGAGTGTAGGGTTTTGGCCTGAGTGGTAGGATTCTTGTGTGAATCTGAGTTATAGGATCCTTTGGATTTTAGGTATGGCTATCCTCCTAGCCTGAGTTGTAGGTCCTTTGGCCTGAGGTAGGTGATATCTTGATCACTGAGTTATAGGGCTTTGTGCCTGAGCTGTAGGTCTTGGATGAGACTGAGTGGTTCTGCAGGATAGTGTTGTAAGCTGTTAGGAGCCGAGTTTTTGGTGAAGTGGCATTTCTAACACACTGTTAGAAAGGCGAGAGAGACAGTGGACGTACTCATATTCTGGGGAACAACTATAAACCATATGTGTACTGTGTGTGATCTTCTTGAAAACAAAATTAATCTAATCACATTAAACCCTAAAACAGATAACGGTCAAAAGAAATCAAAAAGACCTAAAAACCTATTCACCCCCACCCCCACTAGGTGTTTAGCTACCCTTGTAATCAAAGACTTTCAGGAAGAAAGGAAGAAGATGCATCTAATCGTAGATTATGATAGTTAATCTGCTATCTCAATAGCTAAAAATCTTATCCAACACCAATGAACCAAACACATTGACCTAAAGCATAATTTTTTTGACAACTTATCGAAGAGAAGGAACTTACTTTACAGTTCTGTAATCCGAAAATGAACTCATAGATCTTCTAACAAAACCCTTACCACAAGCTCATTTTCAGATGCTGCGAACTCAAAGTAACATCCAAACCCTAGAGGTTACAAAGGGGAATCTTAACATATTTACCTCGACGGGAGACTAGAGATATAAAAAATAAAATGGCAGTTAGCAAGAGGATGAGATAAAGCAGCAATAAAAAATATTAAATAAGAAGAAATAAGGGGGCCTATTGGATAAAGGCCTGCTTAATGTAATGACTTTTTTATATAAGCGATGATATCATGTAAAATTAAAATCCAACGTGTAACTAAGCCTATAAAAAGACATTACGTTATGAAGCTTAATGTATGAAAATACAAAATATAGTTTCTTGTACTGTAAGAATTATTAGTGCACTCGAAGCATCCTGTGTGACCTTCAAGTTTGTGAATGTCCTCCGCATTGCCCCCAACAGGGGTATTTATAGGCATAACCCTAAATTCTCGACCAGTAATTGGATGCATACCAGATCCAAACCAATCCCATTAAAAACTCATTACCATTTATATAAATATACATCAACAATCTCCTTATATATTGTATATAAGTGGTATCACATAAAGAATTACTTAAAACACGAGTTAATAAGTACAAAAGTGAGTTTTTCAGAAACGTAAACATTAGTCTTTGATTGAGGATATATCTAAACTCAAACAAATAGTTCCAAACATAAAAGTAAATAGAATTGAAAACTTAAACTGATAACTGAAAATGAGTCAACTAAAACATCACATCATCATCATCCAAGTCTAAATCAACTTTCTCTCCTCCATAATCCTTTTGATCTACAAACAGTTACAAAAAGAATTTCATGTGACAAATCTCTATGAATTCAAACATTTGCTATCAAAGATAAAGTGATTAGTGATGAGTCTGATATTTATAGGGTTTTTCTGACTCATCTGGGCTTGTTTTCTCACTCGTGCACTGCATTTCAACCGGATATCAGTTGAATTTGCATCGTTCGGTCATGGACCGCTTTGTGCATTATTTTGGCCTGTGGGTGTGCGATTGTACATTTGTTTGTTGGGGGAAAGCACGTGGTGCTCCCCATGGCTCTTTCTTGATGTTGATGTTTGCTTCTTGGTGCGGGGTGCTGGTGTTCCAGCTAGTTTTATTGCTTTTCAGGTGTTCGCGATGTCCAAAGTTTTATTTTCCTTTTCCTGTGTGAGACACACGGGTGTGCGCATTTATTCATGCACGGTCTGTTGGCAATCGTGCATTTTACACAGTAGCGCTGGGGAAATCTGTGGCTACCCGTGAGTTTTGTTCACACACAGTTTCTCCCAAATCGTGCGAGAAGGAAACACACGGTTTTCCTGTAGCTTTCCTGTTTGCACCAGTCTGTGGTTAATCGTGTGATTTGTTCATGCACGAGCGGTAGTGCCCGTGCACGAGTACAATGCATGGTTTTCCTATTGGTTCCTGGTTATTCCGTTCTGTCGTTACCCGTGTGATTTCCTTCACGCACGGCCAGAAGTGCCCGTGCGCGAGTAAAATGCGTGAGTCTGAGAGGACCTAGCGCAACCAACATGACCAAAAGATCAGTCTGATAAGAAAAGGCTCAACTATTCTTTATATCAACTTGGTCCTCGGGAGGATCCACGGGGCAGCCAGTTAAGTCATTAGCGCATAGCACCGCAGCGCGGGGGCGATTCCGGACCGCAGCCCCAACAATCCCCCCCCCCCCCCGGAAACGACCCCGGGGTTTCGAACCCGCGACCCCCTTTGATACCAATTTAGAGGACCTAGCGCAACCAATTCGACCAAAAGACCGGTCTGATAGAAGACGGCGCAACTATTCTTTATATCAACTTGGTCCTCGGGCGGATCCACGAGGCAGCCAGTTAAGCAATTACCGCATAGCACCGCAGCGCGGGGGCAATTCTGGACCGCAGCCCCAACAGAGTCAACGCCTCTCCTTATGCAGGCTTATCCTGAAAATTAAATAATGCACGGTTGATGCACGGTTGATGCACGGTCATGCGCCAATCCGTGCATGACCATTTTTCTTACCTGTTTCTATATAAAGTGTAGATTTCTTCTTCCTTCCAACCAAGCCCGAACAATTCTTCCTCCAGCCGCCATTCCTGCTTTTTTGAGAGGGAAATATTAACTCCAACCACCATTTTCTCTCTCCTCCTTGGATAGTTGATCCGGCCACCATTTATATTCCAAGAGCTAGCAAACTCTTCATCTCCGGCCACCATTGTTATCCCCAAGCTCCATTCTCCATGTCATGCTCAAAGGTTGTTGCATCCATGAAGTTCTCCGGTTAGAACAAGCCAACGATTATTCACAAAGAAGACGGGATATTTGAAGGAAGTGACAGCCCTTCTTGGTTCCCGAATGTCAACCGTAGACCGAGTTCGGACAAGGACCGATAACCCTTGAATCCAGCCATGAATCTTATAGAGACTTTGTGTGTTTGATTGAATCTCTCACCCTTCACTTGTAGCGTTTCCTTTTTTTTAATATTTGGAGAGTTTGAATGATGTTTGTGAATATTATTAGCTTGAATATTTCAACATGTCTAGGTGTTGATTTATTTTAGTTCTTGATAGCTTGTTGAGCTCCATTTTCTTTGGTGATAGTTGTGATTGTGCAGTTCTTGCGATTGTTAGAAGCGTGCGTTGTGAAGAGGTGATTGTGACTCTCGTTAGCTCATCCATCTTCCCTATTACTCTGTTGAGTAATCCACCCAAGAGATACAGTGACGGCGACCCGCAATAGGATTTTTAGCATTAGATTTAGGAAAACCCCAAATCAAAACCCCCTTTGGTTACTTTTCCGCTTACATTCTCTTTTCAAATAGCGAAGTCACACTCCCTACTTGCACTCCTCGAGAGATCGATATCCGGGGATTCAACTCCTCACTTTATTACTTGATAACGATCGGTACACTTGCCGACGCAATAAGTTTTTGGCACTGTTGCCGGGGAGTGCAACCGTTGTGTGTATTTTTCTTTTGAAAAAAGTTTGAAAGTGCTATTGGTATTGCTGAATGCAATTTTTTTGTGTTGTATGACATATCCCAACTCCGGTGAAGGGGTTAAAGATCTTGTGTTGGATCTAGAAACTGCATTTGCGAGGAGAGCTCGCCTGCGTGTTGTGCTGCTGAAGAAAGAATGGAGAATAAAGGCCTAGGAGGAAATGGCCAAGGAGAACGGGTTTTTGCTGGCCAAGAAGTGGTCCAGCCACGCGTTAGGGCAATGTGTGATTTCACAACCCCGACTGTAGGAAGTGCTTACCCTGGCTTTGGGCTGGCCATCGTGAACAACCACTATGAGATAAAACTGGCCATCTTGAATATGATCAGGAATAATATGGAGTTCTCGGGATTGCCGAGTGAGGACCCACAGCTCCATCTGGCGAAGTTCTCGGAGATTTATGGCACATTCCAGTATGTTGGAATTTCTGATGATGTTGTGATGCTTAGGTTGTTCTTATTCTTACTGAGGGACAAGGCAAAGACCTGGCTGCATACCATTGTTCAAGGGACCGCTACTACTTGGGAGGCATTGTCCTCTATGTTCTAGACTAAGTTCCACCCTGTGGACCAGATTGTGAATGCCCAAAGGGATATTGCAACCTTCCGACAACTAGACCAGGAGACGCTATCCGAGGCGTGGGAGAGATTCTTGGAACTGCAGCGTCGATGCCCAGAGCACGGTTGTGAGCCATAGAATCTAGTTGAAATATTTTATTTTGGTATTGAGCCTAATTTCAGGGCAATGATCGATGCAGCTACTGGTGGCATAATAATGAATGTATCTCCGGACTAGGCATTGAGTCTACTTCGAGATACCGCCTACTATAGCACTTATTGGACTGCAGGGAGAAATGCCCCTAGAGGGGCGAGGACTTTGTTTGAAGTTAATGTTGTGGTACAGCAATTGGAGGCAATCCATCACACTGTAGATGGAAGGAATATGTTGACCAGATCGGCCCCTCCTCCAGCTCGGTATATGGACATATCGTGTCAGGGTTATCGTAACCCTGGCCATCATGCCTATGAGTGCACCGCAGGAGAAAGCATTGCTGAGCCGTCAGGTATAATGTCTGATGAAAATGTGAATTTTATAAATAGCTAAAATCGCAATGTTCCATTTAATAATATATATAACCCCAATGTGAGAAATCATCCCAATTTCTCATGGAATCAGAATGCTCTGGGTCAGAGATAGCAAGGAGGCCAGCATCAGTTTGATGCTCAAGCCTCTAGTAGCCAGCTGCGACCGCCGCATATGGGTTATAATCCTAACGTGCAAGGAACTCGTAAAAGTGCTTGGAAGAGATGATGGAGAAGTTTTTGGAGATGACCCAATCAAATATGGTAAATCAAACCGCATCTATGAGGAACTTAGAGACATAGCTGGGTCAACTGGCCCTTACATTCTCTGAGCGTACTCACAGCACCCTCCCTAGAGATACGGAGAAAAATCCCTGTAAGCAAGGGAAGAGTGCTTGGGATGTGGAGGAGTGCGATAATAATGAATTGGCCATCAAATGTGAGATCAATCCAGAAGAGACAATAGCTCTATGCGATTCTAGATCATCCTACAACATTCTTGCTTTACAAGATGTTGAAAAATTAAATTTAAGTATCGAGTTGGATGTCCAGAAATCTCTAGTGCTAGGTATGGATCGGTAGTTAAGACCGATGGTGAGATCAAAGATGTGAAAGTAATGATGAATGGGGCTATTGTGGTTACAGACTTTCAGGTGTTAGTACCTATGGGTAACACGTCAAAACCCATCTTAGGACTACAATTCCTGAAAGCCAGTGAAGCTACCTTGCAATTCAATAAGAGTGGTGTCACTTTGTCTCCTAAGGTTAATCTGACTCTACCATCTTCACCTCCCCATATTAGTTCAAATGAACATGGAAAATTTTTGCAATTAAATGATTCATTATCTAATGATGTGTCTAGTGCTCTAAGACGGGACTTCTACTGAAGGAATGCGAGCGGGTTATGAAAGTGATAGAATCACTGACGGTAGCTAAAGAAGAGATAGAGACAGAGTCATCTGACATGGAGAAAGATTCCATTGAGGAGAAATGTGAGCTGAGCACGCCTGTAGAAAGCGTGCAGAAATCTGATTTGAAAACTTCTATTTATTCTAACAAAGTTTGTAAGACTATTAAACAGGTAACTTGGGCAAATCTTTCACCCATTGTGGGTGAGGAAAGGATGCCCCCAGTTGAGAAAGATAAACTTACTGCTGAAATGGTGGGTGTGATCATACCACCCTAGCGATCCCCTTCTGTGGATTTGAAACGAAAGGAGTTGTTCATGTGCAAGGCATAGAATTCTGCCCACCGGCTTGAGAAGGACAAGGTTAGGGGCAGGGTAGACTCGTCTACCCTGGGACCTAAAGCCTTCGCCTCACCCTCATCTCGCGTATCTAGGGGGCTCTATCACAAATCAGCGTTCAGCTGAGGAGTGAAGGATCTTCGGGGCCTGCTTTCATTTTCTGCTTTCTACTGTGCATGGATGTAGACTTTTTCATTACGTGTTGAACTTATGATTTGAACATTATATAAAACCGCTAATACAGGTATTTTGTCCACCTTAAGGACTGAAAAGAAAAGGGCTTATAGGAGACAACCCAATTTTGCCACTTTTAATTTATTCATATATGCTTTTGGAATATATGTTTTGAGTATGCATGGTTGGAAATAATTTCATGTGCAGGTGGGGTTAGTTTGAGCCGTGGACTGTCTGCTGAAATTAACGTCGATCTTCTGGTATCCTCATTTACTGAGCATGGGGTAACCTCTTCCCTCAACATTTATGTTTATGTTTTTATTACAAATCATGGATAGATTGTTTAGTATAAGTCTGGTGGGGGAAAGTTTTGCGAGTTACCTTTGTACATGCACTTGCATACCATAAGTATATTTTCATTTTCAGTTTTTATTTTATCATGACAGCATGTGCACCTACACCGCATGAGCGCGCACTTAAGCACGCGCTCGGCCCAAGTTTAATTTATTTCTTTTGTGTTAACTTTAAGATAGTTAAGCTGGCTTAGGATTTTAGGATAAAGTAGTGTGAAATTCATGCAGTGCTCCTAATCAAGAACTCATGGTGTGTAGAAATAGTATAGATTTAATTTTTCTTTATGCTCGTAGATTTATGCTTTTCTGCATTTGTAAATAATGTTTGTACTGCTCAAAACTGTTGAATCTAGAGCGATCAAACGTAAGCGTGGGAATGTGTGCAGCCACCACTAGCCTCGTATTGCTCGAGTTAGAAAGAAGGATCATCTTTCTCGATGGCTAAGAACCTGCCCAAAGCTACTCTCGAAGCATTGGCGCGTGGTTAGTCAAGCATGAGCATGATGTAGGCAATCATTTTGGCCCGTTTTAGCCTTGTACCATTCCTAACATTCTATCCTCGCTAGCCCCATTGTTTTTACCTCTTCCTTTGATTCAGCTCAACTATTATGTCATCAAAGCCTCATAGCCTTTCCTAGTCCCACACCAAGTTGAGCTTTAGTGTTATACTATTTCGTTTGGTGGTGTGGATGTGGAAATTTTTGTTGTGAATATGTGGATGAACTCCCAAGTTTGAATTTGCTAAAAAAAGAAAAAGAAAAAGCAAAAAAGAAAAGTTAAAAGAAAATTCTACTTGAGATTTTGTGGTGGTAGGCGGTGCGCACGCCTGTATATTCAAGTTTAAGTCTGGTGGCATGGAGCTTCTGCTTGTATTATTGGCTTGGGGATATCTTTTAGTAGAGCTCATTTGGGTTTGGTGCATAGACTTCTCTTTTATCTTTGTTTACCTCACTGAAACCCAAGCCCCACTTTTACCCTAAAGTCCTACGAATTCACGCTAGAGTCAAACTAGCACCGTGGAGAGAGTGTGAACGTGCAAGCATATGGTCCCAGACATTGGTGTATTCCTTTGGAGGTGATCCCGAGCCCCGGTCTTTGGCAATGCTCAACTTAGTGGCCTGCCTAATTTCTTCCTACGCATGACTGAACGATTCTCAAGAATTTTATTTTTGAGTAGTTACAATACTTATTTAACTTGTCGAAATTTATAAACTTCATAGCATAATTAAAAATTGCATCTATTATATTTTCTATGCCCATGCAATTTTTGATTTCTCGCTTTACTTTATTTAGAAATCTCTAAGCCAGCTAGCCATTTTCTAGTTCATGAAGAGATGATTTGCTCGGGATGAGCAAATGTTTAAGTCTGGTGGTGTGATGAGTCTGATATTTATAGGGTTTTTCGGACTCATCTGGACTTGTTTTCTCACTCTTGCACTGCATTTCAACCAGATAACGGTTGTATTTGCATCGTTCGGTAATTAATCGCTTTGTGCACAATTTTTGTCTGTGGGTGTGCGATTGTACATTCGTTTGTTGGTGGCAAGCACGTGGTTCTCCCCATGGCTCTTTCTTTCTTCTAATGTTTGCTTCTTGGTACGGGATGCTGGTGTTCTAGCTGGTTTTATTGCTTTGTAGGGGTGTCACGATGTCCAAAGTTTCATTTTCCATTTCCTGTGTGAGACGCATGGTCGTGTGTATTTAATTGCGCACGGTCTGTTAGCAATCGTGAGTTATTCCAGACACCATTTCTATTCCAAGAGCTAGCAAAATCTTTATCTCCGACCACAATTGTTATCCCCAAGCTCCAAGCTCCATGTTAAGCTCAAAGGATACTGCATCCGTGAAGTTCTATAGTTAGAACCAGCCAATGATTATTCATGAAGAAGATGGGATATTCAAAGGAAGTGACAGCCCTTCTTGGTTCTCGGATGTCAACCGTAGATCGAGTTCGTACAAGGCCCGACAACCCTTGAATCCGGCAGTGAATCTCGGAGAGACTTCGTGCGTTTGGTTGAATATCTCACCCTTCACTTATAGCATTTCCTTTTTATGAATATTTGGAGAGTTTGAATGATGTGTGTGAATATTATTAGCTTGAATATTTCAGCATATCTAGGTGGTTATTTATTTTAGTTCTTGATAGCTTGTTGAGCTCCATTTTCTTCGGTGCTAGTTGTGATTGTCTCCTTCAAGCAATTGATAGAACCGTGCTTTATGAAGAGGTGATTGCGACTCTCGTTAGCTCATCCATCTTCCCTATTACTCTCTTGAGTAATCCACCCAAGAGATGCGGTGACGGCGACCCGCAATAGGATTTTTAGCATTAGATTTAGGAAAACCCCAAATCAAAACCCCCTTTGGTTACTTTCCCGCTTGCAATCTCTTTTCAAATAGCGAAATCACACTCCCTACTTGCATTACTCGAGAGATCGATATTCAGGGATTCAACTCCTCACTTTATTATTTGACTACAATCGGTACACTTGCTGACACAACAATTAGTTCTACTAGTAAAAGAACGTTATACTCTAACTAGGAAGATAAAATCACAAATCAGCATCTCTATCTAATTTTCAAAAAACAAAATATTTAATTTTATAAAATCAAACATGTTCCTTCGATTATTAAGATTATTATGAACCATTCCAGAATTTTGTTATACCATCAAGTTTGAAATGATATAACAAGCTGTGACCATTATATCATTAAGTTTGGAATGATATAATTAATAATCATAATATCAGGACACATATCAGCAACTTCAATATTAATTTTTGGAATGATACACAAATCACCTGTTGGTACCCTAGTTTGGATTTTAGTTTAGTCTTCTCAATTAGTTTCTTGACCCAAGATTTATCTATGGTCAAAGGTTAGTTGTTAGATTAGTTTTTCCTCAGTTATAGAGTTATCACTTTTCCAGATGAAGATTTGGTTAAGTTGTTTTTGGTTCGACTATGGTCGAACGCCGCTCGACTATCATCTATCAACTGTTCGACGATCGTCTATCTGTTGGTCGACTTTCGTCAGTCAGCAGATCGTCTATCTCTGAGTTTGTTCAACTCTTGTTAGCTCGACGATCTGTGGTATCTGCCTCGTCGATCGTCGAACCCCACTCGACTTCTTTTGACCAGACAGATTTCTTGATAGTTTAACTATTTGTTAGTTCAACTATTTGTTTGATAGTTAGACTATCTGCCTTGATAGTTCAACTATCTGATAGCTCGACTATCTGCCTTGATAGTTCAACTATTTGATAGCTCGACTATCTGTTTGATAGTTCGACTATCTGTTTTGTTTGATAGTTCGACTATCTGCCTTGATAGTTCAACTATCTGATAGCTCGACTATCTGCTCTGATAGTTCGACTATCTGCTATGTTGTTGATAGTTCGACTATTTGTTTGATAGTTCGACTATCTGCTCTGTGTTGATAGTTCGACCATCTGTTTGATGGATCGACTATCTTTTTGATAGCTCGACTATATGCTTTGATAGTTCGACTATCTGTGTCGTTCGACTATCTGTTCTGATAGTTCGACGATCTCTATAGTTCGGTCGACGATCTTCGTGGGTCGTTCGACGTTCTTCTGTCTTCCTTTAGTAATTTTGTACTCCTTCTGTTCTATGATTTATTTCCTATTTATTTGGCATATTTTATTAAAGATTATTTCATTGATTTTGTGCATACATCTAAAGGAAATCTTTGCCCCATCCTTTGTGCATAAGTCAAGCTTTATCTGACAAAGACTTTTGTCTTATTAGTTGAAATATGTTTTTGCTTTATCTGTCATGCTATCCTTTATAGCCGTTAGACACAAAAGTCTTCTCTGGCCGTAAAGAGTTTGTTCTGATGTGACTTTCTCTAGTACTTCTTTTATCAGATTGGATTTGCAGCTTCTCAAAAAGCGTTATCCCTTTATAGGATGTCTGTCTGCAGGATATGTTATGTTTTGTGCTATTTGCAGCCCAGATCGCAGATCTCAGAAGAGGACAAAGTTCAAACAAAGATTAGAGCCGTTACAAAGGACAATATATAAAGTGCTTTCAAAAGACAGAGATATACAAAAGAGAGATACACACAGATATTCATATACAGATTAAATTCAAAGAGATACAGCTCTCAGATATTGTTACATTCAACTGAGAAGATCGACCTTCTTCAACTCTCTCTTCTTAAATCCTGAGTTCATCCTGCTACCAGGAACATTCACTCAGAGTCTCAAGAAGAAGAAGAAGGAAGAAAAGCTGCTGAAGAAGAACATCCATTACAAATCAAGAGTCTTCTTCAAGCTGCTCCTTCAAGAACTTCAAGAAATCTCTCTATCAAGAGTTAAGAAGAGTTCCTGCACCCTGAAGCAAGACTTCTTCCTGGATATCACTAAGCCAGGGGGAGCCTTGATTATTTAGAGCTTTCTAGATCTGTGCAATCCACTTGGTTCTCTAATATTGTTTTAACAATAAAGAAGACTTTCTAACTCTCTCTCAACCTCCTCTATAAAGGGTTATTACTCCCTTCAAAAGTAAACCTTGGTGGCAGGGCACCTGATCAAAAACCTGTGTTGGATTTTGAGCTCCTGATCAAAAGCTCAAAGGGTCTACTTGATCTACCTAAACCAGATCAGTTGGTGGCAAGGCACCTGAACAAAAACCTGTAGTGGATTCCTACCAGGGTAGTAGAAGAGTGGACGTACTTTTTTAGAGGGAACCACTATAAATCCTCTTGTGTCATCTGTGTTGCTTAATCTAATTATTGCACTATGGCTGTGAGTAGAAATAACTAGGATTGCTAAGTGCTGTGATAGGACCAAAGCTCAACTGTAATTACAGTTAGCTCTCTCTTGTGCACTTCACTTTGTGTTAGGCTCTAGGGTTTCAAATATCTATAAACTCATTCTGCAAATTAACTCTAAGGGAGTTGAGTAGGGTGTCATAATTTTTGAATACTCTACTCACCCCCTCTATAGTTGTATCTATCCTCACTTTCAATTAGTATCAGAGGGAGGTATACTGACTGTACAGGCTAACACCTGAGTCATAAGATCCAGATAGATACCAAGTTTATAGACATTCACTTCATGGCCCAGTACAAGGATTATTCTAGCACAAGACCTCCAGTATGCAACTTAGCTAAGTTCAGCATCTGGAAGGCAAGAATCAAGTTATATATGAATTCTATTGATGAAGATATTTTTTCTTCTATTTGGACAGGACCTCCAACACCACCTGCTGCAGCCACTGCTACAACATCCACAAATCTCAGTGCAGTGCCACCTCCAGACTATAATGATGCATACAAGAAAGCAAAAGTAGCTGATGCTAAAGCAATGAATATTCTGGCTCAGACTATGTCTGATGAAACCTTTCAGAAAGTGGCTGATTGCACTTCTACAAAAGCCATGTGGGACTCACTAAACCATATTATAGCTGGTTTAGCTGATGAAAGGAAGGACAGAAGGTCCAACCATATATCCCAATATGAAAACTTTAAGAAGACTGAAGCTGAATCAGTTAAAGGAATGTACACTAGACTCAGCTCTATCATCAATGAGCTGAGAACTCTTGATAAGGAGATAACATTGACAGAGGTCAATGATAAGATACTGATGTGCTTCCCCAGCACATGGGATCTTAGGATCTGGCCCATCAAGGAGGCCAGAAGTACTACTGAAATATCAACTGAAGCCCTCCTTGGAAAGCTCAAATCTTTTGAGCAAGTTCTAAAGTCCAGGGAAGCTGAAGCTGAAGCTAAGACTCCCACTCCAACAAGGAAAGAGCAAACTCTTGCTCTCAGAGCTGTTGATGCTTCTGAAGGAAGCCAATCCAATGAGGAGCTGATGGCACTCTTTGCCAAAAGGTTTCTCAAGATGGGCAGAAAGAACTTTAGAAAGAAGTCTTCAAGATATGAAGATAAACCAAGGTATGACAGATCTCCTGCTAAAGAAATTATCTATTATGGTTACAGGAAACCTGGACACATTCTACCTGAGTGTCCAGAGGAAAAGAACAAGGACAAGAGAAAAGAAAAAGAACATCACAAGAAGCACTCCAATTCCTCCTCCTACAAAAATAAGAAGAAGGAGAAAGGATTTGTTGCTGAAACCTGGAGTGATTCAGATGAGGAATCTTCCTCCTCAAGATCCAGAGAAGATGAGGAAGAGAAGAAGGCAAAGGAATTTTGCCTTATGGCAATTGATGCCTGCAGCAATCACTCAGCTGTAGAGAGTTCTGATTATGATGAAGAAATGCCGACAGAAGATCAGGTATTATCTTCTTATGATTTTTCTTCTGCTGAATTTAAATCTGAATTTAAATCCCTTTGTTTAGATTTAATTAGTTCAGAAAAAGAAATTAAAGAGCTTAGAAATAGGATAGCAGAATCAGAAATCCTCTCCATTGAAAATGCTAGGTTAAAAGCAGAACTCACTAAGTCCAGTGAAGAAATAAAATTTCTTTAAAATGAACTAGCTAAATCAAAAAGATTAGAAGAATCTCTAAATGGTAGAAGCCTTAAGCTGCTAGAGATCACTAGCATGACAAACACTAGGTCAGGCAATAATAAGCTAGGCTTAGGAGCCTCATCAAGTGAACCCCCTTGGTTCTTAAAAATCATCTTTCAACTCGAGAAAACTTTATTTCAGCTGATGGAATAAAGAATACTGAGCAAGTAAATCTAGTTAACAAAGCCTTAAATAAAGCTAAGAGAGAAAAGAGAAAGCAAAAATTTAAGGAACTACAAAAGTCAACGAACGCTGCTCGACGATGGAAGGCTCAATGGTCCAACGATGCTCGACGATCTGAGCATCGATCGTCAAACGATGATCGACGATCTCAATATGATTTTCAAAATACTCACCTGAACCTTAGAAATTCTAAGATAAATACAAACACTAGGTTTGTTGACCCATCAACTGCATGGAGCATTCCACCTAGGAGATCCTATCCCTTAGGATATAAACCTCAACCTGTTTATTCTTTTATTTCAAGCTTTCATTATGTGAAGAATAATGGACCCAAGGTTGTCTGGGTCCACAATGTCTAACTGTTTAATTTGCAGGTGAAGACCTATCCAATTACTAAAGATAAATGGTATTTGGATAGTGGCTGTTCCAAACACATGACAGGAAACAAAGAAAATCTGTCAAGATTCAAGGCCAAGCATGGACCAAAGGTGATCTTTGGGGATTCCAGCTGTGGTCAAATAGAAGGATATGGTAGGATTACCATTGGAGCAGTAACATTCAAAAGAGTTGCATATG
The DNA here is from genome assembly GCA_039513925.1 of Platanthera zijinensis. Classification (NCBI taxonomy): domain Eukaryota; kingdom Viridiplantae; phylum Streptophyta; class Magnoliopsida; order Asparagales; family Orchidaceae; genus Platanthera; species Platanthera zijinensis. Next base: position 153,642,833 of record CM077087.1, read on the forward strand.
TAACTGGACTGAAGCACAACCTTATTTCAGTAAGCCAGTTATGTGATGCAGGTTATCAGGTATCTTTCACTAACACTCTCTGTAATATTACTTTAAATAGTAATGTAGTGTTAGTAGGCATTAGACAGGGTAATATTTATTTAGTAGATTTTAACTCAACTCAATCTGAAATCTGCCTGTTTAATGAAGTAACAAATAATAACACCTTATGGCATAGGAGGCTTAGCCATGTTAACCTCAAGAACATATCTAGGTTATCTAAATACAACCTTGTTAGAGGTTTACCTTCTTGCCCCTACAAGAAGGAAAGCCTATGCAAGGCTTGTCAATTAAGCAAGCAAACCAAGAATTCCTTTAAATCTGTAAATAAAAGTGATTCACCTATAATCTTATATTTATTACATTTGGACCTTTTTGGCCCAATAAATGTACAGAGTCTAGGAGGGAAGTATTACACTTTAGCGATTGTAGATGACTTCTCTAGGTTCACTTGGGTGTTCTTCTTGAGAACTAAGGCTTATAACTTCAAAGTTCTTACAGACTTTCTGCTATGTGTGCAGACTGAGTATTCTACTCATGTGGCCTTGATCAGAAGTGATCATGGTACAGAGTTTGAGTCTCTTCTAATGCAAGAATTCTGTGAGAAAGAAGGTATCAAACATAGCTTCTCTGCTCCTAGAACTCCCCAACAAAATTGGGTAGTGGAAAGGAAGAATAGAACCCTGATTGAAGCTGTTGGAACATTATTGGCAGATGCTAACATGCCTCTTTCTTATTGGGCAGAAGCTGTTAGCATAGCTAATTATATCTTGAACAGATGTCTTATACACAAGCTTAAGAGTAAAACTCCTTATGAGTTGCATAAAGGAAAGAAACCTAAAATTAATTATTTTAGAGTCTTTGGTTGTGTAGTGTATATTCACAATAACAACAAAGAATACCTTAGAAAGTTTGAAGCAAAAGCTTCAGTGGGAATTTTTCTTAGATATTCCCAAGTAAGCAAAGATTATAGGGTGTTTAATAAATCATCTTCTAAAATAGAAGAGTCTGTGCATGTTTCCTTTGATGAGTCAAAGATGTTTTACAAGGAGAAGGAAACTTCTCCTTCCTCAAGCTCATTGCAGGTACCTGAGTCATTTAAAGATGTCACTCAAGAGATTCTCTATCTATCAACTCTTCATATCACTGACTCAGACAGTGATGGAGACACTGTGGAAGCACTTGTTGTACCACCAACAGTTGATCCAATTCCTCAGGAGGAATTACTCCAAATTATTGTTGAAGATCACATCCCACCTGCTGATATTGTCACACTTAGAGATCATCCTACATCTCAAGTGATTGGTGACATATCAGCTGGTGTGCAAACAAGACATCAATTAAGACAGGATGTGATGCATGCTTGTTTCCTTTCACAGATTGAGCCCCTCACCATAAAAGATGCTGAGCTAGATCCCCACTGGATCATTGCTATGCAAGAGGAGCTTAATCAATTTGAAAGATGTAAAGTATGGACTTTTGTTCCAAGACCTAAAGGCCAACTGATCATAGGCACCAAGTGGGTGTTTAGAAACAAGTTGGATGCAAATGGAATTATTGTAAGGAACAAAGCTAGGCTTGTAGCTCAGGGCTACAGACAGGAGGAAGGTATAGACTATGACCAAACCTTTGCCCCTATTGCAAGGCTAGGGGCAATAAGGATCTTTCTAGCCTATGCAGCCTATATGAAGTTTAAGGTTTTTCAGATGGATGTCAAGAGTGCATTCCTAAATGGTGAGCTAAAGGAAGAGGTGTTTGTTGAACAACCTCCTGGGTTTGTCTCTTCAACTCAACCCTCATTTGTTTACAAGTTGCAAAAATCTCTTTATGGACTTAAGCAAGCACCCAGAGCCTGGTAAGAGACTCTAGCTAGATTCCTGTTAGAGCACAACTTTGTTAGGGGAGTAGTTGATAGAACCCTTTTTGTTAAGCATCAGAAGGACACCATCCTGTTAGTTCAAGTTTATGTGGATGATATTATTTTTGGCTCCACTGATCCCAAACTATGCAAAAAGTTCTCTAACCTGATGCATTTTAAGTTTGAGATGAGTAGTATGGGTGAGCTGTCTTACTTTCTTGGTCTCCAAGTAAAGCAAGATGTTGATGGCATCTTCATCTCCCAATCAAAATATACCAAGGAATTGGTAAAGAAGTTTGGGATGGCTGATGCTTCAGCAATACATACACCCATGGCTACTAATATAGTTATAGATTCTGATGATCAGGGTAAGCTAGTTGATCAGAAAAACTATAGGGTCATTGTTGGTTCCCTATTGTATTTAACTGCAAGTAGACCAGATATAATGTTTGCCACATGCGTATGTGCTAGATTCCAGGTCAACCCCAAGGAATCTCATTTGATTCTTCTCAAGAGAATTTTGAGATACCTGAAGGGATGTCCAAATTTAGGACTATAGTACCCAGCTGAATCAGAATTTGAGTTTATTGGATACTCTGATTCTAACTATGCAGGTTATAGAGTTGACAGGAAAAGTACCTCAGGAACATGTCAGTTCCTGGGAGAGAGATTGGTCTCTTGGTTCTGTAAGAAACAGGCTTCTGTCTTAACTTCAACTGCAGAGGCTGAATATATAGCAGCTGCTAGTTGTTGTTCACAGATCCTGTGGATTCAAAACCAGCTTTTGGATTATGGGTACACACACAAGAACACCAAAATCATGTGTGACAGTACTAGTGCTATCTCCATTGCACAAAATCCTGTGCACCACTCTAGAACCAAGCACATTGAGATCAGACACCATTTCCTGAGAGATTGTGTGGAAAAGAACAAGATCAGCCTTGAGTTCATATCCACTGACCTTCAAAGAGGTGATATTTTCACCAAGCCCTTAAATGAACAGAAGCATCTGTTCTTTTTGGTTCAACTAGCCATGATAAATGGAAAAGACTAAGTGTGACTTCTGCCTTTTTGAAATCTGTTTGAAGATCATCGAACGACACTCGACGATAGTCGAACAGGTCGAGCCTATCGTCGACCTATGGGTGACGACGGCTTGTTTGCTTGTGAAGACAGAAATAGTCGAACGATTGCTCGACTACTCTGCTTCAGGAAACGATCATCGAACGACCGTTCAACTATCGTCTCCACTATCTGTTAAAATAGATCGACGATTGCTGTTTTAATATAAAACCGATGGTCGACCTAGGTTAAGAGATCGTCTTTTTAGTAATCAACAAAGCTCGTCTTTTCGTATTCCGTCTTTCTGCTTGAGCTCTGCCCCGCGCCTTCTGCCGTTTCGTCTTCGTCGTCCTCTCCAACCAAATTAATGGCGGTTGCTCCAGCTCTCCTGACTGCGATGAAGTTTGATGCCGGTTTCAGCGTGGATTTCGACACATTCAGTGCCTGCGATGCATAGATTATAGAGATGCTACAGCTCTACAAGGATCAAGGTTTGGAAAAGCTGATGTCAACAAGGATCATGATCAAAACCCCAGAGATCAAAGAATGGGTTTACTCTTCGTCTTCTAGTGACGAATCCATGACTGGGACAATAAGCGGCGAAGAAGTAATCCTGACTCCTGCCGTTCTGACTGAAATTTTCGGATTATTGAATGGACAAGATGAGTATGACCAAGAAATTCAAGAGTATGGAAAGATGCTCGTCGAGCTAGGACATGCTGAGGGCATTCCTACAAAGTTGCTGAAAGTGTACTTCCCTTTGAGGATTAAGTTCTTAGCTGAACTTGTTGGAAAAGTGTTGTTAGGTAAGCACTAAGCTCATGACAATATAACAGGCAGCAGTTTGCCTTGATGAGTGCAATTATCAACAAGAAAGAGATAGATTGGGCAAGTATAGTGTTTGATTTGATCAGAAAGAAGAACAGCAAGAAGGAAGTAACCCTTGGAAGGGTAATAGGAATTTTCCTAAAAGAGAAATATCCTCAACTGTTGGGTATAGTTGCAACTTCCATCAATGCCAGTAAGAAAATGGATCCCACCTTATTTGTTAAGTGGAAAAGGAGCATTCAGAAGCCTTCACCAGCTGGGGTAGCTCCTATTTTATCTGAGAACACCAGGACTGTACCAGTCACTCCCCACCTACATAAAGAAGGCTCCTCCTTTCCCCCCATTACCACTATTTCTGCATTACCATCCACTTCTACTGCATTGCCATCCACTTCTTGTGCATTACCATCTACATCCACTGTCTCTCTTCTACTTGATTCCTCCACTATTCTCCATGCATCACCACCAGCATCTCCACTTCCTTCACATCTTGCTAGGATTTCTCATCCTAGTTTTGATCTGTTGGTTTCTGAGAATCTACCCACTCCACCTCAGTCACCAATTTCTCATTCAGATCATATTGATCTTACTACATCCACTCATCAGTCTCCAGTTCACAACATATCTCATCAGGAGACCACCGTCCCTGATGATCTTCCATCTACTGAGCTTCCCCCATCCACATCATTTGAAATAACTCCAGCTTTCATTGCAAACATCCTGGAGCTAATTACTCCTTCAATCAAAACCATGATTGAAGAAGCAATTGCCCCTCTTGTTTCTACCATCTCTTCCCTGTCATCCTCCATCATAGCTCTCTCTAAATCTGCTGAGCCCTCTTTAGTTAGGGGCCTGACTTCAGTATCTACTGAAATAAGGCAGGGGGAGATGTTCGAGGAAGATGCCTCAGGACTGCCCCTTGTTACTCTTCCAGTAGATCCCCAAGCTGAAATTCAAAAAGAAACAGCAGTTCCAGTTGATATTACAACATCATCTACAGAACCAGCACAAGTTCAGAGGCCATCTGATATCATAATGGAAGCAGAATTTGCCTTCAAAGTGTGCCTTGAAGAAGCCTCCACTCCCTTAGTTGCTCTATTCCTAGAAGGAGTCATTACCTCCTATCTAGATGACTTGTGGGAGTTCGAAAATTCTGAACTAAATCCTGAAGGTAATTCATTTACTCAATTCCTTGACATGTTAACTTACATGCTAGCCTGTGAATACCTTGAAGGGATGTTTTGATACCATTTAGAACATCTTTGTGTCCCTTTGGTTTCAGATCTAGTTCAAGAAGTTCAAGCTGCTCAAGAACCTGCTCAACAACCAGCTCTAAAACCAGCTCAAGAACCTGCTGTTCAAGATCCTGTATCTACTCCTCCAGCTCAGATAGCTGTGCAAGATGATCAAGAAAAAGTTTCAGATGATCAAAAAGAGAAATAAACAGTCTGGGATGACACCTCGGGACTAGATTTGGATACTCTTCTGGCATAGGATGCCTTAGAGGAAGAAAGAGAGAAAGCTACATTAAAAGCCAAAGAATAAGCTGAGCAAGAGGCTTTTGACCCTTATGATCAACCTCCATCATCTCATTCTGATGATGAGGATGATTCTGATGAATCAGAAAATTCTAAGAAGAAGAAAGCAGCAAAATGAAAAAGGAAAGCTGTTGCTCCTCCTCCTCCTAATCCTGATCATGATGTTCCCTATTATATACTGAAAGGGATAGATTCAAAATCTAAAGAATATCAACATTGGATGGGATTATCCAGAAACCAACAAAAGCAGAAAAAGAAAAGCAAAAGATATGACAGTCCAGCTCCAAAGTGGAATCCTAGAGGTCCTCCTCCTCCACCTCCTAGTGCAGGAGCATCTGGAAATGTGTCTGCCAATCCCTCAGCCCCTTCTGCTAGATTCACTCCGTCTCAAGCACATCAAAGAAAAGTAATCCAGGATATCAAGGCAGATCTCAATCTGGACATCAAAGACAAGAGGTTGATACAAAAGAGCAAGTGAAGGAGGTAGTATTTCAGAAGCCAACCTTTTATCCTCCTCCTTCACCCAAGCGAAAAGCATCTTCTCCTAAAGAAAGCAAAAGCATACCATCCAAAAAGCTAGCTCAAACAAAGAAAACAGATTCAAAAGGAAAAAAGGATTATTCACTCTAAAAAATCAAGTAAAAAATATGCAGAGTTTGCTCATCCACCTTCTCTAGTTATTCAAGAAAATAAAGAGCCAGCTGCAAGTATGCTAGAACTCTCTACAAAATTCAAAACTGTAAAACCTTTAGATCCAACTAGTGATAATGAATATGAAAGCCAAGAGCTAAATCCTGATTTCAGGATGGCCAGATTTCTCGAACTAGTTGGAGCAGCTCAGATCAGACAGGCTAGAGCTGAAGGAAAAGATATTACAGGATTAACTACTATGTCTAAATTCAGAAAGAAGGAGCTAGACAAATTCCAGGTCCGACCTGAGGTTTTTGATCCTTCTAAATACATGGAAAAACACACAGAAGCAGTAATGCCAAGAGCAGGAGAATCTAAAATCATTGGAGAACAAGATTTAAAGATATCAAAGAAGGAAGCTCTAGATCCCTTTAGAAACATTTCTTTTCTTCCTGGTTCTTCTGTATCTAAATCATATTCTAATGCTGCTTAAGTTTTATTTATTGACAGTATGTTTATTTGACTGCTTGATTGATGTTATTTGTTGCTTAGATGTTTCTTTTCCTGAGTTATATTTATTTCCAATAGTTTTTGTTTTGAGAGACTTAACCCAAATAGGGGGAGATTGTTGGTACCCTAGTTTGGATTTTAGTTAAGTCTTCTCAATTAGTTTCTTGACCCAAGATTTATCTATGGTCAAAGGTTAGTTATTAGATTAGTTTTTCCTCAGTTGTAGAGTTGTCACTTTTCTAGATGAAGATTTGGTTAAGTTTTTTTGGTTCGACTATGGTCGAACGCCGCTCGACTATCGTCTATCAACTGTTCGACGATCATCTATCAGTTTGTCGACTTTCGTCAGTCAGCAGATCGTCTATCTCTGAGTTAGTTCAACTCTTATTAGCTCGACGATCTGTGTTATCTGCCTCGTCGATCGTCGAACCCCGCTCGACTTCTTTTGACCAGACAGATTTCTTGATAGTTCACTATTTGTTAGTTCAACTATTTGTTTGATAGTTCGACTATCTGCCTTGATAGTTCAACTATCTGATAGCTCGACTATCTATTTGATAGTTCGACTATCTGTTTTGTTTGATAGTTCGACTATCTTCCTTGATAGTTTAACTATCTGATAGCTCAACTATCTTCTCTGATAGTTCGACTATCTGCTCTGTTGTTGATAGTTCGACTATCTGTTTGATAGTTCGACTATCTGCTCTGTGTTGATAGTTCGACTATCTGTTTTATGGATCGACTATCTTTTTGATAGCTCGACAATCTGCTTTGATAGTTCGACTATCTGTATCGTTCGACTATCTGTTCTGATAGTTCGACGATCTCTGTAGTTCGGTCGACGATCTCCGTGGGTCGTTCGACGTTCTTCTGTCTGTCTTTAGTAATTTTGTACTCCTTCTGTTCTATGATTTATTTCCTATTTATTTGGCATATTTTATAAAGATTATTTCATTGATTTTGTGCATACATCTAAAGGCAATCTTTGCCCCATCCTTTGTGCATAAGTCAAGCTTTATCTGACAAAGTATTTTGTCTTATTAGTTGAAATATGTTTTTGCTTTATCTGCCATGCTGTCCTTTATAGCCGTTAGACACAAAAGTCTTCTCTGGCCGTAAAGAGTTTCTTATGATGTGACTTTCTCTAGTACTTCTTTTATCAGATTGGATTTGCAGCTTCTCAAAAAGCGTTATCCCTTTATAGGATGTCTGTCTGCAGGATATGTTTTGTTTTGTGCTATTTGCAGCCCAGATCGCAGATCTCAGAAGAAGACAAAGTTCAAACAAAGATTAGAGCCGTTACAAAGGCCAATATATAAAGTGCTTTCAAAAGAAAGAGATATACAGAAGAGAGATACACACAGATATTCATATACAAATTCAATTCAAGGAGATACAGCTCTCAGATATTGTTACATTCAACAGAGAAGATCGACCTTCTTCAACTCTCTCTTCTTCAATCCTGAGTTCATCCTGCTGCCAGGAACATTTACTCAGAGTCTCAAGAAGAAGAAGAAGAAGGAAGAAAAGCTACTAAAGAAGAACATCCATTACAAATCAAGAGTCTTCTTCAAGCTGCTCCTTCAAGAACTTCACGACATCTCTCTATCAACAGTTCAGAAGAGTTCCTGCACCCTGAAGTAAGACTTCTTCCTGGATATCACTAAGCCAGGGGGATCCTTGATTCTTTAGAGATTTCTAGCTCTGTGCAATCCACTTGCTTCTCTAATATTGTTTTAACAATAGAGAAGACTTTCTAACTCTCTCTCAACCTCCTGTATAAAGGGTTATTACTCCCTTCAAAAGTGAACCTTGGTGGAAGGGCACCTGATCAAAAACATGTGTTGGATTTTGAGCTCCTGATCAAAAGCTCAAAGGGTCTACTTGATCTACCTGAACAAGATCAGTTGGTGGCAGGGCACCTGAACAAAAACCTTTAGTGGATTCCTATCAGGGTGGTAGAAGAGTGGACGTACCTATTTAGAGGGAACCACTATAAATCCTTTTGTATCGTCTGTGTTGCTTAATTTAATTATTGCACTGTGGTTGTGAGTAGAAATAATAAGGATTGCTAATTGTTGTGATAGGACCAAAGCTCAACTGTAATTACAGTGTGCTCTCTCTTGTGCACTTCACTTTGTATTAGGCTCTAGGGTTTCAAATATCTATAAACTCATTCCGCAAATTAACTCTAAGGGAGTTGAGTAGGGTGTCATAATTTTTTAATACTCTATTCACCCCCCCCCCTCTAGAGTTGTATCTATCCTCACTTTCATCACCATTTAAATATAAATAATTGTGTAAGTTATCAAGTTTGGGTTAACTGACAACTATTTATCTCTATCTTTCATCAATTAACATCTAAATACTTCAGTGTACTCAGTATAGATACTTGAATATAAATAGATTTTGGTTTAAAATTTAAAACATAAGAAGGGTATTAAGTTCTACTAAATATACTTTAATCCCATCTCCCCCTATGTTGTATATATAAGTGTTGGATCTGGAAGCCAACCTTAGAGGGGAGGGTGAATAATGTTTTTAATTAAATTCAGAATTAAAATGAATTTCAGCAGGGCAGCCTATTCTGGAAGCTACTGCAGGGTGGTAGGCTACTACCACACGTCGGTAGGTCATAGAAGTACTTTTCCACATAAAAAAATAGTTTTCTATTTTTCTACACAACCCTCAAAACCCTAACAACAAGAAACCATGAATTCAATTTGAAAAAAAGGAACTTTAATTTTATTCAAAATTAAAAAAGATGTTTACAATAATATAACTAGATCTCTGTGATGCCGGTGATCGGAGATAATGAAACAAACAATTCTCTTTTATTTTCTATATTGACCCTTTTCCATGACTAGTTAGCTCTCTCTTTCTTCCCATGAAGATTGATGAGCTGGGTCCTCACCTTCCTCCCAGGAAGGGTCTTAGGGCCCACTAGATCTCTAAGATCTATACGTCATCCTAAGATGATTTCCTACGGAATCCTTCTCAAATTCCTACGATCTCCCCGGTCAATTTTACTTACACACACAATGATTACAAAAGAGAAAAGTACAAATAAAGATAAAAATGTTAGAAACTATTGCTCCCTTAAAAAAGAATTCCTCCATAGGGCAAAGTGCGATCGATACTTCTGAATGTCCTTCTTCTTGTACTCGATCAACTACTGATGGTCGTTGCAGACTTCGCTCTTCGGAGTTCTTCAATCACAAACAAGAGGGAGAAATTTTACTTTTCATTGTGTGGAGATGGTGGTTTACAAAGATAGATGCGGTGGCCGAACTCTAGTCGTGTAATTCTCCTTTTTTTCTCCTCAGGAAAAGAAACATGTGCTTTATAGTCTCCTTTTAAATAAGCTACCATCGGCGGTAGGTCTTTTTTATATGGTATCGCCAGCAGTCTAGCAAATTAGGAAAAAATCCTAAACTATTATTTCGTCGCTTTTGGATATTGCAGTGTGGTAAGGCTAGGGCCTGACAGTTATGGTTTCTTCTCAACCTTATCAAAATGGCAAGCACCTGGTAATAGGGCTACATCCTGATGGTAGATCACAAAGAGGAATTATTGCATGCTCAGTTATAATCATATGTCTCTAGCACAAGCGGTAGTCCTAGCACCCGACGGTAGGTCATATTGGAAATATGGTTCTTCATACCTGTAAACATGCACATTATTCTCAACATAAGTATGATCAACTACAACTTGGGATTTGATATTGTCAATCTAAAGAGATGCGGACCATGGGTTCCAACAAACTCACCCTTTTGATAATATTAAATCCGATTTATGAGATATAAATCATTAGAAGCATGTTATAATGTTATCTAACAATATGCATGAAATATAACGCGGTTAACAAATCAAGATCTCACAGTATGACAGAAGTATGAATCCCTCTACATGTGTGCTCCTCCTACATGTGTGTTCCCCCTACATGTGTGCACCCCCTATAGATGATCTTCCCCTAGGTGAATAGCATAAGACTTACTCAAAGAACAAACAAATTTCCTCCTTGTGATATTATCAAAAGGAACCGGGGATTAACGGAAGTGGCTTGTGATTAAGCATAGAGATAAAGTTTTTGGAAAGCAAAAACAAATGCATGGGAGAAAATATGAGCGTGGCATAATGATTACAGACCTAGCCAAGACACTATAAACACACAACAAACTTTATCAAATACACACTAGATTTGTTAATCTCAAACCAAGAGAAGTGGAATATATGTTCCAACAAACACCCCCTTTTGATAAAAACAAATCCACTATACAGAAATAATGTATAAATAGTGGTGTTTGTATTTATAGTAATTGATAAGTGTTCAGTGCATACTCCCCCAAGATGTATACTCCTCCTACATAGATTTTTTCTAGTTTGTACTCTTCCTAAATGAAATTTTCTTTAATTTAATTCTCCCTTGTTTGGTATTATAAAAAAGAAGGTGGGATAGAGTGTAATAGCAAGTAGAGTTTTTCTCTGTTATAGTAAAAAATATTAGCATGATACCACTGGTTGAATAATATATGTTGCCACTTGTTAAGAAATAAAAACTTGTTACCACTTATGAAGTTAATTACCATGATCGAGCATAAGTAGAGTATAAACATCCTATGAATACCCCCCCCCCCCCCTACATAGATGCTTTCTATAAAAAAAATTAATGAACACCCCCTAAATTAAGAAATTTATGCATGATGTTATCCCCCTTTTTGGTAGAATAAAAAGCGCGTAGTGGTGAGTATATGCATGAGAATTAAAAAGGTCTATGTTAGAGAAAAAAATAGGATGCATTGTGCAAGATCATAGATATCTCTCTACCACTTATTGAACAAAATGTATACATGATTGAATGAAGTAGTATAGTGATAAACATGGAAAAGAATCACTTATTAACCACATAATACCGCTTTGTAAACATAGATTACCACTTGTTGAGAGAGTTAATATTCATGATTAGGCACAAGTAGTAAGCATACAAATATGATAAGCACTCTTAAAATAAACATATTATTTTGAAAAAATGATCAATTGAAGGATAAGGAGTTTTAAGTCTAATAAGAAGATGTTTTCAATTCAATTCAAGTCTAAGTGAATCTATTTCATTGATTTTTTGCAAGCATGATTTCAAAATATCACAAAGAGATAAGAACTATAATGTAAGATATTTTGCATTTCAAGTAAAAATAAACATTATAGTGGTCATGCTTGGCCATCTATTGCATTACATAAGATTTTAGAGAATAGTATAGGAATGCATTAGGATCCAATTCTCATGAGTATAAGTTTTATGAGAAATATTGGTGTACAAATATTATTTTGATAAAGTATACAAGTGGACTAATCAAAACACATGACATATATAATGAATAACATAACATTAAAATAAAAAATACTCTTACTTACAGTATTTTTTAATGCACATGAGTAAGAAGTATAACTACCAAGGTGCTCTAGACACACAATGCTTATTAAGACATATCAAGGAGTAGAGTTGTGTCTAGGGGATCACATTCATTCTTTTTAATTTTAATTTTATTTGCATGACCTGGTATACTAAGAGAAGTGGTGACTATTTTGTTTGCTACAAGACACTTTCCAATCCTTTTTCCAAGGTGCCCACCCTCACAATGCTCATTATGACTTATCAGGAGGGTGGGTAGTGCTTGGTGGAGTTTACCTTGTCAATTTTTATTTGATTTTTATTTCAGTGACAAAGGACTTTGAATACACTTGTTGCGTAAACAATAATATTTTTTTGAAAATCACCTCTATCTAATGAGTACATGCATGAAAAACAAAGAATTGAAATAATCAATTCGATGTAATATAGGTAATCTATTTATGTATTTTAATTATTATATTATTATACTACATAACCATGCAAGTATAAGATTAAAAACACATGCAGGTTATCAAAATAAGTGAGTGAATAAAATCATTATCAAACATAAAACATTACTCACACTTAGAGGCATACTAAGCAATCCTATACATCTGTATTCAATTTCATTGAACATAGCAACCTAATATTCAAAGCTTGACACACACAAAACAATCTCTAAAGAAACTTTAAAATTAACTTAAGCCTTTTATTTAATATTTTATTGATATAATTTAATCATCCTTGATAATGACAATGATTAGCAAAATAGTTTTTATAATTATTTTTTTATTTTTATGAAAATACAAAAACCTATTTTTGTTTTTTTGAAAATGTTTCGTAATATTGTACTTGATTTTGAAATAATAATAAGAAATAGTGATTAAATAAAATGAAATTATGCTGTAACAGAAATAGCTGGCACTTAGTAGGAAAACAAAAGAACTTTTTTGTATTTATCAAAATCATGAAATCCAAAATAAATATAGTATGAAAGATAAATGTTAGCATCTTCGAACAGATATGCATGGCATGAGAATTATTAGGGTAGAATAATGTTCATGCATTAAATATAAGTATGCCCAAGATGAAGATACCCTAGCAATATGTCTACACCTTAGCCCCGTACTGTAAGAACCACCCTCCCGGAACACACGACATGACCGAGGGGAGCTTATTACCAGAACTGCTGCCTTGTGGTAGTATCAGTGCACGAGCTAATCTTATACCACAAGCTGCCTATCCTGCTGGCCAATCCGATATCACAATGCCAACCCAACCAAAAAGAAGAACACAGAAGTCATAATATCATATAAGTAAGTGTCCAAAAGAGAACATCAATAAGTAAGAAGCTATTTAGCTTCTTTAATATCAGAGTACACAAAAACACAATGCCCGAAGTATACATCATAACGCTCAACTCACATCGGTCACCAAAGGAAGTGAGGGTAACGTCGTATCGGGCCCTGTCTCCTTGTCTTGGCTGTCCTCCTGCACTTGGAGCTGCTGTTATTCCATCGACAGGGTATCTTCCTAAAATGGTAGACGTAGCTGTAACACCCCAGAAATCTCAAAAGCCAAAGTGGGATTCAGGTTGGCTGACACGGCCTAAGACACGGGCGTGTCTCAGGGCGTGTCAAGTTTATACGGCCTGGGACACAGGCGTGTCCTAGGGCATGTCCTACTCGGGAGAAGTGGCATTGAGTGGCGCGAAGAGGTATGGCGTTGAGTGTGGAACATGGCCTGTGACACGGGCGTGCCACAGGGGCGTGTTGGGCATGTTTGGCACACGGCTAGGGATACGAGCGTGTGCCTTAGCCGTGTTGTTCTCGGGTGATTTTGGAGATCATGTTACAGGGGTGACATGGCCAGATACACGGCCGTGTGCTGGGTGACACGGGCGTGTCAGGCTTGACACGGGCGTGTCAATACCCGTGTTCTGGTTTATTTTTAGTCGGTTTTACACCGCTTCATAAACACATCCTGTGACACGGGCGTGTCAAAACCCGTGTTCAGCCCAAGAAAATAAATTTAAGGGCTGATCAGAGCCATTCATTTTCTTTGACTAAGATCCAATGGTCTGGGCTCTTCCCTAGGTTGATAAGGCCGGGATTGAAGAGGAGAAAGCTCATTTGAGTTTCATCTTTCTCTTTCTAAAGCTAAGAGAGAGAGGAGAGCAAGAGAAGGAAGAAGAAGGGGAATCCGGCGATCGGTGGTGCTACGGTGGTCCAAATCGCGAGCCGAGTTCGGATTTGCGAATGCAAAGCTGTTGCAAAGACTTTCATCTGATTGCTTTCTCTCCATGGCTCCGAGGCTAATTCCAAGGGTAACGATTTCCTTCTTGGACATATGAAGTCCTACTTTCCTTCATTATAATAGGTAAAACCCATCACCGTGAGTGTGTGGTGGGTTGTGGTGTCCCTTGGGGTAGATATGTGAAGTCCCCCTTGTTAAAGTCCGGATCGGAGTACGGATCTAGGCATGCTGTGTGAAGCCCATCTAGACATGCTTGTCTTGATTGGTGATGCTTGTTTGCACATCGGAGAAGACTCCATGATTATTGCTTGTATGCATGAAATCCGTGGTGGATACCTGTGGCTTGATACTGTAGGAAGTACTTGAGGAAGTCCAGGAAATTATGAGAGTTGGGTTCAACTCTTGTGGTCATGAGTTGTCACTTTGTGTGGTGTTGAGCCGTTGGGCTGCAACTGTATAAAAAGGGCTTCATGCCGAACAGGAAAGGTGAAACCAACCCACGCCTTTATTTATGGCCTCAGGTACGATGTACTTGGTAGTGGCAAGGCGGTTTGAGTAACGGGGGGTGGTTGATCCGTACCTGCGTTATGTAGGCTTGACATAAGAGCGCCAAGGCATTGGGCTTTCGTCGGCGGCATAATGAGAGTTTTGGGCCTGCGTGCCAGACTAAATGCTCATTGGTGGGATCCGGTGTTTCAGGTACACCGGAATGTGCCCTGAGTGCACGGAGCACCGGGTCGTCGTGCCGGCGTTTGTGATATGTATTGACTGTGCGGTCATGCATGTCTTGCGTGGTTTGTTATACATACTGTTGAAAAATACTATGTAGGGATGGAATTCAGCTGCCGCGTAGCAGGGGCAGGTTCGTAATAATTGGTCAGCTGAATGCTGACCGTTGCCCTGTTTTCCACCGCTTGGTGGATTGGTTCTTGTAGGTGCAGGAGGTGCTAGTCTGAGCGGGACTTAGCGGGCTGAAGCCCAAGCTGCGATGCCTCCCTCGAAGACTTTATTTTATTTATTCTTGTTCATGTGTGGCCGGCCTGCGTGCCGATATATATAAACCACACCTTTGTTAAGAGAAATTTGTAAGGCCTTAAGGCCAGATACTTTGGTTGTATACATTCCTAGTTTGTTAGTGGACAGTTCTTGTTTTGCTTGAGTTCAAGGTTTCAACCGTGAAGCTTGAAAGTGCGGAAGAGAGATCTACCTTCACTCTAGAGGGGGGGGGGTGAATAGAGTATTTTAAAATAATTTTCAGTTTAAAAGAAATAATGCAGATTAAGATTTAATTTATGTTTAAGTGTATATGTGCTTGCTATGAAACAAAGATAAAATAAAAACTAAAGAAACACACAGCACAAAGCAAAGATAGACACACAGCAAACCAGATGACACAAGGAGCTATAGTGGTTCCCCAACAACTTGGGTACGTCCACTCTTCTACCACCCTTGGTAGGAATCCACTCAGGAAGAGTTGGTCAGGTGTCCTGACACCAAAGAGCTTTTGACAAGGTGCTCAAAAACCAAAACAAGATTTTTTGATCAGATGTCTTGCCACCACTGAGTTTTGACAAGGCTCTCAGAAACACACTCAAAACTTTTGAAGGGAGTCTTGATAACCCTTTTATAGCAGTAAAATAAAAAGGAGTTGAAGGTGTCTTCTCTGTTCTCAATCAAATGAGAGAAGCACAAGTGGATTTGATGAAGATGTCAAAGCTCCCCCTGAGATGTAGAATGGTTTAGGAGTGGAAGCTTTGCACAGGGTGATAGGCCTTCAATGAGACTTCTCCAGCAAATGATGATTTCAGCAAGGCTGAAATGTGAGTTGTCTTGGAGAGTTGAATGCTGAAGCCTTTTAGCACTTGAAGCAGATCTTTTAGTCACAGAAGAATGAAAACTTGATTAGAGAATTTTTGTTGTTGTTCTTCTGTAATGCAATTCTTGTGTCTCTTGGTGTTGGTGTTGAATGGTCTGTCTTCTTGTGTCTCTCTTTTCTTCAGCTCTAAAATCTCCAAGGGAACTAAGAGAATAACAATGAATTCTTGACTTGAATGGCCAAATAAACAGTCTTGAATGATTTCCAAAAATATCATTTTGTCTCTAGGGAAAGTCCATTAGCAATATTCCATTTTTACCTTCCTTGACATTTGCATCAGATAGCTTGAAACGGCTAGGAAATCTTTTGCCAATAATGCAGCAATTAACTCTGAAAGAATTTGAAATAATTCCATAACTGATATTGACTTGATAGCAGAAAACGTCGACCTCATCAAGAAATAGTCGATCGGAGATCGACTATGGTCGACCAGAGCTCAGAGTTAATGAAATTGAACTGGAACAGAAATAGTCGATCTGAGCTCGGAGAAAATGGAGATAAGCAACAGACAGAAGGCGTTGACCTGATTTGGACATAAATCGTCGACCTTAGCTTCAACAGAAAACGT
Organism: Platanthera zijinensis; assembly: GCA_039513925.1. Taxonomy (NCBI): domain Eukaryota; kingdom Viridiplantae; phylum Streptophyta; class Magnoliopsida; order Asparagales; family Orchidaceae; genus Platanthera; species Platanthera zijinensis. The sequence goes on from CM077087.1 coordinate 153,659,387, forward strand.
CGATCGAAACTCAGGGAAAAAGCGTCGACCTGAGCTCACCAGAAAACGTCGACCTGGCTAAGGCAGAAATCGTCGACCTTGCTAAATCAGAAATAGTCGATCTTGAGCTTGGCAGAAATCGTCGATCTAATCTTGACGACAAAGCGTCGATCTAAGCTCAGCAACAGAGCGTCGATCTAAGCTTGACGACAAAGCGTCGATCTAAGCTTGATGATAAAGCGTCGATCTAAGCTCAGCAACAGAGCGTCGACCTAAGCTTGAAGATAAAGCGTCGATCTAAGCTTGACGACAAAGCGTCGATCTAAGCTCAGCAACAGAGCGTCGATCTAAGCTTGACGACAAAGCGTCGATCTAAGCTTGATGACAAAGCATCGATCTAAGCTTGAAGACAAAGCGTCGATCTAAGCTTGACGGCAAAGCGTCGATCTAAGCTCAGCAACAGAGCATCGATCTAAGCTTGACGACAAAGCGTCAATCTAAGCTCCACGATAGTCGACCTGAGCTCGACTATTTTTAACATTTGTCTCAGCTTTGATTCCTGATCTTGAATGGTCCTGGGGGCAGCTTCAAACCTAAGTTCTAAGCCCTAGACACATTCTAACTTGACCTTTTCAACTATACAACTAGGTCAAACAGATATCCTAAATACATAGTGATCCTTGCCCAAATTAGTAATAGGGTGTTCCAACAATCTCCCCCTATTTGGGTTAGGATTACTATTTACAGGACTTAGAATAAAATACAATCATCAAATGCAATCAAGCAATAAAAATTAAAGCAACAAACAGCATAGCAGCAATCTGATAGAACCTCAGCAAGAGATTTAAGAAATGAATAAGCAACCTGCATACAAAAATCATTCCTTTTTACTTCCTTTCTTGAACAGAATTTCCCTGTTGGGATTGAGGGATTCCTTCTTTGATCTCCTGTCATCTTCTGCACCTAAGGAGGTTTGAGCTTTTGCTCTGGGAACCACAGCCTCAGGATGCAGCTTCATATAATCTACAGGATCAAAGAATTTCCTTGAAGAATACCTTTCCAACTCTTTCTTTCTTTGATCTGATAGGGTTGTCATGTTGGAAATGTCTTTGCCTTGCTCTCTGGCCTTTTTTATTTGATCTAGAGCAGCAAGCTCTTTCATTCTGGCAGTCTAGGAATTAGGATTATTTTCAGGATCCTCAAAAGGAATAGGAGCTTCATATCTGTTAATGGTTTCAGGAGCAGCAGCAGTTCTTGATTCAACAATTTCTCTGAACTTATATGGGTAAGGACCTTGAGATGAGTCAAGTTGCCTTTGTCCTTCCCTTTGAGTTCTGTAGTCTCTTTGATTACCTCTATACTGTCCTCTTCTGGACTGATTGCCTCTTTGATAATGCCCTCTGGGAGGATATCTTTGAGATGGTTGAGAAGGGATTTGCTTTGGAGCCGAAGGTAGAGAAGCTGAGCCTCCACCTAATCCAGAATCTGGAGGAGGAGGAGGAGGCTGAAACTTAGAGGAGCCTTTCTCATACCTGTCAAATTTTCTCTTTTTCTTTAATGCCTTCAATTGATTTTTGGAGTATTGCATCCACGGCTCAGTAATTTGGCAATCATGCAATATATAGTAGGGTACATCATTTGAATCCTTGGCTTTTTCGAGAGGAACTCTTTTCAGAGCTTTGCTTCTTGCTTTTCTTTTCCTTACAATAGTACCATAAGAGTCATCAGATTCTGTTTGGAACTGATCACTTTCAGAACTTTGAGGTTGATCATACAGATCGTCGATCCTTCTGATATAATCTTCTTGATCTTTGAGCTTTTCAGAGACAGCAGGAGCAGGAGGAGAAGGTACAGCAGCAGAACAAACAGTATCAGCAGGAGCAGAAACATCAACAATCATATCATCAGCAGCAGAAATCTCAGCAGACAAAATAACAGTCATAACTTCATCATCAGCAGCAGCAGCACAAACAAAACCAACATCCACAGCTTTAAGAGAATTGACATAAGATTCAATTATACTGGGATCACATATTGAAAGAGGCACAATGGCCTTAGTAAAATCTTCAGCTTTCTGAACAGGAGCTGGTGCAATTTGATGGTATATAGAATCAAAACTACTCAGCAGTGACCTGAGGTCCACTATAAATAAAAGCACTGGAGCAGCAGTATCAGCAGCAGGCAATATAGCTGGAGGAGCAGCAGCAGCTTCAATAGCTTCATAAGGCATCTCCCCCTGGCTTGATGCAGACGGAGCTGGATCAAGGCACCTAAGTGAAGGATTGGCCTGCGGAGAAGAGAGAGCGGAGAGTCTGGAGGATAGCTCCTGAATGGACTTCTGGAGTGGAGCCAAGGAGGTCTCCAGCAAAGCCACTAGCTTGGGAGCCAGTAGCTCATATAGACTATCGGCCAGACTCGGGAGATCCACTTGCTCAAGAGAGACTTGAGTAGAGGTGAATGAAGATGTGGCTGGGACTGAAGAAGTGGCTGCACGACTTGAAGGTGAGAAAGGAGGGATGGATGGCTGGGATATAGGGATGGTGGATATGGATGGTATAGGAATGGAGATGGATGGTAAGAAAGAGGGTTGATCCAAAATGTCATACAACAATTGTTGGTAAGAGGAGGAGGATGGAGGATCAAGAGAGGAGGAGGGAAAATCATCCATGAAGGAATCATCCAGAATGGAAGAGTCAATTGATGGATAATAGAAAAGAGGGTGGAATGATTCTGAAATGGTGGCTGGAGGAGATGAAGAAGGTATTGAAGTGGTGATGGGGGAGGAGATGACAGGCTGAATGAGAGAAGAGGAAAGCAATGAAGAGACAAGGGGAGGAGGAGAAATAGGAGCAGAGGAGGAGGCAGGCAATCCCTCAAGAGATGTTGCAGGGGAAGAGACTGATAAAGTCCTTGTGCCTGAAGCAATTGTTACAGCAGCAGCCCTGCTGGGTCTGAGGATCTGCCTGTCCCACTTGCTGAATAGGGCACAGGATAGCCTCTTTGAAGCATTTATGTGCATCCCAGTTGAAATCAGCAATTCTGGGCACCTGGAGTGCAGAAATACTCCTAAAATCCTTCCAAAATTCACAGAAGACTTGCTAATCTTCTTCTTGATTGAGTTAAAGACGATTGTTCCCCAATCCACTTTCTTCCTGTCAACAATTGCACCCATCAAGTTCAACTGATACTGCGTGATTGTATCATGCGCCGAGTGCTTTGCCAAAAGCACTTTTCCCGTAATGTCGGCGAGAAATTGAAACTCAATAGCCAAATCCTTCTTCAATAATCTGTTAGGGTTCGCGGCAGAATAACCCATTCATTCTAACAACGAATTAACTTCCTCTCTAGACAAAGCGAAGGAATCAATTCCAAAACTGAGAGCAAACACTTCCGTTCAGGAGATTTGGGGATAGCAGTACCTTCGTTCCGCTGATTGTTTCGACAACAGTAGTCTCGTTCTCAACTGTTGCTGAAAACACCCATTCTTTAATCTCATTTGCTGCAATCTTAATTCTGGTTGACATCAACCGTACTAGCTGCTGGTCACGGCAAAGATTCAGAATGTCCTTGAAGCGCTGATCGCTTCCGTCGAAAGAGTCCATGTCGATGTCAAATCCTGTATCGAACTTCATTTTGGAGAGAATAACGACTGTCGCTGCCATCTATACCTGCAAAAGTTCAACAAACAAGACCAAGTGTAGAGAGTTTTGGAGGGAAGAAGAAAATTTGCAGAGAGAATGAAGGCTAAAGCGACGAACGGCGGCCGAAAAATGATTTTATATTAGGGTTAGACACGGAAAAGAAGAAACCGTCAAACTCCGTTCGAAGTTTTCGGCTGACGGGGAAACTGAAGAGTCTTTAATGACGTTGAACTCCGTTCAACGCTATTAAATAGCGTCGAGCTCAGCTCGATGGCGACTGGTCAGAAAATAGATAGACGCGCTATCTGAAAGCGATGAACTTCGGTCAACGTTTTTGGACAACGTGAACTCCGTTCGATGCTTTAGGGAAAAGCGTCGATCTCCGTTCGACGTCCGAGGCTAATAGGGAAAACTAAAGAGTCTTTAACTGCGTCAAACTCCGTTCAACGCTATTAAATAGCGTCGAGCTCAGCTCGACGGTGACTAGTCAGAAAGAAGAAACTAGCGCTAACTAAGGAAGCTGAACTTCGATCGACGTTTTTGTAGAACGTCGATCTCCGGTCGACGTTTTTTAAAAAACCTCGATCTCAGTTCAGAGACAAGATATATATTATAGACACTAGAAAATATAATATTTTTTAGCCTAGTCTTGGTCTGTTTTTAGCTTTTGAAATCTTGGGATTTAATTTAAACTTCCTCCATCTAGCATTCCTAACTGATTCAGGAAGAAGGTATGCTTCTTTTCATCCAATGGTTTGGTGAAAATATCTCCCCTTTGCAAATCAGTTGGAATATATTGAAGTTCAATTTTATTTTTCTCTACATTATCCCTTAAAAAGTGATGCCTAATCTCTATATGTTTTGTCCTACTATGGAGGACTGGATTTTGTGCTATAGAGATAGCACTAGTATTATCACAAAAAATTTTAGACATCTCTAAGTTGTAGTCATAGTCTATGAGCTGATTTTGTATCCACAATATTTGTGAACAGCAACTTCCTGCAGCCATATATTCAGCTTCAGCAGTTGAGATTGACACAGATGTTTTGCTTCTTACAAAACCAGGAGACAAGTCTGTCACCAAGGAACTGACAAGTTCCACTAGTGCTTTTCCTGTCTACTCTGCATCCAGCATAATCAGCATCTGAGAATCGAGTTAATTCAAATCCTGAGTCTTTTGGATACCAGAGTCCTAGATTTGGACAACTTTTTACATATCTAAGAATCCTTTTAACTAGAGTTAGGTGTGACTCTCTAGGGCTTACTTGGAATCTAGTACATATGCATGTAGCAAACATTATATCTGGTCTACTAGCTATAAGGTACAATAGAGAGCCAATCATTGCTCTATATATTGTCTGATCAACATGTTTGCCATGCTCATCAGCATCTAATACAGCATTGGTAGGCATGGGTGTTTTCATACAGGATGCCTCAGACATACCAAATTTCTTAACCAATTCTTTAGCATACTTGGTTTGGGAAATAAATATGCCTTCAGCATGTTGTTTTACTTGCAATCCTAAGAAGAAGGAGAGCTCACCCATGCTACTCATTTCAATTTTTGAATGCATCAGGTTAGAAAACCTTCTGCACAAATTTGAATCAGTAGATCCAAATATGATATCATCTACATAAATTTATACTAGTAGGGTATGGGACTTATGGGTTCTAATAAAAAGAGTTTGGTCTACTCTACCCCTTATAAAATCATTTTCCAGAAGAAAGCATGCTAGGGTCTCATACCATGCTCTAGGAGCTTGCTTGAGACCATATAATGCTTTATGCAATTTGAAAACATGATCAGGATAAGTTGAAGAGATAAAACCTGGAGGTTGTCTAACATAGACTTCCTCTTTGATGTCTCCATTGAGAAAAGCACTCTTCACATCCATCTGGTAGACCTTGAATCCCTTGTGAGCAGCATAAGCTAGGAATATTCTAATGGCCTCTAACCTTGCAACTGGTGCAAAGGTCTGGTCATAGTCTATTCCTTCTTGTTGAGAGTAGCCTTGAGCAACTAGCCTTGCCTTGTTTCTGACAATAACTCCTTGATCATACAGCTTGTTTCTGAACACCCACTTTGTTCCAACAATGGAGTGATCCTTTGGCTTAGGCACTAGTTCCCAAACTTTATTTCTTTCAAATTGATGCAACTCCTCTTGCATTGCAATGATCCAGTGTGGATCTTGCTCTGCATCTTGAATGGATTGAGGCTCAACTTGAGATAGAAAACAAGTGTGCATCAGGTTCTGGTTGACCTGATTTCGGGTTTGCACACCAGTTGAGATGTCTCCAATCACTTGGGAGATTGGATGATCTCTTGTTGTTACTAGATCAACAGGGGATGTTGATTGTTCACCAACCTGTGTTGTTGTTTCCTCTTGTGGAATAACAATTGGCTCTTCAGGATGATTTTCTTCAAGAGGTTGAACTTCTTCTTCATCATCACTGCTCTCATTCTTTTGCTGAATAGGTTGAGTGGTTGTATCCTCTTCTTTAACCTGTAATCTGTCCATACTTTTGAAATAGAGTGTACCTGCAAAGGTTCTATGGTAGAAGTAGACTTCTCCTTATAACACATGTTAGTCTCATCAAAAGTAACATGAACAGATTCTTCAATTTTACAAGAAGATTTATTATATACCCTATAAGCCTTGCTGATCATGGAGTATCCCAGAAACACTCCTTCATCAGCTTTAGCTTGGAATTTTGCTAAATACTTCTTGTCATTATTATGAATATAACAAGTACAGCCAAAAATTTTAAAATAATCTACTTTAGGTTTCTTCCCTTTGAGCAATTCATAGGGAGTCTTACCCTTCAGTTTATGTATTAAACTTCTATTCAACACATAGTTGGAGGTGTTCACTGCCTCAGCCCAAAAGGATAGAGGTAGGTGAGCATCTGTCAACAATATAGTAGCAGATTCAATTAGGGTTCTATTTTTCCTTTCAGCTACCCCATTTTATTGAGGAGTTCTAGTGGCTGAGAAAGTGTGCCTGATCCCTTCACTTTGACAGAACTCTTGCATAAGAAGAGAATCAAACTCTGTCCCATGATCACTTCTGATCAGGGCAATGTGAGTGTTGAACTCAATCTGTATGCATTTGAGAAACTCTGTCAAACACTTAAAGTTATCAGACTTCTTCCTCAGAAAGAATACCCAAGTGAATCTAGAGAAGTCATCTACAATCACTAAAGCATAAGATTTCCCTCCTAAGCTTTGTACTGTAATGGGTCCAAAAAGGTCCATGTGTAGCAGATACAAAATCCTAGGTGAATCACTCTTATTAAGTGACTTGAAGCTATTTTTAGTTTGCTTGCCTAATTGACAAGCCCTACAGAGTCCTTCTTTCTTGTAGGGGCCAGAAGGTAGTCCTCTAACAAGGTTGTCCTTGGAGAGCCTAGCAATGGTTCTAAGGTTTAAATGTCCTAATCTTTTATGCCATAAATCATTTGGCTTGCATACTGAATTGAATAAACAAATGTCTGTATGGGCTGAAAGAAAATTTACTAGATAGATGTTACCTTTCCTTTTACCTATTAACACAGTTGTGTTATTTTCTGACTTGATCTTGCACAGGGATTTGTTAAAGGTCACTTTATATCCTTCATCACATAGCTGACTGATGCTTATCAGGTTATGCTTCAGTCCTTCAACATATGCCACTTTCTTGAAAGTGACTGAGCCTTTCTGAACAGCACCATATCCTTTGGTTTGGCCAAAATTTGAATCACCAAAAATCACTTTGGGTCCAAGTTTGGTTATGAAGGATGATAGGTTCTCCCTGTTCCCTGTCATGTGCTTTGAGCACCCACTATCCAGATACCATTGTTGGTTAGATACTGGATAGGTCTTCACCTGCACATAAACAATTTATTTGTTTTGACCCAGTTTACCTTGGGCCTAGGTTGATAGCCTTTAAAATCTGAAATGAAAGACATCCCAGGTTGACTCTTATAACCCTCAGGAAGATATCTCCTAGGAGGTACTATCCATTCAGTATAAGGGTTGAAACATTGGGATGCAGGACTTCTAGGATTTAATTTAGATTTGCTTATGAAGGCATGTTCACGGCTCTGAGCTCCGTTCGGAGATCGTCGAGCTGAGGTCGACGTTCCTGGGTTAGGATCGTCGAGCTCTGTTCGAAGATCGCCAGTGCTGAGCTTCAGAGTCCAGAAAGCGTTGAGCTGAGTTCGACGTTTCAGCCTTATGTCGTCGAGCTCTGTTCGAAGCTCGTCGACCTCTGCTCGACGCAATTTCTGCTGAACCATGATTTTCTTTGGCAGATCAGCATTCTTCCTAGCTACCTTTACTACTCCCTTCCCTTTATCAGAGACAAATTTGATTGGAGTAGTTAATATTGTAGGTTGGCTGGATGAAGCACCCAAGCCCAGTGTACTATTGAATCTAGAGTTCACTGTGCATGTGATGTCCATTAGTCTGATACTTCTCCCATTGAGGGATTCTTCAAACTTTTTGGCTTTTGACAGTTCACTTTTCAGTGAAGCTATCTCCTCCCTACAGCATTCCAACTCCTCAGAGAGTTTGAGGTTCTCTGATTTTATAGTGCTATGCTCAGATAGTTGTTTTCTGAGGGAAGTGATTTCCTTCTCAGACTCCAACCGATCTAGGCATAGTACCTTAAACTCATGTTTAAAATCCTCAGAACTGAAATCAAATGAATTGATTACCTGATCTTCTTCTAGTTGAGCTTCTGAATCTGATTCTGACTCTTCTGCTTCTGAGTCTGTTTGAGAGGCATTGATAGCCATCATGCAGAATTCCTTTTCATCAGCATCATCCTCATCATCACTAGAGCTGGATGAGGCTTTAAAGTCCTCTTCAGTTTCACTCCATGTCTCAGCAATAAATCCCTTCCTTGTATGTTTGTTCTTGCTGAAGGAGGGTTTGTCTGAGTTGTTCTTTCTGAAGTCTTTTTCCTTTCTTCTTTCTCTTCTATCTTTCTTGTCCTTGTTCTTATTTTCTGGACAGTCAGGCACAATATGGCCTGGTTTCCTGCAAGCAAAACATATGATTTCTTTATTGTTATTTGATTTATCATACCTTGGTTTATCATGACCCTTGTATGATCTCTTTCTGAAGTCTTTTCTGGCCATCTTGTAGAATCTTTTGGCCAGTAGACTTAGGAGCTCATCATTTCCTGTAGCTTTATCTTCAGGCTCCTCTTCAGCAGCTTTGAAGGCTATGGTCTTTTCTTTCCTTGTGACTGGAGAAGTAGCCTTTTGTTCTTCTTCTCTATTTTTAATGAGCAGCTCATAGGATTTGAGCTTGCCCAGGAGAGCTTCAGTGGTAATCTCATTTAGACTTTTGGCATCTTTGATTGGCCAGATTCTTGAATCCCAAGTGCTGGGGAAGCACATTAAGATTTTGTCATTCAGCTCAGTCAATGAGATTTCTTTATCCAAAGTCTTTAACTCATTGACAATCAGACTTAGTCTATTGTACATGTCAGCCACTGATTCAGCTTCTCCCTTTTTGAAGTTCTCATATTGGCTTATCAGATGGGATCTCCTGTCTTTCCTTTCATCAGCAGACCCTGAGATAATTTCAGAGAGCTTGTCTTAAATTCCTTTGGCTGAGTTGCAGTCAGCTACCTTCTGAAATATCTCATCAGACATTGTCTGAGCTAAGATGTTCATGGCCTTTGCATCTGCAGTTTTCCATTTCTTTATGTCTGCATCTGTTCCTGAGGGAGGTGACACAGTACTTGTACTTGTGGTTTCTGGAGGTGTTGGGCACACTGTCAAAACAGAATTAAATATATCCTCATCAATAGAATTGATATAAAGTTTAATCCTTGCCTTCCATAGTGCAAACTTGGAAAGGTTGCACACTAGAGGTCAGGTTCTTGCATAATCTTTGTTCTGTACCATGTCTATATAAATAGATAGATATAGTACAACTAATAACAAGCCTCTATAGAAGGTTGATCTTTTTCAGAGATCTTTTGCTTGTTATTTATTGTTGATTACTGTTCATACATGCCTAGTTTAAATGTGTTAATACTTATATATATGAACTGATATACAATAATGCTCTCGCCACTTGAATGTTGATAGATAATACTGTTATATTGAGCTCCAGCTTCTCTTTCTCCACTGGGTTCCTAAGAGCTACTAGAGTGAGCGGATGTGATAGTCACATAGTCTTTATGACGAACGGTTGCTATTGTAACACCTCGAACCGTCAAGAAGAATATAATAAGGGGTCTGGCCGGGGCCCCAGAAAATGTCACCTGGCTCCACAAACAGGCGGAGAATTGTCTACCTTGCTAAATTATATCATACAACCCAAGTCGAATCCTAACACAGAGCATTCTAGCAGAACTTAGATATCTGTTTGATCTAGTTGTATAGTTGACGACAAAGTCGTCAAGTTAGAATGTGTCTAAGGGCTTAGACAACTTAGGTCGATCTGAAGCTGACGACCATTCAAGATCAGGAATCAAAGCTGAGACAAATGTTAAAAATAGTCGACCTAAGCTCAGCGTCGACTATCGTGGAGCTTAGATCGACAAAGCTTTGTCGATCTAAGCTTAGATCGACGCTCTGATGCTAAGCTTAGATCGACGCTTTGTCGATCTAAGCTTAGATCGACAAAGCTTTGTCGATCTAAGCTTAGATCGACAAAGCTTTGTCGATCTAAGCTTAGATCGACAAAGCTTTGTCGATCTAAGCTTAGATCGACAAAGCGTCTGTTGCTGAGCTTAGCAATCGATGCTTTGTCGTCAAGCTTAGATCGACAAAGCTTTGATCTTCAAGCTCCACGATAGGTCGACGCTCTGTTGCTGAGCTTAGATCGACGCTTTGTCGTCAAGCTTAGATCGATGCTTGAATGTCTGGGGGTCAAGCTTAGATCGACGCTCTAAGTTGCTAAGCTTAGACACATTCAACTTGCTTTGTCGTCAACTATACAACTAGATCGACGATTTCTAAGTTCCCTAGAAGCTCTGTGTTAGATCGACTATTTTGTATGATATAATTTAGCAAGGTCGACGATTTCTGCCTGTTTGTTAGCCAGGTCGACATTTTCTGGTGAGCCTCAGGTCGACGCTTTTTCCCTGAGTTCCGACGGGTCGACGTTTTCTGTTACAAAGCTAACCGTTCGTCATAAAGACGATTTATGTCCAACTATCAGGTCGATCCGCTCCTTCTGTAGCTGTTAGGAACCCAGTGGAGAATCAGAGAAGCAGGTTGAGTCAATATACAACAGTACTAAACCATTCACTAGTTGGCGAGAGCATTATTGTACAGTTCATATACACCTAAGTATTAACACATTTAAACTAGGCATGTATGAACAGTAATCAACAATAAATAATGGCAGTCTATGCTAACAACACATTAATCATAAGGATAGAAATTAACTTAACTTATAAAATGCCCAAAAAATTTATAAGTTAAGGGTCGGGTACATCAAGTAACTCATCATATAAAAATGCCCATACAAATTTATATGATGAGGATCTTATGCGGTGCAATGCAATGTTATGATATGAATGCAATATGATGACTCGCCCATGCTCACACACACACTCACTGTTATGCCCACATAGACTTGTAGTTCCTAATTTTCGAGCAGGTAGATAACCTCTCAGGCATCATCCGCCGTGGCCAAACGGTGACAGTAGAGCGGACATCTCAACCACTAGGCGGGCATCCATACAATACCAAGCCTAGGCCTCTGTATGCCTCAATGCTAAGAATACAACAGTGGAGCCCCTATGTACTACGGCTCAGAGGGATACAACAGTCGGGAGATATGCATCCATACAATACCAAGCCTAGGCCTCTGAAACTTGAAACCTGGGCTGCAAATATCACAAAGACAAACAAACTCTGCAGCAAAATATTCTATAAAAGGGATAAACCTTTTTCAAAGAAGCTGTCCACTGGAAGCAATCTGATAATAAAGGTAGCTAAATAAAATCACATCAGAGGACCAAACTCTTTATAGCACCGAAGGAAGACTTTTCAGTCTAACTCCCATCGCTATAAAAGACGATTGACAGCAGAGCCCTAAAGTAAACCTACATTGTCAACTAATGTTGGACAAACAACTTTATCTGAAAAGATTTGTTTACTTGTCTTTTTAGATGGAGCAGATATTGACCCATGGAAATATTATCATATGGTCAAGGTTAGTTGTCTAACTGAAATAGAGTTCCCAGCTTATGCCAGATAATGTATTAATTTGGTTAAGTAGAATAAATAAATACAAAATAAAAAGTTCGTTCAAACTATGAAAACGTCGAACGACCGCTCGGACTATCGTCGACTGAAGAACTGTTCGACGATCGTCGAACTATCGGACAGATAGCTCAAACGATCCAGATAGTCTGAACTATCAAAGGAGATAGTTCGAACTATCTGTTGATAGTTCGAACTATCAGAAGATAGTCGAGCTATCAGATAGTTCGACCTATCTGCTTGGATAGTTCGAACTATCAATACAAAACCGATAGCTCGACCTATCAACAGATAGTCACTATCAACGCAGAATAGATAGTCGACTATCAACGTTGTTTGATAGTCGAACTATCAAAGAACGACAGATAGTCGAACTATCAACTTTGTTCTGATAGTTCGAGCTATCAGATAGTTGAACTATCAAAGCAGATAGTCGAACTATCTGTTTTCCCAAGGGAAAACAGATAGTCGACCTATCAACATTGATAGTTCGAACTATCAGAACAAAGCAGATAGTCGACCTATCAACAGATAGTCGAGCTATCAAACAACGCAGATAGTCGACCTATCAAACAGATAGTCGAGCTATCTGTTGATAGTTCGAACTATCTGTTCAAGCGTTGATAGTTCGAACTATCACAGCACACATTGATAGTCGAACTATCAACGGTTTTGCTTTGATAGTCGAACTATCCACGCATGTTGACAGAACGTCGAGCAACTGATAGACGATCGTCGAACAGTTAGTCGACGATAGTCGAGCGGCGTTCTGACCATAGTCGAACGAACAAACTACTTAACCAAATTCTTATCTGTGATAAGTTCTGGGAACTCTACAGCTAGACAACTAACCTTGACCATAGATAATTGGGTCAAGAGACTAAAAAGACAAGACTAAACTCAAATCAAACTAGGGTACCAACAATAGTGTGGCAGGTTTAAGGGCTCTCCAATCTGTCATAGCGATGGGAGTTCGATGGATAGACCTTGGGCGGTTGGGCTTCGGTCCTCGGATGCTCATCTCCGAGGGCTCCTTCCGTTCCAGTGGACGTTGTTCTATTTGGTCCTTTTTATTTTGTATTTATTTACGCTCCCATTTAAGGCTAATTCCATACATTATCTGGCATTTTATTATACCAGTTGGGTTGTGATAATATTTCCAGTGCAATATCTGCTCCGAGATCTCTTGCCTGAGCAAATCTTTTAGTACATAGGGGCTCCACTGTTGTATTCTTAGCATTGAGGCATACAGAGGCCTAGGCTTGGTATTGTATGGATGCCCGCCTAGTGGTTGAGATGTCCGCTCTACTGTCAGTCCGTTTGGCCACGGCGGATGATGCCTGAGAGGTTATCTACCTGCTCGAAAAGTCTTAGGAACTACAAGTCTATGTGGGCTATAACAGTGAGTGTGTTTCTGTGTGAGCATTTGCGCGAGTACATCATATTGCATTCATATCATAACATTGCATTGCTTCCTGCATAAGATCCTCATCATATAAATTTGTATGGGCATTTTTATATGATGAGTTACTTGATGTACCCGACCCTTAACTTATAGAATATTTTGCTGGGCATTTTATAAGTATAAGTTAATTGTCTATCCTTGTGATTAATGTGTTGTTAGCATAGACTGCCAGGTTTCCAAATAAATCAGTCATATTCTTCTTCGACAAACAGTTCAAATTGAAAAGAGCCGTTGCTTGTTGCTGCTATAAAAGGAATCCTTTGGAGAAGGATTTCAGCTAGCTAACCAGTTATTCTGAGAGTTATTCAATTAGCATTCAAGCTTTCATCAAGACCAAGTTTAACTGCTCTCAGCAATCTTTATTCAACTGAGAAGTGTTAAGCTCTTCTGCTCTTCTTCAACCTGAGTTCTCCTGCTTCCAGGAAGTTCAGACTCAGAGTTCTTTTGAAGAAGAAGAAGAAGAAGAAGATAGCTGCTAGAAGATTTCTATTTTATATTTTATATCTTCTTGTAGTTTTTCCTTCATTTTTACTGAAGAGTTTCTGCACTGAAGCAAGACTTCACTTGGACGTTCTTTGAGCCAGGGGGAGCCTTGATTCTTTTAGAGCTCTCTAGCTCAGTGCAAGTCTTTGTGCTTCTCTAATCTATTGTAAAATAGAGAAGACTTTTTAACCTTCTTTCCCCCTCCTGTACAGGGTTATTACTCCCTTCAAAAGTATCCCTTGGTGGCAGGGCACCTGATCAAAAACCTGTTGTTGGTTTTTAGACACCTGATCAAAAGTCTAAAGGGTTTCTAGATCTACCTGAAGTAGATCTTGTGGTGGCAGGGCACCTGATCAAAAACCTGTAGTGGATTCCTACCTTGTTGGTAGAAGAGTGGACGTACCCAAGTTGTTTGGGGAACCACTATAAATTCCTTGTGTCGTCTGGCTTGCTTAATTTAATGACTTGCATTGTGGCTGTGATTAGATATAACTAGGTTTGCTAGTTGCTGATTAGGTTTTCCAAGCCTTAACTGTAATTATAGTTAGCTTGAGTTTGTGCACAATACTTGTGTTAAGCTTTAGGGTTATCTCCTTATCTATAATCTTTTCATTCCGCATTTCACTCCAAGGGAGTTGGGTAGACTATTAAGTTTTGTCTAGTGCAAAATTTGATAACTCTATTCACCCCGCCTCTAGAGTAGTATCTATCCCTTCACTTTCAATTGGTATCAGAGGGAGGTTGACTGACTGAATAGGCTAACACCTAAGTCACAAGATCCTGATAGATACCAAAGTTTATAGATATTCACTATCACTATCATGGCCCAGTCCAAGGATTATTCTAGCACCAGACCTCCAGCATGCAACTTAGCTAAGTTTGGCATCTGGAAGGCAAGGATCAAATTATATATAAATTCTATTGATGAAAGTATTTTAGCTTCTATTTTGTCAGGACCCCCAAGAGCACCTGCTGCTACTTCTGCCTCATCATCTGATATGAGTGCAGTGCCTCCTCCAGACTACAATGATGAGTATAAGAAGGCAAAGATAGCAGATGCCATGGCGATGAACATTCTGGCTCAGACAATGTCTGATGAGGTATTCCAGATGGTTGCTGACTGCTCTTCAGCAAAATCAATGTGGGATACACTGAACTAGATTGTAGCTGGTTCAGCTGATGAAAGGAAGGACAGAAGGTCCAACCTTATCTCACAATATGAAAACTTCAAGAAAACTGATGCTGAATCAGTTGAAGCCATGTATACAAGGCTCAGCTCAATCATCAATGAGCTGAGGACCCTTGACAAGGACATTTCATTGACAGAGGTCAATGATAAGATTCTTATATGCTTCCCTAGCACATGGGATCTGAGGATCTGGCCCATCAAGGAAGCCAGAAGTACAACAGAGATCTCAACAGAAGCTCTTCTCGGCAAGCTCAAATCCTTTGAGCAAGTGCTGAAGACAAGGGAAGCAGAAGCTGAAGCAAAGACCCCTACTCCAACAAGAAAAGAGCAATCTCTAGCTCTTAAGGCTGCTGATGCTTCTGAAGGCAGCCAATCCAATGAGGAGCTAATGGCATTATTTGCCAAGAGGTTTCTCAAGATGGGGAGAAAGGAATTCAGAAAGAAGTCTTCACGCTATGAAGACAAACCAAGGTATGACCGTTCACCTGCTAAAGAAATTATCTGTTATGGTTGCAGGAAACCTGGACATATCTTACCAGATTGTCCAGAGGAGAAGAACAAAGATAAGAGGAAAGAAAAGGAACAGCACAGGAAGCACTCCAAGCCATCCTCCTACAAGAACAAGAAGAAGGAGAGAGGTTTCATTGCTGAAACCTGGAGTGATTCAGATGAGGAATCTTCCTCCTCAAGCTCCAGTGAGGATGAGGAAGAGAAGAAGGCAAAGGAAATTTGCCTGATGGCAATAGATGCCTGCAGCAATCACTCAGCTGCAGAGATTTCAGACTCAGAGGAAGAAATGCCAACAGAAGATGAGGTACTATCTTCTTATGGTTTCACTTCTGTAGAATTCAAATTAGATTTTAAATCTTTATGCTTAGATTTAATTAGTTCTGAAAAAGAGATTAAAGAACTTAGACATAGGCTAGCTGAATCAGAAATCATATCTACTGAAAATATTAAGTTAAAGGAAGATCTCACTAATTATAGTGAAGAAATTAAGTTTCTTAAAATTGAGTTAGCTAAATCTAAGAGGTTAGAAGAATCTCTAAATGGTAGAAGCCTTAAGTTATTAGAAATAACCAGCATGACTAACACTAGGTCAGGAAATAACAATCTAGGCTTAGGAGCTTCTCCCAGTGAACCCCCAGTTATTCTTAAAAATAATCTTTCAACTCCAGTGAACTTCATTTCAGCTAGTGGAATGAAGAACACTGAGCAAGTAAACCAAGTTAATAAAACTTTAAATAAAGCTAAGAGAGAGAAAAGAAAACAATTTTTTAAGGAAATACAAAGAGCGTCGAACGCTGCTCGACGATCGGAAGCTCAATGGTCGAACGAAGCTCGACGATCTGAGCGCCCATCGTCGAACGTCGATCGATGTTTTCAATATGATTTTCAAAATCATCATCAAACTCGTAGAAACCTAAATGAAAATAGAAACCCTAGGTTTGTTGACCCATCATTTGCATGGAGAATCCCACCTAGGAGATCTCACCCATTAGGTTATCATCCTCAGCCTGCATTTTCATTTATTTCTAGCTTCTCTTATGTGAAAAACAAGGGACCCAAGGTTACCTGGGTCCACAATGTCTAAATGAATTTCTTGCAGGTGAAGGCCTATCCTATCACTCAAAATAAGTGGTATTTGGATAGTGGATGCTCCAAGCATATGACAGGAAATAAAAATCATCTGTCAAAATTCAAAGCTAAGCTCGGCCCAAAGGTTATCTTTGGAGATTCAAGCTGTGGTCAGACAGAAGGCTATGGCAGGATCATAATTGGAGATGTTACTTTCAAAAGAGTTGCATATGTGACTGGACTGAAGCACAATTTGATCTCAGTCAGCCAGCTATGTGATGCTGGCTACCAGGTTTCATTTTCTAACTCTTCTTGTAATATTACTTTAAATAATAATGTTTTTTAGTAGGCATTAGATTAGGTAATATTTATTTAGTAGATTTCAATTCAACTCATTCTGAAATCTGTTTATTTAATGAAGTAACAATTAATAATAATTCTTTGTGGCATAAGAGGCTTAGTCATGTTAACCTTAAAAATATATCTAGGTTATCTAAACACAACCTTGTTAGAGGTTTACCTTCTTGCCCCTACAAGAAGGAGAGCTTATGCAAGGCTTGTCAGCTAGGCAAGCAAACCAAGAATTCTTTTAAATCAGTAAATAAAAGTGATTCTCCTAAAATCTTGTACTTATTACATTTGGACCTTTTTGGCCCAATAAATGTACAGAGTTTAGGAGGGAAGTATTACACCTTTGTCATTGTAGATGACTTCTCTAGGTTCAGTTGGGTTTTCTTTTTGAGAACTAATGCTGATAACTTCAAAGCCCTTACAGACTTTCTATTATGTGTGCAGACTGAGTACTCTACTCATGTGGCCTTGATCAGAAGTGATCATGGTATTGAGTTTGACTCTCTTCTCATGCAAGAATTCTGTGAGAGAGAAGGTATCAAACATAGCTTCTCAGCTCCTAGAACTCCCCAACAAAATGGGGTTGTTGAAAGGAAAAATCGAACACTCATTGAAGCTGCTAGCACATTGTTGGCAGATGCTAATATGCCTCTTTCCTATTAGGCAGAAGCTATTAGTACAGCCAATTATGTCTTGAATAGAAGTCTGATACACAAGCTTAAGTGTAAAACTCCTTATGAGTTGCTTAAAGGAAAGAAATCCAAAATTAATTATTTTAGAGTATTTGGTTGTGTAGTGTACATTCATAATAACAATAAAGAATACCTTAGAAAATTTGAAGAAAAAGCTTCAATGGAAATTATGCTTGGATATTCCCAAGTAAGCAAAGCTTATAGGGTTTATAACAAATCAACCTGTAAAATTGAAGAATCTGTGTATGTATCTTTTGATGAGTCTCAGATGTTTTAAAAGGAGAAGGAAAATTCTCCTTCCTCCAGTTCATTGCAGGTACCTGATGCTACTCAAGAGATTCTTCAACTATCAACTCTTCAGATCACTGAATCAGACAGTGATGAAGACATTGTAGAAGCTGTTGTTGTTCCACCAACAGTAGATCAAATTCCTCCTGATGAATTAATCCCAACTGTTGCTGAAGATCACATCCCACCTGCTGATATTGTCACACTTAGAGATCACCCCACATCTCAAGTGATTGGAGACATATCAGCTGGTGTTCAAACAAGACACCAATTAAGACAGGATGTGAGGCACGCTTGTTTCCTCTCACAGGTTGAGCCCCTCACCTTTAAAGATGCTGAGCTAGATCCCCACTGGATCATTGCTATGCAAGAGGAACTCAATCAGTTTGAGAGATGTAAAGTTTGGACTTTGGTTCCAAGACCTAAAGGCCAACTGATCATAGGCACCAAGTGGGTGTATAGAAACAAGTTGGATGCAAATGGAATTATTGTAAGGAATAAATCTAGGCTTGTAGCTCAGGGCTATAGACAGGAGGAATGTATAGATTATGAACAAACCTTTGCTCCTGTTGCAAGGCTAGAAGCAATTAGGATCTTCTTGGCCTATGCAGCCTACATGAAGTTTAAGGTCTTTCAGATGGATGTCAAAAGTGCATTCCTAAATGGTGAGCTTAAGGAAGAGGTGTTTGTTGAAAAACCACCAGGGTTTGTTTCTTCAACTCAGCCCTCACATGTATTCAAGTTGCAGAAAGCTCTTTATGGGCTAAAACAAGCACCCAGAACCTGGTATGAGACTCTAGCTAGTTTCCTGTTAGAGCACAACTTTACTAGGGGAGTAGTTGATAGAACCCTTTTTGTCAAGCACCACAAGGACACAATCCTGTTAGTTCAAGTGTATGTGGATGATATTATATTTGGTTCCACTGATCCCAAACTTTGCAAAAGGTTCTCCGACCTGATGCACTCTAAGTTTGAGATGAGTAGTATGGGTGTGCTGTCTTACTTTCTTGGTCTCCAAGTTAAGCAAGATGATGATGGTATCTTCATCTCCCAATCCAAATATGCCAAGGAATTGGTAAAGAAATTTGGGATGGCTGATGCTTCAGCAATGCCTACACATATGGCTACTAATGTAGTTATTGATTCTGATGATCACGGCAAGCCAGTTGATCAAAAGAATTATAGGGCCATTGTTGGTTCCCTATTATATTTAACTGCAAGTAGGCCTGATATAATGTTTGCTACATGCCTCTGTGCTAGATTCCAGGTCAACCCCAAGGAATCTCATCTGATTCTTCTAAAGAGAATCTTGAGATACCTGAAGGGATGTCCAAATCTAGAACTTTGGTACCCAGCTGAGTCAGAATTTGAATTGATTGGATATTCTGATTCTGATTATGCTGGTTGCAGAGTTGACAGGAAGAGCACCTCAGGAACTTGTCAGTTCCTGGATAGAGATTGGTCTCTTGGTTCTGTAAGAAGCAGGCTTCTGTCTCAACTTCAACTGCAGAGGCTGAATATATAGCAGCTGCTAGTTGTTGTTCACAGATCCTGTGGATTCAAAACCAGCTTGTAAATTATGGTTACTCACACAAGAACACCAAAATCATGTGTGATAGTACCAGTGCTATCTCAATTGCACAAAATCCAGTGCACCACTCTAGAACGAAGCACATTGAGATTCGGCACCATTTCCTGAGAGATTGTGTGGAAAAGAACAAGATTTGTCTTGAGTTCATATCCACAGAGTTTCAGAGAGGTGATATATTCACCAAGCCCTTAGATGAACAGAAGCATCTGTTCTTTTTGGTTCAACTAGGCATGATAAATGGAAGAGACTAAGTGTGACTATATTTGCCAATGTTGAAACTTGTTTGAAGATCGTCGAACGATGCTCGAAGATCGTCGAACGGATCAAGCCCATCGTCGACCTATGGTTGATGAAAGCTTGTCTGTTTGAAGATCGTCAACTGGTGTTCGACCATCGTCGAACAAGTCGAGCTCATCGTCGATCTCTGGACGAAGACAGCTTGTTGTGTGAGAAGCCAGAATTAGTCGAACGATTGCTCGACTACTCTGCTTCTGGACCGATCGTCGAACGACCGTTCGACCATCATGTCCAGTATCTTTTAAATAGATCGACTATCTCCGGTCTAATATAAAGCCGATAGTCGACCTAGGTTAAAAGATCTTTGCTTATATCGTCGACGGAGAGCGTCTTTTCGTATTCCGTCGTCGTGCTTGCTCTGTCTCTTTTCTCTGCCGATTCGTCTTCTCCGTTCCTCTCGCGCCTTCTCCAGCAAATCGATGGCGATTTCTCCAGCGCTCCTCGCAGTAGTCAAGTTTGACGCAGGTTTCAGCGTGGATTTTGATGCATTCAGTTGCTGTGAACCAGATATCGTGGAAATTTTCCAGCTATGCAAAGATCAAGGATTGGAAAGGCTAATGTCTACAAGGATCAAGTTAAATATCCCAGAAATAAAGGAATGGGCATTTACTTCATCTTCTACTGAAGATTCAATGACAGGATCTATTGGCGGAGTAGAGGTAATTTTGACTCCCGCCATCTTGACTGATTTATTTGGAATGACTAATGGCGAAGAAGAATATGAGCAAGATGCTCCAGAATTTGGAAGAATGTTGATTGAGCTGGGACATGCAGAAGGCATTCCCTCGAAGCTGCTCAAGGTAAATTTTCCTTTTAAGATTAAATTTCTTGCTGAGATTGTCGGAAAGGTGCTGCTAGGCAAACACTCTGCCCACGATAACATTATTAGACAACAATTTGCACTAATGTGTACAATTGTCAACAAGAAAAGGATCAATTGGGCAGGTGTTCTGTTTGACTTGATAAGGAAGAAGAATAGCAAGAAGGATGTTACCCTAGGCAGGGTTATTGGGATTTTTCTGAAGGAAAGATATCCTCATCTGCTTGTTTCAGCTGCTACCACCATTAATGCCAGCAAGAAGATGGATCCCAACTTGTTCTCAAAGTGGAAGAGGACATTCCTGAAGCCAGCTCCTGCAGGGGCTGCTCCAGCTACATCTGAGAGCACAAGGACTGACTCTGTCGCTCCACACCCTCAAGAAGTTGGCTCAGCTCCTTCATCTATTCCTTCATCTTCTTCTGCTTTGCCCTCTACTGCAGCTGAAGTTCCTTCAACTTCAACTACAGTACGACATTCTGCCTCTCCTCCTGCATCTTCTCACCCAACTAATCTTGCTGGGACTTCTCAACCCAGCTTTGATCTGTTGGCGTCTGATATTTCCTCTCTAGTTCATTCTCCCATTCCAACTCCTCCTCACTCACCTTCTCCACATCATTCTCCAGTTAACTCTCCAGTTAACTCTCCAGTTCGATCTCCAGTCCTCACCACATTTCATCCTGCCACATCAACCATTTCTGCTGCTCCTCCATCCACTGCAGTTCCACCACCTTTTGAAATTACTCCAGAATTTATTTCCAGCATTGTGGAGTTAATTACCCCTTCAATCAAAATCATGATTGAAGAGGCAATTGCTCCACTTGCTTCCTCCATTGCTTCTTTGACTGATGCCATCAAAATTCTCTCTAACTCTGCTGAGCCCTCTTCATCCAGGGGCCTGGTTTCAGTTCCCACTGAAATCAGGCAGGGGGAGATGTTCAATAAAGATGTCTCTGAGCAGCTCCCAGCCTCCCCTCCAGCAGCTCAACTTGCAGTATCAGAAAAAGTAGCAGAAGTTTCAGCTCCTCCTCCATCTGAAAAAGAAAAAGAAATATCTGATGCAGTAATGATGACTGAATTTGTTGTAAAATTTTACCTGGAAGAAGCCTCAACTCCCTTAGTTGCCCTGTTCCTAGAAGGAATTATCACTTCCTTTCTAGATGATTTATGGGAGTTAGGTCACCCTGAAGAAAATCCTGAAGGTATGTCTCTTTTCCAATTTGTAGATTACTTAATTGATAAGTTAGTATGGGAATATCTGGAAGGAATGACTAGATGTCATTTAGCAAGATTTTACTCCTAATCCTACAGATTTAATGGAAGAAGTAGATATTGTTAAAGAGCCTGAACCTGTATCAGCTCCTGATATCAAAGTGGCTGTAGAGCAAGCAGTGCTATCTGAGGCTGTAGAGCCTGTTCTAGTTCCTGAAGCTGCTGAACTTGCGCAGCAAGCAGTGCTATCTGAACTGGTCCCTACGACAGTTCCTGAGCGTCAAGAAATGGATCCTGAAAGCCAAGTTGAAAATAAAGATGACACCCCAAAACTGAGTTTGGAAGAAGAGAAAGCAAAAGCTGCTTGGCAACAAAGAGCAAAGGCTGATTTGGAAGAGAAAGAAAAAGCTTGGCAAGCTGAAAAATCTACAGTATGGGATGATTCCCCTGGTTTAGATTTGGATACTCTTCTGGCACAGGATGCCATGGAAGAAGAGAAGGAGAAAGCTGCCCTGAAAGAAAAGGAAAAGGCTGTATCAGAAGCCAATGATCCATATGATCATCCTCCCTCATCTCATTCTGAGGATGAAGATGATTCAGATCTGTCTGAGGATTCTAAGAAAAAGAAAGCTGCAAAGAGGAAAAGAAAAGCTGTATCTCCTCCTCCTCCCCATCCCGATAATGACACTCCTTACTACATTCTGAAAGGGATTGATCCTAAATCCAAAGAGTTCCAGCACTGGATGTGGTTCTCTAAGAACCAGCAAAAGGAGAGGAAGAAATCAAAGAGGTATGATAGTCCTGCTCCCAGATGGACTCCCAGAGGTCCTCCTCCTCCACCTCCCGGTGCAGGAGCCTCTAGCAATATTTCAGCAAATCCATCTGCCCCTTCTGACAAATCTGCACCTTCTCAGCCTCCTTCAAGGAGAAGTTCTTAAAGCCATCAAGGTAAATCATATTCTGGATATCAAAGACATGATGCTGAGGTAAAAGAGCAAGTAAAGGAGGTGGTCTATCAAAAGCCAACATTTTCACCCCCTCCTTCACCCAAGAGAAAAGCTTCACCTGCTGCTAAAGACACTTCAAAGAGTAAAAGAACTGTTTTCTCAGAAAAATCCAGTAAGAAGTTTGCTGAGTTTGCTCCTCCGTCATCTCTTGTTATTCAAGAAGTTAAAGATCCAGCTGAAAGTTTATTAGATCTGTCTACCAAGTTTAAAGTTGTGAAGCCAATAGATACTACATCTGAAAATAAGTATGAAAGTCAAGAGTTAGATCCTGATTTCAGGATGGCTCGTTTTCTAGAGCTTGTTGGCTCAGCCTAGATAAAGAAAGCTAAGGCTGAAGGAAAAGATTCTGCAGGATTTACTACAATGTCAAAATTCAGAATGAAGGAACTTGATAAAATCCAGGTTAGTCCTGAGGTATTTGACCCTTCTAAATACATGGAAAAGCATCCAGAAGCAGTCGTCCCAAGGGCATCAGAACTAAAAATTATTGGTGTACAAGATCTGAAGATGTCTAAGAAAGAAGCCATAGATCCCTTGAGGAAAGTATCTTTTGTTCCTAGCTCTTCTGATCCCAAACCTGATTCTGTAGATCCTTAATTTTGATTGACTGTTATATATATCTGACTGATTGTTAATTGCCAGTTAGTTGTTTAAATATTTCCTGTATTGATTTTATTGTTCTATAGCTAGCTCTGTGTTTTAGTTTTTGAGGGACTTAACTCAAATAGGGGGAGATTGTTGGTACCCTAGTTTGATTTGAGTTTAGTCTTGTCTTTTTAGTCACTTGACCCATGAATTATCTATGGTCAAGGTTAGTTGTCTAGCTGTAGAGTTCCCAGCTTATCTAGATAAGAATTTGGTTAAGTAGTTTGTTCGTTCAACTATGGTCGAACGCCGCTCGACTATCGTCGACTAACTGTTCGACGATCGTCTATCAGTTGCTCGACGTTCTGTCTGCGTGGATAGTTCGACTATCTATTGATAGTTCGACTATCTGTGTGCTGTGATTGTTCGACTATCTGCTTGGATAGTTCAACTATCTGATAGCTCGATTATCTGTTTGATAGGTCAACTATCTGCGTTGTTTGATAGCTCGACTATCTGTTGATAGGTCGACTATCTGCTTTATTCTGATAGTTCGACTATCTGTTGATAGGTCGACTATCTATTTTCCCTTGGTAGTTCGGCTATCTGCTTTGATAGTTCAACTATCTGATAGCTCGACTATCTGCTGATAGTTCGACTATCTGTCGTTCTTTGATAGTTCGACTATCTGTTGATAGTTCGACTATCTGTTCTGCGTTGATAGTTCGACTATCTATTGATAGGTCGACTATCGGTTTTGCTTTGATAGTTCGACTATCTGTTGATAGGTCGACTATCTGATAGCTCGACTATCTTCTGATAGTTCGACTATCTGTTGTGATAGTTCGACTATCTCCTTTGATAGTTCGACTATCTGGATCGTTCGACTATCTGTCTGATAGTTCGACGATCTCCGTTCTTCGGTCGACGATCTCCGAGGGTCGTTCGACGTTTTCTGTTTGCCATTTTATTTTGTATTTATTTATTCTATTTAATTAATTAATACATTATCTGGCATTTTATTTCAGTTGTTTTATGATAATATTTCCAGGCAATATCTGCTCCATCTCTTTTGCCTGAGTCAAATATTTTCAGATAAAGTTGTTTGTCTTATTAGTTGACAGTGTATTTTACTTTATCTGCTGTCAGTCCTTTATAGCCGTTAGACTGAAAAGTCTTCCTTCTGCTATAAAGAGTTTGTCTCTGATGTGATTTTATTTAGTACCTTTATTATCAGATTGCTTCCTGCAGCTTCTTTGAAAAAGGTTTATCCCTTTTATAGAATATTTTGCTGTAGAGTTTGTTTGTCTTTGTGATATTTGCAGCCCAGGTTTCAAGTTTCAGAAGAAGACAAACAGTTCAAATTGAAAAGAGCCATTGCTTGTTGCTGCTATAAAAGGAATCCTTTGGAGAAGGATTTCAGCTAGCTAACCAGTTATTCTAAGAGTTATTCAATTAGCATTCAAGCTTTCATCAAGACCAAGTTTAACTGCTCTCAGCAATCATTATTCAACTGAGAAGTGTTAAGCTCCTCTGCTCTTCTTCAACCTGAGTTCTCCTGCTTCCAGGAAGTCCAGACTCAGAGTTCTTTTGAAGAAGAAGAAGAAGAAGATAGCTGCTAGAAGATTTCTATTTTATATTTTATATCTTCTTGTAGTTTTTCCTTCAGTTTTTACTGAAGAGTTTCTGCACTGAAGTAAGACTTCACCTGGACGTTCTTTGAGCCAGGGGGAGCCTTGATTCTTTTAGAGCTCTCTAGCTCAGTGCAAGTCTTTGTGCTTCTCTAATCTATTGTAAAATAGAGAAGAATTTTTAACCTTCTTTCCCCCTCCTATACAGTGTTATTACTCCCTTCAAAAGTATCCCTTGGTGGCAGGGCACCTGATCAAAAACCTATTGTTGGTTTTTAGACACCTGATCAAAAGTCTAAAGGGTTTCTAGATCTACCTGAAGCAGATCTTGTGGTGGCAGGGCACCTGATCAAAAACCTGTAGTGGATTCCTACCTTGTTGGTAGAAGAGTGGACGTACCCAAGTTGTTTGGGGAACCACTATAAATTCCTTGTGTCGTCTGGCTTGCTTAATTTAATTACTTGCATTGTGGCTGTGATTAGATATAACTAGGTTTGCTAGTTGCTGATTAGGTTTTCCAAGCCTTAACTGTAATTACAGTTAGCTTGAGTTTGTGCACAACACTTGTGTTAGGCTTTAGGGTTATCTCCTTATCTATAATCTTTTCATTCCGCATTTCACTCCAAGGGAGTTGGGTAGACTATTAAGTTTTGTCTAGTGCAAAATTTGATAACTCTATTCACCCCCCCTCTAGAGTAGTATCTATCCCTTCACTTTCAACTATCCTTAACCCTGGATTATGTCATTGCATGCCAACACACACCGCATGCAATTACACTTAGCCATGCCATCAAACATTCAAGGGCTCTAACCGAGTCCCTTCGCATCATACCAATCCCGTGCTCAAATGCACTCTAGGGCTCCACACTGAGTCCCTTCATAACAACTTACCCATGCTCCAAGCACACAAGTTTCACATTTTACACAGGTGGCGAACCACCTTATATACTACACTAGAATTAAACTCGTCCAACAGAGCTTATGTCCATGGGGTATACCTCGTCCAACTCTTTCTCTAGAATTAAACTTATGCACATTAATAATACCATTTCAGTCATCTCCAAAAGAGCTCATTTCATAAACCTGCAATTCATCACTACATATACTACTCCTAAATTTATCAATCAGGTAAAGATGTGATCATAATATCATCAGTTATTTTCCATCCAAACTCCCGATTAATAACCTCATAAAATAAGATAATCATCAATTATCAAGACATCGCGACTACGCACCACAATTTATTAATACTAGATTTCAAGAAGCTACAAGCCACCATTAATTACGAGTAGCCCCAAATCGAAAAAGTATCTTTGAGGTTTACAACTTCCGCGTTCATCTTGGGGTCTAAATCCAAATGAATCAGACCCAAAACTGGATTTCAATCCAACCGTATACACTTAGACAGAACGCAGCCTGCACATGGGTTATTACAGTGTAGCAACTTTGACAGAGCGTTCCTGGAGCTACCGAGCTCCTACGAAAATGAGTAACTATCCTTTGGAAAGGTCTATTTGAGGGCTACCACTTTCATGTTGAGCCCAATACCTATATCAGAACGGATCCTTCCCAAAAACGGCCATGAAGCCTACTACGCATAGAAAACGGATTCCTGACTGCACTTTGCATGCATCGTAAAGGAGGATGAGTGGCATTGGTTCATATTCTTCCTCCAACCATCGCATAAAACACAACCCACATCTCTCTACCCTTTTCTCCATCATTTGAATATGATTCTTCATGAGATCAAGTTCGTCATCCTCGTAATGAAGAGAGGATGTTTGAAGATTATCATACATCGATCGATGCCCTAGAACGAAGTTCTAGCGTGGTCCCTTCCTAGGAAATCTCTATTAAACTCCCAAATCGAGCTCTCTTGAGCCAATGTCTCTCCTACATTTAAGATCTAAAGAGTTAGCACAAAGGTAGAGGGTAGGAATCTCACCTCATTTCCAGCCATGGATCACATCCTCTTCCTTAGCGGTATGGCAGCGTTAACCTTGTCTCATGTGATGGAGTTCGTCACCGAGAGAAGAACAGTTGTGGCCAAGACTTGGACATCATATATAAAGTAGCGGCCAAATAGACCTAGGGTTTTTCTGATCCAAGAACTCCCGCTGCACGGTACCTCCAAACACACCATTCAGGCAATACCACCTGGCCCACTACCGTTGCACGGTAATCTTCTACCATCATGCAGTAGCTAATGGAGAACTATGTAAAAATTTTACATCCTGCGGTATCGCTACCGCCACGCAGTTGCTCACAGAGAGATTTACCATTAACTTGCCTCAACTGCCACGATGCGGTATCCCGCTACCGCCGCACGGTATCCTGCTAACACCGTGCGGTAGTATATTAACGATCGTCTAGTGTACTTAATGCTCATCAAATCCATTTGATGTACACGATGATTGCTACCATCGTGTGGTATCCTTCTACTATCGCGTGGTAGCAATCTGACATCCAGCGCCGAGCCATCACTTCCCCGGCTCAAGAGCAAGCCTGAATACTAGTGCTCCCCAAGCCTAAGTCAACTCTCTTGACTCAAAAATGCGTGCGAGGGGTCTAGCATAAATCGGGATGTTACAAATCTTATAAACAAAATAATGGATTTCATCCCCGAAATTAGGCTAAGTCTGTGGGGGAAAATAAGTATGAAGAATACAAGGTATGCTTTTAAGTTTACCTTAGGGAAAAACTCTGGGTAGCACTTTTGCATTAGGTCCACTGGCTCCCAAGTATACTCCTCTTTCCCATGATTATACCATTGAACCTTCACCAAAGGAACACTCTTATGCCATAAGCTTCTTGTCTCGGTGTCCACTATCCGCACCAGCTCTACTCGAACAGACCTATCAGTTGCCACTGTTCCATTTGTAGTGGTGACATGCTGATCAGGCCCTAATAGTGCTTTACGAAGCGACGACACATGGAAGAAGTCGTGCAAATTTTCTTGTTCAGATGGTAGCTTTAGCTGATAGGTCAAAGGGCCAATTCTTTCTAATATAACATAAGGCCCCACATTATCTCGAGCAGAGCTTCTTTCTACCGCACACACATGACACTCCATGCATTGGCCTTATCTTCAAGAATACCTTGTCATCCACTTGGAACTCAACCATCTAGTGCTTTGCATCATAATACTTCGCTTGTAGACTCTACGCCTCTTGCATGCGGTCTCATATCAATCTAACCGTAGCATCGGTGTCATTGATATACTCCACTCCCAATGCCTTAGGATCTTCATCCTGAACCCATGATAAAGGGGTCGTGCACCTCCTACCATAAAGTCCTTCGTAGGGCACCATTCCGATGCTAGATTAAAAATTGTTATTATATGAAAACTCCACTAGCAGAAAAAGCTTTTCCCACGACTCGCCCTTATCCAACACGCATAATCTCAACAAATCTTCCATGGTTTTGATGGTCCTCTCAACTGGTCATCCGTCTGAGGATGGAAAGTCGTAATAAAGGTAAGGAGAGAGCCCATATATGCTTGAACTGCCCTCCACTCCATAAAGAGATGCACCAAAGCATCAACATGCGACTACTTCCTCATTGGAATGAACCTGGCAACCTTTATCAAGCAATCCACAATCACCTAAGCTGAATCATTCCCAGAGCGTGAGCGAGGTAACTTGTGGACGAAATCCATAAAGATATCCTCGAACTTCCACTCAGGGATGGGAAATGACTACAATTATCCTCCCGAGCTCTTACACTGCACCTTCACTCTTTGATAAGCCTCACAGTGTATAACGTAATACTTAACAGCTCTCTTCATTCCTGGCCAGATCATGGTCTTCCGCAAGTCATTATACATCTTTGTAATCCCGGGATGCACTGAATATTTTGCGCAATGAGCCTCTCTCAAGATGTCTTCCTGAATTCCACCGTCCTTGGGAATATAGAGTCTACCATGGAAAAGAATTAGGCCTTATTTTAGCATATATCCTTCTGCTTATACTCCCATAATGGCTTGTAATACTAGGGCAAAAGTAGCATCCTTCCCTTGCTCTACCAGAATCCGATCTCAAATGTCACAGACTATACTAATGATAGACAAGTACTTCGTATATGCCTCGAGACAAGCCCTAGACATGGGTGTAATCTCCATCTCCTCAAGTACCCTAACCAACTCCATAACCATTAATTGAGATTCTGGGCTCATCACAGGTGCCTTCCTGCTTAAAGCATCCGCCACCATGTTCGCCTTCCCGGGGTGATAGTTTAATGTAAATTCATAATCACATAAAAACTTCAACCACTACAGTTGCCTCAAGTTCAAATCCTTCTGGGAGTGAATATACTTCAAATTCTTATGATCTGAAAAGATCTCACAGTGGATGCCATATAAATAATGCCTCCAAATTTTCAATGCGAAGACCACTGCTCCCAACTCTAAATCATGTACTGAATATTTCACTTCATGCTTCTTAAGCTATCGAGAAGCGTATGCAATTACATGCCTGTGTTGCATCAACACTTCCCCCATGCCCTGATAGGATGCATCAGTATATATATGAAATCCTTCCTTTTCATATGGTAGGGCAAGGATAGGTGTAAAGGTAAGACGGTCCTTCGGCTCTTGAAATGTCATTTCACATTTGGGTTACCACACCAAAGGCACAACCTTCTTCGTCAGGGCAATGAGGGGAAGAGCAATTTTCGAAAATCCTTCAACAAATTTGCGATAGTATCCAACAAGTATAAGAAAACTTTGCACATCGGTCGCTGACCTCAAAGGCGACCATTCCTTCATGGCACGCACCTTAGGCGGATCTACTGCTAATCCTTATCCACTTATAACATGTCCCAAGAAAGCAACTTCTCAGAGACAAAACTCGCATTTGCTGAACTTAGCAAACAAGGAGTGCTCCCTTAGTTTCTTCAAAACTTAGGCCTAGTGCTCAGCATGCTCCTCTTTTGTCTTTGAGTAGACAAAAATGTCATCAATAAATATGATGACAAAAGCATCCAGATATGGCTCAAATACCCTATTCATCAAACTCCTAAATGCAGAAGGGCATTTGGGAGCCCAAAAAACATTACAATGAATTCGTACAAGCTGTATCTCGAGCTAAACGTTGTTTTTTTAATATCTTCCTCTTGTATTCTCAATTGATAGTACCCCGAGCGCAAATCCAATATGGAAAACCAGTACACTCCCACCAGCTGGTCGAATAGCTCGTCGATCTGTGTTAAAGGATAGGTGTTCCGCACCGTCAATCGGTTGAGCTCCTAATAATCTATGCAAAATCATAATGACTCATCATTCTTCTTAACAAATAAAATAGGGGCTCCCCAGGGTGATAAGCAAGAATGAACAAACCATGATTCTACCAGCTCTTACAACTACACCCTAAACTCTGCCAATTCCTTTGGATCCATCCTGTAAGAGGTTCGGGAGATGGGCTTGGCACCAAACACTAGCTTAATACGGAAGTCTTCTTCCCTAGGAGGGGGCAATCTAGGTAACTTTTTGGGAAAAACCTCAAGAAAATCCCGCACCACTGATACATCTTCCATATTCATCGCCATCTCTCTCAGTTTAAAACATATCATATACACTGCATCCCCTTTCTTATGGGCCTTAAGGGCCGTAATTGAAGACAATATAATTCGGCGTACAAGTTTAATACCTTGAAAGATTATCTCAGAATCTCCGCTCCTCAAAGTGATTTGCTTCGCCAAACAATCAATCCTGGCATGGTGCCAATCTAGCCATGTATGCCAGAATAAGGTAGGCATCCCCCACACTATTGTAGGGGTTCTCGAAAAGTTTTACTCCAATATACACCTCTAAATCGCACTTGTCGCACGAATTCATCTCGGAGTCGTCCGGGAGGCATACTCTCCGAGTGATACTGGTGAAATATTGCACACCATTTATATCTTTCACAAAGACTGCCGAGACAAATGTGTGGGTGGCGCCGATATCAAATAGGGTGTGGGCTAGTCTTCCACTAACACTCATGATGCCTAAATATCAAGTTATAACAACCTCAAAGCTAGATTCCTAGCACAAACTTAGTTAGGCTAAGGATGAATGCTTATAACATATTAGTTGACTATGAAAAACCTGCAATCACATCTTGAGGATTCTGCTCTTGAGTCATATCCAAAGCAAACATCTACGCTCTAGCAAGTCCAGGATTCCTTCCTTATGGTCCTCTTCATCAACAACGAACTTGCTCTCGCCCTCACTAAGCTGTCGGAGGAACAATAGGGGAAACATCTCCACCTAGCGGTGGTCAATAACACTGGATGTGTCCCGGCTAATGACATTGGAAACAGACTTGCCTGAATGGCCCTCCGGGTAATTGATGAGGTTGGAACTGCGGGGGTGGAGGTAGTGTTCGTTACGAGTCCGGATGTTCCATCCTAAAATTCTTATGTAAACGACAGCCACCTCTTTGGTTTCCTCTTCCACCTCTAATATTATGTTTCTGTTTGAAGCTAGGTCTTGCTTCCATCACACCCTTAGCGGGTCTCTTACCACTAGCCTGGACCCCAGGATGATCTGCTTCCAATCTTTTTGCCATATCAATTATCTCTGCCAGGCTCGAGTCTGCTATAAATAAAAGTGCTTGCCTTAGGGGTTCACACAAACCTTTGTAGAACTGCATCTCATATCAATGATCATCCAAATTGTAGGAGTCAGCGAACCTGGCAAGGTGTTGAAACTCCCGTTGATACTCCACGACTGACTTCGATCCCTATTTCAACTACAAGAATCTTTCCTTGAGCTCATCTCGAGCAGTAGAGGGAACAAAATGTTCTAAGAAGGCATTAGAAAATTTGTTCCAGCTAATGTCAGTGTATACATATCCTTGAAAAGTAGAGCCCATAAGGTACTTCCACCACCTTTTTGTGTGTAACTTTAAGAGGGACACAGCTAAGGTAACAGCCATACTGGCAGGGCATCTGATTCCAACCATCAGTTCTTGTACAGAATCTAGCCATTCCTCTATGCGGATGGCCGATTCAGTCCCGTGGTAGACGGGTGGAGAAAGAGCTCGGAAGGTACTCAACCAATTAGAGCCTGGGGCCTATTGCTTCACTAGATCCTGCTGAGACCTGATGGAATCCAATACTGTAGTTAGGGTCTGCCCCAACTCTGATTATTGGAACGAAGTAGGTATCGGATGAACAACAATGCCTGTCGTCGGATCTATATATACTGAAATATATGTACAAAACATGAATTTTTGGTAAGGTTAGCTAAACGTAGGGTAACTTGTGGACATAGTTAGTGTGAATCACAAATGGGCATACCAATACTTCCGCTAATTTAGTTTTTCTACAAACCAAATAATTGAGCGGGGATAACACAACGTTCAATGACTTATTCATCGTAGGATCGATGCAAACTGATATTATTTGTAAGACCCCCTCCCGGAACACACGACGCGGCCGAGGGGAGTCTTATGCCTGAAACGCACTGCTCGAAGGCTACATCAAGACGCTTATCCTGCCAGCCAATCCGATATCACAATGCTAACCCAACAAAAAAGAAGAACACAGAAGTCATAATATCACATGAGTAAGTGTCCAAAAGAGTACATCAATAAGTAAAAAGCTATTCGGCTTCTATAATATCAGAGTACACAAAAACACACTGCCCGAAGGCTACATCATAATGTTCAACTCACATCGGTCATCGAAGGAAGTGAGGGTAATATCATCTCAGGCCCTGTCTCCCTAGCCTTGCTATCCTCCTGCACCTAGCGCTGATGTTGTTCCACTTGTGGGGTATCCTCCTAAAATGGTAAACGTAGCAACCGTTTGTCATAAATACAAAGTGGCTATCACATCCGCTCAACCTAGCGGTTCTTAGGCATCAGGCGAAGAAAGAGAAGTAGGAGCTAAATATAGCTATATTTTATATCAACATTCAAGTGGCAAGAGCGTTATTATATAGCAGTTCATATATATAATTATTAACACATTTAAACTAATCATGTATGAACAATAATCAACAATTAATAATTGGCAGTCTATGCTCATTGCACATTAATCATAAGGACAAAAATTAACTTAACTTATAAAAATTCTCATACAACTTTATATGTTAAGGGTCGGGTACATCAATTAACTCATCATATAAAAATACACATACAAATTTTTATGATGAGGATCTTATGTGGTGTAATGCAATGTAATGATATGAATGCAATATGATGACTCGCCCATGCTCACACACACACTCACTGTTATGTTGGCATAGACTTGTAGTTCCAACTTTTCGAGTATGTAGCTAACCTCTCAGGCGTCATTCGTCGTGGACAAATGGTGAACGTAGACCAGGCGTCTCAACCACTAGGTGGGCATCCACACTACCAAGCTTAGGCCTTTGTATGCCTCAATGCTAAGACCACAACAGCAGATTCCCAGTGTACTATGGCTCAGAAGGGGTCTCGGGTACATGTGCACCAAGAACAAAGCCCAACTAGCCTATAACTAGCACGGAAGGAGCCTTTGGGAGCGTATCACCAAAGGATCAAGCCCAACCATCCACTGGCATGGAAGGAACCTCAGGAATGAGCATATAGGACCAAGCCTAACTCCCCAAGGTATATCCATCAACTCTTATCGGTGTGATGACTGGCGAGCCTGTAGACCTGCCACACTATCATTAACCCGGGATTTTGACACCGCATGTCAACACACATTGCATGCACTGACACTTAGCCATGCCATCAAACATTCAAAGGCTCTAATCGAGTCCCTTCTCATCATACCAATCCCGTGCTCAAAAGAACTCGAGGGCTCCATACTGAGTCCCTTAATAACAACTTAGTCGTGCTCCAAGCACATAAGGTTCACATTTTACACAGGTGGTGAACCACCTTATATATTACACTAGTCCTGCACTGCTACCTATAGGGATACGCAACTCTAAGTAGTGGTCACTAGTATACATCAATCATCCCTTCATTATTGAGATCAAGGTTCAACTCATCTCATGGCCATGGGGTAT
This sequence comes from Platanthera zijinensis, assembly GCA_039513925.1. Classification (NCBI taxonomy): domain Eukaryota; kingdom Viridiplantae; phylum Streptophyta; class Magnoliopsida; order Asparagales; family Orchidaceae; genus Platanthera; species Platanthera zijinensis. Next base: position 153,693,396 of record CM077087.1, read on the forward strand.
ACCTCATCCAACTCTTTCTCTAGAATTATTCTTGTGCACATTAATAATATCGTTTCAGTCTCTCCAACATAGCTCATTTCATAAACATGCAATTCAGCACGCCATATACTACTCCAAAATTTATCAATCATACAAAGATTTAATCACAATATCATCAGTTATTTGTCATCGAAACTCCTGGTTAATGAACTCATAAAATAAGGTAATCATCCATTATCAAGACAACATGACTATACGCCATAATTTATTAAAATAGGATTTATAGAAGCTACAATCCACCATTAATTACGAACAACCACAAATCGGAAAGGTATCTTCGAGAGCTACAACTTCCACATTGATCCTAGGGTCGAATTCCAAATCCATCACACCCAAAATCAGATTTCAATCCAGCAGTATACATTTAGACAAAACGTAGCCTGCACATAGGTTATTACAGTGCAGCAACTTTGACTGAACATTTCTCGAGCTACAGAGCTTCTATGAAAACGAGTAATAATCCGTTGGAAAGTTCTTTCCGAGGGCTACCACTTTTGTGTTGAGCCCAAGACCTACATCAGACTGGATCAGGCCCAAAAAATGACATGAATCCTGTGGCGCATAGAAAATAGATTTTTTGTACAGCATTTTGCATGAATCGTAAACGAGGATGAGCGGTATCGGTTCATCTTCTTCCCCAAACCATCGCAAAAAACACAACCAACATCTCTCTACCCTTTTCTCCCTCATTTGACCACGATTCTTCACGAGATAAGGTCTACCATCCTCGTAATGAAGAAAGGAGATGATGGAAGATTATTGATGGGTTAAAACTCGCGGCGCCCCGAGGCTGGTTTATTTTGGGTTGTGGTTTACTTAGTTTGAAAAGCCGGGCGCGCAGATTTTATTAGATATAAACGTTGAAATCGAGTTTTAACGAAAGGAGGCAAGTGCACCTATCGCGAGTAGTACAGGATATTCCGGTGGGGAATATCGGGGTTGTATTGTTTTCGTGGACGGGTTGATTATTTTTACTCTTCCCTGGAGGTACTATTATTCTACCGAAGATAACTTGTCGGGTTATATAATTAACTAGCGTGAGTATAAATGTATAACAAAATATACTGAGAATAAACTGAAAAATCCGATGAAGAAATGGCGCATCGGTACCGAATCGATTAGAACTAAAATAACTTTTAATAACTAGAGATCCTAAATTTTAAATTAATTAAAGGGCAACTTGGCTGTGGAGGTTCCACAAACATGAGCTCGCCTAGCTATAGGGATATCGCTCACCTTAATATTAAGACTATTCGACCCAACTCTCTTCCGACGAAGGATACCTCTTAATGCATGCATTATGCTAAGAACCCCACTATTGGGTGTGGAACCCAATCCGGAAGAATTACACTTCTCGTCTCTTGAGGTGGTACACGCAATTCTCTTTACCCATAGGTGATTGGTCCATACGCACGGCCTCTCGGCTAGCTAGCATATGGATAATGGAAATAGAGCCCACACATCGATATGTGGTCCTACGCATCGTAGACCCGAGGAAAACCTTTAGTGCTTTAATTAATGAGAAAAAGAAGACCTTTAATTATTTAAAAATATTTTATCTGCCCCAATGCTCTTCGATACTAAGGGCTAAGAGCGATTTGCCACTCATTGGAATGGGGATGACTTAAGAAAAGAAATTGCATAATTGAAAGTGCAAGTCCTACTCAAATGAGTAGGCGGGAAATGAAAGCAGTAAATAAAGCAGTAAAATTGTGTGTCCTACTCAAACGAGTAAGCTGGAAATGAAAGCAGTAATGAAAGCGATAAAGTGTGAGTCCTACTCAAACAAGTAGGTGGGAAATGAAAACAATAAAATGACAAGTCCTACTCAAACGAGTAGGCAGGAAATGAAAAGCTGAAAATTCTATCTCATACACGCACACACTCTACTTCAAGGAAAAAAACAATTAAAATCTAACTCATACACTCACCCACACAAACGAAAATAAGAAAAACAAAGTGACTGAAAAATTAAAACAACTATATTTCTACCGTTAGAATATGCTAAAAACGCATAAAAAGAGAAAATAAAAATTAAGGAATGAAAAAGTTTTGAAATAATGTAAAAATAAAAAGGTATGCAAAAATAAAAATAACAACATGTTCATTCTTATAATTTTATAAAAGAGCTTAAAAAGTGGAAATAAAGTAAAAAAGAACGAAAAGTTTTACAAACATCAAACAAACTAAGTTAAAAAGGAGAAAAACCACTTTAAAAACACTTATATAAATTCATAAGAATGAAAATGAAAAGCACTAAAAAGGCTAAAGATAAACTATGAAAACTATGAAAACATAAAAACATAAAACTAAACTCATACACACACACCCCATTTTAAAAAGAGAAGAACAAAGGGTAAAACAAAGGATAAAATTGAGAGATAATTGAGGCACCCAAATGAAATTCCATACAAACATAAGGAGAGAAAATAAAAACATTTTATTAAGTTAAAAAGAAGGTTACAAATAGTTAAAACAAACATAGAGAGGGAGGGAGAAAGTTCTCCTTACATGGCAAAGAAGAGCACCTAAGCAGCCCACAAACTCTAAAATGGTCCAAAAAAGTGAACCCTTGGTCATTACAGAAAATTTTTATTTATAGACAAAAAAAGATGTGACACGCCCTGGTCACAGGCATGACATGGGGGCGTGTCGGGTCTGGCATGCTGGAGAAGGCGAAATTCTGGTGACTGGTCGATTTCTGGAAGCTTCTGGAATGGGATACGTGTTGGTCACGGGCGTGACAGGATTTTCATGGGTGTGTCAATAAGGTATGAATGGTGAAGGCGTTAAGATGGGATTGACGAATGTCGAGTATCGAGTTGAGTTCGACGAACGCCGAACGTTGAACTGGAGGTGTCGAGTGTTGACTTATTGGAGGCGTTGAGTGTTGATCGTTGAGTCCCGTTCAACAAACGTCATTCGCTGAGTCTGGCATCAAATCGTCGTGCTTCGTTCGACGAATGTCGAGCTGCGATCGATGAAAGTGAAAGTGAAGATAGATACTACTCTAGAGTGGGGGTGAATAGAGTTATCAAATTTTGCACAGACAAAACTTAATAGTCTACCCAACTCCCTTGGAGTGAAGTGCGGAATGAAAAGATTATAGATATTGATTTAACCTTAAAGCCTAACACAAGTGATGTGCACACACTCAAGCTAACTGTAATTACAGTTAAGGCTTGGAACCTAATCAGCAACTAGCAACTAGTTATATCTATCACAGCCACAATACAGGAATTAAACAATGGAATCCAGACGACACAAGGAAATTTATAGTGGTTACAACTTGGGTACGTCCACTCTTCTACCCACACGGTAGGAATCCACTCAGGTTTTTGATCAGGTGCCCTGCCACCAACAGGATCTGCTTCAGTAGATCCAGAAACCCTTTAGACTTTTGATCAGGTGTCTAAAAAACCAAGCACAGGTTTTTGATCAGGTGCCCTGCCACCAAGGGATACTTTTGAAGGGAGTAATAACCCTGTACAGGAGGGGGAAGAAGGTTAAGATGTCTTCTCTATTTTACAAAGATTAGAGAAGCACAAAAACTTGCACTGAGCTAGAATGCTCTAAAGAATCAAGGCTCCCCCTGGCTCAAAGATGTTCAGGTGAAGTCTTGCTTCAGTGCAGAAAACTCTTCAGAAAGTTCTGAAGGAAAAGCTACAGGAAGAAAGTAAATAATAAAATCAAAGATCTTCAAGCAGCTATCTTCTTCTTCTTCTTCTTCAAAGGAACTCTGAGTTTGAACTTCCTGAAAGCAGGAGAACTCAGGTGAAGAAGAGATGAAGATCTTAACACTTCTCAGTTAGATGGAATTGCTGAGAGCAGAAATCTTTTTCTTGATGAAGGCTTGAAAGCTTGAATGAACAACTGGTTAGCTATTAGCTAGCTTGAATCCTTCTTCAAAGGGTTCTTTATATAACATCAGCAAGCAACGGCTCTCTTCCATTTGAATTATTTGTCTTCTTCTGAGCCTTGAGTCCTGGGCTGTAAATATCAAGAAGACAAAAACATCTCTGCAGCAAAACATTCTATAAAAGGAATAAACCTCTTTCTAAGAAGCTGCAGGCTCAAATCAAATAACAGAAGGACTAAATAAAGTCACATCAGAAATAATCTCTTTATAGCAAAAAGAAGACTTTTCAGTCTAACGGCTATAAAGGGCTGACAACAGATAAAGTAATTTATAATGACAGCTAATAAGACAAACAACTTTATCTTAAAAAGATTTGACTCAGGCAAAAGAGATGGAGATATTGCCTGGTAATTTTATCATACAGCTTAAAACAATGTGCCAGAAAATGTATTAATTAATTAAATATAATAAATAAATACAAAAATAAAGGCAGACAGAAAGCGTCGAACGACCCTCGAAGATCGTTGAACGACGCACGGAGATCGTCGAACTATCGGGCAGATAGTCGAACGATCCAGATAGTCGATCTATCGAAGAAGATAGTCGAACTACCCAGGCAGATAGTCGAACTATCAGAGCAAATAGTCGAACTATCAGATAGTAGATCTATCTTGGACAGGTCGAACTATCAAGCGCACAGAGATAGTCGACCTACCAAGCAGATAGTCGGAAAACAGATAGTCGATCTATCAACAGATAGTCGAACTATCAAAACAAACCAGATAGTTGAACTATCAGCAGATAGTCGAACTATGATAGTCGAACTTCAGGACAGATAATCGAACTATCAAAAACAACAGATAGTCGAACTATCAACAGATAGTCGAACTATCAAGACGAAGCAGATAGTCGATCTATCAACAGATAGTCGAACTATCAAGGCGGAACAGATAGTCGACCTATCAACAGATAGTCGAACTATCAGATAGTCGATCTATCAGAACAGATAGTCGAACTACCTCGCCAAGCAGATAGTCGAACTATCAACAGAGTCGAACTATCGACACAAAACAGATAGTCGACCTATCAAAAGATAGTCGAACTATCAGATAGTCGATCTATCAGAACAGATAGTCGAACTATCAATGCAGACAAAGCGTCGACCAACTGATAGACGATCGTCAATCAGCCGATAGACGATAGTCGAGCGGCGTTCGACTATAGTCGAACGAAAAAACTACTTAACCAAATTCTCAATCTGGAAAAGTGAGGACTCTCGAGACTTCTAACCATTGACCATAGATTTCTTGGGTCGACTAAACTCAAATCAAAACTATACCAACAGAAAGGCTGACATTTAATGTTTGGTCTATGAATTAGCTGGAGAAGAGTCGAGTTGAGGTCAACGAACTTCGAGCTTCGATCGATGAAAGGCTGGCGTTGAATGTTGGTCGACGAATTAGCTGGCAAAGCGTCAAGCTGAGGTCGACGAACTTCGAATGGCTTGCGTTGAATGGCCCTTTCTTTGCAGGAAGCGGATTTTTGCTGGAATCAAAGTAATACGCCCCGGTTAAGGGCGTGACCAAATTGACACGGGCGTGTACTATTGATTTTTTGCGACTTTTTATACAAAATTATAGAAAACAAATTAAACTTAAGTTAGAAGTGTATTTCCAAAATGAAACAAATTATTTAAGAAAAATAACTAAAACAACGAAAATAAACTAAAACGACCTAATAGAAGTACTGAAAAAATATGTATATTTACAACTTATCAAATACCCCCATACTTAAGCTTTTGCTATTCAAGAGCAAAAGTTGGAGATGAACTTATAAGGAATTAAAAGAAATCATAAATTTAGCTACCGCTTGAATTAATTAATAGATAAATCCAAATAAACCGGGGTATAAGAGTTAAGTCATAAATTATGACAAAAATTTAAATAGAGGAAGAGTTTTAGCTAAAAACTTCTTGATATAATCAAATAGAAAGCAAAAAATTTATTTGTTAGGTTAATAAAAATAAACTTGAATTATACGAACTTTAGCTTGTAAGAATTAAAGAAAATAATGCAATTTAAAAATTATGCTCTCAAAAAGATTTTTTTTTAATTAAGTCTAGAATCATTGAAATTGGATATGGGTTTTGTTTTTGTTTATGAAGAGGGCTTGGGTTTAGAGGTGAGGTAATTTTTTCTCAAACCTCTAATGATGATTATTTGGGAAGTTTAAGAAAATGAAATCTTATTTTCCATAACTTTTTTTATTTTTTTGAACAACTTCATATAACCCAATATATATGTATAATAGTAAAGAATTTTATCCACTTACTCCGTAACATATAATCTTTTAAAATATTGGATGCCTATGTTTATGGAACGAAATCTTATTCTCATTGACATATGTTCTTTTAAGGATAAAAATTTAATCATGCCAAGTAAGACATGAAAAAAAATGGGAGATGGGTTTATTATTTTTTTAAGAAGAAAACTAGATTTTAATAAAAAAATTGAGAGCAACCTTTATAAATTGAACGTTCCTATATTTCAAAAAAAATCTTGGAGTAAACATAATTGAAGTCTAAGGTTGTTATGATTTTAACAAAATACACGTGCAATTATTTAGATAAAGTAGAAGTAGTGCTAAAAACAATTCTCTTATCTAAAATAAAAAATAAAAGCATAAGAAATTCTTTAAAACTTACCCTGGATATCTAAATCTACCAATCTCCAATTAATAAATGAATAGTAAATAAAGAACAAATAAAATTCGCTTATAAATTAACTCGAAACAAAATTTTTGGAAAGCAAGGAGGTTAAGGATGGTGTATTTGATTTATTTGTTTCATAATAAAATTTTTTTGATTTTTTAGAGTTATGATCTTCTTTGTATTTTTGATTTATTATCTTTTTTGGAATTTTTATCTTTTTCTTAATAATTTTTTATATTTTTGAGATTTTTAACAAATATTTACAAGAGAGGAAAGAGAAATTATTTACAAAGGTGAGAGAGAAAGAAAAGGGGAAAGAGAATATTTACAAAAAAATATTTGCAAAGAGAGGGAAGAGAAAAAGAAGAGGGGAAAGAGAAAAGATTATTAACAAAAAGTGTTTATTTAAATATTTACGAATCGAAAGCAAGAATATTTTTAGAATTTTTGTTAACAAAAATTATTTTAACAATTCTTTTGATTGTTTTTTAATGATAAAACAAGCAATATTTTTGGAGTTTTAATTAAATTTTTTTTATTGGGTACATAAAATAGAAGAGTGAGAAAATAAATGTAAGGAAGAAAAACACCCCCACACTTAGTTCCAACATTGTCCCCAATATTGCAAGATAAGTATGAGGAACGAAAATAAAATTAGATTGCATAATGTAAGAAATAAAGAGGTAGGGTAGAAACTTCTCGGAAACGTATTCGGGGAGGCCGGTTTGGAAACCCTGCATTATTAAGAATAAATAGCAAAAAAATATAACTGAAAATCAAAAAAGATAAACTCGACCACAAGTTTGCGGGGGGGGGGGGGGGGGGGGGGGGGGGGCAAAAGTGTGCATGTAACTCCGATTTAGCTAAGCTCTTAACTATATGAGTGTAATAGAAATGTGTTCCGCTATCGCTCACAATAGTGTAAAGCGATGCCGAGACGGGAAAATAAATTTTTTTTTCTTTTTTTACTATATAAATTTTTTATTTTCAGCAAAAGAAAACAAACTAAGATAAGGAGGATTTTTTGAAATTTTTTAAGTATATTTTTTGAAATAAAATGTATTTTGTATTTTGGTTAGAGAGAAAGAAAAAAGAAGGGAAAAGAGAAAAAAACAGGCGACCGACCTTTTATTTTAAAAATATATACACTATATAATAAAATGTTTTAGATTTTTTTTATTTTCGAAAATAGAAAAATTTGTTAGATATATTTTTTAAGTTTTTAGTTTTTTAAATAGTTATTATTATTATATTTTTTGGTTGGTTGGCCAATTTTTTTGATATATATATATATATATAATATGTAAAAGTAATAGTTTTTAAATAACAACACAAAATCTCCCCGGCAACGGCACCAAAAACTTGATGTGTTAAAACTCGCGATGCCTCAAGGCTTGTTTATTTTGGTTTGGGGTTTATTTAGTTTGAAAAGAGGGGCGCGCGGATTTTATTAGATATAAAAGTTTAAAACGAGTTTTAACAAAAGGAGACAAGTGCACCTATCGCGAGTAGTACAGGATATTCCGGTGGGGAATATTAGGGTCGTATTATTCTCAGGGACGGGTTGATTATTTCTACTCTTCCCTAGAGGGACTATTATTTTACCGAAGATAACTTGTCGGGTTATATAATTAACTAGCATGAGTATAAATGTATAATAAAAAATATAGAGAATAAACTGAAAAAGCCGATGAAGAAATAGCGCATCGGTACTGAATCGAGTAGAACTAAAATAACTTTTAATAACTAAAGATTCTAAATTTCAAATTAATTAAAGGGCGACTTGGTCGTGGAGGTTCCCCAAATATGAGATCCTAGCTATAAGGAAATCGCTCACCTGAACGTTAAGACTATTTTACCAAACTCTCGTCTGATGTAGGATTCCTCTTAATGCCCGCATTATGCTAAGAAACCCGTTATTTGGTGGGGAACCTAATCTGGGAGAATTATGCTTCTCTCTCGAGGTGGTGCACGCAATTCTCTTTACCCAAGGGTGATCGATCCATACACACGGCCTCTCGGCTTGATAGCGTATGGATAATAGAAGTAGAGCCCACACATCGATACGTGGTCCTACACATCGTAGACCCGGGGAAAAACCTTTAGTGCTTTAATTAACGAGAAAAAGAAGACCTTTAATTATTTAAAAATATTTTATTTGTCCCAATTCACTTTGATACTGAAGGCTAAGAGCGATTTTCCACTCATCAGAATGGGGACGGATTAAGAAAAGAAATTGCATAATTGAAAGTGCAAGTCTTACTCAAACGAGTAGATGGGAAATGAAAGAAATAACGAAAGTAGTAAAGAAAGCAATAAAATTGTGAGTCCTACTCAAATGAGTAGGGTGGAAATGAAAGCAGTAATGAAAGCGATAAAGTGCGAGTCCTACTCAAACGATTAGGCGGAAAATGAAAACGATAAAATTACAAGTCCTACTCAAACGAGTATGCAGGAAATGAAAAGCTGAAAATGCTATCTCATACACGCACGCACTCTACTTGAAGGAAAAAAGCAATGAAAATCTAACTCATAAACTCACCCACACAAACGAAAATAAGAAAAACAAAGTGACTGAAAAATTAAAACAACTATATTTCTACTGTTAGAATATGCTAAAAACGCATAAAAAGAGAAAATAAAAATTAAAGAAGGAAAAAAGTTTTGAAATAAAGTAAAAAATCAAAGGTATGCAAAAATAAATATAACAATATTTTCATTCTTATAATTTTATAAAAGAACTTAAAAAGTGGAAATAAAGTAAAAAAGAATGAAAAGTTTTACAAACACCAAAAAAACTATGTTAAAAAGGAGAAAAATAACTTTTAAAACACTTATATAAATTCATAAGAATGAAAATGAAAAGCACTAAAAAAAGGCTAAAGCTAAACTATGAAACTATGAAAACATAAAAACATAAAACTAAACTCATACACACACATACCCATTTTAAAAAGAGAAGAACAAAGGGTAAAATAATGGATAAAATGGAGAGATAAGTGAGGCACCCAAATGAAATTTCATACAAACTTAAGGAGATAAAATCTAAACATTTTATTATGTTAAAAAGAGGGTTACAAAAAGCTAAAACAAACATAGTGAGGGAGGGAGAAATTTCTCCTTACATGGCAAGGAAGAGCACCTAGGCAGCCCACTAACACTAAAATGGTCCAAAAAAGTGAACCATTGGTCATTACAGAAAATTTTTATTTATAGACAAAAAAAGATGTGACACGCCCTAGTCACGGGCGTGATATGGGGGTGTGTCGGGTCTGGCATGCTGGAGAAGACAAAATTCTGGTGACTAGTCGATTTTTTGAAGCTTCTAGAATGGGACACGTGTTGGTCATGGGCGTGACAAGATTGTCACGAGCGTATCAGCAAGGTATGACCAGGGAAGGCGTTGAGCTGGGATCGACGAACGTCGAGTGTCGAGTTGAGTTCGACAAACGTCGAATGTTGAATTGGAGGCATCGAGTGTTGACTTGATGGAGGTATTGAGTGTTGATCGTTGAGTCCAGTTCGATGAACGTCATTCGCCGATGTATCTCCTACATTTTAGATCTAAAGATCTAGTACCAAGGGAGAGGGTAGGAAGCTCACCACATTTCTGGCCATGGATCGTGTCCTCCTTGGTAGCATGATGACATTAACCTTGTCTTCTACGATAAAGTTTGTCAATGAGAAAAGAAGACTGGCGTACAAGACTTGGACATCGTATATAAAGGAGCGGGAAAATAGACTTGGGGTTTTTCTTATCTGAGAGCTACCACTGTGTGGTAGCAAGCTACAACAGCGCGGTACCTCCAAATACACCATTCAGGAACCACCACCTGGCCAACTACCGCTGTATGGTAATCTTCTATCGCTGCACGGTAGCTAATGGGGAACTATGCCAAAATGTTATCGCCTGCATTTTTGCTATCCTCACGCAGTTTCTCACAAAGATCTTTTTTGTAATGTTTTCTCGATTATCGCCGTGTAGTATCCCGCTACCGTCGCGCGATAGTAACTTGATAATCGACAAGTTCACCCATCGCTTGTCGAGTCAACTCGACGAACGCTACTGCCGCGTGATATCCCGCTACCGCCGTGCAGTAAAATCTTGACGATCGTTGAGTATACTAGATGCTCATCGAATATAGTCGACATACTCGACGATTGCTACCGCCGCGTGGTATCTTGCTACCGCCACTCGGTAGCAATCTGACATCCAGCACTTCTCCGACTCAGGCGCAAGCCTGACCACCAGTGCGCCCCGAGCTTGAGTCAACTCTCTTGACTCAAAAATGCGTGCACACAAAAGATGACTATCAATCTTGCACTCTTTCCCCACAGTGCCTCGCAAGGCCCCACTAGAACCCTTCCTGATTTTGGACAAGACATGACTTAGAGGTTAAGTCTCTATTTTACACAATCTTACACCCCCATTTTAGTATGACACATGACAAGAGTAAATGATCATGGACATACTAGACATATGATAATGAATATCGATTTATAACACGTGGCTTTTATTTGAGATGAATTTTTAGAAATATTATTATTTATTTTAAAGATTGTTTGATCTTAAAGCCATGTAGTTATTATGTATTTGAAATAGTGAATTCTTTCTATGAGAATATGTTTTGGTTATTTTTTAATAATAAATTTTTATTTTGGTTCTCGAAGGAATTAACAAAACATATAAAAAAATATCTGATAGTTGAAAATAATGATACTTATCATAATTTTTGGAATTAAATAATTTATGAAAATCTGTATTTTTCTGAAAATAGAGCTATCACCCGTATTAGAAGCTGTCGTCGGGTGGTAGCAATAGAGATTCTATTTTCTAATAAAATACATGATTTTTGCAATTTTCTATTTTCAATTTTTCTGTATTATGATTTATCATTATAGGGGCTATCATATACAACAAGAAAATTTGGGAAATATTTAAAATGTTGTGTATTTATAATTTTAGATTAAGGATTCTTATAGCCTATTTAAATCCATTTTTGAAAGTTATTCAAATTATAGTAATAATAAAAGATATTTGTAGGCAATGGATTTAAACGGATAGAATTTATAGAATAAGTAAATTTTGGCCACTTAGCAAGGATATGACATTTATTCATATTCATTCAGTTGGATTAATTTAAAATTTAACTTAATATGTGTAAGTCATATAGCAAAAATATATGTAAAGTGTTCATGGCATGTTTCTTAAAAAACAAAAACAACATAAAAACAAAAGGACATTAAGCACACCGTAAAGTAGATTATTTTGTAATTTTGTTTTGATTAGTTTCTATATCACACAATAGGTGGATACTAATGGATACGATATTTAGGTATCCAAAAGGAGCTAAGTGTTGTGGTTCCTTTAGATACCCAAATATAGTGTGATAATCCATGGGGAAATAATGTTGAATGGGTCCTTTTAAGTAAAATAGGTCCATCATTTTCAATGATGGGCCTCCATTTATATTTTGGTTGAATATTCTTTTTATATGAAAAATATCCATAATCATTAAGTTGATGCTTATAATGATAGTGATTTTTGAAAGTATTATTAATAGAAAATATGTTAGCATTCACTTTATCATTGGTAGAAACTGAATGGGGGTTAGATATTCTATTAGGTGCATATTTTATGAAATTTGAAATGCTAGTAGATACATTATATAATTTTGAAGATAAACTAGAGATAAAAGATTTTTTATTGATTGAAAATTTTTGCACAAATATTTTTAATGATTCTAGCTTATGAGTTAAGGCACTATTTTTATCAATCAACTTTTTACTACACCCTTTAGAAATATTTAGCTTTTTTTAAAAAACATTTAATTTTTCTCTAAATTCTTTGTAATCAAAATAAGGTATAATATTTTCAATGGTAGAACAAGAAGTGGAATATGATACATCAAGGTTTGGTTTTACATTAAGTTTTTCTTTTAAATTTTTATTTTCTAAACGAAATTCTAAATCAATATTTTTCAATTTCTTAATTTTAAGTTTAGCCGTTTCTAGCACACACAATGTAGATATAGAATTAGAAGTAAAAAAGGGAATTTGATTTCTTTACAGTGCTTTTTGATGATGCAAAATTGAAGCATAGAGTTTTTTTGACTTTTTCATAAGATTCCTCATCTATAGTTGAGATTTCATCTTCCCTTCCCTTAATGCCATTAACATGTCTTCCTTCAAGGGCAAATCTGCGTTCGGGTTCTCTCTTGGATCCATAAGAAATTATTCAGATTCATTATCTGTAGAAGGAGAACTATAAGTAATCTCAAGAATTTTCCATATATCATAAGCAGTAGGAAGAGTGTTGAAAGTGTCTAGTGGTCAACCTAAATCACCTAAAGGGGGGTGAATAGGTGAGTTCTGTGTCTTATAGCCTAATAAAAATTTGTACAAAAAAAGGACACAGAAACACAGAGAATTTATTGTGGTTCCCCGAGTTGGGTACGTCCACTGTCACGCCTCGCCTATCTACCACAAAGGGCTAGATCAGCTACATACCCTTTATCTCAGATTGAACACAATCTTACACCTCAGAGCCTCAACTCCTATAACTCGGAGACAACTCTACTACTACTCTGAGAACAACCTCTCATACAACTCGATCCTCAAATAATGATCAACAACTCAGTCCTAAAATAAGGATATACAACTCAAAGGAAAAACCTCCTACAATAGTATAAAAGAGTTAACAAACAAAGATTAAAAATAATCTTCTTCAGATCTGAATTCTTCAGTCTTCCTTTCTTCTGAAAATATAAAACTTGAGAGTCTTGAGGAGAAAGAGAATCTGAATCTTTAAGCTCTTAATTTGAACTCACGGATCAAGTAGATCTGAGTTGTATGAGAACCTTCAGAGATCAAACATCTAATCGACACGCTTGATTAAAAATGAATCGTACGTCATATTGTTATTAGTCGAGAGGTTCGTGAAGAATAGAAATGAAGGCCGACGGGATCTTTTCTTGGAGTTTCTCGATTTGAACTTGGAAATGTACAATTAGGGTTTCTAGAAATACACCCTAGGTATTTATACAAACTTCTCTTCTCTAATGGTTAGAAGATTCCTTCCAAACCGAGAAATGTGCGAGTTAATGTACATGGCGGTCTGTACGATCCGAGTCAGAAATTTGAAAAAATAAAAAATAAACCCTAAGTATAATTCGTCGAGTATATACGGGTATACTCGTCGAACTGCTTCGAAACTCGATGAAAATAACTAAGACAATTCCAAACAAATTCAACAGATAACTCAACGCTTTCCTGAAGAGATACTTCACAAATTCGATGAATATAGACTAGCTTACTTGACAAATTCGACGAGTATCAGCACATACTCTCAACGCATTCGATGCATAGGCAAAGTGATATCCGACGAATTTGACTTAAAGAAATCCAGAGAAGTAAATTCGAGAACTCAAGGCATATCCAATGAGTCTCGACAAATTCATCGTATATCGATATATATATTCGACGAGTATCGATAAATACACTAGACGAATTTGATGAGTATACATGACGATACTCGATAATTTTGACTTAACTGATTTCCAAGAACTCGGAGATTATTCACTAAGTAAATACAAAGAATTTGACGAGTGCCTATAGGTATACACGACGAATTCGATAAGTACTCATGAGTATACTCGACGAATTCGACAAGTATTCACTACTATACTAGACGTATTTTACTTACAGAAAAATTCTATTCTTCAAAAAGCATCAACTTTTCCTTCCTCGATTCTTCTAATGTACTTAAATCAGAAGTACACCCCAATAGAGAGATTACATGTGATTCAACACATTGGCCTACACAATGAATGATTACATTGTTTAGTCCTGTGTTTCATGATCCACTATAACCTAACATTGGGTTATACTTAGCAATATAGTCCTACAAGCACATCACTAAATAAATAGCATCAAATACAATCTCATTTCATCTTAGTTCAAAGGTCACTTCTTCAAATCAGGGCCATTGTGGATACAATACCCAACAATCTCCCCCTATTTGAAGAAGTAAAAAACCATACAAAATAAGTTCAATTGTACACACAATAATCTTAAAGAATGAAAAGGAATGGACATAAAATTAAGAAATAAAAACATTCTCAGTCAAAACATTAAATAATATATATATATATATATGAAAGTTTTATTGGGCCAAATAGTATTCACAATCAACAAATAAAAACAAAATCAAGCTTGTTTGCCCTAGCTCTTCTGAAACTGTCTGTCAAAGTTAGCCTTCGACTTCAGAAAATACTTTGGAGGCGGAGGAGGGGCTGTAGGATCATCTCTTCTGAAATTTCTGAATTGAATCCTTCTCTTGACATTTGCAACTTCATGCTTCTTCCACTCCTCCCTGCTATAGTAAGTGTATATATCGTCATGTTCTACATCGACAAATGTTAAGGTATCTAAGATAATACCTTTTGAGATCGGACTCCACACTTATACAATTCTCTGCTAGGATCAGACCTTACAACATAAGAGCCTTCACCATATCTCCTTCTCTTAAAAGCTGGTTGGGAGATATCCTCAACCATTTGAATCTCTGATTCAACAACACAGCAGATTGATCTTTAGATTCTGTCCAATATTGAGTGTACTCCTGAGTAGGCTGAAAAAAGGCATGTACAGGATCTTGTATCACCTTTTCTGGCATTCTGACTTCAACAGACCCTGGAAATAGCTCTCTATGCAGCCAATTGAAGTTATCATAGCAATAGATGTTTGCAGCCTTGAACTGATTTTTCATTGAAGCTTCAAGCACATTAACCTTAGTTTTTCAGTTTTTTCTCACCCTTTTTGACATCTATAAGTAAGTCTGAGGCAATAAAATTACTGTAATAGACCATCTGAGCATCAAAATAATTCATCCCTGCATTTTGAGCATTGATAACTGTCATCGCATTTTCATCAACATTCTGGAGAACAGTTAGGTTGCTTTTCAACCTAGCCATAGTGAGATTTATGGCCTACCCACCTTTAACAAATCAGCTATCTAGATTGGATTCCAGCTTATCAAAATTCCCATTGACTTTAGCACTTGGAATATCTGTAAAGGAATACTGGGAGGAGATGGAAGATCTGCACTGGCCCCAGAGTCACTAGATGAATCTACTTCTGGGGAAATATGAGCTTTCAATAACAATTCTGTATCTGGAGCCTCTAGGATAGAAGGATGCACCTCTACATCTCCTTCTTCATTAGATATGTCAATAATCTTTTCTTCCTCAATTAGAAGTCTGCCTAGAATCTTTGCAATACTTTTCTATAGTTGTTTGATAAACCTGTCAACCTGGGTGTGAATAGACACTGAGGACTGAGCCCGCTCCCCCTCAAACACAACTGGGTGAAACTCTAGGATACTTACGAGCAGATTTCTAGAAGTAGCAATAGCAGTTGAATCATTTACATTATCAGTAGCTCCAACCTTGTCTGTATTTTTTACATTATCAGCAGCCATATCCACATCAGCAGCCTCATCAATTACAACCTCAGTAGTAGCAGCCCTACCAATATCAACAATCATATTATGTAGATCAACTATCTCTTCAACTAAACTAGGTACTACTGTCTCTAGAACATCTGACTCTTGAGGGAACATGAACCTCAACAACCTGAACCACTACATCTAGAACATCTAAAACAACAAAAGAAGGAACAACTAAGGGCACTTATATATTAGTAACCACTTGGGTTTCATAAGACTCCTCCTCAATTCCTGCACACGAGCTTTCTGGAATTTCATGGGGGGTAGGAGTAGGAAAACATTCCTTAGGAACTTCCTCATCTACCTCAGGCAAGTCTTAGAGATCACCTTGCCTTGGGATTCTTCTTTCCCATCTAGAGAATATAGTGGAATCAATTTTCTTCAGGTGGTGAATTGGAACTCCTTTGTTCATGTCAAATGTGTCTCAGTCCAACTGATTCAAGTAAATGTTGATAATCCTTCCAAATTTGGGTGCTCAAAAACTGTACTTTATCCTTCCAAATAACACTGCACCCTTGTCTATTCTTTTCTGGCATATGATGGTGAATAGAATATTGAACATGTCTGAGGAGAGGTAATCATGGGACCCAGTCTTATATAACAGAACTTTTCTAATGATATCGGAAAGAAGGTTTCCCTTGCAGTTCATCCCTTCTCTCTTGACTACTTTTGTACCTCTTGGTAGTCCACAGAATAGTAGAGCCCTTGAGAAATCACTATCTTCTAACTGATCTTCCTCTTCACACATTGGGAGTCGTAAATACCTTGTGAGTAGAGAAGCTTTCGCTTTGACTTTGATGAGCCTGACTTTGCTCTTGATTACTGTATCTTCCCTGCGGAGTTTGGCATGTTAGAAGAACTCCAAAACCTCCTTGTTTAACACCTTGTAAGGGTGTTTGAGGACGAAGGTGAAACCGGCTAATTCTAGTATTAGTATGACGTTGTGGAATTAATCTGTGGCCATAGTGAACCCTGTACGAACTAGTTCACCCCCTACGAGCAAGTCATTGGTACCTTTGGGAGCCATAAAGACACACTGAAATCTAGAAGGTCGATGGAATCAGAGACGACGAAGTGTTACAGTCACGGAATCTTAAACGGTGTACGGAAGACTCGACGGGAATCGCACTCCTCTTTCGACGATGTGAAGACATTTTGCCTTAGAACTTATATATATCTATATATTTAAAGTTTCGAGAAGAGAAATCAGCACATACCATAAACCAATGACTCTTTGGATCAAATAAAAATTTTGACCTGAGTACCATTTGTCGAAATCCCATGGAAGCTGAGCAGAATTCGTCGAATATCGACAAAATTCGTTGAAGAGTAATGGATTATTTCAACGAATCGGCGAGTTTCCACGAGAGTGACTCGACGAATTTTCCTTGGTTTATTTTTAGTGCTTAAAGATGTACTTCACTGAGAGAATTTTCTATCTCCTTAGCCATCTTCAAGAATCCTTGTTTAGCATGCCCGGTTCCATTTTGAAGAATGAGAACTTGGCCTCGTCTAGTGGCTTCGTGAATATGTCTGCGACTTACTTATCCGAAGGGACATAGTTGAGAATTATGTCCTTGTTCTCCACATGCTCCCGGATAAAATGGTATCTGATTTTAATGTGCTTTGTTCGGCTGGGAGAGACTGGATTATTTGTAATCGCAATCGTATTGGAGGAGTCGCAAAACATCGAAATCTCTTTGAATTGCAAGTTGTAGTCTTCCAGTTGATTCCTAATCAATAGATGTTGTGCACAACAACTTCCAGCAGAGATTTACTCTGACTCGGCAGTGGAGATTGCCACATAATTTTACTTCTTACTGCTCCATGAAATAAGCCTTCTTTTGTGGAATTGGCAAGTCTCAGAAGTGTTTTTCTTGTCATCCCTACTTCCTACAAAATCGGCTTCTGAAAAACCAATTAGCTTGACGTCATTACTTCTTGGGTACCATAAGCCAAGATTTGGTGTACCCTTAAGGTATCTCAAAATCCTCTTTACAGCGGCGTAATGAGATTCCTTAGAGTTCACCTGAAATATAGCGCACACACATGATGAAAATATTATGTCAGGTCTACTGGCTGAAAGATAGAGCAAGGACCCAATTATGTTTCTGTACTTGGTTTCATCAAAAGGTTTCCCTTTCTCGTCCTTGTCTAGAGGCATAGTTGAACCCTTGGAGTCCTCATCAAGGTTGCATTCTCCATTCCAAATTTCTTAAGTAACTCTTTGGTGAACTTCGTCTGAGAGATGAAAATTCCATCTTCAGATTGTTTCACCTGAAGTCCTAAGAAATACTTCAGCTTTCCCATACTACTCATTTCAAACTTCCCTTGCATAAGTTTAGAGAACTTCTTGCAAAGGTTGTCCTCTGTAGAGACAAAAATAATGTCGTTGACATAGATGTGCACTAGCACAATCCTGCCTTTTACTTCCCTAAGAAATAATGTCTTATTTATCTTTCCTCTTGCAAACTTGTTCTCAAGAAGAAAGTTAGACAGCATCTCGTACCAAGCTCGAGGAGCATGTTTAAACCATACAAAGCCTTTTTAAGAAAATATACATAATCAGGGAAAGTTGAGTCGACAAAACCTGGTGGTTGTGCTATGTATACTTCCTCTTTAAATAACTATTGGAAAATGCTGACTTCACGTCCATTTGATAGACTTTGAAGCATTTGTGAGCAGCATACGCAAGGAACAACCTATTTGCTTCGTGTCTGGCCACTAGAGTAAAGGACTGATAGAAGTTGTTCCCTTCTTCTTGTCTTACCCTTAAGCTACAAGCCTGGCTTTGTTCTTTATAATTACTCTATTCTCGTCTAGCTTGTTTCAGAATATCTATTTGGTACGGATAATGTTCTGTCCTTTGGGCCTGGGCACCAACTCCTAAACCTTGCACCGTTCAAACAGGTTGAGCTCCTCTTGCATAGCTATTATCCAAGAGGCATCCTTGTTTGCTTCTTCAAATTTTTTGGCTCAATATGAGAAAGAAAGCTAAGATGAAGAACTTTGTTAGTGGTACTGCTTATGGTTCTTACACTGTTGCCTGGCTCTCCAATGATCAGATCAATAGGGTGATCTCTTAGGTGTCTGAACACAAGATTCCTTCCTCTCCAACTAGTAGGTTCTGCCACATCAGTTGCATCTCCTGTAGGTTGAGGTAGCTCTTAATCTAGTAGTTCTTCTTCCACCACACTTGGATCGACGACGTTAACTAAGCTTGGAGCATCTTTCTTGACTGCTTTTTCCAAGCTTAATTCCTTTAACATGGCACCTTATCTACACCAATAACACTAGAAGAGCTGCTATTAAGCATGCTTATCTAATTAAATACAATATTTACAGACTCTTCTACCACCAGGGTTTTCTTGTTAAAAATCCTATATGCCTTACTATGGCTACTATAACCTATGAAGGTACCTTCAAAACACATTTCACTAAACTTTATATAATAATACAACTCCTTGTTAAGTATGAATCATTTACTGCTAAAGATCCTAAAGTAGGACACGGTCGGTTTTCTTCCCTTCAACAGTTCATAGGGAGTCTTACGATGGCTTTTGTTTATTAGTGCTCTGTTTTGCACGTGCCAAGCTGTGTTGATCGCTTCGACCCAGAAGTACTCTGGTAGTGAAGCATCATTCAATATTGTTTTATATGCTTCAATGAGGGTTCTATTCCTTCTCTCGGCAACTCCATTTTGTTGTGGAGTACGTAGAGAGGAAAACTCATGAAAGATATCTTGGCTTCCACAAAATTCATTCATGGCCTCAGGCTAAAATTAATTTCCGTGATCACTTCTGATTTTGACAACAGAACAATTAAACTCATTCTGAATTTGCCTAAAAAATTAATGAAAGCCTCAAAAGTGTCTGACTTGTGTTTTATTAAGAACACCCAAGTAAAACGAGAGTAATCATCAGCAATGACCAGCGTATAGACATTACCTCCTAAATTGTGAATTGGCATGGGATTGAATAAGTCCATGTGAAGGAAGTATAAACTTCTAGAAGAATCTTTTTTAGTAATGCCCTTAAAGGTAGCTCGTGTCTGCTTACCCATTTGGCATGTGTGACATGGAATTCTTTAAGGCAATTAATGTTGGGAGCATCATGCACTAAGTTTTGAGAAAATAGCATATTAATAGTTTTGAAATTAATATGTTCTTATCTCTTGTGTGATTGGTCACAAAGAGACGCACTATCTTTTTCCAAAAAGCACACTAGTGTCGAATTATTTAAGCATAGAAAATTTAAGCAAAAAATATTTCTACTCTGAGTGTATATTAAGTGTGGAAACCAAAAACTTTGTCTCTGTGGAGTTCGGGGTCCCAAAAGAGGGGTGACCTCACACCTACTACACTCGGGAGAACATCACGGACCAAAGACTTGGGAAACTAGGAACAGACCCTCGGCTCTAGCGTGGAGGTGCCACCTCACACCCAGAAGACCTTTGAGGTCTCCCCCTCCCTAGCCAATGCTGAGCTAAGTGCCTTGGAGAATGAAAGCAAAGGGATTAAAGTGATGAAGAAGTGATCCCCTCCAAGGCACCCTCAAGAGTCTATTTATAGTTTTTTGGGTATGGCCTACATATAACTTCATTTGCTAATCTAAAATGGCAAAAATGCCCCCAAACTGGTCTGCTAACAGCCAAATCCCGCTACACTAAAAAACTAATCGCAGTCCACCAGGGGCAGACCCTCAAGCCGGGTGAGCAGGAGATAAGGCCTGGGGGGTAATCGGCGGGCTTGGGTTTATTCAGCCTAGGCGGTACTCGACGGGCTGGGCGGTACTCGGTGGCCTGGGCGGTACTCATCGTCCTGGGGGGTACTCGGCGGCCTAGGCGGTACTCGGCGGCCTGGGCGATACTCAGCGGCATGGGGGGTACTCGGCCTGGGCGATACTCGGTGGCCTGGTGGGTAATCGGCGCCCTAGGCGCTACTCGGCGGCTTGGGCGGTACTCAGCGACCTGGGCGGTACTCGGCGGCCTTGGCTATACTCGGCAGCCTGGGCGGTACTCGGCGGCCTGGGGGGTACTCTTTTGGGCGGTACTCGGTAGCATGGGGGGTGCTCAGTGGGTTGGGGGGTACTCGGCCTGGGCAGTACTCGGCGGCCTGGGTGGTACTCGGCGGCCTGGGGAGTACTCGGCGGCCTGGGCAGTACTCGGCGGCCTGGGCGGTATTCGGCAGCCTGGGCGGTACTCGGACGGCCTGGGTGATACTCGGCGGCCTAGGGGGTACTTGGCCTGGGCGATACTCGGCGGTCTGGGGGTACTCAGCGGATTGGGCGGTACTCGGCTACCTGGGCGGTACTCAGCGGCGTGGGCGGTACTCGGCGGCCTAGGCGGTACTCGGCGGCTTAGGGGGTACTCGGCCTGGACGGTACTCGGCGGCATGGGTGACCCCCGAGGGGGTCGGAGGGATAAAAATATTTTATCCCCCTACTAGTATATTTCCAAGGCCAAACTAAAATTGGCCACCAAGAGTGCAAAACCTCTCAAAAGCTTACAAACTCAAAACTTGTCTTGCGCCTGCCGAAGGAACCCTACTCAACGAATACGGGGTTGTACACAATCCCCCTCTTTTTGAGGTTGGCACAAGCTCGGAAAGAAACATCCAACCCAACGTATTCGCTGAGTGGCCTTCTCGGGGCCGAACATACTTGGCCCCCTCCCTGAGGGGTCAACCTGTCATGCCAGCTAATGGGAGCCTGGGTGACGAGACCACCTCGGGGTGAGAAACACTTGGCCTCCCCGAGGGGTCAACCTGTCATGCTAGCTAATGGGATCCTGGGTTACAAGACTACCTCAGGGTGAAAATACTTGGCCTCCCTGTGGGGTCAACCTGTCATGCCAGCAAATGGGAGCCTGAATGACGAGACCACCTCGGGGTGAAAATACTTGGCCTCCCCGAGGGGTCAACCTATCATGCCAGCTAATGGGAGCCTAGGTGACGAGACCACTGCGGGGTGAAAAATGCTTGGCCTCCCTGAGGGGTCAACCTGTCATGCCAGCTATTGGGAGCCTGGGTGACGAGACCACCTCGGGGTGAAAAACACTTGGCCTCCCCGAGGGATCAGCCTATCATGACAGCTAATGGGAGCCTGGGTGAATAGACCACCTCGGAGTGAAAATACTGTGCCTCCCCGAGGGGTCAACCTGTCATGCCAGCTAATGGGAGCCTGGGTGACGAGACCACCTCCGGGTGAAAATACTTAGCCTCTTGAGGGGTCAACCTGTCATGTCAGCTAATGGGAGCTTGGGTGATGAGACAGCCTCGGGGTGAAAATACTTAGCCTTCCGAGGGTTCAACCTATCATGCTATCTAATGGGAGACTGGGTGACGAGACAGCCTTAGGGTGAAAACACTTGGGCATATACGAGAGGTACGCCTGCCCTGCAAGTTAGTGAAAGCCTGACAGCGGGACCGTCATCGGAGCAAAGGAACTTGGGCTTCCATGAGAGGTACGCCTTTCCTGCTAGCTAGTGAGAGCCTGACAGCGAGACCGTCATCGTAGCAAAGGAAATTGGGCTTCCACGAGAGATACGCCTTCCCTGTCAGCTTGTGAGAGCCTGACAGCGGGACCATCATCGGAGTAAAGAAACTTTGGCTTCCATGCGAGGTACGCCTGCCCTACCAGATAGTGAGAGCCTGACAGCAGGACCATCATCGAAGCAAAAGAACTTGGGCTTCCCCGAGAGGTACGCCTACCCTGCCAGCTAGTGAGAGCCTGACAGCGGGACTGTCATCGGAGCAAAGGAACTTGGGCTTCCACGACAGGTACGCCTACCCTGCCAGCTAGTGAGAGTCTGACAGTGGGACCGTCATCGGAGCAAAGGAACTTGGGCTTCCACGAGAGGTACGCCTGCCATGCCAGCTAGTGAGAGCCTGACAGCGGAACCGTCATTAGAGCAAAAGAACTTGGGCTTCCACGAGAGATACGCATATCCTGCCAGCTAGTGAGAGCCTTACAGCGGGACCATCATCGGAGCAAAGGAACTTGGTATTCCACGAGAAATACGCCTGCCCTGCCAGCTAGTGAGAGCCTGACAGCGGGATCGTCATCGGAGCAAAGGAACTTGGCCTCCCCGAGGTACCCTCAACCCATCCAGCTAGTGAGAGCCTGGCATGAGGAAGTCCTCTCAAGGGTGGGATTGGGCATGTCACCTAAGCTTTGTCAATTCCAACATCCTCAAACATGGGAAAAAAATTGGTTACATGACCCCCCCCCCCCCCGACTCGGCTGGTCGGGGGCTGTACTTACTACAACATAAGAAAAAATATAGGACTCAGCTTGGGTGAGGCTTCTTCAAGGGGTCTTGGCATGATGGTCGTCCTCCTTCTCCTCGGATACCTCCATCTGGCTAAGGCTCTCCATGATTTTCTCCATCTCCTCTACCTTTGCCAACTAAGAGATGGTGTTGACGGCCGTGACATAAAATTGCCTTGCCATCCTGGTGTCTCCCCTGACTCTGACTTGGATCCATCCTGAGCTGAACTTAAGGCATTGGTGGAACGAAGACGGCACGCAATGGAAAGCGCTGATGAGGGGCCTTCCGAAGATGGCGTTGTAGCTGCTCGGAGCATCAACTATGACGAACCGGAAGTTCCTTGAACTCCCCCCCAATTTCACTTGGAGTCCTACTCCACCTTAAACCTCCTTCCTGTCCCCTGAAAATCCGAACAGGGGTCCGTTTAAGGCCAACACCCTCCTTAGATCCACCTTCATTTCATCAAACACCTTCTTGAAAATGATGTTGACGGATCTCCCGTTGTCAACCAAGATCCGGGAGACGGTGTAGACCTCGATGGCCGTCTTGATGCCCAGCACATCGCAGAACAGATTTTCATGGTCCGGCAGGTCCTTCGCCGAGAAGGTGATCTTCTCTTCCTGGGGGCGGGGTATGGGATATTGAAGTGATGCTCCGTCGGTACATAACATGGAGGCTCTCCTTACGAGTGGCCTCAATCTCCACTCCACCATTAATCACTGTTATTCCTCCTCGGTGTCCTTCATCGACCTAATCCCCACATATGTCATCCTCCCCCACACGGGGTGGAGCCTCTTCAAGCTGCACCGGCGGCTGCTGATGGGAAGGTCCTCTCGCCCTCCCCCCCTCACTTCCAGGAACTCGTGGCAGGTAGCTGTGGCGTGCCCCTCCATCTGGTGGAAGTCGCAGTATGGTAATCCTCTATCTCCCCTCCATCGCCAGGCTCAGCGGTCTCTCCCATTACCTCTTCCTCCTTCACCTATTGCCAAGGCTTGTTGTGGCGGGGGTAGGAGCTGTCTTGGGGCTTGCCTTTAGAAGTTGAACCTCCCTTGGCCCCTGTAAAAGTTTCCCCCACCCTGAATGAGAACTCTTCCTGGACCCTGGACAGGTCCTCCCTGCTGCCTCCAGCCTTATTCCGGACCCTCCTTTCCTTGGAACCCCTGAGCCCTCTACTCATCTCTTCTTCTTCCTTCCTGATGCCTTGAGCCAACTTGCATCTTCGGCTCTGACTCTGTTAGCTTTGCCAGCTTCTTGACAAATCCCGGGTTGTCCGCCTCCATGGCTATCTCCTCTACCGCCCTTTCCATCAGCTCCTCGAAGGAAAGGGTGGCCTTTCGGGTCAGGCTCATCTTGAAGAACCCCTCGCGTAACCCCACCATGAATGCCATCTGGAGGGCATACCGCGGCATCTCCTGGATATCCAGGATCTCTTCTTGGAACCTGTCAATGTAATGGGCCAGCGACTCCTCGGCCCTCTTCCTTATCAAGAAGATGGATTCAGGACTCTTGTTCCTCTTCTTGGAGGTGGAGAAGCGGAGTTGGAAGCTCTGGCTCAAGTCCTCGAACCCATAGATTGACCTCGGAGGGAGTTGATGAAACCAGTCCCTTGCCTTCTCCTTCAATGTGATCGCAAAGAGGCGACACTTGAAGGCATCCGTTATTTGCCTGATCGAGACGGCATCCTAAAACCACTACAGGTACTAGACGGGATCATCCTTCCTAGTATAGTAAGCCATGTCGGGCACTCTGAACTCCTCGGGAACGGGAGCTGAGATGATCAGCCCGCTGAAGGGTGATCCCCTGAGGGGTGGTCTTGCCACCTCTACTCACGCAACCTGCTCGCCTGGAGGGCTAGCACTCGCCGGGCTAGGGAACATCTCCAGGTCAGGGAGGTATCATTCGACCCCCTCTCCCATCCTATCTTTCCCAGGTCGCCTACCTAGTGCACTTTCTTCTCCCCCTGCTGGGATCATCTCATCTGTTCCCATGAGAGGCAGCTCGCCGAGACCACTCTGGTTCAGCTCGCCGAGACCCCTGGGAGCCAGTCCCTGGGGGGTAGGGGTTGAGCTGTCAGCCCGAGGGGTGATGACTCTCAGCATCTCCATGATGCCTTGGATGGAATTCATGAACTCCTCCCTTCCTATAAAGGGTCCGTTGTTGGGGAGCTCGCATCGAGATCATCACCACCTCCCTGATCTCCAGCCATGACACTCTCCTGAGATCTTCTGTGCTGGTCACTCTCCACGCTCACCGCACCAAAATGTTGAAACTAAAAACTTGGTCTCACCTCACACCTACTACACTTGGGGGAACGTCACGGACCAAAGACTTGGGAAACTAGGAATAGACCCTTGGCTCTAGCGTGGAGGTCCCACCTGACACTCGGAAGACCTTTGAGCTCTCCCCCTCCCTAGCCAATGCTGAGCTAGGTGCCTTGGAGAAAGAAAGCAAGGGGATTTAAGTGATGAAGAAGTGATCTCCTCCAAGGTACCCTCAAGGTTCTATTTATAGTTTTTTGGGGATGGCCTTCCAATAACCTCATCTGTTGTTCTGAAATGACCAAAATGCCCCCAAACTGGTCTACCAACAGCCAAATTCCGCTACACTAAAAAACTAATCGTAGTCCACCAGGGGCAGACCCTCAAGTCGGGTGAGCAGGAGACAAGGCTTGGGGGTACTCGACGGGCTGGGGGGTACTCGGCCTGGGCGGTACTCGGCGGGCTGGGCGATACTCGGCGGCCTGGGAAGTACTCTGTGGCCTGGGGGGTACTCGGCGGCCTGGGCGGTACTTGGCAGCCTGGGCGGTACTCGGTGGCCTGGGGGGTACTCGTCTTGGGCAATACTCAGCGGCTTGGGGGGTACTCGGTGGCCTGGGAAGTACTCGGCATCCTGGGAGGTACTCGGTGGCCTGGGCGATACTCGGCGGCCTGGGCGGTACTCGGCGGCCTAGGCGGTTCTCGGCGTCCTGAGCGGTACTCGACAGCCTGGGTGGTACTCGGCGGTCAGGGCGGTATTCGGCGGTCTAGGCAGTACTCGGCGGCCTGGGGGGTACTCGGCCTGAGCGATACTCGGCGGCCTGGGGGGTGCTCTGCGGGCTAGGGGGTACTCGGCCTGGGCGGTACTCGGCGGGCTGGGCGGTACTCGGCGGTCTGGGGGGTACTCGGCGGCCTAGGCGGTACTCTGCAACCTGGGCGGTACTTGGCGGCCTAGGCGGTACTCACTGGTCTGGGGGGTACTCGACCTGGGCGATACTCGATGGCCTTGGGGGTACTCGGCAGCCTGGGCGGTACTCGGTGGCTTAGGCAGTACCCGGCAGCCTGGGAGGTACTCGACGGTCTGGGCGGTATTCAGCGGCCTAGGCGGTACTCGGCGGCCTGGGTGGTACTTGGCCTGGGTGGTACTCGGCGGCATGGGTGACCCCCCGAGGGGGCCGGGGGAGAAAAATACTTTATCCCTCTACTAGTATATTTTCAAGGCCAAGCCAAAATTGGCCACCAAGAGTGCAAAACCTCTCAAAAGCTTAAAAACTCAAAACTTATCTTGTGCCTGCCGAAGGGACCCTTCTCTGCGAATACGGGGTTGTACATTAAGACTATCTCAAAATTGGCAGACAATTTTATCAAACACTTGTCCTTGTAGAACTCAACGATATAGCCTTTATCATATAATTGGCTTATGCTGATTAGATTATGTTGTAATCCTTCAATATAGGCCACTTCTGTGAAGAACACTATACTGTTAGTAATCATACCATAGCCTTTTGTGATTCCTCAGTCAGACCCTCCAAAAATGACTTTTGGACCGTCTTTAACTTGGGTATATTCTTACAATAGGCTTCTTGTCCCGGTCATGTGTCGAGAGCATCCACTGTCCAAATACAAGATTAGAGTTTTGTTGGCCTTTGGACATACCTGCAATCATTAATCATTTTCTCTTAGAAACTCAAACAGATTTGGGTCCTTGGGTCCTTGGTTCCTTGTCAGTTTAACACCACTAGGAATATTAACATTGCGAGTGGTCGGTCTCGTACTGTTAACTCGTGGAGTTTAAATTTTTCACAGGATGAAACCAACAATCTACGACCAAATGACCAATATTACCACAACACCAACAGTCAAACCAAGTATACCTTCTCTTATACTCCTACTTTACCTTTTTAACGGGAGGTCTAGCAGGGTAAACTGACTTGGAGGTGGAAGCCTCGTAATTGCAGTAAACAAAAGGGTTCACTGTCTCCTTGCCCTTAGGAACAACCGTTTTAGCCTTGGGTGCCTTCTAAAAATTTGGTCCATGAACATAGGGACCATACTCTTTGAGAGTTATTTCTTCATTCGGCACCTTGAAAGAACTAGCACCAAAGTGTCGGGGATGGGTCCATCCTTGGTAGTGCTTTTTAGGTTCAACATAAGTAGGCCTAGCAAAGTGACCATAAGATGTCTCAAAGTCATATTTATTTGTAGGAAAGATTTCCTTCTTGAAAGAGGGTTGACTTTGAGGTGCCTTCCCTTTGCCTTTGGTATCGGCTCTCTTAGTAGCCTTACCTCTCTCCGCTAAGTGACAAAGACCATTACCCTTCTTAGGAGCAGAGAATTCATCAATGAGAGGAAAAATGGCCTTTGTCTTAGAGTAACCTTCAACAAGTTTCCTTTCCACCAATAGCTTTTCTTCTAGCTAATCTAAGTATTTCTCCTTTTGACTTAATAGTTTAGCAGAGCATTTTAATTCCTCTTTCAAGGAGTGAACTTCATCTATGAGAGGAGTTAATTTAGCAATTTTGTCCTTCAGTCGTAATTCCACTTCTTTAAGAGAAGCAATCTCTTTTGATTACTTTTTAACTACCTTGCGGCATTTGTCAAAGGCTCTCAAAAGTTCTTGATGCTGAGCTATACAATAAGAATCATCTTCCTCAAAAGAATAGTCTTCATGACCATTAGTTGAGGTTTCTGATTCAGAGAGCATAGTGTGAGTGTTTACCTTCCGA
Organism: Platanthera zijinensis; assembly: GCA_039513925.1. Taxonomy (NCBI): domain Eukaryota; kingdom Viridiplantae; phylum Streptophyta; class Magnoliopsida; order Asparagales; family Orchidaceae; genus Platanthera; species Platanthera zijinensis. The sequence goes on from CM077087.1 coordinate 153,721,762, forward strand.
TTGAATTGGGAGTCGTATACTTCCTCATCTGATTGAGCCATAAGCCCAAAGTAGGCTTCTTCATTTTCCGAGCTTGACTCACTTGAGTCACTGTCACTAAGAGTCTTTGACTTTTTTGCAACAAAGCTCTTCTCTTCCTTCCTCTTACCTTTGAATGATCTCTTCTCTTCTTTCTTGGATCCTTCCTTCTTCTTATAAATACACTCTGCAATCATGTGTCCTAGCTTATTGCAACAGTAACAAACTATGTTAGAAGAAGAATGTTTGTTCGGTTTAGACTTATACCTGTGATCTCGGTTGTAGATTTTCTTGGACTGATCACAATCACGATGTGATCTTCTATGGTCAGAGGAGGAGGACTGATTTTTCATTTACCTCCGCTTGCTGAGCAGTCCATTGAACTACTTGGAGATTAGCAAGAAGTCTACATCAGACAATTCAGAGCCTTGCGTGCTTGTCTCATAATTTTTTGGTCATCAGAAGCTCGTATCCTTAATGGTGACACAGCTTTATATTTTCTAAACCCTTCGGACTTTATAGCTACCGACTTATCTTTGCTTGAAGTCTTGCTGCTTCACTCCTCTTTCTTTCGAGTATTCATTTGAAGTTCATAAGAGAGGAGCTTTCCGAAAAGATTTTGGGGATCAATATCATGCAGCTTTCCAAATTCCCAAATGTCTACCACCTTGGTTTCCCAGTCTTTTGTCAAGGATCTTAGAAATGTGTCGTTAAGCTCGCTATTAGTAAATGTATGACCATAGTTTCTGAGGCCATTGACAATCTTAAATAAATTTTTCAAAGTTGTCTGTGATTGTATCACTTGAGCCTTGCTTGAACGCTTCGTATTCTTGATTAATTAGAGATATTTGATCGTCTCTGACTTCTTCAGTTCCTTCCCTAAGAATGACGAGACAATCCCACATCTCCTTAACAGATTTGTAGTGGAATAGATTTTGCAGTATTGAGTCGTCCACTGCACTGGCGATAATATTCTTTACTTTTTTATCAAAGGAGACTAGAGCTATTTCATCCTTGGTCAAGTCCATCATTTTCTTTGGAATCATAACAGTATGATTCAAGGCATATGGTTGTGTAGAAATGTGAATTCCTTCTTCAACAATCGGAAAAATGCGCAAATCAGCAGCTTCCATGTAGAATCTGACTCTCTCCTTCCACATGGGGAAGTTCTCCTTGGTGCACACTAGCAACTTCATTGAAGACATATCCTTGATTCTATATATTGTAGTTAAGTGGATTCTCTTGACAACTAGATGGAGATCTTGTTCATGGTGTTAACCTTATACCTAACAACACCCCTCTGATATAAATGAAAGTGTCTAGTGGTCAACCTAAATCACCTAGAGGAGAGTGAATAGGTGAGTTCTGCGTCTTACAGTAGAATAAATTTTTTTACAAAAATAAGCATACAGAACACAGAGAATTCATAGTGGTTCCTCGAGTTGGGTACATCCAATATCCCTCCTTGCCTATCTACCACAAAGGGCTAGATTCGGCTACTTCACTTTTATCTCAGATTGAACACAATCTTATACCTCGGAGCTTCAAATCCTATAACTCGAAGACAACTCTCCTACTACTCGGAGAACAACAGCTTCTACAACTCGATCCTAAAATCAGGATCTACAACCCGATCCTAAAATAAGGATCTACAACTCGATCCTAAAATAAGTATCTACAACTTAGAGGCAAAACCTCCTATAATAGTATAAAAGATTTACACAAACAAAGATTAAAAATAATCTTTTTCAGATCTGAATTATTCAGTCTTCCTTTCTTCTGAAATATTGAACTTGTGTAAGACCCCCCCCCCCTCCCGGAACACAACACACGGCACGAGGGGAGTCTTATGCCCGAAATAGCCGCCTTGCGGTAGCACTAACACACGGGTTAGCCTTTACCACAAGACGCCTATTCCGCCGGCCACAATCCATATCACAACAATTATGCCAACCCAACCATAACAGAAAAGTAAAGCTAAAAGCAGTTCAGTTCACAGCTAAGTTAAAGTCCAAAAATAGCGGAAGATAACAAGCACAACAGGCTTGTACAAAAGAAACAAGAGTCTAGAAATGTTTTGCCAAACGGCTACATGAAAACACTCACTACTGTCACTGACGGTGCCGATGGCACCACCACCTCAGGTCCTATCATCCGGGCCTGGCTGTCCTGCTGCATAGTCCGTTGCCGCTCTACCTGCGGGGTTTCCTCCTAAAAAGGAAGACGTAGCAACCGTTAGTCATAAGACTAAGTGGCTTCACATCGCTCCCCGGCGACTCCTCGGCACGGGCGGAGAAAGGAACACAGGTACAATATATATACATAAGCAAGTAAACAAGCAGGTGACAGTAAGTATGGTGAAGTATAAACTACGCTACACAACTAGCAGTTCTACGAATATCAATAATATATAAATGACAGCAGGTATAATTAATCAGAATAGTAACTTAACTTATAAGAGTGCCCATACAAACTTATAAGTTAAGGATCGGCTTAACAGTATAGTAACTCATCGTATAAGAGTGCCCATACAAACTTATACGATGAGGATCTTGTGTATGCAATGAATGACATGTTATGAATGTTATGATATGACCGACTCATGCGCACGCACATGCAAGTTGCTATGTCGACACAGACTAGAAGTTCCCACTTTTTGAGCAGGTAGCTAACCTCTCCGGCGTCGTCCGTCGTGGCCAGACGGCGACAGTGGAGCGGGCGTCTCCACTACTAGGTGGTATCACACTACCTATCCTAGGCCCCCATACGCCTCAACGCTAAGAACACAACAGCGGAGCTCACATGCGTACTACGGCTCAGAAGGGGTCTTGGGTAAATGTGCACCAAGAACACAGCCCAACCTGGCCTTTGATTTCGAACCGGATGGAACCTCGGAAACGCACGAGGTGCAAGCCCAACCGTTCTCATGGCACGGAGGAGATCTCGGGTTATGGACACCAAGTATCTAACCCTACCGCCCAAGGTCTACCCATTGGCTCCCATCGGTGTGACGACTGGCAAACCCGTAGACCTGCCACAATCATTATCTCAACATCGCGACACGATGAATCGTCGCACATCACATGCCCCAAAACAACTCACTCGATGCTACCCGTAGGGAGACTTCAACTCTAAGCATCGGTTGTTAATAAACCCCTTGGGCTCGGATTACAGTTATCAAGTACTCTTCACATAGTGTTCATCATGTTCACACCCACCTATTCAATGAATTCACCTCAACACTACGCATAATAGATATGTTCAATACCAAATTGTATAAATATATCCTTTACCAATATCAACTCCTAATATCTAGCCTTCCCATCCAATCCATTTCTCTACCATTGCATGGTTATCCCTTATTACACAACCAAATGAGTAACCATACTAAATTATAGTAACAACGACATTATAGATATATGGGAGCAAGATATCACATGAGTAAATCACAATCATTGCAAGAGTGCTAACATTATAAATTAACAAGTGCATTAACATAGGATAGTCCACTACTAAAACTGGGATTCCCGGAGCTACAGGAATCCGATCACCATGCACAACCCCTCGTTGGAAAGGTATTCGCGAGGGCTACGACTTTCGTGTTGAGTCGATCGCCCAGATCTGGTCGCAACATACCAGAAATTCAACTCGAATACGTACAGGAAACAGTTTCCTGTACAGGAATTTTCCCGAACGCAGCGGACTCGAACCAGCTTTCCCGTGGCTACAGGTATCGCATGGAAACGAGCAACCACTCGTTGGAAAGGTAATTTCAAGGGCTACGACTTTCGTGTTGAGTCGATCACCCAGATTTGGCCAGAACACCTCCGAAATTGGCCACGAAGGTCGCCGCGTGCAGAAATCAGATTTCTGCACGCATCTTAAGGCGAGATGAACGACATCCGTTCATCTTCTTCCTTGCAACGACCTCGCATAAACTTCTCCAGAAATCACACCCAACCTTATTTCTCCTTTCAAAGCCAAACCCCCAACGAAAACCCTCTCATCTCCACTTTGAATGATGAGAAGGTTGAGGGAGACTAAGCCTAAAAACCTAGGCATGGCTTATCCTAAGAACTCTCCTCCTCACCATCAAGACTCTATGGAGTCGATGTCTCTCCTAAAATAACTATAGATCTAGCACCAAGGGAGAGGGGAGGAAGCTCACCTCAAGTCCAGCGGTACCACCATGGCCGGCCATGAGCCTCGCACTCCTTCGCGGCGGCATTGTTTTTCCCTTGACGGTGGCGGCGTTTTGATTCCTCCAAAGATGGCTCCGGCAAGCTCTTCCTCCTCCTCCAGCCAAGAACTCTCTCAGGAATTTCGGGGCAGAAGAAAGGGGAGTGAATGCTAGGGTTTCCAACTTTTTTTCCTTTTTATACATCGCAGACACGGGTAGGCACACGGCCGTGTTCCTACCCGTGTTCAGGTGACACGGCCGTGTGGCCTGCCGTGTCTAGGGCCGTGTTCATCCCAGAACCACTTTCTGCCGGGTCAGGGTTGCGGCACACGGGTAGAGACACGGCCGTATCCCGACCCGTGTCCTAGGCACACGGCTAGGGACACGCCCGTGTCCCAATACCCCGTGTACCTCTCTGACTGGAAGCCTATTTTTTTATGAGGCACACGGGTATGGACACGGCCGTGTCCATACCCGTGTCAGCCAAAAATGCCGTTTTGCCTTGTTTTCCTCATTTCCCGCACGTCCGCACCTGTTCACCCACATCCCCCACTGGGCTCACCACAGCCCCCTTGACTCAAATACGCAATCAAGGGGCCTAGCGCGAATTGGGACGTTACAAATCCTATAAACAAAATAAAAGATTTCGTCCCCGAAATCAGGGTAAGGCTATGGGAGTGAAACACATAAAAAGGAAACTATGCTTTCAAATAAAATTTTTACCTGGAGTAAATAATTCCGGGTAGCGCTCTTGCATCAAATCCCTTGGCCCCCATGTGCACTCTTCCTTCCCATGATTAGACCATAGCACTTTCACCAAGGGAACACTTTTGCGGCGCAAGGTTCTTGTCTCGTTATCAACGATCCGCACTGGCTCCAGTCGCACAGACCTATCAGACGCCACGGCACCATCCGCCGTGGGGATATACTGTTCAGGTCGCAACAAAGCCTTCCGAAGCGACGATACATGGAACACGTCGTGAAGGTTCTCCAGCTCCGGTGGTAACTCCAATCGATAGGCCAGAGGGCCAATCCTTTCCACTACGACATAGGGCCCAACATACCTTGGGCTGAGCTTCTTGACTCCACGTACCCGTGACACTCCGTGCATCGGTCGAATCTTCAGGAACACCTTATCACCCACTTGAAACTCTACCATACGGTGCCTTGCGTTATAATATTTCGCCTGTCGGCTTTGAGCCTCTAGCATTCGGTCCCGGATCAACCTAACCACCGCGTCCGTGTCATCAATATACTCATTTCCCAATGTCTTCGGATCTTCGTCTTGTACCCAGGACAAGGGTGTTCTACACCTCCTTCCATACAAAGCTTCATGAGGTGCCATTCCAATACTGGCTTGATGACTGTTATTATAAGAGAACTCCACGAGAGGTAAGAGTCTCTCCCATGGTTCTCCTTTATCTAGCACACACAACCTCAGAAGGTCCTCCAATGTTCGGATGGTTCGTTCAGACTGCCCGTCCGTTTGAGGGTGAAAGGCTGTGCTAAAGGCGAGGCGCGAGCCCAAATAAGCATGTACAGCCCTTCATTCTCTTGAAGTAAACCGACCATCCCGGTCGGAGACGATCGTCTTTGGCACACCATGGTACCGCACAAATTGTTCCACAAAGAGACGCACTAAGACGCCCACTTGCGCCTCCTTCTTCATTGGGATAAATCGGGCTACCTTGGTCAACCGGTCAACTATCACCCACACAGAATCATTCCCCGAGCGCGAGCGAGGTAACCCGTGGACGAAATCTATGGAGATGTCCTCAAATTTCCATTCGGGGATGGGCAACGACTGTAGCATTCCACCGGGGCTTCTGCATTCCGCCTTCACCATTTGGCAAGCCACACAATGAGTAACGAAGTACTTAACATCCCTCTTCATGCCCGGCCAACACATCGTCTTTCTCAAATCGGTGTACATCTTCGCGATCCCCGGGTGCACCGAGTACTTGGAGCAATGGGCCTCCTTTAGAATATCCTCCTGAATGTTGTCACCTTCGGGGATGTAAAGCCGGCCACGAAAATGGACGAGGCCGTCTTTTAGGGAGTATTCTTCCGTAGTCCCATCCTCCATTGACTTGAAAACCGGGGTTAAAGCCGCATCCTTCTTTTGTTCCGTACGGATCCGGTCTCGTATGTTGCAAACTATACTCGTCGCGGCCAAATATTCTGTATACTCTTCCGGTTGATTCTTAAAGACCAAAGTGATTTCCATCTCTTGCAGCGTCCGGATTAACTCCATCCTCATCAAGAGGGATTCCGTGCTCGCTTCCGGCGCTTTCCGGCTCAAGGCATCAGCTACGGAATTAACCTTCCCGGGGTGGTAGTTCAAGGTGAATTCGTAGTCGCACAAGAACTCCAACCACCGCCGCTGTCTCAAGTTTAACTCCTTTTGGGTGTGAACGTACTTCAGATTTTTGTGATCCGAGTAGATCTCGCAATGGACGCCATATAAATAATGCCTCCACATCTTCAAGGCGAATACCACCGCTCCCAACTCTAGATCATGCACCGGGTAGCTGGCTTCATGCTTCTTCAACTGTCTTGAAGCATAAGCGATCACATGCCCATTCTGCATCAACACAGCTCCCATCCCTTGATATGACGCATCCGTGTAAACTTGAAAGCCCTCCTTCCCAGATGGAAGAGCTAGGATGGGTGCAGTCGTCAATCTGTCCTTCAACTCTTGGAATGCAGCTTCGCACTGGGGTGTCCATTCAAACGGCACACCCTTCTTGGTCAGCGTAGTAAGGGGAAGGGCGATCTTCGAGAAGCCTTTCACGAACTTGCGATAGTACCCGGCAAGTCCAAGAAAGCTTCGTATGTCGGCCGCTGACCTCAATGGCGACCACTCCTTCATGGCCCGCACCTTGGCCGGATCTACTGCTAGCCCCGCCCCACTAATCACATGGCCCAAGAACGCGACCTCTCGAAGCCAAAACTCACATTTGCTGAACTTGGCAAACAAAGTGTGCTCCTTTAGTTTCCTCAGCACTAAAGTTAGATGTTCGGCGTTGTTCTGCTTCAGTCTTGGAGTAGACTAGGATATCATCGATGAACACGATGACAAAGATGTCCAAATAAGGGCTGAACACCTTGTTCATCAAGCTCATAAAGGCGGAAGGGGCGTTTGTGAGCCCAAACGGCATCACGGTGAATTCATACAAACCATATCTCGAACTGAACGCCGTCTTCTAAATGTCATCTTCTTGTATCCTCAGCTGATAATATCCCGAACGCAGATCTAACTTGGAGAACCAATACGATCCCACCAATTGATCGAATAATTCATCAATGCGCGGTAGGGGATAGGTGTTCCGCACCGTTAACCGGTTCAACTCTCGATAATCAATACATAACCGCAAGGTGCCATCCTTCTTTTTGACGAACAAAACGGGCGCTCCCCAAGGCGACGAGCTTGGGCGAACGAACCCTGCTTCCACCAATTCCTGAAGCTGGACTCTAAACTCTGCAAGTTCCTTCGGAGCCATTCGGTATGGAGCTCGCGAGACGGGCTTGGCACCCGGAATTAGCTTGATTTGGAAGTCCACTTCCCTATGCGGGGGTAGTCCCGGCAATTTCTCGGGAAATACCTCGGGAAATTCTCGCACCACCCGCACATCCTTGACCTCTAATGTCAATTTCTTCAACTCGAAGCAAATTACATAGACCTCGTCCCCTTCCATATGAGATTTCATAACTTGGATCGAAGACAATAATTTACGGGGTGCGAATTTAATACCTTGGAAGATGACTTCCGAGTCTCCATGCCTCAACATAACTTGCTTCTCCGCACAATTGATCCTGGCGTGGTGCCAGTCCAACCACCTCATGCCCAGGATGAGATCGAACTCCGGGATTCTTAACACTGTCGCCGGAGTTTCAAAGAACTTTCCTCCAATAAGGGTGTCGAAGTCGCAACTTGCTGACGACGTCATCTCAGAGCCGTCCGGAAGGCGCACCCTTTGAGTAGTGCCCGTGAAGTGTTGCACTCCATCCAAGTCCTTCACGAAGTCCTCCGAGATGAACGAGTGAGACGCACCCGTGTCAAATAACGTATAGGCGGGTCTCCCGCTAACCATGACAGTGCCTAAGTTCCAAAAAGGTAATCACTATTCAAAATTGCGCTTATCATTTGTATCGTAAATCCAACAAGTCATATAATATTAATAAATTTTGCACGTACCGGTGATGACTTCCTGCGGATTTCTCTCCTGAGTCATATCCAATGCGAATACATGCTCCCGTGCATGTCCTTGATTTCTCCCTGGTGGTCCTCTTCCTCGGCCACGCATGTGCCCTCGCCCCCGTGGAGCTACTGGAGGGGGAGCAATAGGAGCATCCCCGACCAATCGCGGGCAAACTCGCCGGACATGCCCCGGTTGGTTGCACTCGAAACATATCACCTCACGTCGGCCCCAGGTTGTTGATAATATTGTTGCTGCGGTGGTGGTGGTAAAGGTAGTGGTTGCGGAATTGGGTACTCCACCCGATAGTTCCGGTTGACCCACCGACCGCCTCTGTGGTTTCCCCTTCCTCTGCCATGATCATTCCGCCTTCTATTACTAGGGCCGACTTCAATTACTCCTTCCGCAGGTCTCTTGCCACATCCCATGTGGTCCGCCTCCAGTCTCTTTGCCATGTCAATGATTTCTGCCAGGCTTCTATCGGCTATAAACAAAAGGGCCTGCCTCAGGGGGTCCCTTAACCCTTTGTAGAAGCGCTTCGCATAGCCTCTATCGTCCAAATCATAGGAATCAGCAAATCTAGCGAGGTGTTGGAACTCCCTCTGGTACTCCGTTACCGATTTCGATCCCTGCTTCAGCTGCAGAAATCTTTCTTCAAGTTCATCCCGAGCAGAAGAAGGAATGAAGTGATCCAGAAAAGCCTCGGTGAACTCGTTCCAACTGATGTCCGTGTACAACCGCCCTTGGAAGGTGGAGCCCATGAGGGACTTCCACCACCTTTTGGCGTGTAGCTCTAGCAGCGTCACTACCAATGTCACCGCCATGTTGTTCGGACATCTTATGCCAGCCATCAATTCCTGCACGGTATCAAGTCATTCCTCGGTGCGCACCGGCGATTCTGTCCCAAGATAGGCAGGAGGGGACAGGGCACGGAAGGTGCTCACCCAGTTGGAGCCTGGCGCCTGTTGTTGCACCGGAGCTTGCTGGGCTTTAAATGCATCCAATATGGCTGACAGCATTTGTCCCAGTTCCGACTGCTGGAATTGTGAAGGGACGGAAGGGGTAGGAGTGCCCCCAACCGGCTCCACCTGCGCTGGGACCTATACGCAAGGTACAAACTAGGGTCAGGTTGGCTAAAACTAATGTCAAAGTTGGACAACTTAGTGTGAATTACATATGGGCACACCACTGCTTCCGCTAAGTCGGTTTGTCCCCAAACCGACTAATCGAACGGGAGTGGCCCATTGTTACCTGACTGCTGTAGGTGAAGATCGGCTTAGTCTGATACCATTTGTAAGACCCCCCTCCCGGAACACAACACACGGCATGAGGGGAGTCTTATGCCCGAAATAGCCGCCTTGCGGTAGCACTAACACACGGGTTAGCCTTTACCACAAGACGCCTATTCCGCCGGCCACAATCCATATCACAACAATTATGCCAACCCAACCATAACAGAAAAGTAAAGCTAAAAGCAGTTCAGTTCACAGCTAAGTTAAAGTCCAAAAATAGCGGAAGATAACAAGCACAACAGGCTTGTACAAAAGAAACAAGAGTCTAGAAATGTTTTGCCAAACGGCTACATGAAAACACTCACTACTGTCACTGACGGTGTCGATGGCACCACCACCTCAGGTCCTATCATCCGGCCTGGCTGTCCTGCTGCATAGTCCGTTGCCGCTCTACCTGCGGGGTTTCCTCCTAAAAAGGAAGACGTAGCAACCGTTAGTCATAAGACTAAGTGGCTTCACATCCGCTCCCCCGGCGACTCCTCGGCACCGGGCGGAGAAAGGAACACAGGTACAATATATATACATAAGCAAGTAAACAAGCAGGTGACAGTAAGTATGGTGAAGTATAAACTACGCTACACAACTAGCAGTTCTACGAATATCAATAATATATAAATGACAGCAGGTATAATTAATCAGAATAGTAACTTAACTTATAAGAGTGCCCATACAAACTTATAAGTTAAGGATCGGCTTAACAGTATAGTAACTCATCGTATAAGAGTGCCCATACAAACTTATACGATGAGGATCTTGTGTATGCAATGAATGACATGTTATGAATGTTATGATATGACCGACTCATGCGCACGCACATGCAAGTTGCTATGTCGACACAGACTAGAAGTTCCCACTTTTCGAGCAGGTAGCTAACCTCTCAGGCGTCGTCCGTCGTGGCCAGACGGCGACAGTGGAGCGAGCGTCTCCACTACTAGGTGGTATCACACTACCTATCCTAGGCCCCCGTACGCCTCAACGCTAAGAACACAACAGCGGAGCTCACATGCGTACTACGGCTCAGAAGGGGTCTTGGGTAAATGTGCACCAAGAACACAGCCCAACCTGGCCTTTGATTTCGAACCGGATGGAACCTCGGAAACGCACGAGGTGCAAGCCCAACCGTTCTCATGGCACGGAGGAGATCTCGGGTTATGGACACCAAGTATCTAACCCTACCGCCCAAGGTCTACCCATTGGCTCCCATCGGTGTGACGACTGGCAAACCCGTAGACCTGCCACAATCATTATCTCAACATCGCGACACGATGAATCGTCGCACATCACATGCCCCAAAACAACTCACTCGATGCTACCCGTAGGGAGACTTCAACTCTAAGCATCGGTTGTTAATAAACCCCTTGGGCTCGGATTACAGTTATCAAGTACTCTTCACATAGTGTTCATCATGTTCACACCCACCTATTCAATGAATTCACCTCAACACTACGCATAATAGATATGTTCAATACCAAATTGTATAAATATATCCTTTACCAATATCAACTCCTAATATCTAGCCTTCCCATCCAATCCATTTCTCTACCATTGCATGGTTATCCCTTATTACACAACCAAATGAGTAACCATACTAAATTATAGTAACAACGACATTATAGATATATGGGAGCAAGATATCACATGAGTAAATCACAATCATTGCAAGAGTGCTAACATTATAAATTAACAAGTGCATTAACATAGGATAGTCCACTACTAAAACTGGGATTCCTGGAGCTACAGGAATCCGATCACCATGCACAACCCCTCGTTGGAAAGGTATTCGCGAGGGCTACGACTTTCGTGTTGAGTCGATCGCCCAGATCTGGTCGCAACATACCAGAAATTCAACTCGAATACGTACAGGAAACAGTTTCCTGTACAGGAATTTTCCCGAACGCAACGGACTCGAACCAGCTTTCCCGTGGCTACAGGTATCGCATGGAAACGAGCAACCACTCATTGGAAAGGTAATTTCAAGAGCTACGACTTTCGTGTTGAGTCTATCACCCAGATTTGGCCAGAACACCTCCGAAATTGGCCACGAAGGTCGCCGCGTGCAGAAATCAGATTTCTGCACGCATCTTAAGGCGAGATGAACGCCATCCGTTCATCTTCTTCCTTGCAACGACCTCGCATAAACTTCTCCAGAAATCATACCCAACCTTATTTCTCCTTTCAAAGCCAAACCCCCAACGAAAAACCCTCTCATCTCCACTTTGAATGATGAGAAGGTTGAGGGAGACTAAGCCTAAAAACCTAAGCATGGCTTATCCTAAGAACTCTCCTCCTCACCATCAAGACTCTATGGAGTCGATGTCTCTCCTAAAATAACTATAGATCTAGCACCAAGGGAGAGGGGAGGAAGCTCACCTCAAGTCCAGCGGTACCACCATGGCCGGCCATGAGCCTCGCACTCCTTCGCGGCGGCATTGTTTTTCCCTTGACGGTGGCGGCGTTTTGATTCCTCCAAAGATGGCTCCGGCAAGCTCTTCCTCCTCCTCCAGCCAAAAACTCTCTCAGGAATTTCGGGGCAGAAGAAAGGGGAGTGAATGCTAGGGTTTCCAACTTTTTTTCCTTTTTATACATCGCAGACACGGGTAGGCACACGGCCGTGTTCCTACCCGTGTTCAGGTGACACGGTCGTGTGGCCTGCCGTGTCTAGGGCCGTGTTCATCCCAGAACCACTTTCTGCCGGGTCAGGGTTGCGGCACACGGGTAGAGACACGGCCGTGTCCCGACCCGTGTCCTAGGCACACGGCTAGGGACACGCCCGTGTCCCAATACCCGTGTACCTCTCTGACTGGAAGCCTATTTTTTTATGAGGCACACGGGTATGGACACGGCCGTGTCCATACCCGTGTCAGCCAAAAATGCCGTTTTGCCTTGTTTTCCTCATTTCCCGCACGTCCGCACCTGTTCACCCACATCCCCCACTGGGCTCACCACAACCCCCTTGACTCAAATACGCAATCAAGGGGCCTAGCGCGAATTGGGACGTTACAACTTGAGAGTCTTGAGGAGAAAGAAAATTTTGAAATATTTAAGGTCTTGATTTGAACACACGGATCAACTAAATCTGAGAAGTATGAGAACCTTCAGAGATCAAAGATCTAGTCGACATGCTTGATGAAAAAGGAATCGTACGTCACATTGTTGTCGACCGAGAGATTTGTGAAGAATAGAAATGAAGGCTGACGGGATCTTTTCTTGGAGTTTCTCTATTTGAACTTGGAAATACACAATTAGGATTTCTAGAAATCCACCCTAGGTATTTATATGAACTTCTCTTCTTTTACGGCAACAAGATTCTTTCCATACCGAGAAATCTGCGAGTTACAGTACATGTCAGTCTGGAAGATCCGAGTCAGAAATTTGAAAATAGAAAAAATAAACCTAAAGTATAATTCGCCGAGTATCATCGAGTATATACGGGTATACTCGTCAAATAGCTTTGAAACTCGACGAAAATAACTTAGGTAATTCCAGACAAATCCAACAGATAACTCAACACTTTCCTGAAGAGATACTCAATGAATTCGACGAATATTGACTAGCTTACTCGACGAATTCGACGAGTATCAGCAGATACTCTCAACACATTCGATGCATAGACAAAGTGATATTAGATGAATTTGACTTAGAGAAATCAAGAGAAGTAAATTCGAGAACTCAAGGCATATCTAATGAGCCTCGACAAATTCGTCTTGTATCGACATATATATTCAACGAATTCGATGAGTATCGATAAATACACTTGACGAATTTGACGAGTATACATGACGATACTCGATAATTTTTACTTAACTAATTTCCAAGAACTCAAAGATTATTCCCTATGTAAATACGACGAATTCGATAAGTGTCAATAGGTATACATGTTGAATTCGATGAGTATTCATGAGTATACTCGACGAGTATTCACTATTATACTCGATAAATTTTACTTAGAGAAAAACTATGTTCTTCAGAAAGCAGTAACTTATCTTTCCTCGATTCTTCTAATGTACTTGAATCAAAAGTACACCCTAATAGAGTGATTACACGTGAGTCAACACATTAGCCTACACAATGAAGGATTACATTGTATAGTCTCGCGGGTACGCGGGCGGAAGAAGCTCAGTCCGAGGTATATGGGTCCCTACAGGATCCTGAAGTGAATTGGCCCCTTGGCTTACATATTAGAGCTACCGCCGGTGTTGGCGGGATTGCACAACATCTTCCACGTCTCCTCTCTTTGGAGGGATCTACTATGGCTGGAGCAATAGATTTCAATCATAGATGGCACAGTAGCATCTGATCATTCGGTCAGCCTGGAGCCAGTCAGGATCGACGATACGGTAGTGCGGGTCTTGCGGCGCAAGAAGGTTCCGCTTGTCAAGGTCCTGTGGAGGAATCATGGCAAGAGGAGCATGCATGGGAGCAAGGGATTTGATGTAGTAGAAATACCCATATCTCTTCGAGTCAGGTATACCTTTAACTTTCTAAGGGATGTTACATGCTTTAATTTCAGAAGAACCTCGTAGTCCTAACATTAAATTCGAGGACAAAATTTTTATTTTTATGTATTGGGATTTGTAACATCCCTCAAACAACTTGACTCCTAAGAGTGGTTTTTTAATGATTAGGTCATGATAAAACCCTAGGAAACTCAAGAAGACCAAGTGAACCAAGGCATGACGGTGGAAATCACCTTGGTCTACAAATAGCACAATCCAAGTACCAACCCTAAGGTTTGACTTTTGGACTTCAACTTGATCCCTTGACTCCACCACAAAATCCCTAACCCTTTAAGAGGTCCATTGGGTCACTAAGGACCCATTGGGATCAATCCAAGTGGTCAAGTTGACCAAATTCAACCCTAACCCTAAAATTGTCAAAGTACCTTAATAAGGGTCAAGTGACCACCAAGGTGTCAAACTAACCCAACCCATGTCTCCCTAGACCCTAGGGAAGGCCAATGGGTCACTAAGGACCCATTGGGGTCAAGTTAAAAGGTCAAATTGACCAAGGTCAACTCAACCCTAAAATGTGTCAAACTAACTCAAGTTGACCAAACCTAGCCCAATCCACTTGGGCTAAGCCCAATTTGAGTGGTCTACTAGCTTTAGGAGGCTAAAAATTACCGAAAATGCCATCAAAATTCTGGAGAGGGTGACTAGGAGAGAGAAACTCAATATCCCCTTTAATGGAGGAGAGTGAAAGTGAAGAAGAGGCCATTCATGGCCAAGGGAGCTAAGGGAGGCCAAGGGCCTCCTCTCTTCAATTCCAATGGCTTGTTCCATCTCCCCTGATTAATTCTGAGGAGATCAATAGCCGTGGACGACCACATTGGTTGCTGGATTAAGAGAATTTTAAGTTGGCCAAAAACTCCTTTATGGTCATTAATGGTCATTGATGCTTTAACTCCTCTTCCCCCAATTGGTTTTTTTTAAAGCTTACCCAGACCTAGAGCTATCGTTTCCACTCTTGCCCCAAATATTTCGAGCCCTCTGGAAATGGCAACATAGTAATCGGCCCAGCTCCAGCTACCCCAGCAGGTCCTGTCTTCCTTCTCTCTCTCTGATGATAGATCTCCATCTGTTGGCCCCAAGGATTGGGTCCAATTAGACCCAGATCAAGGGAGTCGAGAGCTTGATTTTTCAAGCTTTTCTCCCAATCACAGCTCACTGTTCCTGCCACCTCCGGCCGGCCCACTACCGCGAATTATCGGCCACCACTTCAACGAAGGTGGTGGTGGCATTGTACCGGCCGGGAAGGGGCGTGGGTGGTCAGAAATTCACCAGGAAAAGTGGCCCAGGATGAGTTAATCTGGTACGTTGGCATGCTGGGGAAGATGAACGGATTACGTAGATTTTGCACCAAGATTTGCGGGGTACTAGTTAATTAAGGATATTATTATTTCATTTATGTCACTATTATTGCAGTTTTTTAAATTAATTATTAAAAATACTTAGATCCCCTCCTAGAAAAATGATCAATCTAAAAGTTGTATCCCTTGAAGTCTAGTTTAATTTAAAATTGATTTCAACCCATTTGGGTTAGTGGTTTGACCTAAACACTCAAAATGGTGCATTCTATACCTAGGGTTAATCAGATACTAATTTGAGTGCCCCCACTAAACAAGTTAGGCAAATGCCTTGAAATTTGTATCATGGTCTAATTATGCAGACAAATTCATCATATCCAAAAATGAGAATTTTTGGAAAATATTTTACTATAGTTTTTGTAAGAATTTAATAAATCATGTATGATTAAATTAGAGGTTCTATTGACCTCAAATACCTCCAATATTTTGGCGGTTGACCATTAGGGTCATGGTATGACCCTGGTAAAAATTTCATACCATTTGGGGTTGATTTAATTAGGAATTTGTGTGACCAAATTTTAACCTCATTAGGGGAAGATTAGGTCAAAAGTGCACATGGTGGTTTGAGTGGGCAATACTCATCCAAAAGGGATGGTTCTTTGGCCACTGCCTTAATGACATATAAAACACCTCTAAAAGAGATTTTGGGTAGTTTAGGATTGGAATGTCGTAGAACCCTAGTGTGAGCCCTAGGGTTGGATATTGAGCCTATTGAAGTACATGGGACCATGTTTCCTTATAATATCTTGGAACTTGGTATATGAGTTCATAGGGTGTATATAAGCCCTAGAAAATGTTATTTGTCTTTTTAGGAGCATTTAACCCCTCAAAAATAGTTTAGGACCAATTAGGGTACTTTTACTCATAATTTTATTGCATAGCTATATTATCTTGAATATTCATGAAACTTAGGCAGTGACCTTATATATTTATTGTAAACCTCTTAAATTTTGGTATGAATTTTTGAATTACATTGATAGTACTTCATTCACAAACCTAGTACTTGTCCTCTTAGTAAGAAAAATTATAATGTGTTATTTACTCATTGGAAAGTTATGAAATTTGATTTGAGGACTTTCTAAGGTTTCATCATGCTCTGTCAATTTTTATAAAATTATTGGAAGTCTTTTTATATGGTTTTCTTCACAAAGTGCCTTTTGTATAATATTTTTAAATGATTTATTTGGGTGAACGAACATGCTTAAAGAATTATGATTTTTGGCCAGTAGACTTTTCTTGTTACTCTTGACATCTGGTAATTTTTTTATAATATTTGGATTATTATTTCCTGCCTTGCCCTCTTAATGAGGTTATTTAATCAATAATTTGTTTGGTGGTCAACCTTTTTAGAAAAATTGTGAATTTCAGTATTTACTGTTATGTTGAGGTTATACAATTGTGATAATTTTGTTAATACCATATAATGTCAAAAAATTTTACTTGTTATTCAAAAGCTCAGTTGGCCTGATTTTGCAGAAAATTAAATAAATGCCAAATGAATTAGAAAATATATTATATTCTGGGTTTATCTTCAAAGTATCATGTTAGACGCCCAGTAATAATATTAGGTCATTTGGATGAATATTTGGAGGGGGTCATCATTCATGCACATCATATAGCTCATTATGTCTGCACATAGTAAGCTGATGAAATAAGATAACATGTAATACTTGGAATGGGAAGGTGGGATAGACGGTGTCTATGGTCTTGTTTGGATATGGAAGAGGAGTCAAGTTGTGAGAGCATGGTTGGCTACGTTAAGGTCGTTCACGGGATTGACGATGGATCGTCTTTCCCTTGGAGGAAGTCCAAATACAATTAGGTTTAGTTAAAGTATAAGATCATGAGAGTTGAGACATGGGTAGATACCAATAATAATAAGTACCTTGCGAAAGGGAGCTTTGGGCTTCAGCCTATCGTAGTTCCTAGTGCCCTCGATATCCCTTCACAGGGAATGCCCTAGGCAATCCATGGTTAACTTTGAACTGTAAGACTAAAATGTCAAAGAGCAATTAGTAAATACTAGGGCTTCACTTTCACTCACCCTGATGACTCAAGAGGTTAGCTTGGTTGGGTTATCTGAGTAGTAGGCTCGGATGTTGTGGAAATGGGCAAGTTAGCCCGGCGAGTCGAAGGCTCGGAAGGTAGTTGTAATGGACAAGTTTGTCCGGGAAGCCGATGGCTTGGGAATTCATGGCTACATGTGTATAAGGTGGTGGGTCTTTGGTATTTGATGGTCGTTCACACCGACGTCGATACGACGACTCGTTGGGTATGGTTTATACTTAGCTAAGGAAAAGACTAGCAAGTTTGTCAGCATTAGTACGTGGTGACTCTGGTGTGTCCTTCAGAGGCATATGTAAGGGCTAGGCCTTGTAGTGAGGATACCCGCCTAGGAGTGGGGTGGCCCAACCCACTGTTTCCGTTGGCCACTACGGAGGCTCCTTGGAGTTAAGCTAGCTTCCAAAACTTGAGAACTAAAGGTCTGTGATGTTTTTCAACTTTATTATACTACATGTGATTGTGGACTTAAAGTTAATTGTTCTCATTATATACTTCTATTTCTTTGGTGATCGTTTCTGCCAGCAGGATCGATGTTTTGTTCTGGCGACCTTCCTGAGTGTTGGTATCACCGCAAAACAGCGATTCTGGGCATAAGACCCCAGAGACAAAAAATGGGGTCTTACAGTAGAAGTCCGAGAGCTTCGAGAAATAAATTTCCCAATCTAACGCCTGCGGTATCACTATCGCTAGGCGATAACTTCCCGAGAGCTCGACCATTTAATTGGTTAATATCGCGCAGTAACAACCTACCACTGCGCGGTAGACAATGCGTCGAATCAACATACCTTCCTAGACGATCTCGACGTCTGACGCTGCCGCCACACAGTACCGTTAATTCAACACGGTACCCTCTTTTCCTGCCTACAAAAACTTGGGGCATTACAAATCTCCCCCACTTAAAGAATTTCCAAAATTACAAATTGTAGGAAAATGAAAGAGTATCAATACTACGAAAGTATACCTCAAACGAAAAGCTCGGGGAACTCCGCCTTCATGGTTTGTTCTAGCTCGCATGATAACTCCTCACGGTCAAAGTTGTCCTAATGGACCTTGACCATCCTGATAGATGTATTGCGAAGTTGATTGACTTTTGAGTCTTCAATACGAATGGGCTTGACCTTCGTTGTTAATCCACCATCAATCGGCACCCGATCCGCCGCAACCACCTGCGTAGGCTCTTGCACTGCCTTCCGCAACACAGATATGTGGAATACATCATGCAGACTACTAAGCTCTGATGAACGTTTCAATCGATAGACATCTTCACCAACGCGCTCCAAAACCTCAAACATCCCAAGGTATCACAAACTTAGCTTTTTCAGCCGTTGAATCATTGACATGCCCTTGAACGGTTTGATCTTCAGGTAAACCCAATCGCCCATGGAGAACTCAACATTTCTGTGCTTGGCATTGTAATATTTAGCATGTCTATCCTTCGCAATCAACAACCGCTCCCTGATTGTCCGAATAATACAAATCGCATCCTTAATTTCCTTCTGCTTATACAACTTTGACTCGCCCGTCTCTAACCATGAAAATGGAGTATGACACTTTCTACCATATAGGGCCTCGAAGGGCGCCATTTGAATTCTTGTCTGGTAGCTGTTGTAAGCGAATTCGATCATATACAAGTGATCTTCCTAGTTTTTTCCAAAATCTAGGGCGAACATCTGAAGCATGTCCTCCATCGTCCTGTTTACCCTCTCGGTCTGACCATCCGTCTGCGGATGAAAGGCCGTACTGAAATTCAGTTTGGTACCCAACAATTGATGTATTAGCTTCCAATTGTTAGACGTGAAGCGCCCATCTCATTCACTCACGATGCTACGGGGCACATCGTGTAGTCGAACAATATTATCCACATACAATTTTTCCAATTTTTCCACTGAATCGTCCTTTCTATTCGAGATGAAGTGCGACACTTTCGTCAAACGATCAACGATCACTTAGATGACATCGTTTCCCTTCTGCAATCTCGGCAACCAGTGCATGAAATCCATGGATATATCGTCGAACTTTCATTCCGGTATAGGCAAAGACTTAAAAAATCCACTGGGGTTCTGATATTCAGCCTTCACCAAGGCACAAGTATGACACTTTGCTATATATAGTGATGTCCTTCAGTGTTGGCCACTAGAATTGCTTTTTCATGTCTTTATACATCTTTGTGCTCCCTGGGTTAATCGGGTACTTGGTATAATGCGGCTTGTACATTAATTCTTCCCATATTTTACCCACTTTTGGGATGCACAAATCATTATTCTTCCACAAAAGCCCATTATCAACCGTAAACTGGGCATCTGACCCTTCAAAAGACTCAGCCATGTAGCATTTCATATTGTCATCCAAATCCAAAGCTTGTCGAATCCGATCGATGATGTTGGTACCCTAGATGTGATTTGGTTTATGTAATCCCTTTCCAGCTCCTCTTGATCCATATAACCATATATGATCTTGTTTAGACTTTGTTTAGTCTCCCTAGGGCAGTTTATATCTGACCTAGAGCTTAGAATAGAAGTTGTAGAATGTTTTTTTTAGTTAAGGCTCTTTTTCCGTTCGACCATCGTCGAACGAGGCCTCGCGATCGTCGATCAGTGGTCGACGATACCAGGGCTATAGAATCGTTGAAGTCAAGACAATTATCGTCGACCGATGGTCGACGATCTCAGAGCAAGCGTATTATGCTCTGAAGGTTGGTCGACGATCTGCTATCAGCAGTTCGACGATCGTGGTCTTGTTTCACAATTTCTGTCTCGACAGATCTTTGCCTTAATCGTCGACATCATGAGATGGTCGACGATATCTGTCTCGACAGATCTCTGCCTTAGTCGTCGACATCATGAGATGTTCGACGATTTCTGTGATAACAGATTTTCTGCTTCAGTCGACGATATCTTGAGCTGGTCGACGATTTCTGGTCGACGATTTCTGTTTCGACAGATTTCTGTTTTCAGTCGACGATCTGTTAGCTAGGTCGACGATCATCGAACCCCTGTTCGACGATTTTTGTTTGCCTTTAACAGTTTGTATTTATTTTATTCCTTGGTTTATTTCCAAGTGTTTTAACGTGTGGTTAGAAAGATTTTCTGAAGAATGTTTTTGCTAATTTATGGCTTAAATTCAAATGAATTACTTACCAAATATGTCAAGCATAAATTACGGGATTTCGTATTTTGATAAAGCATTTTTGTCTTATTATACAAAATATATTACCAGGCTGTATTCTAGCCGTTGGCGGTGTATGTTATTTCCAAGAACGATAAATCTTTAGGCTGAGATATTTTCCTATTCATTTATTTCCTTATTGGGACTGACAGAGAGCATATAGGTCATTCTATTCCTATTGCTATATTCTATTTTGAGATAATCTGTTGCAGGGCTCGAGAATTCAAATCAATAGAGCCGTTCCAAAAGATAAACGAGAAGACATATTTAAGAGAGATTTTTTCTCAGAATAATAAGTAGTAACAGTAACAGAGAGTTTTTCAGTGTGCTGCATTCTTTCAAGCTTCTCCAGAGCAACTCTTCACAATCTCACAATCAGAAGAAGAAAAGCTTTCCTGAAGCAAAAGTTCAAAGCAATCTATTTCATTCTCAAGTCTCCTGAGCATCTGCTTAGAGTTTTTCAAGACTTCAGAAAAAGCTCCAGATCTGCTTCATGTGCTCCAGAATCTGAAGACCTGATAAAAATCAGTCTACAGATCTCTGAGGATTTAGTTTCAGTTTATCTGAAACTCCTTCATCCTGAAGCAAAGGCTTTCCCTGGACTTTCACTGAGCCAGGGGGAGACTTTGATTCTTTAGAGAATCCATAAGTCTTCTCTAATCTGTATTTACAACAGAGAAGATAATCTAACCCTCTCAACCCCTTTGTAAAAAGAGTTTGTTCACATCTCTTCAAAAGTGAACGTTGGTGACAGGGCACCTTATCAACAACCTGTGGTTGAGCATCCTTATCAAAAGCTCAAAGGGTCTGTTTGATCTACCTGAATCAGATCATTGGTGGCAGGGCACCTTAGCAAAAACCTGTAGTGGATTCCTACCAGGGTGGTAGAAGAGTGGAGTACCTATTAAGAGGGAACCACTATATATCCTGTGTCTCTGGCTGTTTTGCTTAAATTGCTTATTCTGTGGCTGTGATAGAACTACCTAGGATTGCTAGTTGCTGTGATAGGTTTATAGTTAATCTGAAATTTCAGTTAACTCTCTCACTTATGCACTTCACTGTGTTAGGCTCTTAGGGTTCAAGTATCAGATTATTTTATTCCGCAAATCAACTCCAAGGGAGCTGACTAGTTATTCATAAAATTTGAATACTCTATTCACCCCCCCTCTAGAGTAGTTTACAGCTTATCCCCTCTCTTTCAATTGGTATCAGAGGGAGGTTAGCTGTTCATTCAGGCTAACACCTGAGTTAAAAGATCCTGTGATAAGCTGTTTCCTGATACCATTCACAAACACTTTCACACATGGCCCAGTCTAAGGATTATTCAAGCACCAGACCTCCTGTATGCAACTTGTCCAAGTTTGGCATATGGAAGGCCAGGATAAGACTATACATGAACTCTATTGATGAAGATATCTTTTCCTCTATTTTGACAGGACCACCTGCTAGGCCTGCTGCTGCTTCCACTTCTGCTGATCTCAGTGCTGTGCCACCACCTGACTACAATGAAACTTACAAGAAGGCAAAAGCAGCTGATGCTAAAGCAATGAATATCCTAGCTCAGACAATGTCTGATGAGATATTCCAGAAGCTGGCTGAATGTACCTCAGCCAAAGCTATGTGGGATTCCCTCAACCACATAGTTGCTGGCTCAGCTGATGAGAGGAAGGACAGGAGATCCAATCTCACCTCTCAGTATGAAAATTTCAAGAAGGATGATGCTGAAGACATTGACACAATGTACACAAGACTCAGTTCAATAATAAGTGAACTGAGGTCTTTGGACAAGGAGATAACTTTGTCAGAAGTAAATGACAAGATCCTGATGTGCCTTCCCATCTCTTGGGACTCAAGGATATGGCCCATCAAGGATGGAAGAAACACTGTGGAACTCTCCACAGAAGCTCTGTTGGGAAAGCTCAAGTCATATGAGCAAACTCTAAAGAGCAGAGCTGCTGCAATTGAAGTAAAAACTCCTACACCTACAAAGAAAGAGCACTCTCTAGCTCTTAAGGCGGCTGAGACTTCTGAAGGAAGTCAATCAAATGAGGAGTTACTGGCACTCATTGCCAAGAGGTTCTTCAACATGGGAAGAAGAGACCTCAGAAAGAAGTTCTCCAAGCATGAGGACAAACCAAGGTATGACAAGACTCCATCTAAAGAAATCATTTGTTATGTTTGCAGCAAGCCTGGACACATTGCCCCAGATTGTCCAGAGAAGAAACACAAGGAGAAGAAACATGAGAAAGAGTACAGGAAGCACCACTCCAAGTCCTCATCACACAAATACAAGAAGAAGGACAAGGGATTTGTGGCTGCTACCTGGAGTGAAACAGAAGAGGATACCTGCTCCTCTAGCTCCAGTGATTCAGAAGAAGAAGAAGAGAAGAAAGCCAAAGAGGTCTGCCTCATGGCTATTGATGCCTGCAGCTCTCTGTCAGCTGTAGAGAACTCTGAAGAAGAAGGAGACATTGAAGAAGATTCCTTTATGGAGGACCAGGTAATCGACTCATTTGATTTCTCATCTCCTGAGTTCAAACTAAAATTTAAAACTCTATGCTTAGATTTACTATTATCTGAAAAAGAAATTAAGTCACTTAGATTAAAAATAATGGAACTAGACATGGAAGGTACTGAAATAATCAGATTAGAAAAGGAATTAGAAAGATTAAGAGAAGAAGTAACATTCTTAAAATTAGAACTAGCTAAATCTAAGAGGTTAGAAGAACAATTAAATGGCAGAAGCCGTAAATTATCTGAAATAACCTGTATAGCAAACACTAGGGTTGGTAATGATAAACTAGGCTTAGGTGCTACACCTAGTGAACCCATCCTCCTCGCAAAGGAGAGATTTAGCACTCCAGTAAAATTTGTTTCTGAATCAGGAATAAAGAATACTGAGGAAATTGAAAAATGCAAGAAAATTCAGAATAAGATTAAGAAAGAGAATAGGAAGAAAAAATTTCTAGCTTTAAAAAAATCGTCGAACATTAATCGACGATCGTCAAACCAATCGTCGAACGTCTATCGACGATCGCTGAACACCTTCACCAAGTATGATATCTTTGGTGCAGGAGATCGACGATCTCATCTTGAGTCGTCGACCAGTGATCGATGATCGTGGAATCCAGAACATAGCACTACTACAAATGGTCGACGATATGGCTTGCGATCGTCGACCGTGGATCGACGATCTGGACTTAAGCTGGAAAATAAATTTCAAACTTCCAGATGTGCAAATCCCAATCACTACCCTAGGATGTTTAATCCTTCAACTGAATGGATTATCCCACCTAGGAGATCACACCCTTTAGGATATAAATCTAAGCCTGCAAAATCTTTTATATCCAGTTTTTCTTTTGTAAAGAATACTGGACCCAAGGTAACCTGGGTCCACAATGTATAATTGATATCTTTACAGGTGAAGACCTATCCAGTCATACATGACAAATGGTATTTGGATAGTGGATGCTCAAAGCATATGACAGGAAAGAAGAAGAATCTGTCAGGGTTCAAAGCCAAGCTAGGACCAAAAGTTGTATTTGGGGATTCCAGCTGTGGACAGACTGAAGGGTATGGCAGCTTCACCATAGGAGCTGTAACATTCAAGAAGGTTGCGTATGTCTCTGTACTAAAGCACAACCTAATCTCTGTAAGTCAAATGTGTGATGCTGGGTACAAGGTATGGTTTACTGACACTGCTTGCAATATTACTTTGAATAATAATGTTGTTTAGTAGGTATTAGAATTGGTAATGTTTATGTTGTAGACTTTAACTCATCCAAATCTGAAATATGCTTATTTAATGAAGTAACCAGTAATAATATCCTTTGGCATAAGAGACTTAGTCATGTAAATTTGAAAAACATTTCTAGGTTGGCTAAATACAATCTTGTAAGAGGTTTACCTTCTTGCCCCTACAAGAAGGAAGGCCTTTGCAAAGCTTGTCAATTAGGTAAGCAAACAAGAAATAGCTTTAAATCAGTTAATAAAAGTGATTCTCCCAGGATTCTGTACTTGCTACATTTGGATTTATTTGGTCCTATTGCTGTACAGAGTCTTGGAGGAAAGTCTTACACTCTAGTAATTGTAGATGACTTCTCTAGGTTCACTTGGGTATTCTTCTTGAGAACTAAGGCTGATAACTTCAAGGTTCTTACAGATTTTCTAAAGTGTATACAGAGTGAGTATTCTACTCAGATTGCCTTGATCAGAAGTGATCATGGTACTGAGTTTGAGTCTCTTCTTATGCAAGAATTCTGTGAGAAGGAAGGTATCAAACATAGCTTCTCTGCTCCTAGAACTCCTCAACAAAATGGGGTAGTTGAAAGGAAAAACAGAACCCTAATTGAAGCTGCAAGTACATTGTTGGCAGATGCTAACATGCCTCTGTCCTTTTGGGCTGAAGCAGTTAGCACAGCTAACTATGTATTGAACAGAAGTCTGATACATAAACTTAAGGGTAAGACTCCCTATGAATTACTTAAGCAAGTGAAACCTAAAATAGACTATTTTAGAGTGTTTGGCTGTGTTGCTTTTGTTCATAACAATAACAAAGAATACCATAGAAAATTTGAGGCAAAAGCTTCAATGGGAGTTTTTCTAGGATACTCTCAAGTAAGCAAAGCCTATAGGGTCCTCAATAAATCCTCTCTTAAGATAGAAGAGTCTGCACATGTCTCTTTTGATGAGACAGTCATGTATTATAAGGAGAAGGACTCTTCCTCTAATAGTACAGTGCAAGTCCTAGGAGTAAGTAAGGATTTGGAAGGTTTGAAACTCACACAGGAGAATCATCCCCAACAAACTCCTCAGGTTGCATCTTCAGATTCTGAATCTGATGTAGAACTTCTTCAAGTTAAAGCACCTGCTCCAACAGTTGATCAAATTCCACATGAGGAATCAAATCCTGAAACTGTTGAAGATCAGATCATTGTTGAACCTACTGATCTTGTCACACTTAGAGATCATCCTGTATCTCAAGTGATTGGAGACATTTCAGTAGGAGTCCAGACAAGACATCAACTCAACAAAGATGTGATGTTTGCTTGTTTCCTTTCTCAGGTTGAGCCCCTAACCATTAAAGATGCTGAGCTTGATCCACACTGGATTATAGCCATGCAAGAGGAACTTAACCAGTTTGAAAGATGTAAAGTTTGGACCTTGGTTCCAAGACCAAGAGGCCAACGGATCATAGGCACCAAGTGGGTGTTTAGAAACAAGCTTGATGCCCAAGGCATAGTAGTTAGAAATAAGGCTAGGCTAGTAGCTCAAGGCTATAGACAGGAGGAAGGCATAGATTATGATCAGACTTTTGCCCCTGTAGCTAGACTAGAAGCCATTAGGATTTTCCTAGCCTATGCTGCCTATAAAAGATTTAAGGTCTTCCAAATGGATGTGAAGAGTGCCTTCCTCAATGGAGATTTAAAGGAAGAAGTGTTTGTTGAACAACCACCAGGGTTTGTTTCATCAACCTTACCCACTCATGTGTTCAAACTCCAAAAG
Organism: Platanthera zijinensis; assembly: GCA_039513925.1. NCBI lineage: Eukaryota > Viridiplantae > Streptophyta > Magnoliopsida > Asparagales > Orchidaceae > Platanthera > Platanthera zijinensis. The sequence goes on from CM077087.1 coordinate 153,748,051, forward strand.
GCTCTATATGGACTTAAGCAAGCTCCTAGAACTTGGTATGAGACCTTAGCAAATTTCCTTCTAGAACACAAGTTTGTGAGAGGTGTAGTAGATAGAACCCTATTCATTAGACATCATAAGGACTCACAACTGTTAGTTCAAATCTATGTAGATGACATTATATTTGGCTCTACTGATCCCAAACTATGCAAGAGGTTCTCTGAACTAATGCACTCCAAGTTTGAGATGAGCAGCATGGGTGAGTTATCCTATTTCCTTGGTCTCCAAGTGAAACAGTGTGTTGATGGTATCTTCATTTCTCAATCAAAATATGCCAGAGAGCTGGTTAAAAGATTTGGAATGTCTGATGCTTCATCAATGAGCACACCTATGGCCTCAAATGCAGTTATAGATTCTGATGTCAATGGCAAGTCTGTTGATCAAAAGAACTATAGAGCCATTGTTGGTTCCCTGCTGTATTTGACTGCAAGTAGGCCTGACATAATGTTTGCTACATGCCTATGTGCTAGGTTTCAGGTCAACCCAAAGGAATCTCACTTAACTCTCCTCAAGAGGATCTTGAGATACCCTAAGGGATGCCCTAACTTAGGACTGTGGTACCCAGCTGAGTCAGGATTTGAATTACTTGGATATTCAGATGCTGATTATGCTGGTTGTAGAGTTGACAGGAAAAGCACCTCAGGGACCTGTCAGTTCCTGGGAGAGAGACTTGTCTCTTGGTTTTGTAAGAAACAGGCATCTGTGTCTACTTCAACTGCTGAGGCTGAATATATTGCAGCAGCTAGTTGTTGTTCACAGATTCTGTGGATTCAAAATCAGCTAGTGGATTATGGGTATACACACTCAAAAACAAAAATTCTGTGTGACAGTACCAGTGCAATATCAATTGCTCAAAATCCTGTGCACCATTCCAGGACCAAGCACATTGAGATTAGACATCATTTTCTGAGAGATAATGTGGAAAAGAACAAGATAGCAATGGAATTTATATCCACAGACCTGCAGAGAGGAGATATTTTCACTAAGCCCCTTGATGAACAAAGGCATTTGTTCTTTCTGAACCAGCTTGGTATGATTAATGGTTCAGAGTAGTGAAAATTTGGTTAGTTTTGTTTTCTGTCTAAAATCGTCGAACGACTGCTCGACGATCTTCGACCAGGTCAGAACTATCGTCGACCAACGGTCGACGACAGCTCGCTTGGTAGTAAGGCAGAAATCGTCAATCAACCGGTCAACGATCTCTCCTTAGGTATCTATCGTCGACCAATGGTCGACGACAGATTTTCTGTGCTGTGTGGAGAATCGTCGACCAACATATATTGATCGACGATCGTGGTGATTGCTTGTAGTCGGTCGATATTTGACGATTAGTCAAACATTGACTATCGTCGATCTTTATTCGACGACCGATTTTATTCCGGGATCGACGATCGCAGATTTGTTTCTAATAGTCGATTTAGGTCTGGAGATCGTCGTCCTTCCGCTCCGTCTTTTCATATTCCATCTTCTGGCTTAGAATTCGCTCTCGAACTCTAATCCCGCGCGATTCTCTTCTCCCCTGCTTTGCTTCTCGATTCGCCATTTTCTCTCAAATCCTATGGCGATTCCTTCTGCTGTTCTCTTTGGGATGAAGTTCGACACTGGCTTCTGTGTCGACTTCGATTCTTTCAGCCGATGTGATCAACCCATCCAAGCCATTCTGAAGCTATGTGAAGATCAAGGCCTAAAGAAATTTATGTCATTCTCACCAAAGATTAATATACCAGAGATTCGAGAATGGGTATATACCTCGTCCTCCAGCGACGAAGCGATGTCTGGAAAGATAAATGGAGAGGAGGTCATTCTGACTCCTGAAGTTTTGACTGAGCTGTTTGGACTGCCAACCGGAACTGATGACTATGAGCAAACTGCAGAAGAATATGGCCGCATGCTAACTGTGATGGGCCATGCTGAGGGTATTCCAGCTAAGTTGCTAAAGATAAACCTGTCTCCAGAGTACAAGTTTCTGGCCGACCTGGTGGGCAAGGTCGTTTTGGGAAAACATTCTGCTCACGACAACATCAACAGGCAACAATTTGCCCTGATGTCAGCTTTGGTGAATAAGGCACGGATTGCCTGGGGAAAAGTTCTGTTTGAACTAATAAGGAGAAAGAACAATCAGAAAGAAGTAAATCTTGCCAGGGTGTTGGGTGTGTTTCTATATGTGAAAACACCCCTGCTGCTTGTTTCTGCACCCTCCGCAGTCAACGCCAGCAAGAGGTTGGACCCCTCTCTCTTCAAGAAATCTCAGAGAGTTATCAAGAAGTCAGCCAGGGTTGATCCTAACCCTCAATCAGACACAAGGGCTGATTCAGCCACTCTCCAGCTTGCTGGGGAAGGCTCAGCAATCCCTTCGTCCTCCCTCTTTACCCCTGCATCCTCATCTCCTGCATTACTTTCCACACACCCTGCAGTGCCACCACAACATGCATCTCTCATTCCACCTGCATCTCCATCCCAGTCACCAACACCACAACATCTGGCAGCTTCAGCCAGTGTTGACATGGCGACTGCTACCATCCTCACGCACCTCTCTCAACATGAATCCCACACTCATGTTGATGTTTACCCATCTCCACGTGATTCCTTTGATCATGTGGTAGATCATACTGCTTCCATTCCATCCACCTCTACATCATCAGCATTTCAGATAACTCCTGAATTGCTTGCACATGTTGTAGAGCTCATCACTCCATCCATCCAAAAAATGATTGAGGCTGCCAATGCCCCCCTCATTGCATCCATCAAAGCCCTTACTGAAGCCATCAAATCATTTCCACCATCTGCTGAGCCCTCTTCAGTAAGATGCATGACTCCAGTTCCCACTGAAGTCATGCAGGGGGAGATGTCTGTTGAAGTGGTCTCAGGTGATGCCTTGGCCCTTCAGGACAACTCTTCTCTTCCCCTTTCAGCAATTATAGGAGAATCTCAAGAGCTTCCAAAGCATCCAGAAGGTAAATCACTTCCTCTAAAAGTTATAATCAGGATTTTAAATTGATATCTTTATCTAACAAGGACATTCACTCCTAGTGAATCAAGCTTCTGACGAAGAAATTCCTGAGAAAGATAATGAAGTAGTCCCCATGGACATTGGTGAAAAATCTCCATTGAACACTACTGATACAGAAGTAGTGGTTCAACAATTTGAGAATGTTGCTGCTCAATCTGATGGTATAATGTTATTTAAGATTCTAATTAATTCACTCCAACTTGGAGTTAATTTCTTATTCCTTCCTATCTCATCTCAGCTGCTGATGATCCCGCATCAGTATTGCAAGATGTTGCTGCAAATTCCATTGAAGATTTGGAATCCTATCTTAACCTAGACTGTGAGTCCTCACTCACATCTACTCCTCTTGTTCCTTCTTTTCAAGAGAAAATGGTCTCTTTTAGACCTGAGTACCTTGATGACCCCTTGGTCAAGGACTCTCTCTTCTTTTCCTGTATAGCACTCCTCGTGTGTCTTGCAGAGGTGTCTATCCCTGATGTCGCTAAACATCTAGAAGGAATTATAACCTCCTTCCTAGATGCAAAGTGGTATCCTGTGTAGATCTTCAGGTAACTCCATCAATTACCTGTTGTTGCTCACCTTGGGGGGAATATTTTATTCCCACTTGGTTGTTAACCTATCCTTCTTTGTATGCAGGCACAATCAACACTGCTGCTGCTGCTGCTGCTGAAGAAGCTGAGGCCGTGCTAGATTTACCAGAAAAAGCCTCCAAGATGACTGAAAAGGAATCAAGCTCAGGTACTCTAAACCTAGAACAATTTATAGCCTTTGTGGCTAAGAATATTGCCTCTGAGTACATTGAAGGGTTGGCTAATTATCATTTGGATTCCCTAGCCATCTCTCTAGAAAAAGCATCTGCCCCTGCAGATATTGTCATCTTTTCTCCTCCTATCCTTACCTATCCTCTATCCATTCCTTCTACTGCAGAACTGGTCCCCAGGATAGTTCCTGACTTGTATCCTAAATCAGATCTCTGGAAGAGCACTCCAAATGTTGATCTTGATGCCCTCCTTGAGCAAGATGCCATTGAGGAAGCAAGAGAAAGAGAAGATAGAGAGAAGCAGAAGGCTGAGCATGCTATAGCTGCCAAGGATATCCCAAATCTAGATTTTGATGATTATGCCGACAGAACCTCATCTCACTCCTCTGATGATGATGACTCTGAGGATTCTGATAGCTCCCAGAAAAAGAAAAAGGCTGTCTCCAAGAAAAGGAAAGCATCTGCTCCTCCTACTGCCAATCCAGACAAGGATGTTCCATATTTCATTCTGAAGGGAATTGATCCCAAGAGCAAAGAATTTCGACCCTGGATGAGGCTCTCAAAGAATCAGACAAGAGAGAAAAAGAGATCAAAAAGATATGACATCCCTATTCAGAAATTCCCCCCCAGAGGTCCTCCTCCACCTCCTGGTGCTGGAGCCTCTGGAAGTCTCTCTTTTGCCCCATCTGCAAGATCAGCCAGCTCTAACATTCATCAGTCCTACCAGAGAAGGAGTAATCAAAGCCAGGGAGGCCAAGATGTATCAGGACAAGGAAGAAAAAGAAATGACAATGTTCTCATGGAACAAATAAAGGAGATGACTTTTCAGCAACCTACCTTCTCTCCTCCTCCCTCTCCTAAAAAGAAAATTCCAGAATGGAAACCTTCTCCTCCCAGGAGAGGTCCATCCTCCTCTTCAAGGAAACCTGCTGCTGCTGAGACAATTGAAACAAAAGGAAAAAGAGTGGTCTTTTCAGAGAAATCCCACAAGAAGTTCATTGAACTTGCTCCTCCAAGATCTCTTTATGCTGAAACAAATCCTAAGAAGGCTGCACAAATCCCTTCTGACTCAAGCAAAATAGCCACAGCTCTTCAAAGGAACATGGAGATTGCAGCTCAAGCTGATTCTGACAGACCACCCTCTCCATCAGATATGACTGAATCTGAAAGAATTGCCTCTATGGCAAGATTTAAGGAATCCATTGCACTAAGCATGATGGAGAGAGCCAAAGCTCAAGGACTTGACCCTATAGCATATACAACTATGTCCGAATTCAGAGAAAAGGAACTCAGCAAAATTCAAGTAAACTCTGAAATTTTCAATACTGAAGAATACATGAAATTGCACCCTGCTGCAGTTCTACCAAGCTATGTTGAAAAGAAAATTATTGGTGAACACGATCTAATGCTATCCAAAAGACAAGCAGCAAATCCAAACAGAGAAATTATCTTCAAACCAGCTGTAATCCCTAAGAAATCATCTGATGCTAAAACCTCTGATAAATCTGCTTGATACTTTAGTTCTGCTGATTTATGGTTTTATGTTTTCCTGTGGATTGCCTGTGATTTAAATTTTTGGTTAATATCTGCTTTTGTTGCTGTGTGCATTACCTTTTAGATCGAATTGGATAACATAACCCAAATAGGGGGAGATTGTTGGTACCCTAGATGTGATTTGGCTTATGTAATCCCTTTCTAGCTCCTCTTGATCCATATAACCATATATGATCTTGTTTAGACTTTGTTTAGTCTCCCTAGGGCAGTTTATATCTGACCTAGAGCTTAGAATAGAAGTTGTAGAATGTTTTTTTAGTTAAGGCTCTTTTTCCGTTCGACCATCGTCGAACGAGGCCTCGCGATCGTCGATCAGTGGTCGACGATAGCAGGGCTATAGAATCGTTGAAGTCAAGACAATTATCGTCGACCGATGGTCGACGATCTCAGAGCAAGCGTATTATGCTCTGAAGGTTGGTCGACGATCTGCTATCAGCAGTTCGACGATCGTGGTCTTGTTTCACGATTTCTGTCTCGACAGATCTTTGCCTTAATCGTCGACATCATGAGATGGTCGACGATATCTGTCTCGACAGATCTCTGCCTTAGTCGTCGACATCATGAGATGTTCGACGATTTCTGTGATAACAGATTTTCTGCTTCAGTCGACGATATCTTGAGCTGGTCGACGATTTCTGGTCGACGATTTCTGTTTCGACAGATTTCTGTTTTCAGTCGACGATCTGTTAGCTAGGTCGACGATCATCGAACCCCTGTTCGACGATTTTTGTTTGCCTTTAACAGTTTGTATTTATTTTATTCCTTGGTTTATTTCCAAGTGTTTTAACGTGTGGTTAGAAAGATTTTCTGAAGAATGTTTTTGCTAATTTATGGCTTAAATTCAAATGAATTACTTACCAAATATGTCAAGCATAAATTACGGGATTTCGTATTTTGATAAAGCATTTTTGTCTTATTATACAAAATATATTGCCAGGCTGTATTCTAGCCGTTGGCGGTGTATGCTATTTCCAAGAACGATAAATCTTTAGGCTGAGATATTTTCCTATTCATTTATTTCCTTATTGGGACTGACAGAGAGCATATAGGTCATTCTATTCCTATTGCTATATTCTATTTTGAGATAATCTGTTGCAGGGCTCGAGAATTCAAATCAATAGAGCCGTTCCAAAAGATAAACGAGAAGACATATTTAAGAGAGATTTTTTCTCAGAATAATAAGTAGTAACAGTAACAGAGAGTTTTTCAGTGTGCTGCATTCTTTCAAGCTTCTCCAGAGCAACTCTTCACAATCTCACAATCAGAAGAAGAAAAGCTTTCCTGAAGCAAAAGTTCAAAGCAATCTATTTCATTCTCAAGTCTCCTGAGCATCTGCTTAGAGTTTTTCAAGACTTCAGAAAAAGCTCCAGATCTGCTTCATGTGCTCCAGAATCTGAAGACCTGATAAAAATCAGTCTACAGATCTCTGAGGATTTAGTTTCAGTTTATCTGAAACTCCTTCATCCTGAAGCAAAGGCTTTCCCTGGACTTTCACTGAGCCAGGGGGAGACTTTGATTCTTTAGAGAATCCACAAGTCTTCTCTAATCTGTATTTACAACAGAGAAGATAATCTAACCCTCTCAACCCCTTTGTAAAAAGAGTTTGTTCACATCTCTTCAAAAGTGAACGTTGGTGACAGGGCACCTTATCAACAACCTGTGGTTGAGCATCCTTATCAAAAGCTCAAAGGGTCTATTTGATCTACCTGAATCAGATCATTGGTGGCAGGGCACCTTAGCAAAAACCTGTAGTGGATTCCTACCAGGGTGGTAGAAGAGTGGAGTACCTATTAAGAGGGAACCACTATATATCCTGTGTCTCTGGCTGTTTTGCTTAAATTGCTTATTCTGTGGCTGTGATAGAACTACCTAGGATTGCTAGTTGCTGTGATAGGTTTATAGTTAATCTAAAATTTCAGTTAACTCTCTCACTTATGCACTTCACTGTGTTAGGCTCTTAGGGTTCAAGTATCAGATTATTTTATTCCGCAAATCAACTCCAAGGGAGCTGACTAGTTATTCATAAAATTTGAATACTCTATTCACCCCCCCTCTAGAGTAGTTTACAGCTTATCCCCTCTCTTTCAATTGGTATCAGAGGGAGGTTAGCTGTTCATTCAGGCTAACACCTGAGTTAAAAGATCCTGTGATAAGCTGTTTCCTGATACCATTCACAAACACTTTCACACATGGCCCAGTCTAAGGATTATTCAAGCACCAGACCTCCTGTATGCAACTTGTCCAAGTTTGGCATATGGAAGGCCAGGATAAGACTATACATGAACTCTATTGATGAAGATATCTTTTCCTCTATTTTGACAGGACCACCTGCTAGGCCTGCTGCTGCTTCCACTTCTGCTGATCTCAGTGCTGTGCCACCACCTGACTACAATGAAACTTACAAGAAGGCAAAAGCAGCTGATGTTAAAGCAATGAATATCCTAGCTCAGACAATGTCTGATGAGATATTCCAGAAGCTGGCTGAATGTACCTCAGCCAAAGCTATGTGGGATTCCCTCAACCACATAGTTGCTGGCTCAGCTGATGAGAGGAAGGACAGGAGATCCAATCTCACCTCTCAGTATGAAAATTTCAAGAAGGATGATGCTGAAGACATTGACACAATGTACACAAGACTCAGTTCAATAATAAGTGAACTAAGGTCTTTGGACAAGGAGATAACTTTGTCAGAAGTAAATGACAAGATCCTGATGTGCCTTCCCATCTCTTGGGACTCAAGGATATGGCCCATCAAGGATGGAAGAAACACTGTGGAACTCTCCACAGAAGCTCTGTTGGGAAAGCTCAAGTCATATGAGCAAACTCTAAAGAGCAGAGCTGCTGCAATTGAAGTAAAAACTCCTACACCTACAAAGAAAGAGCACTCTCTAGCTCTTAAGGCGGCTGAGACTTCTGAAGGAAGTCAATCAAATGAGGAGTTACTGGCACTCATTGCCAAGAGGTTCTTCAACATGGGAAGAAGAGACCTCAGAAAGAAGTTCTCCAAGCATGAGGACAAACCAAGGTATGACAAGACTCCATCTAAAGAAATCATTTGTTATGTTTGCAGCAAGCCTGGACACATTGCCCCAGATTGTCCAGAGAAGAAACACAAGGAGAAGAAACATGAGAAAGAGTACAGGAAGCACCACTCCAAGTCCTCATCACACAAATACAAGAAGAAGGACAAGGGATTTGTGGCTGCTACCTGGAGTGAAACAGAAGAGGATACCTGCTCCTCTAGCTCCAGTGATTCAGAAGAAGAAGAAGAGAAGAAAGCCAAAGAGGTCTGCCTCATGGCTATTGATGCCTGCAGCTCTCTGTCAGCTGCAGAGAACTCTAAAGAAGAAGGAGACATTGAAGAAGATTCCTTTATGGAGGACCAGGTAATCGACTCATTTGATTTCTCATCTCCTGAGTTCAAACTAAAATTTAAAACTCTATGCTTAGATTTACTATTATCTGAAAAAGAAATTAAGTCACTTAGATTAAAAATAATGGAACTAGACATGGAAGGTACTGAAATAATCAGATTAGAAAAGGAATTAGAAAGATTAAGAGAAGAAGTAACATTCTTAAAATTAGAACTAGCTAAATCTAAGAGGTTAGAAGAACAATTAAATGGCAGAAGCCGTAAATTATCTGAAATAACCTGTATAGCAAACACTAGGGTTGGTAATGATAAACTAGGCTTAGGTGCTACACCTAGTGAACCCATCCTCCTCGCAAAGGAGAGATTTAGCACTCCAGTAAAATTTGTTTCTGAATCAGGAATAAAGAATACTGAGGAAATTGAAAAATGCAAGAAAATTCAGAATAAGATTAAGAAAGAGAATAGGAAGAAAAAATTTCTAGCTTTACAAAAATCGTCGAACATTAATCGACGATCGTCAAACCAATCGTCGAACGTCTATCGACGATCGCTGAACACCTTCACCAAGTATGATATCTTTGGTGCAGGAGATCGACGATCTCATCTTGAGTCGTCGACCAGTGATCGACGATCGTGGAATCCAGAACATAGCACTACTACAAATGGTCGACGATATGGCTTGCGATCGTCGACCGTGGATCGACGATCTGGACTTAAGCTGGAAAATAAATTTCAAACTTCCAGATGTGCAAATCCCAATCACTACCCTAGGATGTTTAATCCTTCAACTGAATGGATTATCCCACCTAGGAGATCACACCCTTTAGGATATAAATCTAAGCCTGCAAAATCTTTTATATCCAGTTTTTCTTTTGTAAAGAATACTGGACCCAAGGTAACCTGGGTCCACAATGTATAATTGATATCTTTGCAGGTGAAGACCTATCCAGTCATACATGACAAATGGTATTTGGATAGTGGATGCTCAAAGCATATGACAGGAAAGAAGAAGAATCTGTCAGGGTTCAAAGCCAAGCTAGGACCAAAAGTTGTATTTGGGGATTCCAGCTGTGGATAGACTGAAGGGTATGGCAGCTTCACCATAGGAGCTATAACATTCAAGAAGGTTGCGTATGTCTCCGGACTAAAGCACAACCTAATCTCTGTAAGTCAAATGTGTGATGCTGGGTACAAGGTATGGTTTACTGACACTGCTTGCAATATTACTTTGAATAATAATGTTGTTTTAGTAGGTATTAGAATTGGTAATGTTTATGTTGTAGACTTTAACTCATCCAAATCTGAAATATGCTTATTTAATGAAGTAACCAGTAATAATATCCTTTGGCATAAGAGACTTAGTCATGTAAATTTGAAAAACATTTCTAGGTTGGCTAAATACAATCTTGTAAGAGGTTTACCTTCTTGCCCCTACAAGAAGGAAGGCCTTTGCAAAGCTTGTCAATTAGGTAAGCAAACAAGAAATAGCTTTAAATCAGTTAATAAAAGTGATTCTCCCAGGATTCTGTACTTGCTACATTTGGATTTATTTGGTCCTATTGCTGTACAGAGTCTTGGAGGAAAGTCTTACACTCTAGTAATTGTAGATGACTTCTCTAGGTTCACTTGGGTATTCTTCTTGAGAACTAAGGCTGATAACTTCAAGGTTCTTACAGATTTTCTAAAGTGTATACAGAGTGAGTATTCTACTCAGATTGCCTTGATCAGAAGTGATCATGGTACTGAGTTTGAGTCTCTTCTTATGCAAGAATTCTGTGAGAAGGAAGGTATCAAACATAGCTTCTCTGCTCCTAGAACTCCTCAACAAAATGGGGTAGTTGAAAGGAAAAACAGAACCCTAATTGAAGCTGCAAGTACATTGTTGGCAGATGCTAACATGCCTCTGTCCTTTTGGGCTGAAGCAGTTAGCACAGCTAACTATGTATTGAACAGAAGTCTGATACATAAACTTAAGGGTAAGACTCCCTATGAATTACTTAAGCAAGTGAAACCTAAAATAGACTATTTTAGAGTGTTTGGCTGTGTTGCTTTTGTTCATAACAATAACAAAGAATACCATAGAAAATTTGAGGCAAAAGCTTCAATGGGAGTTTTTCTAGGATACTCTCAAGTAAGCAAAGCCTATAGGGTCCTCAATAAATCCTCTCTTAAGATAGAAGAGTCTGCACATGTCTCTTTTGATGAGACAGTCATGTATTATAAGGAGAAGGACTCTTCCTCTAATAGTACAGTGCAAGTCCTAGGAGTAAGTAAGGATTTGGAAGGTTTGAAACTCACACAGGAGAATCATCCCCAACAAACTCCTCAGGTTGCATCTTCAGATTCTGAATCTGATGTAGAACTTCTTCAAGTTAAAGCACCTGCTCCAACAGTTGATCAAATTCCACATGAGGAATCAAATCCTGAAACTGTTGAAGATCAGATCATTATTGAACCTACTGATCTTATCACACTTAGAGATCTTCCTGTATCTCAAGTGATTGGAGACATTTCAGTAGGAGTCCAGACAAGACATCAACTCAACAAAGATGTGATGTTTGCTTGTTTCCTTTCTCAGGTTGAGCCCCTAACCATTAAAGATGCTGAGCTTGATCCACACTGGATTATAGCCATGCAAGAGGAAATTAACCAGTTTGAAAGATGTAAAGTTTGGACCTTGGTTCCAAGACCAAGAGGCCAACGGATCATAGGCACCAAGTGGGTGTTTAGAAACAAGCTTGATGCCCAAGGCATAGTAGTTAGAAATAAGGCTAGGCTAGTAGCTCAAGGCTATAGACAGGAGGAAGGCATAGATTATGATCAGACTTTTGCCCCTGTAGCTAGACTAGAAGCCATTAGGATTTTCCTAGCCTATGCTGCCTATAAAAGATTTAAGGTCTTCCAAATGGATGTGAAGAGTGCCTTCCTCAATGGAGATTTAAAGGAAGAAGTGTTTGTTGAACAACCACCAGGGTTTGTTTCATCAACCTTACCCACTCATGTGTTCAAACTCCAAAAGGCTCTATATGGACTTAAGCAAGCTCCTAGAACTTGGTATGAGACCTTAGCAAATTTCCTTCTAGAACACAAGTTTGTGAGAGGTGTAGTAGATAGAACCCTATTCATTAGACATCATAAGGACTCACAACTGTTAGTTCAAATCTATGTAGATGACATTATATTTGGCTCTACTGATCCCAAACTATGCAAGAGGTTCTCTGAACTAATGCACTCCAAGTTTGAGATGAGCAGCATGGGTGAGTTATCCTATTTCCTTGGTCTCCAAGTGAAACAGTGTGTTGATGGTATCTTCATTTCTCAATCAAAATATGCCAGAGAGCTGGTTAAAAGATTTGGAATGTCTGATGCTTCATCAATGAGCACACCTATGGCCTCAAATGCAGTTATTGATTCTGATGTCAATGGCAAGTCTGTTGATCAAAAGAACTATAGAGCCATTGTTGGTTCCCTGCTGTATTTGACTGCAAGTAGGCCTGACATAATGTTTGCTACATGCCTATGTGCTAGGTTTCAGGTCAACCCAAAGGAATCTCACTTAACTCTCCTCAAGAGGATCTTGAGATACCTTAAGGGATGCCCTAACTTAGGACTGTGGTACCCAGCTGAGTCAGGATTTGAATTACTTGGATATTCAGATGCTGATTATGCTGGTTGTAGAGTTGACAGGAAAAGCACCTCAGGGACCTGTCAGTTCCTGGGAGAGAGACTTGTCTCTTGGTTTTGTAAGAAACAGGCATCTGTGTCTACTTCAACTGCTGAGGCTGAATATATTGCAGCAGCTAGTTGTTGTTCACAGATTCTGTGGATTCAAAATCAGCTAGTGGATTATGGGTATACACACTCAAAAACAACAATTCTGTGTGACAGTACCAGTGCAATATCAATTGCTCAAAATCCTGTGCACCATTCCAGGACCAAGCACATTGAGATTAGACATCATTTTCTGAGAGATAATGTGGAAAAGAACAAGATAGCAATGGAATTTATATCCACAGACCTGCAGAGAGGAGATATTTTCACTAAGCCCCTTGATGAACAAAGGCATTTGTTCTTTCTGAACCAGCTTGGTATGATTAATGTTTTCAGAGTAGTGAAAATTTGGTTAGTTTTGTTTTCTGTCTAAAATCGTCGAACGACTGCTCGACGATCTTCGACCAGGTCAGAACTATCGTCGACCAACGGTCGACGACAGCTCGCTCGGTAGTAAGGCAGAAATCGTCGATCAACCGGTCAACGATCTCTCCTTAGGTATCTATCGTCGACCAATGGTCGACGACAGATTTTCTGTGATGTGTGGAGAATCGTCGACCAACATATATTGATCGACGATCGTGGTGATTACTTGTAGTCGGTTGATATTTGACGATTAGTCAAACATTGACTATCGTCGATCTTTATTCGACGACCGATTTTATTCCGGGATCGGCGATCGCAGATTTGTTTCTAATAGTCGATTTAGGTCTGGAGATCGTCGTCCTTCCGCTCCGTCTTTTCATATTCCATCTTCTGGCTTAGAATTCGCTCTCGAACTCTAATCCCGCGCGATTCTCTTCTCCCCTGCTTTGCTTCTCGATTCGCCATTTTCTCTCAAATCCTATGGCGATTCCTTCTGCTGTTCTCTTTGGGATGAAGTTCGACACTGGCTTCTGTGTCGACTTCGATTCTTTCAGCCGATGTGATCAACCCATCCAAGCCATTCTGAAGCTATGTGAAGATCAAGGCCTAAAGAAATTTATGTCATTCTCACCAAAGATTAATATACCAGAGATTCGAGAATGGGTATATACCTCGTCCTCCAGCGACGAAGCGATGTCTGGAAAGATAAATGGAGAGGAGGTCATTCTGACTCCTGAAGTTTTGACTGAGCTGTTTGGACTGCCAACCGGAACTGATGACTATGAGCAAACTGCAGAAGAATATGGCCGCATGCTAACTGTGATGGGCCATGCTGAGGGTATTCCAGCTAAGTTGCTAAAGATAAACCTGTCTCCAGAGTACAAGTTTCTGGCCGACCTGGTGGGCAAGGTCGTTTTGGGAAAACATTCTGCTCACGACAACATCAACAGGCAACAATTTGCCCTGATGTCAGCTTTGGTGAATAAGGCACAGATTGCCTGGGGAAAAGTTCTGTTTGAACTAATAAGGAGAAAGAACAATCAGAAAGAAGTAAATCTTGTCAGGGTGTTGGGTGTGTTTCTATATGTGAAAGCACCCCTGCTGCTTGTTTCTGCACCCTCCGCAGTCAACGCCAGCAAGAGGTTGGACCCCTCTCTCTTCAAGAAATCTCAGAGAGTTATCAAGAAGTCAGCCAGGGTTGATCCTAACCCTCAATCAGACACAAGGGCTGATTCAGCCACTCTCCAGCTTGCTGGGGAAGGCTCAGCAATCCCTTCATCCTCCCTCTTTACCCCTGCATCCTCATCTCCTGCATTACTTTCCACACACCCTGCAGTGCCACCACAACATGCATCTCTCATTCCACCTGCATCTCCATCCCAGTCACCAACACCACAACATCTGGCAGCTTCAGCCAGTGTTGACATGGCGACTGCTACCATCCTCACGCACCTCTCTCAACATGAATCCCACACTCCTGTTGATGTTCACCCATCTCCACGTGATTCCTTTGATCATGTGGTAGATCATACTGCTTCCATTCCATCCACCTCTACATCATCAGCATTTCAGATAACTCCTGAATTACTTGCACATGTTGTAGAGCTCATCACTCCATCCATCCAAAAAATGATTGAGGCTGCCAATGCCCCCCTCATTGCATCCATCAAAGCCCTTACTGAAGCCATCAAATCATTTCCACCCTCTGCTGAGCCCTCTTCAGTAAGATGCATGACTCCAGTTCCCACTGAAGTCATGCAGGGGGAGATGTCTGTTGAAGTGGTCTCAGGTGATGCCTTGGCCCTTCAGGACAACTCTTCTCTTCCCCTTTCAGCAATTATAGGAGAATCTCAAGAGCTTCCAAAGCATCCAGAAGGTAAATCACTTCCTCTAAAAGTTATAATCAGGATTTTAAATTGATATCTTTATCTAACAAGGACATTCACTCCCTAGTGAATCAAGCTTCTGACGAAGAAATTCCTGAGAAAGATAATGAAGTAGTCCCCATGGACATTGGTGAAAAATCTCCATTGAACACTACTGATACAGAAGTAGTGGTTCAACAATTTGAGAATGTTGCTGCTCAATCTGATGGTATAATGTTATTTAAGATTCTAATTAATTCACTCCAACTTGGAGTTAATTTCTTATTCCTTCCTATCTCATCTCAGCTGCTGATGATC
Source organism: Platanthera zijinensis (assembly GCA_039513925.1). Lineage (NCBI taxonomy): Eukaryota > Viridiplantae > Streptophyta > Magnoliopsida > Asparagales > Orchidaceae > Platanthera > Platanthera zijinensis. Next base: position 153,763,107 of record CM077087.1, read on the forward strand.
CCGCATCAGTATTGCAAGATGTTGCTGCAAATTCCATTGAAGATTTGGAATCCTATCTTAACCTAGACTGTGAGTCCTCACTCACATCTACTCCTCTTGTTCCTTCTTTTCAAGAGAAAATGGTCTCTTTTAGACCTGAGTACCTTGATGACCCCTTGTTCAAGGACTCTCTCTTCTTTTCCTGTATAGCACTCCTCGTGTGTCTTGCAGAGGTGTCTATCCCTGATGTCGCTAAACATCTAGAAGGAATTATAACCTCCTTCCTAGATGCAAAGTGGTATCCTGTGTAGATCTTCAGGTAACTCCATCAATTACCTGTTGTTGCTCACCTTGGGGGGAATATTTTATTCCCACTTGGTTGTTAACCTATCCTTCTTTGTATGCAGGCACAATCAACACTGCTGCTGCTGCTGCTGCTGCTGAAGAAGCTGAGGCCGTGCTAGATTTACCAGAAAAAGCCTCCAAGATGACTGAAAAGGAATCAAGCTCAGGTACTCTAAACCTAGAACAATTTATAGCCTTTGTGGCTAAGAATATTGCCTCTGAGTACATTGAAGGGTTGGCTAATTATCATTTGGATTCCCTAGCCATCTCTCTAGAAAAAGCATCTGCCCCTGCAGATATTGTCATCTTTTCTCCTCCTATCCTTACCTATCCTCTATCCATTCCTTCTACTGCAGAACTGGTCCCCAGGATAGTTCCTGACTTGTATCCTAAATCAGATCTCTGGAAGAGCACTCCAAATGTTGATCTTGATGCCCTCCTTGAGCAAGATGCCATTGAGGAAGCAAGAGAAAGAGAAGATAGAGAGAAGCAGAAGGCTGAGCATGCTATAGCTGCCAAGGATATCCCAAATCTAGATTTTGATGATTATGCCGGCAGAACCTCATCTCACTCCTCTGATGATGATGACTCTGAGGATTCTGATAGCTCCCAGAAAAAGAAAAAGGCTGTCTCCAAGAAAAGGAAAGCATCTGCTCCTCCTACTGCCAATCCAGACAAGGATGTTCCATATTTCATTCTGAAGGGAATTGATCCAAGAGCAAAGAATTTCGACCCTGGATGAGGCTCTCAAAGAATCAGACAAGAGAGAAAAAGAGATCAAAAAGATATGACATCCCTATTCAGAAATTCCCCCCCAGAGGTCCTCCTCCACCTCCTGGTGCTGGAGCCTCTGGAAGTCTCTCTTCTGCCCCATCTGCAAGATCAGCCAGCTCTAACATTCATCAGTCCTACCAGAGAAGGAGTAATCAAAGCCAGGGAGGCCAAGATGTATCAGGACAAGGAAGAAAAAGAAATGACAATGTTCTCATGGAACAAATAAAGGAGATGACTTTTCAGCAACCTACCTTCTCTCCTCCTTCCTCTCCTAAAAAGAAAATTCCAGAATGGAAACCTTCTCCTCCCAGGAGAGGTCCATCCTCCTCTTCAAGGAAACCTGCTGCTGCTGAGACAATTGAAACAAAAGGAAAAAGAGTGGTCTTTTCAGAGAAATCCCACAAGAAGTTCATTGAACTTGCTCCTCCAAGATCTCTTTATGCTGAAACAAATCCTAAGAAGGCTGCACAAATCCCTTCTGACTCAAGCAAAATAGCCACAGCTCTTCAAAGGAACATGGAGATTGCAGCTCAAGCTGATTCTGACAGACCACCCTCTCCATCAGATATGACTGAATCTGAAAGAATTGCCTCTATGGCAAGATTTAAGGAATCCATTGCACTAAGCATGATGGAGAGAGCCAAAGCTCAAGGACTAGACCCTATAGCATATACAACTATGTCCGAATTCAGAGAAAAGGAACTCAGCAAAATTCAAGTAAACTCTGAAATTTTCAATACTGAAGAATACATGAAATTGCACCCTGCTGCAGTTCTACCAAGCTATGTTGAAAAGAAAATTATTGGTGAACACGATCTAATGCTATCCAAAAGACAAGCAGCAAATCCAAACAGAGAAATTATCTTCAAACCAGCTGTAATCCCTAAGAAATCATCTGATGCTAAAACCTCTGATAAATCTGCTTGATACTTTAGTTCTGCTGATTTATGGTTTTATGTTTTCCTGTGGATTGCCTGTGATTTAAATTTTTGGTTAATATCTGCTTTTGTTGCTGTGTGCATTACCTTTTAGATCGAATTGGATAACATAACCCAAATAGGGGGAGATTGTTGGTACCCTAGATGTGATTTGGCTTATGTAATCCCTTTCCAGCTCCTCTTGATCCATATAACCATATATGATCTTGTTTAGACTTTGTTTAGTCTCCCTAGGGCAGTTTATATCTGACCTAGAGCTTAGAATAGAAGTTGTAGAATGTTTTTTTAGTTAAGGCTCTTTTTCCGTTCGACCATCGTCGAACGAGGCCTCGCGATCGTCGATCAGTGGTCGACGATAGCAGGGCTATAGAATCGTTGAAGTCAAGACAATTATCGTCGACCGATGGTCGACGATCTCAGAGCAAGCGTATTATGCTCTGAAGGTTGGTCGACGATCTGCTATCAGCAGTTCGACGATCGTGGTCTTGTTTCACGATTTCTGTCTCGACAGATCTTTGCCTTAATCGTCGACATCATGAGATGGTCGACGATATCTGTCTCGACAGATCTCTGCCTTAGTCGTCGACATCATGAGATGTTCGACGATTTCTGTGATAACAGATTTTCTGCTTCAGTCGACGATATCTTGAGCTGGTCGACGATTTCTGGTCGACGATTTCTGTTTCGACAGATTTCTGTTTTCAGTCGACGATCTGTTAGCTAGGTCGACGATCATCGAACCCCTGTTCGACGATTTTTGTTTGCCTTTAACAGTTTGTATTTATTTTTTTCCTTGGTTTATTTCCAAGTGTTTTAACGTGTGGTTAGAAAGATTTTCTGAAGAATGTTTTTGCTAATTTATGGCTTAAATTCAAATGAATTACTTACCAAATATGTCAAGCATAAATTACGGGATTTCGTATTTTGATAAAGCATTTTTGTCTTATTATACAAAATATATTGCCAGGCTGTATTCTAGCCGTTGGCGGTGTATGCTATTTCCAAGAACGATAAATCTTTAGGCTGAGATATTTTCCTATTCATTTATTTCCTTATTGGGACTGACAGAGAGCATATAGGTCATTCTATTCCTATTGCTATATTCTATTTTGAGATAATCTGTTGCAGGGCTCGAGAATTCAAATCAATAGAGCCGTTCCAAAAGATAAACGAGAAGACATATTTAAGAGAGATTTTTTCTCAGAATAATAAGTAGTAACAGAGAGTTTTTCAGTGTGCTGCATTCTTTCAAGCTTCTCCAGAGCAACTCTTCACAATCTCACAATCAGAAGAAGAAAAGCTTTCCTGAAGCAAAAGTTCAAAGCAATCTATTTCATTCTCAAGTCTCCTGAGCATCTGCTTAGAGTTTTTCAAGACTTCAGAAAAAGCTCCAGATCTGCTTCATGTGCTCCAGAATCTGAAGACCTGATAAAAATCAGTCTACAGATCTCTGAGGATTTAGTTTCAGTTTATCTGAAACTCCTTCATCCTGAAGCAAAGGCTTTCCCTGGACTTTCACTGAGCCAGGGGGAGACTTTGATTCTTTAGAGAATCCACAAGTCTTCTCTAATCTATATTTACAACAGAGAAGATAATCTAACCCTCTCAACCCCTTTGTAAAAAGAGTTTGTTCACATCTCTTCAAAAGTGAACGTTGGTGACAGGGCACCTTATCAACAACCTATGGTTGAGCATCCTTATCAAAAGCTCAAAGGGTCTGTTTGATCTACCTGAATCAGATCATTGGTGGCAGGGCACCTTAGCAAAAACCTGTAGTGGATTCCTACCAGGGTGGTAGAAGAGTGGAGTACCTATTAAGAGGGAACCACTATATATCCTGTGTCTCTGGCTGTTTTGCTTAAATTGCTTATTCTGTGGCTGTGATAGAACTACCTAGGATTGCTAGTTGCTGTGATAGGTTTATAGTTAATCTGAAATTTCAGTTAACTCTCTCACTTGTGCACTTCACTGTGTTAGGCTCTTAGGGTTCAAGTATCAGATTATTTTATTCCGCAAATCAACTCCAAGGGAGCTGACTAGTTATTCATAAAATTTGAATACTCTATTCACCCCCCCCCCTCTAGAGTAGTTTACAGCTTATCCCCTCTCTTTCAGATGAGGTCATATTATGCCTCTATCTAATTCAAACCTGCTTCAGTACTCTGCCTCCTATCAACACAAGAGATCTCTAAAGCCTCCAAATCTCGAACGAGACGTTCGTCATGCATCAATAACCAATTGGCCTGTGTCGGAGCTCTGCGACTTAACGCATCCGCAACCGCATTACCTTTTCTAGGGACATAATGTATCTTGAAGGTGTAGTCCCCAAGGAACTCCATCCACCTTTGTTGATGCATATTTAAGTCCTTCTGATCCAACAGATACTTCAAGCTCTTATGATCTGTGTAAGTATCGACCTTCATGCCTTTCAAGTAGTGCATCTAGAGATTCAACGCGAATATCACGGCTGCCAACTCCAAGTCATGGACCGGATAATTCCTCTCATGCACCTTCAACTAGCGCGAACCATAAGCCATTACACACCTATATTGTAACAAAATGCAGCCTAAGTCGCTGCCTGAAGCATCGTTATAGATCTCAAAGGCTCTTGCCCCATATGGAAAGCATAGAATAGGCTTCGTGGTCAGACGACTTTTTAATTCTTTGAAGGCTTGCGCACACGCTGGTGACCAAACAAACTTCTGATCCTTCCTTGTCAGGGTCGTGAGGGGTAAATCTATCTGCGAGAAGTTCTCTATGGAATGCTTGTAGTAGCAGGCGAGTCCCAAAAAACTCTGGACTTCCTCCACAGAAGACAACACAGGCCACTCCCGTATCGCAACCACTTTTGACAGATCCACCATGATACCCTTACCACAGACAATAAGGCAAAGGAACGGCACAGAAGATAGCCAAAACTCATATTTATTGAACTTGGCGTACAAATGATTACTCCTCAAGGTCTCCAGAATAATATGTAAGTGCTCCACATGATCATCCTCAGACTGGGAGTACACCAGGATATCATCGATGAACACTATCACGAACTGATCCAAATACTCCTTGAACGTCCTACTCATTAAGTCCATAAACACGGATGGCACATTCGTCAGCCCGAAAGGCAGGATAGTGAACTCATAATGCCCATATCGTGTACTGAACATCGTCCTAGGAATATCACTTTCCCTGATTCTCAGCTGATAATATCAATATTTCAAGTCTAGCTTCGAATACACAGTCGACCCAACAAGCTGGTCGAATAGATCATCGATCCTCAGAATCAGGTACTTGTTCTTCTCTGTTAGTTTATTCAATTCCTAATAATCGATACACAGTTGTAGACTTACGTCCTTATTCTTCACGAAGAGGATCGGGGCACTCCAAGGTGACGAACTTGGATGAACAAACCCCTGCTCTATCAATTCTTAAAGCTACGCCTTCAATCCCGCCATCTCTCTCGGTGTTAAGCGGTAAGGAGACTGCGACACCAGCTTAGCGCCTGGCACCAACTCAATGGTGAACTCGATCTTTCTCTCTGAGGTGGGGCTCCAGGGAGATCTTCGAGAAACACATCGGCAAACTCCGACACCACCGAAATACTGATCAAACCATGCTTGGGCTTCTTAGCCTCAAATAGGGTGAAGAACTACTTTGGCCCCTCATGAACTGCTTTAACTACTTGGAGAGCAGACATCAGTGTCTTGCTCGATCCCTTTAGACTAGAAAAGATAGTTTCTTGTCTTGTATTCAACCACAATTTGATACTCTTCAAACTATAATCGATGTATGCACGTTGCTCAGAGAGCCAATCAATGCCAAAGATCACGCCAAACACTACTATCAGCAGTAGTGATGCTTCCAAGTCAAAAGTTTTACTTCCAATCAGAACTTTAATGCAACAGACTCTATCTGCACGCATCGAACACCCATTAGGTAGCAGTACATCCAATCTATCCTTAGCCACAGAAGAGGACACTCTGATACGTGTCACGAAGTCTTTGGATAGGAAAGAGTGTGAAGCTCCTGTATCACACAGTGCTCGAGCCAGACAGTCCATAACCATGACAATGCCTAAAACACGACATTAAAAGTATTATGGTTAAACTCTAACACATACATGTCACCACATCGCCTTGCTTGATGGCCTCCTGCCTTTTCCTTTATCTTCGGATGCCCACTCCAACAGTCACGAGCTATATGACCCGACTTACCACAAGTATAACATATAATTAGGTCTTGCCCAACAGTTGCTGTAGATCCTGCCTCCTTTGCCTCTAGGGTACCACTTCGACATTCTCTGGCAATATGTCCTATCTTGCCACAAGTACAATAAGCAAGTGGAACTCGCCCTGCAACTGTTTCTGACTTAACATTATTTGTCCTTGGGGAACAACTATGATAATTACAGGCAAGGTGTCTTAACTTTCCATAAGTATGACAAGCACATGGATCTTGACTAGTAGATGTTCTAAACCTCTTATGCCACCTCCTGCGGTATTCAAAAGTTGTAGAACCTAAAGAGTTCGGTACCCTGCACATTGGCATCTGGTTGACTTTTGTCAAATTTGCTTCCAAAGATCTAGCCGACTCCACCAACGCTCGGAATCCAATAACTTTGGTCATACCAATAGAAGTCATAAATCATCACGCAGACTGTTATAAAATCTATTGACCATAGTCTGCTTGTCCTCCAACTCAAACCCTGCAAAGTGCCTCAATCTCGTGAACTCATGTAGGTAGTCGTCCACGCTACTCTCACCCTGAGTCAGTCTCTAGAACTGATTCTCCATAGCTATTTTTTGCACTGATGGGATGAACCATGCCAGAAATAATCTCGAGAACTCCTCCATCGAGATATCAGAGAGTTGCCTCCCAGCGAAGTGATGTAGCTCTAACTCATCCCACCATAACCTTGCTTCACTATCCAGAAGAAAAGTGGCTATCGTAACCTTCTGCCACTCCTCAGTCTCTATTGCGGACATGACTCTCTTAACCCTGGAAAGCTAGCCCTCAGTTTGCGCTGGGGTCTCAGTCCCCAAAAACACTGGTGGATTAAAGCTCATCATGCGTTTTAGCTATTTTTTAGTTGCTCTCCTCTGCACTACAAGCTCTGCCGCTACTTGATCCGCCACTAAAGTTTCCACTATGCCAAGCGGTACATGACCTAATCCAGAAGTTGGAGGCTGCACTTGCCTCCCTGGTTAGGCATTGATCATTGTGAACACCACATCAGCTACCATTCGGATAGTTTCAGCAGAAGGGGGGTCATAGGCACATCATTGGGCGCACTAATCTTTGTAGAGTGCTGACATTGTGACTTATCTACACACTCCTCATCGCCTATAATCGTGAAACACTCAATTAGGTGATAAACAATTGCCAAAATGCAATTATAGGAACACGTAGGTTCCTTAAACATATATATTTTCATTCCTAAGTGGACATTTCATGGATTCTTTTATGTTGTAATGGTAACGCACATACATGTGCTCATTACACCTTAAAAGAATTCGCCCACGAATTTGAATAAAGAAGACCGACAACAGAGTTTGATACCAACTTTGTAACATCTCTGTCCGTCACATAGCATATAACAGAAGGTCTGGTCGAGGACCGATGCCATATACTATGAACAGTCAAAGGAGTTACTAATTGAAACCATAATCCAAATACACGCATCCTATCGCAGAGTGCATTCTAGCGGAAGTAATTTAAATGTTAACAGGAACCCAACCAATTGAATGCCAACTAACATAAAAGTAGGAATGATAAACTAAATACACAAATAGTCTTGTCCTTAAGGCCTTACAATGTTAGACTCAAATTAAAATGTCTTGCATACATCAGCACGCAGGCCGGCCACACATGAATGATAAAGTAAACGAGTAATTCACTTTGGCCTTCAAGTGCATGCTTAGCAGCTATGGGCTCCAACCCGCTATTTTCTGCCTTGCTGTCACGACCTGCATTTTCTCAATAATAAAATTATATCATAGTACGAGAAAATGCGTGCCGTGATGCCACATCATACAGGGGATAACTGCAGACGCTCAGGCAAAACACTAGACTCAAAAGCTTAAATGGAATCAAGACATATTATGAAAGAAAACCTAGTTAAATATGATGGTTGTATCCCTCGGCATATGGGATCATCTAGTCCTCAATTACATATCATTATACGCTGCAGAAAATACTTTGGTTAAGGTGATTTGACATCCTATATGAGCATAAACATCCCCAAAGGACAACTCATGATATGCAAGACTCTAAATTTAGTATAGTATAAAATAATAGTCTTTACGTTACTTTGGAAAGTAGTGCTTTAGTTTTATAAACATGACATGCATGAGGTACATATAATAATGTTTTTAGGGTTTAAAATACCTAACATGCAACCTAGCATAATTCATTCCCAAAGAGCAAGTAAACAACCCCCACAAAGGCAAGTAAAATAACAGTTTCAGTTCATACTTTGCATCAAAAGAAAGCCACCAGTGGGTGTCAATAACCTGATACGAACCCACTGGTGAGTATGTATGTCTATACAGAAAGGAAGAAAACAACTACCTCACAAACTGAGGAAGGGGAGTCTCAATAGCCTAGGAGATCACAGCACGCCCCCAAAAGAAAACTAGCCGCTCTACCGGCTACTGCTCTGAACCTGAGGCATTCAAAGAAAGAACACCTCAGCAAGAATACAATCAAATAGAAATAGAGCATTAGGTCAGAAGCAAATAAAAAGAAGGGGTTTACAAAACCCTGCAACAGAATGCTGTCAAATTTAGCAGAAGGAAATAAACAATACAGCAAAAAGAAGCACTGTCAAAGGAAATAATCAAAACACACCAAGTGCGAGAAATTAGCAACATGCCCTGCTAAAAAGAAAACCTGCAGTAGCAACAAGGCAAACATATTCCAAAATAGCAATTCAAAAGGGAAAGGAACTAACAGTCCTAACTTTTGAATCATTAACAGTGGTAAAAACATGGATCTGGGTTTGTTACCAAAAAAAGTCCTCATCCAAACAACAAGATCCCAATATTCTCTTGGGTAAAAATAACCAGTGGAAGCCCTAGGGTCCAACACACCAACACAACCAGCCCAAATTGAGTCCAAAATGGTGGTGACCACGGATCTACACCCAAACCACCCCTTACAAAGAAACCAAACAAAACCACCTTCCATAATTCACTAGTCGGCCTTCAAAACCAGTCGAGAAACAACACCAAACCGAAATAAATCCCACAATAACCAACTCGAGAGAAAAACACCAGCCTAAGGAAAAAATGTCGAGTCTACTCGACGCCGCGTTGAATGAGAACCACTCACTCAATGCCAAAAGCTAAATAGGGAAGGCGTCGAGTCTACTCGACGCCGTGTTGAGTGAGTACCACTCACTCAATGCCAAAAGTTCAGTAGGGAAGGCGTCGAGTCTACTCGACGCCACGTTGAGTGAGCTCCACTCACTCAATGCCAAAATACTTAGCTGCAAAACTCTCACTGGACGATGGCATTGAGTGAGTTCAGTCCACTCAACGCTGTCATTGCTAACAACCAAAGGCGTTAAGTGACTTCACCACACTCAATGCTTTTGACTTAGATGAAAATTATCGCCGAACTAGATGGCGTTGAGTGAGCTACACTCACTCAATGCCAAACGCAGACGGTGTTGAATGAGCTCAACTCACTCAATGCCAATAGACTTATAAAAATTCCTAAGACAGACGGCATTGAGTGAGCTCAACTCACTCAATTCCAAAAGACTTAGAAAAAAGTCTCTGGCCAGATGGCATTGAGTGAGCTCAACTCACTCAACGCCAAAGGCACATGGCGTTTAGTGAGCTCAACTCACTCAACGCCAAAAGCAGATGGCGTTGAGTGAGCTCATCTCACTCAACGCTGTCAACGCTTCTGGACTTAGTCTCTAGACCAAATTAGCTAGGCATTGAGTGTGTCCACCACACTCAACGCTTTTATACTTAGCCTATAATTCACTCAACGCCTTCTATCCAGAGAACTAAAACTTAACTAAAAAAATTCTAATTTCCTCCTTCTTACCCCTTCTACTCGGCTACAGCTACCAACTAAGCTGGGATAAAACAAGCAAACTAAAATCCTACCTCCAGTCACTACCTAGACACAAAACAGCAACTAAGGAGGGAGACAAAAATAGAAATCTGGGCAGATTTATATTGAACTTGCTCGGGACAAAGCCTGCAGCAGCCCTAGCTTCTAGGAGAGGAATGTAAAGCTACTATCAAACAACCAAGAAAAAAAATAACACGAATAAGAACAAGCTTGGTAAGGGCAAAGGTGCACCACTTGCCTCTACCTCCAGGAAACAGCAGCCAAGACTTCTCACTCGGCACCGACGGTAAGATCGGCCACCTAATAAAAAATCTGAAGCTTTTAGAGGGAAAAATGAGCAACCCGAAAAACCAAGCTTACTAAGACAACTCGAGAGAAAGAAATACTTACCTAGGGAGGAAGATCCGGGTGAGAGCAGTCAGATCTGCCCTTACCTGAGAAAAACGAGCTCTAACTAGCACGAATCGGTGGCCAGAAGCTCCAGCACCTCCGTCGCCCGAAGCCTTCCGCTGGAAGCTATTCGCCCTTTCTTTTTGGGGAAGATGAAGGGGATATACTAAAATAAGCTATAATATAATATATCCAGCCACTATAGCAAATACATATAATATAATACTCAGCCACTAAGCTATTAAATTATTAAAAAAAACAGCCACTGAATCTAAAAGCAGTCACTGAACTAAGCTATAATATACTAAGTATATAATATAATATACTATATCTTAAGTATATAATAAAATATATTAAAACTCTTAAGGCATATAAAAATTCTGCCACTATAGCAAATAAAGATTAAGTAATACTATATTAATTAATCAAATAAAACGTCAAAACGATGCGAAAATCCAACAATCTCGGTATTTAACAAAATTCACACCGTAGGTAAATACCCATGCTATGAATCTAGTGGTGAAGTCAGAATCATCATCCGATAAACAAAAAAACTCGGGCAAACATTTCCCGGAGCCAAAACACAAGCATTCCTGGAGAGGCTCCACCGAGTCACCAAAAAAGACTCCGGCTCGCTAGGGAACCTTACAAACAGGCTACAACACAAGCCACTCAAAGAGCCTAAAGAGCTAAGACCACGCTCTAACAACGAAAAAAGGCTGAAAATATTCAAATATAACGCCAAACAAAGATTAAACAATCACAGAAAAACCGGGGGCATTACAATGGCTCTGTTGCACCTGTAAGAGATTCCACCGCAACGGTGGCAAACATAGCAACGGTCAGCATTAGCTGACCAAATTATAATGACCCCACCCCTTACCCAGGGTGATGGTGTTCCTTCCCTGCAGGCATTAGCATATACAGATATTGGTAATCACAGCGTGCAAAATAAGAACCATTCGTCATAGACGTTGGCACTGCCATCCAATGCCACGTGCTCTCAGGGCACATTCTCAGTGTACAGGACCTCAAGGTTCCCACCTCCTTTCTTTGTAATGGTCAGTAACATTTGAGCTTTTAGTCTTACAGGGCTAAAGACAACTCCCCTATGGCTATGACCAAGTCATGTGATTTACACTTTGACTAACTCCAGGTCAAACAGCATAGGGTTGGGTATAGTTTAGCTCTTTCCCATGCTCAAATCATCAGGCGTGTTACCAATGATGTAGGTCAGTATCCCCTTTCCCATTTCCGTATTATCCATAACCCCATTAGGATCCTAGGCTATCACTCGCGGCCGCCTAAGCTGGGCCACACAGGCTCTTAGCTCCATATACTGGCCCCCAGGTGTTCATGAGATAGGCCTCACCAAAAGATGGCCCTAAAGGATGGTATGAAAGATACCACCTGAGGGATTAGATCTATTTAACTCTAGAGGTGGGTGAATAGAGTATTTTAAAAACTTATTAGATTTTTATTACGGAATTAAAAAAGTAATACTTATATGTGTAATCAGTTAGTGCAGAAATAACACTAAACTATTCAGCAAGCAGAATATAATAAAAATAAGAGAGCATCACAGACAACATAACAAATTTATAGTGGTTCCACTAAACTTGGGTACATCCACTCTTCTGAAAGATGAGGGATAGATATAAATTTACACTTGAATAATATATATGTTATGTAACATAAAAGTCACAGCACAAATATAAAGAAAAAGAAGAGCAAGCAATCTAGACAACATAATGAAATTTATAGTGGTTCTCCAACCCAGGTACATCCACTCTTCTACCACCCCAGTAGGAATACACTAACAGGTTTTTGATCAGGTGACTGCCACCAATGAGCTTTTGATTAGGTGCCCAAAAACCAACCCAAGTCTTTTGGAAGGAGACTTGTGAACCAGAATAATTTTGAAGGGAATTAAAACCCTATACAGAGAGGGGAAAGAGGTTGATGGAAGTCTTCTCTTTTCTCTAATCAACTTGAGAAGACTATATGGATTTTGATGTTGTCAAAGCTTCCCCTGAGATGTTGATCTGTTTAGGAAAGAAGGAAGCTTTGCTTAAGGGTGTAGGCCTTTAGATTGATGTTGATCTCCAGCATACTTTCTAGACTGATATTGATTTGTGTCTCTTGAAAGCCTAGAGCAGATGATGAAAAACACTGTATGATATAAAGCTGTGTTGTGTTCTTCAGAATCACTATTCTGACTATGGCATTGTTTTTTTCAGTCACTTCTTCTTCTTAATCAGATCAAACATGATCTGAGCCTAGTTAACTTGTTTCTTGTTTACCACTACACACATTACCAGGAATTGGTTTATGGTTATATAGTCATGGGCAGTGTGCTTGCCCAGCAGGTACTTTCCCTACAATGTCTGCTAGTAACATAAATTCAGCAGACAGTTGTTTCTTCAGCAGTTTGTTAGGGTTATCTCCAGAATAACCCATTAGACTAAGCATCTCAGCATACTCTTCATTCTCAATCTCCAATTCTTCTGTTCCATTGTTTAATCCAAAAATTTCAGTTAACACTACAGGGGTAAGGGAGACGGCAGTACCTGATATAGTTCTTGTCATTGTATTATCTTCTGTGGTGGATGAAGTATAGACCCACTCATGGATTTCAGTGCCAGATATTTTGATCCTTGTGGAAAGCAGATTCTTCAACTGATGTCCCTCTGATACACATTGAAAGATGATAGAAAGTTGTGTTGTGTTCTTCAGAATCTCTATTCTGACTACTGCTTAGTCTTGTTGGCAGTAGATTCTCTGTTCCTGTTTTCTTATCTGCAAAACTCCAATCTATGTATCTTCTCCCGAGCCGTATTTAAACATTTGAATTAACTCTATCTTGAAATGGCTGAAGCATTCCCGAGAGGGAAAGATGCTTGGGGAATTAATTACATTAACTGCTGCTGTTGAATGGCTATATGCATTAAATTTGAGAGATATTAAATGCCTTAATTAATTCTGTCAGCTGTTAAAATCTCTGTCTAAAAAACTGCACGGGAAATCGTCGACCTTCAGTTCAGAGATTGTCGACCTGAATAACCTTTGCGTCGAGCTAAGATTTTGTCTTAAGATCAGCGATCGTCGACCGGAGCTTGGAGATCATCGAGCTCAACTCAGAGATAGAACTACGAGTTTCGTCGAACTGAGTTCGACTATCGTCGAGCTGAGTTCGACTATCGTCGAGCTGAGTTCGACTATCGTCGAACTGATTTTCTGCTCTTGACAAAACTGATGTCTGCAACATTTCTCTGAAGTTCTTTTGAGGCAGACCTAGAAATAATCCTATGACCCTGACTATACATTTTGGGTCAATCTAAAAGCATCCTAATAGTATTCCTTGCCCAAATTCAAACTAGGGTTCCAACATCATCTACCACCCTGGTAGGAATCCACTCAGGTTTTTGATCATGTGTCCTGCCACCAATCAGGTTTTTGCTCAGGTGACCTGTCACCATAATATCTATTTGTAGGGAGATATTGCAACCCTTTAGGCTTTTGATCAGGTGCCCAAAAACCAAATCAAGTCTTTTTATCAGGAGACTTGCAACCAAGTATTTAACTTTTGAAGCGAGTTAGAACCCTTTGTACAGTGGGGTGAAAGAAATAAAAATTATATGTTGTCTTCACTTTTCTCAAAACAACTGAGAAGACTTGTGGATCCTTTATGGTTTCAAAGCTCCCCCTGAGATGAAGTTATGTCCAGGAAGATTGAGATATTTGCAGGGTGTATAGGTCTTCTTGAAAAATTTCTCTATAAAGTTGTTGACAGATGTTGATTGTCTCTTGAAAGCTTGTTGGAAGATGAACACTAGATGAAGACAGTGCAGAGCTCTTTTTCTTGAATGATTTCTTATTTTTGGGTTTTCAAAAACTTGACTATATCATCCGCAGCAAAGTTTGAATTCCTTCCTTAATTGACTGCTGATTTCTTGGAACTTGGACAACGACTAGAAGAGCAATAAAGTAATTCCTTAACTGTCCCAAGAATTAGCTGTATAATAACTCTGTGAAAACTAGTAATTAATGATGCCATATGAACGGATATATTCTGACAATCTAAGCATTAATTACTTAAGCAATATATGCAAGAAAATAAGCCTTAGTCAATCTGAAATAACTGTAGAGAATAGAAATGTTGAACTGGCAATTTTCGTCGATCTGAGATCCGGGATCGTCGAACTCAACCTCTCTTTCGTCGAGCTGAGCCCTTAAAGCTTTGAACTGAAATACAGCTTTCCATACTGGGCTCCAATATTGTCGAACAGAGATAGAAGATCGTCGAACTAAAAATCTGATAGAAGATTAGAGTTCGTCAAACTCAGTTCAACTTTCGTTGATCTCAATTCAGAGAAGTGACTCTGAGATCGTCGAACTGAGAACGAAGATCGTCGATCTCACTTCAGAGTTCGTCGAATGACTTCTTCAATATGAAATTTCATCCTTGTTCTAGTTTCTGCAATCTTATGAGTCTTCTGAGGGCTTGGCCCTGTCAAACTGAAGTGTTGACCTACCCTAAGATATAATGAAGACCTATGACCCTAGACTATACAAGGTGGGTCAATCTATGCAAATCCTTATAGTTAACCTTAGCCCAAATCCCTAAACATAGGTGGGGTTCCAACAATCTCCCCCTATTTGGGTGAGGTCACTACGTACAATGCATAAGTAAAAAAATACAATCATTCAACATGAAAGTAAATATCTGACAGAATGAAAACAATTCAGCAGATAAAAAAATATACACAAAGAATAAAAAAATTTTAGGTCCTGTCTGAAGGAGGAGCAGAAGAAGGTTTAGTGAACACAATTGTTCTAAGAGGATCTTCTGCTTCTTGCTTGGACATCTTCAAGTCTTGAGCTCCCAGAAGTATTGCAGTAGAAGCTCTAGGGACAACAGCTTCTGGGTGAACTTGCATATAAGCATTAGGATCAAATAAATCTGTATCTACGTCAAACTTTTCAAGCTCTTTTTGTCTGTAAGTAGACATAGTAGTAAACTGATAGGGATCAGTTCCTTCTTTCTTTGCTTTATTCATCTGGGATAAGCCTATCAGCTCATGGAATCTTGCCATTCTGAAATTAGGATCTAACTCAAGTTCATATCCTGGAGATGGAGGTCTCTCTATATCAGTTAAAACATCCTGAGCAGTACTTTGTGGCTTCCTGAAAATAACAGACTGTAGCTTAAAATTTTTTGAAGGATAATTCTTCTCAGATTTTCCAGCAAAATAAAAATTTGGAGGTCTGCATTCACTATATTTTCTGGCAGGAATGGAAGAATGTCTTTAAGCTGGCATGGAAGATTATCTTGACTGAGAAGGAGCTGGCTTTAAAGATTGTCTTGAAGACTGATGAGGAGCTAGCTTAGAAGATTGAAAAGCACTGGATGTATGCCTTTGAGATCTGGCAAGATTTCCTCATGCTCCTATAGGAGGAGGAGGAGGTTGATCTTTCCTGAATCTCTTCACTAGAGAAGATCCCGACCTCTTCTTCTTCTTTTGTGCTTTTGCTTGGTTCCTTGACAACTTCATCCAATGAGGAGTATTAGCAGTAAGAGGAATATTGTGCAGGATATAGTATGGAATATCATTGTCTGGATTGGGCTTGGGAGCAGCCTTTCTTGGAGCCTTCCTCTTCTTTGATTTAGATCTCTTGGAACTGTCAGAATTAGAATCATCCTCGGAATCCTCATCATCATTAGATGATCTAGGAGGATTATCATACAATCATCAATCTCCGTAAGTTGCTCAGCTGAAATGGGTTGAGCTGTAACAATTGGAGCTGGAACTACTGCAACTAGAACTACTATAACTTCCTTTCCCATTTCTTCAGCAAGAATTTCATCCATATCAGGTAATGGAGAAGTGGAGACTGCATAGGTTGGAGGATAGAAAGCCTTGGGCTTAAAAGACTCATCCTCAGTAATTTTAACAGACTCAGCCTCTAGAGCTGGAACAAGCTCATGCTCTAGAGCTGTAAAGCTACTCTGAATAAGCTGTAAAATTTCTGTGCTCACTGGAGCAGTATAACAGACAATATCTATGCAAAACTGTTTGGAAACAAATGAAATAATGTTATTGTGAGTCAAATCAAAAGAATCTAGAATAGCAGTCAGTTCAACTGAAGGATAGATTGTAACATCCCCAATAGGAAGAACATACAAGGAATAAACTGAATCATCTGTCTCTGAATCTATAGCCAAAAATTCTACTAGCTCTATAACTTGTGCATCTGGTATCTCAGTATCTGAAATAATTATATCTACAAGAACTGATGCTTTTATTGCTATTGTTGCTGCTGCTGGAGGAGGAGGGACTTCTTCATAGAACATCTCCCCCTTCCTGGTATCAGGAAGACCTGATGTTAGGCCCCTAAGTGAAGAAGGGCCAGAGAAAAAAGCAATCTGTGTAGATAAAGAATTGATGGAAAGAATAAGAGGTGCAATGGCATCCTCAATGAGAGATTTGATGGTTTGTGTGAGAAGGGAAAAGATGGTAGATGGATCAGATGATGATGATGGAAGAGAAGAAGTGGTGATGCCATAAGAAGTACAGACATTTAAGGAAGTGGATGGAGATGAAGGTGGAATTGGAGGGATGGTGGTAGATGTGGAGGGGATGACTGGAGGAATGAGTGGACGGATGACATATGTGATATCCAAAGGTGTGTCATCAGCAAGTGGAGATTGTGGAGGAGTGTGAATTGGTGATTGTACTAGTGATGGGGATGATGTTGGTGTTGAGAGGAGATTGAAGGTGGGAGACATATGTGTAGATACAGAAGTGGTAAAAGGAATGTCCTGTAAGTATTACTGATTTGGGCTAGGATTACTATTAGTATGTTTAGTTTGACCTATTTTGTATAGTCTAGGGTCATAGGTTTATTTCCAGGGTCATTGCCTCAGAAGAATTCTAGCAGAAATGCAGATTGACGATAGCAGAATTAAGTTTGACGAAAGCTGAGTTGCGTTCGACGAACGGCGATCTCAGTTCGACAAATCATAGTCTTACTCTGAGTTTATCTCGACAAACTTTGAGCTTCGGTCTACGAACTCCGATCTTTACTCAGAAACTCAGCTCGGCAAAAGTCAAGCTCAGCTCGACGAACTCTAAGCTCAGGTCGACAAATAAGAAGATTCAGTTCGACGAACTCCAAGCTCAGGTCGACGAAATGCTTACTGAGTTCAACTAATTCTTTGCAGTGCTTTAGTCAGTTTTATTTACAGAAGGCATAACAGTTTCAGTCTTAATTTCAGGCTGATTATATTCTCAAGGCAGAATAATTTAAAGGCTTAATTATAGATAGCTATGACTCTAATATTTAATGCTAAACATTCTAACGAATATTGTCATTTAGAGGCAGCATTAAATATGGATTTATCACAAAGTTTAAAGGTAATCAATTTCCAAAGCAGTTACCATTCTCAGACGTTTCAGAATCGACTAATTCAAATGTTTTAATTCTTTTCAGTATTCTATATATATGTACAGAAGATTGCTACCTCAAGGTTACACACATTGGGTTACTCACTCAGATATACAGACTTAGAGATACTGACTTAGAGACTTGCAGATCAACACACACTCTTACAGAATTAGATCGTCAATCTCTGCTTGTGCAAAGTCCTCATCTCTCAGATACAAGAAGTCCTTTCTTCAGTGTGTAGGACTTCATCCACTAGTCTTCTCAGAGAATATTAACAGAGAAGAAACCATCACTTTTTGTTTATTTTTATAAACTGTGTACAGGGTTTTTAACTCCCTTCAAAAGTTGTCCTGATCAAAAGACATAACTTGGTTTTTGGGCACCTAATCAAAAGCTCAAAGGGTTACTAGATCTCTCTTAGAAAAATTGATCTTGTGGTGGCAGGGCACCTGAGCAAAAACCTATGGTGGTAGGGCACCTGATCAAAAACCTGTAGTGGATTTCTACCAGGGTGGTAGAGGAGTGGATGTACCGAGGTTTATTGGGGAACCACTATAAATTTCCTTGTGTCATCTGTGATTGTTATTCTTTCTTATTTGTGTGATGTGATTTTTTCTTTATATATACATATATATCACTTACTTTAAATCCTCTATAAAAATAAATTAAAGTTTTTAAAATACACTATTCACCCCCCTCTAGTGTAAAGTAGATCTATCCCTCACTTTCAATTAGCACAATTTGTACAAAGAAAGGATGTCTGTGGAATAGAAGTAAGAGTGATGACAGGGGGAGTGTCATCAGGAACAATCTCCTGGATAAATGAGTGAGGTGGAGATAATTGTTGTGGAGATGAATAAGGTGGAGATGAATTAAGTAGAGAGAAGTGAGGTGGAGATGAAAGAAGTGGAGATGAAGGTAATGACTGATGAGGTGACTAATGAATTGGGGAATTTGTATGGAAGGATATGGATGGAACAACTTTAGATAAAGTATGTTGTAGAGAAGGTGGTGTAAAAAGTCTAGGTAAATGATGTGGAGATGGTGGAGTGGAAAAATAAGGGGAGCAGAAGCCTCTTATGGGGTAGGGAGAGTGGTTGGAATAGCCCTGGTGCTTTCAAAAGCTGCCCTATAGGGAGCTTCCCATGGAGGCTAAGGAATCACCCTCTCCCATTTTCTAAATAGGGCAGAGGTTAGCCTCTTGGAAGCATTGATGTGTATGGTCTGAGAGACCAACACCTTTGGACATTTAGCCTTTAAAAAGATGCCCAGAATTCTGCCATATCCTCTAGAATTGTTGGTGATCTTCTTCTTAATAGAATCAAATAAAATTGACCCCTAGTTAATGGTTTTCAGATCAACCAACGCACACATCAATAGAAATTGGTTCCTTGTAACATAGTTGTAGCTGAGTGTTTTCCTAGAAATACCTTGCCTACCACATCTGCTAAGAACTTATATTCTATAGAAAAATTCTTTTTCAATAAATAATTAGGGTTTCCTTGAGAGTGAAACAATCTATCTAGCATTACATCAAATTTTGTACTAGATAACTCTATATCGTCTTCTCCATTGACAAAACTGAAAATTTAAGAAAGAACTTCAGGTGTTAGAGGAACCTGATTTCCTGAGATTGAACTAATAATGGTTGAGATATCCTAAATCTTAGCAGTATAAATCCATTATTTAATCTCTGTGACTGGGAGTTTGATTATGGTAGTCATGAAGTGTCGCAGATTCTATGCCTCAAAGAGCCGTAAGATGTCCTGGAAGATTTGATCTGAATGACTAAAGGATTCCATGTCGATATCGAAACCTGCATCAAACTTCATTGCAGAGAGGATTGCTTGTGAAATCGCCATTGTCCTACAAAATAGAAAGATTAAGTGCAAGAGAAATGGAGAATGCGCGGGATGAAAACCTAAATATAAATATTCAGAAGTTGAAAAGACGAACTCTGTCCGACGAAAAACAAAACATCGAATTCTGTTTGACGAAAATTTCACAAAATAAATACAATTCATCGATCTCCGTTCGACGAAAGGTTTACGAAAGGATTACAATTCGTCGAGCTCTGATCGATGAAAGGTTCTTGAAACTAATTCATCGAACTTCGTTCGATGAAAGTTTCACAAAAGGTTCGCGTTTCATCGATCCTCGTTCGACGAAATGTTCACAATTCGTCAATCTCCGATCAAAATCAAATTATTGATTCACCATCAATCATTCCTAACTGATTTAAGAAGACAATATGTTTATTTTCATCTAAAGGTTTGGTGAAAATGTCAGCTCTTTGTAAATCACTAGAAATAAATTCTAGGCTAATTTTATTTTTATCTACAATATCTCTGATAAAATGATGTCTAATTTCTATATTTTTCGTCCTACTATGAAGGACTGGATTCTATGAAATTGAAATTGTGCTAGTGTTATCACAGAATATATTTGAATTATTAAAGTTGTAACCATAATCTAGTAATTGATTTTGAATCCACAAAATCTATGAACAACAACTACCTGCTGTAATATATTCAGCTTCAGTAGTTGAAGTAGCAACAGATGTTTGCTTTTTGAAAACCATGACACAACCCTATCACCAAGAAACTAACAAGTTCCTGATGTGCTTTTTCTATCAACTCTGCATCTAGCATAGTCAGCATCTAAGAATCCAGTTAACTCAAATCCTGACTCAATAGGATACAAGAGTCCTAGATTAGGGCAACCCTTTATATATCTCAAAATTCTTTTTACTAAAAGTAGGTGAGATTCTTTAGGATTAACTTCGAACCTAGTACAAATACAGGTTGCAAACATAATATCTGGTCTACTTGCTGTTAAATACAATAGAGACGCAATGATTGCTCTATATGTTTTCTGATCAACAGGTTTGCTCTGTTCATCATTATCAACTATAGCATTGGTGGGCATGGGTGTTTTCATAGAGGAGGCATCTGACATCCCAAATCTTTTAATTAGCTCTTTAGTATATTTAGATTGTGATATGAAAATGCCATCAGGTGTTTGCTTCACTTGTAAACTAAGGAAGTAAGATAATTAACTCATGCTACTCATTTCAAACTTTGAATGCATTAGGTCAGAAATCCTTTTTCAAATTTTGTAACCTGTAGAACCAAAAATTATATCGTCAAAATATATTTGAACTAGTAAAATTTTGGTTTTATGATATCTAAAAAAAAATTTTATCTACCATGCCTCTAAAAAAAAATTCTGCAAGAAAACTAGCAAGGGTCTCATACTAAGCTCTTTGATCTTGTTTAAGACCATAAAGATCTTTACTAAGTTTAAAGACATGAGTAGAATAAGTTGAAGAGATAAAACCTGGAGGTCTTTCAATATAAACTTCCTCTTTGAGTTCTCCATTCATAAATGCACTCTTCACATCCATCTGAAATACTTTGAATTTCATAAATGCTACAAAAGCAAGAAATATTCTTATAGCTTCTAATCTTGCAGCAGGAGAAAATGTCTGATCATAGTCTATTCCCTCCTCTTGTGAGTATCCTTGAGCTACCAGTCTAGCTTTATTTCTCACTATGAATCCTTGAGCATCCAATTTATTCCTGAAGACCCATTTAGTTCCAATGACTGGATAGTTTGTGGGTCTTGGAACTAAGTCCCAAACTCTACATCTTTCAAACGGTAAAGGTGAAATCGTACTCACGTCAGTCCAGACTTGAGTCTGACGAATTTGAGCAATGGGAAAGGTAGATCTGTACCCGTGCTATGTTTCTCTAACCGTGGGTGCTTAAGGCCCTATTAGGATCACATAGCGAGAGACTTTGGCATGCGCGTTGTAAAGACTAGGAATGCTCATAATGGACCGTCATGTCTGGGACCTCTGAACGGTGGTAGGACCTAGTTTTCTGGTACACTAATAATATGCCCTGAGTGCACGGAACGTCGGTCCCGTGTTTGTGATATGTATTGACCTGTGCGGTTATGCATGTCCTTGGTGGATTGTTATATATATACTATGTGAATAAAATGCTTTATAGGGAAGGAATTTCGTTGCCCTGTGCCCGAGACAGGGTCGTTATAATTGGTCAGCTGAATGCTGACCGTTGCCCTATTTGCCACCGCTTGGGGGATTGTCTTTTTGCAGGTAATGGAGTAGCAAGCGAGAAATAGCAGGCTGAAGCCCTGGTTGCGCTGCTGGCCCTCAAAGGCTATGTTTTGTTTACTCATGTTCATGTATGGACGGCCATGTGTTCCGATGTTTGTAAATCACACTTTTGTTAAGAGGAACCTGTAAGGCCATAAGGCCAAGTACTTTGTGTATTTTGTATAAATTCCAGTTTTCTTATTAGTGGACAATCTTTGTGATTCTTGAGTTCAAGTTTTCAACCATGAAGCTTCCACTAGAATGCTTTGTGTTAGGGTTCGATGTCTTTGATATTATTAAGTAACTTCTTCGCCTGTTTGTGAAATATGGTGTGGGGGCCCGGCCGGACCCTCTATTATATTACACGTAACGGGTAGAGGTGTTACAAGTGAGCATCTGTAAGTAATGTTCTAGCCGATTCAATTAGATTTCTATTTTTCCTTTCTGCCACCCCATTTTGTTGAGGAGTTCTAGGAGCAGAGAAACACTTCTTGATTCCTTCTTTCTCACAGAATTCTTTCATCAAAAGAGATTCAAACTCAGTGTTATGATCACTTCTTATCAATGCAATCTGAGTAGAGTACTCAATCTTGATGTTCCAAAGAAAGTCTATAAGAATTTTGAAGTTATCTGACTTGTTCCTATGAAAGAATACCCAAGTGAATCTAGAGAAATCATCAATAATCACTAAAGTGTATGACTTTCCTACCAAACTTTGTATTGCAATAGGTCCAAAAAGGTCAATATGTAGTAGATATAAAATTCTGGGTGAATCACTTTTAGATATGGATTTAAAACTATTTTTGGTATGCTTACCTAATTGACAAGACCTGCAAAGTCCATCCTTCTTGTAAGATCCAAAAGGTAGTCCTCTGATAAGGTTATCCTTAGACAACTTAGCAATAGTTCTAAGGTTTATATGTCCTAACCTGTTATGCCATAGTTCATTAGTTTTACTTATTTGATTAAATAAATAAATTTCAGTTTTAGCAGAGTTAAAGTTTACTAAATAAATGTTACTTTGTCTAACCCCCTATAAAACAATTTTATTTTTATCAGAAGTAATAAAGCATAAAGATTTATTAAAAGATACCTGATAACCTTCATCACATAGTTGACTGATGGAGATAAGGTTATGCTTAAGACCTTTCACATAGGCAACCTTTCTGAAGGTAACTACTCCAACCTTGACATTGTCATAGCCCTCTATCTGGCCACAGTTGGAGTCTCCAAATATGACTTTTGGTCCAAGCTTTGCTTTGAAGTCACTTAGGTTAGCTTTTCTTACTGTCATGTGTTTAGAGCACCCACTATCCAAATACCACTATTCCTCTGTGGTAGGAAGTTAGGTGTTCTTGACCCAGGCTATCTTGGGTCCTATTTTTCTGTCATTATCAATAGACATATAAGAATATTCATGTTGATTTTTATATCCAAGTAGATGTTATCTCCTGGGAGGAATGATCCACTTAGTAAAAGGATTTATCAATTTTTGAGTTTGATTGTTCTTTTGAAAAGAATTAATATTTTTGTTTGAAAAATTTAAGTTCGACGAACTGTACTGATTTTGTCGAGCTTCGTTCGATGAATGGTGGTGACTTCGTCGAGCTCTATTCACAGAATAGTAATAGTCATTTTCTATGTTCAACGTTCGTCGGTCTCTATTTGACGAATAATATAGATTTCGTTGAACACCATTTCTAGTGTTCAAAGTTCGTCGAGCGCTGTTTGACGAATAATATTGATTTCGTCAATCTTGGTTCGATGAATTCTGTTGAACATAGTTTTTCTGAATGTTTTTATTTTGTACATTATTTAACACAAATTCATTATTTTTATCTATATCCACTAATTTTTCTTTTCCTTTAGCAGATATAAATTCTACAAGGGTAGTTAAAATATTTTTCTGAAGAAGGTGAGGTTGACTAGATGAAGCTCCCAAGCCAAGTTTACCATTTAGTTTGGCATTGATTATACTTGTGATGTTCATCAATTTGATACTTCTCTCATTAAGAGTTTCTTCAAACTTATTTGCCTCAGATAATTTATTTTCTAGAGAAACTACTTGTTCCTTAAGAATTTTCAATTCTTCTTCAAGTTTAATGTTTTTTGAAGAAATATTGTTTAAATCAGTTAACTTTTCTCTGAGAAGTTTTATTTTCTTCTCAGATCTTATCAAATCTTTACAGAGTAATTTAAAATCTATTTTAAATTGTTCTGATGTAAAATCAAAAGTTGAAATTACCTTGTCTTCTTTAGACTCAGATTCAGAATCAGAATTATTGTTTTATGCAACGATTACCTTCAGACAGACTTCTTTAGCATTTTATTCTTCTTTATCTTCACTTGAACTGGATGAAGATTCAGAGTCTGATTCACTCCATGTTTGAGCTACAAAGCCTCTCACCTTCTATTTGTGTTTACTAAAAGAGAGTTTATTTGAGTGCTTCTTAAAATCTTTCTCCTTCTTCTTGTCTTTCTTCTGATTCTCAAGACATTCTTGAATAATGTGTACTGGTTTCCTGCAACCATAGCAAACAATTTCTTCAGTGGGTGTTTTGTCATACCTTGGTTTATCCTTATTTCTGGAAAATCTTCTTCTGAAGTCCTTCTTGGACATTTAGTAAAATCATTTAGCTATGAGACTCATGAGTTCTTAATTCTCTGGAAGTTATTCTTCCTCATCAGTTGTTTGGAAGGAAATACTCTTTTTCTTCTTTATTAAGGATAGAGTTATTTGTTTAGCTTCTCTTGTTTTGATGAGCTGCTCATAGGATTTGAGCTTGCCCAATAAGGTTTCTGTTGAAATCTCATTTACACTTCTGGCTTCTCTAATTGGACAAACTCTTGAATCACATGTTCTACGAAAACACATTAGGATTTTGTCATTGACTTCTGTTAAAGTAATATCCTTCTCCAAGGTTTTCAATTCATTAATTATAAGACTAATTCTTGTATATATTTCAGCAACAGATTCAATTTCACCCTTTTTGAAATTCTCATATTGAGAAATTAGGTGAGATCTTTTATCTTTTCTCTCATTTGTTGATCAAGCTACCATTACTGAGAAGGAGTCCCAGATATCTTTTGCTGAGGTGCATTCAATAACCTTCTGAAAAAAATCATTAGACATTATTTGGGCAAGTATATTCATAGCCTTTGCATCATCAGTTTTTGTTTTTCTCTAAGTCTTTGTCCATTCTGGTGGAGGTACATCACTAGTGCTTGTTGTTACCAGTGGTAGAGGTGGTCCTATCAAAATAGAATTGTAGATATCCTCATCAATAGAATTCATTTATAATTTAATCCTTGCTTTCTATAGTACAAACTTATTAAGATTGCAAGCAGGATGTCTAGTGCTTGAATACTCCTTATTTTGTGTCATGACAAATTTCTAGGTAAAATAAGATCTATTAGATCTGTTGGTTCAGTTGTTAGCCTGTAAAACTAAATAACCTCCCTCTGATATCAAATAAAAGTGAGGGATAGATCTAACTTTACTCTAGAGGTTGTTAATAGAGTATTTTAAAAACCTTAATTTATTTTTATAGCGGATTTAGAGTAAGTGATATAAGTATATATATATATATATATATAAAAAGAGAAATCACAGCACCCAAATAGAAAGAAAACAATCACAGAAGACACAAGGAATTTTATAGTAGTTCCCAAATAAGTCTGGGTACGTCTACTCTTCTATCACCCTAGTAGGTATCCACTACAGGTTTTTGCTCAGGTGCACTGCCACCACAAGATCTTATTTCTAAGGGAGATCTAGCAACCATTTAAGCTTTTGACCAGGTGCCCAAAAACCAAGCTTAAGTCTTTTGATCATGCGACTTAGAAACCAAGAGTTAACTTTTGAAGGGAGTTAAAACCCTGTACACAGTTTAAAAAATAAACTATTAGAAGTTGATGTTATCTTATCTGTCAAATATCTTTAAGAAGACTTTAGTGGATGATGATGCAAAAAAGCTCCCCCTAATTTGAATAGAGATTTGAGATCTGGAGGGGAGACTTTTCTTCAGGGTGTAGGCCTTCTTGTATCTGGCTGATTGAAGACTTTTAACTGGAAGAGCTTAAAGCAGAATATTTGTATCTCTATATGTGTTAATCTATATCTGTAACCCTAAATCTGTAACCCCATTAAGAAGGAATCTTCTGAATATATAATGTCTGAGAAGAAATCAAATATTTGAATTAAAACCATTCTTTGAAACGCTTGAAGAATCCTTGAGATTTGTAACTTCCCTAGAGTTAATTAGAATTAAAACTCTATGATAAATCCATATTTAATGCTACCTTAAACGGCTATATTCATTTAGAATATTTAAAATTAAATATCAGAGTTGTAACTGATTGTAATTAAGCTTTTGAAATCATTCTGCCTCTGAATATAGAAACTGCCTGATCGTTCAACTGAGTAAGGAATTCGTCAAACTGAGCCTGGCGTTCGTCGAACTGAATTTTCTCATTCGTCGAGCTGAGTTCAGATTTCATCGAATTGAGCTTGGCTTTCGTCGAACTAATCTTCTGAGTTTTGATCAGAGTTCATCCAACAGAGCTCAACGTTCATCGAGCTAAACTCAGAGTTAGAAACCTGAGTTCATTGAACTAAGCTCAGCGTTCGTCAAACTGAGCTCTGCATTCGTCGAACTGAACTTTTCTGGAATTCCTTCTGAAGTAACAACCCTTGAAATAACCTATGACCCTAGAATATACAAGATGGGTCAAAATAAACATCCTAAACAACGAATAGTAATCCTAGCCCAAATATGTAATAGGGTGTTCCAATAGTTTTTATAAGGATTCTACTATAATTTTTCCAATCTTCTTTTTCCTGAACTAACTTACTGCGACATACTCGCCTTTGATCTCTCCACCTTAGGCGACCTCGTTTGGATAGAACTTTCCATTAGAATGTATGAGTTAGGATTCGTACCTGTGAGTATACCTTCAGAGCTTGCCAGCCCTAGGCAATCCGGAGGCGGACCACTCGCCGCGCTGGGCTTGCCACCACCCAGCTAGCTAGCGAGATGCCTTCTTTCTCGCTGATGTCAAACTAAAATTGTTAAAAATTCACGAGTAAAACCTTAAAAGGGTGGAATGCACCGCCGGAGATCGCCTTCTTTAGCGGATGCCGAGGAATCGACTCGTCGCCCTTTTACCATACCTTGCTCTAGCTGCCTACGATAATAGGCCAAGACTATTTGTCGAGCTGAACCCGCAAGACCCAACTCGCCTGAGAGGATTCTTCTCCCCTTATTCTAGAAAAAATGCCAAACTTCCCAAGTAACATTTGGAGATGGTAGGATGTAGTTGCAGAGAGTGGCCTCAGCTCGCCCCCTTTGACTGATCAGCTCTCCTACTATTACTTTTTGTGGTAAACCTTCAGGTGCTACCACTGGCCCAATCAGCTAAGTGAAAGCCTGATGGTGGGTGTTGAAAATCTTCTGAGCTCAGCCCTCTAGGGTCATAACGACGTCACTCGAGGCCCGGACCCTGCCAGCTAGGTGGGAGCCTGACAGCGGGAGCGTCTCGAGACCTAACCCCAGAGCAAGTATGCTTTCCTTTGCCCAACGCCCGGGTGCTACCACCGGACCAATCAGATAAGTGAAAGCCTGATGGAGGGTGTTTAACATTCT
This sequence comes from Platanthera zijinensis, assembly GCA_039513925.1. Lineage (NCBI taxonomy): Eukaryota > Viridiplantae > Streptophyta > Magnoliopsida > Asparagales > Orchidaceae > Platanthera > Platanthera zijinensis. The sequence continues at coordinate 153,790,838 of CM077087.1, forward strand.
CCAGTCTCAGCCCTCCAGGGTCATAATGACGTCACTCGAGGCCCTGGCCCTGCCAGCTAGGTGGGAGCCTGACAGTGGGAGCGTGTCGGGATCTAACCCCAGAGCGAGAATACTTTTCTTTGCCAACCCCTTGGTGCTACCACCAGCCCAATCAGCTAAGTGAAAGCCTGATGTCGGTTGTTGAACATCCTCCGGGCTCAGCGCTCTAGGGTCATAATGACGTGACTCAAGTCCCGGGCCCTGCCAGCTAGGTGGGAGCCTGGCAGCGGGAGCATCTCAGGACCTAACCCCAGAGCGAGAATAATTTCCTTTGCCCAACCCTCGTGTGCTACCACCGGCCCAATTAGCTAAGTGAAATCCTGATGGAGGGTGATGGAAATCCTCCGGGCTCAGCCCTCCAAGGTCATAATGATGCCACTCAAGGCCCGGGTCCTGCTAGCTAAGTGGGAGTCTGACAGTGGGAGCATATCGGGACCTAACCCTAAAGCGAGAATACTAGTCATCACTCCCCATCCCTGCCAGCTAGGTGGAAGCCTGGTAGTAGAAGCGTCTCATGACTTAGCTTTATAAATAACAAACTTGATCTGCAAAAAAGTTTGAGCATCAAAAGATTTCATTTTTATTAGGGAAGCGGACATACATATTCTCACTGATAGAAATGCTTCAAGTCATCACCACTCCAGGTGTGACTTCGGGTCTTGCCCTCCATATTTTGGAGACAGTACCCCCTGACCTTAGAGCTTCCTGGCAATATACGGGCCTTCCCAGTTGGGGTTGAGCTTCCCCACTACCGCCGAACTCCCTATTGCATCCACCTTCTTCAGTACCAAGTCCCCTTCCGCAAACTGTTTGACTCTGACATTCTTGTAAAAATACTTAGCCATTCGCCGCTTGACCTCTTCTTGCCGAATGGAGGACAGATCATGCATCTCTTCTATCATATCCAGGGAGAGCTGCAGCTCCTCCTCATTCTTGACTCTCCATTCCTCCTTGCCTTCCCGGGCCTCTGCCACCCGAGGTGTCTGGACTTCAAATTCTATGGGAAGTACTGCTTCGCAGCTATGGGAGAGCTTGAAGGGGATCTCCCCTGTGGCTGTGTTGGGGGTGATCTTCAGAGCCTAGAGGACAAAAGGAAGCTGCTCCACCCAGCTCCCCTTCAAGTTTTCAACTTTCTTCTTTAGGAGGTTCACAATGATCTTGTTCTCTGCCTCCACCTACCCGTTGCTCTTGGGTTGATGGACTGATGTGAACCTGAGATCAATCCCGAGCTGCCCACAAAAATTGATGAAATCGGCGCTGGAAAATTGAGGCCCATTGTCCATAACAATGGCCTGGGGTAACCCGTGCCTACAGTTGATCTCGCACCACACAAAGTTTCTGATTACTTGGGAGGTCACCTTGGCCAGCGCCTTCACTTCTAACAACTTAGAAAAATAGTCGATCATTACTAACATGAACCTCCTCTGCCCACTGTCCTGGGGGAAGTGTCCTACCAAATCCATTCCCTAGATGGCGAAGAGCCTGGGGGATGTGATGCTTCTGAGGCGCTAGGCTGGTTGCAATTGGAGGGGGAAACAACTGGCACTTGTGGCACTTCTTCGTGAACTCTACAGCGTCGTGGCCTAGGGTAGGTTATAAGTACCCTTATGTGACAATCCTTCCTTCCAGGGTCTGACTCCCGGAGTGACTCCCACATTCCCTAGAGTGGACCTCTTCTAAGATTCTCTGGACCTCCCTCTCGGCCACGCAATGAGCCAACAGCCCCGAAAGATTCTTCTGATACAACTACTCGTCCCGGATAAGATAGTATACTGACTTGTACTTGAACTAATTTTTTTCCATCCCCTCTTGATACTCCCTTGTGGAAAGGAACGTTGTGAAAGGGTCCATCCACGAGGGGTGTCGATCCACCTCCATCAGCTCTCCCTCTTCAATGGAAGGGCAGAATAGGTCAGTGATGGTACCCCCCCCCCCTTGGGGACCATGCTTTGCAAGCTTATCAGCCTATTCATTTTCCTCCTTGGGCAAGTGTCGGATGGAAAAGGTCTGGAACATGTCGATGACCCCCTTAACCTTTGCTAAGTATAACTGAAGGGTAGGCTCCCTTGCCTCAAACCCCCCATTGATCTGGGAAACCACCGCCATGGAGTCATTCAGGACCTCAACATCAAGCACTCCAAGTTCTCTGGCCAAACCCTTCCCTGCAATCACTGTCTTGTACTTGGACTGATTGTTAGTAATAGGAAAATGGACAACTATTGTTTGCTCTATCTTTGTTCCTTAAGGGCTTTCCAAGATCACCCCAACCCCCAAGGAATGCTTACCTAAGTCATCATCCACCATTAACTTCCAGGGAACTGTGCGGGTAAGTTCCGCCTCTGCCACCTTGACTACGTAATCGGCCAGAAAGTCGGCCATCGCTTGGGCCTTGATCGAGAAGTGGGGGACAAAAGAAATGTCAAACTCACTCAACTCCACTTACCACTTTGCCAACCTCCCCGAGTGTTCCACCCCCTCAAAAATGTTGCGGAGGGGATTGTCTGTCACCACCTGGATTACAATTCGTCGAGCTCTGATCGATGAAAGGTTCTTGAACCTAATTCGTCGAACTCCATTCGATGAAAGTTTCACAAAAGGTTCACGTTTCGTCGATCCCCGTTTGACGAACTGTTCACAATTCGTCAATCTCCAATCAAAATCAAATTATTGATTCACCATCAATCATTCCTAACTGATTTAAGAAGACAATATGTTTATTTTCATCTAAAGGTTTGGTGAAAATGTCAGCTCTTTGTAAATCACTAGAAATAAATTCTAGGCTAATTTTATTTTTATCTACATTATCTCTGATAAAATGATGTCTAATTTCTATATTTTTAGTCCTACTATGAAGGACTGGATTCTGTGCAATTGAAATTGTGCTAGTGTTATCACAAAATATAGTTGAATTATTTAAGTTGTAACCATAATCTAGTAATTGATTTTGAATCCACAAAATCTATGAACAATAACTACCTGCTGTAATATATTCAGATTCAGTAGTTGAAGTAGCAACAGATGTTTGCTTTTTGCAAAACCATGACACAAGCCTATCACCAAGAAACTAACAAGTTCCTGATGTGCTTTTTCTATCAACTCGGCATCCAGTATAGTCAGCATCTGAGAATCCAGTTAACTCAAATCCTGACTCAATAGGATACAAGAGTCCTAGATTAGGACAACCCTTTATATATCTCAAAATTCTTTTTACTAAAATTAGGTGAGATTCTTTAGGATTAACTTCGAACCTAGTACAAATATAGGTTGCAAACATAATATCTGGTCTACTTGTTGTTAAATACAATAGAGACCCAATGATTGCTCTATATATTTTCTGATCAACAGGTTTGCCCTGTTCATTATTATCAACTATAGCATTGGTGGGCATGGGTGTTTTCATAGACGAGGCATCTGACATCCCAAATCTTTTAATTAGCTCTTTAGCATATTTAGATTGTGATATGAAAATGCCATCAGGTGTTTGCTTCACTTGTAAACCAAGGAAGTAAGATAATTAACTCATGCTACTCATTTCAAACTTTGAATGCATTAGGTCAGAAATCCTTTTTCAAATTTTGGAATCTGTAGAACCAAAAATTATATCGTCAAAATATATTTGAACTAGTAAAATTTTGGTTTTATGATATCTAAAAAAAAGTTTTATCTACCATGCCTCTAAAAAAAATTTCTAAAAGAAAACTAGCAAGGGTCTCATACTAAGCTCTTGGATCTTGTTTAAGACCATAAAGATCTTTACTAAGTTTAAAGACATGAGTAGAATAAGTTGAAGAGATAAAACCTTGAGGTTTTTAATATAAACTTCCTCTTTGAGTTCTCCATTCAGAAATGCACTCTTCACATCCATCTGAAATACTTTGAATTTCATAAATGCTACAAAAGCAAGAAATATTCTTATAGCTTCTAATCTTGCAGCAGGAGAAAATGTCTGATCATAGTCTATTCCCTCCTCTTGTGAGTATCCTTGAGCTACCAGTCTAGCTTTATTTCTCACTATGAATCCTTGAGCATCCAATTTATTCCTGAAGACCCATTTAGTTCCAATGACTGGATAGTTTGTGGGTCTTGGAACTAAGTCCCAAACTCTACATCTCTCAAACTGATTGAGTTCCTCTTATATTGCAATGATCCAGTGGGGATCTTGTTCTGCATCTTTTATGGATTGAGGTTCAATCTAAGATAAAAAAAATAAGTATGCATCTGATCTTGATTGAGTTGATGCCTTATTTGCACACTAGTTGATATGTCTCCAATCACTTGAGATCTAGGTTGATCTATAAATTTGACCAAATCAACAGGTGGATTTGGTTGTTCAATAACTTGTGTTGTTAATTCCTCTTGTGGAATTTCATTAGCTATTGTTAGTTCAACATAAACTTCATGATTTTTTTCATCACTGTATTCAGCAATCTGTTGAGAAGGATCTAATAAATCCTCTAACTTAAGGTTTAATTCATCTAATTTCTCACACAGAAGTGGTACCTGAAAAGAGTCTATGGTAGAAGTATTCTTCTCCTTATAGAACATGTTAGTTTCATCAAAAGATACATGTACAGATTTTTCTAAGGGTAGATTTATTATAGACCCCTATAAGCCTTACTATCAAGGGAATATCCCAGAAATATTCCTTCTGCAGCTTTGGCTTCAAGTTTTCTGAAGTATTTCTTATCATTATTTTGAATATAACATTTACATACAAAAACTTTAAAGTAACTTACCTTAGGTTTCTTATTTTAAGTAATTCATAGGGAGTCTTACCCTTCAGTTTTTGAATCAGACTTCTGTTAAGAATATAATTTTGTTTGTTTACTGCCTCTGCCAAAAAGGATAGGGGTAAGTGATGTAATGCCCCAAAACCCAAATAAGGTCCCACAACCTGGGAAACGGGCGTGTCCAGGGCCGTGTCCTGCTCTGTGTTAGCCTGGCTGTATCCAGTGTGGTATATGGCTGGAAACACGGGTATGAATAGTTCTAACACGGGCGTGTCGATTGGTGACACGGGCGTGTCAAATACCTGTGTCTTGCTCTGGTTGTGTTGGGCAGTGCCGACTGAAGTACACGGCCTGGAGCATGTGCGTGTACTGGTCGACACGGGCATGTCAGGGTTTCACACGGGCGTGTCCGATCCCGTTCCTTTTCTACAGTCGGTGAGTTGCATGCAAATCCTGAGACACGTTCTGTGACACGAGCGTGTCACAGGCCGTGTTCGGCCCAGGAAAGTCATTTTTAGAGCAAATCTGTCACAACCCGCATTTTCTCCAATTATAAGAATTATCAGAGTATGAGAAAACACGCGTCATGATGCCACATCAAGCAGGGGATAACCGCTGATGCTCAGGCAAAACCAACTACAAACTTTATGCAAGAAAATCCTGTGTTTTATGGATAGAAAATCAGTTATATTTTAGAGACCGTATCCCTCGGCTCAGTGGATCACCTAGTCCACAAAAGAAAAACTATATTTATACGCTGCGGAAAGAAAAAAAATACTTTAATTAGGTTTTACACCCTAAAGAGCGCATAAGGTGTAACACCCCAAAAAGGCTCAAAATTAGATTTAAGGTGCAGGTTGCTTAACACGGCCTGGGACACGGGCGTGTCCCAGGGCGTGTCGGGGTACACGGCCTGGGACACGGACGTGTCCCAGGGCGTGTTCAGGTTAGTCGATGATCGGAGGTCGACGATAGTCGAGCCTGGGACACGGCCTTCGACACGGGCGTGTCCCAGGGCGTGTCACTCAATAAAATGCCGTATCGAGTCAGAAATGTACACGGCCCGGAACCAAGGCTTGAACACGGCCGTGTCAGTTTTGACACAGGTGTGTCAGAGGGCGTGTTCCTACCCGTGTACTGCTCTGACTGGTTTTAGCGCTCGTTGAGTACCGTGTAACAGGTATGACACGGGCGTGTCTTATGATTGACACAGGCGTGTCAGGTTCTACACGGGCGTGTTGATGCCTGTGTTCTGGTAATTTTTAGACGGTGTGTGTGCCGCGTGTGCCGCTTAAGGGTACACGGCATGTGACACGAGCGTGTCACAGGCCGTGTCGGCCAAAAAGTATAATATTTTGGGCAGATCTTGGCCGTTCATTTTCCTTAAAGGAGATCCTGTGGCTGGGGCTTATTCCTGGGCTGATAAGGCCGGGAAAGGAAGGAGAAAGGCTCATTTCTAAAGTTCATCTTCTCTTTTTAAGTTTAAGAGAGAGGTGAGAGCAAGGTGAGGAAGAAGAAGTGGGATCCGGCTGCCGGTGGTGCTACGGTGGTCCAAATCGCGAGCCGAGTTCGGATTTGCGAAGGCAACGCTGCTGCGAAGGCTTTCATCCGTCTCAATTTCTCTCCATGGCTCCGAAGCGAATTCCTAGGGTAACGATTTCCTGCTTGGACATGTGAAGTCCTTAATTCCTGCATTGCATAGGGAAAACCCTTCCCCGCGAGTGTGCGGTGGTTTGTGGCGTCCCTTGGGGTAGATATGTGAAGTCCCCCTTGTTAGAGTCCGGAATTGGAGTACGGATCTAGGCATGTTGTGTGAAGCCCATCTGGACATGGTCTGGATTGGTGATGCTTGTTTGCATATCGGAGAAGACTCCGTGATTCTTGCTTGTAGGCATGATGGACAAAGTACTGGAGGAAGTCCAGGAAATTATGAGAGTTGGACTCTCTTGTAGCCGTGAGTTGCTACTTTGTATGAGGTTGAGCTGTGGGGCTGCAACTAGGAAATGGTGGAACGGGCAAGGTGAAGTTGTACCCGCGTCAGTCGAAGCATGAGTCTGACGATTTGAGCAACGGGAAAGGTGGATCTGTACCCGCGTTATGGTTGTCTAACCTTGGGTACTTAAGACCCTGTTAGGATCACATAGCGAGAGTCGACGGCCTGTGAGCCGATCAGACTAGAATGCTCATATTGAACCGTTATGTCTGGGACCTCTGAACGGTGGTGTGGCCGTGGAACTACGGAACACCGATAATGTGCCCTGAGTGCACGGAGCGTCGGGCCGTCGTGCCGACGTTTGTGATATGTGACTGTGCGGGCGTGCACGTCTTGCTTGAATTGCTATATATCATATTGGAAGATTGCTATGCAGGGATGGAATTCCGCTGCCCCGTGCCAGGGGCAGGGTCGTTATAATTGGTCAGCTGAATGCTGACCGTTGCCCTATTTGCCACCGCTTGGTGGATTGGTTCTTACAGGTACTAGAGGTGCTGGTCCGAGCGGGACTTAGCGGGCTGAAGCCCAAAGCTGCGCTGCTGCCCTCGAAGGCATTGTTTTGTTTCTTTTGTTCATGTGTGGCCGGCCTGCGTGCCGATGTCTGTAATCCACACTCTTGTTAAGAGAAACTGTTGTAAGGCCTTAAGGCCAGACTCTTGTGATGTTTATATAGATTCCTAAGTTTTAGTGGACAATGTTCTTTATCTTGAGTTCAATTATTCAACCGTGATGCTTCCGCTAGAATGCTCTGTGTTAGGATTTTTGGTTTTGATATTATTTCGTAGCGTCTCCGCCTGTTTGTGGAATATGGTGTGGGGCCCCGGCCGGACCCTCTATTATATTCTTCTTGACGGGTAGAGGTGTTACAATTTGGTATCAGCTTGTTGGTCGATCTCTTCCGAATTCGCGGACGAATTCTTTTGAGAGGTGGCGAGCACGTGTCAGTGCCGTCGTTATAACACTTAAATTGAACTCAAGATTGTCCACTTAGGAATGCAAATACACTTGTTTGTTGAACTTGTGTCTTCTTTTTGTATGGTTGCCGTTTTCATTGGTCGTTAACCTGTGTATTTTACACATATAGGTGACCAGAAGTGTTGCGGGTCAATCCGAACCACAACGTTCTGTTGAGAGTGCGGCACCAGCCGAGGTGCCCACAACTCCTCCATCCGCTGAAACGGTCCATCTCATCACGGAAATGGTACTTGCTGTGATGAATGCTCAACAAGCTGGGCAGGCACGTCCTGCAGTGGTGCCCACGCAAGCTGGGGTACGGCAAGAACCGGTAGAAGCCGAAGTTGATCCGCGGGTAGCAGATCAACAATGGAAGCAATTCTTGAGCTTCAACCCTCCGCAGTTTCATGGGGCGGGTACACCGGCCCAAGCAGAGGATTGGCTTGCAAGAGTCAAGAGGATTATGAGAGCTATCAAGGTTGAGGAGGAACAGAAAGTCATGTTAGCCACTTTCCTACTGGAAGGAGAGCCGCGATTGTGGTGGGATGAGATTGAAATGCATCACTTGGCTGGCAGGCAATTGGCAGAGGTTACAATGGAAGAATTTTCTTGATTGTTCTTAGCACAACATCTGCCGATGCAGCAAAGGATATCGATGGAAATGGAATTTCAACGGTTAGCACAGGGAGATCGAAGTGTGGATGACTACCTGCATGAGTTCACCCGGTTGGGAAGATATGCGGGCACGATCTTCGCCGAAGAAGAGCGTAAGACTAGTCGGTTTTATGCGGGACTGCGAGATGAGCTGCGGTATTTGCTCTCGAGTTCTGTGAGTCAGGGATTCCAAGCCTTAGTCTGTATGGCTCGTTCTTTGGAGACAGATATGAAACGGGGGCAAGCAAAGGGAAACTTGACGGTTGTGAAGCCGGAGTTTAAGCCGCCGTGTCCGGACAAGTTTGGCTACCGAAAGAGATGGAATAAGAAGTCTAAGTCTTCTGTACAAGCTCCTTCTGTGACTATGACGGATACATCTGGGTATGGATCTCGTGCTTGTTTTACGTGCGGGAAGGTTGGACACTTCGCACGTGAATGTCGATTTGGTCCTCCAAAGGGTGATAAAAAGACGAGAGCGTCTTATGCGGAGAAGGGGAAGGCTGTGGTGGAGTCTTCTGCCTCGCACGCGCAGCCCAGGGTCTTCAACCTTGGACAACAGGAGGCCATTAAGCAGGCGGATGTCGTCACAGGTGCGCGTAGGTTTTAATGTTCTTGTTGTTATGATGTGCTGTGCTTGTTTTGATTGTAATGTTATAGGGTTTGTCCTTATACGAGAGTATCCGGTGCGAGCACTGTTCGACACAGGTGCTTCACATTCATTTCTGTCTGAGGACTTTGTCTTTCGTGTCGGGGTGCCTATCCGGACCACGACTGACAGTGTAAAGGTGTTGTTGCCTAACAGATGTTTGATGTGCGCGGATCGATCTTGCGGTCTTGAGGTCAAGATAGGAAGTCGGGAGTTCAAGGTGGAAACATTAGTATTGCCGATCAAAGAGTTTGATATAATCTTTGGTATGGACTGGCTTTCAGAGCAGCGTGCCTGTATAGATTGCACTTCAAAAGAGGTCACACTTGGGCAAAATACCGAACAAGAGACCAAGTTCATTGGTATGCAAGGGATGAGTGGGATGTTGTTATCCGCTCTCCAAGTTGTTAAGGCAGTTCGGAAGGGTGCGGAGTTGTTCTTCACACTCATAGAGGCGGTGGCGCCAAAGGCCAGTATGAGTGAAGTGTCGATTGTGTCGGAATATGCTGATGTGTTTCCAAAAGATCTTCCTGGGTTACCTCCCCAAAGGGAAATCGACTTCGCTATCGAGCTGGTGCCGGGTGCGAAACCTGTGGCCCGTTCGCCGTATCGGGTAGCGCCAAAAGAAATGGCCGAACTGAAAGTTCAGTTGCAAGAGTTGTTGGAGCAGGGATACATACGCCCAAGTATGTCACCTTGGAGCGCGCCTGTTCTTTTTTTGAAAAAGAAAGACGGTGGTTTGCGACTATGTATTGATTATCGCGAACTGAATAAGCTGACGGAGAAAAATAAGTATCCAATTCCACGGATCGATGACTTGTTTGATCAGCTAGCAGGCTCAACCGTCTATTCACAGTTGGATTTGAAGTCCGGGTATTACCAGTTGCGGATTAGGGAAGGTGACATTCCCAAGACAGCGTTTGGCACACATTATGGTCATTATGAGTTCACAGTGATGCCGTTCGGCTTATGTAATGCGCCTTCGGTCTTCATGGATCTCATGCATCGAACGTTCCGCGAATACCTGGATCTGTTTGTGATTGTGTTTATTGATGATATCCTTGTATATTCACAATCGGAGGAAGATCATGCAAACCACTTGCGATTAGTATGGCATACCTTGCGACGGAATAAGCTGTATGCCAAGTTCTCTAAGTGTGAGTTCTGGCTCTCGTCGGTGGCTTTTCTAGGCCATGTGGTAAGTGGAGAGGGCATAGCGGTGGATCCGGCAAAGATAAGTGCCATTCGTGATTGGCCAGTGTTGTCTTCGGTGGCCAAGGTCAGGAGTTTCCTTGGAATGGCGGGCTACTATAGACGGTTCGTGGAGAACTTCTCCCGGATTGCTTTGCCTCTGACTACGTTGACGAGAAAGGACCAGAAGTTCGTTTGGACGTCGGAGTGCGCACGAGCTTTTGATGAGCTGAAGAATCATTTGACCACGGCGCCCGTTTTGACGTCGCCATGTGGTACAGATGGATTTGAGATATACAGCGATGCGTCAGGAAGCGGCTTAGGCTGCGTTCTCCTGCATTTTGGCAAGGTGATCGCTTATGGCTCACGTCAATTGAAAGTGCATGAGCGTAATTACCCCGTCCATGACTTGGAGTTGGCGGCGGTGATCTTTTCGCTAAAGTTGTGGCGGCATTATCTTTATGGAGTGAAAGTGGATATTTATAAAGACCATAAAAGCTTAAAGTATCTGCTCGAGCAAAAAGAATTGAATATGCGACAAAGAAGGTGGATGGAATTCCTTGGGGATTATACCTTCGACATTCACTATGTTCCCGGAAAGGGAAATGTGGTCGCTGATGCCTTGAGTCGTCGGACTCCGGTGCGGGCAGCTTGGTTGCGGATACATGATTAGCGATTAATCCAGGAGTTGGAAGCTTTGGAGATATCTTGTGTGGAAAGAGATTCTTCAACTGTTGCATGCGTGAACTGGTTGGAGGTTCAATATGACCTTGCTGACAGGGTTCGGCGGGCAACGGAGTTGGATGAAAGTCTCCAACGCTATGCAAAGGAGGGGTCCGGTGATCAATTCTCCTGGGATGACGGTTTATTACGGAAAGATGGCCGATTGTGCGTTCCTAGTGCGGGTAAATTGCGAGAAGGATTGCTATATGAAGCACACTTTACAAAGTACTCAATTCACCCTGGGAGCACAAAAATGTACAAGGACATGAAGAAACTGTTCTGGTGGCCTGGTTTAAAGAAGGACATAGCCGCGTATGTGGCTAAATGTCGCACTTGTGCTTTGGTAAAGGCAGAATGTCAACGACCGAGTGGTTTCCTGAAGTCGTTGTCGGTTCCGCAATGGAAGTTTGCGGATATTTCTATGGATTTCGTGCATGGATTGCCGAGAAATCAGCGTGGCCATGACTCAATCTGGGTGATAGTAGACCGGTTGACAAAGGTGGCTCACTTTATACCGAACAAGCGGGACGATTCAGTGGAAACGTTGGCAAAACTCTATGTGGAGCAGATTATTAGATTGCACGGTGTTCCCCGGAGCATCGTAAGTGACCGAGATGGGCGCTTTACCTCAAAGGATTGGAGATTAGTTCATCAGATGTTGGGTACGAAGTTAGCATTCAGTACGGCCTTTCACCCGCAAACGGATGGCCAAACTGAACGAACCAACAGAACGATGGAGGATATGCTCCGTATGTACGCCCTGGACTTCGGTAAGAATTGGGAAGAACATCTTGTTATGGTGGAGTTTGCCTATAAAAATAGCCATCAAGCGAGTATAGGCATGGCCCCATTTGAAGCGTTGTATGGTCGGAAGTGTCGTACACCGCTAGCTTGGGCAGAAACTGGCGAGACTAAACTTTTAGGCAAAAAGGAAGTCGAGGATGCTACCTCAACAATACGCTCTATTCGAGAGAGGCTCCTAATAGCCCAGGATCGGCAAGCCAAGTATTACAATGCTAAGCACCGGAACGTGGAGTTCGCGGTTGGTGATTGGGTCTATTTAAAGAAAAAGCCCTTCAAAGGCGTATCTCGGATTAGGCGGTTGAAAAAGCTAAGTCCGCGATACCTTGGTCCGTTTGAAGTGGTGGAGCGAGTTGGGGAAGCCGCCTATCGGCTAGCTCTTTCATCGGAATTGAGTGGATTGCATAATGTGTTTCACATCTCGGTGCTATGCAAAGCAGTCAAGGATCCAGCTCAAGTAATTAACAATGATCGAGTGCCGGTTGAGTATGGGCTAACGACAAATGTGAAACCTATACGGATCGAGGATCGAGCCGAGAAACAGTTGCGGAACAAAGTGATCGGGATGGTCAAAGTCCGGTGGGACAATTGTGGCCGAGAAGAGCTAACATGGGAGCGCGAGCAGACCATGCAAGCCGAGTTTCCCGAGTTATTTTCGTAACTTGTTTGCTCGTTATATATGTAATAGCAACATATAAATGTTTTGTTATTTTCTCCCTACTGTCTTCAAATTTCGGGACGAAATTTTATTAGGGAGGGGAGGATTGTAACACCCTAAAAAGGCTCAAAATTAGATTTAAGGTGCAGGTTGCTTAACACGGCCTAGGACACGGGCGTGTCCCAGGGCGTGTCGGGGTACACGGCCTGGGACACGGGCGTGTCCCAGGGCGTGTTCAGGTTAGTCGACGATCGGAGGTCGACGATAGTCGAGCCTGGGACACGGCCTTCGAAGGGCGTGTCCCAGGGCGTTGTCACTCAATAAAATGCCATATCGAGTCAAAAAATGTACACGGCCCGGAACCAAGGCTTGAACACGGCCGTGTCAATTTTGACACGGGCGTGTCAGAGGGCGTGTGCCTACCCGTGTACTGCTCTGACTGGTTTTAGCGCTCGTTGAGTACCGTGTAACAGGTATGACACGGGCGTGTCTCATGATTGATACGGGCGTGTCAGGTTCGACACGGGCGTGTCGATGCCCGTGTTCTGGTAATTTTTAGACGGTGCGTGTGCCGCTTAAGGGTACACGGCCTGTGACACGGGCGTGTCACAGGCCGTGTCGGCCAAAAAGTATAATATTTTGGGCAGATCTTGGCCGTTCATTTTCCTTAAAGGAGATCCTGTGGCTGGGGCTTATTCCTGGGCTGATAAGGCCGGGAAAGGAAGGAGAAAGGCTCATTTCTAAAGTTCATCTTCTCTTTCTAAGTTTAAGAGAGAGGTGAGAGCAAGGTGAGGAACAAGAAGTGGGATCCGGCTGCCGGTGGTGCTACGGTGGTGCAAATCGCAAGCCGAGTTCAGATTTGCGAAGGCAACGCTGCTGCGAAGGCTTTCATCTGTCTCAATTTCTCTCCATGGCTCCGAAGCGAATTCCTAGGGTAACGATTTCCTGCTTGGACATGTAAAGTCCTTAATTCCTGCATTGCATAGGGAAAACCCTTCCCCGCGAGTGTGCGGTGGGTTGTGGCGTCCCTTGGGGTAGATATGTGAAGTCCCCCTTGTTAGAGTCCGGAATTGGAGTACGGATCTAGGCATGCTGTGTGAAGCCCATCTGGATATGGTCTGGATTGGTGATGCTTGTTTGCATATCGGAGAAGACTCCGTGATTCTTGCTTGTAGGCATGATGGATAAAGTACTGGAGGAAGTCCAGGAAATTATGAGACTTGGACTCTCTTGTAGCCGTGAGTTGCTACTTTGTATGAGGTTGAGTCGTGGGGCTGCAACTAGGAAATGGTGGAACGGGCAAGATGAAGCTGTACCCGCTTCAATCCAGGCGTGAGTCTGACGATTTGAGCAATGGGAAAGGTGGATCTGTACCCGCGTTATGGTTGTCTAACCTTGGGTACTTAAGACCCTGTTAGGATCACATAGCGAGAGTCGACGGCCTGTGAGCCGATCAGACTAGAATGCTCATATTGAACCGTTATGTCTGGGACCTCTGAACGGTGGTGTGGCCGTGGAACTACGGAACACCGATAATGTGCCCTGAGTGCACGGAGCGTCGGGCCGTCGTGCCGATGTTTGTGATATGTGACTGTGCGGGCGTCCACGTCTTGCTTGAATTGCTATATATCATATTGGAAGATTGCCATGCAGGGATGGAATTCCGCTGCCCCGTGCCAGGGGCAGGGTCGTTATAATTGGTCAGCTGAATGCTGACCGTTGCCCTGTTTGCCACCGCTTGGTGGATTGGTTCTTACAGGTACTGGAGGTGCTGGTCCGAGCGGGACTTAGCGGGCTGAAGCCCAAAGCTGCGCTGCTGCCCTCGAAGGCATTATTTTGTTTCTTTTGTTCATGTGTGGCCGGCCTTCGTGCCGATGTCTGTAATCCACACTCTTGTTAAGAGAAACTGTTGTAAGGCCTTAAGGCCAGACTCTTGTGATGTTTATATAGATTCCTAAGTTTTAGTGGACAATGTTCTTTATCTTGAGTTCAATTATTCAACCGTGAAGCTTCCGCTAGAATGCTCTGTGTTAGGATGCGTGGTTTTGATATTATTTCATAGCGTCTCCGCCTGTTTGTGGAATATGGTGTGGGGCCCCGGCCGGACCCTCTATTATATTCTTCTTTACGGGTAGAGGTGTTACATAAGGGTCCCAAGAGAATCACTCATGCTATGCAAGACACTACATTTAATTTATATAATATATAAGAAAACGGTTTTCATACATGATTTGGAAAATATTGATTAAGCTTATAAAACATGCTGATCAGGAGCTTCGTTTATAATAATATTTATAGTTTAAAAGTAACTAGCAACCTAGCATAAATCCTTCTCAAAGCAAGTAGACTATCTCCAGAAAATGGTAGCAGCATAAGTAATATATCTAGTACAAGGGTAAGAGAAACTACCAGTGGGCGCCAATAACCTGACACGAACCCACTGGCACATATGTAAGTCTGCAAGAAGGTACAGAGAAACTATCTCACTAACAAGGTAAACGGAACTCCAAAGTCCGGGAGTCCACCAGCAGCACCATTGCCTCGACTAGCCACCAGACCGGCTACAACTCAGAACCTGAGGCATTCCAAAAGAAAACAGAATACCTCAGCAAGCAACAAGGTAAAAACATCTGCATGCAGGAGTCAACCAAAAGGAAGAAGTAACTGAAAAACATGCAGTAGAAAGAGTCACAACTGCCCAAAACAGGACAACAAGAAAAGCACAACGAGCAAAGAAAACAGCAACAACCCAACTCCGGAACAACATCCTGCCAGGCCTAATAGGCTACCAAGAGCCTAAAGTGTTGCAAACTACTTAGGAAGAAACTTCTAACACCCTAAACTGTGGAATGTGGTAGTAGCAAAAACAACAACGAGGAACCAGATCGGAGGCAACCGCAGTCCCCCAATCCACTATGTCCAAGTCAAATGAACTTGAGGGTCAACACGTGAAAGCACAAGGGACTTTCCACCCACACATGCCCAGCCCGTACCTGGAGCAAGAAAAACAAGAGTGGCCTTGGCTATATCACACAACTCCACCCTCCTGAAGAGCTACAAACCACCACTACTAACCACGACCCACGATTCGGCCTTTAAGAAGGTAAAGAAAACGGCCGACAAGGAAATACCAGAAATAAAACAAGAAAACCACTCGGGAACGAAAAACAAGGTAAAGGAAGAGTGTTGAAAAGAATCAACACGACAAGGCACTGAGTGAGACCTACTCAGTGCCTACCTAACCTTGGCATTGAGTGAGCTAGCCTCACTTAAAGCCAAAACCAAACTCTAACCACAATCCCACTAAGGTAAAACGGAGCTCGACGATTGTCGACCGGAGGTCGACGATAGTCGAACGGCCTAAGGCAGAAACCGAGATCGACGATCTCCATTCAGAGATCGACGATAGTCGAACGATTCTAAGACAAAAAGAGGCAGGGAACTTCCAGTACGCGAGTAGTTGCCTATTACTCGTGTACCTCATCCCTCTACTCGAGTAGTCGCCTACTACTCGAGTACCTCAACCCTCTACTCGAGTAGTTGCCTACTACTCGAGTATGCTAAAGCCACTACTCGCGTATCTACAAACCTGCACTCGAGTAGATGCCTACTACTCGAGTAAACCAAACCACCTACTCGAGTATCTCGAGTCCACTACTCGAGTAACTCAAATCCTCTACTCGAGTAGTTACCTACTACTCGAGTAACTCCAATCCCCTACTCGAGTAGTTACCTACTACTCGAGTAAACCAAACCCCCTACTCGAGCAGTTACCTTCTACTCGAGTAAGCCAAAGCACCTACTCGAGTATCTCGAAACCACTACTCGAGTATCTCAGATCCCCTACTCGAGTAGTTACCTACTACTCGAGTAAACCAAACCCCCTACTCGAGCAGTTACCTTCTACTCGAGTAAGCCAAAGCACCTACTCGAGTATCTCGAAACCACTACTCGAGTATCTCAGATCCCCTACTCGAGTAGTTACCTACTACTCGAGTAAACCAAACCCCCTACTCGAGTAGTTACCTACTACTCGGGTACTCCAAGGCTAATACTCGAGTATCTTAACCCACTACTCGAGTATCTCAAAGCCACCACTCGAGTATCTACCACCTACTCGAGTACTCCAGAACTAATACCCGAGTAATCCTCTTCTACCTCATGAGTAACATACTCCTATACTCGAGTAATACACTTACTAACTTCTGGAAAAAAAAATCACTCCCCTCCCCTCCTAACACTCCCTCTCGGCTACACACAAACTAGAGCAAATCTGAACAAAGATAAACGGCATTACGCCGGCAAAGTTGGGTTCCATCAGTACAAGTAGGGGGGTCAAAAGGAAGAACTAATTCCTATAGATAGCAATAAATATAAGAACAACAAGGCCTCTAACCTGGGCTAACAGGGATTTCAATTTCAGCAAAAATAATCAAAAAGAAACTTGTCAAGGGCAAGAATACCACTTGCCTCAACTTTCAGCGAAGCTTGGATGGCTCTCCTCCTCTTCACACGGAACAAATAGCCGCAGCACCTAGAATAAATCTCACGGCCATTAATGGCTGAAAACTCCAAAACCGAAACCCAAATCTCATCAAAACTCCACGAAAATCAAATATCTTACCGTCGAAACGAAGATCTCGGAGAGAGCAAGCCAACGCCGTTTTCGGAATTGAATTTCGTTCACGAACAAGCCTGAAATCGCTGACCGAAGGAGGTACAGGACGGGCGGTTTTCTCCTCTGCTCTTCCGAGAACAAGCCGACGGTTTCTCTCTCAGGAAAAGAAGAAGAAGTGGGCCGTCACTTCTTAAACAGAGCTTTTATACGAAAAGCTAAACACCGGTTCATCCATAACCGAACCCTAAAACGCCTAATTACTTAATTTCATTAAGTAAATACCAAAATAGGTATAAGCCAAAAATATGGCTGCCACCAAGGCGAGGCAATAACTGCCTTAATAAATTCTCCCGCAGAATTTAATAAACGGTCAAAACCAAAAGGCTACAGGACAGCCAAAACAATCTAATTAATTGATCACAATACTATTAACACACCAAACGACACGAAAACCGAATCACCTCGGAATCCGACGAAATTCGCACCGTAGCTAGATATCCACGCTACGAACTCAACGACGAAGTCGAAATTAACTTTCGACAAACAAACTCGAGTTATACCCAAATAAAGCCAAACACAAACATCCCCCGAGAGGCCACACCGGGTCACCCAAAACGACTCGGCTTGCTAGGGAGATCTTGCCAACAGGCTACAAAACGGGGCACTGAGTTCTAAGGAGCTAAACTATACTCCACACATGGCACAAGCCACAGAAACGCGTCATCGTAACGCCAACGAGATTAAAAATAAACGCAGGAAAATCGGGGGCATTACAGTCACTCCCCTTAAAAGAAAGTTTCGTCCCGAAACTTTACGCACAACACTCCTACTAAAGAAGGAGAAACAATTAATAGGAGTTACAAGAAGGATAACATACCGATTAAATCAACGAAACAGGTGAGGGTAAGCCCTCCTCATAGCCGACTCTAACTCCCAAGTCGCGCTTTCGAAATCCTGATTCTTCCATAGAACCTTAACCATCGGTATGGACTTCTTTCGCAGCACACGCTCCTGAGTATCCAAAATACGAACCGGCACCTCAACAAAAGAGAGGTTGGGCTCCAACTGGGGCACAACATCCAAGAGCTGCCCACTACTGCGCACACACTTCTGTAATTGGCTAACATGAAAAACATTATGCACACCTGGGAAGTTCGCTGGTAAATCAAATCTATATGCTGACACGCCAACCCGTTCCAAAATCTCAAACGGGCCCACATACCTTGGGTCTAACTTCCGATTCTTACCAAATCTCTTAACACCTACCATCGGGGAAACTTTGAGGAATACAAGGTCCCCGACGGAAAACTCCAAAGCAGATCTACGCCGGTTGGCGTTCTTTTCATATCTTTCCTGGGCTATACGAAGCTTCTCCCGAATAAGCTTCACTGCGACTTCCATTTCCTCAAGCGCATCGGGACCCAACAAAGGCCTCTCACCAGCCTCAGCCCAAAACAACGGAGTCCTACAGCGCCTCCTATACAAGGCTTCGAACGGAGCCATCTGCAAACTTTCCTGATAACTGTTGTTGTAGGCAAATTCCATGAGTCGCAACCGCTCATCCCACGCTCCACTGTGGTCTAAAATATAGCACCGGATCATATCCTCAACAATTTGGTTCACCCTCTCCGTCTGCCCATTGGTCTGCGGGTGGTAGGCAGTAGAATACCTCAGATCCATACCCAAACCTTCTTACAGACTTACATATGTGCCAGTGGGTTCGTGTCAGGTTGTTGGCGCCCACTAGTAGTTTCTCTTACCCTTGTACTAGATATATTACTTATGCTGCTACCATTTTCTGGAGATAGTCTACTTGCTTTGAGAAGGATTTATGCTAGGTTGCTAGTTACTTTTAAACTATAAATATTATTATAAATGAAGCTCCTGATCAGCATGTTTTATAAGCTTAATCACTATTTTCCAAATCATGTATGAAAACTGTTTTCTTATATATTATATAAATTAAATGTAGTGTCTTGTATAGCATTAGTGGTTCTCTTGGGACCCTTATGCGCTCTTTAGGGTGTAAAACCTAATTAAAGTATTTTTTCTTTCCGCAGCGTATAAATATAGTTTTTCTTTTGTGGACTAGGTGATCCACTGAGCCGAGGGATACGTTCTCTAAAATATAACTGATTTTCTATCCATAAAACACAGGATTTTCTTGCATAAAGTTTGTAGTTGGTTTTTATCCATAAAACACATGAAAATCAAATATCTTACCGTCGAAACGAAGATCTCGGAGAGAGCAAGCCAACGCCGTTTTCGGAATCGAATTTCGTTCACGAACAAGCCCGGAATCGCTGACTGAAGGAGGTACAGGACGGGCGGTTTTCTCCTCTGCTCTTCCGAGAACAAGCCGACGGTTTCTCTCTCAGGAAAAGAAGAAGAAGTGGGCCGTCACTTCTTTAACAGAGCTTTTATACGAAAAACTAAACACCGGTTCATCCATAACCGAACCCTAAAACGCCTAATTATTTAATTTCATTAAGTAAATACCAAAATAGGTATAAGCCAAAAATATGGCTGCCACCAAGGCGAGGCAATAACTGCCTTAATAAATTCTCCCGCAGAATTTAATAAACGGTCAAAACCAAAAGGCTACAGGACAGCCAAAACAATCTAATTAATTGATCACAATACTATTAACACACCAAACGACACGAAAACCGAATCACCTCGGAATCCGACGAAATTCGCACCGTAGCTAGATATTCACGCTACAAACTCAACGACCGAAGTCGAAATTAACTTTCGACGAACAGAACTCGAGTTATACCCAAACAAAGCCAAACACAAACATCCCCCCGAGAGGACCACACCGGGTCACCCAAAACGACTCGGCTTGCTAGGGAGATCTTGCCAACAGGCTACAAAACGGGGCACTGAGATCTAAGGAGCTAAACCATACTCCAAACATGGCACAAGCCACAGATATGCGTCATTGTAACGCCAACGAGATTTAAAAATAAACGCAGGAAAATCGGGGGCGTTACAAAATCTGAGCCGTTCATTTCCTTTAATGAAGATCTAACGGCCCTGGGTATTTCCTGAATGGATAAGTGCGGGAATTGATGAGTTATTTCTCATTCTATACTTATCATTCTCTTTCTAAGAAGAAGAGAGAGAGGAGAGCAAGGGAAGGAAGAAGAAGAGAAATTTGGCCGCTGGTGGTGCTACGGTAGTCCAAATCGCGAGCCGAGTCTAGATTTTCGAAGGCGAGGCCGTTGCGGTGACTTTCATCCGTCTAGTTTTTCTCCATGGCACCGAAACATCTTCCATGGGTAAAGACTTCCTTCTTGGACAAGTGAAGTCCTTCTTTCTAGCATATGCATGGAATCCTCCACTAAAAGGTGGAAATCAAAGTGATTCCCTTGGGATGTTGTGTTTCATCCCTTGTTATGTTGCATTAGAACCGGAAGTGAGTAGTACGGTTAGGCATGTTGTATGAAGCCCATCCGGACGAGTTGGTCTATATTAGTGATGTTTGTTTGCAAATCAAAGAAAACTCCGAGTAAATTGATGGTTTGTATGGAATCCTTGGTGGATACCTGTGGTATAGTGCAACAGGAAGTACTGGAGGAAATCCAGGAAAAATCTTTGAGAGTTGGTACTTGGTGTTCAACTCTTATGGCCGTGAGTGCCATTCTGTGTGAAGTTGAGTCATTGAGCTGTAACAATGGAATGCCTATGTGGCGAACGGTAAAGGTAAAACCGTACTCACGTTAGTCCAGACTTGAGTCTGACGAATTTGAGCAACGGGAAAGGTAGATCTATACCCGTGTTATGTTTCTCTAACCGTGGGTGCTTAAGGCCCTATTAGGATCACATAGCGAGAGACTTTGGCATGCGCGTTGTAAAGACTAGGAATGCTCATAATGGACCGTCATGTCTGGGACCTCTGAACGGTGGTAGGACCTAGTTTTTCGGTACACTAATAATATGCCCTGAGTGCACGGAACGTCGGGCCCGTGTTTGTGATATGTATTGACCTGTGCAGTTGTGCATGTCCTTGGTGGATTGTTATATATATACTATGTGAATAAAATGCTTTGCAGGGAAGGAATTTCATTGCCCCGTGCCCGAGACAGGGTCGTTATAATTGGTCAGCTGAATGCTGACTGTTGCCCTATTTGCCACCGCTTGGGGGATTGTCCTTTTGCAGGTAATGGAGTACCAAGCGAGAAATAGCAGGCTGAAGCCTTGGTTGCATTGCTGGCCCTCGAAGGCTATGTTTTGTTTACTCTTGTTCATGTGTGGACGGCCTGTGTGTGGATGTTTGTAAACCACACTTTTGTTAAGAGAAACCTGTAAGGCCATAAGGCCAAGTACTTTGTGTATTTTGTATAAATTCCAGTTTTCTTATTAGTGGACAATCTTTGTGATTCTTGAGTTCAAGTTTTCAACCATGAAGCTTCCACTAGAATGCTCTGTGTTAGGGTTCGATGTCTTTGATATTATTTAGTAACTTCTCCGCCTGTTTGTGAAATATGGTGTGGGGCCCCGGCCGGACCCTCTATTATATTACACGTAATAGGTAGAGGTATTACAAGTGAGCATCTGCAAGTAATGTTCTAGCCGATTCAATTAGATTTCTATTTTTCCTTTCTGCCACACCATTTTGTTGAGGAGTTCTAGGAGCAGAGAAACACTTCTTGATTCCTTCTTTCTCATAGAATTCTTTCATCAAAAGAGATTCAAACTCAGTGTCATGATCACTTCTTATCAATGCAATCTGAGTAGAGTACTCAATCTTGATGTTCCTAAGAAAGTCTATAAGAATTTTGAAGTTATCTGACTTGTTCCTATGAAAGAATACCCAAGTGAATCTAGAGAAATCATCAATAATCACTAAAGTGTATGACTTTCCTACCAAACTTTGTATTGTAATAGGTCCAAAAAGGTCAATATGTAGTAGATATAAAATTCTGGGTGAATCACTTTTAGATATGGATTTAAAACTATTTTTGGTATGCTTACCTAATTGACAAGCCCTGCAAAGTCCATCCTTCTTGTAAGATCTAAAAGGTAGTCCTCTGATAAAGTTTTCCTTAGATAACTTAGCAATAGTTCTAAGGTTTATATGTCCTAACCTGTTATGCCATAGTTCATTAGTTTTACTTATTTGATTAAATAAACAAATTTCAGTTTTAGCAGAGTTAAAGTTTACTAAATAAATGTTACTTTGTCTAACCCCCTATAAAACAATTTTATTTTTATCAGAAGTAATAAAGCATAAAGATTTATTAAAATATACCTGATAACCTTCATCACATAGTTGACTGATGGAGATAAGGTTATGCTTAAGACCTTTCACGTAGGCTACCTTTCTGAAGGTAACTACTCCAACCTTGACATTGTCATAGCCCTCTATCTGGCCACAGTTGGAGTCTCCAAATATGACTTTTGGTCCAAGCTTTGCTTTGAAGTCACTTAGGTTAGCTTTTCTTCCTGTCATGTGTTTAGAGCACCCACTATCCAAATACCACTATTCCTCTATGGTAGGATAGTTCTTTTCCTGTATAAAAGAAAGTTAGGTGTTCTTGACCCAGGTTATCTTGGGTCCTATTTTTTTGTCATTATCAATAGACATATACGAATATTCATGTTGATTTTTATATCCAAGTAGATGATATCTCCTGGGAGGAATGATCCACTTAGTAAAAGGATTTATCAATTTTTGAGTTTGATTATTCTTTTGAAAAGAATTAATATTTTTGTTTGAAAAATTTAAGTTCGACGAACTGTACTGATTTTGTCGAGCTTCGTTTGACGAATGGTGGTGACTTCGTCGAGCTCTATTCACAGAATAGTAATAGTCCTTTTCTATGTTCAGCGTTCGTCGGTCTCTATTCGACGAATAATATAGATTTCGTTGAACACCATTTCCAGTGTTCAAAGTTCGTCGAGCGCTGTTCGACGAATAATATTGATTTCGTCGATCTCGGTTCGATGAATTCTGTTGAACATAGTTTTTCTGAATGTTTTTATTTTGTACATTATTTAACACAAATTCATTATTTTTATCTATATCCACTAATTTTTCTTTTCCTTTAGCAGATATAAATTCTACAAGGGTAGTTAAAATATTTTTCTGAAGAAGGTGAGGTTGACTAGATGAAGCTCCCAAGCCAAGTTTACCATTTAGTTTAGCATTGATTATACTTGTGATGTTCATCAGTTTGATACTTCTCTCATTAAGAGTTTCTTCAAACTTCTTTGCCTCAGATAATTTATTTTCTAGAGAAACTACTTGTTCCTTAAGAATTTTCAATTCTTCTTCAAGTTTAATGTTTTTTGAAGAAATATTGTTTAAATCAGTTAACTTTTCTCTGAAAAGTTTTATTTTCTTCTCAAATCTTATCAAATCTTTACAGAGTAATTTAAAATCTATTTTAAATTGTTCTGATGTAAAATCAAAAGTTGAAATTACCTTGTCTTCTTTAGACTCAAATTCAGAATCAGAATTATTGTTTTATGCAATGATTACCTTCAGACAGACTTCTTTAGCATTTTATTCTTCTTTATCTTCACTTGAACTGGATGAAGATTCAGAGTCTGATTCACTCCATGTTTGAGCTACAAAGCCTCTCACCTTCTATTTGTGTTTACTAGAAGAGAGTTTGTTTGATTGCTTCTTAAAATCTTTCTCTTCTTCTTGTCTTTCTTCTGATTCTCAAGACATTCTTGAATAATGTGTACTGGTTTCCTGCAACCATAGCAAACAATTTCTTCAGTGGGTGTTTTGTCATACCTTGGTTTATCCTTATTTCAGGAAAATCTTCTCCTGAAGCCCTTCTTGGACATTTAGTAAAATCGTTTAGCCATGAGACTCATGAGTTATTAATTCTCTGGAAGTTGTTCTTTCTCATCAGTTGTTTGGAAGTAAACACTCTTTTTCTTCTTTATTAAGGATAGAGTTATTTTTTTAGCTTCTCTTGTTTTGATGAGCTGCTCATAGGATTTGAGCTTGCCCAACAAAGTTTCTGTTGAAATCTCATTTACACTTCTGGCTTTTCTAATTGGACAAACTCTTGAATCACATGTTCTACGAAAACACATTAAGATTTTGTCATTGACTTCTGTTAAAGTAATATCCTTCTCCAAGGTTTTCAATTCATTAATTATAAGACTAATTCTTGTATACATTTCAACAACAGATTCAATTTCACCCTTTTTGAAATTCTCATATTGAGAAATCAGGTGAGATCTTCTATCTTTTCTCTCATCTGTTGATCAAGCTATAATTACTGAGAAGGAGTCCCAGATATCTTTTGCTGAGGTGCATTCAATAACCTTCTGAAAAATATCATCAGACATTATTTGGGCAAGTATATTCATAGCCTTGGCATCATAAGTTTTTGCTTTTCTCTGAGTCTTTGTCCATTCTGGTGGAGGTACATCACTAGTGCTTGTTGTTGCTAGTGGTAGAGGTGGTCCTATCAAAGTAGAATTGTAGATATCCTCATCAATAGAATTCATATATAATCTAATCCTTACTTTCTATAGTGCAAACTTATTAAGATTGCAAGCAGGATGTATAGGCTTGAATACTCCTTATTTTGTGTCATGACAAATTTCTAGGTAAAATAAGATCTATTAGATCTGTTGGTTCAGTTGTCAGCCTGTAAAACTAAATAACCTCCCTCTGATACCAATTGAAAGTGAGGGATAGATCTAACTTTACTCTAGAGGTGGTTAATAGAGTATTTTAAAAACCTTAATTTATTTTTATAGCGGATTTAAAGTAAGTGATATAAGTATATATATATATATAAAGAGAAATCACAGCACCTAAATAGAAAGAAAACAATCACAGACGACACAAGGATTTTTATAGTAGTTCCCCAATAAGTCTGGGTATGTCTACTCTTCTACCACCCTAGTAGGTATCCACTACAGGTTTTTGCTCAGGTGCACTGCCACCACAAGATCTTTTTTCTAAGGGAGATCTAGCAACCATTTAAGCTTTTGACCAGGTGCCCAAAAACCAAGTTTAAGTCTTTTGATCATGCGACTTAGAAACCAAGAGTTAACTTTTGAAGGGAGTTAAAACCCTGTACACAGTTTAAAAAATAAACTATTAGAAGTTGATGTTGTCTTATCTGTCAAATATCTTTGAGAAGACTTTAGTGGATTATGATGCAAAAAAGCTCCCCCTGATTTGAATAGAGATTTGAGATCTGGAGGGGATACTTTTCTTCAGGGTGTAGGCCTTCTTGTATCTGGCTGATTGAAGACTTTTAACTGGAAGAGCTTAAAGCAGAATATTTGTATCTCTATATGTGTTGATCTATATCTGTAACCCCTAAATCTGTAACCCCATTAAGAAGGAATCTTCTGAATATATAATGTCTGAGAAGAAATCAAATATTTGAATTAAAACCATTCTTTGAAACGCTTGAAGAATCCTTGAGATTTGTAACTTCCCTAGAGTTAATTAGAATTAAAACTCTATGATAAATCCATATTTAATGCTACCTTAAATGGCTATATTCATTTAGAATATTTAGCATTAAATATCAGAGTTGTAACTGATTGTAATTAAGCTTTTGAAATCATTCTGCCTCTGAATATAGAAACTGCCTGATCGTTGAACTGAGTAAGGAATTCGTCAAACTGAGCCTGGAGTTCGTCGAACTGAATTTTCTCATTCGTCGAGCTGAGTTCAGATTTCATCGAATTGAGCTTGGCTTTCGTCGAACTAATCTTCTCAGTTGTGATCATAATTCAACGAACAGAGCTAAACGTTCATCGAGCTAAACTCAGAGTTAGAAACCTGAGTTCATCGAACTAAACTCAGCGTTCGTCAAACTGAGCTCTGCGTTCGTCGAACTAAACTTTTCTGGAATTCCTTCTGAAGTAACAACCCTGGAAATAACCTATGACTCTAGACTATACAAGATTGGTCAAAATAAAAATCCTAAACAACGAATAGTAATCCTAGCCCAAATCAGTAATAGGGTGTTCCAATAGTTTTGACATGGATTCTACTATTATTTTTCCAATCTTCTTTTTCCTAAACTTACTTACTGCGACATACTCGCCTTTGATCTCTCCACCTTAGGCGACCTCGTTTGGATAGAACTTTCCGTTAAAATGTATGAGTTAGGATTCGTACCTGTGAGTATACCTTCAGAGCTTGCCAGCCCTAGGCAATCCGGAGGCGGACCACTCGCCGCGCTGGGCTTGCCACCACCCAGCTCGCTAGCGAGCTGCCTTCTTTCTCATCGATGTCAAACTAAAATTGTTAAAAATTCAAGAGTAAAACCTAAAGGGGTTGGAATGCACCGCCGGAGATCGCCTTCTTTAGCGGATGCCGAGGACTCGACTCGCCGCCCTTTTACCATGCCTTGCTCTAGCTGCCTACGATAATAGGCCAAGACTATTTGTTGAGCTGAACCCGCAAGACCCAACTCGCCTGAGAGGATTCTTCTCTCCTTATTCTAGAAAAAATGCCAAACTTCCCAAGTAACATTTGGAGATGGTAGGACGTAGTTGCAGAGAGTGGCCTCAGCTCGCCCCCTTTGACTGATCATCTCTCCTACTATTACTTTTTGTGGTAAACCTCCAGGTGCTACCACTGGCCCAATCAGCTAAGTGAAAGCCTGATGGTGGGTGTTGAAAATCTTCTGAGCTCAGCCCTCTAGGGTCATAACGACGTCACTCGAGGCCCGGACCCTGCCAGCTAGGTGGGAGCCTGACAGCGGGAGCGTCTCGGGACCTAACCCCAGAGACAGAATGCTTTCCTTTACCCAACGCCCGGGTACTACCACCGAACCAATCAGATAAGTGAAAGCCTGATGGAGGGTGTTTAACATTCTCCAGTCTCCGCCCTCCAGGGTCATAATGACGTCACTCGAGGCCCTGGCCCTGCCAGCTAGGTGGGAGCCTGACAGTGGCAGCGTCTTGGGATCTAACCCCAGAGCGAGAATACTTTTCTTTGCCCAACCCATTGGTGCTACCACCGGCCCAATCAGCTAAGTGAAAGCATGATGGCGGGTGTTGAACATCCTCCGAGCCCAGCGCTCCAGGGTCATAATGACGTGACTCGATTCTCGTGCCCTGCAAGCTAGGTGGGAGCCTGGCAGCGGGAGCGTCTCAGGACCTAACCCTAGAGCGAGAATAATTTCCTTTGCCCAACCCTCGTGTGCTACCACCGGCCCAATTAGCTAAGTGAAATCCTGACGGAGGGTGATGGACATCCACCGGGCTCAGCCCTCCAGGGTCATAATGATGCCACTCAAGGCCTGGGTCCTGCTAGCTAAGTGGGAGTCTGACAGTGGGAGCGTATCGGGACCTAACACTAAGGCGAGAATACTAGTCATCACTCCCCATCCCTGCCAGCAAGGTGGAAGCCTGGTAGTAGAAGCGTCTCATGACTTAGCTTTATAAATAACAAACTTGATCTGCAAAAAAGTTTGAGCATCAAAAGATTTCATATTTATTAGGGAATCGGACGTACATATTCTCACGGATAGAAATGCTTCAAGTCTTTACCACTCCAGGTGTGACTTAGGGTCTTGCCCTCCATATTTTGGAGATGGTACCCCCTGAACTTAGAGCTTCCTGGCAATATACGGGCCTTCCCAGTTGGGGTTAAGATTCCCCACTTCCGCCGAACTCCCTATTGCATCCACCTTCTTCAGTACCAAGTCCCCTTCCGCAAACTGTTTGACTCTGACATGCTTGTAAAAATACTTAGCCATTCACCGCTTGACCTCTTCTTGCCGAATGGCGGACAGATCATGCAGCTCATCTATCATATCCAGGGAGAGTCGCAGCTCCTCCTCATTCTCGACTCTCCATTCCTCCCTGCCTTCCCGGGCCTCTGCCACCCGAGGTGTCTGGACTTAAAATTCTATGGGAAGTACTGCTTCGCAGCTATGGGAGAGCTTGAAGGGGATCTCCCTCGTGGCTGTGTTGGGGGTGATCTTCAGAGCCTAGAGGACCAAGGGAAGCTGCTCCACCCAGCTCCCCTTCAATTTTTCAACTTTCTTCTTCAGGAGGTTCACAATGATCTTGTTCTCTGCCTCCACCTACCCGTTGTTCTTGGTGTGATGGACTGATGCGAACCTGAGATCAATCCTGAGCTGCCAACAAAAACAGATGAACTCGGCGCTGGAAAATTGAGGCCCATTGTCCATAATAATGGCCTGTGGTAACCCGTGCCTACAGTTGATCTCGCACCACACAAAGTTTCTGATTACTTGGGAGGTCACCTTGGTCAGCGCCTTCACTTCTAACAACTTAGAAAAATAGTCGATCATTACTAACATGAACCTCCTCTTCCCACTGTCCTGGGGGAAGTGTCCTACCAAATCCATTCCCTAGATGGCGAAGGGCCTGGGGGATTTGATACTTCTGAGGCGCTAGGCTGGTTGCAGTTGGAGGGGGCAAACAACTGGCACTTGTGGCACTTCTTCGTGAACTCTGCAGCATCGTGGCCTGGGGTAGCCTATAAGTACCCTTGTGTGACAATCCTTCCTTCCAGGGTCTGACTTCCGGAGTGACTCCCACATTCCCCAGAGTGGACCTCTTCCAAGATTCTCTGGACCTCCCTCTCGGCCACGCAATGAGCCAACAGCCCCGAAAGAGTCTTCTGATACAACTACTCATCCCTGATGAGAGAGTATGCTGACTTGTACTTGAACTAATTTTTGTCCATCCCCTCTGGATACTCCCCTGTGGAAAGGAACGTTGTGAAAGGGTCCATCCACGAGGGGTGTTGATCCACCTCCATCAGCTCTCCCTCTTCGATGGAAGGGCGGAATAGGTCAGTGATGGTACCCCCCCCCCCCCCCACCCCGGGGACCATGCTTTGCAAGCTGATCAGCCTATTCATTTTCCTCCTTGGGCAAGTGTCGGATGGAAAAGGTCTGGAACATGCCGATGACCCCGTTAACCTTTGTTAAGTATAACTGAAGGGTAGGCTCCCTTGTCTCAAACCCCCCATTGATCTGGGAAGCCACTGCCATGGAGTCATTCAGGACCTCAACATCAAGCACTCCAAATTCCCTGGCCAGACGCTTCCCTGCAATCACTGTCTTGTACTTGGACTAATTGTTAGTAATAGGAAAATGGACAACTATTGTTTGCTCTATCTTTGTTCCTTAAGGGCTTTCCAAGATCACCCCAACCCCCAAGGAATGCTTACCTGAGGCACCATCCACCATTAACTTCCAGGGAACTGTGCGAGTAAGTTCCGCCTCTGCCACCTTGACTACGTAATCGGCCAGAAAGTCGGCCATCGCTTGGGCCTTGATCGAGAAGTGGGGGACAAAAGATATGTCAAACTCGCTCAACTCCACTGACCACTTTGCCAACCTCCCCGAGTGTTCCACCCCCTCAAAAATGTTGCAGAGGGGATGGTCTGTCACCACCCAGATGGAGTGCGCCTAGAAGTAGGTCCGGAGCCTCCGGGCCGAGATTATCATATCAAAGGCCAGCTTCTCCAAGATGGGATACCGAAGATCCGCCTTCCTCTTGACCCGACTCACATAATAGATAGGAAATTACTTCATCCCTTCTTCCCAAACCACGACGGAGCTTAAGGCCTCTTCCCTGACCCCGAGATATAGGGGCAAGTCTTCCCCTTATTTTGGCCCTTTGAGGACTCTTCCTGGGTCAACTGCCTCTTCAAGGCTTGGAACACCTCCTCACACTCCTTGGTCCACTCAAAATTCTGGGCCCCCTCAATGTTTTTAAGAAGGGGAAGCACTTCTCCCCTGCCCGGGAAAGGAACCTGCTCAACCCTGCCATCTTGCCCAATAGTCGTTGCACCTCCTTTGCATTCTGAGGTGATCCCAGCTCCATGATTGCTTTGACCTTGTCTGGATTTGGTTGCACCCCTGCGCGAGTGAGCAGATGGCCCAAGAACTTCCCCCTACTGGCACCGAAAATGCACTTCAAGGGGTTCAGCATCATCTTGTACTCGCATAAGGTAGTGAAGGTTTCCTCCAGATCCAGGAGGTGAGAGTCCACGTCTCGACTCTTGATCATAAGATCATCTACATATACCTATAGGTTTCTTACCTTTTGTTCTCAGAATACCCTATCCATCATCTTTTGGTACATCTCCCCAGCATTCTTCAGCCCAAAGGGTATCATTTTGTAGCAGTAGCATTCATCCTCCGTGAAGAAGGAGACATATTTTATGTTGGGGGATGCATCCTGATTTGGTGGTAACCCGAAAATGCATCTAAAAAAACTCATTACAGGAAAACCGACGGCTGAGTCAACCAGTGCGTCGATTCAAGGCAAGGGGTAATAATCCTTCGGACATGATTTTTTAAGCAAAGAAAAATCAACACACATACGTCACCGGCCATCTCCTTTTTTTAACCATCACTACATTGGATACCCAGCCGGCGTATTGAATTTAGGATACAAAGCTTGCAGTGAGGAGTTTGGCCACCTCCTCCCGGATGGTCTTGACCAGCTTGTCCGCAACGGACCACTTCTTTTGCTGGATGGGGCCGGCCTTCGGGTCCAGGTTGAGGCGGTGAAAGGTAACGTTCGCGTCAATCCCTGACATCTCTAACGCATTCCACATTTTTTTGGATGCGCTCCAGCATCCTGTTCTGGCCCGCCGGGGTCAGCCCTCCGCTGATGCGACCTTTCTCCATCCTGTCTCCTTGGGTGAGAACTTCCATCTGCACTACCTCTTTTGCAGCCTCCATCCTGGACTGCTCTCCCCATTCACCAACGTCCCCCTCTCCTGGGACAAGGACCTCTACTTCTTCCAGGGCCATTACCTCGGCCGACTCTTCCAGAACAGCTTCTGCTGCCACTACCTGGGCATGGACTTCTTCCTCCACTTCCATATCCTCCACCTCTTCTTCGGCCTCCGGCCTAGATAGCTCCTCCATCCTCCTCTCCATCTCCTCGGCCCTCTCCTTCCAAAAGATGGAGTTAACTGTCATGATGTAGCACTCTCTCGCCACCTTGGGGTCTCCTAAAACCTGGACCAGGATCCCCTCAGCGTTGAACTTCAAGCACTGATGGAAGTATGATGGGACATAGAAGAAGGCGCTGATGAAGAGCCGCCTGAATATGGCATTGTATCTGCTGGGGGCATCCATGATGACGAACCTACAAGTACGGGACTGCCCCCCAGAGTAACATGGAGTTCCACTCCTCCTTCCACTTCCTTCCTCTCCCCAGAAAATCCAAATAGAGGCCCATCCGATGCCAGCACCCTCTTGGCCTCTACTTTCATTGCGTCGAACACCTTCTTGAAAATGACGTTGACCGTGCTCCCGTTATCGATGGGATCCGGGACACTGTAAAATTTTTGATGGTTGTCTGGATGACCAGCACATTGTAAAAGGGATACTGATGATCGGACATGTCCTTCCTGGAAAACGTAATCTTCTCATCGGGTGGTGGAGCTTGGGATATGGAGCCAACGCTCCGATGAAACATGGTGTGGAGGCTCTCTTTTCGAGAAGCCTCGATTCCCCCCCCCCCCCCCCGTGGATCACTTTGATCCCTCCTCGGGCTCCATCATCAGACATGTCCTCGCACCTATCCTCCTCTGACCTAGGCAAGACCTCCTCAATCCTCACTTCCCGGTGGCCTTGTTACTGTTGCTGCCCCCTGGCTTCCCTCATCTCGAGTAACTCGGGACACGTGGCGATCGCGTGCCCTTCTTCCTGATGGAACTCACAATAGGGGAGCTCTACCTTAGCTCCTGCCTTCTCCTCCGCCCAGCTCTCCTCCTCTCCCCCATGGCTATTGTCATAGCTTGATTTTGGTCAAGAGAGGTTGTCTCTGGCCTTGCCTTCCACATAGAGGGTAAAACTGACCCTGGCACCACTGGAGGTTATCTCCTCCATGGAAACTTCTCTACAGCCCCTGGTCTTTCCATTCCGGCCTCCAACCTAGCCAATGGTTCGGCTCCTAGTGCCCCCACCTGCTGATGACGTTCCCTCTACCGGGGCTCAGCTCTCCTCTCCTCCTGACCTAAAACACCTCTTGGCTTCTCTTCCTCCGTGGCCCACCTAGACAACTTCCGGGAAAACTCCGGGTTCGACGCATCCATGTCGACCTCCCTTGTCGCTCTCTCCATCAGTGCCTCAAAGGACACTAGAGGAATCCTCTTTATCTCCATTCCAAAGAACCCTGGCTGAAGCCCAAGGGTGAAGGATACCATCATGGTATTCCTTGGCACCTCCTGCACCTAGAGAACCTCCTCCTAGAATCTGTCCAATTAGCTCCCAAAGGTCTCGTTCACTCCCTGCTTGACGCAGAATAGGGACTCGGACTCCTTCTTCCTCTTTTTTGAAGTGATGAATCTAAACATGAACCTCTGGCGCAGGTCCTCAAAACAGTAGACGGAGCTGGCTGGGAGCTGGTAGAACCAATCTCTTACCTTCTCTTTAAGGGTGATAGCAAAGAGTCTGCACTTGAACCCATCTAACATCTGTTGGATCGAGACCACATCCCCAAATAACTAGATGTGCTAAACCAGGTCACCCTTCCCGGTGTAGTAGGACATCTCTGGCTCCCGAAACCCCTCTGGAACTAGGGCTGATGAAACAAACTCGTTGAAGGGGCTTCCCCCCTCTACTATGCGAGTAGGGGGATCTCGCACCCCCATCTCGCTGAACTGACCTTCAGATGATTAACTGGGGAACAGCATGCGGCCTTGTAGCTTGCGCTCGCCTGCTCCATCTGTTGCTTCCTTCCCAGTTCACCTGTTGGGTGCGTCCTCGCCCAGGGCTGGGGCGGTGACTATTGGAACTGCTTGTGTCGAGTACTCTGTGTAAGTGTCGAGTGCAAACATGATGAGACTCCTCATCTCCTACCTAAACTTGTCCAACATGCCGACAGTGGCGAGAGGGAGAGGTGGGGTGGCGAGTTGGCCCCGCCTGAACCTTGCCCTTCTCCTCCAGTCATCGAGCTTTCTGAAGATTTTCGATACTAACCACGCTCCATGATAACCGCACCAAAATGTTGAAATAGAAAACTCAGTCTCTGTGAAGTTCACCCTTGGGGAAGGGGTGATTACACACTTACTTCTCTCTCATGAACCAAACAAATAAGGAAAAAAAACAAGGAACAGACCCAAGGTCTCGGCATGGAGGTCCCACCACACACCCAGAAGATCTTAGAGCGCTTTCCCTCCCTATCCAAATGCTGAGCTAAGGATATCTCAGAAAGCGCAAGAAGACCTGGGCATAAGTAAGCATACCTTCTGAGGTACCCCCTTAAGTCTATTTATAGTTTTCTGAAAATGGCCTGCAAATAGATAACCTTTGTTGTTCTGACGAGCTATGTGCAACCCAACTAGATCTGCCAACAACGTAACTCCATTGTTCCAACAGGCTATAGACAGGCCAGCGGGGCTAAAATGGTAAAACAACATCATAGATTGAAAGATTTGATTTCAAGAGCCTAAACACCTAGAGGGGGTGAATAAGTTCTAATCCTTTTTAACAATTAAGGAAATTAGCACCGCACAAATATCACAAAAACAATCACAAAAAATACACAGCACAACACACAAAGATTTATAGTGGTTGCCCAAGTTATGGGTACGTCCACTTCCCCCCTTCGCCTATCCAATAAAGAACTAGATTCAGCCAAACTTCTTTCCACTATCTCAGATCCACAGATCTTATAACTCAGAACCTGATAGGTTCCTACAACTCAGACTTCTTTAAGTCCTACCTCAGATTCTTCCCAATAATCCTACCTCAGGTAACAGCCCTACCTCAGCCTTTATCTCCAGGCTTACAACTAAGAATTCTTCAATTCCTACACCTCAGGCACACAGCCCTACCTCAGCCTTTATAAATTTAGGCTTACAACTCAGATCTATAACAGATCTTACAAATTAAAGTTTATTTAAGGAAATAAAAAACTTTACCCAGTTCAACAGATAAAAGGGTAAGAACTTCTTGATCAGTTCTTGATTGAACTGAATACTCTAGATCCAACCTGACTTAGCTTCTTCAAAGCTTCTTGAATTTGAACAAAATAAGGTTGATCTTCAATTGGAGTTGGATTTGATCTTCAATAAGCTTCCTACTTGAATTCAGAATCAGATCTGAATTTTACTTGCAGACTTTTCAGGATCTGCCTTCTTATGGGATTTCCTCTTGCTCCCCCTCACTGGTTCTTAATCTCTGTTGAGTCAGTTATTTCTCCTCTTGATTCTGTTCTGTATTATGTTCTTCTCTGATTGTTATGGATCAGTCCTTTATATAGAGTTCATCCACAATTACCGCCTGATCCGGTTTATAATGGTCTCTTGACAGTACTGACAGATATGTCAGTCTTGTTACTTATAACAGTTGTCAAGTATTCAGTCATGACAACTGACCCTTCATTGAACTTCTATCACAGCAGGGAACAGTCGGCAAAATACTTCAAATGTGTCGACACAAATAGACCATGTGTTGACACAATTCTTGATGATGTCGACACAGCTTCCAATGTGTTGACACAGTCATTCTTTATCTTCTCGACACAGCTTCTGTTGTATGTGTTGACACAAGTCCTGTGTGTCGACACAACTTCTCCTAGTCTCGACATAGCTGATGCTGATAGATGGCATTAAGTGTATGTCCAGATGTCATTGAGTGTGTGTCCAGATATCGTTGAGTGTGTGTCGACACAAGCCTTTCAGACTCAGTATAGTTGTTGTTGATAGAAGGCGTTGAGTGTGTGTCGACACAAGTCTTGTGTGTCGGCACAAGCCTTCCAGACTCAGTATAGTTGTTGTTGATAGATGGCGTTGAGTGTGTGTAGACACAAGTCCCGTGTGTCTACACAAGACTTCCAGACTCAGTATAGCTGTTGTTGATAGATGGCGTTGAGTGTGTGTCGACACAAGTCCTGTGTGTCGACACAGTCCTGCTTCTGGTGTCGATATAACTACTGGGTGTCGACAGTACTCCTGCTTCAGGTGTCGACACAAGTCCTGGGTATCGACACTTGTACTTAGAAATTTTTCTTGCATTTCTTAAACCTGCACACTGAAACTCAACATTCCATCAAATACACCTTGATGTATACCATTGAGTTAGGTGAGGCTTCTCCAAATCTGGTACACATTTTCCAATGTACCCAACAATCTCCCCCTATTTGGAGAAGTCATAACCCTTAGCCAATGATATACACCACATATAATAAAACAAAAAATAAGATGTATACATTCAATTCACAATAGGGTAACTTGTAAATACAAATAACAATTAGTATCATCATTGAATATGACATCTTCATTAATCAGAAAGTAGTGTAGCTTTACAATTCTAAAAGGAACAGAAAATCACATAGGTCTTAACACTAGCCTATCTATACTAAGATTGATTAGGCTCCTTAATCACTATTCCTTTTCCAGACTTGAACTTATCTTGCACATTGGCTTCAGAATCTTCAGCTGGTCTCTTCCCTTTCAGATCTTTCTTTTTGAGCTCTTCAGCCTTAATCTTCTGTCTTTCAAAGTAATGAAAAGGCTTTGGAAAGTACTTGCTAGGCTCCACGGAGTTAGCAGGTAACTTTCCAGCTTTGATACCCTTTATGAGCTGATGTATGACATCTTGCCTCTTTTGATACTTGCTCTATTCTTGTTCAGAGTACCATTTGCCTCTATCATGTATCTTATCTTTCACAGCTTTCCAGGTAGTAAGAATAATGTTCCTAGAAGTAGGACTCCTTTGTTCAAAGTTAGGCTTCAATTCTACCTGTTCTCTAATCTTTTCTTAGAAAGCTGGGCCTCTTTCTGAGCTTCCATAGCAGCTGCAAACATTTCATCTTTTTCAATAATAACATTATGAGCCTCTTGTGGAGGGCTATACATGTTCTGAACTTCCTGCTGCACTATTTCAAAATCTACTGGAGGATAGATAACCTGTTCAACTTCCTACTGAACACCTTTAATATTACAAGATTCAGTTGTGTTATCTTCATCACACAGTGGTGGAAATCCAAGGGTAGCTCTGATGGTATTAGATACCCATTTAGCATGATCAGAGCTGGCTTTGACTAATATCTTCTCCCCTTTTATGACTTCTCTGGCTATATGATCTTTCAT
Organism: Platanthera zijinensis; assembly: GCA_039513925.1. Classification (NCBI taxonomy): domain Eukaryota; kingdom Viridiplantae; phylum Streptophyta; class Magnoliopsida; order Asparagales; family Orchidaceae; genus Platanthera; species Platanthera zijinensis. The sequence goes on from CM077087.1 coordinate 153,826,893, forward strand.
ATCATTCTTTTGAAACCTTACTTGATCAGCCAGATATTTAGTACCTTCTTTGTAGTAGTCTTTGAATTTGTTTAGGTGATCAAAAATAACCTTTTGAGAAGCTTCAATGGCTGTGTGGACAGCAGCTAGATCATCTTTAATTTGTTTAGAAAGTTCAGCTTTCACATCAGTGGCTATACCTCCATTTTCAGTGAGAATTTCATCATGTGAGTCCTTAAGATTTTCATTTGATCTGAATTGATTTTCTAGAATATATCCTTGCTTGACTGCAATGTCTTTAATTGCAGTCTTCATTTCTTATTGTTGGGTAGCCAGATATACTACAGCATTATCTCCCTTCTGGAAGCAATCTGTCATCTCTTTCTTATTCACATTTACGTCAAATCTGATGGATTTAATTTCTTGAGCAAGCTGGAACTGTAGTTCTTTATGTGTCTCATCCACATACTTCTCCAAAGATTGTCTTTACTCATCTAACTTTACTTGCAGTTGAACCATCAATGAACTGAAGTCCATCCCTTAGCAGATGGTTGAGAGACTATTTGTAAGGCTTTCTTATAGCCTATGCTCCTTTTCCTGATAGTAACCAGCTTCCTTTTCTTAGCCAGGGAGGCTTCTTCATCATCAGAAGATTGTGATGAGCTTTGTATATTCACAGTTTCCTTATCAGTAGGGGCATGCTGAGACATCTCCCCCTAAGTTCCTTATATCTCTTTCTCAATCCTTTGCTGCTCCTTTTCAGTCCTTGTTTCATTTAAGTCAGGAAACAGTTCTTCCAAAGTGAACTCTTGCTGCATCTGAACAGGAGGAACAAGGTTGTCTTTCGAAACTAATGGTTCCCCCTGGACATCAAGATCTTTGTCCAGGGACTTCTCAAAACTGGAGAAGTGGACTTGCTCATCTTGTGCTTGGTCTGACACTTGCACATCTTGTGCTTCTTTCTCAATATTGACTTGTGCTCTATTGTTGATTTCTGATACTATTTCCATTACAGTATCAGTGGAATTTTCACTCTCTAGTGCAGCTTCAGCACTACCTCCCCCTTGGGAAGGCAGCTATGATTGTTCAGGTTCATGAATAATTATATTGTCTCCCCCTAGAGTGGAGACCATCTAGTTCTCTGGTAGTAGACTGCTTTCCCCTTGAACTTGAGCTTATTTATCTTGGAGTGGTGTGGGATATTTTCCTTGTTGTTCTTCATCTGAGTTGAAGATAACCAATTCTTCAGAATCACTAGAAGATTCTGCTACCTGGTAAGTAGTTTTCTTCTTCTTATCTTTCTTCACAGATTTCTGTGGGGTGGTAACTTCTTTGGTTAAGACTCTATCCCATCTGGATAGAATTCTCAAGTCCATTCTCCTCATGTGATTTATCTTAGATTCTTGAATTTAATTCATTACATCTGGGATGCTGGAAGCTAGATACAAGCTCAGTATCCTACCCAGATTAGACTTCTTAACAGTTTCTTGAATCTTGTCAAAAACTACAGATGACCAGTTTGTTTTCACTTTAAATATTCCTCTGATCATAACTTTGAACATGTAGGCATAGATCCTATCATGTCCTCCTGTCTTGTAGAGAATTACTTTGCCTATAATCTTTGATAGAAATTTACCTTAGGAATTCATTCCCTTCCTAGTAATTGAGGATCCTATCTTGGTATTTGGATCTAGCCCACACCATCTGAGTCCATCCTTTGTCATGGATGGAGTAATTTCATCATCTTCTTTAACCTTGGGGAGTTGAAGAGACTTCCTGATTGTCTTCTATGAGCATCTTACCCTTGCACCGTTAACAATGGACTTCATCTTCTGTCCTTGAGAATCCATAATTGCAGATGAGTAAAATTCAAGAACTTCTTTTTTCCATATCCTTGACGGTTCAGAGACAAAATACTCCAAGTCATTCTCTGTGATTAGGGTAATCACACCCTTGATTTCTGGCGAGGCAGTCTCGAATGCCTTACGTACCAGTTCGTATCCCTCATTGACCTTGTCGTCATGTTGCGGCGCCATTGATGAATGAGAGAGAAGAGAAGAGAGTTGACAGGAGAATTTCTTTATCGACACAAAGTCTAGGGTCGAGAATTTTGAAAGCACAGTCGACCAGATTTTGTCTTCTCCTATTTATAGTGTACTTGTAAAGGGTAGGTCAAAAGACGTGCCTAACTTAGGAAATTTATTAGTCGACAAATTTTATATGTGTCGACAGAGATGACCTAGGTCTCGACAAAATTTCGTTGTAGTCTACACGTCTATGTGTCGACATACTTATGCCAGTGTCGACATATACTATCAAAGTCTCGACAGAGTGAGTCGACACTGATTTTTGTGTGTTGACACAAAAATATACAGTGCAAGGTCTCGACAAAGTTGTGTCGACACCAACTTTTCTGTCAACACAGATTCTATTTCTGTATCGACACAATTCTTTTCTTTGTCGACAAATCTTAATGATAGTGTCGACACAGTTAGCATGTTTCAACACAACTTTCTAACTTAGACAAAATTTCTTGAGAAATTTTGGACTTACTGATACCACTTGAAAGATTTTTAGTTGACTTATCACCTTATTCTTGGTTCAACATACCAAATTCAATTTTAAAATAATTGAACTTACTTTCATCTAGAGGTTTTGTAAATATATCAGCAATTTGGTTGCTAGTGTTGACAAATTCTAGACTTATGCCTTCCTTTTCAACATGTTCTCTGATGAAATGAAATCTAATTTCTATATGCTTAGTTCTACTGTGTGAAACAAGATTTTTAGCAATAGAAATGCACTAGTAGAATCACAAAATAATGGAATTCTACTTATCTTGATGTCATAGTCTTCAAGTTGATGTTTTATCCACAACAATTGAGCACAGGAGCTACCTTCAACTATATATTCTGATTCAGCAGTGGAAATAGCCACACTTATTTGCTTCTTGCTGATTCATGACACCAACCTACCACCTAGGAATTGACATGTTCCAGTGGTACTTTTCTGTCTTCTCTGCAGCCTGCAAAGTCTGCATCTGAATAACCTGTTAGTAAGAAATCTCTATTCTTAGGGTACCAAAGCCTAGATTATGTGTGCCCTTAAGATATCTAACAATTCTCTTGACAGCAGTATAATGAGATTCCTTTGGGAAAGCTTGGTACCTAGCACAGACATATGTAGCATACATGATGTCAGGTCTACTAGCAGTCAAGTAAAGTAGGGAGCAAATTATCCCTCTATACAAAGACTCATCAACAGGTTTTCAAGCTTCATCTTTGCATATAGGCATACTTGTTCCCATTGGAGTTTTCATGGTGGAGGCTGACTCCATGCCTTATTTTTTAATTAACACCTTGGTGAACTTAGACTGAGATATGGACAATCCATTATCAGTCTTTCTAACTTGGAGTCCCAAGAAGAATTTCAGCTCACCCATTGATCTCATCTCAAACTTCCCTTGCATAAGTTTGGCAAACTTACTACAAAGGTTGTTTTCAGTAGAACCAAAGATAATGTCATCAATATAAACCTGGACTAGGATGATCTTACCTTTTGATTCCCTAAATAGAGTCTTGTCTATTTTCTCTCTTGAGAATTTATTCTCAGTAAGGAAGGCAAACAAAGTTTCATACCAATCCCTAGGGGCTTGTTTCAATCCATATAGAGCTTTCTTAAGCATATATGCATAGTTGGGATGATGAGAATCAACAAAACCTAATGGATGTTCTACATATACTTCTTCCTTCAAGTCTCCATTCAGAAAAGCTGACTTGACATTCATTTAGAATACTTTGAACCCGTGAAAAGCTGCATAAGCCAGGAACAGTCTTATTGCTTCCAACCTTGCCACTGGGGCAAAAGTTTGATCAAAGTCTATCCCTTATTCATGTTTGTAGCCCTTTACTACCAGTCTGGCTTTATTCTTGATTATGGTGCCATTCTCATCTAGTTTATTCCTGTAGATCAACTTGATTCCTATAACATTGTGATCCTTTTGTTTAGGAACCAACTCCCAGACTTTACATCTTTTGAATTGATTTAGCTCTTCCTACATGGCATCAATCCAGTTTGTTTCTAGCATGGCTTCTTCAAACTTCTTAGGTTCTATCTGTGACAGAAAGCTTGTACATAGAACTGTGTTCATGCTTTTGCTTCTGGTTAGAACTCCTTGGCTTGCATCACCAATGATTTGGTGTGCAGGATGATCCTTCAAGTGTCTTCTAGCTGGAGGAAATCTATCAACCTCTTGGTCTTCTTCACTTTCCTCATTCTGATGCACTTCATTGTATTCATCTTCATCCAGAGAGTCTTGTACTCCCCCTGGACAGTATCAATCCTTTTCTTTATCCAGTCTTGTAGGTTGGTCTTCATTAATAGTCAGCTTGTCCATCCTTTCCTTTAAACCTATAGAACTACCATAAGTGCTAGACAGTTAACTGTTAATTAACTTAGACTCATCAAATACTACATGGACTGATTCTTCTACAACTTGTGTAGTCAGGTTGTAGATCCTATATGCCCTACTGTTATTGTTGTACCCAACAAATATCCCATCTAGGGATTTGGCAGCAAACTTAGTTTGGTAGTGCTTACCATTAACTAGGACATAATATTTGCTACCAAAGATTCTAAAGTAGAAAATGTTTGGTTTTTCGCCTTTCATAATCTTATAGGGAGTCTTCATATATCTTTTATTGATGGAAGCTCTATTGAGTACATGACATACAGTATTTATTGCCTCAACCCATAAGTATTCAGGGAGAGAAGTGTCACTTAGTAGTGTTCTACTTGCCTTAATGAGATTCCGGTGAGGAGAACTCCTAATGAATCCCAAGTTCTTCACAGAACTTTGTCATACACTCAGACTGAAATTAAGTTCCATGATCACTTCTGATTTTGACCACTGAATTGTTAACTTCATCCTGAATTTGTCTAACAAAAGTCTGGAAGACAGTAGGGGTTTCAGATTTCTTCCTCAAGAAGAAAACCCATGTAAATCTAGAATAGTCATCCACAATAACTAATGTGTATGATTTCCTACCTAGACTATGAACTGGCATAGGACCAAATAAATCCATATGTAGAAGATATAGATATCTCACTGAATCTTTGGTATCAAGTCCATGGAAAGAGGTCTTGGTCTGTTTGCCCTTTTGGCAAGCTGAACAAACACCCTCTTTAATGCACTTGACCTCAGGACCATTCCTCACAGCTCCATACTAAACAATTGTCCTATTGACTTATAGTTTAGATGTACTAGCCTCTTGTGCCATTAGACACACTATGATGCTTTCTCATCTACAACAAGATAGATAGGTGAGTTGTTGTACTCACAATCAAAGTTAAGACAATATACATTCCCTTTCCTAGTGCCAGTCAGAATGATCTCTTGATCACTTGACCTCTTTATTTGGCACTCACCCTTGAGGAAAGAGGTGTCATACCCAAGATCACTTAGTTGACTTATGCTAATTAGTTTATGTTTCATACCTTTTACATAAGCCACTTTAGTGATACAGATAGAGTTACTAAAAATGTTACCAAACCCTTTGATGACACCTTTTTTTCAGATCCACCAATGATTACTTTGGGTCCATTCTCTATGGGAGAATAGTCCTTCAACATCCTTCTTATTCCAATCATGTGCCTAGAACATCCACTATCCAAGTACCATATAGGGGTATGGCTACTTGGACTCACCTGCATCAAATAAAGATTTACCTATCCTTAAAACCCAAATAGTCATCGGGTCCTAGGTTAAGGTTAGCTTGAAATCTGACATGCTTACCTGCAGCCTTTCTGACAGGTAAACTGGTCTTATTCTGAATTCTAGTATTGAATAACCAATCAATGGCAAAGTGGCCCACCTTGCCACAGCACCAACACTCAAATCTATTGTACTTTTTCTTAAGTATAGGCTTCACAACATTGTTGCAAGTATTCCTTTTAAGTGTAGGTGTTGGAGCAGCATACCCCAAGGATTCCTTAAGAACCTGATGGGTTTGCTTATAGGGTGGCCTATTAACATATGCACCCTTGCCATTGAGATCACCATACTCATAGTGACCTTGAGTGAGGTCATGATCATACCTGTTAGTAGGTTGCAACACTTTTCTAAAAGAAATAGGGGGTTTCATAGCTAGTGGATGAACTGGGCCTTTATCTTTTCCTTGAGAATTGGCTGCCCTTATTCTTTCCTTGAAGCCTAGTCCTGTCTTTCCTTTCTGAGATATGAAGTTATTAATTAAAGGCAAGATAGACTTTAGTTTTGAAAATTTAGCCACTAGATCTTTTTCTTTCTGGATTCTTGCTTCCAGATTTCTGATGTGATTTTCTTTGAAGGAGATTGTGCCCATCTGAATAACAGTTATGTTTTTCAGTTTGGCAACCTCATTTAATTTCAAATCCAACATCTTTGCTGAATCTGATGCAACCAGTTTAAGAGATTTAATTTCCTCATCCTGCTTCTTGATAAGGAATTTGCTTCTCTTAAGAGCTTGCAACAAACCACCAAACTCATCAATTTATTGATGTAAATCCCCCTCAGATTCAGAACCATCCACATCTCTTGATGTTAATGCTTCTGATTCTGATCTAGTAAAATAATCAGAAGCTAAGGATAGACTGTATACCTTATTTGGACCAGGCTGATCCTAGCACTGATCTTCTTCTGAAAGAGTTATCAGCCCTCTACAACAATAGTCTTCACCTCCATTTATGGAATCCAGCATTTGCAAGAATTCTGATTCCATATAATCCTCTTCTATAGTAAATAGCCCAATATAAGCTTTTGCACCATCCTCTTCTCCAGATTCTGAGGATGAAGAGTCAGTCCAACTCTTCTGCTTCTGGGCAACAAAGGATTTCTCCTTCTTGCCTTTATTTTGAGGCTTCTTCTTATCCTTAGTCTCCTTTCTCTTATCAGGACAGTCAGCTATGACATGTCCAGGCCTATTGCAGCAATAACAAACAATTTTAGAGGTAGTTTGTTTACTAGGATTAAAGGCATACCTGTCCTCCTTAGAAGTCTTCTTCTTGTTGTAATAATAATCCTTGAAAAAGGATGAAGATGGCTTGGTTCTCCATTTCTTCTTCTTCATGAACCTCTAAAACTGCCTTGTAAAGGCAGCAAAGTCTTCATCAGAATTGTGGCTGTCTGATGTACTGATGTTAGGATTTTCTATTTCAGCCTCAGCACTTCTTCTGGGTGGAGAAGGAGACTTTCTCCTATCCTTTCTTGTGGCTTCAGCATTGAAGGCTACTGACTTGTCTTTATACTCAGACTTCTTCAAGTCCTACCTCAAATTCATCCCAAGAATCCTACCTCAGGCAACAGCCCTACCTCAGTCTTTATCTCCAGGCCTACAACTCAGACTTCTTCAAGTCCTACACCTCAGGCACTCAGCCCTACCTCAGCCTTTATAAATTTAGGCTTACAACTCAAATTTATAACAGATCTTACAAATGAAAGTTTGCTTAAGAAAATAAAAACTTCACCCAGTTCAACAGATAAAAGGGTGAGTACTTCTTAATCAGTTCTTGATAGAACCGAATACTCTAGATCCAACCTGACTTAGCTTTTTCAAATCTTCTTGAATTTGGACAAACTAAGGTTTATCTTCAATTGGAGTTGGAGTTGATCTTCAATCAGCTTCCTTCTTGAATTCAGAATCAGATCTGAATTTTACTTGCAGACTTTTCAGGATCTGTCTTCTCCTAGGTTTGCCTCTTGCTCCCCCTCACTGGTTCTCAATCTCTATTGAGTCAGTTATTTCTCCTCTTGATTCTGTTATGTATTATATTCTTCTTTGATTGTTATGGATCAGCCCTTTATATAGAGTTCATCCACGATTACCGGCTGATCCGGTTTATAACAGTCTTCTGACAGTACTAATAGATATGTCAGTCTTGTTACTTATGACAGTTGTCAAGTCTTCAGTCGTGAATACTGACCCTTCATAGAACTTCTATCACAGCAGGGAACAGTCAGCAAAATACTTCAAATGTGTCGACACAAATAGACCAAGTGTCGATGATGAGTATAAAAATATACAATTTTGTATCGTATTAAATTTGCTTATTTATAAATAAAACCTTAGTTTTTATATATAAAACTAACTATTTTTATAATTTTATATTTTTATGTTTTATATTTATTTTCTAAGTTTTTCTGGACTTTTTGTATTTTTACTTAGGTCACGCCCCTAGGTCACGCCCGTGACCTAGGGCGTGACAGCCCTTTTTAATCTTTTTTCTGTTTCTGTTTTTTCCCAGGAAAATCGGGAAATAGCTGAACACGCCCGTGACAAAAGTGACACGCCCGTGACCTAGTGAAGTTCTATCCAGAAATCCAGCGAGCTGCCACGCTGTCGCCACGCCCCGTGCCGCCTGATGAATCAGCAACCCGACACGCCCGTGACATCATGAGGCACGCCCGTGACCTGCTCAAATTCTATCTGAAGTTCAACCCCGCTTGGCACCTGTCCCGACAGGCTGTAAGTCACGCCCATGACCCTGTCATGCCCTACCCGACACGCCCGTGTTAGGGGGCGTGTCACTTGAAATTTTTTCCTATAAATAGATGGGCAGGGCTGAGTGAAATTATTCGAACACCTGCAGCTTCCTTAAGAACTGTTAGGACTCCCCAGCTCTCTGACAAGGAACTGGTAGTAGCTTTCAAGTATTCAAAAGTTCTGTAAGTTTTAATATTTTCAGCTTTATTTTCAGCTTTTTAGAAAGTTGTAATAATTTTTCGAACTTTATAAAATAGACTCTTTCAATTTCAATTCTGAGTACTTTACTGCTTTATTTTCAGTTTTACTTTCCTTTTTTTTCATACTATCCCGAATGAAAGGCGAAGCTCTGCTTATGTCCTGGATTAAGATAGTGTGAAAGTTGTTTTCAAAATTATTTTCAAAACCTTATTCTTTCATACTATCCTGAATGAAGGGCAAGGCGAAAGCCTATGACCTGGATTAAGATAGTGCGGAAGCTCTGTAAAATTTTACTACCCTATCTCAAAAACAAAGGTGAAGCGAAAGCTTAAATCCTGGATTGAGATAGATAGGTAGATATTATTTTCTATACTTTATACTGCCCCCATCCTGAAAAGAGGCTAAGAACCCTTAGCTCTTGGTCAAGATGAGCTCTGGGCTGGATACTATTTTCAACTATTTCAACTCTACTTTCTAGTTATTCTAACTAGGGTTTTCTGTTAATTGATCATATACCAGGTGACGAGACACTACGTTTACGTTAACCCGTTTAAACGCAAGCCTTCCCGGTCGTACTTTTGAGTCAGTGATGCTACCAAAGGGACCCTCTCGTGAAGTTAGATAATTAAGAAATAAAAGTTGTTCTTTAATAGGTGAATTAATATTCGCTCAAAGTATTTCTGAAATCGAGGACTACCTTCTAAGTCCCTATCTTAATAAAATCACGTATTAATATTTTTCTATCTTTTAGTTTTACTATAAACTTCACTCCGTTCTTTCGATAAAATAATAGTCCGTTCTAACAAGTAGAATAATTAACACCGATCCCAGGAAAAATACGACCTTGATATTTTCTACAAAATACTATACTCCTATGCGATAGGTACTCTTGCCTTAATCCACCGGATATAAGTAAGTAAACAAAGAGATAGACTTATATACGTAAAAGATTATATAAAACCAAATCTATCTTCTTTAAAACAAAATTTACTTATCAAGATTTTTGGCGCCGTTGCCAGGGACTCGTTTATATGTGTTAATATTTGAAAATAAAAGAACGCTATTAATTTTATCTTCTTCTTTTTTCTTGTTATTTAAAAACCTTAGTTTTTATAAAAGTAAAACAAACATAAAATTCTCTGAATTTAAAACTTTGTTTTTATAAAACCTAACTTTTTATTAACTACTAACAAATAAAAAAACAAAAAAACCTAACCTACTATTTTAACGTATTTTATATAAAACTTGAAAAAATAAAAAGTAGTTTATAATAAAAAACCTACTTTTAGTTATTTTCCGTTTTACATCTTTTCATGTGTTTGTATTTATTTTTAACTTAGTTTTTTTCCCTATTTTTGTTTTTATACAAAAAGTCTTTTGTTTAGTGTATGACCCGCAGAACTCCATCTGATTTAAATCTTGAATTTGATCCTGAACTCGATCGTACCTTTCGCAGGCGCCTCCGATCTCTAAATCAAGAGCTTGTCTAAAATCTGGAAGAGTCCGTAGGCACCGCACACGTACAAGAAATGGCAGCAGAGTAACAACAAATGCCAGAGGTGGTCCCCCAAAGGAACATGTCTTATTATGCACCACCAATTGTTAATAATAACTTCGAGATTAAATCGAGTATAATCCAAATGATTCAAAATTCTGTTAATTCGATGGATTGCCCGACGAAGATCCAAACACGTATTTGTCAAACTTCTTAGAAATATGCGACACATTTAAGATAAATGGTGTCACTGATGATGCCATCCGTCTTCACCTATTTCCTTTTTCACTATGAATGAAAGCCAAACAGTGGCTAGGTTCTCTCCCTAGAGGATCTATTACCACTTGGGCTGAAATGAACGAAAAATTCCTTACAAAGTATTTTCCACCTGCAAAAACCGCACGTCTGCATGCGGATATTTCTTCCTTTGTGCAAGGTGAGTCTGAGTCTCTTTATGAGACTTGGGAACGTTTTAAGGAATATCTACGTCGGTGTCCACATCACGCACTGCCAACTTGGCTCCAGGTACAAATATTTTATAATGGTTTGAATATTCAAACCAGACAAGCCATTGATGCTGCCGCTGGGGGCACGCTCAATAACAAAACCCCTGAGGCCGCTCAAACTCTCTTTGAGGAAATGGCCATGAACGCGTACCAGTGGAACGTGCCAAGGTCACGCCCTAAACAAGCTAGAATTTATGAGCTCGACACTTCTTCTACTTTAGCACTCCAAGTAGAAAATCTAACAAAATAATTGGCAGGAATATCTGCTTCCGCCACCATAACTACTTGGAATCCGAATAATAATGTAATTGAAGAAATTGATTATATGGGGAACTCTTATAGACCTTCCTATAATCCTAATATTAACTTAAATAATAATTCTTATAATCCAGGATATAGGAACCATCCTAATTTTTCGTTGAGCAACCCCAATAATGCTCAACGCCCTCCGACTGCAAATCCAAGAGGATTTGCACCGCAACCCCCACAGCCACAAACACCACCACCACAACAGCACCAATTTAGGCCAACCCCGATAGAAGACATATTCACGAAATATGTCAGTATCAATAAGTCCAATATCAGGAACCTGACCGGATCAATTAAAAATTTAGAAACACAAATTGGACAAATTTCAAAAATGCTATCGGAATGCCAACCTGGTAATTTGCCAGGAAATACGGAACAAAATCCGCGGGATACTGGCCATTCAAGTAACCCAAGTTGACAAGCCGTCAAACTACGAAGTGGCAGGGAGCTACCACCACCCATTAGGGTAGAAAAAGAAGCTAAGGTTAGCCTTCCTACACCACTTCCCGTTACGTCTCTGCCTCCTCAACCCCCGTGAATTAAAAGATGAGTGAAAAGATGAGCGAGAAGATGAACAATATAAATTAAAAGATGAGCCATCTAAATTAAAAGATGAGCGAGAAGATGAACAATATAAAAATTTTCTAAAAATGCTAAAACCAAATCAAATAAATATACCTTTCTGCGAGGCAATTGCACAGATGCCTAAATACGCAAAATATTTAAAAGCGTTACTTTCAAATAAAAAGAAACTTGGAGATATTTCGAGAGTTTTCCTTAACGTCGAATGTTCAGCTGTTTTATTACATAAATTACCCCCAAAATTAAACGATCCGGGATGATTTTCCATCCCGTGTCTTTTCGGTAATCTATTAATAAAAGATGCGTTAGCAGATTTAGGTGCTAGCATAAATTTAATGCCATACTCACTCTTTCAGAAACTAGGATTTGGTAACCCCAACCCAACTAAAATGAGCATCCAATTAGCAGATCTTTCTATTAAATATCCAGTAGGGATAGTAGAGGATGTTCTGGTCAAAATAGACAAGTTTATCTTCCCGATAGACTTTGTTATACTTGACATAGAGGAAGACGCCGATGTTCCCATAATTCTCGATCGTACTTTTCTCGCAACCTCTCGCACGATAATAGACATAAGTAACGGTAGACTTCTCTTACGAGTAGGAGATGACGAGGTTACTATCGATATAGATCCCTCTATGAAAAATTCTTTAATAAATGACGATTCCTGCTATCTTGCAGAAGCCTCTTTTGAGGAAAATGGTTTTTCCTATTCTGATTTACTTTCAATAACTGTAGAAGAATCGGACTTGGCAGACTTACCCCTTTCACAAGAAATGCCTACCGATGACCCTTTAGAACCTTTTATATCCTTAACTTCTACAACTCTAAAAACGCCAACTTCATATAAAAAACCACCAACCCTCGAGCTGAAAACACTTCCTGCACATTTAAAATACATTTTCCTTGAAGCCGAATCTAAACTCCCTGTTATCATTTCTATCGAATTAAATGATAAGAAAACGTCTGAATTAATAGAAGTGTTAAAACAACATTGTCGTGCATTAGCATGGCAAATTTCTGATCTCCAAGGACTCAACCCATCTTTTTGTATGCATAAAATATTTTTGGAAGATAACCCTCGTAAATATATCCAGCCCCAACGACGTTTAAATCCTAATATGAAGGATGTCGTAAAAGCTGAAGTAATGAAATTATTAGACGCAGGAATTATCTATCCAATCTCAGATAGCACATCAGTTAGTCCTGTACAAGTCGTCCCTAAGAAGGGTTGTATAACGGTGGTGCCAAATGCTAATAATGAACTAATTCCAACACGTACTGTTACGGGTTGGAAGATGTGCATCGACTATCGAAAATTAAATGATGCCACTCGTAAAGATCACTTTCCACGACCGTTTATAGATCAAATATTAGAGTGACTCTCGGGTCACTCATATTATTGTTTTCTCGATGGTTATTCAGGGTACTTACAAATTCCTATAGCCCCTGAAGACCAAGAGAAAATACGTTCACTTGCCCCTTTGGTACTTTCGCCTATAGGTGAATGCCGTTTGGACTTTGTAATGCGCCAGCTATATTTCAAAGATGTTCTAGCTATTTTCGGCAAGTTAGTAGAGGACGTTATGGAAGTATTTATGGATGATTTCTCCGTATTTGGAGACTCATTTCATACGTGTTTAGATAACCTCGCTCGTGTTCTTCAACGCTGTGAAGACACGAATTTAGTGTTGAACTGGGAGAAATGCCATTTTATGGTCCGCAAAGGTTTAGTTCTCGGTCATAAAATTTCTTACCAGGGAATCGAGGTAGATAAGGCCAAAATAGAAATAATTGAAAAACTTCCTCCTCCAACAAATGTAAAATCTATTCGAAGTTTCTTAGGCCATACAGGTTTCTATAGACGGTTCATTCAGAATTTTTCTAAAATAACAAAACTGTTAACTCATTTATTAGAAAAAGAAGCCCCATTTATATTTGATAGTGAATGCTTAGTAGCATTCAATATTATTAAAGACAAACTTATCAACTCTCCTATTTTAGTAGCCCCAGACTGGTCCTTTCCTTTTGAGATCATCTGTGATGCGAGTGATTATGCGGTAGGAGTTGTCTTAGGACAATGAGTAGATAAATATTTTCATCCTATCTATTATGCAAGTAAAACTCTCACATCCACATAAACCAATTACACGACCACGAAAAAGGAACTACTAGTGATTGTATTTGCATTTGATAAGTTTAGATCTTATATAACACTATCAAAAGTTATAGTTTTTATGGATCATTCTGCTTTAAAATATTTACTAACTAAGGCAGATGCAAAACCCCGTTTATTATATTGGATTCTCTTATTACAAGAATTTGATTTAGAGATCCGAGATAAGAAAGACGCAGAGAATTTGGCAGCCGATCATCTTTCTCGACTAGAGAATGCTGCAACAGATACACTCGTGGAAGCTGACATCGAAGATAAATTCCCTGAAGATAGTCTCCTCGCTCTCGAAAAGGTAACAAACTCTTCTACTCCTTGGTTTGCAGACTTGGCTAACTATTTAGTAGTCCGAGTCCTTCCAAAAGCTTTTACAATTCAAGAAAAGAGGAAATTCTTTTCTGACTTGAAAAACTACTTTTGGGAAGACCCGTATTTATTCCGAGTTTGTGCCGACCAAGTAATTAGAAGATGTATTTCGAACGAGGAAGGACTAAAAGTACTACGGCACTGCCACGAAGGACCGACCGGCGGACATTATCAATCCAACCGGACTGCACGTAAAGCCCTTGAAGCAGGATTCTTTTGGCCTACTTTATTCAAGGACGCTCAAAAATTGGTAAGCGTTTGCAACCGCTGCCAACGGTCAGGTAACATTTCCCATCGGGACGAAATGCCCCAAAACTTTTACTTAGAATGTGAAATTTATGATCTATGGGGCATAGATTTTGTAGGCCCTTTACCTCCTTCTTTTAAAAATCATTATATTTTAGTAGCGGTCGATTACGTTTCACGGTGGGCTGAAGCGCAAGCTCTACCCACCGCTGACTCGAGAGTCGTCGTTAAATTTCTGAAAACCTTATTTTCACGTTTTGGCACGCCTAGGGCTATCGTTAGCGATCGAGGTACTCATTTTTATAACACCCAGATGGCTAAAGTGTTAGCCAAATATGGAGTTACTGATAAACTCGCTACCGCTTATCACCCCCAAACAAGCGGCCAAGTAGAGGTAGTCAATAGAGAACTAAAGCGCATATTAGAAAAGACTGTAGATACCAATCGAAAAGATTGGTCCCTCAAATTAGATGATGCACTTTGGGCCTACCGTATAGCATTCAAAACTGCGATCGGTTGTACACCTTATCGTTTAGTATATGGAAAGGCATGTCACCTACCTGTAGAATTAGAACATCGCGCATACTGGGCGCTAAAATTTCTTAACTTAGATACAAACTTAGACGCCGAACAACGTAAATTTCAACTCAATGAACTTGAGGAATGGCGTGCAAAAGCCTATGAAAATAATAAATTTTATAAAGAGCGATCGAAGTTTTATCATGATAGGAAAATTAAATTTCCAAAATCTTTTTCACCAGGTGATCATGTCCTACTATATAACTCACGCCTTAAATTATTTCCAGGAAAATTAAATTCCCGATGGACCGGACCCTATACTGTTAAACAAACCTGGCCATATGGGACCGTTCTTATTTCTCACCCTGAACTCGGAACTTTCAAAGTAAACGGGCATCGTTTAAAATTATATTTTACTGGGGACCCTTTTCAAAAAGAACCTGAAACCCTAACACTACTCCATAACCTCAAAATATAAATTCACTTGTATACTTCCATCTTTTATGCTTTTGTATATTCTGTACATATTTTTCACTTCATACATATGCCTAACATAAGTATGGGGGTGCTTTTAGCTGCAATTGTTTTTATCACTTATATGTTTTAAATAAAAGCATTGTTTATTTTAGTACTCATTTCAAAACAAGTCAAAATTTTAAAAACCATACTATGTATATATATTCCAAAAATCTGAGTTGATCAAAAATGCAAAATATTCAATTTTCAAATTTACTACTCCTTCTCATAACTAGATAGATATAAATATCCGGAATAAACTTGTAAACCCTACCTTGTAAAAATTCATTACAATCAGAGTTAGTTTTTTAGCAAGCCTGCTTTAATATATCAAAAATACATATATATACAATAGAAGCAAAACATATTATGTTCATCAAACAATTTTAGACTGTAATTATCATTACTCCAATCTTATTAAAATATAGAAAATATCAAGCTATTACCATTGCTCTCAAAATCTTTTATCAAAATTATTTTTAGAACCCCCTACCTACTATTTCGCTTGGCATGTTTCTTTACGCACGCAAGCATCTAGGAGTATGTGCTCCTAGAAAAGAAAATATCTTATGTCCATGGGAATAAAAAATTCCGTAAACATAGGCATCCAATAAATGTTAAAAGACCATATGAAATGGAGTATGTGCTCCTAAACATATGCATTGGATTAATTCAAAGTTCAATTCTGCAAAGTTTTTTTCTATTTTGGAAAATATTTTCCTAAAATAGTTGTAACAATGCATGAGTTTGAGCAAAAAAAAGGGGTGAGAGGATAAAATTCATCACCTCCTACATTCAAAGCCTTTGTATGGGCAAAACCACCAAGTTGATATCCCCTAAAACCACTACAAAATTGAATTAATTTTGCTTAAAATTTTGAGAGAGCATACTTAATAGGTTGTAATTTTTCAAAATATCTCATGCAAGACATAGTAGTCATAAAGCCAATCTATCTTTGTGATATCTGATTTTAATATATGCTTACTATTTGTTTTCAAAAACTTTTTATGGCTATAAATTCTAACTCTGGTATCAATGATATATACATGATAGCATGTAAACTCTTTATTCACCGGATGTTTATACCTATTTTATCTTGAAGAAATAATTTGATAGTAAATAGAAAATTTCATAAACTTGTAAATATACTCAACTCTATATTTGCTCTGGAATTGCAAAATCTAAGTATGGGTGTATTTGATGAGTATAAAAATATATAATTTTGTATCGTATTAAATTTGCATATATATAAATAAAACCTTAGTTTTGATATATAAAACTAACTATTTTTATAATTTCTGTTTCTGTTTTTTTCCCAGGAAAATCGGGAAATAGCTGAACACGCCCGTGACAAAAGCGACACGCCCGTGACCTAGTGAAGTTCTATCCAGAAATCCAGCAAGCTGCCACGTTGTCGCCACGCCCCGTGCCGCCTGATGAATCAGCTACCCGACACGCTCGTGACATCATGAGGCACGGCCGTGACCTGCTCAAATTCTATCTGAAGTTCAGCCCCTCTTGGCACCTGTCCCGACAGGCTGGAAGTCACGCCCGTGACCCTGTCACACCCTACCCGACACGCCCGTGTCAGGGGGCGTGTCACTTGAAATTTTTTCCTATATATAGATGGGCAGGGCTGAGTGAAATTATTCGAACACCTGCAGCTTCCTTAAGAACTGTTAGGACCCCCCAGCTCTCTGACAAAGAACTGGTAGTAGCTTTCAAGTATTCAAAAGTTCTGTAAGTTTTAATATTTTCAGCTTTATTTTCAGCTTTTTAGAAAGTTGTAATAATTTTTTGAACTTTATAAAATAGACTCTTTCAATTTCAATTCTGAGTACTTTACTGCTTTATTTTCAGTTTTACTTTCCTTTTGTTTCATACTATCCCGAATGAAAGGCGAAGCTCTGCTTATGTCCTGGTTTAAGATAGTGTGAAAGCTGTTTTCAAAATTATTTTCAAAACCTTATTCTTTTATACTATCCTGAATGAAGGGCAAGGCGAAAGCCTATGACCTGGATTAAGATAGTGCGGAAGCTCTGCAAAATTTTACTACCCTATCTCAAAAATAAAGGTGAAGCGAAAGCTTAAATCCTGGATTGAGATAGATAGGTAGATATTATTTTCTATACTTTATACCGCCCCCATCCTGAGAAGAGGCTAAGAACCCTTAGCACTTGGTCAAGATGAGCTCTGGGCTTGATACTATTTTCAACTATTTCAACTCTACTTTCTAGTTATTCTAACTAGGGTTTTCTATTAATTGATCATATACTAGGTGACGAGACACTACGTTTACGTTAACCCGTTTAAACGCAAGCCTTCTCGGTCGTACTTTCGAGTCAGTGATGCTACCAAAGGGACACTCTCGTGAAGTTAGATAATTAAGAAATAAAAGTTGTTCTTTAATAGGTGAATTAATATTCGCTCAAAGTATTTCTGAAATCGAGGACTACCTTCTAAGTCCCTATCTTAATAAAATCATGTATTAATATTTTTCTATCTTTTAGTTTTACTATAAACTTCACTTCGTTCTTTCGATAAAATAATTGTCTGTTCTAACAAGTAGAATAATTAACACCGATCCCAGGAAAAATACGACCTTGATATTTTCTACAAAATACTATACTCCTATGCGATAGGTACTCTTGCCTTAATCCACTGGATATAAGTAAGTAAACAAAGAGATAGACTTATACACGTAAAAGATTATATATAACCAAATCTATCTTCTTTAAAACAAAATTTACTTATCAGTCGACACAATCCTTGATGATGTCGACACAACTTCCAATGTGCTGACACAGTCATTCTTTATCTTCTCAACACAGCTTCTATTATATGTGTCGACATAAGTCCTGTGAGTCGACACAACTTCTCCTGGTCTGGACATAGCTGATGCTGATAGATTGCGTTGAGTGTATATCCAGATGTCGTGTAGTGTGTGTCCAGATGTCGTTGAGTGTGAGTCGAAACAAGTCCTGTGTGTCGACACAAGCTTTTCAGACTCGGTATAGCTGTTGTTGATAGAAGGCATTGAGTGTGTGTCGACACAAGTCCCGTGTGTCGACACAAGCCTTCCATACTCAAAATAGCTGTTGTTGATAGATGGCGTTGATTGTGTGTCGACACAAGTCTCGTGTGTCGACACAAGTCCCGTGTGTCGACACAAGCCTTCCAGACTCAGTATAGTTATTGTTGATAAATAGCGTTGAGTGTGTGTCGACACAAGTCCCGTGTGTCGACACAGTCCTGCTTCTGGTGTTCACATAACTCCTGGGTGTCGACACAGCTCCTGCTTTAGGTGTCGACAAAAGTCCTGGGTGTCGACACTTGTACTTAGAAATTTTTCTTGCATTTCTTAAACCTGCACACTGAAACTCAACATTCCATCAAATACACCTTGATGTATACTATTGAGTTAGGTGAGGCTTCTCCAAATCTAGTACACATTTTCCAATGTACCCAACATAGATCGTTGGGTGAGTGGTCCTCGAGACCTCTACTCGCCTGGGGCGGTAGGTGCTCAATGGTACTGGCAATCACCGTGTAACACCCCCATCCGTCGTATGGCATATAACAGAAGGTCCAGCTGGAACCTGATGCCATATACCACGGACAGTCGGAAGGGTTACAGAATAATACTAAAAACTCAACTACTCGCCCTAACACAGAGCATTCTAGCGGAAGCTTTTAAACAGTTTAAGAGAACCAAAAATTTGCACAACAATGGCATGAATATCTACTATACACCACAGGAATGAAATACAACATATAAACAAAAGAGTACTTGGCCTTAAGGCCTTACAAATGTTCACTTGAAAATATAATGTTTTACATACATCGGCTCACAGGCCGGCCACACATGACAAAAGTAAAACAACAGTTCGCTTTAGCCTTCAAGGGCCAGCTCAACAACTTGGGCTTCAGCCCGCTACTTGGCGCTTGGTTCCGCAGCACCTGCAAGCAACATTCCACCGCACGGTGGAAAACAAAGCAACGGTCAGCTAAGGCTTACCAAATTATAACGAGCCCGCCCCTTACTCGGGACGGCAGTGCTTCTTCCCTGCATTTCATTAGCCCAGCTAAACCTTTAAGTGCATAAGTATATTTCGCCACAGGTGTAGGCTCACTCGGCCAAACACCCCGTGCACTCAGGGCATATTCTCAGTGAATCTGGTCAATTTCGTGGCTTCACTACCATCCTCGGGATGGAAAACATTGTGAGCATTTTTTAGTCTTTCCGACCGCAGTCCAAGAATCCCGACTATGCCAACGGCCAGTTCCACTTTAGGGCCCTTAGCACCGAACCGCAAAGCCCAGGTTCGTTTCAACCCGCCCGTTGCTCATGCCGCCTAGTCACTTTAAGACGTATGTGCAGGCCAAGATTTACCCGGATCCTAATTCATTCCCAAACAACACATAACCCAATTATGTTCAAGGCTGGCTCCCCGGCCACCAAGTTAGCAAAATTACGATTCCGCCCAGTTTTCTGGGTGCGCCTTGGAGTTAATCCCCAAGGATCCCTGCTGTAATATACCGCGTAGAAACCCGTAAACAACGCACGGAGTCTTCTCCGTCTACTCATGCAATGCAACATCACCAATCCAGACAAAAACGTCCGGGTAGGCTTCACACACAATGCCTATGTCTGTACTACGATTCCGGACTGTAAATAAGGGGGACTTTACATATCTACCCCAAGGAACACCACAAACTCACCGCACACTCGCGTGAGAGGGTTTTCCTATGCAAAGGAAGAAGAGCTTCACATGCTCAAGTTGAGAATCATTACCCTTGAAGTCTGCTTTGGTGCCATGAAAAACTAGCCGGATGAAAGGCTTTGCAAGGGAATTCTCTCCACAGATCTGGTCTCGGTTCTCAAGTCCGTGCTCCGATGCTCCGCCGGCGGCCGGATTCCTCCCCTTCCCTCTTCCTTGCTCTCTCCTCTCTTTAACTTCTTAGAAATAGAAAACTTAAGAGGAAATGAGGAATTAATCCTCTTTTCCCGGACTTAAGAAGGTAGGAACTCATCTGGGCCGTTAGATCTTTTTAAAAGAAAATGAATGGCTCAGATTTTTCCTAAAATCTCTTAATCCTGGGCCGAACACGGCTTTGCACACGGCCGTGTCCCAGGCTATGTGCCTCGATGCAGACACGATTGTCGAGTACAGAAAAGCACACGGGTTAGGACACGCCCGTGTCCCAACCTGACACGCCCGTGTCGGGTCATCGACACGCCCATGACCAGTGGCATGTCACGAATAACTGCCACGCCAACTGCCACGACCCTTGGAGGACACGGGTGGCCACATGCCCGTGCCGAATCTGACACGCCCGTGTCATACAGTACACGCCCGTGCTCTGGGTTGTGTCCCAATTCGACATAGGACCAAACTTCCAGAGGAGTACACGGACATGTGACACGCCCGTGTCACATGTCGTGTGCCTGACACTCCCTGTGACATGCCCGTGTCACAGACCGTGTTCTATACTCAATTCTTGTCAACCTCGAATCGACTACCGGAGCATGATATAGCCATCTGGCACGCCCGTGTCACAGGCCGTGTTCACCCTGCCAAGACCCAAACTTGGTTCGAACACCACCCGTTTCACTTTTAAGTTTCGGGGCGTTATAAATCTCCCCCCCCCCTTAAAGAATTTCGTCCACGAAATTATGTAAAGGTACACAAAACAATTTAAATATTACCTGTGTGGAATAATTCGGGGTATGCTTCCAACATATTCTGCTCTAGCTCCTAAGAAAGCTCCGCACGTCCACAGTTATCCCATCGGACTTTAACCATTCGAATTTCCTTGTTGCGGAGCCGTTTGACTTCAAAGTCTTCAATGCGAACTGGCTTGACCTTGGTCGTCAACCCATTATCAATCAGCACTTGATCGACTGCAACAACCTGAGAAGTCTCTTGTACCACCTTCCGCAATACCGAAATGTGGAATACATCATGTAGCCCACTCACTTCCACCGACAACTTCAATCGATACGCTGCTTCGCCAATCCGCTCTAGGATCTCAAACAGTCCAAGGTATCTCGGACTCAGCTTCTTCAAGCGTCAAATCTGCGAGACACCCTTGAACGGCTTGATTTTTAAATACACCCATTCGCCAACACTGAACTCCAAAATCCTATGCTTGGAATTATAGTATTTTGTCTGTCTGTCCTGAGCGATCTTTTAACCGTTCCTGAATCGTACATACCATTGAAGTGACGTCTTCCACTGCCTAACATTTGTATAGCTTTGACTCGCCTGTCTCCAACCAAGACAATGGCGTGCGACACCTTCTCCCATACAGGGTCTCGAAAGGCATCATCCCAATACTTGCTTGAAAACTGTTATTGTATGCAAACTCTACCATGTATAGATGATCTTCCCACTATATTCCGAAATCCAAGACGCATATATGAAGCATGTCCTCCATTGTCCTGTTGACCCTTTCAGTCTAACAATCCGTCTGCGGATGAAAGGCTGTGCTGAAACTCAGCTCAGTTACCAACAACTTATGCACCAGCCTCCAGTCATTTGACGTGAAGCGTTCGTCTCGGTCACTAACAATACTGCGTGGCACACCATGTAATCGTACAATATTATCCACGTAGAGCTTGTCTAACTTTTCCACCGGATCTTCCTTCCTATTCGGGATGAAGTGCGACACTTTTGTCAATCTATCTACGACCACCCAGATGGCGTCGTTTCCCCCCTGCGACCTTGGCAAACCATACACAAAATCCATGGAAATGTCCTCGAACTTCCATTCCGGGATAGGCAAGGACTTCAAGAAACCTCCGGGCTTCTGGCATTCCGCCTTCACCAAGGCACAAGTTTGGCACTTCGCCACATAAAGTGCTACATCCTTTTTCAGCCCTGGCCACAAAAATAACTTCTTCATGTCCCTATACATCTTTGTGCTCCCCGGGTGGATTGAGTACTTGGTATGATGAGCCTCGTACATCAACTCCTCCCGAAGATTATCCGAACTAGGGATGCATAGGCGACCGTCCTTCCTTAGCAGTCCATCTTCAACTACAAATTGGGAATTTTACCCATCCAACGATTCATCCAAGATCTGCTTTATACTGTTATCCTGAACCAAAGCCCGCCGAATCCTATCAGCTAGGTCATACTACACCTCCGTCAATCACAATATTGCCTCGGCACTAGCCTGCTTGTCAACGTAGGAGATCCCCAATGCCTCCAAATCATGGACCAAACTCTCATCATGCCCCGCCAACCAGTTGTCTTGCATAGGTGCCCTACGACTCAACGAATCTGCCACTGCATTTCCTTTACCGGGCACATAATGAATTTCAAAAGTGTAGTCCCCCAGGAACTCCATCCACCTCCGCTGCCTCATGTTCAGGTCCTTTTGATATAGCAAATACTTCAAGCTCTTATGATCGGTGTAGATATTGACCTTCACACCGTACAGATAGTGCCTCCACAACTTTAGAACAAATTTCATGGCCGCTAACTCCAAGTCATGGACCGGATAATTTCTCTCATGAACCTTCAACTATCGTGATCCATAGGTTATCACGCTCCTATGTTGCAGAAGAACACAGCCCAAACCACTGCCCGAAGCATCACTATAAATTTCAAACCCTTCGGACCCACTCGGCGAACGCAAAATAGGCGTCGTGAACAACCACCTCTTCAATTCTTCAAAAGCCTGCTCGCACTCCAGCGTCCACACAAACTTTTGATCCTTCCTTGTTAGCATCGTGAGTGGTAGCACTATCCGCAAGAAGTTCTCTACGAAATGCCTATAGTAGCCGGCAAGCCCCAAAAAGCTCCGGACTTCCGCCACCGTAGTAACCACTGGCCAGTCCTGAATCGCCGCTATCTTCGCTGAATCCACCGTTATGCCTTCACCACTAACAATATGACCAAGGAACGCGATTGAGGATAACAAGAACTCATACTTGGAGAACTTAGCATACAGCTGATTCCTCCTCAACGTATCCAATACTATATGCAAGTGCTTGTAGTGATCATCCTCACACCGCGAGTACACCAAGATGTCGTCGATAAATACTATCACGAAATGGTCCAGGTACTCTCTGAACTTCCTGTTCATTAGATCCATAAACATGGATGGCGTATTGGTCAGCCCAAACGGCATGACCGTAAACTCGTAATGTTCAAACCGCGTGCTGAACGCTGTCTTTGGGATGTCACTTTCCCTTATCCTTAACTGGTAGTATCCGAATTTCTGATCTAGCTTCGAATATACCGTTGACCCAACCAACTGATCAAATAGATCGTCAACCCTTGGGATCGGATACTTATTCTTTTTTGTAAGCTTGTTCAACTCCCAATAGTCAATACAGAGTCGCAAGCTCCCATCTTTCTTCTTAACGAAGAGGACCGGTGCGCTCCAAGGCGACGAACTTGGACGCACATACCCTTGCTCTAACAATTCTTGCAGTTGTACTTTCAACTCCGCCATCTCCTTAGGCGTTATCCGATACGGAGAGCGTGACACCAGTTTGGCACCTGGCACCAGCTTAATTGTAAAATCAATCTCCTGTTGAGGAGGGGCTCCCGGGAGTTCGTCTGGGAATACATCAGGATACTCGGACACCACTGCAATACTGTCCAGACCATGATTAGGCGTTGAAGCCTGTACTGAAATGACAAATAGCTCAGCCCCAGACCGAACTTACTTAATCACCTGAAGAGCCGACATCATAATCATTCTCGACCCTTTCATGCCCGCAAACCTAGTCTCCTGATCAGTATTCAGTCCCAACTTCACCTCCTTTTGGTTGTAATCAATGCATGCTCGCTTCTCCGAGAGCAAGTCCATTCCAAAGATTACATCAAACTCCACTAACGGCAGCACCGACGCTTGCAAAACGAACTCCTGATCCCCGATCCGAATCTTTACCACCCATACTTTATCCGCGCGCATTGAGCACACATTGGGCAACAACACATCCAACTTATCTTTTGCCATCAAGGAAGGAACTCCGATGCGCGATACGAATCTTTCGGACAAGAAGGAATGCGAAGCTCCCGTATCAAACAGGGCTCTCGCCGGACAATCGAAAACTAACACAAAGCCTAGCACCGAGATTTATAACCTAACATGTAAAAAGGTAACGGCTACAAAGCTAAACAGTAATAATTTAACTCATATCTGTCACCACGTCAGCTTGCTTAATGGCCTCTTGCAGACAAAGGTTGTATACTCTTGGTTGGGCTGGAGAATGGTGGGATGCGATCGACTCCTCCGCCTTCCCCTTTTCCGCATAAGTTGCTCCAGGCCTCTTCTCGAACTTTGCACGTCTGCTCTAACACTCACGTGCAAAATGCCCCACCTTTCCACAGTTGTAGCACGCTCCTAGGACTCGACTTGTGTTTGCCCCCGTCGCACCAGACGAAGGGGCTGAACTAAAAGTCTTCTGCTTCTTATTCCATCTGCGGAAACCAAACTTTGAATTTTGCACTTTGAACTCTAATCTCTTTTCCCCTGGGTCCTTCTTCCCTTGAACTTTCTTCGTGACCCATTCCAATGACCGAGTCGCATTTACCAAGGCTAGGAATCCCTACGCCTTAGGCCCAGCGAGGAGTAGCTATAGGTTGCCCTGTAGGCCCTCATAAAATCGGTTAGTCTTTTGCTCCTCTTCAGTAAACATAGCACCAGCATAACGACCTAACCAAGTAAACTCGTGGAGATACTAATCCACGCTACTCTCTCCCTGAGTCAAACCAAGGTAGTGATTCTCCATCTCAAGCTTCTGGACAGAAGGTAGGTATCTAGCCAAGAACAACCTTGAGAATTCCTCCATCGGTACATCAGCAAGTTGTCTTTCCACCAAGAGATGAACCTCCAACTCAGCCCACCACATCCTTGCATCACCAGCCAATAGGAAGGTCACTATTGTGGTCTTCTGCCACTCCGCAGTTTTTGTGGCGGTCATGACCCTCTTCATAGTAGAGAGCCAATCCTCAGCTTGAGTTGGCGTTCCCATCCCGTCGAATATCGGAGGATTAAAGCTCATCACATGCTTGAGCTGTTTCTCCGTGGCTCTCCTTGGAACTACCGGATCAACTGCCCCGTGCTCTACCACTCCCAGCTATGCCACTCTAATCGGTTCTTGCTCATTAGTAGGTGGTGCGGGCTGCACTTGTTGGGCATTGATCATATCAAAGACTGCTTCAGCCACCAATCTGATGGTTTCTGCTTAAAGAGGTGTTGTAGGCACGTCACTCGGTGCACTACTTTCTGCCGATTGCGGACATTCTGATTTCCCAGCACCGCTCCTAGTTACCTAATATAGCATAAACCTTTGATTAGGCGACACATAAATTGCTAAAAGCAATCATTTGAACACTCAGGTTCCTCAAAACAAGTGTATTTTTTCATTCCTAAGTGGACATTCATAGGTTCTTTTATGTTATAACGATGACGCACATACATGTGTTCACCACCCTTTAAAAGAATTCCCCCACAAATTTAAATACAGACGACTGACACCCTAGTCTGATACCAAATTGTAACACCCCCATCCGTCGTATGGCATATAACAGAAGGTCCAGCTGGAACCCGACGTCATATACCACGGACAGTCGGAAGGGTTACAGAATAATACCAAAAACTCAACTAATCGCCCTAACACAGAGCATTCTAGCGGAAGCTTTTAAACAGTTTAAGAGAACCCAAAATTTGCACAACAATGGCATGAATGTCCACTATACACCACATGAATGAAATACAATAAATACACAAAAGAGTACTTTGCCTTAAGGCCTTACAAATGTTCACTTGACAATATAATGTTTTATATATATTGGCTCAAAGGCCGACCACACATGAAAAAAGTAAAACAACAGTTCGCTTTGTCCTTCGAGGGCAAGCTCAGCAACTTGGGCTTAAGCCCACTACTTAGCGCTTTGTTCCGTAGCACCTGCAAGCAACATTCCACCGCACAGTGGAAAACAAAGCAACGGTCAGCTAAGGCTGACCAAATTATAACGACCCCGCCCCTTACTCAGGACGGCGGTGCTCCTTCCCTGCATTTCATTAGCCCAGCTAAACCTTTAAGTTCATAAGTATATTTCGTCACAGGTGTATGCTCGCTCGGCCAAATACCCCGTGCACTCAGGGCACATTCTCAGTGAATCTGGTCAATTCCGTGGCTTCACTACCATCCTCGGGATGGCAAACATTGTGAGCATTATTTAGTCTTTCCGACCACAGTCCAAGACTCCCGACTATACCAACGGCCAGTTCCACTTTAGGGCCTCTAGCACCGAACCGCAAAGCCCAGGTCCGTTTCCACCCGCCCGTTGCTCACGCCGCCTAGTAACTTTAAGACGTACGTGTGGGCCAAGCTTCACCCGAATCCTAATTCATTCCCAAACAACACATAACCTAGTTATGTTCAAGGCTGGCTCCCCGGTTGCCAAGTTAGTAGAATTACGATTCCGCCCATTTTTCTGGGTGCGCCTTGGAGTTAATCCCCAAGGATCCCTACTGCAATCTACAACGTATAAATTCGAAAATAACGCACGGAGTCTTCTCCGGCTACTCATACAATGCAACATCACCGATAAAGACAAATACATCTGGGTAGGCTTCACACACAATGCCTATGTTCTTACTATGATTCCAGACTCTAAACAAGTGGGACGTTACATATCTACCCCAAAGAACACCACAAACTCACCGCACACTCACGTGAGAGGGTTTTCCTATGTAAAGGAAGAAGAGCTTCACATGCTCAAGTTGAGAATCATTACCCTTGAAGTCTGCTTTGGCACCATAAAAAACTAGCCGGATGAAAGGCTTCGCAAGGTAATTCTCTCCACGAACCTGGTCTCGGTTCTCAAGTTCGTGCTCCGATGCTCCGTCGGCGGCCGGATTCCTCCCCTTCCCTCTTCCTTGCTCTCTCCTCTCTCTAACTTCTTAAAAAGAGAAAACTTAAGAGGAAATGAGGAATTAATCCTCTATTCCCGGACTTAAGAAGGCAGGAACTCATCTGGGCCGTCAGATCTTATTTAAAGAAAACGAACGGCTCAGATTTGCCTAAAATCTCTTAATCCTGGGCCGAACACGGCTTTGCACACGGCCGTGTCCCAGGACGTGTGCCTCGATCCAGACATGATTGTCGAGTACAGAAAAGCACACGGGATAGGGCATGCCTGTTTCCCAACCTAACACGCCCGTGTCGGGTCATCGACACGCACGTGATAAGTGGAGTGTCACGAATAACCGCCACGCCAACCGCCACGACCCTTGGAGTACATGGGTGGCCATACGCCCGTGCCGAATCTGACACGCCCGTGTCATACAGTACACGCCTGTGCCCCGGGCCGTATCCCAAGTCGATATAGGACCAAACTTCCAGAGGAGTAAACGGCCATGTGACATGCCCGTATCACATGTCGTATGCCTGACACGCCCTATGACACGCCCATGTCATAAGCCGTATTCGAGCACTCAACGCTCGTCGACCTCGACTCGACTACCCGAGGACGACACGGCCATGTAACACACCCGTGTCACAGGCCGTGTTCAACCTGCAAAGACCCGAACTTGGTTCGAACACCGCCCGTTTCACTTTTAAGTTTCTGGGCATTACACGCCGCCTCTCCTAGGACATTGGCAAGTATGGGCCCAGCTGGACCTACTCGCCTACCGCTGGATAAGCCCCCCTAGGGCGAGTTTGAGCCCTCCTGCTCCGCTCGTGCCGCAAATACTCCACCCTGCCTGGGTGAGTCAGGGGGCTGCCAAGTTCCTCCCCCTTGGGTGCTCTCCCGGGACTTGAACTGCTCGATCTGGCCAACCTGCCTCCTATCAACCCCACTCGCCGGATACAGGGTTGTACACTTTCCCCTTGTGAACTAATTCTCAAGAAGAAAGCTAGATAGCGTCTCATACCAAGCTCGAGGAGCTTGTTTAAGACCATATAAATCTTTCTTATGAAAATAAACATAATCAGGGAATGATGAAACAACAAAACCTAGTGGTTGTTCCACGTATACTTCTTCCTTTAAATTGCCATTAAGTAAGGCTAACTTCACGTCCATTTGTTAAACCTTGGACCCTTTGTGAGCAGTGTATGTGAGGAACAACCTAATCGCTTCGAGTCTGACCACTGGAGCAAAAGTTTGATCGAAGTCGATCCCTTCTTCTTGTCTGTACCCTTGGGATACAAGTCTAGCTTTGTTCTTTATAATTACGCCATCTTCATCCAGCTTGTTTCTGAAGACCCATTTCATCCCGATCACATTGTGTCCTTTGGGTCTTAGTACTAGCTCCCAAACTTTGCACCTTTTGAATTGATTGATCTCTTCTTCCCCTGTAATGATCCATGAAGCGTCTCTATTTGCTTCTTCAATCTTTTTTGGCTCAATCTGTGAGAGAAAACTTAAGTGCAAAATTTCGTTAGTTGTACCTCTCCTTGTTCTTACTCCATCATGAGGGTCTCTAATGATCTGGTCAGCTGGATGATCTCTTGAGTGTCTGATCACTAGATTCCTCACATCCTCTATGTCATTAGGAGGTTTGCTACTTATTATGTATCTTCTTTAATTTAATGGAGTTCTTCATCTTGAAATTCTTCGTACACTAGGCTTGGAGTGTAGACCTTGATTGTGCTTGGAGCGTCTTCCTTTCTATTTTCTTCCAAGCTTAGCTCTTTTAACCCTCTACCTGTATCTTCAAAAAATACATTAGAGGAGCTGTTATAAAGCATGCTTGTCTCATCAAATACAACATTAAAAGTTCTATAAGCTTTAAAAATTCTTATTGAAAATTCTATAAGCTTTACTAAGGCTACTATAGCCTACGAAAGTACCTTCAAAACACTTTTCAGTAAACTTAGTTTTGTAATATTTCCTATTATTGAGTACGAAGCATTTGCTGCCAAAAATTCTAAAATAAGACATAGTTGGTTTCTTGCCCTTCAATAGCTCATAAGGTGTCTTACGGTGGTTCTTGTTTATGAGTGCTCTATTTTGCATATGGAAAGCAGTGTTGACGGCCTCTGCCCAGAAATATTCTTGTAAAGAAGAATCATTCAACATAATTTTGGATGCCTCTATGAGAGTTCTATTATTTCTCTCAGGGACTCCATTTTGCTGTGAAGTGCGAGGAGAGGAAAACTCATGAAAGATACCTAAACTTTCATAGAATTTTGTCATGGCACAATATTCAAATTTTATTCCATGGTCACTTTTTATTTTGACCACAGAGCAGTTCAATTCATTCAAAATTTACCTAACAAATTTGTGAAGAAATCATATGTATCTGACTTGTGTTTTAGAAAGAACACTCATGCAAACCGTGAGTAATCATCAACGATAACCAATGTGTAAACTTTACCTCCTAAACTACGAACTTGTAAGGGACCAAATAAGTCCATATGGAGAAGATATAAACATCTTGTAGAATCTTTGCTAACAATGCTTTTAAAGGTACCCTTATCTACTTGCCCATTTGGCATGAGTGGCAAGGTCTCTCACGCACTTAATAGTAGGAGCATCACGCACTAAGTTGTGAGAAAATAACATATTAATAGTTTTGAAATTAATATGTGCTAATCTCTTGTGTCATTGGTTATAGAGAGACGCACTATCTTTTGCTAAAAAGCACACTGGTGTAGAAGAGTCTAAGCAAAGAAAATTCAAATAGAAAATATGTCTACTCTGAGTGCCTGTTAAAATAGTTTATGAGCTATCAGATGACTTTATTAGGCACTTATCCTTGTAGAACTCTACCAAATAGCCTTTTTCATATAATTGACTTATGTTAATGAGATTATGTTGTAATCCATCAACATATGCCACCTGTGTGAAAGAGACTATATCGTTAGTAATCATA
The DNA here is from genome assembly GCA_039513925.1 of Platanthera zijinensis. Lineage (NCBI taxonomy): Eukaryota > Viridiplantae > Streptophyta > Magnoliopsida > Asparagales > Orchidaceae > Platanthera > Platanthera zijinensis. The sequence goes on from CM077087.1 coordinate 153,857,157, forward strand.
CCGTAGCATTTTTTGATTCCCCTTTATGAATCGCCAAAAGTAACTTTTGAACCGTCCTCAACTGGGGTATACTCTTGAAGTAGGCTTCTTTTCCTGGTCATATGCCAAGAGCATCCGCTATCTAAATACCAATTAAGCATTTTGTTGGCATCTAGACATACCTGCATTTATAAACTAATTTACCTTAGGAACCCAAACAGATTTGAATTCTTGTTTTCGGGTTAGCTTGACACCACTGGGGGTGTTAATAATGCGAGTGGTCATTCTTGCAGTATTAACTCATGGAGTCTTATAATTCTTGGGGTTAAACTAGCAATCGATGGCAAAGTGACCAACCTTGCCACAACACCAACAACAAAACCTATTGTATCTTCTCTTATTCTCCTGATTTACCTTTTGAACGGGTGGTCTTGTAGTCGCAACTGACTTGGAAGTTGAAGCCTCATGATTACAACACACACAAGACTTCTTCATCTCAAGTGGATTGACCACAATAGGCTTTACCTTTGGTGTCTTCTTAGCACTCGATCCACGAATGTATGGACCATAATTCTTAAGGATGATTTCTTTATGAGGTTCTTTTAGAGCACTCGTTCCAAAATCTCTAGGGCAGCTCCATCCTTGGTAGCTTTTGTTAGAGTCAACATACGTTAGTCTAGCAAAGTGATTGTAGAATTTCTCAAAGTCATACTTATTTGTAGGAAAGATGAATTTCTTAAAGGCTGTTTGACTTTGAACAGCCTTCCATTTACCTTTAACGGATTTGTGTCCAACTCCTCTACCCTTCTTTGGAGAAAAAAATCCATGTATGAGAGGAAGGACCGTGTTTGGCTTTGAGAAGCTTGCTACAAGCTTCTTCTCAACTAACAACTTTTCTTCTAATTCATCGATGACTTTCTCTTTCATCCTTATTAGTTCAGTAGAGGTCAAGAGTTCCTCTTTCAAGGAATGGACTTCATCTCTGAGAGGAGTCAATTTTTCAATTTATTCTCTCAGATCAGATTCCACTGCCTTGAGAGAGTTAATCTCCTTAGATTGAGTTTTGAATACCTTATGGCATTTGTCAAAACCTGCGAACAGTACCTTATACTGAGCCGATAAATATGACTCCTCCTCAGAAGAACAGTCTTCATGACTATCCGAGGCAATATCCGACTCAAAGAGCAGTGTATGATAATTTACCTTCCCATTATATTGGGAGTTACCTTCATCCTCATTAGTATGTGCCATGAGCCCAAAGTAGGCTTCCACATCTGAGCTTGACTAGTCTGAGTAGTTGTCACTCAGAGTCTTTGGCTTCTTTGCTATAAAGCTCTTTTCTTCCTTCTTTTTCCCGTAGAAGGATTTCTTATCATCTCTTTTAATTCCTTCCTTCTTTTTGTATGGGCAATCGGCAATCGTATGCCCTGGCTTATTACAATAGTAGCACACAATGTCAGATGAAATATGTTTGTTCGATTTCAATTTATACCTATCATTTTTGTTGTAGCTTTTCTTATAGTGATCACCATCACCACGTGATCTTCTGTAATTAGACAACGTGGGTTGATTTCTCATTTGCCTTCTCTTGTTAAGAATCCTCTTGAATTGTTTTGAGAGTAAAGAGAACTCTCAATCTTACATTTCAGATCATGAGATGCTTGGCTCTGAGTCTTCCTGATCACATGAGGTTTGCGTTCTAGCATAAGACATAACTCTAGCCTTCCTTGGCCCTTCAGCCTTCAGTGCTACTAACTTTTCTCTGATTGAGGATCTGCTTCCTTCTTCAACTTTCCCCGTGTTGATCTGAAGTTCATATGAGAGCAGCTTCCCAAATAGATTCTGAGGGTCAGCATCAATGAGTTTACCAAACTCCCTTATCACACAAACCTTGTTATCTTATTCTTTCGTCAAGAATCTCAAGAATTTGTCGTTAAGTTCACCGTTTGTGAACACCAGACCATAGTTCCTCAGGTCGTTAATGATCTTGAAGAAACTCTCATAATAGTCAGCTATCAAGTCTTTATTGCTGTGTTTTAATGCCTCATATTCCTGGTTGAGAAGGGATTTTCAGTCATCCCTAACCTCCTATGTCCCTTTCATGAGGACAATCAGAGAAGTCCACATTTCTTTGGCTGACTTGTAGTGGATTAAATTCTACAATATGGAGTCGTCCATAACACTTGCAATAATGTTCTTTACCTTCTTATCTAGATAGAAAAGAGCAATCTCATCTTTGGTCAAGTTCAGCATCTTCTTAGGAACCATCAGACTTGGATTGAAGGTCGAAGCAGTCATGGGTACATGCGAAACTTCTTCAACAATCTGAAATATTCTTAGATCGGCAGCTTCCATGAAGAACCCAACTCTTTCCTTCTACATGGGGAAGTTTTCTTTAGAACATACAGCCAACTTCATGGGGGACATGTCCTTGCTTCTGTCCATATCAGAAAATCTTGAGCTTTTACAGCTAGATGGAGATCTTGTTCAAGGTGTTAACCTGATAACAAACAACCTGCCTCTGATACCAATTGAAAGTATTTAATTGTCTACCTAAATCACCTAGAGGGGGTGAATATGTGAGTTCTGCCTCTTTTAGTGGAATAAAAAATTAGTAACAACAAACACACCAAAGCACAGCACGGTCATAAGAATTTATAGTGGTTCCCCAAAATGGGTACGTCCACTGTACTGCCTCGCCTATCTAGCACTTCGGGCTATACTCGGCTACTTCACCAAAACTTAGATTATAAAAATCTTACACCGCGGAGCTTCAACTCCTACAACTCGAAGACAACGCTCCTACAACTCAGAGAACCACCTCTCCTACAACTCGATCCAAAAAAACATGAATCTACAAACTCAGAAGTATAAACTTCCTACAATAATAAAATTAGTTTATATAATTTTTAGATTGAGAACAATTGTCTTCTTCAGATCTAAATGGATTCAATCTTCTTCCTTCTAAGAGAGTATATCTTGAAATGAAGGTTGGAGAAGAAGACTTGAAAACTTGAAAACCTTGATCTAAAAACTTTGGAATCTGACTAGATCAAAAACACCTTTGTAGAATCTGAAAGCAGTGATCTGTCGAATATCTTCTTGTTAGGAATTGCTGATCGTGAACCTTGAAGTCATCGAGTTCTTCAACTTCGAGCATAGTAAATCGGGAAAGAGAAAGTTCTCGGTCATTCACAATTTTTGAGAATTAGGTTTAGAGAAATTAGTGATTCTTGTAATTCTTAGTGATCCATAAATCATCACCATAAGAAGGGAAAGAAAGAGAAAACCTTCATTACTAAGAAGGAGAAAAGCTAGAATTACTCATCCTCCTCAGAGTAAGATGATGAAGATGAAGACTATATTGGGTTGATGGCTAGATTAGATGAGGAATCTTACCAGGATCATCCTGGTCCATCTAAGTTACACTCTCCATTAAGCTCTTCATCTAAGTCAAGTTATAAGACTGGTCCAGGTTCAGAAGCATTTTCATCTAAGGTTGAAGGTGATTCTAAATCTGAGGATGACATCAATAAAGTGATAGATAAATACGGTGAACTTCTGAATGCATTCAAAAGGAGTAAGCAGCTATCTAAAAAGCAGGCTCAAGAGATTGTATCTCTACAGCTTGCTGCTTCCTAGCATTCTGAGACAGCAATCATGTTGGAACAAAAAATTAGGGAAGTCAGTCAGTTGAAGACTATTATTATTATACATATATGCACCATAAAGTATAAGAATGACCTTATTAGGGATCTAGAAGAAAAGTTTTAAAGGGAGAATAAAATATTGGCAAGTTTTTCTAAGCCCAAATCAGTGTTGCCCATTATTGATGCCTTCACCTCTCAGAAAAATAAGAGAGGAGTTGGATTCAATGGAAACACCAGAGCTGCCCCTTTCAAAGGAAAGGGGAAAGCTCTAGCTAAGTCACCCATTGCCTTTAAAAGGGTAATACTCCCTACTAACAGGTATGACCAGGACTCAATGTATGGTCACTGGAAGAATGGGAATTCTTCCTGTAAGGATACTAATGTTTCTTTCAATGTAAGGAGAAGAGGAATGGGAATTAGTGCCTTTAAGCTTGCTCATGAGGAAATACAAATGGCCTATCCTGGACCATTTGTCTTTGGTGTTCCAGCCCCTACTCTTAAGAAGGGGCAGTGGCCAAACTTCAGACTTAATGAGCAAAAACTCAGACTAAAGGTCAGTCTTACAGTATGCCTGATTTGGGTGTTTCTGATGCTATCAGGAGCATGATTTTTTCAGAGAAAACTGTTGTTAATGGCACTCAGAAAAAGGCAATTAAAGCTGTTGAAAGACTCTCCTTCAGTCCGATAATTGTTGAAAGAAATCTGAAGAAGACTATTGTTGTTTCTTATGGAAAGGTTGTTGTTGTTAACACAGTCATTAGACCAGTTCAGAAAAGAAGGTATAACCTTCATAAGTGCTGGTGTTGAAATAAGATAGGGTATTTTGCCATTGATTGTTGGTGTAATTCTAGTGTGCCTAGAGCAAAAGTAAGTCTACCAGTCAGAAAAACTTTTGGTAGACATGTTCATTTTGAGAATAACATGCACCTAGGACCCAATAAATATTATGGTCCTGAGGTTAAATAAATATGTTTTGCAGGTTAGTCCAAGTTTTCATACCCCTATATGGTACTTGGATAGTGGTTGTTTGAGGCACATGACTGGAACAAAGAGCAATTTGAGGGAGTTCATTCCACTAAAGTATGGACCAAAGGTGATCTTTAGTGGATCAGACAAAGGAATTACTAGAGGTTATGGTTAGATCTCAAATGGCTTAGTCACTTTCACAAAAGTAGCTTATGTAGAAGGGTTGCAACACAATCTTATAAGCATAAGCCAACTTTGTGATCTTGGCTATGACATTTGTTGGGTACTGCATCCACAATAATCCAGATTTGCATGAAGTCACCCTTGAACTAAGATGAATTAAGTTGTATTTGATCTCTCTATTTAGTTGTGTTTGCAAACTATCATTGCTAAGTGTAGACCAATGCCAGCCTATAGTGGGTCATGAACACAGGACCATACAGTGTAATCCCTCACTGTGTGATACAAGGTGTTGTCTCATGTGTAGCCTCTCTATTGGGATACACTTCATATTCAAGCACTTGGACCATGGAATGAAGATTGGATTCTTGAAGAGAAAAAGTTTCTAAGTTCAAAATTTTTCTAAGTCTACTTCTCGAGAAGTCTCGTATAGTTCTTGAGAAGTCTGGAATAGTTCTCGAGAAGTAGAGTTAGCGAACTCGAGAAGTTAACTTGGTTCTCGAGAAGCCTAGACTAGTTCTCGAGTAACATCATTAAAGTTCTCGAGAAGCTTAGCCAAGTTCTCGAGAAGTCACTTCTTATATTTCTCGAGTAGCCAGAGAAAGCCGTGGAAAATTTTCTAAGTCCATCTCTCGAAAAGCTGGTTATAGTTCTCGAGAACTTAGCTTCTAGTTCTCAATAAGACAGCTTCGTTCTCGAGTAATGTTATTTTAGTTCTCGAGAAGCTTAGTTTAGTTCTTGAGTAGACTCAACGCTTATTTCTCGAGTACTAACTTAGTCCAGAAAGTATAGCTCTCGAGAAATCAGCCTTGTTCTTGAGAACTTATTCATACTTCTCGAGAACAGCAGTCCAGTGTTTCCGAAAATTTACTTAAGTCCAGATCGACGGGATTTTCAAATGACTTGATGTGATTGGTCCACGTGTCGTCATTAATGTTAATTCTAACCATTAGGGGAGATCTTATATAAGGTCTTGTCATCAAGACTAACCCTAAGCAGTGAACCATACACTTTCTAAATTTCTGATCGGTCGTCTCTCTCAAGAACGATTTTATAGAAGTCGCTGCCGCTCAACTTGAAGATCGACACGACTGTTTTCGATCAAGAAAGACTTGTTGTTAAAGGAATCTTCATCTTCTCCTTGATCGAGTAGGTCAAAGTTTTCTCAGATCAGATCTTCCAATAGTCTTCTTCAACAATTCCTGAAAAAGCCGCAGAGTTCAAGAAGAAGACATAGAGACAATTTTTCATATCTGAGAAGAAAATTTCTGTTTCTATTTCAAATCTCTTTGTAATTTTGTAGGAGATTATTCTTCGAGTGTAGGAGCGTTGTTCTCCGAGTTGTAGGAAGTTTTCACCTTCCGAGTGTAGATCCCTTTGGATCAAGATTGTAGGAACTTAGTTTCGAGACGTAGGATTGGTTTTCAATCCGAGATAGTGGAGTAGCCGAGTGTAGTGATTTACTAGATCGGTGAGGGAAAGTGTACGTACCCAAGGTTGGGGAACCACTATAAATATTCTTGTCGTCTGTGATTGCTTGGTTTTTTTTGTGCAAGTTTGTTAAATTTTTTATTCCGCAAATAGACGCATAATTCACCTATTCACCCCCCCCCCTCTAGGTGATTTAGGTAGACAACTTAACACTTTCAACATTTCATTCCACAAGGATGAGTGCCACATAAAGAAGTCAAGTGACCAAGAGGTCATCTTGACAGGCACTAGGAGTGAGAATGTGTATTGTTTAAATTTTCTTTATCTAAATTCAGACTCTCCCATATTCCTAGTTAAAAATGAGAAAGACTCACACTGTGTCAAATGACATAAGAGGCTAGCTCATTTGAAATATAAGACCATAGGTCAGCTCTTCAGTAATGAGCTAATTAGGAATGGTCTTAACATAAAATGCACTAAGGAGAGCATTTGCTCTGCATGCCAAAAAGGCAAGCAGACCAAAGCTTCTTTCAAAAGCATTGAAACTAAAAACTCTGTGAGGTGTTTATACCTCCTCCATATGGACTTTTTTTGTCCTATGCCACTTCATAGTCTAGGTAAGAAAGTCTACACCTTTGTGGTTGTTGATGACTATTCCAGATTTACTTGGGTTTTTTTAAGGAAAAAGTATGGAACTCTGATGGAGCTGACTTCCCACGACATGTGGCCAAGGAGCGTCCTCACTCTGACGATGATGGTGACCCGGTAGATTTGAATGGAGACGTCGGCCCGCAACACTTTGATGACGGCGACAGCATGCTTACAGATGACCCTTAGATGCGTCGCCACAATAGCCGTCCGGAGCGCAAGCCCAATTATTATTTATTAATAATATATATTAATAAATAATAATTGAGTAATAATATATTTTATTAGTTGTTTTATTTCGAAATTGTCATTTTTATTTCATGTTTAATTTCATGTATTATTTGTAACATGGTTATGTTATAAAACCATGGTGTATGTGTCGTGTTTTATTTCATTTTCATGTTGGGCTGCATGTAGCCCTTTTCCCTTGATTGTAAAGCCTATATAAAGGCATGTACTCCTTTGTTTTTCGCTAGTTAATGAATGAAAAGAAAACCAATTTCAAGATTGAAATCCTCCTCCTTATCCAAGGCAAGTTTCGGCCCCCCTATATTCCTCTTCTTCTTCTTTGGCCGCCGGCCACCCTCCTCATCCCCACTCTCTCGGCCTCCCTTATCCTCCCCTTCTCCCTTCATCACTTCTTTACATCCTTGCTACCCAAGCCTTACCATCCTCTTCATCCTTCACACAACCGGCCACCTCTCTCCCCCAACTGACCCGAGCCACCTCCTAGCAACCCTAGCCGAGCCACCTCCATCACCAACCTCCAAAGCCTCCACCTAACTCCTCCCTCACAAGACCCGGCCACCACCCAAAACTCCATCACCCGAGCAGTCGTCATCCTCTTCAAACCCGAGCCCCCTCCATCACCACCAAAACCGAGCCCCACCTTCTCGTCTTTCCCTCCACACCAAATCTCTTTCCTAATCCAAAGTATTCTCTACAATATTCCCCCTTATTTACCATATTCAAAACATATCCCCATCCATAAATTCTCTACCTACCAAATTTGAATTATATCATTACTTAAATATTTCTGATATCCTGCCACCTTTTCTCTCTCCTGCCTTATTGGGAAATATTATTTCCATATTCAGTAGATTTTGCTGGGACTTTCCAAATATAGCATGATACGAAGAAGGCGACGAATTTCTCTCCCTCCAGCGTATCTCTAGTGGAGCCATTGAAGAACGATTCTAGTAGAGTGAACCGGATTCATCAAATCCAGTTGGGTAACGAACATTTCCACCTTCATGTGTTTCTCTTCTTTAGATAGATCTTGTGGCATTGACAAATTGCGTGGCTTGTGTAACGCTTGATTTTTTTGTGATTAATTTATTTTAGTTATTATCTTGTTTACCTTATTTTCGTTTAAGTTCGTGAGGCATGGCGGCCCTCGTTTGTTTTTTGTTGAGATAGAACCACCCTTGCCCGAATCTTTTATTTTCGGTGGTTTCTCTTTTGGTACCACATGCTCGATCGAACCTTGTGGGTTCTTTTTGCTTGAGAGGACCTTGGCCTAGGATAGCCTTGGAATTAACTTAAGGGGATTTGCGAACCCCCCGTAATTGTTTGTTTAGTAAAAATATTAATTAAACCGCTGCTACGTTAAATGCTTGAGTGTGACGTGAGAGTTATTCGAGAGCGTCGCGTTTGTTTCGTCGGCCACCAAAACGCTCGAAAGAGAGGGCCTACATCAATTTAGTATCAGAGGGAGGTTCACGTCAATTTCCTAATTGGCACCCTCCCCCTCTTATTTGGCATGTTAACACGCACTCACTCGTTGCATGGTATTTTATAAAAATCAATTTTTAATTTTTTGGTCTGCCAATGGCTGCCTAAAATTTTCAATTTTTTTCAAATTTCAAAAAAAAATAAAATTCTAGAAATTCTCTATCATTTTATTAGTAAGAAATTAAAAAAAATATTTATTTTTATTAAATCATTATTTTTATTAAACCTTTATAAATTTTTGATTTTGGTCTACAAATAGCGGCCTATATTTTTATTTTTTTCAGCAAAATTGAAAAATAATTTTTTTTTAAATAATCCTCATTTTTTTTTCCTGCAAGAAAATCTATTTTATATAATTATAACTGTTGGGTATTGCATCCACAATGGACCTGATTTGAAGAAGCGCCCCTAAACAAGCTTAGTTGAATTGACAATGTTTTTGACAATTCTATTAAGTTGTGCTTGCAGCTATTCCATGCTAAGTACACACCAATGTCAGGGTGCAGTGGGTTAATATACACGGGTCTGCGCAACGTAATACGTCGTTGTGTAGATTAGTGTGTTGATTCACATGTGCCCTCTCTATTGGAGTGTACTTATTTTCAAGTACAGGGTCAAGGTAGATCAAGAGCAGAAGGAGCAAGGATGGGTCAAAGACCAAGTCATCAAAAGAAGAAATAAGAAGGAAGAAGAAAAATTCTTCCAAGTCAAAATCGACGGGAATCGCTAGTGATTCCCGCCGACTTCGACGGGAATCGCTAGTGATTCCCGCCGATTCGACGAGAATCAGTTAGCATCTCCCGCCGACTTTTTTTGGCTAACAGATTTCAAACAGGGAATCTGCCAAGGCAGAATCGACGGGAGTCGTGAGTGATTCCCGCTGACATCGACGGGAATCGCCAACGACTCCTGCCGATTTTTCCTTAGGCAAATTTCCTCCGTTCGCAGGACCGAACCAACTTATCGTGTGCTGTTTCGGCCGGGGCTAGGGCTACTCCTCGTGGGCCCCACAACGATCATTCGGGTTGGCTCCTGGTATAAATAGATGCGTATTTTGAACCTTCATAGATAGACATTCACGGAAATACGAAAGAGGCTGAACGTGACCTAGCTAATCGCGAAAATCGCCGAAGCTTGTCGCAGCTCGCAAGATCGTCGTCGCCGTTGATCTCAGTGCTTATCTGATCTTCTGATGACAGTACCGAGGCAAGCAGCGCGTCTCACATATCTCTCTCGAGATCTCTTGTCTTCCGATTCGTTGAACACGACTTATTCTCCATTCTGAATCGGTTGAGACGATTGATCCGACTGAGATCGTTCGTAGACCTTGCTTTCTTCGTCAAGAAGTTTGGATCTACAAAGCATCGCCGCCGCACTTACTTGCCGCTGCGGATCTTTACAAGATCCTTTCCAAGAGATAAATCCAGTTGTGGACTCTTCGTAATTTTCAAACAAGCTTCAACGAACGAAGAAGGACATCGGAATCTCCAAAAGCTTTGTTTGTATTTTCTTTTACATTCAATTTTGTTGTAAAGGAATTTTCATTCCTAGTTGTAAGGGTTGGGTGCAACCCGTTGCGGTGGAGTTGTCTCTCCACTTGTGGAAGGGTTCCTTCCGTAGTTAGGGGAGCATTGCTCCTAGTGTGAGGATTGGATTTCAATCTATTTGAAGAAGTGACCGAGTCGTCCCTTGGTGGGAGATAGGTCAAAGGGGGAAAGTGAGCGTACCCAAATCGGGGAACCACTATAATTCTTTGTGTGTTTTCTGTGTTCTGTTTGCTTAATTGTGCAGGTTAGTTTAATTCCGCAAAATACTGCAATACACTTATTCCCCCCCCCCCCTCCTATGTGGATTATGTTGACACTAGATACTTTCAAGTGGTATTAGAGAGAGGTTACTCATCAATAAGGTTAACACCTTGAGTAAGATCCTGTGTCTAGTGTCAAGAAGAAAGAAGATCTCAGGAATGGACGGACTTAAGTATTCAGGAAAGATTCTAGTATGCTCCAAGCTGAATTTTCCCATCTGGAAGGAAAGGATCAGGTTCTACATGTAAGCAGTCGATCCCTGACTCTTCATGATAGTGGAGGAGGGCCCTTATTCCCCACTAAGTCCTCCACCATTGATCTGACCAAGATAGTGCCCAAGAAGCTCTCCGAAATGGATAAGGATGAGATGGTACTTGTCGGACTAGACAAGAAAGCTCAAAACATTTTAGTAAGCACCGTCGATGATTCAATGATGCAGAATTTTAGCAACTGCAGGACTGCCAAGGACATATGGCACTGCCTGATCATTCTAATGGAAGGCACAGATGAAGTAAGGGATGATCGAAGATCCCTTCTGAACTAGAAGTATGAGGCCTTAAGGCAAGGTCCCAAGGAAGAAACCGGAGTGACTTTCGAGATCTTCCTGAAGATCGTCAATGCCCTGAAGGGTTATGGAAGAGTGTTCACCGATGGTGAACTAAATGACAAATTCCTTAGATCCCTTACTAAGGAATGGGACACCAAGATCTGCGCCATCAGAGAGTTTGGCAAGCTGGCAGAAACTAATCCCCAGATTCTGTTTGGGAAGCTAATGTCCTACGAGCTTCAGTTGAACACCAGAAAAGCTGAAGAAGAAGCTGATAAGGCCGCAGCCAAAGAAAAGACTGTGGCCCTAAAATCTAATCACTCAAGAAAAGGCAAGGGTACACCCTCGTCCCGCCCTTGGAGAAAGGCAGAGGAAGAAGACTCTGAGCCATGCTCATCCGGCTCAGAGCTATCTGAGGAAGAATTCTCCTTCATCACTCGAGAGTTCAAGAAGTTCCTCAAGATGAGGAATCAGAGAAAAAAGGATGGCTCCTCCTCCAGACATCAGAAGAAGAATTTCTATTCTGACAGGTATAAGTCTAAACAGAACAAACATTGCTCTACCTACATTATCTGCTTTGGATGCAATAAGCCAGGCCACGTCATTGCTGACTGCCACCAAAGCAAGGGAGATAAGAAGAAGGAGAGGAGCTACATTGCTAAAAAGCCAAAGACACTGAGTGAATCTGACTCTTCAGACTCCAGTGATGATGTGTAAGCCTACTTCGGGCTAATGTGTCGCTCTGACTCAGATGGAGACTATCCCCCATTTACTGGGAAGGTAAAAGATAGCACCCCCTCTCTGACTCTGATTCTGACTCTGAGTCTCCTGAAGATGATCACGAGGACAGTCCATCTGCCCGATAAGCTGAACTCCTCGAAAAGTATGAGCTTCTGATCAATACTTTCGAAGAGTGCCGAAAGAGGTTGAGCACTCAGAAAAAGGAAGTCAAATTCCTTAAGGCTGAGGGTGTGTCCCTAAGAGATGAGATCACTAGCTTAATTTCTCTCCAACAGGAACACCTGGACCTGACTTCTGAGCACTCAGATTCTCTAAGGCTCCTTGACCAAAAACAGGAGGAAATCAACAAGCTGGAAGAACAGCTCGCGGCCGAGATGAAGATTGTCAAAAGTTTCTCTATGCCCAAGACCATTCTTCCTCTTGTTGATGAATTCTCTGCTTAGGCTAAGGGGGTTTTCTTAGGGCATGTGGCCGTGCCTGGTAAATCATCCAGGAGAAACAGAAATCGGAGGGAAAATAAGGCTATTAAGAAGGCCTCTCCTGCAGAAAAGGGAAAGGCCCCACTCGGTCTTTTTTCATTCAGAAAGCCTAGCTTTTCATACAATGAGCAGGACTTTGAGTCAACCTATGGCCACTTCTTCAAGCCCTCGGTTGAAAAGCCCAAGAGCCGGTATGATGGTTGGACCTTCCCCCGAAACTACGGTGAGAGTGTCTTCAAGCCACCTTATGAGAAAATCCAAGTGGAGAATTATGGACACTTCTCTAGCGACCATAATAGGAAGCAGGCACCAAAGGCTAAGCCTGTTATACTAAAGGAACATGAAATGAAGAAATCGTGTGACTTCTATCATCATGATGCCTCCACCTCCAAATCCAAGGCCCCGGCTGGACCCACTGTTCCAAGGGTGAAGCAGGAGCCTAGGAAACGGTACAATAGGTTTGACTGTTGGTGCTGTGGAAAAGTTGGTCACTTTGTCATGGATTGCTGGTTTAATCCGAGATACAATGAGACTCCTTTTGTTATCAATGCGAGGCCGACCACTCGGTGGGTTAACCAACCGAGGGGGAGTGTGCTAACAAGGAATCTAGGACCCAAGTTCGATTGGGCTCCTAAGGGAACTAATTTTGTTTTGCAGGTATGTCCAAAGGCCACCAAAATGCCAGTCTGGTACTTGGACAGTAGATGTTCCCGACATATGACCGGGAAAAGAAGCCTGTTGCGTGATTACTCCCCAGTTGAAAATGGACCAAAAGTCATCTTTGGAGGATCAGATTGAGGAGTCACCAGGGGTTATGGTATGATTTCCAATGGTGTATTCTCTATCACAGACGTGGCCTATGTTGAAGGGTTAAACCATAACCTGATCAGCGTAAGCCAATTGTGCGATAAAGGATACGACGTTAAGTTCTACAAGGAAAAGTGCTTGATAATATCGTGTGCCTCTTCGGAGACGGTATTAACTGGCATTAGGAGCAGAAATATTTTTTGCTTAGATTTTCTTAGCTTAGACTCTTCTACCTCCGTTTGCCCAGTAACAAAAGACAGTGCATCTCTCTGTGAACAATGGCACAAGAGATTAGCACATATTAATTTCAAAACTATTAATATGTTGTTTTTCAAGAATTTAGTAAGGGATGCCCCTTCTATTAAGTGCATCAAAGATAGCCCTTGTTCCACATGCCAGAAGGGCAAACAGACTCGGGCTACCTTTAAGGGCATTGCCGACAAAGACTCTTCCAGATGTCTTTATCTTCTGCACATGGACTTGTTCGGTCCAGTGCAAGTTTATAGCTTAGGAGGAAAATCATATACGCTAGTGATTGTTGATGATCACTCTCGGTTTACGTGGGTATTCTTCTTGAAACGAAAGTCAGATACGTTTGACATCTTTACTAATTTTATCAGGCAGATTCAGAACGAACTTAACTGCTTCGTAGTCAAACTCATAAGTTACCATGGAACAGAATTCAAGTCTGGAGATATGACAGAATTCTGTGAAGAACATGGTATCTTTCATGAGTTTTCCTCCCCGCGTACTCCTCAGTAAAACAGAGTTGCGGAGAGGAGGAATAGATAGCTCATTGAGGCATGTACGACAATGTTGAATGACACTTCTCTCTCAGAGTACTTCTGGGCACAGGCTATCAATACAGCCTGTCATGTGCAAAACCGAGCCTTGATCAACAAGAATCATCGTAAGACGCCTTATGAGCTATTGAAAGGCAGGAAACTGACCATGTCCTATCTAAGGATTTTTGGCTGCAGATGTTATGTACTCAATAATGGGAAGTACCCACGTACTAAATTCGGAGAAAAATGCTTCGAAGGCATCTTCATGGGCTATAGTAGCCATAGTCGGGCATATAGGGTCTTCAATAAGAAAACCCTAGTGGTAGAGGAGTCCATTAATGTGGTATTTGATGAAGGAAGCCTGCTTCACAGCAATTCTTCTAGTGGCATTCTTGAAGATGCAGGGGCAAGGCTCTAACAGCTAAGTCTAGATGAGACTGCTAAAGATGAAACTCCCAAGTACGTCCAGGTCTCCACCTCAACGGCAATTGGAGAAGATGATGGTCAGGATGAAGAAATTCTCCCAGAAGAGGGAGGAGCCCGAGAAGTTGTTGGAGCTCCAGATGCCAGACTCTTAGAGCTAAGACACGTGAGGGATCACCCAAGAGATCAGATCATAGGAGATCATCGGGACGGTGTCAGTACTCGCAGAGGTATAATTAACGAGATTCTGCACCTTAGTTTTCTGTCACAGGTTGAGCCAAAGAAGTTTGACAAAGAGAACAAAGATGCATCATGGATAATGGCAATGCAAGATGAACTGCATCAATTCGAACGATGCAACGTCTGGACGCTAGTTCCCAGACCAAAGAAACAGAATGTGATCGGCACTAAGTGGATCTTCAGAAAAAAACTGGATGAACACGGTGTCATCATCAAGAACAAGGCCAGACTGGTGGCTCAAGTTTACAGATAGGAGGAGGGGATTGACTTCGACCAAACCTTTGCACCAGTTGCAAGACTCGAGGCGATCAGGTTGTTCCTGGCGTATGCCTCTCACAAAGGATTCACTGTCTATCAGATGGACGTGAAGTCTGCTTTCCTGAATGGAAATTTAAAAGAGGAAGTATATGTCGCCCAACCCCCAGGTTTTGTTAATCCAACACTCCCTGATCATGTTTACTTTTTTAATATAGCATTATATGGTTTAAAACAAGATCCTCGAGCTTGGTATGAGACTTTGTCTAGTTTTCTTCTTGAGAACAAGTTCTCGAGAGGAATAATAGATAAGGCATTGTTTCTTAGGGAAGTCAAAGGCAAGATTTTGCTGGTGCAAATCTATGTCGATGACATAATATTCGGCTCAACGGACAACAACCTGTGCAAGAAGTTTTCGAAACTTATGTAAGGGAAGTTTGAAATGAGCAGCACGGGAGAGCTGAAGTATTTCTTGGGACTTCAAGTGAAAAAGTCTGAGGATGGAATTTTCATTTCTCAGACGAAGTTCACAAATGAACTCCTCAAGAAATTCAGAATGGAGAGTGCAACCTCTATGAGGACTCCAATGGGATCCACTGTGTCGCTGGACAAGGATGAGAAAGGGAAACCTTTTGATGAAACCAAGTACAGAAGAAAAATTGGATCCCTTCTCTACCTTACTGCCAGTAGACCGGATAGTATGTTTTCCACATGCGTTTGTGCCAGATATCAGGTGAACACAAAGGAATCTCATTATATCGCTGCAAAGCGGATTCTTAGATCCTTAAAGGTACACCAAATCTTGGCTTGTGGTACCCAAGAAACAATGATGTCGAGCTGATAGGCTTTTCAGATGCTGACTTTGCAGGAAGCAGGGATGATAGGAAAAGCACTTCCGGGACGTGCCAATTCCTAGGAAGAAGGCTTATATCGTGGAACAGTAAAAAGCAGAACTGTGTTGCAACCTGTACGGCTGAATCTGAGTACATCTCAGCAGGCAGCTATTGCGCACAACTTCTATGGATCAGAAATAAACTCGAAGATTATGACTTATAGTTCAGAGAAGTTCCTATGTATTGCGACTCCTCGAGCGCAATTGCAATTGCGAACAATCCGGTGTCGCACAGCAGAACAAAGCATATTGAAGTGCGCTACCACTTCATTCGGGAGCATATGGAAAACAAAGATATATCTCTCTGATATGTCCCCACGGATAAGCAGATTGCAGATATCTTCACAAAGCCCCTAGACGAGGCCAAGTTCAGTCTTTTCAAAACGAAACTCGGCATGCCGAACTATGAAGATTGAAGACTAAAGAGCTCAAGGCTTTTGGATCAAGGGGAAGCATCTGCTAAGAACTCAAGATCGGGCATGGATGCAAGAACTGAGGGGGAGCAGTTTGTTCCAAGTGAAGTCTCAGATTTGCAGAAGACGAAAAGGGGGAGATTACCCTCTCGGCCAAGACTAAGGTGGCTGCCAATGCTAAGTAGGCCACAGGAAAATGGTAATGAATTCCACTCTAACAATAATTTTCATTTTATGATTTTCATTCCCATCTGTTTTATTCACCTTTACTTGTAGGGTTTAGGCTTCTTCAAATAGGGGGAGATTGTTGGGTATTGTATCCACAATGGACCTGAATTGAAGAAGCGCCCCTAAACAAGCTAAGTTGAATTGACAATGTTTTTGATAATTCTATCAAGTTGTACTTGCAGCTATTCCATGCTAAGTACACACCAATGTCAGGGTGTAGTGGGTCAATATACACGGGTCTGCGCAACGTAATCCCTCGTTGTGTAGATCAGTGTGTTGATTCACGTGTGCCCTCTCTATTGGAGTGTACTTATTTTCAAGTGCAGGGTCAAGGTATATTAAGAGCAGAAGGAGCAAGGATGGGTAAAAGACCAAGTCATCAAAAGAAGGAAGAAGAAAAATTCTTCCAAGTCAAAATCGACAGGAATCGCTAGTGATTCCCACCGACTTCGATGGGAATCGCTAGTGATTCCCGCCGATTCAACGAGAATCAGTTAGCATCTCCCGCCGACTTCTTCCGGCTGACAGATTTCAAACAGGGAATCTGCCAAGGCAGAATCGACGGGAGTCGTGAGTGATTCCCGCCGACATCGACGGGAATCGCCAACGACTCCCGTCGATTTTGCCTTAGGCAAATTTCCTCCGTTCGCTGGACCGAACCAACTTGTCGTGCACTATTTCAGCCAGGGCTAGGGCTACTCCTCGTGGGCCCCACAACGGTCATTAGGGTATGCTCCTGGTATAAATAGACGCGTATTTTGAACCTCCATAGATAGACATTCACGGAAATATGAAAGAGGCTGAACGTGACCTAGCTGATCGCGAAAATCGCCGAAGCTTGTCGCAGCTTGAATGATCGTTGTCGTCGTTGATCTCAGTTCTTCTCTGATCTTCCAACAACAGTACCGAGGCAAGCAGCATGTCTCACGTATCTCTCTCAAGATCTCTTGTCTTCTGATTCTTTGAACTAGACTTGTTCTCCATTCCGAATCGGTTGAGACGATTGATCCAACTGAGATCGTTCGTAGACCTTGCTTGCTTCGTCAAGAAGTTTGGATCTACAAAGCATCGCCTCCGCACTTACTTTCTGCCGCGGATCTTGACAAGATCCTTTCCAAGAGAGAAATCCTCTTGTGGACACTTCATAATTTTCAAGCAAGCTTCAACGAACGAAGAAGGACATCGGAATCTCCAAAAGCTTTGTTTGTATTTTCTTTTACATTCAATTTTGTTGTAAAGGAATTTTCATTCCTAGTTGTAAGGGTTGCGTGCAACCCATTGCGGTGGAGTTGTGTCTCCACTTGTGGAAGGGTTCCTTCCGTAGTTAGGGGAGCGTTTATCCTAGTGTGAGGATTGGATTTCAATCCGTTTTAAGAAGTGACTGAGTCGTCCCTTGGTGGGAGATAGGTCAAAGGGGGAAAGTGGACGTACTCAAATCGGGGAACTACTATAATTCTTTGTGTGTTTTCTGTGTTCTATTTGCTTAATTGTGCAGGTTAGTTTAATTCCGCAAAAGACTGCAATATACCTATTCCCCCCCCCCCCATAGGTGGATTAGGTTGACACTAGATACTTTCAATAACCTTAGTGTCTAAGCGGGAATAATTCCATCTTTCCTTGAATTAGTTGTTCATGTACCCTTTTCTTTGTATTCGCACAAAATCCGGATCGAGTGTCCTCTCCGATTCACACTGAAATAGCTTTCGACGTTAACGCTTCCAATCGTCCCCTGACTTATCTACACACTAATATCTTTACCTATGATGGTTATGGGGATCCCAAGTATTTTAGATACTGGCTTGAGGGGGTAGAAACCTATTTTGAATATAACCAATTAGGCAATTACCTAAAGGTTAGTATAGTCCGAGAGCGGTTAAGAGGTCGAGCCCGCGAGTTTTGGCTGAACGAATAGAAAGTGCGTGGTGCTGGTAGCTATCCTTATGCTTGGTCGGACATGTAAAGAATTCTCTCAGCGAAATTTGATTCCCCCTACCGCCTTTATACTAGCCCGACATCCGATAGCCAGTATTGTTATGGCACTAGAACCAAGCCGGATTATAGGAGTGACATATTATCCCAAGATAGGTCCTTTCCCCAGGTTGGTAGAGCTACCCCTAGCGTACCTGCACCCACCTATAGAGGAAGGGAAATAGTGAGGTCCCATATCCCGAGTTCTGTACATGTGACTGCTAGGACTTCCATGAGCCCACTGAGTGAGATTAATCCTACCCGTAAACGTAGGCAAACGATTATGACAGTGTCAAGTGGCGCACCTGATCTTGACTCTATTGAGCATCCTACCCCGATTACGCCCATAGGCCCTATTAAGTCTCTCATCGAGTTGCCTGAATTAGTCGTTGACTCTCCTGTTGAGTCTAAGGTTATGTTTAGGACTGTGTCCGTCACTAAGGATAAGGCTGAATACGTTGGCGATTTGAGTGACGATGAGGAGATTTGTTACCCTAGTGACCTGGACGAGGATTTCTCCTCTGAGGAATCGTCTCCTCTTCCTTTCAGGGATGTTTTTGAGGTGTCTCCCTTGATAGTTATGGAGTCTTCTGATGACCCTGAGTTAGAAGACATTCCGGCTGAGTCACCCTATGTTTAGAGCTTACCTATTACTTATTTAAGTGATGACCTGCTACAACACGAGCTAGTTCTTTCTAGCCCGGAACATATTGAGTTGCCCATTTATTTAGCTTCCCCGTTAGATCAGTCCAGTCGGATAAGTGCGAGTGAGGATCATAATATTATTATGAATGATCTAGGATTGGTATATGTTTCAATGGTGTTGGAAGAGTTACCTTGGGATGGATGTTTATCTTGGGATGATCTTAGTGGTGCACATCCGGGAGATAGTTCATTGATTTTATCATCATTGCTTGAGGGTCATACTAATTTAGATTCTCCCCGGGATTCGATTTCCCAACCCTCCATCCTTATTTAGACAATGTACCTACTTCGTGGGAAGATTTGTTTAGCGAAGGATGTGACGTTTTGGAAGATTTACCTAGTGTGGGAAGGTTATTTGTGGATGAAGTAGCACTGAGGACCAGATAGACATTTCTTTGATGTTAGCTCCTTCGCCAGAAGCCCAAAACTGTTTATAAATTTTTTCGGATACGATTTTGCCTACCTATGATACGATCACTAATTCTGAATTAAATGAAGTATCAAATGAGTTGGAAGACTTGTCGGCTGAGTTTTCAGTGAGGACGAATCCACTGTTTAATTTTTCCTATGGTTTTAATGGCCTGCAACCGGAGGCTTGTTCTTGGACGAGTAATCCGTGTTTTGACGTTGAGTGTGATTTAACTTCCCCTACGGAATCACCCATGTAGACTCTCCCTCCAGTTCATTTAACTCGAGTAGATGATTTGTTTGGACACGAGATAGTCATTTCTAGCCCTTTTATACTTGGAGAAGTTTTTTATTACCGCCTCCCCATTAGGCTTACTTAGATGGATGTGGGTAAACATAGTTGGTGACGAGCGTTTTCTGCTGGTTATTCATTACAAAATTTTTAAATCAAAATTTAATTCCAAATTTAAAATGAAAACGTTAGGCTCCACTGAACTAATTTTTGAATTTAAAGCACCCGTGCCACCTGACATAGTTCCATTATTTTCTACTATAAATTCTAGTCATGTTGCACATGGGTTCACCCCACATGGTTTTAAGTTAATTAGGCGCATTCTTATCCTTTTAATCCATTAAAATGCGTCCTTTAATTTACTTGCGAGTTTGTGTCAGAAAGTCTCCCACCATTATGTGATTGATTTGGTTTTGGCTTGTCTCACCCCTAAACGGATGCTCCCGGGCACCTTAGAAATAATAACGAATCAACTAGTCTATTCTTTATGAATTTTAGGGAAGTTTGGTGACATGACATTTCTTTTAAAAGTTTCCACTGATTGGGGCATAGCTCCTATTTTCATTGTTACATACTTTATGCTTTATGCTTTTATACCACTTGAAATGTCTACCTCTCTGTATATATTTTCCACTATGCTTTCTATTGGGTTGGGTGGTGACAGTTTCCTAGGATCGTTCTCCTTCTCGGTCTCCATCAGAGGTATGTTGGTGGATGTTGTTGAAATTCTTTTTCCTTCTTTGGCTAACGCGTATTTGAGGTCCCTCCAAGACCACCTTTTGCCATGCAGGTTCTTCTTCCCCGTCGATGACCTTACAGGCGAGTACACACAGGTATATTCATTAGTGATGAGTATTTTTAAGAGGGGGGATGATTGATGGAGCCGACTTCCCACGACATGTGGCCAAGGAGAGTCCTCCCTCTGACGATGATGGTGACCCGGTAGATTTGAATGGAGACTTCGGCCCGCAACACTTTGATGATGGCGACACATGCTTACTGACGACCCTTGGAAGCATCGCCACAATAGCCGTCCGGAGCGCAAGCCCAATTATTATCTATTAATAATATATATTAATAAATAATAATTGAGTAATAATATATTTTATTAGTTTTTTTATTTCGAAATTATCATTTTTATTTCATATTTAATTTCATGTATTATTTGTAACATGGTTATGTTATAAAACCATGGTGTATGTGTTGTGTTTTATTTCATTTTCATGTTGGGCTGCATGTAGCCCTTTTCCCTTTATTGTAAAGCCTATATAAAGGCATGTACTCCTTTATTTTTCGCTTGTTAATGAATGAAAAGAAAACCAATTTCAAGATTGAAATCCTCCTCCTTCTCCAAGGCAAGTTTTGGCCCCCCTCTATTCCTCTTCTTCTTCTTTGGTCGTCGGCCACCCTCCTCCTCCCCTCTCTCTCGGCCTCCCTTCTCCTCCCTTTCTCCCTTCATCACTTCTTTACATCCTTGCTACCCGAGCCTTACTATCCTCTTCATCCTTCACACAACCGGCCACCTCTCTCCCCCAACCGACCCGAGCCACCTGGTAGCAACCCTAGCCGAGCCATCTCCATCACCAACCTCCAAAGCCGCCACCTAACTCCTCCCTCACAAGACCCGGCCACCACCCAAAACTCCCTCACCCGAGCAGCCCTCATCCTCTTCAAACCCATGCCCCCTCCACCACCACCAAAACCGAGCCCCACCTTCTCCTCTTTCCCTCCACACCAAATCTCTTTCCTAATCCAAAGTATTCTCTACAATATTTCCCCTTATTTACCATATTAAAAATATATCCCCGTCCATAAATTCTCTACCTACCATATTTGAAATATATCATTCCTTAAATATTTCCGATATCCTGCCACCTTTTCTCTCTCCTGCCTTATTGGGAAATATTATGTCCATATTCAGAAGACTTTGTCGGGACTTTCCAAATATAGCGTGATACGAAGAAGGCGACGAATTTCTCTCCCTCCGGCGCGTCTCTAGCGGAGCCATTGAAGAATGATTTTAGTAGAGTGAACCGGATTCATCAAATCCGGTTGGGTAACGAACATTTCCACCTTCATGTGTTTCTCTTCTTTAGATAGATCTTATGGCATTGAAAAATTGCGTGGCTTGTGTAACGCTTGATTTTTTTGTGGTTAATTTATTTTAGTTATTGTCCTGTTTACCTTATTTTTGTTTAAGTTCGTGAGGCATGGCGGCCCTCATTTGTATTTTGTTGGGAGAGAACCACCCTTGCCAGAATCTTTTGTTTTCAGTGGTTTCTCTTTCGGTAGAACACGCTCGATCGAACCGTGTGAGTTCTTTTCGCTTGAGAGTACTTTGGCCTATTGCCTTGGAATTAACTTAAGGGGCTTTGTGAACCCCCCGTAATTGTTAGTTTTGTAATAATATTAATTAAACCGCTGCTACGTTAAATGCTTGAGTGTGATGTGAGAGTTATTCGAGAGCGTCGCGTTTGTTTCGTCGGCCACCAAAACGCTCAAAAGAGCGGGCCTACATCAAACTCCTGAAGTCTTCAAGTCATTTGTCAAACCAATACAGAATGAATTGAATAGTTCTGTGATCAGAATCAAAAGTGATCATGGAACTGAGTTTCAATCTGAATGCATGACAAAGTTTTATGAAGAACTTGGGATTCATCAAGAGTTTTCCTCTCCAAGAACACCCCAGCAAAATTGGATTGCTAAGAGAAAGAATATGACTCTCATAGAAGCTATAAGGACATTACTGAATGACACGTCTCTCCCAGAATATTTCTGGGTTGAGGCAGTAAACACTACTTATCATGTCCTCAATAGGGCTTCTATCACCAAGAGCCATAAAAAGACTCCTGATGAGATATTGAAGGGAAGAAAACCAAACCTTGCATATCTCAGAATTTTTGGGAGCAAATGTTATGTACTCAACAATGGGAAATCTTATTTAACTAAGTTTGGTGCCAAGTCTTATAAAGAGATCTTTGTTGGGTACAGCAATCATAGTAAGGCCTATAGGATCTATAACTTGACAAGGCAAGTTATAGAGGAGTCAGTTAATATAGTGTTTAATTAGTCAAATATGATTAACAATAAGCTATCAAGCTCCTCTCCTAGTCCTACAAGCACAAAAGTGATGATGGATAAGCTGACTATTAAGGAAGCTGAACCTATAGTTCAAGATAAAGATGAAAGTGTG
Organism: Platanthera zijinensis; assembly: GCA_039513925.1. NCBI lineage: Eukaryota > Viridiplantae > Streptophyta > Magnoliopsida > Asparagales > Orchidaceae > Platanthera > Platanthera zijinensis. The sequence goes on from CM077087.1 coordinate 153,879,929, forward strand.
TGCATTCTAGAGGAAGCACAAGGAACACAGGAAGCTGATGATGTTCAATAAGATGGAGACTTTGAAGCACAGAATGTTGAAGGATGATTGCCTCCTATAGCCAGACATTTGAAGGATCATCCAGGCCACTAGATCATTGGTGATGAAAGTCAAGGTGTAGTGATAAGAAGCAGATGTATCATCACAGTAATATACTCTAGTTTCCTGTCACAAGTGGAGCCCAAGAAATTTGAAGGAGCAAATATGGATCAGTTTTGTATTGTAGCTATGCAAGAGAAACTAAACCTGTTTAAGAGGTATAAGGTCTGGAAGCTGGTTCCCAGAACACAAGGACATAATGTCATTAGAACCATGTGGATCTACAGGAACAAACTTGATGAAAATGGCATTATAACCCAGAACAAAGCTAGGTTGGTAGCTCAAGGTTACAAATAAGAAGAAGGTATTGACTTTGATCAAACCTTTGACCCTGTAAAAAAATTAGAAGCCATCAGACTCTTCCTTACATATGCTGCATACCAAGGATTTAGAGTCTACCAAATGGATGTGAATTCAGCCTTTCTGAATGGAGACTTGAAGTAAGAAGTCTATGTTGAACAACCTCAAGGTTTTGTTGTTCCTAACAAATAAAATTTTGTTTATAGACTTAGGAAAGCTTTATATGGTTTGAAACAATCTCCTAGAGCATGGTATGAGACCCTATATAGCTTCCTCATTGAGAACAAATTCTTAATGGGGAAGATAGACAAGACCCTATTTCTAAGGGAATCCAAGGGAAAGATCACCCTAGTCCAGATATATGTTGATGACATTATCTTTGGATCTACTGATGACAACCTTTGTAGAAAGTTTGCCAAACTTATGCAAGGGAAGTTTGAGATGAGCAGTATGGGTGAACTTAAGTTCTTCTTAGGTCTCCAAGTAAAACAAACTAACAATAGATTATCCATATCTTAGTTTAAGTTTACTAGGGAGTTGATTTAAAATTTTGGGATGGAGAATGCCTCCACCATGAAAACTCCCATCAGGTCAACTATATCTTTAGGAAAGGACGAGGCAGGGAAACCTATTGATCAAACTTTGTATAGAGGGATAATTGGTTCCCTTCTATACCTAATTGCTAGTAGGCAAGATATTATGTATGTTACATGTGTCTGTGCTAGATATCAGGCATGCCCTAAAGAATCTCATTACTCTGCTGTTAAGAGGATTTTGATATATCTAAAGGGCACACCAGATCTTGGCCTTTGGTACCCTAAAAATGGGGATTTTGAACTAATAGGCTTTTCATATGCAGACTTTGTAGGCTGTAGAGAAGATAGGAAAAGCACATCAAGCTCCTATCAGTTTCTAGGAAAAAGACTAATGTCATGGAGTAGCAAGAAGTAAAAAAGGTGTTTTTATTTTTACTGCAGAATCAGAATATATAGCTGTAGGGAGCTGTTGTGCACAGTTGCTGTGGATACAACATCAACTTCAGGATTATAACATTCAATTAAGTAGAAGTTCTTTATTTTGTAACTCTACTAGTGCAATCTCTATAGCTAGAAATCTTGTCTCACATAGTAGAACTAAGCACATAGAGATTAGATATCACTTTATAAGAGAGCATGTGGAATGTGAGGATATTAGTCTTGAGTTTGTCTCAATAGATAAGAAAGTGGCTGATATCTTCACCAATCCACTAGATGAAGCAAAGTTCAGTGCCTTCAAGTTTGAGTTGGGTATGTTGAACTTGGTGTAGCTTCAGTTGCTCTTCATGTTATTCTATTGCAGGAACTACATCATCTTGCAGGTTGTGATCACCTGAAAATGGTATCAAGGCTAGAATGTCCAAAATCTTGGTAGAAGATGCTCTTGTTGAGGGGGAGCAAGTTCAGTACCAGTTGATTATCTTTAATCAGAAAAGGGAGAAGATAATTACAGATGGCCAGCTTCTCCCTCTGTCAGAAGAAGTCAAAAGGGGGAGAAGGTGACTAGGTGTCAATGCAGCAAAATAGGGGGAGTGGGTGGTGTTCTCATACAAGGGGAAGAGGTGAACCTTAAAGTAACACAGGGGGAGTAGGTGATGATCACCATACCAGCAGAAAAATGGGAAATGTTGTAACCCTTAACTCTCTTGTATTAATATGTTATTGTATATTGTTGCTGTATATGTTTGTGTATATCATTGACAAAGAATTTTCAAGTGATTTTTAACTTCTTCAAATAGAAGGAGATTGTTGCGTCCATTGATCTCAATGTCCCATCTTTGGGGAGATTGTTGGGTCCATTGATCTCAATATCCCATATTTGTAAGAAGTCAAACAAGTCAATGATATACGCATAGTTGTATTTGATGTATGTTTAAGTTCATGCATGTAGGTTAGTGTATGTCATATTGATTGGACAGGTGGTCCAAGTGACATTGACTGGTGGACTCAAAGGAGCTAACTGGAGAGACATAAAAATTACTAAGTCCATAGGCATTGAGTGAAGCCAGTTCACTCAACACCATACAGCTAATAGCACAGAGTGAAGTCAGGACAGTCAAAGCCCAGCAAGTTACAGTGCAGAAAAATGACTAAGTCCACAGGCGTTGAGTAAAGCTAGTTCACTCAATGCAATATAGCTAACAATGCTGAGAAATGACAGGCAGACAAAGCTTTAAGTGTTGGCAAGGCAGAAAAGTGGCTAAGTCCACAGGCATTGAGTGAAGTCAACTCACTCAATGTCATATAGCCGAAAGCGTTGTGTGAAGCTTAATCTCTCAACACCATGCTGTTTTTGTCAAAGCTAAAGGAAAAGGAGACAGAAAATCGACTAAGTCCAAAATCGTTGAGTGAAGCAAGTTCACTCAATGCCAAGATCAAAAAGCTTTGAGTCAAGTTAATGCAGTCAGCCTAAGAGGAAACGGAGAAATCGGCTAAGTCCAGAAGCGTTGAGTGAATCTAGTTCACTTAACGAACTCAATGCCAGATTTTAGAGGCAAAGGAAGAAAGTGTTGAGTGAGGCCAGCTCACTCAATGCCTTCAAACAAAAGGAGATTTGGCTAAGTATAAAAGCGTTGAGTGAAGCTTATCCACTCAACGCTCTCAATGCCTTCAGACAAAAGGCTATAGAATATTGGCTAAGTATAAAAATGTTGAGTGAAGCCAGTTCACTCAACGCTCTCAATGCCTTCATACAGAGCAAAATTAATCTAAGTCCAGAATCATTGAGTGAAGCTAGTTCACTCAATGCAATAGTTGTAGAAAGAGCTGAAAATTATTCTAAGTTCAGAATCATTGAGTGAAGCCAATTCACTCAACGCTCTCAACGCTAAGGATGTAGAAAGGGCTGAAGACTAAGCTAAGTAAAAAAAATGTTGAGTGAAGCTTATACACTCAATGCTCTCAATACCTGGACAAGCTAAAGAATTGATTAAGTCCAGACTCATTGAGTGAAGCTCATTCACTCAACGCTCTCAACGCTTGGAGTGATTTTGTGAAATTGGCTAAGTCCATAACTAATGACGTCAGCAAAGTCAACAAAATTCTAAAATGATTATGGAAGGTCTACAACTCATCACTAACATCGTCATCAGTATCATTCTGTAAAACTAAGGATATAATCAGTCGTTAAAGAAATGACACGTGTCAATCATCTCGTTGGATGATAGGATTATAAATAGAAGATGAGATTTGTATCGAATTAAGTTTCTAAAAGATCAATTCATTATGAAAAAGGTTGTGCGGGACTTCGTCTTCTTACTCCGCCATTGTTGTAGAGACAAGAGCTTCAATTCAAAAAATCTGAAAGGTTTCTGAGTTAGCTGCAGCAATCAACATCTGATATAACAAGATCAGAGGATTTCTCTAAGGAAGAAGAATCAACCAAGGCCAGCCCTAGTTGAAATTGCTTCAAGATCCAAGTCGATCCGAATTTGAAGATCAATCTCTGGATCTATGAAGAAGAGGTAGAGCAATCTGTGTTCTACAAAATAGGTTAGCTGATAGAAGATCTTTCTTCTCTCTCCTTCATCAATAGAATCAAAATCAAGGTTCTGAGGTACTTCCAGCACAAGTAACAGATTCTTGAAGATTGTTATTCTTATTGCTGTGAAGAAGATAGGGCTGAGATTCTCTCAGCTCAGGAGGCAATTGACTGAGAGATTAATTTCTCTTGAGTCAAAACAACTTTTCTATTCAAATTCTATAGGATCTGTTCAAGATCGGTGTTGTATGCCTAAATTATAAAGGCTGAGTGGTAGGATCCAGTCTTGGATCTGTGTGTGATAGGGCTATTTTTCTCATCCTGTTTTATTAGGCATTTGTGCATGTGGTAGGTGATCAGGTGATTACTAAGTTGTTGGGATGTGTGCCTATGTTGTAAGTCTTTGTGGAGACTATGTGATCCTATGGGATTGTATTGTAATCTTTAAGGAGCCAAGTTATTAGAGAAGTGCCTTGTCTAACATTCAGTTAGAAAGGCGGGAGGGACAGTGGATGTACCCATATACTGGGGAACAACTATAAAATAGTGGTGTGTTGTGCGTGAATGTATTGAAAGCAGAACTAATCAATCACAACAGGGCCTAAATCAGTTAAAAGTCAAAAGAATATAAAAATACCTTTATAACCTATTCACCCCCCTAGGTGATTAGCTACCATTGTATTCAAATACTTTCAGATAGCTAACACCTAGAGGGGGGAGTGAATAGGTTTCTTAGTCTTTTATGACTATCTTTTCTTTTGATGTGTTGTGATTTAGTTATATGTTGCTTTCAAGACAATCACATAAAGCACACATAAGATTTATAGTGGTTCTATAAATTATGGGGACATCCACTTACCCTCCCACCTTTCTAACAGCTTGTTAGACATGGAACTTCTCTATATCTCGGCTCCTAAGAGATTACACCACAGATCCCTCAGGATCTATCAGTCTTCTCTGAGACTTACCTCAGGCACAAAGCCCTACCTCAGATCCAAGACTGGATCCTACAGCTCAGTGATCCAAAGATCACCTACCTCAGACTTGAGCACAAGTCCTACACTCAGGCTTGGAGGATAGACCTACCTTATAGAAAAAGAATCTCCTACATCTCAGGAACAAGTCCCAACCTCAGATCCAAAGATGGATCCTACAACTCAGGTATAAAGGCCATACACTCAGAGAGAATGACACTCCTACCTCAGGCAAGCAGCCCTACCTCAAACACATAGGCCCTACACTCAGATCAACAAATGATCCTACCTCAGAGAATAAATATCCTACTGCTCAGGCCCTCAAGCCCTACATCAGATCCACAACTAGATCCTACTCTCAGCCTTTATAAATTCAGGCTTACAACTCAGATCCAATGGATCCTATAGAAATGAAAGTGTTGGTTGTTGATTTGACTCTAGAGAAATTTCTCTGAGCCTTCTGCTTCCTGAGCTGAGAAAATCTTAGCCCTAACTTAACCTCAACAATAAGAAAGATAATCTTTAAGAAACTACTGCTTGTGCTGGAAGTATCTTGCAGTTAACTGCTTCTTCTTGAACTGAGTGTTGGGTATTGTATCCATAATAACCCGGATTTGAAGAAGGCCTAGTTAAGCTAAGATGAATTGTGACTGTATTTGATGTTGCTTTTGAGTTATGCACTTACAGGTTTTCATTGCTAAGTACACACCAATGTCAGGTTACAGTGGGCCGGGTCAATAAACGCAGGACTATACAATGTAATTCCTCATTATATAGGCCAAAGTGTTGACACACGTGTAATCTCTCTATTGGGGTGTACTTCTATCCCAAGTACAAGAGAAGGTTCAAGAATGGTCAAGTCATAGATTCAGAGAGACAGAAATTCAACTAAGTATAATTCGTCGAGTATGGTTTGGAATACTCGTCGAATTTGTCGTGTATACCTACCCATACTCGTCGAATCAATCTTTTATTCTTAGGGAAAATTCGTTGAAGAATTGAAAAATCTGTTAAGTAAAATTTTTTTAGTATCGTCGTGCATACTCGTTGAATTTGTCGAATGTATCTAACGATACTCGCCAAATTTGTCAAATATGCTAAGTGATACATGCGGAATTCATCGAGTCCAGTCGACCCTACTTCTCTATATTTTTCCAAGTATAATTCGTAGAATATCAAAGTGTTGAGTGCGTTGAGTTAACATAACGATATTCACCGAATGTTGCCTATGGCGTTGAGTGAACTCAAGGCATTGAGTGGGACGGAGTTGAGTGTGTTAAGTCAGTTAACCTATACTCGACAAATTCGTCGAGTATGCCGGGTGATACTCGACAAATTCGTCGAGTATGTCTCTTCGCCATGGCATTGAGTGACCAGCCGACCTGGGATGATTTGGCTAAGTCCTTTTCATTGTATATCAAGATGTATTTGACTAGTATCATTATGATACTCGATGATACTCGACGAGTTTGACTTAGGTTATTTTTCCGATAATTTTCAAAAACCAGTCTGGGGTTCGGTCGGCCATGCACAGTGCTTTTTAGTTTTTGTTTTTGGAAACTTTCTTTATACTGTTGGTAAGAAGATCTCTAAAAATACCTAGGTATATTTTTATTCCATACTAATCGTGTTATTTCTAACATTTGAATCGACAATAAATTTCCAAAATAGGAAATCTTCCGTTTGTCGCAGACACTCTGTACGAATCGTGAAATCTCTCGATCGGCTACCGACTATAGTGCACGATTTGATCTTCATCGACCTCTATGTTTAGATTGTTGTCATCTAAAGATCTATACTCCTACAGATCTAGTCTTTCGAAGATTCAAGTTTCAAGATTCAAGTTCTTCAAAGCTTTTTACTTTTTTAGTTCTCCAAATTTCAAGATCTACCTTTACGAAGAACGTCGGAGCAAAAACTTGTAATCTTTGTTGTATTGTAATATTAATTTACATTTGTAGGAGATTTTTCTTTGAGTTTGTAGATCCGTTTATGGATCGAGTGAGTAGATCCTTTAGTGGATCGAGGTTGTAGATCTAGTTGTGGATTGAGTTGTAGGAGAGGTTGTTCTCCGAGTGGTAGGAGCGTCGTCTCTGAGGTTTAGGAGTTGCGGCTTCGAGATGTAAGATTGTGGAAATCTGAGATTGGTGAAGTAGATGAATCTAGCCCTTCGTGGTAGATAGGCGAGGCGGGAAAGTGGACGTACCCAACTCAGGGAACCACTATAAATCTCTGTGTTTGTGTGCTTGATTTTTAAGTGATTTTTATTCCGCGAAAAGACACAAACATCACCTATTCACCACCCCCTCCCCCCTCTAGGTGATTTAGGTAGACGATAGATACTTTTAATTGGTATCTGAGGGCCATTTTATTCGATAAGGCTAACCCCTTAACAAGATCCCTAATCAAGCATTTATAGAATCCGCGTATTCACCATGTACATAAGTAAAGATATGTCCTCTATAAAGCTACCGGTGTACACGAAGGAAAACTTTCCTATGTGGAAATAAAGAGTAAGGTTATTCATGGAAGTTGTTGATCCCAGGATATTCCAGATTGTGGAAGAATGACCGCATATTCCTACACAAGCCTCGGCTCTGAATCCGGCCATCATGATTCCCAAGAAGATGATGGATCTCACGAAGGATGAAATTTCTCTAGTCTCCCTGGACAAGAAGGCAAAGAATATTATAGCAAGCGCAGTGGACAACTTAATGCTTCAAAACTTATTCCACTGCCAATCTACCAAGGATATGTAGGACTGACTTATTGTACTCATGGAAGGTACAGAAGAATTTCGTGATGATCGCGGATCTTTACTGAATCAGGAATACGAAGCATTCAAGCAAGGATCAAATGACAGTATTACTGACAGCTTCGAGAAGTTCTTTAAGATAATAAACAGCCTCAGGAACTATGGTCAAAAATTCATTAATGATGAGCTGAACAAAAATTTCTGAGATCCCTGACAAAGTACTGGGATACCAAAGTTGTTGTCATTAGGGAGTTCGGGAAACTATCTGAGATAAACCCCCAGAAACTGTTCGGGAAGTTTCTCACCTATGAGCTTCAAATGAACACTAGAAAGAAGGAGGAGCAAAATAGTAGAACTTCAAGCAAAGACAAGTCAGTTGATTTGAAGGCCGAAGGTTCTAGAAAATATAGAGTCGTATCACCCATAAGTACATGAGCTCCAGATACTCCTGAAGACTCCGAGCCAAGCACGTCAGGCTTCGAGTTATCTGATGGAGACTTCTCCCTCATTTCTAAACAGTTCAATAAACTGCTGAGCAAGAGGAGATAAATGAAAAATCAGTCATCCTCTTCTGATTTCAAGAGATCACATCGTGATGGTGATCAAACGAAGAAAAGCTAAAACAAGGAGGATAGGAATAAATCAAAACCGAACAAAAAGTTTTCCTCTAACATTGTTAGCTACTGTTATAATAATTCAGGTCACATAATTATGGAGTGCCTGTATAAGAAGAAGGAATACTCCAAGAGAGAGGAGAAGAAATCATTCAAGGGCAAGAGAAAAGAAGAAAAGAGCTTCATTGCCAATAAGTCCAAGACTATTAGCGATAGTGACTCAAGTGAGTCGAGCTCAGGGAATGAGGAAGCCTACTTCAGGCTTATGGCTCAATCCGATGAGTAAGTTGGTGACTCAGAGTATCATGGGAAGGTAAACTCGCACACTATACTCTCGGAATCAGAAATGTCCACTAATGGTCACGAAGGCTATTCTTCTGAAGAGGGCGAGTCTGAGTTAATGGTTCAACATGAGAATCTTTTGAAGGCTTTTGACAAATGCCAAAAGGTAGTCAAAAAGCAAGCAAAAGAAATTGCTTCTCTCAAGGCAGTAAAATCAATCATGAGGGAGGAAATTGCAGAATTGACTCCTCTCAGAAGTGAAATCCACTCCTTGCAAGAGGAACTGAAAAGCTAAGCTGAAATATTAATATAGAAAGAGAAATATCTTGATGAGCTGGAATAAAAGCTCTTGGTGGAGAGAAAACTCGTTGAGAGTTATTCCAAGCCTAAGACTATTCTCCCTCTCATTGATGAGTTCTTAGCTCCAAAGAAGGGTAGTGGTCTTGTCCATATAGCTGGAAAGGGTAAGGATGCCAATAAAGCCATTGCTAAAGAAAAGGGGAAGGCACCCATAGGTTAACCCTCGTTTAGTAAGGTAATCTTCCTGACGAACAAGTTTGACCTTGAGTCATCCTATGGTCATCTGGCTAGGCCTACTTATATAGAGCCCAAGAAGAGATACCAGGGATAGACCCGTCCCCGAGACTATGGTTCCAGTGTTTTTAAAGCACGTTATGAAGAGATAAAACTCAAGAGTAATGGTCCTTATATTCATGGACATAACCATAAGATGGCACCAAAAGCCAAAAATGTTGCACCTAAGGAAAAAGAGATCGAGAATCCATGTCTATGCTGCAATCAGGAGGCCTCCACCTCTAAGTATGTTGCCCCTGCTAGACCTCAAATTCAAAAGGTAAAGCAGGAGTATAAGAGAAGGTACAACAGGTTTGACTGTTATTGTTGCAGCAAAATTGGTCATTTTGGCGGAGATTGTTGGTATAACCTGCTAATTTTGTAACTCCACAAGTTAACCATGTGAGGCCGACAACTCGCAGAGTTAATGTTCCTAGTGGTGTAAAGCTGACCAGGAACCAAGGACCCAAATATGTTTGGGTTCCTAAGGTAAAGTGATTTGTCATTGTAGGTATGTCCAAAGGCCAACAAAAATCCTATCTGGTATTTAGACAGCGGATGCATGACCGAGACAAGAAGCATGTTGCTTGATTTCACCCCAATCAAAGATAGACCTAAAGTCATCTTTGTAGGGTCAGACCGGGGAACTACAAAAGGTTATGGTATAATTTCCAACGGCGTAGTCTCTTTCACAGACGTAGCTTATGTTGAAGGATTACACCATAATCTTATAAGCATAAGTCAGTTATGTGACAAAGGCTATATCGTTGAGTTCTGTAAGGACAAGTGTTTGATAAAATTGCCTGTAAATTTGAAGACGGTCTTAACAGGCACTCGGAGCAGAAATTTTTTTTGTTTAAATTTCCTTTTCTTAGACAACTCTACCCCAGTGTGTTTTATGGCTAAAAGTAGTGCGTCTCTTTGTGACCAATGACACAAGAGATTAGCACATATTAATTTTAAAACTATAAACTTGTTATTTTCTCACAACTTAGTGCGCGATGCCCCCAGCATTAAGTTCCTTAAAGAGAGCCCATGTCACTCATGCCAAATGGGTAAGCAGACAAGGGCTACCTTCAAGGGTATTGCTGAAAAGGATTCATCATGAAGCTTATACTTGCTTCATATGGACTTATTCGATCCTATGCCTATTCACAGCTTAGGAGGTATGGTCTATATGTTAGTAATTGTTGATGACTACTTGCGGTTCACTTTGGTGCTCTTACTAAAACACAAGTCAGACACCTTTGATTCTTTCACTAATTTTGTCCGGCAAATTCAGAATGAATTGAACTGCTCAGTGATCAAAATCAGAAATGACCACATAACAGAATTTGAGTCTGGTGCTATGACAAAATTTTGTGGAAGTCAAGGAATCTTTCATGAGTTTTCCTCCCCATGTCTTCTACAGCAAAATGGAGTTGCGGAGAGAAGGAATAGAACCATAATTGAAGCATGTACAACTATGTTGAACGACGCTTCACTTCCATAGTACTTCTAGGCTGAAGAAGTCAACACAGTGTGTCACGTGAAAAACAGAGCACTTATCAACAAAATCTATCGTAAGACCCCCTATGAGCTATTGAAGGGCAGAAAACCGAATGTGTCCTATTTTAGAATCTTTGGAAGTAAATGCTTCGTACTTAACAATGACAAGTATTACCGCACAAAGTTTAGTGAAAAATATTTTGAAGGTATTTTCATAGGCTATAGTAGCCATAGTAAGGCATATAGGATTTTTAATAAGAAAACTCTAGTGGTAGAAGAGTCAAAAAATGTTGTATTTGATGAGACAAACCTGCTCCGAAGCAGCTCATCCAGTGTTATTGGTGCAGATGCAGGTACCAGGTTTAAGGAGCTAAGCTTAGATGAAGCTATCATGGAAGAAGCTCCAAGCTTAGTCAAGCTCGTCGATCCAGGCTTGGTGGATGAAGAACCCCAGAGGAAGAATTTCCTCAACCCCCAGAGGATGCACCGGACGTTGCAGAGCCTGCTGGAGGAAGAGCAAGAAATCTAGGGTTCAGACACCTAAGAGATCACCTAACTGATCAGATAATTGGAGAGTCAGGCGATGGTGTGAGAACCAGAAGAGGTACTGCTAATGAAATTTTGCATCTTAGTTTTCTATTTCAGGTTGAGTCGAATAAGTTCGAAGAGGCAAACATAGATGCTTCTTGGATTTTGGCAAAATAAGAGGAGCTCAATCAGTTTGAACATTGCAAAATCTGGGAGTTGGTACCCACGCCCAAGGGACAGAACGTGATTGGCACCAAATGGATATTCAGAAAAAAGCTAAATGAACACAGAGTAATCATCAAGAACAAAGCCAGACTTGTAGTACAAGGATACAGACAAGAAGAAGGGATCGACTTCGACCAGACCTTTTCTCCAATGACTAGGCTCAAGCGATCAGGTTGTTTCTTGCGTATGTTGCCCTCAAAGGCTTCACCGTCTACTAAATGGACGTGAAGTCAGCATTCCTCAACGGGAATCTGAAAGAGGAAGTATACATAGCGCAATGCCTAGGTTTTGTTAATTCTAATTTCCCTGATTATGTTTACTTTTTAAATAAAGCCCTATATGGGCAGAAACAAGCTCCAAGAGCTTGGTATGAGACGTTATCTAGCTTTCTTCTTGAGAATAAGTTCACAAGAGGAAAGATAGACAAGACATTATTTCTTAGGGAAGTAAAATGCAAGATTATGCTAGTGCAGATTTATGTCGATGACAATATATTTGGCTCCATAAGACAACTTTTGCAAGAAATTCTCCGAACTTATGCAAGGGAAGTTTGAAATGAGCAGTATGGGAGAGCTGAAGTATTTCTTAGGACTTCAGGTGAAATAATCTGAAGATGGAATTTTCATCTCTCAGACGAAGTTCACCAAGGAGCTTCTTAAGAAATTCACAATGGAGAATGCAACCTCTATGAGGACTCCAATGGGTTCAACTGTGTCTCTGGACAAGGATGAGAAAGGGAAACCTTTTGATGAAACCAAGTACAGAAGCATAATTGGATCCTTTCTCTACCTCACTGTCAGTAGACTAGATATAATGTTTTTAACATGGGTCTGCGCTAGATTTCAGGCGAACTCAAGGGAATCTCATTACGTCGCTGCAAAGCAAATTTTAAGATACCTTAAGGGTACACCCAATCATGGCTTATTGTACCCGAGAAATAATGATGTCGAGCTAATTTGTTTTTTAGATGTCGATTTTGTAGGAAGTAAGGATGACAGGAAAAGCACTTCTGGGACGTGTTAATTTCTCGAAAGACGGCTTATCTCATGGAGTAGTAAGAAGTAGAATTGTGTGGCAACTTCTACTGCCGAGTCAGAGTATATCTCTGAGGGTAGTTATTGCGTACAGCTTCTATGGATCAGAAATCAACTAGAAGACTACAACCTCAAGTTCAAGGAAATTCCTATGTATTGTGACTCATCCAGATCAATTGCGATCACACATAATCTAATCTCTCACAGTTGGACAAAACATATCGAGGTGCGATATCACTTCATCTGGGACCATGTGGAGAACAAGGACATAGCCCTCAGCTATGTCCCCACGGATAAGGAGATTGCGGATATTTTTATAAAGCCGCTGGACGAGGTTAAGTTCTCGTTTTTTCAAAATGAAACTAGGCATGCTGAACATAGACTCTTGAAGAAGGACTGACTCAGGAACTACTCCAGAAAGGAAGAAGATTTTTCAAGGAAAATTCGGCAAATATCGGACAGCAAACTTGCCGATTCATTGGATATCAATGGATACTCGCCGAATCAAACTCAGCTTCCAGGGAATTTCACCGAATTCAACTTATGCAATTTTCTATCTTACTATATTGGATTAGAAAAACCGTCGAAAATGAGGTACGCGCCTTCTAGGTCGATTTGAAGATTTTAAAATAGTCTAGGGGCAACTGCACAGTCAATTTCGACGAAACCCTCAGCCAACTAGCCGAATCAGAAATAGCAATTGTTCAGCTCCCGTGCAACTAGATCTTCTTCTGAAAGAGAAGGGATAGATACTACTCTAGAGGGGGGGTGAATAGAGTAATCAAAAATTGCACTAGCAAAGTTGACTTTCTACTCAACTCCCTTGGAGTTAAATGCGGAATGAAAGTTATAGATATTTGAGATTAAACCTTAGAGCCTAACACAAGTGTTGTGCACAAAGAGGCGCCAACTGTAATTACAATTAAGGCTAGGAAACCTAAAGAGCAACTAGCAAACCTAGTTAAGATCTAATCACAGCCACAATGCAAGTAATTAAATAAAGCAATCCAGACGACACAAGGAATTTATAGTGGTTCCCCAAACAACTTGGGTACGTCCACTCTTCTACCAATAAGGTAGGAATCCACTCAGGTTTTTGATCAGGTGCCCTGCCACCAACATGATCTGCTTCAGGTAGATCAAGAAACCCTTTAGACTTTTGATCAGGTGTCTAAAAACCAACACAGGTTTTTGATCAGGTGCCTTGCCACCAAGGGATACTTTTGAAGGGAGTAATAACCCTATACAGGAGGGGGAAAGGAGGTTAAGGTGTCTTCTCTATTTTACAATAGATTAGAGACGCACAATAACTTGCACTGAGCTAGATAGCTCTAAAAGAATCAAGGCTCCCCCTGGCTCAAAGAACGTCCAGGTGAAGTCTTGCTTCAGTGCAGAAACACTTCAGTAAATACTGAAGGAAGAACTACAAGAAGATATAAAATAAGAAATGAAAATCTTCTAGCAGCTATCTTCTTCTTCTTCTTCTTCAAAAGATCTCTGAGTCAGAACTTCCTGGAAACAGGAGAACTCGGGTTGAAGAAGAGCAGAAGAGTTAACACTTCTCAGTTGAGTGAAGATTGCTGAGAGCAGTAAACTTGATCTTGTTGTAAGCTTGTTGAATGAATTTTTATCTGAGAACTAGTTTTCTGCTATGTGGACTAGTTGATTTCTTCTTCAAAGAAGTCTTTATATAGCAGCAGCAGCAACGGCTCTTAACTGAGTTTGAATCTTGTCTTTTACTAACCTCTACAAGCTGGGCTGCAAAAAGCATAAAGCAAAACAAAATACTGCAGGCGGATATCCTATAAAAGGATAAAGCTTTCTAAGAAGCTGCAAATTACTCTGATGAAATAATATAAGAGAAAGTCACATCAGAAATGACTCTTTACAGCCAAGGAAGACTTTTTGAGTCTAACGGCTATAAAGGACAGCCTGGCAGAAATCATATCTCAGCTATAAGACAAACAACTTTATCAGAAAAGATTAGCTCATGCATAAAGAATAGAATAGATATTGCATGGAAGTGTTATCACAATTTACACAGATAATCTTTTATAAAATATGCCAAAATAATTATGAAATTAGTCACATCACAGAAGACGACAAAACTATTTAACACATGCAGCAAAATGTCGAACGACCCTCGGAGATCGTCGACCGACGCACTGAGATCGTCGACCTATCGGACAGATAGTCGAACGATCCAGATAGTCGAACTATCAAAGAAGATAGTCGAACTACCTCGGCAGATAGTCGACCTATCAGAACAGATAGTCGATCTATCAGATAGTCGATCTATCCGGACAGATAGTCGAACTACCAAACAAAAACAGATAGTCGACCTATCAAGCAGATAGTCGACCTATCACAGAAAACAGATAGTCCACCTATCAACAGATAGTCGACCTATCAAAACAAAATAGATAGTCGACCTATCAACAGATAGTCGAACTATCAGATAGTTCAACTATCCAAGCAGATAGTCGAACTATCGAAGCAACACAGATAGTCGACCTATCAACAGATAGTCGAGCTATCAGATAGTTGAACTATCAGGATTGATAGTCGAACTACCAAAGCAAGCAGATAGTCGACCTATCAACAGATAGTCGAGCTATCAGATAGTTGAACTATCAGAACAGATAGTCGAACTATCAGAGCAAACAGATAGTCGACCTATCAACAGATAGTCGAGCTATCAGATAGTTGAACTATCAGAACAGATAGTCGAACTATCAAAGCAAACAGATAGTCGACCTATCAACAGATAGTCGAGCTATCAACGCAGACAGAACGTCGACCAACTGATAGATGATCGTCGATCAGCCGATAGACGATAGTCGAGCTACGTTCGACTATAGTCGAACGAAAAACTACTTAACCAAATATTCATCTGGAAAAGCAATTCTACACAACTAGGAAATCTAAACTATCAACTAACCTTTGACCATAGATAAATCTTGGGTCAAGAGACAGAAAGAGAGGACTGAACTCAAATCAAAACCTAGGGTTCCAACAATCTCCCCCTATTTGAGTTAAGACTCTCAACAATTAAAGCATACAAACCTAATTACTGAAAGTAAAATAAAATGCATAAAGGAAAATAACTAAGCAGATATCATCAAAAAATTAACTGTCAATCAATGAATAATTAAGGTGCTTTAGAGTTAGATTCAGGATTAGAAGAACTAGAAACAAAAGTAATCTTTCTTGTAGGATCTAGAGCTTCTTTTTTCGATAGCTTCAAATCTTGTTCTCCAATAATTTTCAGTTCTATTGTCCTTGGGACCACTGCCTCTGGATGCTTTTCCATATATTTTGAAGGATCAAACATCTCAGGTCTGACCTGGAATTTTTCGAGCTCCTTCTTTCTGAATTTAGACATTGTGGTTAATCCGGCAGTGTCCTTTCCTTCAGCTTTTGCTTTCCTTATCTGCGCTGCTCCAACCAGTTCAAGAAAACGAGCCATCCTAAAGTTAGGATCAAGCTCTGGGCTTTCATAAACAATCTCAGAAGAAGTGTCAACTGGTTCTTTATCTTGATTAACTAAATAACAAGAGAGAGCAGACTTAGCAAAGTTTTTGCTAGAATTTTCAGATAAAATAAAACACTTACCTTTTGGAACATCTTTCTCAGTATGAACTAGCTTTGGAGATGAAGCTTTTTTCTTTGGAGAAGGAGGAGGGGAAAAGGTTGGTCTTTGATATACTACCTCCTTAACTTGTTCTTTAACAGTATCAGTTCTTTGATAGCCAGTTTGGCTTTTACCTTGGAATCCTTGCGAACTTCTCCTTTAAGCAGGTTGAGATGGATTTGATCTTTCAGATTGAGAGGAAGATTTAGAAGATAAATTTCCTGAGGCTCCTGCACCGGGAGGTGGAGGAGGAGGACCTCTAGGAGCTGGAAGTCTTTTGACTTTGGATCAATCCCTTTCAGTATATAATATGGTGTATCATTGTCTGGATTAGCAGGAGGAGGAGCAACAACTTTTCTTTTCTTCTTAGCAATTCTTTTTCTCTTAGTCTCAGCAGACTCATCAGAGTCGATCTCATCTTCAGAATTTGAAGAGATAGGCATATCATATGGGTCAATAGCCTCTTTTATAGCTCTTTCTTTTTACTTTAAAGCAGCTCTTTCTCGTTCTTCTTCTATGGCATCCTGTTCCAATAGAGCATCTAAGTCCAAGCCTGGGGAATCATCCCATACAGTAGATTTTTCAGTCTGGGCATCTGCATCTGATTCTTGAATCTCAGAAACTGTCAAAGTGACCAGTTCTGCTTGAACTTTAGGCTGAGCAACTTCAGAAATTTGAGCACTTGATTCTGGTTGTACTTCTGGAGCAGATGGGATAACAGACTCTTGAACTTCTAGAATTTCTTCCAATTTATCTGTAGTTTTATGAATAAAATTGTTCTAAATGACATCTAATCATGCCTTCCAGATATTCCCAAACTAGCATATCAGTTAACAAGTCTAAAAAACAAGTAAAGGGAATACCTTCAGAATCGACCACAGCATGTCCTAACTCCCACAATTCATCTAGAAAGGAGTTGATGATTCCTTCTAGGTATAGGGCAACCAAGGGAGTAGAACTCTCTTCTAAACAAGCTTTAACAATAAATTCAGACTTTAAAACTGCATCAGAAATTTCCTGTTCAGATAGAGGAGGAGGAGGAGCTGAATCTTCTGTTGCTTTCTCTATTACTGCAAGATGAACTGCTGGAGGAGAGGCCAAGGGCTGCTCAGAGACGTCTTCATCAAGCATCTCCCCCTGCCTGATTTCAGTAGAAACTAAAACCAGGCCCCTAGAAGAAGAGGGCTCAGCAGACTTAGAGAGTTTCTGAATAGCAGCAGTTAGAGATGAGATAGAAGAAGCAAGGGGAGCAATTGCCTCATCAATCATAATTTTGATTGAGGGGGTAATTAACTCCACAATGCTAGATATAAATGCAGGAGTAATTTCAAAAGAAGATGATGATGATGGAGGAATTTCAGAGGGTGGAAGAGCAGCAGTGATGGTATGTGCAAGATGAGCTGGAGAGTGAGCTGGAGATGGAGCTGGAGATGGAGCTGGAGAATGATGTGAAGATACATGGGTGGATGCAGGGTGATCAAGATGATCTGAAGAGGGAATTGGTGACTGAGGAGGAGAGGGAATCTCAGATACCAACAAATCAAAACTGGGTTGTCATATCCCAGTAAGATGAGAAGGTAGAGGAGAAGCTGGAGGAGAAGCAGAATGTCGTACTTCAATTGAAGTTGAAGGAACTTCAACTGAAGTAGACGGCAAAATTGATGAAGAAGATGGAAGAGATAAATTTGCTGAGCCATCTGCTAGAAGGGGGGAGTGACTGCGACAGTCCTGGTGCTCTCAGAAGTAACTGGAGCAACCCCTGCAGGAGCGGGCTTCAGGAAGGTCCTTTTCCATTTGGCGAATAGCGATGGATCCATCTTCTTGCTTGCGTTGATGGAGGTGGCGGCTGACACAAGCAGGTGAGGGTATTTCTCCTTCAGAAAAATTCCAACTACCCTTCCTAGGGTAACCTCTTTCTTTCCATTCTTTTTCCTTATTAAATCAAACATAATGTCAACCCAATTTATCTGCTTCTTATTAACAATTGCACACATTAGTGCAAATTGTTGCCTTGTAATATTATCGTGGGCTGAGTGCTTTCCCAGTAGCACTTTTCCAACAATTTCCGCAAAAAACTTGATCTTGAACGGGAAATTCACCTTGAGCAGCTTGGAGGGAATGCCTTCGGCATGTCCCAGCTCAGTTAACATCCTTCCGAATTCAGGAGCATCTTGCTCATACTCTTCTTCACCATTAATTAATCCAAAAATTTCAGTCAGAATAGCAGGAGTCAATATTACCTCTTCTCCGCTAATTGTTCCAGTCATCGAATCATCAGTAGAAGATGAAGTGAAAGCCCATTCCTTGATTTCTTGAGTGTTTATCTTTATTCTGTAAGACATAAGTTTCTCTAATCCTTGATCTCTGCACAGATTCAGAATCTCCACTATCCCTGGTTCGCAACAGCTGAAGGCGTCGAAATCAACGCTGAAACCGGCATCAAACTTTATTACTGCAAGAAGCGCTGGAGCAATCGCCATCGAAAACGCTGTAGAAGTCGAGAGAGAGACGGCGAGGACGGAGCGCAAGACAGAGAGCAAGACAAAGAGCAAGCGGGAAGACAGAATGCGAAAAGACGCTTTCCGTCGATGATAAGAGCAACTATCTTTTAACCTAAGTCGACCATCGGCTTTATATTAAAATGGCGATCGTCGATCTATTTAAAAGATACTAGAGACGATGGTCGAACGGTCGTTCGACGATCGGTCCTGAAGCAGAGTAGTCGATCAATCGTTCGACTATTTCTGTCTTCATAAACAGCAAGCTGTCGTCAACCATAGATCGACGATAAGCTCAACCTGTTCGACGATCTTCGAACGCCGGTCGACGATCTTCAAGCAGATAAGCCATCATCAACCATAGGTCGACGATAGGCTTGCTCCGCTCGACTATCGTCGAACGTCGTTCGACTATCTTCGAATAGATTTCAATAAGGCAGACGTCACACTTAGTCTCGTCCATTAATCATGCCTAGTTGAACTAAAAAGAACAGATGCTTCTATTCATCTAAGGGCTTGGTGAATATATCACCTCTCTGAAGGTCTGTGGATATGAACTCAAGGCTGATCTTGTTCTTTTCCACACAATCTCTCAGGAAATGGTGGCTAATCTCAATGTGCTTCGTTCTAGAATGGTGCACTGGATTTTATGCAATGGAGATAGCACTAGTACTGTCACACATGATTTTAGTGTTCTTGTGTGAGTACCCATAATCCAAAAGCTGATTTTGTATCCACAAGATCTGTGAACAACAACTAGCAGCTGCTATATATTCAGCTTCTGCAGTTGAAGTTGATACAGAGGCCTGCTTCTTACAGAACCAAGAGACCAATCTCTCTCCCAGGAACTGACAAGTTCCTGAGGTACTTTTCCTGTCAACTCGACAACCAGCATAATCAGAATCAGAATATCCAATTAATTCAAATTCTGACTCAGCTGGGTACCAAAGTCCTAGATTTGGACATCCCTTCAGGTATCTCAAGATTCTCTTGAGAAGAATCAGATGAGATTCCTTGGGGTTGACCTGGAATCTAGCACAAAGGCATGTAGCAAACATTATGTCTGGCCTACTTGCAGTTAAATACAATAGGGAACCAACAATGGCCCTATAATTCTTTTGATCAACAGGCTTTCCCTGATCATCAGAATCTATAACTACATTAGTAGCCATTGGTGTATGCATTGCTGAAGCATCTGCCATCCCAAACTTCGTTACCAATTCCTTGGCATATTTGGATTGGGAGATGGAGATGTCATCAGCATCTTGCTTTACTTGGAGACCAAGAAAGTAAGACAGCTCACCCATACTACTCATCTCAAACTTGGAATGCATTAAGTTAGAAAACTTTTTGCACAGTTTGGGATCAGTGGAACCAAAAATAATGTCATCCACATACACTTGAACTAACAGGATTGTGTCCTTGTGGTGCTTGACGAAGAGGGTTCTATCAACTACTCCCCTAGTAAAGTTGTGCTCTAACAGGAAACTAGCTAAAGTCTCATACCAGACTCTGGGAGCTTGCTTTAGTCCATAAAGAGCTTTCTGCAACTTGAATACATGTGTGGGCTGAGTTGAAGAAACAAAACCAGGTGGCTGTTCAACAAACACCTCTTCCTTTAGCTCACCATTAAGAAAAGCACTTTTGACATCCATTTGAAAAAATTTAAACTTCATGTAGGCTGCATAGGCTAAGAAGATCCTTATTGCCTCTAGCCTTGCAACAGGAGCAAAGGTTTGGTCATAATCTATACCTTCCTCCTGTCTGTAGCCCTGAGCTACAAACCTAGCTTTATTCCTTACAATGATGCCATTTGCATCCAACTTGTTTCTATACACCCACTTGGTGCCTATGATCAGTTGGCCTTTAGGTCTTGGAACCAAAGTCCATACTTTACATCTCTCAAACTGATTGAGTTCCTCTTGCATAGCAATGATCCAATGGGGATCTAGCTCAGTATCTTTGATGGTGAGGGGCTCAATCTGTGAGAGGAAACAAGCATGCATCACATCCTGTCTTAATTGATGTCTTGTTTGAACACCAGCTGATATGTCTCCTATCACTTGAGATGTAGGGTGATCTCTAAGTGTGACAATGTCAGCAGGTGGGATGTGATCTTCAGCAATAGTTGGGATTAATTCCTCAAGAGGAATTTGATCTACTATTGGTGGAACAACAACAACTTCTACAATGTCTTCATCACTATCTGATTCAGTGATATGAAGAGTTGAGAGATGGAGGATATCTTGAGTGACATCTTTGGAAGAATCTTGTACCTATAATGAACTTGAGGAAGGGGAAGTTTCCTTCTCCTTGTAAAACATTTGGGATTCATCAAAGGACATATGAACAGACTCTTCAATTTTAGAAGATGATTTATTAAATACCCTATAAGCTTTGCTTACTTGGGAATATCCAAGAAAAATTCCCATTGAAGCCTTTGCTTCAAATTTTCTAAGGTATTCTTTATTGTTATTATGAATATAAACAACACAGCCAAAAACTCTAAAATAATTTATTTTAGGTTTCTTTCCTTTAAGTAACTCATAAGGAGTTTTACACTTAAGCTTGTGTATCAGACTTCTATTCAAGACATAGTTGGCTGTACTAACAGCTTCTGCCCAATAGGAAAGAGGCATATTAGCATCTGCCAACAATGTGCTAGCAGCTTCAATTAGTGTTCTGTTCTTCCTTTCAACTACCCCATTTTGTTGGGGAGTTCTAGGAGCTGAGAAACTATGTTTGATACCTTCTCTCTCACAGAATTCTTGCATGAGAAGAGAGTCAAACTCAGTACCATGATCACTTCTGATCAAGGCCACATGAGTAGAGTACTCAGTCTGCACACATAATAGAAAGTCTGTAAGGGCTTTGAAGTTATCAGCCTTAGTTCTCAAAAAGAACACCCAAGTGAACCTGGAGAAGTCATCTACAATGACTAGGGTGTAATACTTCCCTCCTAAACTCTGTAACATTTATTGGGCCAAATAGGTCCAAATGTAATAAATATAGGATTCTAGGAGAATCACTTTTATTTACTGATTTAAAAGAGTTCTTAGTTTGCTTACCTAGTTGACAAGCCTTGCATAGGCTCTCCTTCTTGTAGGGGCAAGAAGGTAAACCTCTAACAAGGTTGTGTTTAGATAACCTAGATATATTCTTGAGGTTAACATGGCTAAGCCTTTTATGCCATAGAGTATTATTATTAGTTACTTCATTAAACAGGAAGATTTCAGAATCAGTTGAATTAAAATCTACTAAATAAATGTTACCTTGTCTAATGCCTACCAATACAACACTATTATTTAAAGTAATATTACAAAGAGAGTTAGAGAATGATACCTGGTATCCAGCATCACATAACTGACTTACTGAAATTAGATTGTGCTTCAGTCCAGTCACATAAGCAACTCTCTTGAATGTAACAGCTCCAATTGTCATCCTGCCATAACCTTCAGTTTGACCACAGCTTGAATCTCCAAAGATTACCTTTGGGCCAAGCTTTGCTTTGAACTTTGACAGATGTTCTTTATTTCCTGTCATGTGCTTGGAGCAACCACTATCCAAATACTACTTATTTTGAGTGATAGGATAGGTCTTCACTTGCAAATAAATCAATTTAAACATTGTGGAGCCAGGTAACCTTGGGTCCCTTGTTTTTCACATAAGAAAAACTGGAAATAAATGAATAAGCAGGCTGAGGGTGATAACCTAATGGGTAAGATCTCCTAGGTGGGATTCTCCATGCAGATGTTGGGTCAATGAACCTAGGGTTTCTATTCATATTCGGGTTTCTAAAGTTCTGGGTGTAATTTTGAAATTCATATTGGAAACGTCGACCAGCGTTCGACGATGGCTGCTCAGATCGTCGATCTCCATTCGACCACTGAGCTTGCGATCGTCGATCGACATTCGACGATAGATGCTCAGATCGTCGAGCTTCGTTCGACCACTGAGCCTGAGATCGTCGAGCAGCGTTCAACGTTTTTTGTAATTCCTTAAATTTCTATTTTCTTTTCTCTCTTTTAGCTTTATTTAAAGCTCTGTTTACTTGATTAACTTGCTCAGTGTTCTTTATCCCATCAGCTGAGATAAAATTCACTGGAGTTGAAAGATGGTTTTTAAGAATGATTGGGGGTTCACTAGAAGAAGCTCCTAAGCCTAATTTGTTATTGCTTGTCCTAGTGTTAGACATGCTGGTTATTTCAAGCAACTAAAGGCTTCTACCATTTAGAGACTCTTCTAACCTTTTGGATTTAGCTAACTCATTCTTAAGAAATTTAATTTCTTCACTGGAATTAGTGAGATCTTCCTTTAACTTGATGTTTTCAATAGATATGATTTCTGATTCACCTAGCCTATGTCTAAGTTCTTTAATCTCTTTTTCAGAACTAATTAAATCTAAACATAAAGATTTAAATTCTAATCTAAATTCTGCAGAAGTGAAATCATAAGAAGATAGTACCTCATCTTCTGTTGGCATCTCTTCATCAGAATCTAAATTCTCTGCAGCTGAGTGATTGTTGCAGGCATCAATTGCCATCAGGCAAACTTCCTTTGCCTTCTTTTCTTCTTCATCCTCACTGGAGCTTGAGGAAGAGGATTCCTCATCAGAATCGCTCCAGGTTTCAGCAACAAAGCCTCTCTCCTTCTTTTTGTTCTTATAGGAGGATGGCTTGGAGTGCTTCCTGTGCTGATCCTTGTCTTTCCTTTTATCTTTGTTCTTTTCCTCTGGACAATCTGGAAGGATATGTCTAGGCTTCCTGCAACTATAGCAGATTATTTCTTTAGAAGGGGTGCGATCATACCTTGGTTTATCTTCATACTTTGAAGATTTCTTTCTGAATTCCTTCCTTCCCATCTTGAGAAACCTTTTGGCAAATAATGCCATTAGTTCCTCATTGGACTGGCTGCCTTCAGAAGTGTCAGCAGCTTTAAGAGCAAGGGTTTGCTCTTTTCTTGTAGGAGTTGGGGTCTTTGCTTCAGCTTCAGCTTCCCTGGACTTCAGCACTTGCTCAAAAGACTTGAGCTTGCCGAGAAGGGCTTCTGTTGAGATTTCATTTGTGCTTCTGGCCTCCTTGATAGGCCAGATCCTTAGATCCCATGTGCTAGGGAAGCACATAAGAATCTTATCATTGACCTCTGTCAATGAAATGTCCTTGTCAAGGGTCCTCAGCTCATTGATGATTGAGCTGAGCCTTGTGTACATAGCTTCAACTGATTCAACATCAGTTTTCTTGAAATTCTCATATTGTGAGATAAGGTTGGACCTCCTGTCCTTCCTTTCATCAGCTGAACCAGCTACAATCTGGTTCAGTGTATCCCACATAGCTTTTGCTGAGGAGCAGTCAGCAACCTTCTGGAATACTTCATCAGACATTGTCTGAGCCAGAATGTTCATTGCCTTGGCATCTGCTATCTTTGCCTTTTTGTACTCATCATTGTAGTCTAGAGGAGGCACTGCACTCATATCAGATGATGATGAGGCAGTAGCAGCAGCAGGTGCTCTTGGTGGTCCTGTCAAAATAGAAGCAAAAATACTTTCATCAATAGAATTCATATATAATTTGATCCTTGCCTTCCAGATGCCAAACTTAACTAAGTTGCATGCTGGAGGTCTGGTGCTAAAATAATCCTTGGACTGGGCCATGATAGTGAAAGTGAATATCTATAAACTTTGGTATCTATCAGGATCTTGTGACTTAGGTGTTAGCCTATTTAGTCAGTCAACCTCGCTTTGATACCAATTAAAAGAGAAGGGATAGATACTACTCTAGAGGGGGGTGAATAGAGTAATCAAAAATTGCACTAGCAAAGTTGACTTTCTACTCAACTCCCTTGGAGTTAAATGCGGAATGAAAGTTATAGATATTTGAGATTAAACCTTAGAGCCTAACACAAGTGTTGTGCACAAAGAGGCAGCCAACTATAATTACAGTTAAGGCTAGGAAACCTAAACAGCAACTAGCAAACCTAGTTAAGATCTAATCACAGCCACAATGCAAGTAATTAAATAAAGCAATCCAGACGACACAAGGAATTTATAGTGGTTCCCCAAACAACTTGGGTACGTCCACTCTTCTACCAACAAGGTAGGAATCCACTCAGGTTTTTGATCAGGTGCCCTGCCACCAACAAGATCTGCTTCAGGTAGATCAAGAAACCCTTTAGACTTTTGATCAGGTGTCTAAAAACCAACACAGGTTTTTGATTAGGTGCCCAGCCACCAAGGGATACTTTTGAAGGGAGTAATAACCCTATACAGGAGGGGAAAAGGAGGTTAAGGTGTCTTCTCTATTTTACAATAGATTAGAGAAGCATAATAACTTGCACTGAGCTAGACAGCTCTAAAAGAATCAAGGCTCCCCCTGGCTCAAAGAACGTCCAGGTGAAGTCTTGCTTCAGTGCAGAAAAACTTCAGTAAATACTGAAGGAAGAACTACAAGAAGATATAAAATAAGAAATGAAAATCTTCTAGCAGCTATCTTCTTCTTCTTCTTCTTCAAAAGATCTCTGAGTCAGAACTTCCTGAAAACAGGAGAACTCAGGTTGAAGAAGAGCAGAAGAGCTAACACTTCTCAGTTGAGTGAAGATTGCTGAGAGCAGTAAACTTGATCTTGATGTAAGCTTGCTGAATGAATTTTTATCTGAGAACTAGTTTTCTGCTATGTGGACTAGTTGATTTCTTCTTCAAAGAAGTCTTTATATAGCAGCAGCAGCAATGGCTCTTAACTGAGTTTGAATCTTGTCTTTTACTGACCTCTACAAGCTGGGCTGCAAAAAGCATAAAGCAAAACAAAATACTGCAGGCGGATATCCTATAAAAGGATAAAGCTTTCTAAGAAGCTGCAAATTACTCTGATGAAATAATATAAGAGAAAGTCACATCAGAAACAACTCTTTACAGCCAAAGAAGACTTTTTGAGTCTAACGGCTATAAAGGATAGCCTGGCAGAAATCATATCTCAGCTATAAGACAAACAACTTTATCAGAAAAGATTAGCTCATGCATAAAGAATAGAATAGATATTGCATGGAAGTGTTATCACAATTTACACAGATAATCTTTTATAAAATATGCCAAAATAATTATGAAATTAGTCACATCACAGAAGACGACAAAACTATTTAACACATGCAGCAAAACGTCGAACGACCCTCGGAGATCGTCGACCGACGCACGGAGATCGTCGACCTATCGGACAGATAGTCGAACGATCCAGATAGTCGAACGATCCAGATAGTCGAACTATCAAAGAAGATAGTCGAACTACCTCGGCAGATAGTCGACCTATCAGAACAGATAGTCGATCTATCAGATAGTCGATCTATCCGGACAGATAGTCGAACTACCAAACAAAAACAGATAGTCGACCTATCAAGCAGATAGTCGACCTATCACAGAAAACAGATAGTCGACCTATCAACAGATAGTCGACCTATTAAAACAAAACAGATATTCAACCTATCAGCAGATAGTCGAACTACCAGATAGTTGAACTATCCAAGCAGATAGTCGAACTATCGAAGCAACACAGATAGTCGACCTATCAACAGATAGTCGAGCTATCAGATAGTTGAACTATCAGGCCAGATAGTCGAACTACCAAAGCAAGCAGATAGTCGACCTATCAACAGATAGTCGAGCTATCAGATAGTTGAACTATCAGAACAGATAGTCGAACTATCAGAGCAAACAGATAGTCGACCTATCAATAGATAGTCGAGCTATCAGATAGTTGAACTATCAGAACAGATAGTCGAACTATCAAAGCAAACAGATAGTCGACCTATCAACAGATAGTCGAGCTATCAACGCAGACAGAACGTCGACCAACTGATAGACGATCGTCGATCAGCCGATAGACGATAGTCGAGCTACGTTTGACTATAGTCGAATGAAAAACTACTTAACCAAATATTCATCTAGAAAAGCAATTCTACACAACTAGGGAATCTAAACTATCAACTAACCTTTGACCATAGATAAATCTTGGGTCAAGAGACAGAAAGAGAGGACTGAACTCAAATCAAAACCTAGGGTTCCAACATCTTCCTCCTATGGTCTAGGGCTCGTTCCTCTTCAATTAGTGTTGTGAACTACTTCCTAACCCCAGCCGACAGACAAGGATCAGGATTTCCTGAAAACATGCTGCCGCTGATACCTTGTTGTCGCTGACTCCTATAGTGGCTGAAGTCTAGTGTGTAGCAGTTCAGAAATCCAGTTCAGTGAAGATTCAGTTTTCTCTATGTCTCCCAGAAGTACGAGTGGTTTGCTAGGGGGAGGAGAACTTGTGCGCACAGGCTTTGCTGATGCATCTGATGAGTTCAGAAACATTATACTAATATTGGAGACCGCTGGACTCTCCATTGTCCTAGAACACCCATACAAAGTTCTGGACAAGGAAGTTCTTGAATTTTTTCCATAATGTGAAGCTCTGACACGAAGATACGGTAATCAAGATCAAAGTTCATGGAACTGCCATTAAGGTGAAGGACTCTCATCTCATCTAGCTCTTGAGGTTCCTAGCTTGTGGAGAAGTAGTTCACCTTGACAAGGAGGACTTCACAAGGGCTATGTTATTCTTGGTTTGCCCAGAGGTACAAAAGCGATCAAAAGAAAAGAAATGAACGAAGAAGGAAAGCTACTGTAAAATATCATCGGAAAAATGCTGCTATGAAAGACTGGTTCACATGACTATATATCTTCAGAAATGTTTAAGATTCTAGTAACAATCATCTGCAGAAAGAGAATGGAAAGGGGTGCGATACTATTTGAGAAAATCAAGGATAGTCTTCGCACACCCAACTTTGGAAGGATTATTAGCTTATACCTGAATTAAATGGATGGTGACAAGTTTGATATGACCAAAGGAGTTCCTATCCATCACCTGAAGAAGATTGACTCGGCTATCTTCTCAATGTGGGATAGGAGGATCTTGAGGCAAGGGGGAGCCTCAGATTTGGCTGTGGAGGAGGAAGATCAGTCTCCTGAGGATAGGATTCCTACTTCACACCCCAGTGAAGCCCCAGATAGATTGTGTGCAGGAGATGAGGGGGAGCCAACTGTTAATTCAATTGCAGAAAGTCCAGCTCCATTTCCAGAGCCAGTGAATCTTCTAACAGAGGTTGCTCAGATTGCTCAGACTGTTGTTGAGGAGTTAGTGCCTGCTGAAGTTGAGGATGATGTTGTTGTTGATGATGATTTGACTGTGGATGACTATGAGATAGATGTTGATGAGGAAATAATTGTTTCTAATGAGCCCAAAGATGCTGATAATGCTTTTGATAAGCCTGCTGATGCTGAGGTTAGTGTTGTTAGTGCACTCATTATAGTGGAGAACCTGATAGTCCATCTCCCTGAAATTGTTCCCGCTTCATCTTCTAAGGGGGAGGTGACTAAGACTTCTATATCAATTCATACTGAGGTTGCTAGGCTTATGCGTAACCTAGAGAAATGGATAGCTTTGATTCCAGATGCACCTCCTACGGCTGAAATGGAGGTTGTAGATCTTACTGTGAGGAAGGAGATGCAGAGGAGATGACTCCAGCCCTCATTGCTGCTACAGATTAAGCTACTACTTCTAGAGCTCATTTATCTCTGATGGATGAGTCTTCCAGTGAGGATCTACCTAGCACTCCCATCCCAGAGACTCCAATGTTGACTACTGATTGTACACTTCTGCAGAGTATAGATGTAATGTTATCCAAGCAGAAGGCATATTTTGATTCTTCTAAGAAAAGTGTTCTGAAAAAGATGAAAGAGATCAAAAGAAACTTGAACAAAGGCCTAGTTGAGGTTAACGTAAGATTTGACATGCTAGATGCCAAGTTAGACTCTTGGTTTACCCAAGGGGGAAGAGGAGTTGAATTTGTTATGAAAGGATTAGAAAGCAATCAGAAGGTGATGTGCAATGTTGATACCAATGCCAAAACTATGATTGAAGCGCACAATAATTCTATGGCTCATTATGACGACAGCTTCCAAGCATATGCAAATGCTCTGGCTAAAAAAGTCAGAAAGGGGGAGGATTCCTTGGAATCTAAGGTGGAAGCTAAGGTAAATGCACTTGAAGTAACAATGTTAGAAAATTTCAAAAGTGTAAATGACTACAGTTATAATAACTGTGTGTGGTTTCATAGTCAGTTGATAGGATCTCAAGTACCTATTATGACTGTACCAGCACATGATGAGACTCATCCTGCCCAGGATTACTCTCAGTTCTGGTTGGACACACAGGATTTTTCTCAGGCTGATACTGCTGCTACTATTGCTGCTGAGGCTCCAGAGGTAGAACTTGTTGAAGACTTCCCCCCTCTGGTTCATAAGCGAAGAAGATATGGGGAAGGCCCATCTGCTGTCAGGTCAGAGCCTAATAGATAAATGGAAGAGGTGTGGAGTCCTTTATCTAAAGGTATTATATTGGATACATTCTCCTTTGTCGATATTGGTGGTGAAAAATATCAGCACCATTATGATCAGGAAGAATGGAACAAGTACAAGTTGTCCTGCACAAAAAGGAGAATTCACTTCAGAAATCATAGAGATGCTAATCCGATGTCTGCACCCCCTCCAAAGTACTTTCCAAAGCCAAAGGCTTATTTTGACAGACAGAGGCAGAAGAGTCAGAGCATGATGGGCTAATTGTTATATTTTGTGTTGAGTTATGGGTTGCCCCCCCTCCCCCAAACTATGAACAATTTGATATATATATATATATATATATATATATATATATATATATATATATATATATAATTTCTATGATTGTCTTGGAATACGTGTTATGTTTAATTTTTGTTATCCTTTCAAGTCTTAATGTTTTATTATTTTGTTATTTTTATGTACAATTCACCTTAGCTTATAGGGTTCTGACTTCTTCAAATAGGGGGAGATTGTTGGGTATTGTATCCACAATAAACTGGATTTGAAGAAGGGCCCAGTTAAGCTAAGATAAATTGTGACTGTATTTGATATTGCTTTTGATTTATGTACTTGCAGGTTTTCATTGCTAAGTACACACCAATGTCAGGTTACAGTGGGTCAGTAAACATAGGAATATACAATGTAATTCCTTATTGTGTAGGCCAAAGTGTTGACTCATGTGTAATCTCTCTATTGGGGTGTACTTCTATCCCAAGTACAAGAGAAGGCTCAAGAATGGTCAAGGCATAGATTCAGAGAGACAAAAATTCTCCTAAGTATAATTCGTCGAGTATAGTTTGGAATACTCGTCGAATTCATCGAGTATCAGCTAGATACTCGCCGAATTCGTCGAGTATCAGCTTGATACTCATCAAATTTGTAGAGTATCAGCTTGATACTCATCGAATTCATCGTGTATACTTACCCATACCCGATGAATCCATCTTTTATACTTAGGGAAAATTCGCTAAAGAATTGAAAAATCTATTAAGTAAAATTCGTCGAGTATCGTCATGCATACTCGTCAAATTCGTCGAATGTATCTAACAATACTCGTCGAATTCGTCGGATATGCTAATAGATACACGCTGAATTCATCGAGTCCAGTCGATGCTACTTCTCTAGATTTTTCCAAGTATAATCGTCTAATATCAAAGCGTTGAGTTAACTCGATGATATTCGTCGAATGCTGCCTATGGCGTTGAGTGAACTCAAGGCATTGAGTGGAACAGCGTTGAGTGTGTCGAGTCAGTTAACCTATACTCGACAAATTCGTCGAGTATGCCAGGTGATACTCGACAAATTTGTCGAGTATGACTCTTCGCCAAGGCGTTGAGTGACCAACCGGCCTGGGATGATTTGGCTAAGTCCTTTTCATCATATATCAAGATGTATTTGACGAGTATCATTATGATACTCGACGAATTTGACTTAGGTCATTTTTTTGATAATTTCAAAAACTAGTCTCGGGTTCGGTCGGCCATGCACAGTGCTTTTTAGGTTTCGTTTTTGGAAACTTTCTTTATACTGTTAGTAAGAAGATCTCTATAAATACTTAGGGATATTTTTCATCCATACTAATCATGTTATTGCTAACATTTGAATCGACAAGAAATTTCCAAAACAGAAAATCTTCCTTCTACCGCCGACGTTTTGTATGAATCGCAAAATCTCCCGATCGGCCGCCGACTACAGTGCACAATTTGATCTTCATCGACCTCTACGTTTTGATTGCTGCCATCTAAAGATCTATACTCATATAGATCTAGTCTTTCGAAGATTCAAGTTTCAAGATTCAAGTTCTTCAAAGCATTATACTTTCCGAGTTCTCCAAATTTCAAGATCTACCTTTACGAAGAATGTCGGAGCAAAGTCTTGTAATCGTTGTTGTATTGTAATTTTAATTTACTTTTGTAGAAGATTTTTCTCTGAGTTTGTAGATCCATTTGTGGATCGAGTTAGTAGATCCGTTTGTGGATCGAGGTTGTAGATCTGGTTGTGGATCGAGTTGTAGGAGAGGTTATTCTCCGAGTGGTAGGAGCGTCATCTCTGAGTAGTAGGAGTTGCGGCGCCGAGCTGTAAGATTTTGGAAATCTGAGATTGGTGAAGTAGCCGAATCTAGCCCTTCGTGGTAGATAGGCAAGGCAGGAAAGTGGACGTACCCAACTCAAGGAACCACTATAAATCTCTGTGTTTGTGTGCTTGATTTTTAAGTGATTTTTATTCCGTTAAAAGACACAAACATCACCTAATCACCCCCCTCTAGGTGATTTAGGTAGACGCTAGATACTTTCACTGAGTGTGAATCTCAGTTCTATCTTTGACTCCAGAGAGATGGTTCTTTGAGCCTTCTTTTTCCTGAACTAAGACAGTTAAGTACTATCTCCTTCACAACAACAAGACTTTTGATCTTCAAGTTAACTTGGCTAGTGCTGAGAAGTAACCTACAGAGCCATGCTTCTTCAAGCCTTGATTGTAGTTGAGTTTAGAATAGAGGCCTTGAAGATGAGTAGCTGCTGTAAGCTTTCTCTGCTTCTTCCTGAATTGAGAAAGAAACTCAGTCCAAACTTCTTCTTCATAGCTCCAGAAAGTATTCTTTAGGAAGGATCTGCTAGGGCTATGAAGTGCTGCAGCTAGGGCTTGTCTTGCTGCTTCTATTTACTCAAGTATTTTCTCTGATCTTGTTGTTGAAGGTGTTGAACACAACAGCTATCATCTATTTGCTTCCAGTTGTTGCAGCTAGGGTAAAACCTTGTTGCTTCTTCTTTTACCTTAGATATTTCTCTGAACTAGCTGTTGATGGTGTTGATTACAACAGCTTACTTCTTCCAACTTCAAGATTAGCTGCAGTAAGGGTTTTTCCTTAGCTGCTTTTTCTTCCTCAGCGATTTCTCTGCTCTTGCTGTTGTAGGTGAAACTCGTAACATCTACCTTGTTGAACTCTCAAATAAGAAGTTAGAACTTCTCCTTCAAGCTCTACAATAATGGCAAGAGATGTCTTAACTTCTCCAATTTTCAGTTGCACGCTACCTTGTGTTTAACTCATAGAAGACGAGATGTCTTAATACTGTCTGAAAATTGTCGTTGTTGAGTTTATTAATCGAATATGTGTTTCCAAAGCCCTAAGAACCACCAAAAAAGAAAGAGGATGAACCACACATGAAAATGATAGTTGAGATATCAATAATTGTTCGCATATAGGCATGCAATATATATATAAGTAATGCCATATTGCATCATCACAATGGCCCATCCCCAAGTTTGGAGACTAAACCCATATACAAAAAAGTGATTGTTATTCGCAAATCATAAATGTCTATCCGCAAACTTAATTTTTCATGTTTATAAATTTCTATTCGTAGATCAACTTTAAACTTTTGCAATCAATGTCTTCTTCTCAACATCTCATGAGTAGTGTCCGACAATAAAGGAACATATTTGTCAATTTTTTGAGCAACTATCAGAGACAGAATGGTGAAATTCACGTCAAAATGTTGAAATTCATGACAAAATGTTGAAATTCACGTCAAAATGGTGAATTCACGTTAAACTTGTGAAATTCACATCAAAATGATGAAATTCATGTCAAATTGTTGGGATGGAGTCGTCGATATAGGATCAAAAAGTTGTTGGATAAGTTTCTTCGTTGTCGGACCTTACTCTGGAGAAGAATATATCAATTACTAAAGTTTAAAGTGTAACGCCCCCATCCGTCGTATAGCATATGACATAAGGTCCAACCGAGGCCCGACGCCATATACTACGGATAGGTAAGAAGATTACATGTTGTTTCCAAATCCAAGTTCACTTATGAACGCACCCTAACTAGGAGCATTCTAGCAGAAGCATTTTAGTTAAAGAACTCATACCAAACAAGAATGTCCATTACACAACAGGAATTCTATATCGACATATACATAACACATGTTTTGGTCATAGCCATATTACAACTGTTTCCTTTTTCAATAAGTGGTTTCATACTTCGGCACGTAGGCCAGCCACACATGAAAATAGTAAGTGTTCGCCTTTTAGGCCTTCAAGGGCCAGCCAATTGCAGCACATGGGCTTCAGCCTGCTACTTTCCACTTGTCTCTCCAACACCTGAACAAAAGGGCCCACAAAAATGTGGCAAACAAAGCAACGGTCAGCATTTTGCTGACCCGTTTATCACAATCCCACCCCCTTACTCGGGGCGGCATTTATCCATCCCTGCAAACAAGGCATCATATATATTATATCATTTTCAAAGTGCAATTTAAGCACCATTCATCACAGACGTAGGCTCAATAGCCACACACCCCGTGCACTCACGGCACATTTTCAGTGTCCACGTCTTCCCGCATATCACCACGGTTAACTTTGTCGTTCAGAGGTACTTAACTTGACGACTATGTCATTCAGAGGTAATTAACTTAACGACTAACTGCCCATTCATAGGTACTTAACTTAACGACTATGTCATTCAAAGTTACTTAACTTGATGGCACAGTAATTGGCCTTCACGGCACAATTCATTCTTTTTCCATTTCAGGCTTGAACCCACCATTGCTGGGCAATTAAAGCTCACAGCTTCTATAAGACGCCTTTTTTTAATTAAAAACCACGAGGTCTTATGCCCAGAATAACCGTTTTGCGGTGACACCGACACTCGGGAAGGTCGTCACTACAAAATGCCAATCCTGTCAGCCTTTTACAATCACCAAAGAGAAAGAAGCTTAAACCAGTTCTGATAAAACTAAGTCCACAATCACATATAATGTAAAATATGATAAATCATACCAAGTCCACATGATAAAAGAAGTACCGAAATAGAACAGTACGATGAAATATAAACGGGCTCAAGCCCGGTACATCAATCCTCACTACAAACTCTCGTGGAAGCTAAGTAAACTAAACACTCACGGAGCCAGTAGTCGGTGCTCCTGTGTTACTTCCATATGCATCATACTCCGCTGGTGCAATATCCCCTACTGGTGCTCCCTGTCTCCCATCTGGAGCCCCTGGAATGTTGTGGTCTGAAAACTGTTAGTCAAAAGATTAAGTCCTATCATCCCCTACCCCTCCCTCATGGCTCCTAGGCACCGAGCAGGGAGGAGGAAAGGGAAGCTATGAAGGTGGAGAGTAAACAAAGTAGGTGACAGTGGAACTAATCTAGCAATTATTTGTAATGTATATACAGTTAAGGAAAAAGGGTATAGACTAGCAGTTCTATAATATCGAGCAGTAAGGTAAACAGGTAAAGTATAGCAACATATGTAAGAAAGATATACTAAGGAATAAGTAACCTTAACTTATATGAATGCCCATACAAACTTATAATTTAAGGGGTCCTCTGCAAGGCTCTCATCGTATAAAAAGTTGCATACCGATTTATACGTTGGGGTGTAGGTTGAATGCAAGTATGAGTGTAGTGATATGTTATGCCATAATTCATGCAAGTGCAACTCATACACATGACTCAATGCGCATAGACCTTTATTTCCCCCTTTTTGGGCAGCTAGCTTCACTCCCAAGAACCTCTGTAGTGGCAAGTGGAGACAGTGGGTCAGGGGCCCCACTCCTAGGCGGGTATCCATACTACCAGGCCTATCCCTTTTGTACGCCTCTAGAAGGACACAACCGAAAGTAACCACGTACTAATGCTGGCCAAATCCACCAGACTTCCTTTGGCTAAGTGTAAACCACACCAGCCGAGTAAGCGTATCGACGTCGGTGTGAATGACAGTCCGATACCGAAGACCCACCACCTTTATCATATGCACATGCAATAGTAATATATTATCCTACCGAGCCATCGGCTCGCCGGGCTAACCTGCCCACCACTAAAACCACCGAGCCTACCACTCATGAAACCCAACCTAACTCCCGCGATACCGGGAATTATGAGTGTAAGTGTAATCCTAGTTATATTAATTACTCATATCATTGCTTATTCTTACGGTTTACGTTAACCCTGGACTGCCCAAGGCATTCCCCATGAAGGGCTCTCAAGGGCACTAGGAACTACGATGGGCTGAATCCCAAAGCTCCCTTTCGCAAGGCACTTACTATTATTGGTAAATACCTGATCCCTTTTAATGTTACATTAGATCTAACCCTAGTGTATTTGACCCTCTTCTCCGCGGGAAAGACGATCTTTTGTTGATCCCGAGTACCCCTACACTAGTCAACTCATCATTACTCCCAATGATGTACTCCTTAGTACCTGACCTCAACCAATAGCCTAATGCCCCAACTCTCTAAGTTCATTTTGGAGTTTTATTATGTGCAGACCATCCTAAGCTATATGATGTACATGATAGGAGGTACTCCAAATTTTCATCCAAAAGCCTTAAGATAATTAATGGGGGTCTATCATGACATTATTAGCCTAAATCCAGAAATAAATAATTTTTCAAACTTAACTGATATTTTATTTAATTTCTTAAAGATCCAAATGCCCTAGTTTTGAATATGATGTACACTTTTCTATCATACAAAATGCTCCAAAAAATCATGATAAATATTAGATAGCCATTTGATAGTAAATTCAAAGTCTCCAAATTTTTCAGCAAGGTTTAGACCTTTGATCAAAATTTTGAATATAAACCCATAAATATCAATTAAAGAAACAAGTGCTGCAAATAAACTTCAAGAAATTATGAGAAAATAATTCAAGCATGACTAAAATGATCTATAAACACTCCAAGCACAGTTTCATAATTTTCCAGTGAATAATGAACTTTAATTTCAATTTTGAATGATATTCCTCTTGCATAAGTTAATGAAATAAATAAAGAAATTATACATCTAAAAATTATGATAAAAATTCCACATGAGCATATTGACTTGAGAACACCACTTATTAAGTTTCACAATTTTCTAACAATCATTGAACTCTGAATCTATTATTGAATATGTTTCCATACTAATAGGCTTGTGAAGTAAGTACTGAAAATATGCATTTAAAAATTATAGTAAAATTCATGTATGAGCACAATAATCTAAAACTTCCTTTGCCCAAATTACATAATTTTCTAGTGAATAGTGAGATCATAATAAACAAATGATTATCAAGGGCTAACCCATGTATTGCAAAGGAGGTACTAAAATTATTGTTCCAAAATTTCCTATAAAGTTACCAGAGTCACATACTAACCCTATGACTACACTACCCAAGTTGTATAACTTTTCACAGAGTTTTGATAGCCTAACATACATGTATATGATTTGTGCCCTAAACTAGGGTTAGGGTTTTGGGGGGTTTAACAACCTCTAAATCCAATAATATTTTTACCAGAGGACCTTGACTACCCTAGATTCCTCTCCACCAAATTTCAAGTCATTTCAAGGTCATATGACTCCATGACCTTCAAACCCTAGGTTAAAACACATAGAGCCTACCCTAGAGTTCTAGGGCTCCACCCTTAAACCTCCACCCAAAGTCAGTGAAAGGGGGTGTTTTATGTGCTAGGAAGGTAGAGTACCAAGTTCCACCATCTTTGGATGTGGTTGTCTAACTCAAGAACACTTAGAGCACTTTGCCCTAAATTGACCTAAAAGGATCAATTTTTGCCTACACAAATACCCTATCAAATCAAACCCAAATGGGGTGAAATATTTACCAGAGCCTTATAATATCCCCCAAGATCACCCACCAAAATTTTTGGGGGTTTTGAGGTGTTTAAGACACCTAATTAAATTGTATATGGTTTATTAAATTTTTCCAAAAACTATAGAAAACGTATCTCCAAAAATTCCCATTTTTGGACATGACCTAGGTATAGGTTAGAATGACTCTCTGTCCAAATTTCAGGTAATTTGTACATGTGATGAAGTGGGGGCACTCATTTTAATCTCTGACTAGACCTGGGTATAGACCCCAACAAAATGAGTTCCCAGGTCAAACCAGATATCCAAATTGGTTTAAATCAATTTTAAATTAAATTACACCCATAGGGATACAATTTACATGTTGACCACTTTCTCTTTACAGGCCTCTAAGTATTTTTAAAATAATTTCTAAGTTGACTTATTTTGTGTGATAGAATTATACAAAATATATAATATATATAACATGATCTTGCACAGATCTTAAAGCAGCATGGACGGCATCTGGTCATCTTCAAGCTCCAGCCGATGGTCCCAATTCTCTCTTCCTGGGCCAACTTCAAGCCATCGTTGTCGGCCACCCGACCACCTCCCTGGCCAGCCACCACCTCCACCACCTTCATTGAGGTGGTGGATGTCGATGGGCGGCGGCACGGCCGCCGGAGGGGCAGATTCCGGCGATCCCGCACACTCGTTTTTCTCGGAAAAACCATGAAAATCAATCCCTTGATCGGGCTCAATTGAGCCGATCCTTGTCCCTAATTAGTCCTATGATCTACCCATGGAAGGAGTAGAGGAGGACCTTATTGGAGGCTTGGAGTCGCGTTGATCGCCGGGTTGCCATGGTGGTGGTGCCGTCGGTCGGGTTTATACAACAGTACAGTGGAATGCCTTGTCTTTTTCAGGTGAAGTGTGTAAACGGCTCCCCTAAGTCCAGTGGTGCTTTTAAAAGAGTGAAATGGGGGAGGGGAGTGGTCATGACATCAATGCCATTAATGGCCTTGAAAGTGAAATTTCGGCCATGGTGGTTCTCCTCCCCTAGCCACTACCATGGCCAGGAAAACCCTTGACCTTCCCTTAACTGACCAGAGGAGGTGATTTCAGCAAGAGGAGAGGGCTATTTGCCTTCCTAGCCATGAATGGCCCCTTCCCTTCATTTTCTCTCTCCTCCATTAAAGAGGAAAATGAAGTTTTCTCTCTCCTAGTCATCAAGGACGATTTTGATCATATCTCTAGCCTAATGGCAGCCCACTAACTTATATTAATCATTAAAAATGGGTTAGCCCAAGTAGGGGAAATGGGTTTGAGCTTGGGTTAGCCCATTTAGGCTATTTTGACCTAAACCTAGACTAGGGTTTACCTTGTTCAACAAAACCATTTGGGTTGACCCTAATGGGTCCTTTGTGACCCATTGGCCTCCCCTAGGGTCTAGGTAGGGTTGGGTAGGGTTGACTTGGCACTTTGGAGGTCACTTGACCCTTAGGAAGGGTACTTTGACAAAATTAGGACTAGGGTTGACTTGGGTCAACTTAGCCTCTTGGATTGACCCCAATGGGTCCTTGGTGACCCATTGACCTCACTTTAGGGTTAGGAGGGCATAGGTGGGGTCCACTTGGCTAAGGAAGGGTCAACTGACCCTTAGTAGGCTAGCTTGACCCACTTAGGGTTAGGGTGGTCTTAGGCCAACTTGGCTACTTTGACTGCACCCCAATGGGTCCTTAGTGACCCTATGGATCTCCAAAGGGGGTTAAGGGTATTGTGGTAGGGTTATGGGGTCAAGTTGGAGCCTTAAATTCAAAACCCTAGGGCTAGTGTTGAAGTTGTGCTATAGGAAACCCAAGGTTATCTTCACCTTGGCCCTTGTTCACCTAACCCTTGAGCTTCTTATGGTTTTGTCATGACCTAATCATGACAAAACAAAACCTATGGGCCTAGTTGTTTGAGGGATGTTACAAATCCCAATATATAAAAATAAAAATTTCTTCCCCGAAATTAAAGTTAAGTCTACGGGGTTTCTACGTAAGTAAAAGTATGTAACATCACTAGGAGTTGAGGGTATACCTGACTCGAAGAGATCCGGGTACTTTTGCTGCATCAAATCCTGTGGCTCCCATGTGTGCTTCTCTTGCCCATGGTTTCTCCACAAAACCTTGACTAGCAGAACCCTCTTGCGTCGCAAGACCCGCACAGCCATATCATTGATCCTGATCGGCTCCATGCTTACTGAACGATCTGAGGCCATCGGGCCATCTGTAGTGGAAATCAGTTGCTCAAGGCGTAGTAGAGCCCTTCTAAGTGAAGAGACGTGGAAGACATCGTGTAATCCCGCTAACTCCGGCAATTGCTCCAGTCTATAATCCAAGGGGCCGATCCGCTCCAGGATCCTGTAAGGCCCCATATACCTCGGACTGAGCTTCTTCCGCCCGCAAACCCGTGAGACTCCATACATCGGTCGTATCTTCAAGAAAACCTATTCTCCCACCTAAAACTCCACCTGATGATTACGCATCGTAATATTTGGCCTACTTGCTCTGGGCTTCCAACATCCTGTCCCGGATCAATCTAACCTGAGCATCAGTGTCCTCCACAAACTCTGAGTCGAGTGCCTTCAGATCCTCATCCTGAATCCAAGATAGTGAGGTCCTGCACCTCCATCCGTATAATGTCTCATAAGGGGCCATGCCTATGTTTGACTGATGGCTATTATTGTACGAGAACTCGATCAGCAGCAGCAGTCTCTCTGAAGACTCCCCACGATCCAGAATTCATAAGCACAGAAGATCCTCCAAAGTCTGGTTGGTGTGCTCCGTATGCCCATCTGTCTGGGGGTGGAAAGTCGTGCTGAACGTCAACCGAGAACCCAAATAAATCTGAACCGACCTCCACTCCTTGGACGTAAAATGCCCTTCCCGATCAGACACAATTATCTTGGGCACTCCATGGTAGAGCACAAACTGCTCGATGAACCTCCGCACTAGAACACTGATCGGAGTGTCCTTCAAAACTGGAATAAATATGGCCACTTTCTTCAGCCTGACAACGATGACCCAAATCGAATCATTCCCAGCATGCGACCGAGGTAGCCCGTGGATGTAGTCCATGGCTATGTCCTCAAACTTCCATTCCGGCACTAGAAGTGGTTGTAGTAATCCGGTCGGGCTCTTGCACTCCGCCTTTACGAGCTGACATGCCTCGCAATGGGTCACGAAGTATGTAATATCCTTCTTCATGCCCGGCCAATACATCATCCTCTTCAGGTCTACTACCATCTTCGTGATCCCTGGGTGTATAGAATATCTGCTACCGTGTGCCTCTGCCATAATATCCTCCTGAATCTGGACTCCTGCCAGTATATAGACCCTGTCTCTAAAATATAGCAGTCCATCTCTCAAGGAGTAATCCCTCGTCGTTCCTTCCTCTAAGGCCCTAAATATTGCCTCTGCCCTCGCATCCAGCCTCTACTCATCCCTGATGCGATCTCGAATGTCGTCGGTGGCAATCATCGATGCCAGGTACTCCGAATATAGCTATGGATCATCCTCGGGCATTAAAGATATTTGCATCTCCTCCAACATCTTCATCAACTCTAAGGCCATCAGCTGAGGTCCTACTCCTGACGTAGTTGCTCTCCGGCTCAGAGCGTCTGCCACTGCGTTCGCCTTGCCGGGATGGTAATGCATAGTATACTAATAATCCGATAGGAACTCTACCCAGCGCCTCTGCCAGATATTCAGCTCCTTCTGAGTGT
This sequence comes from Platanthera zijinensis, assembly GCA_039513925.1. Classification (NCBI taxonomy): domain Eukaryota; kingdom Viridiplantae; phylum Streptophyta; class Magnoliopsida; order Asparagales; family Orchidaceae; genus Platanthera; species Platanthera zijinensis. The sequence continues at coordinate 153,920,252 of CM077087.1, forward strand.
CCACATACTTCAGGTTCTTTTGATCTGAGAAGATATCACAATAAACCCCGTAGAGGTAATGTCTCCAGATCTTCAGAGCGAAAATCATTGCTCCTATCTCTAAGTCATGCATCAGATAGTTCTGCTCATGCTTCTTCAGCTGACAGGAGGCGTAGGCTATCACATGCCCGTTCTGCATCAGAACGGCACCCATCCCCTGATAGGAAGCATCTGTGTACACTTGGAATCCTTCCTTCCCTGATGGAAGGGCAAGAATAGGAGCTGAGGTGAGCCGGCCTTTCAGCTCCTAGAAAGCAGCCTCACACTGCGGCGTCCAAACAAAAGGGGTCTCCTTCTTCATCAAAGATGTGAGAGGGAGAGCAATCCAATAAAATCCCTCCACGAACTTCTGGTAATATCCGGCAAGTACTAAAAAACTCCTCGCTTTTGTGGCTGTCTTCAGTATTGGCCAATCTCAAACTACCTGAACCTTCGCCGGATCTACTGCCAAACCTGCTCCACTCATAATATGGCCCAGAAAGTCCACCTCCTTCAGCCAGAACTGGCATTTGCTGAACTTTGCGTACAACCTATGCTCCTTGAGCTTCTCCAAAGTCAGTGCCAGGTGGCAAGCATGCTCCTCCTCCGTCCTCGAGTAGATGAGGATATCATCTATAAAAACTATGACAAAAATGTCAAGGTAAGGCTCGAATACCCGGTTCATCAGGCTCATGAACGTGGGTGGGGCATTCGTGAGGAAAAAGGGCATCACTGTGAACTCATAGAGCCCATATCTGCTGCTGAATGCTTTCTTCGGGATATCCTCCCCCTGAATACGTAGTTGGTAGTATCCTGATCGCAGATACAACTTCGATAACCAATGAGCTCCCTCCAACTGGTCAAATAGCTCGTCGATCCTTGGCAGGAGATACGTGTTTTTGACCGTGAGCCCGTTCAGGGCTCTGTAATTAATGCATAAGCGGAGTGTGCCGTCCTTTTTCACGAATAAAACTGGAGCTCCCCAAGGCGAGGAGCTCAGCCTGACAAATCCTGTTTCTACTAGCTCCTACAACTAGCTTCGAAACTCTACCAGCTCCTTCGGGGTCATCCAATAAGGAGCTCTGGATGCCGGCTTAGCCCCCGGCACGAGCTGTATCTGGAAATCCTTCTCCCGATGCGGGGGTAGCCCTAGCAACTTCTCCGAAAATACGTCAACAAAATCGCGTACCACCGGGATATCAAGAATGGCATCCTTGGCCTCAGCCATCTCGAACAGCACTTGGTAGACCTCGTCTCCCTGCATGTGGGCCTTGACATCCTGTACGGACAATAGAAAGAGGTGTGAGGTAGATCTAATACCTTCGATGATAACAAAGGAGTCCCCATTGCTCAAGGTGATCCTCCTCGATAGGCAATCGATCTGGGCATGGTTCCAGTGCAACCATCTCATTCCCATGATCAGTCCGAAGTCTGGCATCCTTAGGATTATCGCTGGTGCTTCAAATACCTTTCTGCCAATTTCTGCCTCCATGTTGCAATGGGTAGAGGTCAATAGCTCTGATCCTTCGGGTAGACGCACCCTCATAGCAAAGCCTGTGAATCGTTCCACGCTTCCTGTACTTCCACGAAGGCTTCTGACATGAATGAGTGCGAAGCACCCGTATCGAACAGTGTATGAGTAGGCTTGTCGTTGATTAAGACTATGCCTGAGGGGGTTAAATGTCTTAGAAATCTATTTATGGTTTTCTTTCCTATTTCTAACAATTCTATATCCATGAGTCTAGCTTTTAGGAAAGAAAAGAACTTTTAATCACCGGCGTACCTGCTATCACCTTCTCCGAGTTCTGGGGCTGAGCCAGGTCTAAGGCATACACTTGCCCTCTATCCTGCCTGCGGTCTCTGCCCTGAAAACAATGTCCTCGGTCGCGTCCTCGATCACCAAACTGTCATATAGGTGGGGCATCCTGAAGTGCTGGTAGGGGTGCTTCCCTCATGTGGCAGTTCCTCCTGAAGTGCCCCAGCTAGTTGCACCAGAAACATACCTGTGCCCTTTCCCCATCCTTGGCATCTCCCATATCTGTAAAGGCTGAGGAGCCAATACCACCGGGTCCCTCTGTTCCTGTCTGTCCTCCCGACGGGGTTGATCCCCATTCCTCCTTTCTCCGATGACATGACCTCTGGGCTGGTCCCTCTTACCACCAATCACTGCGTTGTTATCCGGTCTCTTTCGGCTCCGGACTGTAAGCTGATCTGCCTCTCTCTTCTTGGCCATCTCCAAAATCCTGGCCAAGCTCCCATCAGAGATGAAGAGGAGGGCTTGTCTCATGTTTTCATGAAGACCCTTATAGAATCTCTTTGTATAGCCCGCGTCATCCAACTGATACAAATCTGCATAGCAGGCTAGGTGAGTAAACTCCTAGTAGTACTCTAGCACGGTCCTGTTGCCCTGCCTTAACTGCAAGAACCTATCCTCCAACTCGTCCCTCGCTGATTGAGGTACAAAATGTCCCAGTAAAGCTGCTATGAACTCCTCCCAGGAGATGTCTGCGTAATCCACTCCAGCAAAGGTGGTGTCTAGCTGTGACTTCCACCACCTCTTCCCATGTGACTCTAGGCAGGAAACTACCAAAGCAACCGCCTCCTCTGTCGGGCATTGAATCCCCGCAAGCATCTCATAGATGATGTCCAACCACTCCTCTGTGCGGATTGCTGACTCCGTCCCTAGGTAGGATGGAGGAGAAATCCTTCAGAAGGAACTCATCCAGTTGGCCCCAGGATTTGGATGTGGAGTCGTGACTTGCTGAGCCCTAAAGGCCTCCAGAATGGTCGTCGGTGCTTGTCCCATCTCCGTCTGCTGGAATGGAATAGGAGCCTGCAGGGGTGGAACCATATTCTGTTCCTGAGTTGTCCCCTTCTGTGGGGTAGGGTTCGTCGTCGGCTACAAGGAATAATTCTAATTGTTAGATAGCGTACAAATGGAATGAATAGAAGAGATAAAGTAGACTTATACATATGATTTCCCTTATGGGCCCACCACTGCTTCCACTGCTAGTTTGTCCGCAAACTAAGCTCGCGCGTGGTGGCCAAGGGTTTTTGTGGACTACTTCTCTTGGATCGATGTTTCCTCTGATACCAGTTTGTAAGACCCCATTTTTTTTCTTTTTAAAACCCCGGGGTCTTATGCCCAGAATCACCGTTTTGCGGTGACACCGACACTCAAGAAGGTCGCCACTACAAAACCCTGATCCTGCCGGCCTTTTACGATCACCAAAGAGAAAGAAGCTTAAACCAGTTCTGATAAAACTAAGTCCACAATCACATATAATGTAAAATATGAGAAATCATATCAAGTCCACATGATAAAATAAGTACCGAAATAGAACAGTACGATGAAATATAAACGGGCTTAACCCCGGTACATCAATACTCACTACAAACTCTCGCGAAAGCTAAGTAAACTAAACACTCACGAAGCCAGTAACCGGTGCTCTTGTGCTAGACTGGCCCACCTCCATGTGCACCGTACTCCACCGGTGTTGTATCCCTTGCTGCTACTCCCTGTCTCCCATCCGGAGCCCTTGGAATGTTGTGGTATGAAAACTGTTAGTCAAAAGACTAAGTTTTATCATCCCCTACCCCTCCACCATGGCTCCTAGGCACCGAGCGGGGAGGAGGAAATGGAAGCTATGAAGGTGGAGAGTAAACAAAGCAGGTGACGGTGGAATTAATCTAGCAGTTATTTATAATGTATATACAGTTAAGGAAAAAGGGTATAGACTAGCAGTTCTATAATATCGAGCAGTAAGGTAAACAGGTAAAGTATAGCAACATATGTAAGAAAGACATACTAAGGAATAAGTAATCTTAATTTATATGAATGCCCATACAAACTTATAAGTTAAGGGGTCTTCTACATGGCTCCCATTGTATAAAAAGTCTCATACCGATTTATACGTTGGAGTGTAGGTTGAATGCAAGTATGAGTGTAGTGATATGTTATGTCATGATTCATGCAAGTGCAACTCACGCACACGACTCTATGGGCACAGACCTTTAGTTCCCCTCTTTTGGGCAGCTAGCTTCACTCCCAGGAACCTCCGTATTAGCAAACAGAGACAGTGGGTCGCCCCCCCCCCCACTCCTAGGCGGGTATCCACACTACCAGGCCTAGCCCTTTAGTATGCCTCTAGAAGGACACAACCTAGAGTCACCACGTACTAATGTTGGCCATATCCACCAGACTTCCTTTGGCTAAGTGTAAACCACACCCGCCAAGTCAGCGTATCGACGTCGGTGTGAACGATAGTCTGATACCGAAGACCCACCACCTTTATCTTATACACATGCAATAGTAATATATTATCCTACTGAGCCATCGGCTCGCCGGGCTAACCTGCCCAACACTAAAACCACCGAGCCTACCGCTCGTCAGACCCAACCTAACTCCCATGATACCGGGAATTGTGAGTGTAAGTGTAATCCCAGTTATATTAATTACTCATATCATTGCTTATTCTTATGGTTTACGTTAACCCTGGACTGTCCAAGGCATTCCCCGTGAAGGGCTCTCGAGGGCACTAGGAACTATGATGGGTTGAAGCCCAAAGCTCCCTTTTGTAAGGCACTTACTATTATTAGTTAATACTCAATCTCTAATCCCTTTTAATGTTACATTAGATCTAACCCTAGTGTATTTGACCTTTCTTCTCCGCGGGGAAGACAATCTTTCATCGATCCTGAGTACCACCTACACTAGTCAACCCATCATTATTCCCAATGATGTACTCCTTAGTACCTGACCTCAACTAATAGCCTAATTCCCAAACACTCTAAGTTCATTTTGCAGTTTTACTATGTGCATACCATCCTAAGCTATATGATGTACAAGATAGGTGGCACTCCAAATTTTCATGCAAAAGCCTTAAGATAATTAATGGGGGTTTATAATGACATGATTAGTCTAAATCCAGACATTTATAATTTTTCCAACTTAACTGATATTTTATTTAATTCCCTAAAGATCCAAATGCCCTAGTTTTGATTATGAAGTACACTTTTCTTTCATGCAAAATGCTCCAAAAACTCATGATAAATATTAGGCAGCCATTTGATAGTAAATTCAAAGTCTCCCAATTTTCAAGCAAGGTTTAGACCTCTGATCAAATTTTGAATATAATCTCATAAATATCAATTAAAGAAACAAGTGCTGCAAATAAACTTCCAAAAATTATGCGAAAATTCAAGCATGACTAAAATGACCTATAAACACTCCAGGCCAAGTTTCCTAATTTTCCAGTGAATAATAAACTCTAATTTTAATTTTGAATAATATTCCTCTTACATAAGTTAATGAAATAAATTCAAAAATTATACATCTAAAAATTATGATAAAATTTCCACATGAGCATATTGACTTCTAAACACCACAGTTTAATTTTTACAATTTTCTAACAAACATTGTGTTCTGAATCTATTATTGAACATGTTTCCATACTTATAGGCTTGTGAAGTAAGTACTAAAAATATGCATCTAAAAATATAGCAAAATTTAAGTATGAGCACAATGATCTAAAACTTCCATTGCCCAAATTACATAATTTCCTAGTGAACAGTGAGATCATAATAAACAAATGATTATCGAGGGCTAACCCATGTATTGCAAAAGAGGTACTAAAATTATTGTTCTAAAATTTCCTATAAAGTTACCAGAGTCTCATACTAACCCTATGACTACACTACCCAAGTTGTATAACTTTTCACAGAGTTTTGATAGCCTAACATACATGTATATGATTTGTGCCCTAAACTAGGGTTAGAGTTTTGGGGGGGTTTAAAACCTCTAAATCTAATAATATTTTTACTAGAGGACCTTGACTACCCTAGATTCCTCTCCACCAAATTTCAAGTCATTTCAAGGTCATATGACTCCATGACCTTCAAACCCTAGGTTAACACACATAGAGCCTACCCTAGCGTTCTAGGGATCCACCCTTCAACCCATACCCAAAGTTAGTGAAGGGGGTGTTTTATGTGCTAGGAAGGTAGAGTGCCAAGTTCCATCATCTTTGGATGTGGTTGGCTAACTCAAGAACACTTAGAGCACTTTGCCCTAAATTGACCTAAAAGTATCAATCTTTGCCTACACAAATACCCTATCAAATCAAGCCCAAATGGGGTGGAATTTTTACCGGAGCCTTATAATATGCCCCAAGATCACCCACCAAAATTTTGGGGGGTTTTGAGGTGTTTAAGACACCTAATTAAATTGTATTTGGTTTATTATATTTTTCAAAAAACTATAGAAAAATTATCTCCAAAAATTCCCATTTTTGTACATGACCTAGGTATAGGTTAGAGTGACTCCATGTCCAAATTTCAAGTCATTTGTAGATGTGAGGAAGTGGGGTCACTTATTTTAATCTCTGACAAGCCCTAGGTATAGACCCCACCAAAATGAGTGCCCTGGTCAAACCAGATATCCAAATTGGTTAAAATTACTTTTATATTAAAGTAAACCCATAGGGCTACAATTTATATGTTGACCACTTTCTCTTTTAAGGCCTCTAAGTGTTTTTAAAATAATTCCTAAGTTGACTGATTTTTTGTGACAGAATTATACAAAATATAATATATATATAACATGATCTTGCACAGATCTTAAAGCAGCATGGACGGCCTCTAGTCATCTTCAAGCTCCATCCAACGGTCCCAATTCTCTCTTCCTGGGCCAACTTCAAGCCGCCACTGCCGGCCACCCGGCCACCTCCCTGGTCGGCCACCACCTCCACCACCTCCGTTGAGGTGGTGGATATCGATGGGCGGCGGCACGACCGCCGGAGGGGCACATTCCGGCGATCCCGCACACTTGTTTTTCTCAGAAAAACCATGAAAATCAATCCCTTGATTGGGCTCAATTGAGTCAGATCCTTGTCCCTAATTAGTCCTATGATCTACCCATGGAAGGAGTAGAGGAGGACTTTATTGGAGGCTTGGAGTCGCGTCAATCGTCGGGTCGTCATGATGGTGGTGCCACCGGTCAGATTTCTGAAACAGTATAATGGAATGCCTTGTGTCCTTTAGGTGAAGTGTGTAAACGGCTCCCATAAGTCCAGTGGTGCTTTTAAAAGAGTGAAATGGGAAAGGGGAGCTGTCATGGCATCAATGCCATTAATGGCCTTGAAAGTGAAATTTCGGCCATGGTGGTTCTCCTCCCCTAGCCACTTCCATGGTCGGGAAAACCCTTGTCCTTCCCTTAACTAACCAGGGGAGATGATTCCAGCAAGAGGTGAGGGCTCTTGGCCTTCCTAGCCATGAATGGCCCCTTCCCTTCATTTTCTTTCTCCTCCATTAAAGAGGAAAAATGAAGTTTTATCTCTCCTAGTCATCAAGGCTGATTTTGATCATCTCTCTATATTAATGGCAACCCACTAAATCATATTAATCATTAAAAATGGGTTAGCCCAAGTGGGGGAAATGGGTTTGAGCTTGGGTTAGCCCATTTAAGCTAGTTTGACCTAAACCTAGACTATGGTTGACCTTGGTCAACATGACCATTTGGGTTGACCCTAATGGGTCCTTGGTGACCCATTGGCCTCACCTAGGGTCTAGGTAGGGTTAGGTAGGGTTAACTTGACACTTTGGAGGTCACATGACCCTTAGGAAGGGTACTTTGACCAAATTAGGACTAGGGTTGACTTTGGTCAACTTAGCCACTTGGGTTGACCCCAATGAGTCCTTGGTGACCCATTGACCTCACTTTAGGGTTAGGAGGGCATGGATGGGGTTCAATTTGCTAAGGAAGGGTCAACTGACCCTTAGTCGGTTAGCTTGACCCACTTAGGGTTAGGGTGGTCTTAGGCCAACTTCGCTACTTTGACTGCCCCCCAATGGGTCCTTAGTGACCCTATGGATCTCCCAAGGGGGTTAAGTGTATTGTGGTAGGGTCATGGGGTCAAGTTGGAGCCTTAAAGTAAAAAACCCTAGGTCTGGTGGTGAGGTTGTGCTATAGGCAGACCAAGGTGATCTTCACCTTGGCCCTTGTTCACTTGACCCTTGAGTTTCTTATGGTTTTGTCATGACCTAGTCATGACAAAACAAAATCATGGGGTCTAGTTTTTTGAGGGATGTTACAGCTTTGCATACAGTGACCCTCGGGTCTTAAAACACAGGCCACACAAATTCCAGCTCACTAGGAGTTATCGCTTGGCAATACTCACTATTGCCCGACGAAATCAACAGATCTTCAGACTGTGATCTTTTCTGGGTCTTTTCCTGGAAATGCTTCCAGTACTTTGATGCAGCATCCCGCACACCCCTAGACCCCTGATTTCACACATACATCACATGCATATACACGGAGTCTTCTCCGGCACACAAATTAAACATCAAATTCAGACCAACTTGTCCAGATGGGCTTCTCACAACATACCTATTCCGTAATCTACATTTCCGGATCTAAATGCAGGAATATATGGTGATCAAACCGATCTTCCCATTGAAATCTACCCTTTTTCACCTTTTGGTGAGGGGATCCGTGCAAATATGCATATTGAGGACTTCACTTGTCCGGGAGAAACTCGTTACCCTTATAGTTCTCTTCGGAGCCATGGCGAAACTTTTCTATGTGGATAGAAAGGAGCATGTCGCTCTCCTCTTCGTGGATCTATCCTCAGATCTGGCCTCTAACAACAAGATCTCCTTCAGCGAGCTCACAAAACTCAACCCAGCACTTCCTTAGATTATTCTTCCTTTTTTACTCAAGGAAAATCAAGAAATGAAGAGAGAGAGAGAGAGAATGAAACCTCCTTCCTATTCTTCTCTGGTTAAGTGGATTTGGGATTAATCCCAGCCACATGATCTCTCATTCAAAACAAAGCAAAGGCCAGGATTTGAGTTGACTGGTCAACTTTGGCGCTATCGTCTAGCGATATCGACTATCGCCACTCGGGGATATCGATATCACCGCTTTGACCAAGTCAACCACTACTTATTGGCCGCTTAACAACCACTGACACATGCCACGTGGCACTATCGCCCGACGATACCCACTATCGCCTGCGATATCAAGCCACTCAACGCTTTCAGACGTTGAGTGCGTCGAGTGCCGACTCAATGATTACCGCTATCGCCATCTAGCGATACCCACGGTCGCCACTCGGCGATATCATTTCGATGATTCGTCGAATGCGTTGAGTGCGTCGAGTGCAGCTCGACAAACTCTGCATCGCTATCACCATCAGGCGATACCCAGTATCACCTAGTGATAGTGAAAATCTTTCTGCTGTCAAATTTGGGGTGTTACAACCCTCCCCTCCTTACAAAAATTTCATCCCGAAATTTGCATACAGCTATAAGGAAGACAGCAACTAAAAAGTTACAACAACTTTTTATTCATACAAACAATGTTATAACCACTTACACAAACAACTCGGGATATTCATCATGCATGGTCTGCTCACGCTCTCATGTTAGCTCTTCACGACCATAATTGTCCCACCGGACCTTGACCATCCCGATTGTCTTGTTCCGCAGCTGCTTATCCGTTTTATCCTTGATCGGAACGGGCCTAACCTTCGTCGTTAGCCCAGATTCGACCGGTACGCGATCATTCGCAATCACTTGAGTTGGATCTTTCATGGCTTTTTGAAGCATTGATATGTGGAACACATCATGCAATCCACTCAACTCTGCCAAAAGAGCTAGCTGATAGGTAGCTTCTCCAACTCACTCCACCACTTCAAATGGACCAAGATACCTCAGGCTTAACTTTTTCAAGCGTCGAATCCTGGACACGCCTTTGAATGGCTTGATTTTACAAAAAAGCCCAATCGCCAACCGCAAACTCTGCGTTTCAAAGCATGCCATTATAGTACTTTGCCTGCCTATCTTGGGCTATCAATAGCCTCTCCCGAATAGAGCATATCGTCGAATTAGCCTCTTCGACTTCCTTATGCTTATATAATTTTGACTCTCCTGTTCCCGCCCAAGCAAACGGTGTACGACACTTCCTACCATACAAAGCTTCAAAAGGCACCATATTTATGCTACCATATAGAGATGGTCTTCCCATCTCTTATCGAAATCTAAGGCGCACATCCGGAGCATATCCTCCATAGTTCTGTGGGTCCTTTCGATCTTGCCATCCGTTTGCGGATGAAAGGTCGTACTGAACTTTAATTTTATCCCCAACAACTGATGGATTAGCCTCCAATCATTCGAAGAAAAACGCCCATCTCGATCACTAACAATGCTACGGGGCACACAATGCAATCGTATCATTTGCTCGACATAAAGTTTAGCCAAAATTTCCACTGAATCGTCCCTCTTGTTCGGAATGAAGTGAGCTAATTTAGTCACCCGGTCCACGATCACCCAAACAGAATCGTTCCCGCGTTGATGAAAGATTTGATTTCAAGAGCTTAAACACCTAGAGGGGGGTTGAATAGGTTCTAATCCTTTTTAACAATTAAGGAAATTAACACAGTACAAATATCACAAAAACAATCACAAAAAATACGCAGCATAGCACACCAAGATTTATAGTGGTTCCCCAAGTTGTGGGTACGTCCACTTTCCTCCCTTCTCCTATCTAGTAGAGAACTGGATTCGGCCAAAATTCCTTCCACTAGCTAAGATCCACAGATCTTACAACTCAGAACCTGATAGGTTCCTACAACTAAGACTTCTTCAAGTCCTACATCAGATTCTTCCCAAGAATCCTATCTCAGGCAACAGCCCTACCTCAGATTCTTCCCAAGAATCCTACCTCAGGCAACAACCCTACCTCAGCCTTTATCTCCAGGCCTACAACTCAGACTTCTTCAAGTCCTACACCTCAGGAACTCAGCCCTACCTCAGCCTTTATAAATTTAGTATTACAACTCAAATTTATAACAGATCTTACAAATAAAAGTTTGTTTAAGAAAATAAAAACTTCACCCAATTTAACAGATAAAAGGGTGAGTACTTCTTGATCAGTTCTTGATAGAACTGAATACTCTAGATCCAACCTGACTTAGCTTTTTCAAATCTTCTTGAATTTCGACAAACTAAGGTTGATCTTCAATTGGAGTTGGAGTTGATCTTCAATCAGCTTCCTTATTGAATTCAGAATCAGATCTGAATTTTACTTGCAGACTTTTCAGGATCTGCCTTCTCCTAGGTTTGCCTCTTGCTCCCCCTTACTGGTTCTCAATCTCTGTTGAGTCAGTTATTTCTCCTCTTGATTCTATTCTGTATTATTATATTGTTGGTTGTTATGGATCAGCCCTTTATATAGAGTTCATCCATGATTACCGGCTGATCCGGTTTATAACGGCCTTCTGACAGTATTGACAGATGTGTCAGTCTTGTTATTTATGACAGCTATCAAGTCTTCAATCGTGACAACTGACCCTTCATTGAACTTCTATCACAGCAGGGAACAGTCAGCAAAATACTTCAAATGTGTCGACACAAATAGACCAAGTGTCGACACAATTCTTGATGATGTCGACACAGCTTCCAATGTGTCGACACAGTCATTCTTTATCTTCTCGACACAGCTTCTGTTGTATGTGTCGACACAAGTCCTATGTGTTGACACAATTGCTCCTAGTCTCGACATAGCTGATGCTGATAGATGGTGTTGAGTGTATGTCCAGATGTCGTTGAGTGTGTGTCCAGAAGTCATTGAGTGTGTGTCGACACAAGTCCCGTGTGTCGACACAAGCCTTTCAGACTCAGTATAGCTGTTGTTGATATATGGCATTAAGTGTGTGTCGACACAAGTCCCGTGTGTCGACACAAGCCTTCCAGACTCAGTATAGCTGTTATTGATAGATGGCGTTGAGTGTGTGTCGACACAAGTCCCGTGTATCGACACAGTCTTGCTTTTGGTGTCGACATAACTCCTGGGTGTCGACACAGCTCCTACTTCAGGTGTCGACACAATTCCTGGGTGTCGACACTTGTTCTTAGAAATTTTTCTTGCATTTCTTAAACCTGCACACTAAAGCTTAACATTCCATCAAATACACCTTGATGTATACCATTGAGTTAGGTGAGTCTTCTCCAAATCTAGTACACATTTTCCAATGTACCCAACAATCTCCCCCTATTTGGAGAAGTCATAACCCTTAGTCAATGATATACACCACACATAATAAAACAAAGAATAAGATATATACATTCAATTCACAGTAGGGTAACTTGTAAATACAAATAATAATTAATATCATCACAGAATATGACATCTTCATTAATCAGAAAGTAGTGTAGCTTTACAAAATTCTTAAAGGAATAAAAAATTACAAAGGTCTTAAAACTACCCTATCTATCCTAAGATTGATTAGGCTCCTTAATCACTATTCCTTTTCCAGACTTGATCTTAGCTTGCACATTGGCTTCAGAATGTTCAGCTGGTTTCTTCCCTTTCAAATCTTTCTTTTTGAGCTCTTCAGCCTTAATCTTCTGCCTTTCAAAGTAATGAAAAGGCTTTGGAAAGTACTTGCTAGGCTCCACGGAGTTAGCAGGTAACTTTCCAGCTTTGATATCCTTTATGACCTGATGTATGGCATCTTGCCTCTTTTGATACTTGCTCCATTCTTGTTCAGAGTACCATTTGCCTCTATCATGCATCTTATCTTTCACAGCTTTCCAGGCAGTAAGAATATTGTTCCTAGAAGTAGGACTCCACTACTCAAAGTCAGGCTTCAATTCTGCCTGTTCTCTAAATCTTTTCTTAGAAAGTTGGGCCTCTTTTTGAGCTTCCATAGCAGCTACAAACATTTCAACTTTTTCAATAATAACATTATGAGCCTCCTGTGGAGGGCTATACATGTTCTGAACTTCCTACTGTACTGTTTCAAAATCTATTGTAGGATAGATAACCTGTGTAACTTCCTGCTGAACACCTTCAATATGAGCAGGTTGAACACCAGATTCACCAGTGTTATCTTCATTACACAGTGGTGGAAATCCAAGGGTAGCTATGATAGTATTAGATACCCATTTAGCATGATCAGAGCTGGCTTTGACTAATATCCTCTCCCCCTTCATGACTTCTCTGGCTATATGATCTCTCAGATCATTCTTTTGAAACCTTACTTGATAGGCCAGATATTCAATACCTTCTTTGTAGTAGTCTCTGAATTTGTTCAGGTGATCAGAAATAGCCTTTTGAGAAGCTTCAATGGCTGTGTGGACAGCAACTAGATCATCTTTAATTTGGTTAGAAAGTTCAGCTTTCACATCAGTGGCTATACTTCCAATTTTACTAAGAATTTCATCATGTGATTCCTTGACATTTTCATTTGATCTGAATTGATTTTCTAGAAAATATCCTTGCTTGACTGCAATGTCGTCAATTGCAGTCTTCATTTCTTGTTGTTGGGTAGCCAGATATACTACAGCATTACCTCCCTTGTGGAAGAAATCTGTCACTCTTTCTTATTCACATTTACTTTAAATCTGATGGATTTAATTTCTTAAGCTAGCTGGAACTACAGTTCTTTATGTGTCTCATCCACATACTTCTCCAAAGATTGTCTTTGCTCATCTAACTTTACTTGAAGTTGTACCATCAGTGAACTGAAGTCCATCCCTTGAGCAGATGGTTGAGAGACTGTTTGTAAGGCTTTCTTATAGCCTGTGCTCCTTTTTCTGATAGTAACCAGCTTCCTTTTCTTAGCCATGGAGGCTTTTTCATCATCAGAAGATTGTGATGAGCTTTGTATATTCACAGTTTCCTTATCAGTAGGGGCATGTTAAGACATCTCCCCCTCAGTTCCTTGTATATCTTTCTCAATCCTTTGCTGCTCCCCCTCAGTCCTTGTTTCATTGAAGTCAGGGAACAGTTATTCCAAAGTGAACTCTTGCTGCATCTGAACAGGAGGAACAAGGTTGTCTTTTGGAACTAATGGTTCCCCCTGGACATGAAGATCTTTGTCCAGGGACTTCTCAAAACTGGAGAAGTGAACTTGCTCATCCTGAGCTTGTTCAAACACTTGCACATCCTGTGCTTCTTTATCAATATTTACTTATGCTTCATTATTGATTTTTGATACTATTTCCATAACAGTATTAGTGGCATTCTCACTCTCTAGTGCAGCTTCAGCAATACCTCCCCCTTGGGCAAGCAGCTATGATTGTTCAGGTTCATGAACAATTGAAGTCTGTGTGTTGTCTCCCCCTGGAGTGGAGACCATCTGGCTCTCTAATAGTATACTGCTCTCCCCTTGAACTTGAGCTTCATTATCTTGGTGTGGTGAGGGCGATTTTCCTTATTGTTCTTCATCTGTGCTGAAGACAACCAATTCTTCAGAATCACTGGAAGATTCTGCTTCCTGGTTAGTAGTTTTCTTCATCTTATCTTTCTTCACAGATTTCTGTGGGGTGGAAACTTCTTTGGTTAAGAATCTATCCCATCTGGATAGAATTCTCAAGTCCATTCTCCTCATGTGATTTATCTTAGATCCTGGAATCTGATTCATTACATCTGGGATGTTGGAAGCCAGATACAAGCTCAGTATCCGACCCAGATTAGGCTTCTTAACACTTTCTTGAATCTTGTCAAAAACTACAGATGACTAGTCTGTTTTCACTTTGAATATTACTCTGATCATAAGTTTGAACATGTAGGCAGAGATCCTATCATGTCCTCCTATCTTGTAGAGAATTACTTTGCCTATAATATCTGATAGAAATTTACCTTGGGAATTCATCCCCTTCCTGGTAATTGAGGATCCTATCTTGGTATTTGGATCCAACCCACACCAACTGAGTCCATCCTTTGTCATGGATGGAGTAATTTCATCATCTTCTTTAACCTTGGGGATTTGAAGCGACTTCCTGATTTTCTTCAGTGAAAGTCTCACCCTTGTGCCGTTAACAATGGACTTCATCTTCTGTCCTTGAGAATCTATAGTTGCAGATGAGTAAAATTCAAGAACTTATTTCTTCCATATCCTTGACGGTTCAAAGACCAAATACTCCAAGCCATTCTCTGTGAATAGGGTAATCACACCCTTGATTTCTGCGAGGCAGTCTCAAACGCTTTACGTACCAGTTAGTATCCCTCATTGACCTTGTCGTCATGTTGTGGTGCCATTGATGAACGAGAGAGAAGAGAAGAGAGTCGACAAGAGAATTTCTTTGTCGACACAAAGTCTAGAGTCAAGAATTTTGAAAGCACAGTCGACCAGATTTTGTCTTCTCCTATTTATAGTGTACTTGCAAAGGGTAGGTCAAAAGATGCACCTCACTTAGGAAATTTACTAGTCGACAAATTTTATGTGTTGATAGAGATAACCTAGGTCTCGACAAAACCTCGTTGTAGTCGACACGTCTATGTGTCGACATACTTTTTCCAGTGTCGACATATACTATCAAAGTCTTGATAGAGTGTTTTGACACTGATTTTTGTGTGTCGACACAAAAATATACTAATACAAGGTCTCGATAGAGTTGTGTCGACACCAACTTTTTTGTCGACACAGATTCTATTTCTGTGTCGACACAATTCTTTTCTTTTTCGATACAACTTAATGATAGTGTCGACACAATTAGCATGTGTCGACACAACTTTCTAACTTAGACAAAATTTCTTGAAAAATTTTGGACTTACTGATACCACTTGAAAAATTTTATGTTGCCCTATCATCTTATTCTTGGTTCAACATACCTAATTAAATTTTAAAATAATTGAACTTACTTTCATCTAGAGGTTTTGTAAATATATCAGCAATTTGGTTGTTAGTGTTGACAAATTCTAGAATTATGTCTTCCTTTTCAACATGTTCTCTGATGAAATGAAATCTAATTTCTATATGTTTAGTTCTACTGTGTGAAATAGGATTTTTAGCAATAGAAATAGCACTAGTAGAATCACAAAATAATGGAACTCTACTTACCTTGATGTCATAGTCTTCAAGTTGATGTTTCATCCACAACAACTGAGCACAGCAGCTGCCTGCAGCTATATATTCTTCAGCAGTGGAAATAGCCACACTTGTTTGCTTCTTGCTACTCCATGACACAAGCCTACCACCTAGGAATTGACATGTTCCAGTGGTACTTTTTCTGTCTTCTTTGCAGCCTGCAAAGTCTGCATATGAATAACCTGTTAGTAAGAAATCTCTATTCTTAGGGTACCAAAGATCTAGATTAGGTGTGCCCTTAAGATATCTCAAAATTCTCTTGACAGCAGTATAATGAGATTACTTTGGGCAAACTTGGTACCTAGCACAAACACATGTAGCATACATGATGTCAGGTCTACTAGCAGTCAAGTAAAGTAGGGAGCCAATTATCCCTCTATACAAAGACTCATCAACAAGTTTTCCTGCTTTATCTTTGCCTATAGGCATACTTGTTCCCATTGGAGTTTTCATGGTGGAGGCTGACTCCATGTTATATTTCTTAATTAACTCCTTGGTGAACTTAGACTGAGATATGGACAATCCATCATCAGTCTGTCTAACTTGGAGTCCCAAAAAGAATTTCAGCTCACCCATACTGCTCATCTCAAACTTCCCTTGCATAAGTTTGGCAAACTTTCTACAAAGGTTATTTTCAGTAGATCCAAAGATAATGTCATCAACATATATCTGGACTAGTATGATCTTGCCTTTAGATTCCCTAAAGAATAGAGTATTGTCAATTTTCCCTCTTGAGAATTTATTCTCAATAAGGAAAGCAGACAAAATTTCATACCAAGCCTAGGGGCTTGTTTCAAACCATATAGAGCTTTCTTAAGCCTATATACATAGTTGGGATAATGAGAATCAATAAAACCTGATGGTTGTTTTACATATACTTCTTCCTTCAAGCCTCTATTCAGAAAAGCTACCTTGACATCCATTTGAAATACTTTAAAACCTTGATAGGCAGCATAAGCCAAGAACAATCTTATAGCTTCCAACCTTGCCATTGGGACAAAAGTTTGATCAAAGTCTATCCCTTCTTCCTGTCTATAGCCCTTTGCTACCAGTCTGGCTTTGTTCTTGATTATGGTGCCATTCTCATCTAGTTTATGCCTGTAGATCCACTTGGTTCCTATAACATTATGATCCTTTAGTTTAGGAACCAACTCTTAGACTTTATATCTTCTGAATTGATTTAGCTCGTCCTGCATGACATCAATCCAGTTTGTGTCTAGCATGGATTCTTCAAACTTCTTAGGTTCTATTTGTGATAGAAAGCTTGTACATAGAACTGTGTTCATGCTTTTGCTTCTGGTTAGAACTACCTTGCTTGTATCACCAATGATTTGGTGTGTAGGATGATCCTTCAAGTGTCTTCTAGCTGGAGGAAATCTGTCAACCTCTTGGTCTTCTTCACTTTCATCATTCTGATGCACTTCATTGTATTCATCTTCATCCAGAGAGTCTTGTACTCCCCCTGGATAGTATCAATCCTTTTCTTTATCCAGTCTTGCAGGTTGGTCTTCATTAATAGTCAGCTTGTCCATCCTTTCCTTTAAACCTATAGAACTACCATAAGTGTTAGACAGTTAACTGTTAATTAACTTAGACTCATCAAATATTACATGGACTGATTCTTCTACAACTTGTGTAGTCAGGTTGTAGATCCTATATGCCCTACTGTTATTGTTGTACCCAACAAATATCTCATCTAGGGATTTGGCAGCAAACTTAGTTTGGTAGTGCTTACCATTAACTAGGACATAATATTTGCTACCAAAGATTCTAAAGTAGAAAATGTTTGGTTTTCCGCCTTTCATAATCTCATAGGGAGTCTTCATATGTCTTTTATTGATGGAAGCTCTATTGAGTACATGACATACAGTATTTACTGCCTCAACCCATAAGTATTCAGGGAGAGAAGTGTCACTTAGTAGTGTTCTACTTGCCTCAATTAGAGTCCTATTCTTTCTCTCAGCAACTCCATTTTGCTGGGGAGTTTGTTGGAACACAATATTACTAATTTGGGCAAGGATCACTATGTTTTTAGGAAATTGGTTTGACCTAGCTGTATAGTTGAAAAGGTCAAATTAGAATGAGTCTAAGGGTTAGAACTTAGGTTTGAAGTTGCCCCCAAGACCGTTCAAAGATCAGGATTCAGTGCTGAGACTAAGGCAATTTTCGTCGAGCTCAGGCCGACGAAACGTCGAACTAAGTTCGACGTTCTCTGAGCTCAATTCTGCAAGTTGTCGAACTTCGGTCGACGATCTTCGAGCTCAAATCGACATTTTGTCTTTAGCTATTCTTCAAGTCGCTGAGCTCAGTTCGACGATCGTAGAGCTCAGGTCGACGTTTTCTGTCTCTAGTATAAATCCAATCTATGAGCTCAGGTCGACGATAGCTGAGCTCAGGTCGACGATTTTTGTGAGAGATCGACGCTTTCAGAATTCAAATTCAAGAACAGTTTTGGAATTCTTTCAGATTTATTTCCTGCATTTATTGCAAAGGATTATGTAGCCATTTCAAGCAATCTGGAGCAAGTTTCAAGGAAGGCTAAAAGGAATGTTACTTAGAACTTTCCCTAGAGACAGTTGTCATTTATGGAAGTCATTTATGACTGAGTAATGGCCATCTAAGTCAGAATCTTATATACTCCTACAGAATATGTTTTTGACAATATAACAGATCGATACAACAAGATAGGCAAGAGATATACAGGATCATTGGATTTAGAAAAAGAGTTACAGAAGAGAGATCAAAATATACTATGATCAAGAACTCATCTTCTAGAACATACAGATTCACTGAATCAAAATCTTCAAGAACACAAGAAAGTTTTCTGTGGAGGAAATCATCTGCTCCTCCAAATCCTCAAGTGTTCAAAAGCTTCAACATCAAGGACTCTAGACATCATACATTTCAGCATCTGCTGAAATCATCTTTTGTTGGAGATTTGAAGCACCTGAAGACCCATCACCCTAGCAAAGCTCACCTTCCTGAACCTTACAGATCTCAGGGGGAGCTTTAGCTTCATCTTCCACTCGTCTTCTCTCAGACTGTTGACAGAGAAGAACAACTCAACTCTTTCTTTCTTTTTCCTTTCCCTCCTGTAAAAGGGTTTTTCAAAACTCCCTTCAAAAGTTCTGAGACTGGTTTCTGAGACCTTGTCAAAACTTAGTGGTGGAAAGACACCTTATCAAAAAATCTAGTTTTGGTTTTTGAGCACCTTATCAAAAGCTCATTGGTGCCCAGGACACCTAATCAACTATTCCTGCAGTGGATTCCTACCTAGGGTGGTAGAAGAGTGGATGTACCCAGGTTGTTGGGGAACCACTATAGATCCTTGTGTCGCCTGGTTGCTGTGTGTTTGACTTTGCTGTGTGCTGTGTGATTTCTTAGTTCTTGCTTTAGTTTTTATTTCATCATAAGCACCTTACACATATACATAAATTAAGTCTTCCACTGCTTTATAGTTTTAATTGTAAATTATTTTAAAAATACTCTATTCACCCCCCCCCCCTCTAGAGTTAAGGTAGATCTTTTCCTCACTTTCAATTGGTATCAGAGTGAGGTTGGTTATTCAACATCTGAATTTTCAACAGATTGGTTGAACAGGCTAACACCTGAACCAAAAGATCCTTGATAAGATAAACGTTCTATAGAGGATAGTTATTACTTTTTATATTATATTTATTTTCATACAAAACCATGGCATAGAACAAAGATTATGCTAGCACCAGACCTCCAGTGTGCAACCTCTCTAAGTTTGCACTTTGGAAGGCAAGAATTAAGCTTTACATGAATTCTATTGATGAGAACATTTTTAATTCTGTTTTGACAGTTTGTCCAAGACCCCTAGTGATCACAAGTACAAGTGATGTTCCACCTCCTTCAGGAACAGATGCAGAAATAAAGAAATGGAAAGTTGCAGATGCAAAGGCTATGAATATCCTTGTTAAGACCATGTCTAATGAGATATTCTAAAAGGTGGCTGAATGCAGTTCAGCAAAAGAGATATGGGACAAGTTATCTGAAATTGTCTTAGGATCTGCTGATGAAAGGAAGGACAGGAGATCCCATCTCATAAGCCAATATGAGAACTTCAAGAAAGGAGAAACTGAATCAGTGGCTGACATATACAACAGACTCAGCCTAATAGTCAGTGAACTAAAAACACTGGACAAGGAGATCTCTCTAACTAAACTAAATGACAAGATCCTAATATGCTTCCCTAGTACTTGGGACTCAAAGATCTGGCCAATCAAGGATGCCAGAAGCCTAACTGAGATTACTACTGAAGCTTTGTTGGGCAAGCTCAAGTCTTATGAGCTGCTCATCAAGAACAGAGAGGAAGAACAAAAGACTGCTTCTCCAACCATAAGAAAGGAGAAGACCATAGCATTCAAAGCTATAGAAGATCTTCCTGAAGACAAGGTCACAGGCAATGAAGAATTGATGAGTTTGCTGGCCAAAAGATTATATAAGATGGCCAGGAAAGATTTCAGAAAGAGGTCATCCAGAGGGCATGAGAAGCCAAGGTATGACAAGTCAAATAATAAAGAAATAATCTGTTTTGGATGCAGGAAACCAGGCCATATTGTGTCTGACTGTCTAGAAAATCAGAATAAGGATAAGAAGGACAAGAAAGATAGGAGAAAAGACAAGGACTCTAGAGGAAACAACAGCAAAAAATCCTCCTCCAACAAACATAAACATACAAGGAAGGGGTTTGTAGCTGAAAGCTGGAGTGATACTGAAGAGGAATAAGAAGCCTCATCAAGCTCAAGTGATGATGAGGATGATGCTGAAGAAAAGGAATTCTGCATGATGGCTATCAATGCCTCTCAGCAAAATTCTGATGCAGAATAAGGATCAGATTCAGAATCTGGAACTCAAACTGAAGAAAACCAGGTAATAGACTCCTTTGACTTTGACTCAGAGGACTTTAGGTCTGAATTTAAGGCACTTTGTTTAGACCTATTAAAATCTGAGAAAGAGATTATCTCTCTCAGAAATCAATTGTCTGAACATAGCACCTTAAAATCAGACAACCTCAAACTCTCTGAGGAGTTAGAATGTTGTAGGGAGGAGATAGCTTCACTAAAAAGTGAGTTATCTCAGGCAAAGAAGTTTGAAGAATCCCTTAATGGGAGAAGCATCAGACTGATGGACATCACAAGCACAGTGAACTCAAGATTCAACAGTACACTGGGCTTGGGTGCTTCATCCAGCCAACCTATAGTATTAACAACCCTAATTAAATTTATTTCTTATAAAGGAAAGGGTGTTGTAGAGGTAGCTAGGAAGAATCCAGATTTACCTAAGGAAAATCAAGATCAACAAAAAACGTCGAACAGAGCTCGACGATCGTCGAATAGAGCTCGGCGATCCAAGGCTGGATTGTCGAACTCAGATCGACGACTTCTGAACTCTGAACTCTGGTATAGTCGATCTTCGAACGGAGCTCGACGATCTGACCCAAGATCGTCGAACTCAGGTTGACGATCGTCGAACGGAGCTTAGAGCTTTGAACCTTTTTTCAGAGGTAAATCTCAAGTCAATCCTAGAAGTCCCTCATCCCAAAGCTTCAACCCTTATACTGAATGGATAGTACCTCCTAAGAGATACCATCCTGAAGGATATAAGAGTCAGCCAGGGATGTCTTTCATTTCTGAATTTAAAGGTTATCAACCTAGACCCAAGGTAAACTGGGTCAAAAACATATAAATTATTTATGTACAGGTGAAGACCTATCCAGCAATTAACCAACAATGGTATCTGGATAGTGGGTGCTCAAAGCACATGACAAGGAGTAAGGACAATCTCACATCCTTCAAAGCCAAACTTGGACCCAAAGTGATCTTTGGAGATTCAAACTTTTGTCAAACAAAAGGATATGGTGTTGTTCAGATTGGCTCAGTCACATTCAAGAAGGTGGTTTATGTGGAAGGACTGAAGCACAACCTAATCAGCATCAATCAACTCTGTGATGAAGGATATTAAGTGACATTTAACAAATCCTTATGCAAGATCAAGTCAGAGGATAACACAAAAGTGTTAACAGGTAAAAGGAAAGGTAACATTTATCTTGTAGATTTCCTTTCAACCAACATAGATATCTGCTTATTTAATTCAGTCTGCAAACCAAATGATTTATGGCATAAGAGACTAGGACACTTAAACCTTAGAACCATTGCTAGGCTATCCAAGGACAACCTTGTTAGAGGACTACCTTCTGGCCCCTACAAGAAGGAAGGACTCTACAGGGCTTGTCAATTAGGCAAGCAAACTAAAAATAGTTTTAAGTCACTTAATAAGAGTGATTCACCTAGGATTTTGTATCTGTTACACATGGATCTTTTTGGACCCATTACAGTACAAAGCTTAGGAGGGAAATCTTACACTTTAGTGATTGTAGATGACTTCTCTAGATTCACTTGGGTATTCTTTCTGAGGAAAAAGTCTGATAACTTTAAATGTTTGACAGATTTTCTCAAATACATACAGATTGAGTTCAATACTCACATTGCCCTGATCAGAAGTGATCATGGGACAGAGTTTGATTCTCTTCTTATGCAAGAGTTCTGTCAGAGTGAAGGGATCAGGCATACTTTCTCAGCTCCTAGAACTCCTCAACAAAATGGGGTAGCTGAAAGGAAAAATAGAACCCTAATTGAATCTGCTTCTACATTGTTGACAGATGCTCACCTTCCTCTATCTTTTTGGGCAGAGGCAGTGAACACATCCAACCATGTGTTGAACATAAGTTTGATACATAAACTGAAGGGCAAGACTCCCTATGAATCGCTCAAAGGGAAGAAACCTAAAGTAGACTACTTAAAAAATTTTGGCTACATTTGTTATATTCACAATAATGACAAGAAGTATTTAGCAAAATACCAAGCTAAAGCTGATGAAGGAGTGTTTCTGGGATACTCCATGATCAGCAAAGCTTATAGGGTTTATAATAAAACTTCTCTTAAAATTGAAGAATCTGTTCATGTATCTTTTGATGAGACTAACATGTGTTACAAGGATAAGTCTACTTCTACCATAGAACCATTGCAGGTACACTCTCTTTCAGAAAATTTGGACAGGTTACACATTATAGAAAAGGATTCAGTACATTCACCTATCCAATAAAGAGCTGAAATCAGTGAAGATGAAGAGGATACTCAACATCTTGATGTTCAACATCTTGGAGAAAACCATTTTGAAGAGCCAGTTGTTGTTTCACAAGAGGAAACAACAACACAGGTTAGTGAACAATCAACACCCCCTATTGATTTTGTAACAACAAGATATCACCCAATCTCCCAAGTGATTGGAAACATCTCAGCTGGTGTACAGACCAGAAATCAGGTCAACCAGAACCTGATGCACACCTGCTTTTTATCTCAAGTTGAGCCTCAATCCATTTAAGATGCAGAACAAGATCCACACTGGATCATTGCTATGCAAGAGGAACTACATCAATTTGAGAGGAACAAAGTTTGGGAGCTAGTACCAAGGCCTAAGGATCACTCAATTGTTGGAACAAAGTGGGTGTTAAGAAACAAGTTGGATGATCAAGGAGTTATTGTAAGGAACAAGGCAAGGCTAGTTGCTCAAGGTTATTCTCAAGAAGAAGGGATAGACTATGACCAGACCTTTGCACTAGTGGCAAGGCTAGAGGCCATAAGAATATTCCTTGCTTATGCAGCTCACAAAGGATTCAAGGTTTACCAAATGGATGTGAAGAGTGCATTTCTCAATGGAGACATCAAAGAGGATGTTTATGTTAGACAACCTCCAGGTTTTATCTCTCCAACTTATCCTGACCATGTTTTCAAATTGCATAAAGCTTTATATGGTCTCAAGCAAGCTCCTAGAGCATAGTATGAGACCTTAGCATGCTTTCTTCTGAAAAATGATTTTATAAGGGGTAGAGTAGACCAAACTCTCTTTATTAGAACCCATAAGTCCCATACCCTACTAGTACAAATATATGTAGATGACATCATATTTGGTTCTACTGATTCAAATTTGTGCAGAAGGTTCTCTAACTTAATGCATTCTAAATTTGAAATGAGTAGCATGGGTGAGCTTTCCTTCTTTCTAGGATTGCAAGTCAAACAACATGCTGAAGGCATATTTATTTCTCAAACCAAGTATGCAAAAGAATTGGTTAAGAAATTTGGTATGTCTGAAGTATCTTGTATGAAAACACCTATGCCTACCAATATTGTATTAGATACTGATGAACATGGTAAACATGTTGATCAGACAACATATAGAGCAATGATTGGCTCTCTATTGTACCTTATAGTTAGTAGACCTGATATAATGTTTGCTACATGTATATGTGCTAGGTTCCAAGTAAGCCCTAGAGAGTCACACCTAACATTAGTTAAGAGGATTCTTAGGTATGTGAAAAGTTGTCCAAATCTAGGACTCTGGTATCCAAAAGACTCAGGATTTGAATTAACTAGATTTTCAGATGCTGATTATGCTGGATGTAGAGTAGACAGGAAAAGCACCAGTTGAATTTGTCAGTTCCTTGGTGACAGACTTGTCTCATAGTTCTGTAAGAAACAGACATCTGTGTCAACTTCAACTGCTGAAGCTAAATACATGGTAGCAGGCAGTTGTTGCTCACAGATTTTGTGGATTCAAAACCAGCTCCTAGACTATGGCTACAACTTAGAAGGATCAAAAATATTTTGTGATAACACTAGTGCTATCTCTATAGCACAAAATCCAGTCCTCCATTGTAAGACAAAACATATAAAGATTAGGCATCACTTCCTAAGAGACAATGTGGAGAAAAATAAAATTGAAATTCAATATATCCCAACTGATTTGCAAAGGGGAAATATTTTCACCAAACCTTTGGATGAAAAGAAACACACCTTCTTCCTAAATCAGTTAGGAATGTTAGATGGAGGAAGTTTAAAATAAATCCCAAGATTTTGAAAATCTAAAAATAGACCAAGACTAGGCTAAAAACTTGTATTTTCTAGTGTCTGTAGGTTCTATTTTGTCTCTGAACTGCGCTCGACGTTTTTCCCAAAAAGCGTCGAACGGAGATCGACGCTTTCCAATAAGCGTCGACCGGAGTTCAGCGTTTTCCAGGATGTGCTAGGCTATCTTCTTCTGGTCAGCGATCGTCGAACGGAGATCGACGCTCTCCAATGTCGTCGAACGGAGATCGACGATATTGAAGACTCTTCAGATTCCACTAAAAGCCCAGATCGTCGAACGGAGTTCAACGATCCTTCCTTTTCGGCGTCGAACCCTAATATAAAATCATTCTTTCTGCCGTCGTTTTTCTTTTGTGCTTTCATATTCTCTGCAAACTTTTTCATTCCCTCCAAACTCTAGTGCACTTAGTTGTGTTTGTTACTTTTTGCAGGTATACAATGGCCGTGAATATTGCCGCTCTCGCCAAGATGAATTGATACAAGATTTGATATAGATATGGACTCGTTTGATGGCAGCGATCAGGTTTTCAAAGACATTCTGGAACTCTTCCGAGAACAACAGTTAGTGCACATAATATCCACTAGGATGAAGATTGATGCAGATGAGATTAAGGAATGGGTGTTTACAGCACATAATCTGGATGAGAATACCCTCGTTGGTACTATCGGCGAGACTCAGGTATCATTATCACCTACTCTTCTAAGTGAAGTATTTCATCTGAGTACTGGAGAAGACTCTGTTGAAATGTTGGGAGAAGAATCTGCGAATATGTTAGATAGAATGGGACACTCTGCCGCTAACCCTAGCAAGTTATTGAAAAAGAACTTATCTATTGAGTTTAGATTTCTGGCTGATGTTGTGGGGAAAGTGCTTCTGGCAAAGCACTCAGCTCATGATACCATATCCAGGTATCAGTTCTGTTTGATGGGAGCCCTGGTAGATAAGAAATACCTGAATTGGGGAGAAATTTTCTTTGATTTGATAAAGAAGAAAATAAACAAAAGTTTTGTGAACTTTGGGAGGATCTTAGGGGTATTCCTGCACTCTAGGTGCCCTGAACTGCTAGTCTCTAATGGGATGCACATCAATGCATCAAAAAGGCTATCATGTGCCCTGTTTGGGAAATGGGACAGGCAGATAATCAAGCCTATCAGGACTACCAATGCTTCAGGCACAAGGACTATTGCAGTCTCTTCCCCTTAGGCTCCTGCCCTCATTGAGGAATTGCCTGCCTCCACCTCCTCTCCTCCTTCTCCACCTCCTGCTGTTTCTACCTCCACCTCCACATCAACCATCTCCACATCCATCTCTTCCCCCATTACCATTTCATCACCAATCTCACCTCCAGCCACCTAAGAACAATTCCATCCACTCCACTACTATCCACCTCTTGACATTCCATCCTTCAACATCTTGGAAGACTCCTTCATGGATGCTTCCACTTCCTCACCTGCTGAGCTTCCCTCTACCTCTTCATATCAATAACTCCTACATGATATTCTTACTCAACCATACTTCACACCATCCATCTCCACACCCATATCTTATATCTCCACCATCCCAATCTCTCAACCAACCATCCTACCATCCACAATACCATCTACAATAGTCCATCCATCACTAGCCCAAAACATTCCCTCCTCCACCTCTACTCAAGTCACACTTGAGCAAGTGGATCTATCAGCTTTGGCAAATAAGCTATATGGGATACTGGCCCCCAAGCTAGTAAGCCTGCTGGAGACCTCCATGGCTCCACTCCTGAACTCAATAAAGAAGCTATCTGATAGGCTAACCTTTCTCTCCTCTCCTCAGGCAATCCCTTCTATGGGGTGCCTTGATCCTGTTATCACTGAATCAAGGCAGGGGGAGATGCCCTATGAAACTGAGGTAGTGCCTGCTGCTCCTGAGGAATTGCTGCTGCCAGAGATTTCTACTCCAGCCCCAGTACCAGTACTCACAGTTGACTTCAGTTCACTGTTGTCTGAATTTGATTCTCTTCCCAGAAGCTGCTTATCAACTCAGGGAGTTGAAGACTTTACTAAGGCCATTGTGCCTATTACTGTCTGTGATCCCAGCCTGATTATCTCTTATATAAATTCTCTTAAGGCTATGGAAGTTTCTGCTTGTGTTGCTGCTGCTGCTGAAGTTACTGAATCTACTGATATTGATATGTTGCCATGCTGATCCTGTTGATGTTGCTGCTGCTGTTGAACTTGCTGTTTTTCTAGAAGAACCTGTTGTTTCTGAGGTTCCTGGTTCTCCTGCTGCTCAAAAAGTTCCTTCTGCTACTACAATTGTTTCTGCTCATGTTCTGTCTGCTGAGAAGTCTAAACAAAGAGAAGAGTATATCAAAAGCATTGATGATCTATATGACAGACCCCAGAGTTTAGAAAGTGATCAATTCAACACTGACTCTGATGATTCTGCTGGCACCATTGCCAAGAAAAGGAAAGCAAGAAGCAAAGCAATGATGAGAGTCCCTCCTGCTCAAGCCAAAGATGTCAATGATATACCATATTACATTTTGCATGATTGTCAGATAACAGAGCCTTGGATGCAATACTCTAAGAATCAGCTAAAGGCTATGAAGAAAAGAAGAAAGCTTGACAAATATGAGAAAGGATCTTCCCAGTTTCCTCCTCCTCCTCCTCCAGACTCAGGATCTGGTGGAGGCTAAGCTTTTCAATCATTTGCTTCAAAGCACAGTTCTTCTCAATCTTCTCAATCTTCTCAAAGATATCAACCCAGAGGTCAACATCAAAGAGGCTATCATTCTAGAAGAGGTCAGTACAGAGGAAATCAGAGAGAGTACATAACTTATTCCAGAGATAAAGGGAAGGACAAGGTCCTATTGATTCTACTCAAGGTCCTTTCCCTTATAAGCTTAGAGATTCAGTTGTCACCAAGACTCCTTCTGATTCAGAATCTATCAATAGATATGAACCTCCAGTCCCTTTTGAAGATCCTGAAAACAACCCAGTGTCATGGACTGCCAGAATGAAAGAGCTTGTTGCACTAGATCAAATGAAAAAGGCCAAGGAGCAAGGCAAAGACATTTCCAACATTACAACCCTATCAGATCAAAGAAAGACAGAGTAAGAGAGATATTCTTCAAGAAAATTCTTTGATCTAGAATATTACATGAAGCTGCACCCTGAAGCTGTAGTTCTAAGGCCTAGATCCCAAACCTCCTTAGGTGAAGATGATGACAGAAGATCAAAGAAAGAAGCCCTCAATCCTAACAGGGAAATTCTGTTTAAAAAGGGAAATGAGAAGAAGTGATTTCTGTAAGCTGAACAAACACCTATCTCTAAATATTTGCTGATATTCTATCTGTGATCTCCAATGCTGCTATGCCTTGTTAGTTTAGCTTTTGCTTTGTCTGTATGCTTATTTATTTCCTATTTTATCTTGTAAATAGTAATCCTAACACAAATAGGGGGAGATTGTTGGAACACCCTATTACTAATTTGGGCAAGGATCACTATGTTTGTAGGAAATTGGTTTGACCTAGTTGTGTAGTTGAAAAGGTCAAATTAGAATGAGTCTAAGGGTTAGAACTTAGGTTTGAAGCTGCCCCCAAGACCGTTCAAAGATTAGGATTCAGTGCTGAGACTAAGGAAATTTTCGTCGAGCTCAGGTCGACGAAACGTCGAACTTAGTTCGACGTTCTCTGAGCTCAATTTTGCAAGTCGTCGAACTCCGGTCGACGATCTTCGAGCTCAGATCGACGTTTTGTCTTTAGCTATTTTCCAAGTCACTGAGCTCAGTTCGACGATCGTAGAGCTCAGGTCGACGTTTTCTGTCTCTAGTATAAATCCAATCTATGAGCTCAGGTCGACGATAGCTGAGCTTAGGTCGACGATTTTTGTGAGAGATCGACGTTTTCAGAATTCAAATTCAAGAACAATTTTGGAATTCTTTCAGAGTTATTTCCTGCATTTATTGCAAAGGATTATGTAGCCGTTTCAAGCAATCTTGAGCAAGTTTCAAGGAAGGCTAAAAGGAATGTTACTTAGGACTTTCCCCAGAGACAGTTGTCATTTATGGAAGTTATTTATGACTGAGTAACGACCATCTAAGTCAGAATCTGATATACTCCTACAGAATATATTTTTGACAATATAACAGATCGATACAACAAGATAGGCAAGAGATATACAGGATCATTGGATTTAGAAAAAGAGTTACAGAAGAGAGATCAAAATATACTCTAATCAAGAACTCATCTTCTGGAACATACAGATTCACTGAATCAAAATCTTCAAGAACACAAGAAAGTTTTTTGTGGAGGAAATCATCTGCTCCTCCAAATTCTCAAGTGTTCAAAAGCTTCAACATCAAGGACTCCAGACATCACACATTTCAGCATCTGCTGAAATCATATTTTGCTGGAGATCTGAAGCACCTGAAGACCTATCACCCTAGCAAAGCTCATCTTCCTGAACCTTACAGATCTCAGGGGGAGCTTTAGCTTCATCTTCCACTCGTCTTCTCTCAGACTATTGACAGAGAAAAACAACTCAACTCTTTCTTTCTTTTTCCTTTCCCTTCTGTAAAAGGGTTTTTCAAAACTCCCTTCAAAAGTTCTGAGACTGGTTTCTGAGACCTTGTCAAAACTCAGTAGTGGCAAGACACCTTATCAAAAAATCTAGTTTTGGTTTTTGAGCACCTTATCAAAAGCTCATTGGTGCCCAGGACACCTGATCAACTATTCCTGCAGTGGATTCCTTCCTAGGGTGGTAGAAGAGTGGATGTACCCAGGTTGTTGGGGAACCACTATAGATCCTTGTTTCATCTGGTTGCAGTGTGTTTGGCTTTGCTGTGTGCTGTGTGATTTCTTAGTTCTTGCTTTAGTTTTTATTTCATCACAAGCACCTTACACATATACATAAATTAAGTCTTCCACTGCTTTATAGTTTTAATTGTAAATTATTTTAAAAATACTCTATTCACCCCCCCCCCCCCCTCTAGAGTTAAGGTAGATCTTTTCCTCACTTTCAAAGTTCTAGGTAAGGAGAACTCTTGATGAATCCCAAGTTCTTCACAGAACTTTTTCATACACTCGGACTGAAATTCAGTTCCATGATCACTTCTGATTTTGACCACTGAATTGTTAAATTCATTCTGAATTTGTCTAACAAAAGTCTGGAAGACAATAGGGGTTTCATATTTTTGCCTCAAGAAGAAAACTCATGTAAATCTAGAATAGTCATCCACAATAACTAATGTTTATGATTTCCTACCTAGACTATGAACTGGCATAGGACCAAATAAATCCATATGCAGGAGATATAGACATCTCATTGAATCTTTGGTAACAAGTCCATGGAAAGAGGTCTTGGTCTATTTGCCCTTTTGGCAAGCTGAACAAACACCCTCTTTAATGCAATTGACATGAGGACAATTCCTCACTAGCTCCATACTAAATAATTGTCATATTGACCTATAGTTCAGATGAGCTACCCTCTTGTACCATTGGACACACTGTGATGCTTTCTCATCTGCAACTAGACAGATAGGTGAGTTTTTATACTCACAATCAAGGTTAAGACAATATACATTCCCTTTCCTAGTGCAAGTCAGAATGATCACTTGACCTCATAATTTGGCACTCACCCTTGAGGAAAGTGATGTCATACCAATGATCACTTAGTTGACTTATGTTAATTAGGTTATGTTTCAGACCTTTCACCCTTGCCACTTGAGTGATACAGATAGAGTTACTAGAAATGTTACCAAACCCTTTGATGACACCTTTTTCAGATCAACCAAAGATTACTTTGGGTCCATTCTCTATGGGAGAATAGTCCTTCAACATCCTTCTTGTTCCAGTCATGTGCCTGGAACATCCACTATACAAGTACCATATAGGTGTATGGCCACTTGGACTCACCTGCATCAAATAAAGATTTACCTATCCTTAGAACCCAAATTGTTATTGGGTCCTAGGTTCAAGTTAGCTTGAAATCTGACATGCTTACTTACAGCCTTTCTGACAGGTAAACTGGCCATATTCTGAATACTAGAATTGAACCAACAATCAATGGCAAAGTGTCCCACCTTGCCACAACACCAGTACTCAAATCTATTGTACTTTTTCTTAAGTACCGGCTTCACAACATTGTTGTCAGCATTCCTTTTAAGTGTAGGTGCTTGAGAAGCATACCCCAAGGATTCCTTAAGAACCTGATGGGTTTGCTTAGAGGGTGTCCAATTAGCATATGCACCCTTGCCATTGAGATCACCATACTCACAGTGACAATGAGTGAGGTCATGATCATACCTGTAAGTAGGTTGCATCACTTTCTAAAAGAAATAGGGGGTTTCATAGCTAGTGGCTGAACTGGGTCTTTGCCTTTTCCTTGAGAATTGGCTGCCCTTGTTCTTTCCTTAAAGCCTAGACCTGTCTTTCCATTCTGATATATGAAGTTATTTATTAAAGGCAAGACAGACTTTGGCTTTGAAAATTTAGCTACTAGATCCTTTTCTTTCTGGAGTCTTGCTTCCAGATTTTTGATGTGATTTTCTTTGAAGGAGATTGTGCACATTTAAATAACAGTTATGTTTTTTAGTTTGGCAACCTCATTCAATTTCAAACCCAACATCTTTATTGAATCTGATGCAGCCAGTTTGAGAGATTCAATTTCCTCAGCCTGCTTCTTGACAAGGAATTTGCTTCTCTTAAGAGCTTGCAACAAACCACCATACTCATCAATTAATTGATGTACATCCCCCTCAGATTCAGAACATCCACATCTCTTAATGTTGAAGCTTTTGATTCTTATCCAGTAAAATAATTAGAAGCTAAGGCTAGACTGTATACCTTACTTGGACCAGGATGATCCTGGCACTGATCTTCTTCTAAAAGAGCCATCAGCCCTCTACAACAATAGTCTTCACCTCCATTTATGGAATCCAGCATTTGCAAGAATTCTGATTCTATAGAATCCTCTTCTGTAGTAAACAACCCAATATAAGCTTTTGCATCATCCTCTTCTCCAGATTCTGAGGATGAAGAGTCAGTCCAACTCTTCTGCTTCTGGGCAATAAAGGATTTCTCCTTCCTGCCCTTATTTTGAGGCTTTTTCTTATCCTTAGTCTCCTTTCTCTTATCAGGAAAGACAGCTATGACATGTCCAGGCCTATTGCAGCAATAACAAATAATTTTAGAGGTAGTTTGTTTATTAGGATTAGAAGCATACATGTCCTCCTTAGAAGTCTTCTTCTTCTTATAATAATCATCCTTGAAGAAGGATGAAGATGGCTTGGTTCTCCATTTCTTCTTCTTCATGAACCTCTGAAACTTCCTTGTAAAGGAAGCAAAGTCTTCATCAGAATTGTGGCTGTCTGATGTACTGATGTCAGGATTTTCTGCTTCAGCCTCAGCACTTCTTCTGGGTGGAGAAGGAGACTTTCTCCTATCCTTTCTTGTGGCTTCAGCTTTGAAGGATACTGACTTGTCTTTATACTCAGACATACTGCTTTTCTCCTCCACCTTTCTGGCAGTGAGTTGCATCTCATAAGATAGCAGTTTTCCAAACAAGGTTGGTGGAGGTGTATCAGCAAGCCTGGCCATCTCTCTGATGGCACATAATTTTGTATCCCAGTCCTTGGTCAGTGACCTAAGAGACTTATCATTCAATTCATATGTGCTAAAGACTCTTCCATAGGTCATCAGCTCATTTACAATTCTAAAGAACTTCTTGTAACATTCTGCTATGTTGTCTGACTCAGCTTGTCTGAAGCTTTCATATTCTTGATTCAACATAGATTTCCTATCCTCTCTAACTTCTTCAGTGCCCTCCATGTAGACAATCAAGGTGTCCCACATCTCCTTGGAGGTTTTGCAATGTACCAAATTCTGAAATGTGGCATCATCTATAGCACCCATAATTATGTTTCGTGCTCTCTTGTCTAAAGTTGCTAGAATGATCTCATCCTTAGACATTTCAGAATAGCTCTTTGGGGTTTTGAGATTAGCATCAAGGGCTGATATATTCATTAGAATGAAAGGACCTTCTTGTACTGTGATGTAGATTCTAGGATCAGATGCTTCCATGGACAATCTGACCCTTTCTTTCCATATCCCAAAGTTTTCTTCCCTACAGATGGGCAGTTTCATGGATCCAAATTCCTTTTGATTCTCATTTGAACTCATTCTGGCTAATTGTTAATTGTCTTAGAGATTTATTCAGACTGTTAGGTCTATTTTTGAGCACCCTCCCTCTGATACCACTTGAAAGATTTGATTTCAAGAGCCCAAACACCTAGAGGGGGGTGAATAGGTTCTAATCCTTTTTAATAATTAAGGCAATTAACACAGCACAAATATCACAAAAACAATCACAGAAAATACACAGCACAACACACCAAGATTTATATTGGTTCCCCAAGTTGTGGGTACGTCCACTTTCCCCCCTTCGCCTATCCAGTAGAGAACTGGATTCAGCCAAACTTCCTTCCACTAGCTCAGATCCACAGATCTTATAACTCAGAACCTGATAGGTTCCTACAACTCAGACTTCTTCAAGTCCTACCTCAGATTCTTCCTAAGAATCCTACCTCAGGCAACAGCCCTACCTCAGATTCTTCCCAAGAATCCTACCTCAGGCAACAGCCCTACCTCAGCCTTTATCTCCAGGCCTACAACTCAGACTTCTTCATGTCCTATACCTCAGGCACTCAGCCCTACCTCAGCCTTTATAAATTTAAACTTACAACTCAGATCAATAACAGATCTTACAAATAAAAGTTTGATTAAGAAAATAAAAACTTCACCCAGTTCAACAGATAAAAGGGTGAGTACTTCTTGATCAGTTCTTAATAAAACTGAATACTCTAGATCTAACCTGACTTAGCTTCTTCAAAGCTTCTTGAATTTGAACAAAATAAGGTTGATCTTCAAATGGAGTTGGAGTTAATCTTCAATTAGCTTCCTTCTTGAATTGAGAATCAGATCTGAATTTTACTTGCAGACTTTTCAGGATCTGCCTTCTTCTGGTTTTGCCTCTTGCTCTCCCTCACTGGTTCTCAATCTCTGTCGAGTCAGTTATTTCTCCTCTTGATTTTGTTCTGTATTATTACATTGTTGGTTGTTATGGATCAGCCCTTTATATAGATTTCATCCATGATTACCGGTTGATCCGGTTTATAATGGCCTTCTGACAGTACTGACAGATGTGTCAGTCTTGTTACTTATGACAACAGTCAAGTCTTCAGTCGTGACAACTGATCCTTCATTGAACTTTTATCACAGCAGAGAACAGTCAGCAAAATACTTCAAATGTGTCGACACAAATAGACCAAGTGTCCACACAATTCTTAATGATATCGACACATCTTCTAATGTGTTGACATAGTCATTCTTTATCTTCTCGACACAGCTTCTGTTGTATGTGTCAACATAAGTCATGTGTGTCCACAAAACTGCTCCTGGTCTCGACATAGCTGATGTTGATAGATGGCGTTGAGTGTATGTCCAGATGTCATTGAGTGTGTGTCCAGACATCGTTGAGTGTGCGTCGACACAAGTCCCGTGTGTCGACACAAGTCCCGTGTGTTGACACAAGTCCCGTGTGTCGACACAAGCCTTTCAGACTCAGTATAGCTGTTGTTGATAAATGGCATTGAGTGTGTGTTGACACAAGTCCCGTGTGTCGACACAAGCCTTCCAGACTCAGTATAGTTGTTGTTGATAGATGGCGTTGAGTGTGTGTTGACACAAGTCCCGTGTGTCGACACAGTCTTGCTTCGGGTGTCGACATAACTCCTGGGTGTCGACACAGCTCCTACTTCAGGTGTCGACACAAGTCCTGGGCGTCGACACATGTACTTAGAAATTTTTCTTTCATTTCTTAAACCTGCACACTAAAGCTCAACATTCCATCAAATACACCTTGATGTATACCATTGAGTTAGGTGAGGCTTCTCCAAATCTGGTACACATTTTCCAATGTACCCAATAGTTAAGATAGTGCAAACCGTGCACGAAATCCATCGAACAATCGCTAACCGCAAACTCTACGTTTCGATGCTTGGCGTTGTAGTACTTTGCCTGCCTATCTTGGACTATCAATAGCCTCTCCCGAATAGAGCATATCGTTGAATTAGCCTCTTCGACTTCCTTACGCTTATATAATTTTGACTAGTCTGTTTCGCCAAAGCTAACGGTGTACGACACTTCCTACCATAAAAGCTTCAAAAAGCGCCATATTTATGCTAGCTTGATAGCTATTGTTGTAGGCGAACTCTACCATATAGAGATGGTCTTCCCACCTCTTATCGAAATCTAAGGCGCACATCCAGAGCATATCCTCCATAGTTCTGTGGTTCCTTTCGATCTGACCATCCGTATGTGGATGAAAGGTCGTACTGAACTTTAATTTTATCCCCAACAAATGATGGATTAGCCTCTAATCATTCGAAGTAAAACGTCCATCTTGATCACTGACGATGCTACGGGGCACACCGTGCAATCGTACAATTTGCTCAATATAAAGTTTAGCCAAAATTTCCACTAAATCATCCCTCTTGTTCGGAATGAAGTGAGCCACTTTAGTCAATCGGTCCACGATCACCCAAACAGAATCGTTCCCGCATTGAGATATCGGAAAACCGTGCACGAAATCCATCGAAATATCATCAAACTTCCATTCCGGAATAGGTAGCGACTTCAGGAAACCTCCAGGATTCTGGCATTCAGCTTTTACCAAGGCACAAGTCTGACAATTTGCCACGTAATGGGCTATCTCTTTCTTCAGACTAACCACCAGAACATCTTCTTCATGTCCTTATACATTTTTGTGCTCCCTGGGTGGATTGAATACTTCGTGAAGTGTGCCTCATACAACAATTCTTCACGTAATTTACCCACATTTGGGACACACAAACGATCACCTTTTCGCAAAAGTCCATCATCCCGGGAGAATTGGGCATTTGACCCATCCACTGCATAGCGTTGTAGACTTTTATCAAGTTTTGTTGCTCGCCGAATTCTATCTGTAAGGTCATATTGTACCTCCGTCCAGTTCATGCATGCACTTGCAGTAGTATTATTGTCCACACAAGAGATTTCTAAGGCCTCCAAATCCTGGATCAGACGCTCATCAAGCAATTGCAACCAATTTGCCCTTATCAGAGTCCTACGACTCAAGGCATCTACGACAACATTTCCTTTCCCGGGAGTGTAATGAATATCAAAGGTATAGTCCCTGAGAAACTCTATCCACCTTCGTTGCCACATATTGAGATCCTTCTTATCCAATAGGTACTTAAGGCTCTTATGGTCTGTGAAGATGTCAACTTTCACATGATATAAGTAGTGACGCCACAATTTGAGTGCAAAAATCACCACCGCCAACTCCAAGTCGTGGACGGGATAATTTCACTCATGCAATTTCAACTGGCGTGATCCATAAGCTATCACCTTACCAAACTGAAGAAGAACGCAGCCTAAGCCGCTCCCTGATGCATCACTATAAATTGCATAGCCGTCTGAACCACATGGCGTCGTCAAGATTGGCACCGTAGTCAGATGACCTTTCAACACCTCAAAAGCTCGTACGCACTCCGGCGTCCAAATAAACTTCTGATCTTTTCTCATCAGTGTCGTGAAAGGCAAGGCTATCCGCGAGAAGTTCTCTACAAAATGCCTATAGTAGCCCGCCAGTCCAAGGAAGCTCCTGACATCGGCGACAGAAGACAACTCCGGCCACTCTCATATCGCAACTATCTTCGCAGGATCCACGGAAATGCCCTCTCCACTAATCACATGGCCAAGAAAGGACACTGATGACTACCAGAACTCGCACTTAGAGAACTTGGCATAGAGCTTTTTCTTTCTCAGGGTGTGAAACACCATCCGTAAATAGTTTACATGATCTTCTTCAGACTGAGAGTACACCAAAATGTCGTCAATAAAGATGATGAAAAATAAATCCAAGTACTCTCGAAATGTTCGGTGCATTAGGTCCATGAATATCGATGGCGCATTAGTTAGCCCAAACGGCATTACCGAGAACTCATAATGACCATAGCGTGTACCAAATGCTATTTTGGGAATATCACATTCCCGAATCCTCAACTGGTAATAGCCAGACTTTAAATCCAGCTTTGAGTAAATAGTTGAGCCCACTAGCTGATCGAACAAGTCATCCATCTGTGTAATCAGATACGTGTTCTTTTCCGTCAGCTTATTTAGCTCTCGATTATCAATGCATAGTCGCAAGCTTCCGTCCTTTTTCACAAATAGGACCGTAACGCTTCAAGGTGACATACTTGGGCGTATAAAACCTTGCTCCAGCAACTCTTGTAATTGAACCTTTAGTTCTGCCATCTCCTTTGGCACAACACGATATGGCGAGCGGGCCACATGTTTCGCACCTAGCACCAACTCAAACGTGAAGTCAATTTCCCACTAGGGCGGTAACCCCGAAAGATCCTTAGGAAAAACATCAGTGTACTCCGATACAATAGGAACATCACTAACACTGGGCCTTGGCTCAACAGCCTCCAAAGGCGTGAAGAACAACTCCACGCCCTTCCGAATTGCCTTGACCACTTGGATAACAGACATCAATATCTTGCTCGATCCTCGCATACTAACGAATTTAGTCTCTCGTTCGGTATTCTGCCCAAGTGTGACCTCCTTGGAGTTGAAATCTATATAGGCACGCTTCTCCGAGAGCAAATCCTTACCAAAGATGACATCAAACTCCGATATCGGTAGCACTGATGCTTCCAATCCAAAGTTCCGACTTCCTATTCGCACCTCAACACAACAGGCTCGATCAACGCGCATCAAGCACCCATTAGGTAGAAGCATATTCACTCGATCTGTCGGCGTAAACGAAGGCACTCCAATACGCCCCACAAAGTCTTCCGGTAGAAAAGAATGAGAAGCTATTTTATCAAACAGTGCTCTCGCCGGACACTCCGAAATCAGGACAAAGCCTGAAGCAAGCCAATCATGCACAAGCAACGCACAAGGTACTAAGTATGGAACGCAGTAAAAACTGTATCTTAACTCATACCTGTTACGACGTCGCTTTGTTTTATGGCCTCCTGTTGGCCAAGATTATAGACTCGGGGTTGCGCTTGAGATGCAGTTGATTCCACCACTGCCTTCCCTTTCTCAGCGTAAGACGCACCCGTCTTTTTCTCCCCTTTTGGAAGGCAACTCCAGCAATCTCGAGCCATATGCCCCACCTTGCCACATGTATAACATATTAACGGACCTCTCCCAGATGTTGCTCCAGACGGAGGAGAAGAAGGAGTCGGCGCAGAAGTTTTAGGCTTCTTTTTCCACCGTCGATACCCAAACTTTGAAGAACTAGGTACCTTGAACTCTGGCTTCTTCCCTGCTAAGTCATTCTTACATTACATGCGCTTCATATCCAGCTCAAGGGAGCGGGTCGTATTGACCAAGGTAAAAAAACCCTGCATCATCGGTCCTGAGAGAAGCAATCGCAAGTCATCTCTCAGCCCTTCATAGAACCGATTAGTTTTTCGTTCCTCATATGCAAACGTAAAGCCTGCATATCTTCCCAATCGCGTAAACTCGTGCAAGTATTCATCCACCGACCTCTCGCCTTGAGTTAGCCTTTGAAATTGGTTCTCCATCGCGATCCGATGTGCCGATGGAACATATCTTGCCAGAAAACACCTTGAGAACTCTTCCATTGAGATCTCGCTCAACGGCCGACCAGCGAACTGGTGCAGATCCAACTCATCCCACCAAATTCTTGCCTCACCATCCAACAAGAAGGTTGTCACAATGAATTTTTGCCACTCTTCTGTTTCAATTGCCGTCAAGACCCTCTTTATTCTTGAGAGCCAATCTTCGGCTTGTGTAGGGGTTCCAGTACCCATAAACTCAGGGGGATTGAAACTCATCACGTGTTTCAGTTACTTCTCTATTGCTCGACTTGCGGCCACTGGCTCAACGACCACTTGTCTCACCGCTACACACTCCATAACGCCAACCGGTTCATGTACCATCGCAGGAATAGGAGGTTTTCCCTGGCCTCCAGGTTACGCATTCATCATTGCGAACATGGATTCTGCAACTAACCGTATAGTTTCCGCCGAAGGAGGATGTGTAGGCACCTCATTAGGTGCACTACTCTCCATCGAGCGCTGGGGCTCTTGCTGCCCCGCACCACTTCGAGTCGCCTACAATGTGAAACACACAATTAGGCAACTATGAATATTGCAAAAAGCAATCACATGAACA
Organism: Platanthera zijinensis; assembly: GCA_039513925.1. Taxonomy (NCBI): domain Eukaryota; kingdom Viridiplantae; phylum Streptophyta; class Magnoliopsida; order Asparagales; family Orchidaceae; genus Platanthera; species Platanthera zijinensis. The sequence continues at coordinate 153,959,333 of CM077087.1, forward strand.
TACCAGTTCCGCAAACATGTGTATTTTCATTTCTAATAGGACATTCATTGGTTCAATTATGTTATTACGGCAGCGCACATACACGTGTTCACCACCCCTTAAAAGAATTCGACCACGAATTCAAATAAGAAATACCGAGAATAGAATCTGATACCAATTTTGTAACGCCCCATCCGTCGTATAGCATATGAAAGAAGGTCCGGTCGAGGGCCGATGCAATATACTATGGACAGGTAAGGAGATTACAAGTTGTTTCCAAATCCAAGTTCACTTATAAACACACCCTAACTCAGAGCATTCTAGCGGAAGCATTTTAGTTAAAGAACTCATACCAAACAAGAATGTCCACTACACAACAGAAATGTTATATCGACATATACATAACACATGTTTTGGTCGTAGCATTATTACAACTGCTTCCTTTTTCAATAAGTGGTTTCATACTTCGGCACGCAGGCCGGCCACACATGAAAATAGTAAATGTTTGCCTTTTGGGCCTTCAAGGGCCAGCCAATTGCAGCACATGGGCTTCAGCCCGCTACTTTCCACTTGGCTCTTCAGCACCTGCACAAAAGGGCCCACCAAAATGTGGCAAACAAAGAACGGTCAGCATTTTGCTGACCCGTTTATCACGATCCCACCCCTTACTCGGGGTGGCATTTCTCCATCCCTGCAAACAAGGCATCATATATTTTGTAGCATTTTCAAAGTGCAATTTAAGCATCATTCATCACAGACGTGGGCTCAACGACCACACGCCCCATGCACTAAGGGCACATTTTCGGTGTCCACGGCTTTCTGCGTATCACCACCGTTGACTTTGTCATTCAGAGGTACTTAACTTGACGACTATGTCGTTCAGAGGTAATTAACTTAACGACTAACTGCCCATTCAGAGGTACTTAATGAATATGTCGTTCAGAGGTACTTAACTTGATTGTTGAAGCCAAATCTTGACCTCAACGAGAGTTCAAAAATAGGGGCACAGCCAACACCTACTTCTCCCAAGCTTCGAACCATGACTGGTTGCAAAGGACCTAGAACTGACCCAAAGCCTCAGCAGGGAGGTCCCACCTCTTACCCGGAAGATCTCTGAGAGCTTCCCCTCCAAAGCCAAAAGCTGGGCTTGGAGGTCCTCAGAAAGAACTAGAAGATCTTAGAGAAATATGAAAGCTTGCTTTCTAAAGAGCCCCTGCGGGTCTATTTATAGTCTTTGCTGACCTGAAATTACTAAATTACCCCTAGCTGGTCTGCCAATAGCCAAATCCCACTGCCACGAAATACTAAATGAATACCCTAGGGGCATATAGGTAATTTACCCAAGGACAACTGCGTAATTTCACCCTGGACCCCACCCGGCGAGAACCTCTATGCCAAGAACCCTTCTTCCCTCACTCGGCGGGAGCTAAAAAGGTGTTGAAGAATGTATCAAACCGAGCCAGTTCCCGCCTTCCGCGAGGCGGGAGCCTTCTCGCTCGCCTATGGGTAGAAGTAGGTCTCGGCTGGGGATTGAGCGCGAGCATTCTCTCCCACTCCTAGGCGAGAGCTCTTCTGCCTTGAAGCCCAAAGCTAGCTCGAAGCTAGTCCAAACCTGACACTTGGAGTATCTGGGTTCCACTCAGCGATTATGAGGTTGTACGCAATCCCCGCTCTTTTCTAGCTAGACATGCACTCGAAAAGACACGTCCAACCAATAATATTCGTTGAGCACGTGCTGTCTTGAAAAGAGAATCTTTGGTGGGCCATCCCACGGCTATATATGTGTGTGTTGATAGACGGTCATAAATCCATCCCTGCCAATCGATGCCCTGTGTTTGAGTTCTCGCGTGATCCCAAGATGCGTTCCAAACGCGCTAAGAAGCCGCTCTCGCAGAGCCTTCAAGACCGCATTGATGCGACGCAGGTGCGATCCCTTGCGAGCAGTGCTTTGGTAGCTCCCTGGCTGGCGAGAAAGGCGCCAGCAACTGAGCCCTCACAGCTGAAGAAGAAGAAGAAGGTGAAATCGGTAAGCGGGACCTCCCGTGCGAGAACCGGGGCTCACCTACTCCGTCCCCGAGCCGTGCGGATAATCCTTCCCCTCTGTAGAAGGAACGTCTCTCCGACTTGCTGAAAACCAAAACTATGAACTGGTTAAGAAAAAGGAGCGACAACTGATATGCAGTACTCCTCGCAGGAGGCGGTTCAAGATGACGGCGCCGGGTCCCCACTAGTGCCCCCAGACTCGGCATCTCGCCTCCCCAGGGATCCACCACGGGTCCCGGAGGCCACTCCTCTGGCCGACCCTCTGAGAACTTCACGTAACCTTTTATCCCCATTCTGTCCAATTTTTATCATTCCAATCACTGCATTCCGAATTGTTGAATTGACTTCCCGCAGCGCCAGATCCCGCCAGCCCGGGTCCCGCAACCTGGGAGAACGAAATAGTAGTTGCCAACTTGGTCACCCAAGCGACTAATCCCGCCCTACCGGCGGGAGGGGTGGCCACTAAACCCTCCGCATCTCCAAAGGAGGACAGCCACCCCCCGAGGGAGGACGACTTCCCCCTGCTCCCGGCCAGGCCGGGATCACCACACGCATGACCTTCCGCCCGGGGCGAGGAAAGCCGCTCTACCTCCTCTTTGGAAAGGAAACTGAGGGGGATTCCATGCCTCCTCGCCTGCCGTCGGCCGGTAGTTCTTGCCATACTACAAGTATGCGAGGAATCATCATATCCTTTACTTTTCCCTCGTCATAACCAAGGAACTTCTCTTTTACCAGGGGATGTGGACCCGCGGGCGGGAGCCGATGAGAAAGATGAAGACGAAGATGAAGAGGAAGCGGAAAGGGAAGACACTGAGAGCTCCCCCTTTCCTTCTTCTGATGAGATGGAAGAAATCCTGGATGGTGTCGGGAACGTCAAGAAATGGCGGAAGAGGATGGCGGCGCTCTTGTCAAAGGTCGTGCGGCAGGAGCGGGCCAACACCTCTGCGGTGAAGGAACACAGCGAAATGGTGGTGCGGAGGTTGGAGGCCCTCGAGCGGGACCACAACTTCCTGGGCGAGACGGAGCGGCAGGATACGCCTACCGCCGAGTCGTCCCCCGGGCAGTGTATCGCACAGATTCGGGACTAGGCACACCGAATCAAACTCGGATGCACCACCTTGTCTTCCTACTTCAAACCACGGGCTCCTCCGAGGACGAGAAGGCGAAAACGAGGGCGATGGTGCTGGGAACCATACTGAATAACGAAGCCTCGCCTCCCTCATCCCTCAGCCTACCCTTCCCGCAATGTAACCCTCCTCGGATTTGTATCTTGACAATGTTTGAAACTTTAGTATTATTATTTATTATGCTGCTCTCGCCCGACGAGAGCACCTTTTTTATTTCTATTTCGCACTGCTCCGTTTTATGTTGTTATCTTGGTACTTGCGCGAACTCAAGCAGTCTGTCAATCGATGTTGTTTATGGGCAGGGATCTTATCGCTGGCCTAGGCGCCCGAGGTGTCAGGTGTGTTAGAGTGTAAAACAAGGCGCCGTCTCCTCGGGACATGGTGATCGTACCCCTGCCGCCTTTTTAGGAAAATTATCATTACCACAGTTTTCTATAAATAGGCCGGTCCATCCACCGCTTTTATTTCTCCGATTCGGAACCCTTGCCCTCCTTCTTACTGCTCTCGCGCCTCGTTGAGAACTACCCTTGCTTCTGCCACCTTCTCTCATTCTCGCCTTTCTCCTAGATTTCTCTCCAACAACCCCCTGACCACGATGTCGGGCGAGAGCGAAGGACGCTCCAACTGCGTGCAAGCCTTCCGGAGGCATAAGTTCCCTCCCTGCCGTTTGACTACGAGATGAATTTCAGATGATCACCTCCCGCTACATCCCCGTTGGGTTCTCCGCGAGAAACCCGGGCAACGATGACAGAGTCAACCTCGTGGGAGAGGGAGAGCTCGTCATCCCCCACGAGCATTTTGAGGTGGGATTCTGCCTCCCCCTCTAGCCCGAGATGCGCCAGGCCCTTCGCTACTATGGGGTGGTTCCTGCTCAGCTAAATCCCAACTCGGTCGCCATCTTGGTAGAATTCATCTGCTATATGTGGTCCGAGAGGATAGAGTTCAGCCTACCAATCTTCTGGAAGCTATTTGTCTTCCGGGCTAAGAGCGGGGTAGTCTTTTTCTCCGGACAGCTGCTCAAAACCTGCGGTCTCGCCAACAAGCATCATCACTGGGGAGATAAGTTTGTCTACATTTCCGGCGACTTCAGCAACATGCCCCTCGCGCCCATCCATTAAGACGACGCCGCCTACAAGCGATTGACAGGTAGCATTCGTGACCAAGGACTTTGACGTCCAATTTCTCAGGTGGGACATCGACTCTCTCCTGCCCGTGCCTCCTGGCGAAGGTATGGTCTCGCCTTTAGCTTGGTATTCCATATTCTAAAACATAGCGTTGAATGTTGCCGACCTCGCAGGAGAGCGGGAAATCCCTCTGCGCCAGCCGTTTGCCGAGACCAGGGCTGCGATGGATCCCCTTGCTCTCGCGAAGTCTGCGGCTCTCGCCTACCGGGATGAGCCAGCTCCGCCCCCTCAGTCCGGTGCCAGAAAGAAAAAGCTCGGCACCTTCTTGTCCAATCCGCTAAAGAGACTAAGGCCAACTGTCGCGGACAAGGGGAAGTCTGTGACGGCCTCTCCCGCCCGACCTGTCGCTGAGGGTCGACCCTTTGTCGAGATCCTATCTGCATCCGGGGAGGTGACTACTACCGCCGATACTTCCACCCTGACCCCACCTCAGCAGGTGTCAAAGGGGCACCGAAACTTCGGCCTTGGCGTAAAGTTCCTGGATGCGGTAGGGAATCCCCTGCTCTAGTGGGAACCTGAGACCAACCGGGTCTCCGTCTCTACCCTCCTCCCCAGCTGGGCGGAGCATGGAGAGGTCACCAGGGATGCTTTCACGTTGGGTTACGGCCTCTACAGCCGAGAAGATGCCAGCATTTTTGACCAACAGTCCACCCGGCTCCTGGCCCTCGATTCCATCCGGGCCTTGCGGGTTCGAGCTCGCGCATATGTGTGCACGTCGGAGCATCACCATCGACCGCAACTTTGGTGAGATGCTCAAGGCGAGAGACCTAGCGGCGGCCCACGCGGTAGTACTAGAGGTCGAGTTGGAGGATGCCCAGCGACTTCTATCCTTGCGCCCGGCGGAAGAGGTAAGCGAGATCCTCCAAGGCACTCGCCCTCTCTTTTGTAATTCACAGCCCGCTTCTCTTCTCCATATTGACGGGTTTCTCCTATGTGCAGGATTCTGTCCAGGGCATGGTGCTTTGCGCGCAGCTGGCCGGGGTGGAGTGCGAGAACGTCCTGCTGAAGGACCAGCTCCGGCGCATGGAAGCGGTTGCGGCTGCGGTCTCGCCTCCTCCTTCGCTGGACGAGAGGCTGAGGAGCCGCCACTTCTCGGAATACGACATCGATATGCTACTGCAGACCAACGCCCAAGCAACGGCTAGACTAACCATAGAGATGTTGCGGGATGTGGGGTGTTTGAATGAGGGCGGCGAAACCATCGTCGCCCGTCGGCTTCTCCCGTGGCTCTTCGAGCCCATCCTTAAGCCCCCGGGCGCACCTAACTCCCCGTCCTCGGAGGTCCCGAAATCTCCCACCGCTGCTGGCGAGACATCCGGGGAGGGTTCTGGCGAGAGCTCCAGCGGGAGCTCTAGCGAGAGCTCGAACGGGGGGATAACGCGTCCCCCTGATGGGTTTCTCCCCCCCCCCCCTTTCTTTTGTGCCTTTGTAATGCGCGAGATGTTCTCGCTTGTAATTACATTTTGAAGAATACATTGTACATGTTTGTATATCGTGATCGACTTTTTTTACCTCTTTATAATTGTTGTATAATGTCGAATGTTTCTCAAGCACGTTCTCGCCGAGGCCCCCGGCCTCCCTAGAATAGTCATTCCCCTTAGCGGGCAATAGGTAGAGACCTGCCGAGAGCTCAAGGCCCAAGGTGCCGTTTCAGAGTGCCTTCCGCCGAGAACCTTTTGTCGGAAGCATTGTCTGTAGGTTCCTAAGGGGAGCGCCTCCCCCTTCACCTTGCACGAGCAAAATGAAGTTTTTGCCAAGGACTCCCCGTTGTCGGGCCAAGGACCCTTCGCTGAAAGCCATCCTGCCGGGAAATCCTTTTGCCGAGAACCTCTTAGTCGAGACTTGTTGGCCGAGACTTCTCTTGCATGAGGAGGTCCTCAACCTCTTTCTTCTGCCTTCCAGGTGTACCTCCTGTCCTGCCCAGAAGGCCCGGTCAGCGAGTCCACCTGGGTCCGAGCCTTGCTCAGGGTAGTGCCAAAGTTTCCAAGCCGAAGTATTTCCAAAAACATATCCAAGAACATTTCCTTTCCCTCAAGGTGTGCCTACAGCCCTGCCCAGCTAATGAGAGCCTGAACAGCGAGTCTACCCGGGGCCGAGCAGCACTCGGGGTCCTTTACCCCCACAGGTGAGCCTTCGGACCTATCAGCTAGATGCGAGCCTGCGTAGTGGGTCTACCTGGGGCCGAGCCAAGATCGGGGTAGTGCAAACATCCAAGCTGAAGCATATCCAAGAACATATCCAAGAACAAGTCATTTCCCCCCAGGTGTGCCTACCGCCCTGTCCAGCTAATGAGAGCCTGAGCAGCGAGTCTACCTGGGGCCGAGCAGCACTCGGGGTCCCTTACCCTCACAGGAGAGCCTTCAGACTTGCCAGCTAGATGTGAGCCTGCGCAGCGGGTCTACCTGGGGCCGAGCTGAGCTCTGGGTAGTGCAAACATCCAAGCTGAAGCATATCCAAGAACATATCCAAGAATAAATCCTTTCCCCCCAGGTGTTCCTACCGCCCTGCCCAGCTAATGAGATCTTGAGCAGGGAGTCTACCCGGGGCCGAGCAGCACTCGGGGTACCTTACCCCCATAGGCGAGCCTTCGGACCTGTCAGCTAGTTGAGAGCCTGCGCAGCGGGTCTACCTAGGGTCGAGCTGAGCTCATTGTAGTGCAAACATCCAAGCTGAAGCATATCCAAGAACATATCCAAGAACAAGCCCTTTCCCCCCAGGTGTGTCTACCGCCCTTACCAGCTAATGAGAGCCTGAGCAGCGAGCCTACCTGGGGCCGAGCGGCACTCGGGGTCCCTTACCCCCACAGGCGAGCCTTCGGACCTACCAGCTAGATGAGAGCCTGCGCAGTGAGTCTACCTGGGGCCGAGCCGAGCTCAGGGTAGTGCAAACATCCAAGCTGAAACATATCCAATAACATATCCAAGAACAATTCCTTCCTCCAGGAGTGCCTACCGCCCTGCCCAGCTAATGAGAGCCTGAACAGCGAGTCTACCTGGGGCCGAGCGGCACTCGGGGTCCCTTACCCCCACAGGCGAGCCTTCGGACTTGCCAGCTAGATGAGAGCCTGCGCAGCGGGTCTACCTAGAGCCGAGTCGAGCTCGGGGTAATGCAAACACCCAAGCTGAAGCATATCCAAGAATATATCCTTTCCCCCCAGGTGTGCCTACCGCCCTGCCCAGCTAATGAGAGCCCGAGCAGCGAGTCTACCCGGGGCCGAGCAGCACTCGGGGTCCCTTACCCCGACAGGCGAGCCTTCGGACCTATCAGCTAGATGAGAGCCTGCGCAGCGGGTCTACCTTGGGTCGAGCCGATCTCGGGGTAGTGCAAACATCCAAGCTGAAGCATATCCAAGAACATATCCAAGAACAAGTCCTTTCCCCCAGGTGTGCCTACCTCCCTGCCCAACTAATGAGAGCCTGAGCAGCGAGTCTACTTGGGGCCGAGCGGCACTCGGGGTCCCTTACCCCCACAGGCGAGCCTTCGGACCTGCCAACTAGATGAGAGCCTGCGCAGCGGGTCTGCATGGGGCCGAGCCGAGCTCGGGGTAGTGCAAACATCTAAACTGAAGCATATCCAATAACATATCCTTTCCACCCAGGTGTGCCTACCGCCTTGCCCAGCTAATGAGAGTCTGAACAGTGAGTCTACCTGGGGCCGAGCAGCACTCGGGGTCCCTTACCCTCACAGGCGAGCCTTCAGACCTGCTAGCTAGATGAGAGCCTGCGCAACGGGTCTACCTAGGGCTGAGCAGAGCTCGGGGTAGTGCAAACATCCAACCTTCTTATCATCAGCATTCCACAATAGGTAAGACCAAAGAAATAATAAGTTAGTGAACACAATATAATAACTTGACTTTGAATATACAGTTTCACCTTCCCCCATAATGGGTAGAAGCGTTTCAAGTCGTCACCGCTCTAGGTGTGGCTCATGTATATCCCCACCACGTCCTGGAAGTGGTAACCTCCCGTTCTTAGAACCCTTTCAACAATGTAAGGTCCTTCCCAATTTGGGTTGAGCTGCCAACGGGGGTTGATCTTCCCGCAGCATCAACTTTCTTTAACACTAAATCTCCTTCTGTAAACTGTTTGATTCTTATGTGCTTATCAAAGTACTTTGCCATTTTCCGCTTGATTTCCACCTGCCTGATAGATGCGACATCGCGCAGCTCTTCCACCATATCCAATGAGAGGTACAACTCCCCCTCATTCTCCAACCTTCAAACCTCGTCTCTTTCTCCTGCGGTCGTGACCCGCGGGGATCGAACCTCAAACTCAACTGGAAGGGCCGCCTCACACCCATGAGAAAGTTTGAAAGGGGTCTCACCGGTGGCCGTGTTCGGGGTTGTTCGCAAGGCCTACAAAACTAGGGGGAGCTGTTCCACCCAATTCCCCCTCAAATTCTCCACCTTCTTCTTGAGTAAGTTCACAATGATCTTGTTTGCCGCCTCCACCTGGTCGTTTCTCCTAGGGTGGTGGACGGAGGCAAACCTGAGGTCTATTCCCAGTTGGGTGTAGAAGCTGATGAATTCTTTGCTGGCAAACTGGGGACTATTATCCGTTACTATTGCCTGGGGTAGCCCATGCCTGCATATGATCTCTCCCCAAACAAAGTTCCTAATGACCTAGGAGGTTACCTTGGTTAGTGTCTTGACCTCCAGCCACTTGGAGAAGTAGTCAATCATGACTAGGAGAAACCTCCCTTGCCCACTAGCTGGAGGGAAAGTGTAACGCCTCGAAACTCAAAAGAGGGACAGGTGACGTTTTAAGCCAAGTCTGGGTTTTAGAGCAGGTGACACGGGCGTGTCACGGGCGTGACACGGGTGTGCCACGGGCGTGTTCGGTCACGGGTCATGTAGTCGACGTTTTGATGATCGGCGATCAGCAAGGTGAGGAACACAGCCTGGGACACGGGCGTGTCCCAGGGCGTGTCACGCTAGGGAGTTTTCTGAGTCTTGTACACGGACCATGACACGGGCACAGACACGGGCGTGTCACATGTGACACAGGCGTGTCGGTTGCCGTGTCACAGGCCATGTCCTCCTCGGGAAGCAAGTGTGGGTAGTTGGACACGGGCCATGACACGGGCACAGACACGGGCGTGTCACATGTGACACGGGCGTGTCGGGTGCCGTGTCGCAGGTCGTGTCCTTCTCGGGAAAAGAATGTTGGTCATTGCACACGAGACATGACATGGGTAGTGACACGGCCGTGTCGCATGCGATACGGGCGTGTTGGAAGCCGTGTCGAATGTCGTGTGCTGGTTATCGCGTCAGTCGAGATGGCGAATGGGTGACAAGACCATGCACACGGTCGTGTTATAACCCGTGTTTGGCCCAGATTTTGTAATTTCAGGCCTAATCATGGCCGTTCGTTTCCTTGGCTTGGGATCCAACAGCTGGGGGTGGATGCTGGCGGTTTATACCCGGAAATAGGGTTTGCAATCCCTCATTTCATCCCCTTGGTTCTCTTTCTAAAGTCTAGAGAGAGGGGAGAGCAAGGAGGAGGAGGAAGGCCAAGATCCGGCCACCGGTGGAGCGTCGGAGCTCCGAATCGCGATCCGAGTCCAGATCCGCGAAGGCGACGCCATTGCGGTTCTTTCCAACCGCGTAGATTTTTCATGGCGCCGCGGAAAAACGCAAGGGTAACGATTTCTCATCCTAGAGCATGTGAAGCCCTCTTTTCCTTTGCATAGGAAGCCCTCTCTCGCGAGTGAGCGAAGAGTTGGATCGTTCCTTGGGGTAGATATGTAAAGTCCCCCTTGTATAGAGTTCGTACACAAAAATGGGCATAGGCATTGTGTGTGAGCCTATCCGGACAAGTTGATTCGGATCGGTGATGTTGCATTGCATATGAACCGGGGAAGACTCCGGATGTTTGGGCATTTTTCGGGTTTTCTACGTGGTAGATTGCAGCAGGGAGCCTTGGAGATTAACTCCAAGGTGCACCCGGAAAACTGGGCAAAAGCGGGTTTTGCCAACACGATGGCCGGGGAGCCAACGTGAACATAACTGGGTTATGTGACTGTTATGGCGGAAACGGGACTCGGTGAGTCTTGACCTGCGCATATGGCTTAAATTGTCGTTGCGGAATGAGCACGGCTCAGGCGGAACCATACCCGATCTATGTCGTTCGGTGGGACCGTTGGCATGGATGAGAGTCTTCGGCAGTCTATGGCTTAAATTGTCGTGACCAAGACCAGGAAGACAAAATGCTCATGTGATTGGCCGTCTAAGGGGCGGTGGTGGAACGGGAACGTCTATGGCTTGAATTGACGTGACATTGGCCGGTTCGCCGTGAATGTGCCCTGTGTGCACGAGGTGTGTGGTCGTTCGAGCCTACGCCTGTGATGAAGTGTGTTTACACTATTATGATGCTATACTAATAAAGTGCAGGGAAAGAGCATCGCCGCCCCGATTTTGGGGGCGGGATCGTTATAATTTAGTCAGCATAGCTGACCGTTGCTTTTGTTTACCACCGTGCGGTGGATTGTTGCTTGCAGGTGCTACGGAGCCGAGCGGGAAATAGCGGGCTAAAGCCCATGTTGCGGTGCTGGCCCTCGAAGGCCTACCCTTTTTATGTTTTCCGTTTATCTCATGTATGGCCAGCCTGCGAGCCGAAGTATGAAAGACACTCTTGTTTGAGGAAACTATTGTAAGGCCATAAGGCCGGTACTTTTGTATTTTACATTCCTATTTTATTTGAGTAGTGGGCATTCGTGCTTGGCAGGGTTCTTATTTTTGTGCAACTTAATAATTGCTTCCGCTAGGTGCTGTGTAGGACGTTGTGATTGGTTGAATGGTTTCAACGCGTAACCAACCGGTCTGTCTGTAGTATATGGCGTCGGGCCCCGACCGGACCTACTGCTATATGCCATGTGACGGATAGGGGTGTTACAAATTGGTATCAGACTACTGGTTTCAGTCAAGCTTAAATGAATTCGTGGGCGAATTCACTTTAAGGGGTGGTGAGCACATGTGTGCGTCATCATTATAACATGAAAAGAACCCATGAACGTCCACTTAGGAATAAAAATACACGTGTTTGAGAAACCTGCGTGTTCCTATAATTGCTGTTTGTAATATTGTTTGGTCGCTTATCGGTGTTTTGCACGTTTATAGGTGACCAGAAGTGGTGCTGGACCGTCGGAACTGCCAGGTTCCGAGGCAAGCAGCGCACCAAGTGATGCTCCTGCAACACCTCCGTCTGCCGAGACCATTAGATTGGTTGCAGAAGCTGTCTTTGCTATGATCAACGTGCAACCTGCAAGGCAGGTGCAGCAGCCTTCTCCTGCGATGGATCAAGTGCCGCTCCAAGCGGCGGAGCCTAGAAGGGTTGAACAGGTGGGGGTGGAGCCGGAGTTGCCTCGGAGAGCAACTGAGAGACAGCTTAAGCATGTGATGGGCTTCCATCCACCGGTGTTCTCGGGAACGGGAACCCCGACCCAGGCCGAAGATTGGCTCTCAAGAGTCAATAGGGTGATGACAGCAACAGAAACGGAAGAGTGGCAGAAGACCACGATAACAACGTTCCTATTGGACGGGGATGCGAGATTATGGTGGGAAGGCCTAGAGCTACACCAGTTGAGGGGAAGGCCGTTGGCCGAAGTACCTATGGAGGATTTTTCGAGATTGTTCATGGCTCGATACCTCCCCTCAGCGCAGAGGATCGCATTGGAGAACGAGTTCCAAAAGGTTGTGCAAGGAGACAGCACTGTAGACGAGTACCTCCACGAGTTTACTCGATTGGGGAGATATGCTAGCGCTACCTTTGCCGACGAGGAGCGAAAGACTAACCGTTTCTTTGAAGGGTTAAGATATGAGCTGAGGCTGCTACTGTCGGGGCCCATGGCGCAGGGTTTCATGACCCTGGTCACCTCGGCCCGGTCCTTGGAGAAGGACATGAGAAATGTGCAAGCTAAGAAGGAATCTGGTGGGAAGAAATCGGAGTTCAAGGCGCCGACTACGTCGAAGTCGGGCTACTGCAAATTCTACAAGAAGGCTAGGACGTCAGGTCCAGCTTCTTCTGTATGTGCCTCGGGGGAAACTACCAATCGAACCCCGGGCGCTTGTTTCACGTGTGGAAAGATGGGGCACTTTGCCCGCGATTGCTGGAGCGGACGCCCAAAGTCCGAGAGAAAACAAGGAGCTACTTACGAAGAGAAGGGCAAGGCAGTGGAGTCAACCGCATCCCATTATGCTCCGACCCAACCTAGAGTGTACAACTTAGGCCAGTAGGAGGCCATTAAACAAGCTGACGTGGTGACAAGTACGAGTTAATTTATAGCAAGTTAACTTTAAATACTGTTATCTATTGCTTGTTAGCCTTATATGGTTTGCTTAGGCTTTGTTTTGATTAGCGATAGTCCGGCACGGGCACTGTTCGATACGAGAGCTTCACACTCCTTCTTGTCCGAAAATTTTATATCGCGCATCGGAGTCTCTTCTTCGATGGCGAAGGACAAGTTGGATGTGCTGCTACCGAATGGGTGCTTGATGCATGCAGACAGAGTGTGCACCGTAAAGGTTCACATAGGGAGCCAAGAGTTCGACTTGCTAGCATCATTGCTGCCGTTAGTAGAGTTCGACGTTATATTTGGGATGGATTGGCTTTCAGAGCAGAAGGCTTAGATTGATTGCAATAGTAAGGAGGTCAAGATGGGTGTTAGACGGGAGACAACATTCACGGGACTGAAGGGGTCGAGCAGGACGCTGATGTTTGCTCTTCAGGTGGTAAAGGCAGTTCGTGCTAGCGCAGAGCTGTTCTTCGCAATAGTGGGGGCTGTAGGGCCAAAGTCCGCGTTGGATAGTATCCCTGTGGTTTGTGAATACCCCGATGTGTTCCCGGATAGTCTTCCCAGAGCCCCACCGCAGCGAGAGATTGATTTCACTATCGAGCTTGTGCCAGGTGCCAAACCTGTGTCACGTGCTCCTTATAGGCTGGCGCCGAAGGAAATGGCAGAGTAGAAAGTTCAGCTAGAGGAGCTAATGGAGCAAGGTTATGTGCGTCCAAGCTCGTCGCCTTGGAGCGCACCGGTCCTCTTCGTTAAGAAGAAGGACGGGAGTATGTGGCTGTGTATCAACTACAGAGAGTTGAACAAGCTGACGAAGAAGAACAAGTACCTGATCCTGAGGATTGATGATCTCTTCGATCAGTTAGTCGGATCGTCGGTATATTCTAAGTTGGACTTGAAGTCGGGGTACTATCAGTTGAGGATCAGGGAGTGTGATATCCCGAAGATGGCGTTCAGCACAAGGTATGGGCATTTCGAGTTCACGATCATGTCGTTTGGACTGACGAATGCGCCATCAGTGTTTATGGATTTGATGAACAGGACGTTCCGAGATTTCCTGGACCGCTTTGTGATCGTCTTTATTGACGATATATTGGTGTACTCGCAGTGCGAAGAAGATCACTTCAAGCACTTGCATCTGGTGTTGGAGACTCTGAGAAGGAATGAACTGTATGCGAAATTCTCCAAGTACGAGTTCTGGCTACCCTCAGTAGCGTTCCTTGGTCACATTGTCAGTGGGGAAGGTATAGCGGTGGATCCGGCGAAGATCGTTGCGATACGGGAGTGGCCTGCGTTGTCTTCTGTCGCGGAAGTCCGTAGTTTTCTCGGGCTTGCCGGATATTACAGGCGCTTCGTAGAGAACTTCTCGCGGATAGCGCTACCTCTCACAAAGTTGACAAGGAAAGATCAGAGATTCTTGTGGACGCAGGAGTGCGTGCAAGCTTTTGAGGAGCTAAAGAGACGGTTGACCACGGGCCAGTGCTTAGTTCGCCGAGTGGGACCGAGGGCTTCGAGGTTTATAGTGATGCCTCGGGTAGTGGTTTGGGCTGCGTGCTGTTGTAGTATGGGAGCGTGATAGCTTATGGATCGCGTCAGCTAAAAGTGCATGAAAGGAACAATCCGGTCCACGACTTGGAGTTGGCGGCCGTGATATTTGCACTTAAGCTGTGGAGGCACTACCTATACAGCGTAAGGGTCGATATTTATACCGATAACAAGAGCCTGAAGTACCTGTTGTATCAGAAGGATCTTAACATGAAACAGAGGAGGTGGATGGAGTTCCTGGGGGACTACACCTTCAAGATTCATTATGTACCCGGGAAGGGCAATGCGGTTGCTGATGCGTTGAGTCACAGGGCTCCCGCCCAAGCCAACTGGTTGTCGGTTCATGATGAGAGGCTAGTACGTGAGTTGGAGGCATTGGAGATCTGTTGCGTGGACAAGCAGTCAAGCGCCAAGGCTTTGTTGAACTGGACGGAGGTTCAGTATGACCTGGCTGACCGTGTTCGGCAGGCATTGGAGTTAGATGACTCCATGAAGGAGCTTATGGAGGCAGCGTTGGATGGGTCAAATTCCTAATTTTCTATTGAGGGTGGGTTGTTAAGGAAGGATCATCGGTTGTGCGTCCCAAGCGGGGGTAACCTACGGGCGAAGTTGATGTACGAGGCTCATCATACCAAGTACTCAATCCACCCAGGGAGCACAAAGATGTACCGTGACCTCAAGAAGCTGTTTTGGTGGTCGGGGCTCAAGAAAGACGTAGCGTTGTTTGTGGCTAAGTGCCAAACGTGCGCCTTAGTGAAGGCGGAGTGCCAAAAGCTGGGAGGATTCTTGAATTCCTTGCCTATACCGGAGTGGAAGTTCGACGACATATCGATGGACTTTGTGCATGGTTTGCCAAGGTTGCAGAAGGGGAACGACGTCATCTGGGTGATCGTAGACCGATTAACTAAAGTGTCGCACTTTATTCCGCATAGGAAGGATGACTCGGTGGAGAAGTTGGCGAAGCTATATGTGGACAATATAGTTAGACTGCACGGTGTGCCCCGTAGCATTGTGAGTGATCGCGATGGGCGTTTCACGTCCAATGATTGGAGGTTGGTGCAACAAATGTTGGGGACCAAGTTGAAGTTCAGTACAGCCTTCCATCCACAGACGAATGGACAGACCGAGAGAGTCAATAGAATGATGGAGGATATGCTACACATGTGTTTTCTAGACTTCGGGAAGCATTGGGAGGACCACCTGTATTTGGTGGAGTTCGCGTACAACATCAGCTACCACACAAGTATCCAAATGGCGCCCTTTGAGGCCCTGTATGGTAGAAAGTGTCGCACACCGTTATCGTGGTTGGAAACGGGTGAGTCAAGGTTGTACAAGAAGCAGGAGGTGGAGAGTGCTACCTTGTTGGTGTGGATCATTCGGGAGCGCTTGTTGATCGCTCAGGACAGGCAGGCGATGTATTACAATGCCAAGCACCGGAACGTGGAGTTCGCGGTAGGCGATTGGGTATACTTGAAAGTGAAGCCGTTCAAGGGTGTTTCGCGGGTGAGACGCTTGAAGAAATTGAGCCAAAGATACCTTGGACCCTTTGAGGTTCTAGAGTGGGTCGGCGAAGCGGCATACCATTTGATGCTATCGGAGGAGTTAAGTGGACTACACGATGTGTTCCACATTTCCATGTTGCGGAAGGCGGTGCAGGAGCCTTCGCTAGTGATCGCAGTTGATCAAGTGCCGGTGGACGAAGGGTTGAAGATAAGGGTCAAGCCCGTTCGTATCGAAGACTTCGAGGTGAAGAGACTCCGTAAC
Source organism: Platanthera zijinensis (assembly GCA_039513925.1). NCBI lineage: Eukaryota > Viridiplantae > Streptophyta > Magnoliopsida > Asparagales > Orchidaceae > Platanthera > Platanthera zijinensis. Next base: position 153,975,264 of record CM077087.1, read on the forward strand.
AAGGAGATCCGAATGGTTAAGGTCCGGTGGGATAATTGCGGCCGGGAGGAGTTATCTTGGGAATGGGAGCAAACTATGCTGGAGGAGTACCCGGAGTTATTCCGCTCAGGTACCGTTAAAAGCTTTCAGTTCCTATTGTTTTCCTTTAGTAAATTTCGTGGGCGAAATTCTTTTAAGGGGGAGAGAGTTGTAACGCCCCGAAACTCCAAAGAGGGACGGGTGACGTTTTAAGTTAAGTCTGGGTTTTGGAGCAGGTGACACGGGCGTGACACGGGCGTGCCACGGGCGTGTAAAGCCACGGGTCATGTAGTCGACGTTTTGACGATCGGCGATCATTGAGGTGAGGCACACGGCCTGGGACACGAGCGTGTCCCAGGGCGTGTCACGCTAGGGAGTTTTCTGAGTCTTGTACACGGACCATGACACGGGCACAGACACGGGCGTGTCACATGTGACACGGGCGTGTCGGGTGCCATGTCGCAGGCCGTGTCCTCCTCGGGAAGCAAGTGTGGGTAGTTGGACACGGGCCATGACACGGGCACAGACACGGGCGTGTCACATGTGACACGGGCGTGTCGGGTGCCGTGTCGCAGGCCGTGTCCTTCTCGGGAAAAGAATGTTGGTCGTTTCACACGGGGCATGACACAGGTAGTGACACGGCCGTGTCGCATGCGATACGGGCGTGTTGGAAGCCATGTCGAATGTCGTGTGCTGGTTATCGCGTCAGTCGAGATGGCGAATGGGTGACACGGCCATGCACACGGCTGTGTTGCAACCCGTGTTCGGCCTAGATTTTGTAATTTCAGGCCTAATCGTGGCCGTTCGTTTCCTTGGCTTGGGATCCGACGGCTGGGGATGGATGTTGGCGGTTTAAACCCGGAAATAGGGTTTGCAATCCCTCATTTCATCCCCTTGGTTCTCTTTCTAAAGTCTAGAGAGAGGGGAGAGCAAGGAGGAGGAGGAAGGCCAAGATCCGGCCACCGGTGGAGCGTCGGAGCTCCGAATCGCGATCCGAGTCCAGATCCGCGAAGGCGACGCCGTTGCGGTGCTTTCCAACTGCGTAGATTTTTCATGGCGCCGCGGAAAAATGCAAGGGTAACGATTTCTCATCCTAGGGCATGTGAAGCTGTTGGGTACATTGGAAAATGTGTACCTGATTTGAAGAAGCCCAACTTAGCTCAATGATATACATCAAGGTGTATTTGATGTTGTTTTGAGTTGACATGTGCAGGTGAAGAAGTATTAAAGAATGCAGAAAAATATTCTAAGTCCACATGTCGACACCTGAAGAAATTGTGTCGACACTTCAGAATATTTGTGTCGACACTTCAGAATATCAGTGTCGACACAGAGAAAGATAGTCGACCACATTTATGTCGACACTGGGAAGCAGTGTCGACACATAAAGAAAATCGTCGACCTCAGCACTGGGAAGCAGTGTCAACACAGTGAAAGATAGTCGACACCCAGAGAAAGTTAGTCGACTAATGAAAGATAGTCGACTCACAGAAGAAGATAGTCGACCTCAACTGTGTCGACACTGGGTGGATGTGTCGACACCTTGAGATTGAGTCGACACATATTGGCAGAAGTCGACTATGCTTGTGTCGACACCAGAAGACTGAGTCGACACATTTTGGCAGAGTTGAAGATTGCTGTGTCGACACCTGAAGGCTGAGTCGACACATACTGAGTTCTGAATCTACAACAACTGTGTCGACACACAGGACTTGTGTCGACACACTGCAGAGTCTAGACCAAGTTATTTTCTGAAGAAGCTGTGTCGACTTAAAGGCAACTTAGTCGACATCATCAAAGACTGTGTCAACACCAAAGTCACTTGTGTCGACACAGATAGACAGATTGGTCTCGACACTTTCTAACAGACTGTCTCGACATTTTGCTGTCCAAGGCTAAGGTACAGGAACTATTTGAAGACTTGACTGCTGTGGGTTGCCACCGTTTAACTGAAGCTGTCAGACCTGTCAGAAAACAGTTAGAAACCGGATCAGCCGGTTACCATGAAGAAAGTCTATAAATAGACACATTCAGAAGGAAAAAAAACTAAGAAAATTAACTGAAGAAGATCTAAGAAGAAGAAACAGAAGGATTACGATCCTGTTGTAGTTTCAATTCAAGAAAGTGCTAAGCTCTAAAGAAGATCTTCATCAGTAGATCTAAGAAGAAGAAGAAGAAGTCTGAAGTATCAGAAAAGGTGTTGGATAGAGAGGGATCCAGTCATCTTGAAGAAGAAGAAGGAAGCCATCAGTGGTTTCTCAAGAAGCTGTTTGGAAATCAACTCAGCTAAGTTCAGATTCAAGAAGCTTTGAAGAAAGCTCAGATTCAGTTGATTTCATCAGCTGTTCAAGAAGTGTCTTGTCCTCTTCTCTCTCAACAAAGGCAAGACATTAAAATATCTTTTCTAAATTTCTGTAGGATCTGTTTACACAGATCTGAGTTGTAAGCCTGTGTTATAAAGGCTGAGTGTAGGAGAGGTGATCTCTGAGTGGTAGGGCTATTTGCCTGAGTGTAGGAGAAGGTTATTCTCTGAGTGGTAGGCCTTGAGGCAAGGCTGAGGTAGGGCTGTCGAGCCTGAGTTGTAGGAACCTATCCAGGTTCTGAGCTGTAGGATCTGAGGATCTGAGAATAGTGGAAGTTTGGCCGAATCTAGCATACTGCTAGATAGGTGAAGGGGGAAAGTGGATGTACCCAGACCTTGGGGAACCACTATAAAACATTGTGCAATCTGTGATGCTTAGTTGTCTGTGAATGCTGTGCTAAATGTTTTAATTTGTAATTGAATTCTGCCTAGAAGTATAAACAAGAAATTAGAACCTATTCACCCCCCCCCCTCTAGGTGTTTAGGTTATCTTGAAAGTAAAACTGTCAAGTGGTATCAGAGGGAGGTTCCTCAAAAAGGACTTAACAGTCTGAGGTAGATCTGAAAGGCAGAATCAAGATTCAAAAAGATGGGTTCTGGTGAGAATCATAAGGAGCTAGGGTCTATGAAATTACCCATATGCAAGAAAGAAATTTTTGGAATTTGGAAAGAAAGAGTCAGACTGTTTATGGAGGCATCTGACCCAAGGATTTACATCACAGTACAGGAAGGCCCCTTCATTCCAATGAAGGTATCAGTTCTTGATGCAAATATCCAAACTCCAAAGAGTTATTCAGAAATGACCAAGGATGAAATCATCTTAGCAACCATGGATAAAAGAGCTCAGAACATTATTGTTAGTGCCATAGATGATTCAACATTTCAGAATCTGATTCACTGCAAGACCTCCAAAGAGATGTGGGACACATTGATTGTCTACATGGAGGGATCTGAAGAAGTAAGGCAGGACAGGAAATCTATGCTCAATCAGGAGTATGAAAGTTTTAGACAAGGAAAATCTGATAGCATAACTGAGTGCTACAAGAAATTCTATAGAATTGTGAATGAGCTTATGTCCTATGGAAGAGTCTTCAGTACTTATGAACTGAATGACAAATTCTTGAGATCCTTAACAAAGGATTGGGACACAAAGATCTGTGCCATAAGAGAAGTGGCTAAATTGGCAGAGATATCTCCTCCCACCTTGTTTGGAAAGTTGCTATCCTATGAAATGCAACTTATGGTGAGGAAGGAGGAGGAAAAGAATTCAAGAGGAGAGCATAGAGAAAATTCTGTGGCATTCAATGCAGAAGCCACTAGAAAGAATAGGAGGAAATCACCATCTCCTCCTAAGGAAGTTGCAGAAGATAGTTCTGAAAATTCAGATAAGGGTTCAGAAAGCTGTGATTCAGATGCAGATTTTGCTGCATTCACAAGGCAATTCCAGAGGTTCTTGAAAAAGAAGCAATGGAAGTCTAGGCCTTCCACATCACAGCAAGTTGATGACTATTATCAGAAGAAAAGGTCATCAAGGAAAGAGAAGAGCAGCAAAGCCACTACTTCAAAGATTGTCTGCTATTGTTGCAATAGGCATGGACATGTAGTGGCTGACTGTCCTGATAAGAGAAAGGAGTCTTCAGACAAGAAGAAGACTCATCAGAAAGGCAAGAAGGAGAAATCCTTTGTTGCAAAGAAAGATAAGAGTCTAACAGACCAGTCAACATCAGAGTCAGAATCTGAAGCTGAAGCATATATTGGACTATATGCTGCATCTGAAGAAGAGGAGTTTCTGCAGTTGCTAGACTCCATCAATGAACAAAAGGATCATCAGTGTATGGGGCTGATGGCAGGATCAGAAGAGGACATATGCCAGAATCAGTCTGGTCCTAATAAGGTACAATGTCCTTCTATTACATCTGAGTGTTGTACAAGTGAAGAATCAGCTACATCTGCATCAAGTGATGTAGATGCATCTGAATCTGAAGGAGATGTCTATCAATTGATAGACAAGTATGAGGACTTGTTGCAGGCCCTTAAGAAAAGCAAGAACCTGGTTAAATCTCAGGCTCAGGAAATTGCTGAATTAAGGGTTGCTATAACTGAGTTAGAGAAAGTTATTGATCAAAAATTAAATGAAATTGCCAAGCTGAAGAATATAACTATTATTCAGATGGGCACAATTAACTATACTAATGATCAAGTGAAGAGTCTGGAGGCCAGACTTAGAATTGAAAGGGATTTAGTGGCTAGTTACTCTAAGCCAAAATCTGTCTTACCCTTGATAGATGAATTTGTCACTCAAAAGGGTAAGGCTGGATTAGGATTTAAAGGTAACTCCAGGGCTGGCAGATTCAAGAGGAAAGGGAAAGCTCCTATTCAGCCACTAAACCTTTCAGTCCCCATAAAGTTTAGTAAGGTGGAAGTGCCTTCTAACAAATATGATCATGAAGATATTCAAGGTCATATTAAGACTAATGTTCTGAAGAACAAGGGTGTAAATGCAAGCAGGCCTACCCATGGTCATAAACTCAATGGTTTTAAGAAATCAGTAGGTGAAGTTGCTGCAGCACCAGCAATGAACAGAAATTCTTCTGATAAGGATGTATCTAGATCTAGATACAATAAGTTTGAATGTTGGTGCTGTGGCAAGAGAGGCCATTTTGCACTAGACTGCTGGTATAACCCAAGTGTTATAAAGAACAATAGTCTACCTGTTAGAAGAGGTTATGGTAGCTTTATTAATGCTAACCTGAACCAAGGACCCAAGACTTACTTGGGTTCTAAGGGTAAGTAATTCTGTGTTGCAGGTGAATCCAAGTAACCATGCCCCTATATGGTACTTGGATAGTGGTTGTTCCAGGAACATGACTGGAACAAAGGGGCTGCTGAAGGAGTATTCATCTGTCAAAGATGGACCTAAAGTGATCTTTTGTAACGTCCCAATTCGCGCTAGGCCCCTTGATTGCGTATTTGAGTCAAGGGGGCTGTGGTGAGCCCAATGGGGGTGTGGGTGAACAGGTGCGAACGTATGGGAAATGAGGAAAACAAGGCAAAACGGTAATTTTGGCCAACACGGGTATGGACACGGCCGTGTCCATACCCGTGTGCCTCATGCCAAGATTAGGCTTATCAGTCAGAGAAGTACACGGGTATTGAGACACGGGCGTGTCCCTACCCGTGTGCTGAGGACACGGGTCGAGACACGGCCGTGTCTCTACCCGTGTGCCGCAACCCCAACACGACAGAAAAATATTCTGGGATGAACACGGCCCTAAACACGGCAGGCGACACGGCCGTGTCACCTGAACACGGGTAGGAACACGGCCGTGTGCCTACCCGTGTCTGCGGTGTATAAAAACGAAAAAGATGTGAAACCCTAGCATTTCATCCCCTTTCTTCTGCCCCGAAATTTCTGAGAGAGTTTTCTTGGCTGGAGGAGGAAGGGGCTTGCCGAAGCCATCCTTGGAAGAAGATTGCCGGGCCATCCTTGGCGGAAACGAAATGCCGCTACGAAGGAGTGCGAGGCTCATGGCCGGCCATGATGGTACCGCTGGACTTGAGGTGAGCTTTCTCCCCTCTCCCTTGGTGCTAGATCTGTAGTTATTTTAGGAGAGACATCGACTCCATAGAGTCTTGATGGTGAGGAGGAGAGTTCTTAGGATAAGCCATGCCTAGGTTTTCTAGGCTTAGTCTCCCTCAACCTTCTCATCATTCAAAGTGGAGATGAGAGGGGTTTTCGTTGAGGGTTTGGCTTTGAAAGGAGAAATAAGGTTGGGTGTGATTTCTGGAGAAGTTTATGCGAGGTCGTTGCAAGGAAGAAGATGAACGGATGTCGTTCATCTCGCCTTAAGATGCGTGCAGAAATCTGATTTCTGCACGCGGCAACCTTCGTGGCCAATTTCAGAGGTGTTCTGGCCAGATCTGGGCGATCGACTCAACACGAAAGTCGTAGCCCTTGAAATTACCTTTCCAACGAGTGGTTGCACGTTTCCATGCGATACCTGTAGCCACGGGAAAGCTGGTTCGAGTCCGCTGCGTTCGGGAAAATCCTGTACAGGAAACTGTTTCCTGTACGTATTCGAGTTGAATTTCTGGTATGTTGCGACCAGATCTGGGCAATCGACTCAACACGAAAGTCGTAGCCCTCGCGAATACCTTTCCAACGAAGGGTTGAGCATTGTGATCGGATTCCTGTAGCTCCGGGAATCCCAGTTTTAGTATCGGGCTATCCTATGTTAATGCACTTGTTAATTTATAATGTTAGCACTCTTGCAATGGTTGCGATTTGCTCATTTGTTATCTTGCTCCCATATATTTATAATGTTGTTGTTACTGTAATTTAGCATGGTTACTCATTTTGTTGTCTAATAAGGAATAACCATGTATTGGTAGAGAAATGGAGTGGATGAGAAGGCTAGAAATTAAGGGTTGAGATTGGTATAGAATATATTTATATAGTTGGGTGTTGAACATATCTATTATGCATAGTGTTGAGGTGAATTCATTGAATAGGTGGGCGTGAATATGATGAACACTATGTGAAGAGTATTTTGTAACCGTAATCCGAGCCCAAGGGGTTTATTAACAACCGATGCTTAGAGTTGAAGCCTCCCTACGGGTAGCATCGAGTGAGTTGTTTTGGGGCATGCGATGTGCGACGATTCATCGTGTCGCGATATTGAGATAATGACTGTGGCAGGTCTACGGGTTCGCCAGTCGTCACACCGATGGGAGCCAATGGGTAGACCTTGGGCGGTAGGGTTAGATACTTGGTGTCCATAACCCGAGATCTCCTCCGCGCCATGAGAACGGTTGGGCTTGCACCTCGTGCGTTTCCGAGGTTCCATCCGGTTCGAAATCAAAGGCCAGGTTGGGCTGTGTTCTTGGTGCACATCTACCCAAGACCCCTTCTGAGCCGTAGTACGCATGTGAGCTCCGTTGTTGTGTTTTTAGCGTTGAGGCGTACGGGGGCCTAGGATAGGTAGTGTGATACCACCTAGTAGTGGAGACGCCCGCTCCACTGTCGCCGTCTGGCCACGACGGACGACGCTTGAGAGGTTAGCTACCTGCTCGAAAAGTGGGAACTTCAAGTCTGTGTCGACATAGCAACTTGCATGTGCGTGCGCATGATTCGGTCATAGCATAACATTCATATCATGTCATTCATTGCATACACAAGATCCTCATCGTATAAGTTTGTATGGGCACTCTTATACGATGAGTTACTTTACTGTTAAGCCGATCCTTAACTTATAAGTTTGTATGGGCACTCTTATAAGTTAAGTTACTATTCTGATTAATTATACCTGTTGTCATATATTATAGATATTTGTAGAACTGCTAGTTGTGTAGCGTAGTTTATACTCCACCATATTTACAGTCAGCTGTTTGTTTACTTGCTTATATATATATATATTGTACCTTTGTTCCTTTCTCCGCCCGGTGCCGAGGAGTCGCCGGGGGAGCGGATGTGAAGCCACTTAGTCTTATGACTAATGGTTGCTACGTCTTCCTTTTTAGGAGGAAACCCCGCAGGTAGAGCAGCAACGGACTATGCAGCAGGACAGCCAGGCCCGGACGATAGGACCTGAAGTGGTGGTGCAATCGGCACCCTCAGTGACAGTCGTGAGTGTTTTCATGTAGCCGTTTGGCAAAACATTTCTAGACTCTTATTCTTTTGTACAAGCCTGTTGTGCTTGTTATCTTCCGCTCTTTTGGACTTAAACTTAGTTGTGAATTGAACTGCTTTACTTTTCTATTATGGTTGGGTTGGCATGGTTTATGTGATATGGATTGTAGCCGGCGGAATAGGCGTCTTATGGTAAAGGCTAGCCCATGTGTTAGTGCTACCACAAGGCGGCTATTTCGGGCATAAGACTCCCCTCGTGCCGTGTGTTGTGTTCCGGGAGGGGGGTCTTACAAATGGTATCAGAGGGAGGTTTCGATCCTCCGACCTGTGGGTTATGGGCCCACCACGCTTCCGCCGATCTTCAACTAGAGTAGTCATGTAACAATAGGCCACTCCCGTTCGATTAGTCGGTTTGGGGACAAACCGACTTAGCGGAAGCAGTGGTGTGCCCATATGTAATTCACACTAAGTTGTCCAACTTTGACATTAGTTTTAGCCAACCTGACCCTAGTTTGTACCTTGCGTATAGGTCCCAGCGCAGGTGGAGCCGGTTGGGGGCACTCCTACCCCTTCCGTCCCTTCACAATTCCAGCAGTCGGAACTGGGACAAACGCTGTCAGCCATATTGGATGCATTTAAAGCCCAGCAAGCTTCGGTGCAACAACAAGCGCCAGGCTCCAACTGGTTGAGCACCTTCCGTGCCCTGTCCCCTCCTGCCTATCTTGGGACAGAATCGCCGGTGCGCACCGAGGAATGGCTTGATACCGTGCAGGAATTGATGGCTGGCATAAGATGTCCGAACAGCATGGCGGTGACATTGGTAGTGACGCTGCTAGAGCTGCACGCCAAAAGGTGGTGGAAGTCCCTCATGGGCTCCACCTTCCAAGGGCGGTTGTACACGGACATTAGTTGGAACGAGTTCACCGAGGCTTTTCTGGATCACTTCATCCCTTCTTCTGCTCGGGATGAACTTGAAGAAAGATTTCTGCAGCTGAAGCAAGGATCGAAACCGGTAACGGAGTACCAGAGGGAGTTCCAACACCTCGCTAGGTTTGCCGATTCCTATGATTTGGACGATAGAGGCTACGCGAAGCGCTTCTACAAAGGGTTAAGGGACCCCCTGAGGCAGGCCCTTTTGTTTATAGCCGATGCAAGCCTGGCAGAAATCATCGACATGGCAAAGAGACTGGAGGCGGACCACATGGGATGTGGCAAGAGACCTGCGGAAGGAGTAATTGAAGTCGGCCCTAGTAATAGAAGGCGGAATGATCATGGCAGAGGAAGGGGAAACCACAGAGGCGGTCGGTGGGTCAACCGGAACTATCGGGTGGAGTACCCAATTCCGCAACCACCAGCTTTACCTCCACCACCGCAGCAGCAACATTATCAACAACCTGGGGGCCGACGTGAGGTGATATGTTTTGAGTGCAACCAACCGGGGCATGTCCGACGAGTTTGCCCGCGACTGATCGGGGATGCTCCTATTACTCTCCCTCCAGTAGCTCCACGGGGGCGAGGGCACATGCGTGGCCGAGGAAGAGGACCACCAGGGAGAAATCAAGGACATGCACGGGAGCATGTATTCGCATTGGATATGACTCAGGAGAGAAATCCGCAGGAAGTCATCACCGGTACGTGCAAAATTTATTAATAATATATGACTTGTTAGATTTACGATACAAATGATACGCGCAATTCTGGATAGTGATTACCCTTTTTGGAACCTAGGCACTGTCATGGTTAGCGGGAGCCCCGCCTATACGTTATTTGACACGGGTGCGTCTCACTCGTTCATTTCGGCGGACTTCGTGAAGGACTTGGAGGGAGTGCAACACTTCACGGGCACTACTCAAAGGGTGCGCCTTCCGGACGGCTCTGAGATGACGTCGTCAGCAAGTTGCGACTTCGACACTCTTATTGGAGGAAAGTCCTTTGAAACTCCGGCTACAGTGTTAAGAATCCCGGAGTTCGATCTCATCCTGGGCATGGAGTGGTTGAACTGGCACCACGTCAGGATCAATTGTGCGGAGAAGCAAGTTATGTTGAGGCATGGAGACTCGGAAGTCATCTTCCAAGGTATTAGATTCGCACCCCGTAAATTATTATCTTCAATTCAAGTTATGAAATCTCATATGGAAGGGGACGAGGTCTATGTAATTTGCTTCGAGTTGAAGAAATTGACATTAGAGGTCAAGGATGTGCGGGTGGTGCGAGAATTTCCCGAGGTATTTCCCGAGAAATTGTCGGGACTACCCCCGCATAGGGAAGTGGACTTCCAAATCAAGCTAATTCCGGGTGCCAAGCCCGTCTCGCGAGCTCCATACCGAATGGCTCCGAAGGAACTTGCAGAGTTTAGAGTCCAGCTTCAGGAATTGGTGGAAGCAGGGTTCGTTCGCCCAAGCTCGTCGCCTTGGGGAGCGCCCGTTTTGTTCGTCAAAAAGAAGGATGGCACCCTGCGGTTATGCATTGATTATCGAGAGTTGAACCGGTTAACGGTGCGGAACACCTACCCCCTACCGCGCATTGATGAATTATTTGATCAATTGGTGGGATCGTATTGGTTCTCCAAGTTAGATCTGCATTCGGGATATTATCAGCTGAGGATACAAGAAGATGACATTCAGAAGACGGCGTTCAGTTCGAGATATGGTTTGTATGAATTCACCGTGATGCCGTTTGGGCTCACAAACACCCCTTCCGCCTTTATAAGCTTGATGAACAAGGTGTTCAGCCCTTATTTGGACATCTTTGTCATCGTGTTCATCGATGATATCCTAGTCTACTCCAAGACTGAAGCAGAACACGCCGAACATCTAACTTTAGTGCTGAAGAAGCTAAAGGAGCACACTTTGTTTGCCAAGTTCAGCAAGTGCGAGTTTTGGCTTCAAGAGGTCGCGTTCTTGGGCCATGTGATTAGTGGGGCGGGGCTAGCAGTAGATCCGGCCAAGGTGCGGGCCGTGAAGGAGTGGTCGCCATTGAAGTCAGCGGCCGACATACGGAGCTTTCTTGGGCTTACCGGGTACTATCGCAAGTTCGTGAAAGGCTTCTCGAAGATCGCCCTTCCCCTTACTACGCTGACCAAGAAGGGTGTGCCGTTTGAATGGACACCCCAGTGCGAAGCTGCATTCCAAGAGTTGAAGGACAGATTGACGACCGCACCCATCCTAGCTCTTCCATCTGGGAAGGAGGGCTTTCAAGTTAACACGGATGCGTCGTATCAAGGGATGGGAGCCGTGTTGATGCAGAATGGGCATGTTATCGCTTATGCTTCAAGACAGTTGAAGAAACATGAAGCCAGCTACCCGGTGCATGATCTAGAGTTGGGAGCGGTGGTATTCGCCTTGAAGATTTGGAGGCATTATTTATACGGCGTCCACTGCGAGATCTACTCGGATCACAAAAATCTGAAGTACGTTCACACCCAAAAGGAGTTAAACTTGAGACAGCGGCGGTGGTTGGAGTTCTTGTGCGACTACGAATTCACCTTGAACTACCACCCCGGGAAGGTTAATTCCGTAGCTGATGCCTTGAGCCGAAAAGCACCGGGAACGGGCACGGAATCCCGCTTGATGAGGATGAAGTTAATCCAGACACTGCAAGAGATGGAAGTCACTCTGGTCTTTAAGAATCAATCGGAAGAGTATACAGAATATTTGGCCGCGATGAGTATAGTTTGCAACATACGAGACCGGATCCGGACGGAACAAAAGAAGGATGCGGCTTTAACCCCGGCTTACAAGTCAATGGAGGATGGGACTACGGAAGAATACTCCCTAAAAGACGGCCTCGTCCATTTTCGTGGCCGGCTTTACATTCCCGAAGGTGACAACATTCGGGAGGATATTCTAAAGGAGGCTCATTGCTCCAAGTACTCGGTGCACCCGGGGATCGCGAAGATGTACACCGATTTGAGAAAGACAATGTGTTGGCCGGGCATGAAGAGGGATGTCAAGTACTTTGTTACTCATTGTGTGGCCTGCCAAATGGTGAAGGCGGAGTGCAGAAGCCCCGGTGGAATGCTACAGTCATTGCCCATCCCCGAATGGAAATTTGAGGACATCTCCATGGACTTCGTCCACGGGTTACCTCGCTCGCGCTCGGGGAATGATTCTGTGTGGATGATAGTTGACCGGTTGACCAAGGTAGCCCGATTTATCCCAATGAAGAAGGAGGCGCAGGTGGGCGTCCTAGTGCGCCTCTTTGTGGAGCAATTTGTGCGGTACCATGGTGTGCCGAAGACGATCGTCTCCGACCAGGATGGTCGGTTTACTTCAAGAGAATGGAGGGCTGTACAGGCTTATTTGGGCTCGCGCCTCGCCTTTAGCACAGCCTTTCACCCACAAACGGACGGGCAGTCTGAACGAACCATCTGAACATTGGAGGACCTTCTGAGGTTGTGTGTGCTAGATAAAGGAGAACCATGGGAGAGACTCTTACCTCTCGTAGAGTTCTCTTATAATAACAGTCATCAAGCCAGTATTGGAATGGCACCTCACGAAGCTTTGTATGGAAGGAGGTATAGAACACCCTTGTCCTGGGTGCAAGACAAAGATCCGAAGACATTTGGAAATGAGTATATTGATGACACGGACGCGGTGGTTAGGTTGATCCGGGATCGAATGCTAGAGGCTCAAAGCCGACAGGCGAAATATTACAATGCAAGGCACCGTATGGTGGAGTTTCAAGTGGGTGATAAGGTGTTCCTGAAGATTCGACCGATGCACGGAGTGTCGCGGGTGCGTGGAGTCAAGAAGCTCAGCCCAAGGTATGTCGGGCCCTATGTCGTAGTGGAAAGGATTGGCCCTCTGGCCTATCGATTGGAGTTACCACCGGAGCTGGAGAACCTTCACGACGTGTTCCATGTATCGTCGCTTCGGAAGGCTTTGTTGCGGCCTGAACAGTATATCCCCACGACGGATGGTGCCGTGGCGTGTGATAGGTCTGTGCGACTGGAGCTGGTGCGGATCGTTGATAACGAGACAAGAACCTTGCGCCGCAAAAGTGTTCCCTTGGTGAAAGTGCTATGGTCTAATCATGGGAAGGAGTTCACATGGGAGCCAAAGGATTTGATGCAAGGGCGCTACCCGGAATTATTTACCCCAGGTAAAAATTTTACTTGAAAGCATAGTTCCCTTTTATGTGTTTCACTCCCATAGCCTTACCCTGATTTCGGGGACGAAATCTTTTATTTTGTTTATAGGATTTGTAACATCCCAATTCGCGCTAGGCCCCTTGATTGCGTATTTGAGTCAAGGGGGCTGTGGTGAGCCCAATGGGGGTGTGGGTGAACAGGTGCGAACGTATGGGAAATGAGGAAAACAAGGCAAAACGGTAATTTTGGCCGACACGGGTATGGACACGGCCGTGTCCATACCCGTGTGCCTCATGCCAAGATTAGGCTTATCAGTCAGAGAAGTACATGGGTATTGAGACACGGGCGTGTCCCTACCCGTGTGCTGAGGACACGGGTCGAGACACGGCCGTGTCTCTACCCGTGTGCCGCAACCCCAACACGGCAGAAAAATATTCTGGGATGAACACGACCCTAAACACGGCAGGCGACACGGCCGTGTCACCTGAACACGGGTAGGAACACGGCCGTGTGCCTACCCGTGTCTGCGGTGTATAAAAATGAAAAAGATGTGAAACCCTAGCATTTCATCCCCTTTCTTCTGCCCCGAAATTTCTGAGAGAGTTTTCTTGGCTGGAGGAGGAAGGGGCTTGCCGGAGCCATCCTTGGAAGAAGATTGCTGGGTCATCCTTGGCGGAAACGAAATGCCGCTACGAAGGAGTGCGAGGCTCATGGCCGGCCATGGTGGTACCGCTGGACTTGAGGTGAGCTTTCTCCCCTCTCCCTTGGTGCTAGATCTGTAGTTATTTTAGGAGAGACATCGACTCCATAGAGTCTTGATGGTGAGGAGGAGAGTTCTTAGGATAAGCCATGCCTAGGTTTTCTAGGCTTAGTCTCCCTCAACCTTCTCATCATTCAAAGTGGAGATGAGAGGGGTTTTCGTTGAGGGTTTGGCTTTGAAAGGAGAAATAAGGTTGGGTGTGATTTCTGGAGAAGTTTATGCGAGGTCGTTGCAAGGAAGAAGATGAACGGATGTCGTTCATCTCGCCTTAAGATGCGTGCAGAAATCTGATTTCTGCACGCGGCGACCTTCGTGACCAATTTCAGAGGTGTTCTGGCCAGATCTGGGCGATCGACTCAACACGAAAGTCGTAGCCCTTGAAATTACCTTTCCAACGAGTGGTTGCACGTTTTCATGCGATACCTGTAGCCACGGGAAAGCTGGTTCGAGTCCGCTGCGTTCGGGAAAATCCTGTACAGGAAACTGTTTCCTGTACGTATTCGAGTTGAATTTCTGGTATGTTGCGACCAGATCTGGGCAATCGACTCAACACGAAAGTCGTAGCCCTCGCGAATACCTTTCCAACGAAGGGTTGAGCATTGTGATCGGATTCCTGTAGCTCCGGGAATCCCAGTTTTAGTATCGGGCTATCCTATGTTAATGCACTTGTTAATTTATAATGTTAGCACTCTTGCAATGGTTGCGATTTGCTCATTTGTTATCTTGCTCCCATATATTTATAATGTTGTTGTTACTGTAATTTAGCATGGTTACTCATTTGGTTGTGTAATAAGGAATAACCATGTATTGGTAGAGAAATGGAGTGGATGAGAAGGCTAGAAATTAAGGGTTGAGATTGGTATAGAATATATTTATATAGTTGGGTGTTGAACATATCTATTATGCATAGTGTTGAGGTGAATTCATTGAATAGGTGGGCGTGAATATGATGAACACTATGTGAAGAGTATTTTGTAACCGTAATCCGAGCCCAAGGGGTTTATTAACAACCGATGCTTAGAGTTGAAGCCTCCCTACGGGTAGCATCGAGTGAGTTGTTTTGGGGCATGCGATGTGCGACGATTCATCGTGTCGCGATATTGAGATAATGACTGTGGCAGGTCTACGGGTTCGCCAGTCGTCACACCGATGGGAGCCAATGGGTAGACCTTGGGCGGTAGGGTTAGATACTTGGTGTCCATAACCCGAGATCTCCTCCGCGCCATGAGAACGGTTGGGCTTGCACCTCGTGCGTTTCCGAGGTTCCATCCGGTTCGAAATCAAAGGCCAGGTTGGGCTGTGTTCTTGGTGCACATCTACCCAAGACCCCTTCTGAGCCGTAGTACGCATGTGAGCTCCGCTGTTGTGTTTTTAGCGTTGAGGCGTACGGGGGCCTAGGATAGGTAGTGTGATACCACCTAGTAGTGGAGACGCCCGCTCCACTGTCGCCGTCTGGCCACGACGGACGATGCCTGAGAGGTTAGCTACCTGCTCGAAAAGTGGGAACTTCAAGTCTGTGTCGACATAGCAACTTGCATGTGCGTGCGCATGATTTGGTCATAGCATAACATTCATATCATGTCATTCATTGCATACACAAGATCCTCATTGTATAAGTTTGTATGGGCACTCTTATACGATGAGTTACTTTACTGTTAAGCCGATCCTTAACTTATAAGTTTGTATGAGCACTCTTATAAGTTAAGTTACTATTCTGATTAATTATACCTGCTGTCATATATTATAGATATTTGTAGAACTGCTAGTTGTGTAGCGTAGTTTATACTCCACCATATTTACAGTCACCTGTTTGTTTACTTGCTTATATATATATATATATATTGTACCTTTGTTCCTTTCTCCGCCCGGTGCCGAGGAGTCGCCGGGGGAGCGGATGTGAAGCCACTTAGTCTTATGACTAATGGTTGCTACGTCTTCCTTTTTAGGAGGAAACCCCGCAGGTAGAGCAGCAACGGACTATGCAGCAGGACAGCCAGGCCCGGACGATAGGACCTGAAGTGGTGGTGCAATCGGCACCCTCAGTGACAGTCGTGAGTGTTTTCATGTAGCCGTTTGGCAAAACATTTCTAGACTCTTATTCTTTTGTACAAGCCTGTTGTGCTTGTTATCTTCCGCTCTTTTGGACTTAAACTTAGTTGTGAATTGAACTGCTTTACTTTTCTGTTATGGTTGGGTTGGCATGGTTTATGTGATATGGATTGTAGCCGGCGAAATAGGCATCTTATGGTAAAGGCTAGCCCTTGTGTTAGTGCTACCGCAAGGCGGCTATTTCGGGCATAAGACTCCCCTCGTGCCGTGTGTTGTGTTCCGGGAGGGGGGTCTTACATCTTTGGTGGATCTGAAAAAGGAGTCATCAAAGAGTTTGGTAACATTTCTTCTAACCTAATTACTATCACTCAAGTGGCTTATGTAAAAGGTTTGAAACATAATCTAATAAGCATAAGCCAGCTAAGTGATTTAGGATATGACATTTCATTTGTTAAAGATGGATGTCATATCAAAAGGTCAAGTGATCAAAAGATCATATTGACTGGGTATAGGAAGAGAAATGTATATTGTCTTAATTTTGAATGTGAGAATAAGGCTTCTCTCATCTGTCTTGTAGCTGATGACAATGCTTCTCATTGTGTTAAGTGGCACAAGAGATTGGCTCATCTAAACTACAAGACAATTGGCCAACTCTTTAGCAAAGAGTTAGTGAGGAATGGACCTCAAGTTAAGTGTATAAAGGAAGGGATATGCTCAGCTTGTCAAAAGGGCAAGCAGACAAAATCCTCCTTTCAAAGCCTTGAAAACAAGGATTCTGTGAGGTGCTTATACCTCTTGCATATGGATCTTTTTGGTCCTATGCCAGTTCACAGTCTAGGTAGGAAAGTCTACACTTTTGTGGTTGTAGATGACTATTCAAGATTTACATGGGTGTTCTTTCTGAGACAAAAATCTGAAACCCCAAGTGTATTACTTAATTTTGTAAAGCAAATTCAGAATGAACTAAATAGTACAGTGGTCAAAATCAGAAGTGACCATGGTACTGAGTTTCAATCTGAAAGCATAACAAAATTGTGTAAAGACTTTGGGATTTTCCAAGAGTTCTCCTCACCTAGAACACCTCAGCAAAATGGAATTGCTGAAAGAAAGAATAGAACATTAATTGAAGCAGGCAGAACTCTGTTGAGTGACACCTCTCTCCCAGAATATTTTTGGGCTGAGGCAGTTAACACTGCTTGTCATATAATCAATAGGGCTACTATCACCAAAAGCCACAAAATGACTCCCTATGAGATTGTGAAAGGCAGAAAACCAAATCTATCTTACTTTAGGATCTTTGGTTGCAAGTGTTATATACTTAACAATGGCAAGTCATATTTGACTAAGTTTGCTGTCAAATCCCAGGATGGGATATTTGTTGGTTACATCACAAATAGTAAGGCCTATAGAGTCTTCAACTTGATTACTCAAGTTGTTGAAGAATCTGTGCATGTTGTGTTTGATGAAACAAGATTAATCAACTGTGAGTTGTCTTGTAGATCAAATGACTCAACAGGTATAAGCAAAAGTATGGACAAGCTCTCCATTACTGAAGTATCAAAGGAAAATGAAGGCTTCTGTCCAGGGGGAGAACAAGACACTATAGAAGCTGATGAAAACCAAGAGATTCAGCTAAATGAAGGAGCTGGAGATGTTCAACCAGAAGGGAATCTTCCTCCAGCTACAAGACATTTAAGAGATCATCCAACTGATCAGATAATAGGTGATCCAAGACAGGGGGTGCAAACTAGAAGCAGAAATCAAAACACAGTTCTACATTCAAGTTTTCTGTCACAAATGGAGCCTAAGAAGTTTGAAGAAGCTATCCAAGACCAGCACTGGATTGATGCTATGCAAGAAGAGCTGAATCAATTCAGAAGGTGCAATGTCTGGGAGCTTGTTCCTAAACCAAGAGGCCACAACATAATTGGCACAAAATGGATCTATAGGAACAAGCTAGATGAAAGTGGAATAATAGTAAAGAATAAAGCAAGATTGGTTGCAAAAGGATACAGGCAGGAAGAAGGGATTGACTTTGATCAAACCTTTGCTCCAGTAGCAAGGCTGGAGGCAATCAGAATATTCCTTGCCTATGCAGCCTATCAAGACTTCAAAGTATACCAGATGGATGTGAAGTCAGCATTTCTGAATGGTGATCTTAAAGAAGAAGTATATGTAGAGCAGCCATCAGGTTTTGTAGATCCTCTTAAACCTGATTTTGTTTATAAGCTTAGGAAAGCTCTGTATGGGTTAAAGCAAGCTCCAAGGGCTTGGTATGAAACCCTGTCCACTTTCCTTATTGAGAATAAATTCTCAAGAGGAAAAATTGACAAAACTCTATTCCTTAGGGAATCCAAAGGCAAGATCATCTTAGTTCAGATCTATGTTGATGACATAATTTTTGGATCTACTGAAAACAACCTTTGTAAAAAGTTTGCCAAACTTATGCAAGGGAAGTTTGAGATGAGCAGTATGGGGGAACTGAAGTTCATCTTGGGACTCCAAGTAAGACAGACTGATGATGGCTTGTCCATATCCCAGTCTAAGTTCACCAAAGAATTGATTAAGAAATATGGTATGGAGTCATCCTCCACCATGAGAACTCCTATGGGAACAAGTATGCCTATATGCAAAGATGAAGCAGGTAAACCTGTTGATGAGACTTTGTATAGAGGAATAGTTGGCTCACTACTATATCTCACTGCTAGTAGACCAGATATTATGTATGCTACATGTGTCTGTGTTAGGTACCAAGCCTGCCCTAAAGAATCTCATTATACTGCAGTCAAAAGGATTCTGAGATATCTTAAGGGCACACCTAATCTAGGTCTTTGGTACCCTAGGAATAGAGATTTTCAACTAACAGGCTATTCAGATGCAGATTTTGCAGGATGTAGAGAGGATAGGAAGAGTACTACAGGTACTTGTCAATTCCTGGGAGGAAGACTAATATCATGGAGTAGTAAGAAGCAGACCAGTGTGGCAATTTCCACAGCTGAGTCTGAGTATGTTGCTGCTGGAAGCTGCTGTGCACAGCTATTATGGATGCAGCATCAGCTTAAGGATTATGGTATTCAAGTAAGTAGAACACCTCTTTTGTGTGATTCTAAGAGTGCAATTTCTATTGCTAATAATCCTGTTTCTCATAGTAGAACTAAGCATATAGAAATAAAATACCATTTTCTTAGAGAACATGTAGAAAAAGAAGACATTTCATTGGAATTTGTGAAAACAGATTATCAAATAGCAGATGTGTTTACTAAGCCCCTAGATGAGACCAAATTCAATAAATTCAAAATTGAATTAGGTATGTTAACCATTGATTAGTGTAATCACAATATCATCAACAATGAAGTTGAAATGGTAACAAGACATTCAAGTGATATAAAGACACATTGAAGTAGTATCAAGTACTCTGTAGTACTTATAAGTTGTGATGAACAAACAGAAATTGGCTAAGTAAGATGGTGTCGACACATTCAATAATATTGTGTCGACTCAGGGTAGTAATGTCGACAAGTCAGAGATATTGTGTCGACACAGAAAATATGTGTCGACACTTAAGAATCTTATTGTCGACTTATCCAGGAATGTAGTATCGACTTCACCAGGATAGTGGTGTCGACACTTACAGATTTTGTGTCGACACTTATACTAAGAGTCGACACAGAATTTCTGATGCTCTACTATATATCTCTGGTGTCGACATAACAGCAAATTGGTGTCGACACATAATAGACGGACTTGATGTCGAGACAATAGAAGCTTGTGTCGACACATTCCATCTGTGTCGACACTTATAGTCTGTTTTTGGCGACTTTTGATCTTCTTTAAACAGAAGGTATAAATAGGTCAAAAACTCATTCTGTCGACACGCTTACAAGGTTTTCGAAACCCTGTGTCGACATTCTCCCTCTCTCTCTCTTTCTCTCATCTTTCAAGCTTTCTCGACTGATCAATGGCGCCAAAGATTGAAGATAATGTGAATGAAGGATATGAGTTGGTGCGCCAGGCCTTTGCTGCTGCCCCTCCAGATGTTCTCGGGGTTATCTCTCTCCTCTCCGACTCAGGATTAGAATTTCTGGTCTCCGAACCATCTAAGATATGGAAGAAGGAGGTGCATGAGTTCTATACTTCTGCATCTGTAGTCTCTGAAAGTCATGAGATAAAATCAACAGTTCATGGGTCACCAGTGGAAATTACACCAAGTAAGTTAAGAACAATTCTACACTTACCTATAATTGAGAATGAAGAGGATGTCCCTGCTTCTAAATCAAGGGAGGCTCTTCAATGGTGTGGATTGGATTCCACCATGAAAATTGGAGCTGCTTTCAATAGGAAAGGAATGAATCAACAGGGCAAGTTTCTGTCTGAAGTGGTTGGAAAAGTTATTCTGTGCAAGCCAGGTGGACATGATAGGATTTCCGCCTACATGTTCAGCCTAATGACCAGGATTGTGTTTACAATTCCAACGGATTGGTCAACTGTAATCTTTGAAAAGATTAAGGAAGGAATCAAGAAGCCAAATCTGGCTAGAATAATGAGTATATACCTAAGTAAGGAGATTCATGATGTTATGCAACAACAACCTGGAACAAAAATTAATCACATGAGAAGGATGGACATGAGATTGTTCTCCAGATGGGATAGGGTGCTGACCAAAGAGATGCCTGAAGTGGAAAGGCAGGATTCACCTGAGAAATCCCCAGGTCATACTACCAGTACTGAGCACCCACAAGAAGAGCAAGTAAGACAAGAGGTTGAAGATCAGCCTGCTTCTACACAAGTTCAGGATGCCACAATACATGCGATTCAAGAAGAAGAAGTAAGAATACCAGCTCAGCAAGTTTATTCACCTACACAGACTGTATCTACTCATGACCAGGTACAGGTGCAGGGGGAGCTGGTGTATTTTCCTACAAAAGACATTTCTAATATTTCTATTTCTGAACAGGTCCAGGGAAAGCAAGTATCCTCACCTGCTCAGGACATCCCCAATACTGAACAAGTACAGGGGGAGAAGCTGTCTGAGCAAGTGCAAGAAGATGCTCAAATTGATATATCTCAAAATTTGAATACTGCAGATGTTCCAGCCCAGAAGGAATATACTCTAGAAGAGATATTTCCAGATAATGAAATAATTACTGATAGAATGGAAGTGGAGCAAGAAATTGAGGGGGAGCCTGTGCATGTGGAGACTGTACAACATGGCACTGAAGCAGCTGTTCCTCCTCCTCCCAAAGAAAGAGTTCAAATTGATAGTACTTCTGATTCTGAGAATGAAGAAGCCAGGGTGGCTAAGAAGAGAAAACTTATGGTCTTCCAGAGAAGGAGCAAGAGCTATAAGCAGGCTCTACAGTCTACAGCACATCACACTCCTTCTGACTTTGATTATAACAAGTTTTTGGTCGATTTACAAGTGAAATTGGATGAACACAGAGTGGCTATTGAAAAATATGTTGATGAGAACAACAAGTCCCTGCAATTTGACTTAGCTCAAGATATAAAATCTATTAGGTTTGAGGTCAATATGCATAAGAAGGAGATGACAGATTGCTTCCATAAGGGAGGTAATGCTGTGGTATATTTGGCAAAACAACAGCAGTCTATCATCCCTAAGGTGGATGATATTGCTTTAAAGCAAAGCTATGTCTTGGAAAATCAGATAAGGATGAATGAGAATTTAATTGAATCTCATCATGTGATCATTAATGAAGTAAAAAAGATTGTTCCAGGCCTGCCTGCAGCTAGAGCAAAGGAAATGGAAGAATTTGATAAGAACTTTCAAGCTGCTATTGATTCTGTTAAAACTGCTATCACTACCTCTCAAAAGGAAATATCTGACAAGCTTCTAAAGTTAAAACCATTTTTTAAAGAGGGTGTGAATTATCTAGATGGCCAAATCAGATTTCAGAAGGAAGATCTAAGAGATCATGTTACTAGAGAAGCCATAAAGGGGGAGAGGATGTTAGTTCATGCAGGCTTAGAGCACACCAAATGGGTGACCAATAGTATTCGAGCCACATTGGGATATCCACCTTTGTGTGATGATGCTATGGTGGCTGAGTCAGGAATACAAATAAGTCTACTTGAAGGCAATCAACCTGAGGTTGCCCAAGTCATTTACCCTCCTCCAGATTATGATATGATTGATCAGCAAGTTCAAGGAATGTATAGTCCTCCAAAGGAGGTTACTAATGTTGTTATTGGGAAGGTTAATAAGCCTGAGGCTACTTTGAAAGACCAGCAAGATGCTCTACTATCTAAGAAAAGATTTAGAGAGCAGGCTGAACTTAAGCCAGACTTTGAGCAGTGGAGTCCTACTTCCAGAAATATTATACTCACTGCATGGAGGGCTGTCAAAGACCAAGTGCATGAAAGAGGCAAGTGGTTTAATGAGATGGAATGACAGAAGTATAAAGCCAGGCAAGAGGTCATAGTACAGTTTAGAAGAAAAGCCAAGCTGGGTAGGCTGCCTCCAGATGCTCAGGAGCCGAGCAAGTACTTTCCAAAGCCCTTTCATTATTTTGAAAGGCAAAGGCTCAAGGAAGAAGCAAAGAAGAAGGCTGATCTAAAAGGCAAGAAGCCAGCTGAAGATTCTGAAGCTCCTGTGAAGGCTCAAATTCTATCTGGCAAAGGGATTGTCATAAAAGAGCCTGATTAGTCTTAATTTTTAGTTCTTTCAAAGTATTTTGTAATGTTTTGATTAAATCATTAAATGTAAATCTCTGTATTCAAACATTATCAAGTTATAAACAAAATGTTGTTTGGTATCATATAATGTTCATTCTGTGATGGATTGTTTTTATTTTGTTTATATTAAGTATTCCTGTTATGTCATATATCATCAGTTTATACTTTTTATAAATGGTGTATATCATTGGCTATAGGGTTATGACTTCTCCAAATAGGGGGAGATTGTTCGGTACATTGGAAAATGTGTACCTGATTTGAAGAAGCCCAACTTAGCTCAATGATATACATCAAGGTGTATTTGATGTTGTTTTGAGTTGACATATGCAGGTGAAGAAGTATTAAAGAATGCAAAAAAATATTCTAAGTCCACATGTCGACACCTGAAGAAATTGTGTCGACACTTCAGAATATTTGTGTCGACACTTCAGAATATCAGTGTCAACACAGAGAAAGATAGTCGACCACATTTATGTCGACACTGGGAAGCAGTGTCGACACATAAAGAAAATCGTCGACCTCAGCACTGGGAAGCAGTGTCGACACAGTGAAAGATAGTCGACACCTAGAGAAAGTTAGTCGACTAGTGAAAGATAGTCGACTCACAGAAGAAGATAGTCGACCTCAACTGTGTCGACACTGGGTGGATGTGACGACACCTTGAGATTGAGTCGACACATATTGGCAGAAGTCGACTATGCTTGTGTCGACACCAGAAGACTGAGTCGACATATTTTGGCAGAGTTGAAGATTGCTGTGTCGACACCTGAAGGCTAAGTCGACACATACTGAGTTCTGAATCTACAACAACTGCGTCGACACACAGGACTTGTGTCGACACACTGCAGAGTCTAGACCAAGTTATTTTCTGAAGAAGCTGTGTCGACTTAAAGGCAACTTAGTCGACATCATCAAAGACTGTGTCAACACCAAAGTCACTTGTGTCGACACAGATAGACAGATTGGTCTCGACACTTTCTAACAGACTGTCTCGATATTTTGCTGTCCAAGGCTAAGGTACAGGAACTGTTTGAAGACTTGACAGCTGTGGGTTGCCACAGTTTAACTGAAGCTGTCAGACCTGTCAGAAAACAGTTAGAAACCGGATCAGCCGGTTACCATAAAGAAAGTCTATAAATAGACACATTCAGAAGGAAAAAAAACTAAGAAAATTAACTGAAGAAGATCTAAGAAGAAGAAACAGAAGGATTACGATCTTGTTGTAGTTTCAATTCAAGAAAGTGCTAAGCTCTAAAGAAGATCTTCATCAGTAGATCTAAGAAGAAGAAGAAGAAGTCTGAAGTATCAGAAAAGGTGTTGGATAGAGAGGGATCCAGTCATCTTGAAGAAGAAGAAGGAAGTCATCAGTAGTTTCTCAAGAAGCTGTTTGGAAATCAACTCAGCTAAGTTCAGATTCAAGAAGCTTTGAAGAAAGCTCAGATTCAGTTGATTTCATCAGCTGTTCAAGAAGTGTCTTGTCCTCTTCTCTCTCAACAAAGGCAAGACATTAAAATATCTTTTCTAAATTTCTGTAGGATCTGTTTACACAGATCTGAGTTGTAAGCCTGTGTTATAAAGGCTGAGTGTAGGAGAGGTGATCTCTGAGTGGTAGGGCTATTTGCCTGAGTGTAGGAGAAGGTTATTCTCTGAGTGGTAGGCCTTGAGGCAAGGCTGAGGTAGGGCTGTCGAGCCTGAGTTGTAGGAACCTATCCAGGTTCTGAGCTGTAGGATCTGAGGATCTGAGAATAGTGGAAGTTTGGCCGAATCTAGCATACTGCTAGATAGGTGAAGGGGGAAAGTGGATGTACCCAGACCTTGGGGAACCACTATAAAACATTGTGAAATCTGTGATGCTTAGTTGTCTGTGAATGCTGTGCTAGATGTTTTAATTTGTAATTGAATTCTGCCTAGAAGTATAAACAAGAAATTAGAACCTATTCACCCCCCCCCCTCTAGGTGTTTAGGTTGTCTTGAAAGTAAAACTGTCAGAAGCCCTCTTTTTCTTTGCATAGGAAGCCCTCTCTCGCGAGTGAGCGAAGAGTTGGAGCGTTCCTTTGGGTAGATATTTAAATTCCCCCTTGTATAGAGTCCGTACGCGAAAACGGGCATAGGCATTGTGTGTGAAGCCTATCCGGACAAGTTGATCAAGATCGGTGATGTTGCATTGCATATGAACCGGGGAAGACTCCGGATGTTTGGGCTTTTTTCGGGTTTTCTACGTGGTAGATTGCAGCAGGGAGCCTTGGAGATTAACTCCAAGGTGCACCCGGAAAACTGGGCAAAAGCGGGTTTTGCCAACACGATGGCCGGTGAGCCAATGTGAACATAACCGGATTATATGATTGTTGTGGCGGAAACGGGACTCGGTGAGTTTTGACCTGCGCATATGGCTTAAATTGTCGTTGCGGAATGAGCACGGGTCAGGCGGAACCATACCCGATCTATGCCGTTCGGTGGGACCGTTGGCATGGATGAGAGTCTTCGGCGGTCTATGGCTTAAATTGTCGTGACCAAGGCCAGGAAGACAAAATGCTCATGTGATTGGCCGTCTAAGGGGCGGTGGTGGAACGAGAACGTCTATGGCTTGAATTGACGTGACGTTGGCCGGTTCGCCGTGAATGTGTCCTATGTGCACGAGGTGTGTGGTCGTGCGAGCCTACGCCTGTGATGAAGTGTGTTTACACTATTATGATGCTATACTAATAAAGTGCAGGGAAAGAGCATCGCTGCCGTGATTTTGGGGGCGGGATCGTTATAATTTGGTCAGCATAGCAGACCGTTGCTTTTGTTTACCACCGTGCAGTGGATTGTTGCTTGCAGGTGCTGCGGAGCCGAGCGGGAAATAGCGGGCTAAAGCCCATGTTGCGGTGCTGGCCCTCGAAGGCCTACCCTTTTTATGTTTTCCGTTTATCTCATGTATGGCCGGCCTGCGAGCCGAAGTATGAAAGACACTCTTGTTTGAGGAAACTATTGTAAGGCCATAAGGCCAGTACTTTTATATTTTACATACCTATTTTATTTGAGTAGTGGACATTCGTGCTTGGCAGGGTTCTTATTTTTGTGCAACTTAATAGTTGCTTTCGCTAGGTGTTGTGTAGGACGTTGTGATTGGTTGAATGGTTTCAACGCGTAACCAACCGGTCTGTCCATAGTATATGGCGTCGGGCCCCGGCCGGACCTACTGCTATATGTCATGTGACGGATAGGGGTGTTACAGAAAGGCCCAACTAGATCCATCCCCCAGATGGTGAAAGGCCATGGTGCCGTGATGCTTCAGAGCCTTTGAGCGGGCAAGAGCTGGAGGGGAGCGTACAACTGACACTTTCAGCACCTCCTCGCAAACTCAGCCGCGTCCTTCCTCAGAGTCTGCCAGAAATACCCTTGCCTTACCACCCTTTCTTCCAACGTCTTTCCCCCCGAGTGACTGTCGCACTCTCCTAAATGCACTTCCTCCAGGATCCTCGAGATCTCTTCCTCGGTCACACACCTTTCCAGGAGCCCCGACAACATCTTCCGATGCAACCCTCCCTCCAGCATTAGGTAATGGTGTAAGACCCCAACCTCGGAGATGATCGCGGGGCGATCAAACGGCTCTTTTGGAGATCTGAACAGGGGCACACGGCCAGGCACACGGCCGTGTGCCTACCCGTGTTCAGGGATTTATTGTGTTTTGTGCTGTCTCGAGTCAGAGAGGTACACGGCCTGAGACACACGGCCGTGTCTCAAGCCGTGTGTGGGGCACACGGCCTCGAACACGGCTGTGTTCGAAGCCGTGTTCTGGAAGCCCGACGATCGTCTTGAAGCTCCAGGTAACACGGCCCGTGGCACACGGCCGTGTCAGGACCCGTGTCGATCGGCGAATGAGCTACACGGCCAGGCACACGGCCGTGTGTCAAGCCGTGTTCGGCCCAGTTTTTGGGATTTTGGATCTAATCTCGGCCGTTCGTTCCCTTGGATCTGGATCCAACGGTGGGGGCTGCTCCTGGGGGGTTATTAGCCGGGATTAGGGCTTTGAATCCTCACTTTTCTTTGGTCCACTCTCTCTCTAAGTGTTTAGAGAGAAGGGAGAGCAAGAGGAAGGAGGAGCCCAAGATCCGGTCGCCGGAGGAGTTGTGAAGCACCGATTCGCGATCCGAGTCCGGATCCTCGAAGGCAAGGGCGAGGCGAAGCTTTCCATCCGACTACATCTTCATGGCGCCGCGGAAAAATGCGAGGGTAACGATCCTCTTCATAGGGCATGTGTAGTCGCCCTTCTTTCTATGCATGGGGAAATCCCCCTCTCGCGAGTGAGCGTTGAGGCGCGGAATCCCTTCGGGTAGATATGTAAAGTCCCCGTTGTTAGAGCCCGGAATCGGAGTACGGGTGTAGGCATTGTGTGTGAAGCCTATTCGGGTTTAACCCGGATCGGTGATGTTTGCATTGCATGGCCGGAGAAGACTCCGCGCCGGTGAATTTAGTTTTCCGAAAATTCTACGCGGTAGATTGCATACAGGGATCCTTGGGGGTTAACCTCGAGGCGCACCCGGAAAGCTTGGGCGGAATCGCATTGCCGCCACGGTGTTGCCTTGGAGGGCAAATCGGTACATAACGGGGTTATGTGCGTGTTTTGATCGTTTGTGGGAATGAGGAGAAACTTGGCCCACACCGATGGCTAAATAGCCGTGGTGAAGTGAGCAACGGGCGGGTGGAACTCTACCCATTCCAAGTGGTCTCGGTAGAAGCGACCTAAAGTACATGGGACTTCCCGGGGGGCTGGAAACGGGCCTAGGCTTCGGCTGAAAGGGCTAAATGCTCACGTGTGTTGCCATCCGAGGGATGGTGGTGGAATCGCGGTGTCGGACTGGGTCCGGACCGGGTTCACCGATTAGTGCCCTGAGAGCACGGAGTGTGCGGCCGTGCGTGCCGACACTTGTGGCGAATAGAATACTCTATAGAATTGCTATGATAGTTTTATATGCAGGGAAGGAGCACCGCCGTCCCGAGAAACGGGACGGGGTCGTTATAATTTGGTCAGCTTTGCTGACCGTTGCCCTTTTGTATTGCCACCTCTTGGGTGGGTTGTTTCTACAGGTGCTGTTGCAGAGCCAAGCGGCAAATAGCGGGCTAAAGCCCAAGTTGCAGTGCCAGCCCTCGAAGGCGTAGTTATTAGCTTTTTCATATTCATGTATGGCCGGCATGCGTGCCGATGTATGAAAGACGCTATTTTGTTAAGCGAACATTTTTTGTAAGGCCTTAAGGCCGTGAACTCTTTGTGTATGTACTCATTCCTGGGTTGTAGTGGACATTCATGTTCTGTGGCTGGGTTCTTATCTTTTGCAACTTAATTAAACTGCTTCCGCTAGGTGTTGTGTAGGACGCTCTGATTGGTTGTGTGGTTTCAACGCGTAACCAACCGGTCTGTCCGTAGTATATGGCGTCGGGCCCCGGCCGGACCTACTGCTATATGCTATGTGACGGATATGGGTGTTACAAATTGGTATCAGACTTCTGGTTTCGGTCAAGCTTAAATGAATTCGTGGACGAATTCACTTTAAGGGGTGGTGAGCACATTGTGTGCGTCATCGTTATAATATGAAAAGAACCCATGAATGTCCACTTAGGAATGAAAATACACATGATTGAGGAACCTGCGTGTTCCTATAATTGCTGTTTGCAGTAATTTTTGGGTCGCTTATCGGTGTTTTGCACGATTTTAGGTGACCAGAAGTGGCGCTGGGCCGTCTGAACGACCAGGTTCTGAGGCGAGCAGTGCGCCAAGCGATGCGCCTGCAACACCTTTGTCTGCTGAGACCATTAGGTTGGTGGCAGAAGCGGTCATGGCAATGATAAATGTGCAGCCTGCAAGGCAGGTGCAGCAGCCTGCTCCTGCTGTGGAGCAAGTACCGGTTCAGACGGCAGAGCGAAGGAGGGTTGAGCAAGTAGTTTTGGAGCCAGAGTTGCCAAGGAGAGCAACTGAAAGACAACTGAAGCATGTCATGGGCTTTCACCCACCAGTGTTCACGGGGGCAGAAACCCCGACCCAAGCAGAGGATTGGCTCTCAAGGGTCAACAGGGTGATGACTGCGACGCAAACTGAAGAGTGGCAGAAGACCACTATAGCGACGTTCCTTTTGGATGGGGACGCAAGACTGTGGTGGGAGGGCCTAGAGCTGCATCAGTTGAGGGGAAGGCCATTGGCCGAAGTCCCGATGGAGGAGTTTGCGAGACTATTTATGGCTCGATACCTCCCCTCGGCGCAGAGGATCGCGCTAGAGAGCGAATTCCAGAAGTTGGTGCAGGGTGATAGCACCGTTGATGAATACCTCCACGAGTTTACTCGGCTGGGGAGATATGCCGGCGCTACCTTCGCAGACGAGGAGCGCAAGACGAGCCGCTTTTATGAAGGGCTAAGGGATGATTTGAGGTTGCTGCTGTCGGGGCCCAAGACGCAGGGTTTCATGACCCTGGTCAGTTCGGCCCGGTCCTTGGAGAAGGATATGAGAAACGTGCAAGCGAAGAAGGAAAGGGAATCCAGTGGCAAGAAATCAGAGTTCAAGGCGCCGACTACATCGAAGTCGGGCTACCGTAGATTCTTCAAGAAGGCTAAGACATCGGGTCCAGCTTCTTCTGCAGGTGCCTCGGGGGCAACTACCCATCGGACCCCGGGCGCTTGCTTCACGTGTGGAAAGCCGGGGCACTTTGCCCGTGACTGCTGGAGTGGACGCTCAAAGTCCGAAAGGAAACAAGGAGCCACCTACGAGGAAAAGGGCAAAGCGGTGGAGTCGACCGCGTCCCACTATGCTCCGACTCAGCCTAGAGTCTACAACTTGGGCCAGCAGGAGGCCATCAAGCAAGCGAATGTGGTGACAGGTATGAGTTAATTTATGCAAGTTGACTCGAGAATATTATTACCTATTGCTTGTTAAGCTAATGTCTTTTGCTTAGGCTTTGTGGTAATTAGCGATAGTCCGGCACGAGCACTGTTCGACACTGGTGCTTCGCATTCTTTCTTGTCCGAACAGTTTATATCGCGCATCGGAGTCCCTTCTTCGATGGCAAAGGACAAGCTAGATGTGTTGCTACCCAATGGGTGCTCGATGCGTGCGGACAGAGTGTGCGCCGTGAAGGTTCACATTGGGAGCCAAGAGTTCGACTTGCTAGCGTCATTGCTGCCGCTAGTAGAGTTCAATGTTATCTTTGGAATGGATTGGCTGTCGGAGCAGAAGGCTTGGATCGATTGCGACCGTAAGGAGGTCAAGCTGGGTGTAGGGCGGGAGACTACTTTCGAGGGGCTTAAGGGGTCGAGCAAGACATTAATGTCTGCTCTTCAGGTGGTGAAGGCGGTTCGTGCTGGTGCAGAGCTGTTCTTTGCGATAGTGGGGGCTGTGGAGCCAAAGTCCCCGTTGGATAGCATCCCCGTGGTTTGCGAATACCCCGATGTGTTCCCGGATAGCCTTCCCGGAGCCCCACCGCAGCGAGATATTGATTTTACGATCGAGCTCGTGCCGGGTGCCAAACCCGTGTCACGTGCTCCTTATAGGTTGGCACCAAAGGAGATGGCGGAGTTGAAGGTTCAGTTGGAGGAACTGATGGAGCAAGGTTATGTGCGTCCAAGTTCGTCGCCTTGGAGCGCACCGGTCCTCTTCGTTAAAAAGAAGGACGGTAGTATGCGGCTGTGCATCGACTACAGGGAATTGAACAAGTTGACGGAAAAGAACAAGTACCCGATCCCGAGGATTGATGATCTCTTTGATCAGTTAGTCGGATCGTCTGTATACTCCAAGTTGGACTTGAAGTCGGGGTACTATCAGCTGAGGATCAGGGAATGTGATATCCCAAAGACGGCGTTCAGTATGAGGTATGGGCATTTCGAGTTCACGGTCATGCCGTTTGGACTGACGAATGTGCCATCGGTGTTTATGGATCTGATGAACAGGACGTTCAGAGATTTCCTGGATCGCTTTGTGATCGTCTTTATTGACGATATTTTGGTGTACTCTCAGTGCGAAGAAGACCACTTCAAGCATTTGCATTTGGTGTTGGAGACTTTGAGGAGGAATGAGCTTTACGCAAAGTTCTCCAAGTGCGAGTTCTGGCTACCCTCGGTAGCGTTCCTTGGTCATATAGTGAGTGGGGAAGGTATAGCGGTGGATCCGGCGAAGATAGTTGCGATACGGGAGTGGCCTGTGTTGTCTTCGGTAGCGGAAGTCCGTAGTTTCCTTGGGCTTGCCGGCTATTACAGGCGCTTCGTGGAGAACTTCTCGCGGGTAGCGTTACCCCTCATGAAGTTGACAAGGAAGGATCAGAAATTCTTGTGGACGCAAGAGTGCGTGCAGGCTTTCGAGGAGCTGAAGAGGCGGTTGACCACGGCGCCAGTGCTTAGTTCGCCGAGTGGGACCGAGGGCTTTGAGGTGTATAGCGACGCTTCGGGTAGCGGTTTGGGCTGCGTGTTGTTGCAGCATGGTAGCGTGATAGCGTATGGATCGCATCAGCTAAAGGTGCATGAAAGAAATTATCCGGTGCATGACTTGAAGTTGGCGGCCGTGATATTTGCACTCAAGTTGTGGAGGCACTACCTATACGGAGTAAGGGTCGATATATACACCGATCACAAGAGCCTAAAATACCTGTTGGATCAGAAGGATCTTAATATGAGGCAGAGGAGGTGGATGGAGTTCCTGGGGGACTACACCTTCAAGATACATTATGTACCCGGGAAGGGCAACGCAGTTGCGGATGTGCTGAGCCGCAGGGCTCCCGCCCGAGCCAACTGGTTGTCGGTGCATGATGAGCGGCTAGTGCGGGAGTTGGAGGAGCTTGAGATCTGTTGCGTCGACAAGCAGACGAGCGCTAAAGCAATGTTAAACTGGACAGAGGTGCAGTATGACCTGGCTGACCGGGTTCGGCAGGCTTTGGAGTTAGATGACTCCATGAAGGAGCTTTTGGAGGCCGCTACGGATGGGTCAAATTCCCAGTTCTCGGTGGAAGATGGTTTGTTGAGGAAGGATCATCGGTTGTGCATCCCGAGTGGGGGTAACCTCCGGGCGGAGTTGATGTACGAGGCTCATCATACCAAGTACTCAATCCACCCAGGGAGCACGAAGATGTATCGTGATCTCAAGAAGTTGTTTTGGTGGCCGGGGCTTAAGAAAGATGTGGCGTTGTACGTGGCTAAATGCCAAACATGCGCCTTGGTGAAGGCGGAGTGCCAAAAGCCGGGAGGATTTCTGAAGTCCTTGCCTATACCGGAGTGGAAATTCGACGATATATCTATGGACTTTGTGCACGGGTTGCCAAGGTCGCAGAAGGGGAACAACGCCATCTGGGTGATCGTAGATCGGCTAACCAAGGTGTCGCATTTCATTCCGCATAGGAAGGATGATCCAGTCGAGAAATTGGCAAAGTTGTACGTTGACAATATTGTTAGGCTGCATGGTGTGCCTCGTAGCATTGTGAGTGATCGCGATGGGCGGTTCACGTCAAATGATTGGAGGTTGGTGCAGCAGATGTTGGGAACAAAGTTAAAGTTCAGTATAGCTTTCCATCCGCAGACGGATGGGCAGACCGAGAGGGTCAATAGAACGATGGAGGACATGCTCCGCATGTGTGTTCTAGACTTCGGGAAGCATTGGGAAGACCATCTTTATTTGGTGGAGTTCGCGTACAACAACAGCTACCAAGCGAGCATACAAATGGCGCCCTTCGAGGCCCTGTATGGTAGGAAGTGTCGCACGCCGTTATCGTGGCTTGAAGCGGGTGAGGCAAGGTTGTACAAGAAGCAGGAGGTGGAGAGTGCTACCTCGTTAGTGCGGATCATTCGGGAGCGCTTGTTGATCGCTCAGGACCGGCAGGCGAAGTACTACAATGCCAAGCACCGGAACGTGGAGTTCGCGGTGGGCGATTGGGTGTACTTGAAGATCAAGCCGTTCAAGGGTGTCTCACGGATTCGACGCTTGAAAAAGTTGAGTCCGAGATACCTTGGGCCGTTTGAGGTCCTGGAGCGAGTCGGCGAAGCGGCATACCGTTTGAAGCTATCAATGGAGTTGAGTGGATTACATGATGTGTTCCACATTTCTGTGTTGCGGAAGGCGGTGCAAGAGCCTTCGCAGGTGATCGCGGCTGATCAAGTACCGGTTGAGGAAGGGTTGACAACGAAAGTCAAGCCCATATCTATTGAGGAGTTCGAAATCAAGCGGCTTCGGAACAAGGAAATCAGAATGGTGAAGGTCCGTTGGGATAACTGCGGGCGCGAGGAGCTCTCTTGGGAGCGAGAGCAGACAATGCGCGAGGAGTACCCCGAGTTGTTCCCCTCAGGTACTCGATTTGTTTATTCTTTTGTGTAGTCTCTGTTCTTAATTTCGGGACGAAATTCTCTTAAGGGGGAGGGAGTTGTAAGACCCCAACCTCGGAGATGATCGCGGGGCGATCAAACGGCTCTTTTGGAGATCTGAACAGGGGCACACGGCCAGGCACACGGCCGTGTGCCTACCCGTGTTCAGGGATTTATTGTGTTTTGTGCTGTCTCGAGTCAGAGAGGTACACGGCCTGAGACACACGGCCGTGTCTCAAGCCGTGTGTGGGGCACACGGCCTCGAACACGGCTGTGTTCGAAGCCGTGTTCTGGAAGCCCGACGATCGTCCTGAAGCTTCAGGTAACACGGCCCGTGGCACACGGCCGTGTCAGGACCCGTGTCGATCGGCGAATGAGCTACACGGCCAGGCACACGGCCGTGTGTCAAGCCGCGTTCGGCCCAGTTTTTGGGATTTTGGATCTAATCTCGGCCGTTCGTTCCCTTGGATCTGGATCCAACGGTGGGGGCTGCTCCTGGGGGGTTATTAGCCGGGATTAGGGCTTTGAATCCTCACTTTTCTTTGGTCCACTCTCTCTCTAAGTGTTTAGAGAGAAGGGAGAGCAAGAGGAAGGAGGAGCCCAAGATCCGGCCGCCGGAGGAGTTGTGAAGCACCGATTCGCGATCCGAGTCCGGAACCTCGAAGGCAAGGGCGAGGCGAAGCTTTCCATCCGACTACATCTTCATGGCGCCGCGGAAAAATGCGAGGGTAACGATCCTCTTCATAGGGCATGTGTAGTCGCCCTTCTTTCTATGCATGGGGAAATCCCCCTCTCGCGAGTGAGCGTTGAGGCGCGGAATCCCTTCGGGTAGATATGTAAAGTCCCCGTTGTTAGAGCCCGGAATCGGAGTACGGGTGTAGGCATTGTGTGTGAAGCCTATTCGGGTTTAACCCGGATCGGTGATGTTTGCATTGCATGGCCGGAGAAGACTCTGCGCCGGTGAATTTAGTTTTCCGAAAATTCTACGCGGTAGATTGCATACAGGGATCCTTGGGGGTTAACCTCGAGGCGCACCCGGAAAGCTTGGGCGGAATCGCATTGCCGCCACGGTGTTGCCTTGGAGGGCAAATCGGTACATAACGGGGTTATGTGCGTGTTTTGATCGTTTGTGGGAATGAGGAGAAACTTGGCCCGCACCGATGGCTAAATGGCCGTGGTGAAGTGAGCAACGGGCGGGTGGAACTCTACCCATTCCAAGTGGTCTCGGTAGAAGCGACCTAAAGTACATGGGACTTCCCGGGGGGCTGGAAACGGGCCTAGGCTTCGGCTGAAAGGGCTAAATGCTCACGTGTGTTGCCATCCGAGGGATGGTGGTGGAATCGCGGTGTCGGACTGGGTCCGGACCGGGTTCACCGATTAGTGCCCTGAGAGCACGGAGTGTGCGGCCGTGCGTGCCGACACTTGTGGCGAATAGAATACTCTATAGAATTGCTATGATAGTTTTATATGCAGGGAAGGAGCACCGCCGTCCCGAGAAACGGGACGGGGTCGTTATAATTTGGTCAGCTTTGCTGACCGTTGCCCTTTTGTATTGCCACCTCTTGGGTGGGTTGTTTCTACAGGTGCTGTTGCGGAGCCAAGCGGCAAATAGCGGGCTAAAGCCCAAGTTGCAGCGCCAGCCCTCGAAGGCGTAGTTATTAGCTTTTTCATATTCATGTATGGCCGGCCTGCGTGCCGATGTATGAAAGACGCTATTTTGTTAAGCGAACATTTTTTGTAAGGCCTTAAGGCCGTGAACTCTTTGTGTATGTACTCATTCCTGGGTTGTAGTGGACATTCATGCTCTGTGGCTGGGTTCTTATCTTTTGCAACTTAATTAAACTGCTTCCGCTAGGTGTTGTGTAGGACGCTCTGATTGGTTGTGTGGTTTCAACGCGTAACCAACCGGTCTGTCCGTAGTATATGGCGTCGGGCCCCGGCCGGACCTACTGCTATATGCTATGTGACGGATAGGGGTGTTACAAATGGTCGGCCTTATGCCTGAATCCTTTGGCGTCCTTAGTCCCCTCCGGAAGCTCGCCCGTGGTCAGGAAGGTCACCAAGGGGTCCACCCTTGAGGGTCGCTGATCCACCTCCATCAATTCTCCTTCCTCAATTGCTGGTCGAAACAGTTCAGTCAGGGTCCCTCCCCCCCCCCGGAGGTCCAAACTTAGCCAGTAGATCGGCTGCTGCGCTCTCTTCTCTGGGAACATGTTGGATCGAGAATGTCTGAAACCCTCCGATGATCACCCTCACCTTGGACTACTTTGCAAGGGTGGGCTCCCGAGCTTCAAACTCTCCCCGGATCTGTGATGTTACCACCAACGAGTCCTTAAAGGCCTCCACATCCTGGATCTCAAGCTCCTTTGCCAAACAAAGGCTGACTATCACGACCTCATACTCCGCTTGGTTATTAGTCACCGGGAAATGCAAGACCACCGCTTGTTCTATAGTGACCCCCTGATGGCTTATCAACACCACTCCTCTCCCAAGGGAATGCTTTCCCGAGGCCCCGTCAACCACCATCTTCCATGCCCCCTGCGGTCGCGGCTCCTCACCCCCGACCTCAACGACGTAGTCAGCCAATAAGTCAGCAACTACTTGTGCCTTGATGGAGAGCCTTGGCACAAACGAGATGTCAAACTCGCTCAGTTCAATAGACCACTTGGCCAATTTGCCTGAGTGTTCCACTCCTTCAAAGATCTTGCGAAGGGGATGGTCTATCACCACCTTGATCGAATGGGCTTGAAAGTATGGCCGAAGCTTCCTTGCTGAAACAATCAAAGCATACGCCAGCTTCTCTAAGATGGGATAGTGGAGCTCCGACTTTTTCAGGGTCCTACTAATATAGTAGATTGGCAATTGCTTCTTCCCCTCTTCCCTTACCAGAACGGAGCTCACGGCCTCTGCTCCTACTCCAAGGTATAAGGATAGATCCTCTCCCTCCTTGGGGATTTGAAGTAGCGGAGCCTGGGAGAGCTGCCTCTTCAGCGCTTGAAAAGCCTCTTCATATTTGGCGGTCCATTCGAACCTTTGGTTACCCCGCAGCACCTTAAAGAATGATGAACATTTCCCCCCCCCCCCGACCTGGAGAGGAGCCTGCTTAGCCCGGCCAGCTTGCTTGTCAAGCGCTGGACCTCCTTAACATTGCGTGGTGACTCCAGCTCTAGGATGGCCTTTACCTTATCTGGGTTAGGCTCTACCCCTGTCGGGGTCAGAAGATGCCCAAGGAACTTCCCACGGCTTGCCCCGAAGCCACACTTCAAGGAGTTCAGCCTCATCTTGAACTTCCGTAGGGTAGCGAACGTCTCCTCCAGTTCCCATAGATGTGAGTCCACACTCTTGCTCTTGACCATCAGGTCATCAACATAGACCTCTAGGTTCCTCCCCCTTTGCCCTTGGAAAACTCGATCCATCATGTGTTGGTATGTAGCCCCTGCGTTCTTCAACCCTAAGGGCATCATCTTATAGCTGAAGCATCCCTCTCTTGTGATGAAGGAGACATCCTTGACATCAGGAGGGTGCATTCGAATTTGGTGATAACCTGAAAAAGCATCTAAAAAGCACATAATAGAAAAACCGACGGCTGAATCAACCATCACGTCGATCTGAGGTAGTGAGTAACAATCCTTGGGGCATGATTTATTCAATAAGGAAAAGTCAATACACATGCGTCATTTCCCCCCCCCCTTTTTTACCATTACCACATTTGTGATCCAGCTCGGATAATGGATCTCCGAGATGAAGCCGGCCTCCAGAAGCTTCTTGACCTCCTCGCGGATGGGCTCCTCCAGCTTGGTAACAATGGTCCTCATTTCTAGCTGATGGGGCGCGTCCGGGGGTCTAGGTTCAGGTGATGGAAGGCTACATCTGCATCAATGCCCGACATGTCAGCCGCGTTCCAAGCAAAGATGTCAATGTTGCTCTGGATACAAGCCCGTACTCGCTCCTGGTCCTCGGGACCTAAGCCCCCGCTGATCCGTACCCTTTGCACCTGGTCGGCGCTGGTGAAGACTTCCATCTCCACCACTTCTTCAACCGGCTTCAGCCGCGACTGCTCCCAGCCGGTCCTCACCTCTACTTCCTGCCCGAACTCTTCCTCCCCTCCTGCTTCCTCCACTCCTGCTTCCTCCACTTCCATCGCCTCCCCTAGGCTCTCATGCTGCTACTCAACCTCTACGCCCCTCAGGGCCCCCTTCTCAACTCCCTCTCCTCCTCGCCCTTCTTCTGTTCCTTCCTCTTGCCGACCCTCTCGTGGCTCCGACCCTTCGTCCCTCTGGACCTCCTGCACAACTCCTCTCAGCTCATCCGCCATCTCCCTGATCGCCTCCTCTAGGCTCACCTCTTCTCCGGCAACCTCCTCCTGCTCCGCCATCTCCCTCTCCAACTCTTCCGTCTCTTCCATCCAAGATACGTTGTTAACCGCCGTCACGTAGCACTGCCTCGCCACCTTCGGGCCCCCCCTGATCCTAACCTGCACCCCTCTATTGTTGAACTTGAGGCACTGATGGAATGAGGAGGGGACGCAGCGAAAGGCGCTGATGAGGGGGCGCCCAAAGATGGCATTGTAACTGCTTGGGGCGTCCACTATCACGAACCTACAGTTCCGCGACACGCCCCCCAACTTTACATGTAATCCTACCCCTCCTTCTACCTCCTTCCTCTCTCCAAAAATCCAAACAACGGCCCATCCGAAGCTAAGACCCTCTTGGCCTCAACCTTCATCTCATCAAAGGCTTTTTTGAAGATCACATTCACGGAGCTCCCATTGTCCACCAGGATCCTGGAGACCGTGAAGTTCTCTACTACCGTCTGGATCACTAAGGCGTCACAGAACGGGTCTTCGAAGTTCGACATATCTGCTGATGAAAAAGTATTTTTCTC
Organism: Platanthera zijinensis; assembly: GCA_039513925.1. Taxonomy (NCBI): domain Eukaryota; kingdom Viridiplantae; phylum Streptophyta; class Magnoliopsida; order Asparagales; family Orchidaceae; genus Platanthera; species Platanthera zijinensis. Next base: position 154,013,060 of record CM077087.1, read on the forward strand.
CTCCGGAGGGGGATCCTGGGAGTTCGAGGAGACCCCCCTTCGGAACATGGTTTGAAGGCTCCCCTTGTGAGTTGCCTCAATCCCAACTCCTCCATGGATCACCCCGATCCCTCCCCGAGTTCCCACGTCTGCCCGATCCTCGCACCTATCTTCCCCTTCTCCCTGTTGCACCTTAACGATCCTTACCGGCGGATCCTGCCTCTCCAGCCCCCTAGCTTCTCTCATCTCCAAGAACTTCGGACAGGTGGCCGTTGCGTGACCTTCCTCCTGGTGGAAGTCACAAAAGAGCAACGTCGCCCTACCCCCTATTCCTTCTCCACCTCCTCTTCTCCCGACTCCTCCTCGAACTCCTCTCCTTGCACCTCTACCTCTGCCAACCTCCATTACCTCTTGCTGCGGTGGGAAGTGACCCCTTGGCCCCTGCCTCCATGTCGGCTGATCAAACCTCCTCGGCTCGCGGAAGTTGTCTCTTCCCTGAAATCCTCCTCCCTGTCCCTGTGGGCGACCCTCCTGAGGACTCCAACCCAATCGATTGTTAGGCTCCCGGGCCCCCACCCTTGATGTTTCCCCTGCCCTCGAGGTTCCTCCCTCCTTCTCTCTTCTCTCTGCTCCCTCTGCTCCCTTGGCTCCCTCTGCCTTCCTGCTGCTGGTTCCTTCACATCGTCCTCCGCCAACCGGGCTAGCTTCCTGGAAAAAGCCGGATTGGCCCTTTCGAAGTTTATCTCCTTCGTCACCATCTCCATGAGCTCCTCAAAAGAGAGGGGGCACTCTTTTCAACTCCATACTAAAGAATCCTGGTCTCAGCCCCAGGGTGAAGGCTAGCATCAGCGCGTACCCTGGGACCTCTTGGACGAGGAGGATCTCTTCCTGAAACTAGTCAATATAATGACCCAACGTCTCATCCTGTTTTGCCTCATCGCAAACAGGCATTCTGCCTCCTTCTTCCGCTTCTTCGATCCCGATAACCTCAACAGGAACCCTCAGCGCAGATCCTCAAAGCTGTAGATTGAACTTGCCGGCAATTAGTGGAACCAGTCCCGGGCCTTCTCTTTTAACGGGATGGCAAACAACCGACACTTAAAGGCATCCGTCATCTGCCTTATCGAAACCACGTCTTCGAACCACTGTATATGTTGCACATGACCATCCTTCCCCGAGTAGTAGGACATGTCTGGTTCCCGGAACCCCTCCAACACTAGAGCCGAGATGACGAGCTCACTGAAGGGGCTCTCGCCACCTGCCTGTCTTGAGGTCACATCTCGTGGCCTCGGCTGGCTGGCCCGATCCGCGAGATCATGCCCAGGGAAGAGCTCTCGCACAGCTGCCTCCCTCTCGTCAATCTCTACCGGAACCTCCTTCCCGGGACGCTGGCCTGGGAAGAACTCCCGCGTAGCAACGTCCCTCTCGCCAACCTCCACCTGGACCTCCTTCCCGGGGCACTGCCCAGGGGCGTTCTCGCCCAAGAGCGGGACCGCCTCTATTGGAACCTGAGGGGTTGCCCACTCGCTCCTTACTGAGAATGCCAGGCTGATGGTCTGCAGGACCTCTCGCCTGAAGTCTTCCAACATCTTCCTTGTCGCCTCTTCTCCCTGGGAGGGGGAACCTCCTGAACCAGATCCTTCACCTTCACCTCCTGTCATGGGACTAAACTCAAGATTTTCTTGTACTGGCTGCCTTCCACGCTCACCGCACCAGAACTGTTGAAGTCAAAACTTGGCCTCAACGAGAGTTCAAAAATAGGGGCGCAGCCAACACCTACTTATCCCAAGCTTCGATCCCTGACTGGTTGCAAAGGACCTAGAACTAACCCAAAGCCTCAGCAGGGAGGTCCCACCTCTTACCCATAAGATCTCTGAGAGCTTCCCCTCCAAAGCCAAAAGATGGGCTTGAAGCTCCTCAGAAAGCACTAGAAGATCTTAGAGAAATATGAAAGCTTGCTTTCTGAAAGGCCCTTGCGGGTCTATTTATAGTCTTTAATGACCTGAAATTACTAAATTACCCTTGGCTGGTCTGCCAATAGCCAAATCCCGCTGCCATGAAATACTAAATGCAGACCCTGGGGGCATATAGGTAATTTACCCAAGGGCAACTGGGTAATTTCACCCTGGACCCCACCCGACGAGAACCTCTATGTTGAGAATCCTTCCGCCCTCACTCGGCGGGAGCTACAAAGGTGTTGGAGAATGTCTCGGACCGAGCCAGTTCCCGCCTTTCGCGAGGCGCGAGCCTTCTCGCCCGCCTCTGGGCAGAAGTAGGTCTCGGCCGGGGCTTGAGCGCGAGCGTTCTCGCCCACTCCTAGGCGGGAGCTCTTCTGCTTTGAAGCCCAAAGCTAGCCCGAAGCTAGTCCAAACCTGACCCTTGGCATCTCTAGGTTCCACTCAGCAAATATGGGGTTGTACATTGATGGCACAGTAATTGGCCTTCACGGCACAATTCATTCTTTTTCCATTTCAGGCTGGAACCCACCATTAATGGGCAATTTAAGCTCACAGCTTCGCATACAGTGACCCCCAGGTCTTGAAAGACAGACCACACAAATTCCAGCTCACTAGGAGCTATCGCTTGGCGATATCAACAGTTCCCCAGACTGTGATATTTTTTGGGTCTTTTCCTGGAAATGCTTCCAGTACTTTGATGCAGCATTCTACACACCCCTAGACCTCGGATTTCACACGTACATCACACGCATATCCACGGAGTCTTCTCCGTCACGCAAATTAAACATCACCAATCTAGATCAACTTGTTCAGATGGGCTTCTCACAGCATGCATATTCCGTACTCTACATTTCTGGATCTAAAAGCAGGAATATATGAGGATCAAACCGATCTTCCCATTAGAATCTACCCTTTTTCACCTTTTGGTGAGGGGATCCATGCAAATATGCATATTGAGGACTTCACTTGTCCGGGAGAAACTCGTTACCCCTGTAGTTCTCTTCTGAGCCATGACGAAGCTTTTCTACGCGGATGGAAAGGAGCACGTCGCTCTCCTCTTCACGAATTTATCCTCGGATCTAGCCTCCGACCAGAAGATCTCCTTCAGCGAGCTCACAAAACTCGGCCCATCACTTCCTTAGCTTCTTTTTCCTTTTTACTCACGAAAAATCAAGAAATGAAGAGAGAGAGAGAGAATGAAACCTCCTTCCTATTCTTCTATTGTTAAGTGGATTTGGGATTAATCCCAACCACATGATCTCTCATTCAAAACAAAGCAAAGGCCAGGATTTGAGTTGACTGGTCAACTTTGGCGTTATCGCCTGGCGATATTGACTATCGCCACTCGACGATATCGATTTCACCGCTTTGACCCAGGTCAACCATCGCTTATTGACCGCTTAACAGCCACTGACACATGCCACGTGACACTATCGCCCGACGATACCCACTGTCGCCCGCGATATCAAGCCACTCAATGCTTTCAGGCATTGAGTGCGTCGAGTGCGTCGAGTGCCGACTCAACGCTTACCGCTATCACCATCTGACGATACCCACTGTCGCCACTCGACGATATCATTTCGACGATATCATTTCGACGATATCATTTCGACGATATCATTTCGACGATATCATTTCGACGATATCATTTCGACGATATCATTTCGACGATATCATTTCGACGATATCATTTCGACGATATCATTTCGACGATATCATTTCGACGATATCATTTCGACGATATCATTTCGACGATATCATTTCGACGATATCATTTCGACGATATCATTTCGACGATTCGTCGAATGCGTTGAGTGCGTCGAGTGCAGCTTGACGAACTCTGCATCGCTATCGCCATCAGGCGATACCCAGTATCGCCCAGTGATAGTGACAATCTTTCTGCTGTCAAATTTGGGGTGTTACATAAAGTTGGTTTGCGGATAAACATGAAAAATTTAATTTGTTGAGAGACGTCTATGATTTGCGAATAACAACTGACAACAAAATTTACACCATGTGCTAGGCCAGTAGGCCTTCTATAAGATTTTTTGCCTAAGAGGCTACAAATTTGGGATGTGTGTAGAAAAAATAATATGATATCACAATTCCTTATTATTATATTCGTTAAATTAACCTAAATTTTTTTTATTTATTTATTTACAGGTTTGAGCGAGATCTAGGGATGATATCGAGTCAAATTCGAGCGATTTGGACTCAGCTTGAAATCGAGTCGAAATCGAAATTAATTTCGAGTTGAGTCGGCTTGACTCAAAATATCTCAATTTCAAGCCGTCTCTAATAGAATCGAGCTAGCTCAAAATTAAACAAATTTTCTCTTAATTTCTTGTTGGCTCGAAATTAAATTGGACAACCTCTAAATTTGACAAATGAAACATTTAAAACCTTCAATTCTTTTATTTAGGTTTAAATTTTTGTAATTTTAATTTAATATAAATATATATTAATAAATACAAAATATTTTTAATCAATTTGAGTTGATTCGAATCATTTTTTGAGCGATTCATGACAGACTCGAAATCGAAGTGAAATCAGATTCGAGCCAAATTGAATCGACTCAAATCAAGTCGAATCAAATTTAACCGATTCCGATTCCGCTCAATATTCAAGCAATTTTCGAGCAACTTTCGAGTTTCGAATAATAAGCTCAGCCCTAAGACTCAAAAGTAGGTGTGTCACTCGCACAAGGATCACGGTGCAGCCACAATTTTACATGCATATCAGACCATATATTTCAACTTCCTTTTCGAACATTTTTTGGCATACATTGATACAACTGTATTTCATGTCGCGCAGTGCGAGGTATGGAAAAAATTTCGATCCAATGCCCGGACACCGGATTTCTTCTTTCATTCACTACCAAAGGGATTCACAAATGCCTAAGGAATTTTTGTTTTTGATCGTCACCCTTACTTCTTTCACGCGGCAAACAATTATAGCTACGGGACTGAGATTTCCAAACGGCCTCCGGCCTAATAATTTCCCGAGAGCTAAAACCCATAAATATCTCTCCTGCCCTAGCGAAATCCTGGCATTATCATTATCCAGTATTTTCCTACTTACGCGTTTTTTAAGACCGCAGTCCGCCCTTCGTCTCGAATACTTCGGTCTGTTTTTAAGACTGCAGTTCGCCCTTCGTCACGAATTCCTCGGTTTATTTTTCTTGATCCTTTCAGCTCTACTTTCAGAGTAGGCGAAAAGAAGAAGAGGGTCGAGAGAGAGAAAGGAGATGGGTGGAGGCAACGCTCAGAAGTCGAAGATGGCTCGCGAAAAGAACAATGAAAAGATGAAAGGCCAAAAGGGTATATCTTAAAATCTTCCAAGTCGCCCTTCACTTCTCAATCTCCTTTCTGGGCATATAGATCTTGAACTTTTGTTCTTCTCTATTGTCTTCTTCCTGCAGGGAGTCAGTTGGAAACCAACAAAGCGGCCATGAGCATCCAGGTTTTCATATTTCTTGGATTTTATTAGTTTTTCCAAAAGATATGGATTGGCCAAATCGGGTTGTGTTGTAACCATCAAATTCATGAAGCAACTGAATCTAACGAATAATATATTGATGGATTTGAAAGCTATCAGGGCAATGTTATCTGAAACAATAATAGTTGGAGGGAGGTGATTTGGGGACATCTTATGCAGTCTTCTTAACGATCCAATCCCTGAAGGAGTTAATTGGGTCAATAATCAGGTGGATTAGTCTGCCAGGGCAATTATGACCCCAATTTGGAGTTTTTATATATGGGCACTAATATTTGCAGGCCTATAATCGATATTTGCAGCCCTTAGATATTTGTAACCCTCAAATAGATATTTGCAGTCCCGACGGATATTTGCAACCCCTTTCAAAAAAAATTTAATTTAATTTTCCTTATCTTTTTTCTCCACTAATTGATAAAAAAATTTACTCAAAACTATACACATCAATCAAACAAAAGCTAAATTTTATAATTCAAACAAAATCAAAATGACATTATAGATTGTCATGAGCCAACTTCATTATAGCAATGAACACACATCTTTGTCATTCAGAAATTGGGAATTTGGATTCTGCAAATTGGCATCATCTTTCTCGTGTTAAAATGTAGTTGAACATCTAATTGCATGGCAACATGGGGATGGGAAAATTTTAATTTGGTATGATGACTGGTTGGGGTCTAGTCCTTTAGAAAAAGAACCCCCAAAATTACAACACTCCCATAATCCCGTTCATCGATATTTTGTTGATGGGATTTGGGATACAGGAAAAATTAGCTTCGGCATTTAACAAGAACAGTGCCACGGTTCATCGTATATGCCAAATTCATGTTCTTTCTGCTCAGAGCGGTGAAATAATAATATTCAAGCATTCTTCTCACTTTAAAAAAGAAAACCACCAAAGAATATCTCTATGCAGCTAGCGGCGATGGCAGCAAGGAGCATGAAACCCTACAAAAATGAAAAAGAAATAGGAGATGAGGGGAGGCAATGAGCAGAGCGGCGTGGGAGAGAAGCATAGAGGCGAGAATACATACCTGCGAGGCTGCGACGACGAAGAGTACTCCAGGCGGCGGCGATGGCGACAAGGAGGCTTTGGAGGGGCTGTGGCGGCGTTTCCGAGCGCTCCAGGCGGTGGCGAGGAGTTACGTTCAGGCGGAAATCACAAAATTAGGGCTGGGTGCTGAGGGGCTGAAATTAGGTTGTTTTTTTAGGTTATAAATTTTGTAATTTTTAAGAATATTGACCTGCAAATATCGATTGTAGGCCTGCAAATATCAGCGCCCTTTTATATTCCTATCACACCTTTATTTGGTATTAAGTTTCATAGTTTAGTGCGACAATGAGAGGAAAAAATTGGAAAAAAAATTCTATTCATTTTTAATCTCTATTAAGCACTGAAAGTGAGTTTGGTTTTGACTGATCTTTGATTTAATTAGCCCAAGTTTTTGTTCCTTGTGCTTCTTTTCCTTCAAATTGTGGGTTACAGTCTGTTTCATTTGGTATCAGTGAAAGATTTGATCTCTGTGAAAGGTACTTGAGCGCGATGATCAGTGGTCATAGGATTGCGCATGCTAGACTTTGAGCTCACAATGAACTACCCCACAAGGAGCAAAATCTATGCAACGTTGAGATTGAAGAATTGAGAAGCTAGATAGGATTCTTAGATGCACAATCGGAGGATTTATACACATCATGATGATGATCATGAAGAGGCCTAATGTTCATGCTGATTGGTGGTGGGAAGCTAACAACACAATACATCTTCTTGAGTATGAGGGTGAGCTACAAGTGGAGGGTTTTACTGGTTGGTTGAAAACTGTGGATGCATCTTCAAATGCAAGGATGCCACCGATTACAAGTAGGTGAAGTTTGTTACTCCAAAGTTTGGGCTTTAGATTGGTCGGATCAACCAAAGAAGGCCTGTGAGAGAAGTCATAAGATCAAAATTGCAAACACGAAAAGTTGAGGCTTAATTCTTTCTCTCAAAACACTTAGTCCATCTACCACTGTATTCAGAATTTTTGCCAAGGAAGTAGATCAATTGATGAGTATATGGAGTATTTATATTAACTCGTGTACTCAAATGATTTTGTGGAGAACAAGCAGCAGAGATTTGTCAAATGTTCGGGTGGTTTGTGTCAACTGATCCAGATAGCCTTGACTTGTTTTCATTTTGGAGTATTCTAAAGGTCTATCAATCTTCCACTGTGGAAGAAAATAACAAAACTGAATGCCAACCCAATCCCCATGACCATATCCAAACCCTCGATTGGGTCGATCTCAGAAAACTGGACCAGATATTTGGTGCAATCATGCATCATACCGTACAAATCAACCAATAGATCTAGGATCAAATCAGAGTTTCCAGGGAGCAATTGTATTATTTGTTCCTACAAATATGGTCACGATTTAATGTCCAAAAGTTAGTAACCAATCAGGAATGCAACTTGCCCGGTGCTGAAGAAAACATTGAACTAACTTATGATCAAGGTGAAGAGGGAGATAATCTCTTGGCAGGGGATATTGTCGAATTCCTCATCGTTAAGGCTTCATTTGGTTCAGCGACGTGATTCGGCCGGTGTTGGAGACAGGGGGGGGGGTTGTTAAATTAATCACCACACCCATTTTCTATTCCAAAACCCGGATCAAAGATAGAAGAGATGGGGCATATTTTAAATGTTAGTGGACTGACTGGGTAGGCAATGTGATGGGATTCCATCCGATCGTGCATTTGGAGGCGCGGGACCCACGTTCGTCTATTCCCGCAGGAACGCTTGATCGGACCGCCGATCCGACTCCGCGGTTGCGTCCGGAACGTCGCTGCGAGTCGAAATTATATATTTATGCATTTTATTTGGTTTTATATGTTGTTATTTAGAGGCCGAACCCATCGGTCAATCATAGCCGTTGATGGTGAAGCCCTAGAGTGTTATTTCTTATAAATGCCGATGCGTTCATAATTCACTAGCCAAAGCGGGCCTGGGAGTTGTGGGCTGGTTTAGTTCTCATTGCAGAATTTTGGAGAAGAATCCCGGAATCCTGTGATCTCCCCACGGTGCCGACTCCGTGGAGCCCTAGGTGACGACTCCTAGGCGTTCATCCGCTCCCCCAAGGTAATCCCTAACCCCCCCTACGTTTTCCCCTCGTTTCCTCACCTCCCCACCACCGGATTTCCCCCCTACAACCCCTCAAACAGCCACCGTTTAGCCGCAGTTGGCTACAGGAGCAGACAGCCATTTCCGGCTTTTGGAACAGTGAACTGGGCTGTTTTCCGCCCCTTCACTGTTCCCCTGTTTCTGCCGAACTGCTGCCGCCCGTCCAGCATCTCCAGCCCCCCTTTCTTCTAGATCCGAGCCCTCCTAGGGCTTCTCTAGCCCTAGCCGGCCACTCCTCTCTTCCCCTTCGTGGATCCACCTCTTCCCCACTACTCCACCACCCCTAATCCTCCTAGATCCGGGCTCTATTGCTCCGATCTACACCCCCACTACCCGATCCGGGTTATATTGCCCCGATCTACCCTTCCCCGCCCCGATCCGACATTCCACCACCGGATCCCCCTTCCCCGAGTCCGGATCTACGTGCTCCTATCCGGATCTACTCCATCGCCCTCCGATTCCGTTATTTCCCACCAAAACAGCCCCCACCCGCCTTTGCCACCTCCGTCTCCACCCTCGGCACTCGATCCACGCATCCGGACTTATCACCTCCACTGCCCTAAATCAGCCCACTAGTTGTGAGTTTTATTTTTGTGATTTGGATTGTTGTATTTGCAATATTATTATTGGAAAACTTCATATTTTGTTTGGCTCTAGTTTGTAGCGCCTTGCGTCAATTGATTACTAATTTGCAGGAGGACCGATTCGCCGCACGCTTTGCTTTGGCCCTCCGAGCGGAGGAAAGCCAACTATAATCGCCAAAATTAAATTATATTGCTTTCTTTGCTTTGCTTAATTTTGTGGTGCCAAATTCTTATTGCTCATAACATTCGTCGCCGTCACTGACGGTCGTGTCACACATAGAGTCTAGATTGTGCACCCACGGCCTACCCTACATCAATTGGTATCAGAGCCCAAGGTTTGGGCCACTTGCATGCTCCGTAGTGGTAGGAATTATAGAGTCAGCATGGTTGAGCCACAGATCACCGAGGACCGAGCGACGAGCTCGAACTCGAACGCCGCTTTTGCGGAGTTCCAGCGACTTGTCTTAGATCGTCTTGACACCATAGGGGCCCAGTTTGACGAAGTGCGTCATGATCTCACGGAAGTGAACCGTCGCTTAGGCCACTTAGAGGACGCCAGGGAAACACCGACACAGCACGCCGAATCACTTGAGGACGACCCTGATGCTCCTCTACGTTATGACCAGCGCCAGAGAGATGGTTATCCACATGCAGACCGCCCCCGTCGTGATCCTCACCACCGAGTCCCAGCCCCGCCGGTTAGGCGACATCCTGAACCGGTGCGTGAGAGGCCCCTACCTCCACGGGACGATTACCGTATGCCTCGTCGGCTTCCGCATGAGCCCAGAGACCGAGTGCCCCCACTTGGCCCCCGAGACTACCGCCATGACGAGTACTATCCTCCGGGTCGGAGAGAGCGCGGTCCCCCACCCGCTCGACACGACTACTTTCAGGATGACTACCCCGAGGAGTACCCCGACCCACGGAGAGGTGGTCACTACCTTGACATTACTCGTCGTATCCGACTCGACGCCCCTTCGTTCGATGGTCGGTTAGATCCGAAGGCCTTCAGCGACTGGCTTTTGGATATGGATCACTACTTCGAGTGGTACGACATGAGCGACGAGCGGTGCGTCCGGTTTGCGAAGATGAAGTTGGTCGGGCAAGCCAAGGTGTTTTGGATTAGTGTTGAGAGAGCCCTAGAGCGGGATGGCTACTACCCCATCACCAGATGGGATGAGATGAAGGAGCGACTGAAAGAGAAGTACCTCCCCGCATCATATCGTGGGCAACTGTTTGAGCAGCTGCAGAACTTACGGCAGGGGACCCTTACCGTTGCCGAGTACATGGCCCGCTTCGATGAGTTGATCGTTAGGAGTGATGTTTCCGAGGAGCCTATTGCCACTGCCTCTCGCTTCAAGGCTGGCCTTCGTGCCGATATTCGGAGAGAGTTGATTCCCCACCGTTTGGAGACTGTTGACCAGATATTCCAGCTCTCCCTTGAGTACGAGCAGTACCTGCGTTCGTCTGGTACGAGGCAGTTCACCCCCCGGACTGATTCCTCAACATTTAAGAAACCCGCTCCGCCCCAGACCACTCCAGCTGCACCCTCACGTATCCCCGCGGATGCGAAGGGTAAAGCCATAGCCACTGATGATCAGCGATCTGGAGGTATTGTATGCTTTAGATGTTCTGGCAAAGGCCACGTGGCGGCGCGGTGCCCCACGCGGAACCTGCTAGTTGAGGGTGAGGAGCAGCCAGGTTTAGAGGAGGAAGAGGAGGCCCCAGAGGAAGTTAGGGCCGCAGTCGAGGAGGGTTGGGAGAGTGACGCCGAGCGATCGTTAGAGGTAGGAGTGATTCGACGCCTCTTGCACACCCCCGTGTGGATGAGGACTGGCGACGCACGACTATCTTCTACACCTACTTTCCTAGTGCAGGCGGACCCTGCAAACTAGCCATTGATAGTGGGAGTTGCGTGAATATCGTAGCCCAGAAGGCACTTGACCGTATGCAGGTGAGAGCAGAGCCTCACCCCCATCCGTACCGTGTCGTCTGGGTTGACAAGACGGCGATTCAGGTCACCCAGCGTTGCTTAGTCCCGCTCACTATCGCGTCCTTTCAGGACAAGGTTTGGTGCGATGTCATCCCCATGGACGTCGCCCACGTGTTGCTCGGCCGCCCCTGGCTCTTTGATCGTGATGTTACGTGCTTCGGTCGCTCGAACACGTATGTCTTTTATGATAAGGGGCGGAAGATCACGCTGACACCCACCCAGCCCCGAGATCGACCTAAGGGTGTGGTAGAGCCGTCTGCGAGCACGAGCGCCTCGCGGCCCCTGCATATTCTGAGGCGAGGCGAGTTCCTACGAGATAGTGCTGAGTCCGACGTTATTTATGTGGTTGCCGCCACCCAGGTTGCTGAGGACGCCCCAGTTGATTTCCCTCCCGCGGTGCGTCCCTTGTTAGGCGAGTTTACGGACATTATGCCAGACGAGCTCCCCGATGAGCTGCCTCCCCCGCGGGACATTCAGCATGCCATTGATTTAGTCCCGGGAGCTTCCCTCCCGAACCTGCCCCACTACCGTATGCACCCGGATGAGCACGCTGAGCTCAAACGGCAGGTCGACGAGCTTCTCCGGAAGCAGTTCATTCGTGAGAGCATGAGTCCTTGTGCGGTCCCCGCCCTTCTTACTCCTAAGAAGGACGGTAGTTGGCGTATGTGCATCGACAGCCGCGCCATTAATAAGATCACGGTCAAGTATCGTTTCCCTATTCCACGACTCGATGACTTACTAGACACTATGTCTGGTGCCCAGATCTTTTCCAAGATCGACCTCCGCAGTGGGTACCATCAGATTCGTGTTCGTGAAGGGGACGAGTGGAAGACCGCATTTAAGACCAAGGACGGTCTGTATGAGTGGTTAGTTATGCCATTCGGGCTATCTAACGCCCCGAGCACGTTTATGCGCGTGATGACGCAGGTGTTGCGGCCCTACATGGGCAAGTTTCTGGTAGTGTACTTTGATGACATATTAGTCTACAGCCAGACGCAGGCCGCTCACCTCGATCATCTGAGACTTCTCTTTGGCACCCTTCGCCAAGAGAAACTGTATGTGAACCTGAAGAAGTGCGCCTTCCTCTCCGAGTCCGTTCACTTTCTGGGCTTTATCATTTCCTCCACCGGAGTCTCCGTGGACCCTGAGAAGGTCAAATCTATCCGAGATTGGCCTGTGCCTAAGAATATCCACGAGGCTCGCAGTTTTCACGGCCTTGCCACCTTCTACAGGCGGTTTGTCCAGGGGTTCAGCTCGATCATGGCCCCCTTCACGAGCTGTCTCAAGAAGGGAGAGTTTCAGTGGACCCCCGCAGCCACTAGAGCCTTTGAGGAGATTAAGGAGAGGTTGACGACAGCCCCCGTCCTACGATTGCCAGATTTTAGTCGCGCCTTTGAGGTAGCCTGCGACGCCTCGGGTATCGGTATAGGTGGCGTGTTGAGCCAAGAGGGACACCCAGTTTCTTACTTCAGTGAGAAATTGAATGAAGCTAAGCAAAAGTACTCGAACTACGATCGAGAATTTTACGCTATTGTCCAGTCTCTGCGCTACTGGCGACACTATCTTCTCCCCCGGGAGTTCGTGTTGTACTCCGATCACCAGGCCCTCCGTTACCTCGATTCACAACGCAAGTTGGGCCACCGACATGCGAAGTGGGTCGAGTATCTGCAGGATTTCCATTATGTTCTCAAGCACCGCGCGGGTGTTGAGAACAAGCCGGCTGACGCGTTGAGTCGCCGCGTATCCCTATTGCAGACGATGACGGCGAGTGTGCAGGGCCTTGAGCGACTGATGCTCGATTACCCCACGTGTCCTGATTTTGGCGAGATTTACACCGCCTTGTCCCGAGACCCACCCGACCCCGTTGAGGGATACCAGATTTACGAGGGATATCTGTACCGGGGTTCTCGCCTGTGCGTTCCTCAGACGTCTTACCGAGACTATCTGATTTGGGAACTGCACGCGGGCGGAGCCGCGGGTCACTTTGGGCGGGATAAGTCTATAGCCATTGTTGAGGACCGTCTCTACTGGCCCAGCCTCAAGAAGGACGTAGCTCGGGTTGTGCGCCACTGCCGTATCTGCCAGACGGCCAAGGGAAGTAAACAGAACACCGGCCTCTATACACCCCTACCTGTTCCACACCGCCCTTGGGAGGACATCAGCATGGACTTCGTTCTCGGACTCCCCCGCACCTTACGGAAACACGATTCCATCTTTGTGGTGGTTGACCGGTTTTCGAAGATGGCACACTTCATTGCTTGCCGCAAGACGGCAGATGCGACCCACGTTGCATCTATATTCATGAGGGATGTCTTTCGGCTGCATGGTCTACCCAAGTCGATTGTGTCCGACCGTGATGTGAGATTCATGAGCTATTTTTGGAAAACCCTGTGGCACAAGACTGGTACTACCCTTAGGTTTTCCTTCGCATATCACCCACAGACAGACGGTCAGACTGAGGTAGTGAATAGGAGTCTAGGGAATCTGTTGCGGTGTCTAGCTGGAGAGCATGTAGGTAGCTGGGACTTAGATTTGCCGATCGCCGAGTTTGCATATAATAGTTCGGTCAATAGGTCCACTGGGCTGAGCCCATTCCATATAGTGTCAGGATATGACCCTAGGAAACCCATTGACCTTATCCCAAGCCCGTTAGAGTCCCGTCCTAGTGAGTCCGCAGAATCATTTGCACAGCACCTGCATGAGTTGCATGAGTCGGTCCGCCGACGCATTATTATGAGCAATGAAAATTATAAGGCCCACGCGGATAAACGAAAGCGGGAACGTATTTTTAATGTTGGCGATCAGGTGATGGTACGAATCCGCCCGGAGAGGCTCCCTTCTGGGCCTGCCAAAAAAGCTAAGCGCCAAGCGAATGGGCCCTTTCTCGGTTGTTAATCGGATTGGGACAAACGCCTACAGGCTGGATATCCCAGCAAATATGGGGATTCACCCAGTATTTAATGTTGAGGATCTGACACCCTATCACGAGCCTCATGACTATGTGGACCCGGGCAGTGGAGGCGATCCACTCCCTCACTCCTTGCCACCCTTCCCCACCACCCCACCCATGTCGAGCAGCCACCTCAGTCCACCCATTGCCCATATCCCTCCTCCTGGACAGTCGTCGTCTATGGTTCCGCCGTCGGCGTCACCGATCACTCCGGGCCCCACCATGAGAGAGTTGAGAGATGAGAGCATTACTGAGATCAGATCCCACCAGATTGTCCCCACCACAGACGGGCCACGTCTTCGCTACTTGGTTCATTGGCGCGGCCGCCCCGACGCGGACGACACTTGGATACTACCAGCTGAGCTTGCTCAACTCGCCCCCGGACTTCGACTCCAGTACGATCGTCTCCATTCTTCGGAGATGAATGCTTTTCAGTCGGGGGGAGTTGATGGGATTCCATCCGATCGTGCATTTGGAGGCGCGGGACCCACGTTCGTCTATTCCCGCAGGAACGCTTGATCGGACCGCCGATCCGACTCCGCGGTTGCGTCCGGAACGTCGCTGCGAGTCGAAATTATATATTTATGCATTTTATTTGGTTTTATATGTTGTTATTTAGAGGCCGAACCCATCGGTCAATCATTGCCGTTGATGGTGAAGCCCTAGAGTGTTATTTCTTATAAATAGGGAGTTGTGGGCTGGTTTAGTTCTCATTGCAGAATTTTGGAGAAGAATCCCGGAATCCTGTGATCTCCCCACGGTGCCGACTCCGTGGAGCCCTAGGTGACGACTCCTAGGCGTTCATCCGCTCCCCCAAGGTAATCCCTAACCCCCCCTACGTTTTCCCCTCGTTTCCTCACCTCCCCACCACCGGATTTCCCCCCTACAACCCCTCAAACAGCCACCGTTTAGCCGCAGTTGGCTACAGGAGCAGACAGCCATTTCCGGCTTTTGGAACAGTGAACTGGGCTGTTTTCTGCCCCTTCACTGTTCCCCTGTTTCTGCCGAACTGCTGCCGCCCGTCCAGCATCTCCAGCCCCCCCTTTCTTCTAGATCCGAGCCCTCCTAGGGCTTCTCTAGCCCTAGCCGGCCACTCCTCTCTTCCCCTTCGTGGATCCACCTCTTCCCCACTACTCCACCACCCCTAATCCTCCTAGATCCGGGCTCTATTGCTCCGATCTACACCGCCACTACCCGATCCGGGTTATATTGCCCCGATCTACCCTTCCCCGCCCCGATCCGACATTCCACCACCGGATCCCCCTTCCCCGAGTCCGGATCTACGTGCTCCTATCCGGATCTACTCCATCGCCCTCCGATTCCGTTATTTCCCACCAAAACAGCCCCCACCCGCCTTTGCCACCTCCGTCTCCACCCTCGGCACTCGATCCACGCATCCGGACTTATCACCTCCACTGCCCTAAATCAGCCCACTAGTTGTGAGTTTTATTTTTGTGATTTGGATTGTTGTATTTGCAATATTATTATTGGAAAACTTCATATTTTGTTTGGCTCTAGTTTGTAGCGCCTTGCGTCAATTGATTACTAATTTGCAGGAGGACCGATTCGCCGCACGCTTTGCTTTGGCCCTCCGAGCGGAGGAAAGCCAACTATAATCGCCAAAATTAAATTATATTGCTTTCTTTGCTTTGCTTAATTTTGTGGTGCCAAATTCTTATTGCTCATAACATTCGTCGCCGTCACTGACGGTCGTGTCACACATAGAGTCTAGATTGTGCACCCACGGCCTACCCTACATCACAATGTGAGACTAATCATGACATGCCATTTTTTAGTTTAATTTTATTTGGTTCATGCTGGACCGCCCAACACGCCCCCTCAACGTGAACCTTGCTTTGATACCATGTTAAATTAATCACCGCACCCATTTTCCATTCCAAAATCCGGGTCAAAGATAGAAGAGACGAGACATATTATAAATGTTAGTGGACCGATTGGGTAGGCAATGTGGGACTAATCATGACATGCCATTTTTTAGTTTTATTTGGTTCATGCTGGACCACCCAACACGCCTCCTCAACGTGAAACCAAATAAAACTAAGTACCCGATTTTAAGTAGGGTTTTACGGGCAAAGAGGATAATAGATAAGGATTTTACTAACTTGATTAGGTAATACATTTCAGGTGTAGCCAGTATATAGCGGCAAGGAAAAAGAAACAGATACATTGATTAAGCCTAAAGCGGTTGGCTGATAGGAGTTACATTATCATACTTAATACTAATAACTTTCTAATATATTTTCAATCCAGGCAGGGACTCTCCAACTTGGAAACTGGTGAGAGTCAGGATTTGTCATCTTTCACACTCCCTCTAAATCTGGACCTTCCTTTATTCCGAGCTTTTCCCTAAGCTCCACAAAGAGATTTCTTGGTAATGACTTGGTCATAATGTCAGCCAGTTAATCTTGCGTCAGGCAGTATTCCAGCTTGATTTCTTTCTTCTCGACGACTTCCCTGATGAAATGATAACGAATGTGGATGTGTTTGCTTCGGGCATGAAAAAGGGATTTTTTGCTAGGGCTTTCGTCGATGTGTTATCGCAGATTATTTTACTTCTTTTCCTGCATCCTCATCCTCTTCTTCATTGCATCTCTTGAAAAAACCGATGGACGCGTCGAAGGATTCGATAATGCCGGCAATGGAATCCAGCCTTAGGAAGCACTTCCGAACTGCCATCCCAACCAACTCCATCGTCACAGAATAATTAGGTTTAGGGTTGTTCGGGGTAAAGGGATTTTAGGGTTTGAAGGCGAAGGAAGCGAAATCCAAGCCTTTCTTCCCCGCTGAACCCTAAAATCCCTTTACCGCCGAACAACCCAAAACCTACTTATTCTGCGACGATGGAGCTGGTTGGGATGGCGGTTCGAAAGTGCTTCCTAGGACTGGATCTATTGCCGACGTTATCGAATCCTTCGACGCATCCACCGATTTTTTCAAGATTTTCTATGATAACGGAGCTTCTGAGGAGATCGGTGTCGACAAAGTCTTCTCGATCCTACGGGACATGTGTAACAACTCTCCTCCGACGGTATTTCCCCGCCGGAGAGATCGCGGCAGGCCGCCTAAGAAACTCCCGCAAATTGATCCGGTCGAGCGGCTCAGGGTTTACAGTGTTTTGGCTGAAGCCACGTCGAATGGTTCCTGTGCAGGTAGTGCTACGTTGGGCCGTAAATCTCAGACGGATGAATTGGAGATTAATGTTGCTCATGTCAATGATGGGCAGATGGGTATGAGTTTAAGCGATCATTCGATGGAAGGCGTCTCTTCGAGGGTCGAATGGTGGGGATGCCTGCTTTGAAGATGTTGTTCCCGAATACTGCTGTCCTGAGGAGAAGCACGATGAATATTTAGGCGGTGAAGGGGTTTTGAATGATTTGGAGATTGAAGGCGATGAAAGCATGAGAAAACGGTGAAAGCTAACACGTATTTCGATTGTGTCTCTTAGGAGGAGTGCTCGTAGAACAACGAGCGCTACTCTGCTGTCTCCTCCCGATGCTCTTGTTTGCAACAATGTACAGATGATTCAAAACAGTGAGTGGCACGAACAGAAATTTGAGTTTGCTACAGATAATTCAATACCTCCATTACCACCTTCATCCAGTGACCTGGATGTCGTTGGCCTTCCTATCATTGATCTATTCACTGTTTACTCATGTTTAAGATCTTTCAGTAGGTCTCTATTTCTGAGTCCTTTTTGGTTGGAAACATTAGTGGACCGACTGGATAGGCAATGTGAGACTAATCATGACATACCACTGATGGTTGGAGACGCTCTGTTCAGCGGGGGTTTCCGTTTGTTTGCGGGAGCAAACAGAGCAAACACCGCCGCCCGACGTTTGTTATTCAGCCTAACGGCGGCGGTTGCTCTCGCAGCGGTGTTGAAAGCGGGTTACCAAATGAAGCCTAAGTAAACTCTTCTTGTCCCATAACAAGAAGAGGAGTATTGACTATAAACGAAAATATTCCAAACCAGATGCTCTATCAACTATAAAGTTTGCAGGGTGATCATGAATAGTGAGTGCCATGATATTTTTGATCTATCAAGAAACCATCAGTAAATTGAGATTATAAACCAGAGCACTCATGACCTTCCAAGATATTCAGGTTCAAAAAACTAATGCAACTACAGATAACAGATGTTCTTTTTGTCTATTTACAAGAAATACTATGATAGTGTTTGGTGTGAAGTAGTTGCCATAGATGCCTGCCATGTATTATTGTGTAGAAATGTAATATGATTGCAAGGCTGTCCAAGATGGGAAAAAGAATACTTACACTCATTGTTTTAAATATCCTTTATCATGTCCGATATATCTGCCGACATGTCATTTTTGAGGGGAAAATGACATTTTTTTTTCTAAAAATTATGTATGTCACATATAGTAAAATATAGACCGATATATCCGATTATTTTCGATATACGACCATATGACTTTTGAATATGTCTCCTACTATTTTATTTACTTTGTATTAGCAGACTAACAATACACATTTAATTAACATAAATGTATTATGTTTTATATACTTAAATCAATTAAACTTATTGTTTCATTCTTTTAAATATGTGTTATTCTTACAATCAATTTGTATAATTATTTCACACTATATTTTCCTTATTTCATATTACAAAAAATGTTAAAATGTTCAACACATTTATTACTGATTATATTTCTATTTTTTTAAGCTTGAAAAGATTTATAATCAAATAAGTATACTATTATGGGCATAGGTCCGTCTCCCTTTAATGCTATTAATTATGTACGTGAGCACGTCAAGTCGTTCTTTTATTATTATCTTTTTGAGTCGTCATTTATTATATTAAATGTCGAGTCGTTATGATGTTATTATTTAGGAGTTGTTAGGTGTCATTAAAGTCCTGTAAGCCTATTTAAAGACAAGTGTTGTGTGTAAAGAAAGTACCGAAGAACTTAGTCTATTCTTTTTTTCTTTGTATAAGATTGTGGTAGCTATAAAAAAAAGCCTACTAACCCAGGTCTATGCTTGCCCTTGTTGGGTTAGAATTTGAGTCAAGTAGACCCAAGCCTAGCCCATCACCCAACTTTTTTTATCTAAATAGCTTGCTTACGGTTCCAAATGTTTGTTTCAAAAGTTAACGCATTCCAGTGTTTTTATCAAAAGCTGGGTTGCGCTTGACCTAGGGTTGCCCCATTGCCCATCTTTTTATCAAAAAGCCGGCGTATGGTGCCAGCTTTTGGTCTCAAAAGTTGAATCCCACTTTTGGAATTAAAGTCAGGAAGTATTTCTTTCTTCCAAACCTGAGCACTTTGCCCCTTTGTAGGAAACCAGACCCACCATGGCCTGGTTCAGGCACCAGGCTAGGCCTCAAAATAATATGGAGACCTTTTATTGCCCCCAAGGACTAACATAGGATTGACTGTGCTCTTTACTTAATAGACCTGTTCAGATTTTCCTTGGCCCGACGTGTTTTGAATGCTTAATTATAAGTGTAATAATATTATAAAATAACATGTTTTGCACTACTAATTTCATAATTCCAATTCTGTTAATTTAATGTAATTTCAAGTTACTGTTGTTTTATATTCATATAATATTTTGTTATAAATTATCATAAAGTACTCGGTACGGGTACCAGATACGATACGTACTCGGTACGACGGTACGACAAAATTTTAAAAATAAGGATACAGGTACGTCATGATACGTTGTAACAAATATAATATATATTTATATATCACAAGTGCAATAAATAGTTCTCAAAACATCGAAACATTAAAACATAAATCATAACTTGAAGTACAAGTTCACAAATCAATGCAACATAACATGAAGTTTTCAAACATTAAGCATTCGTAAATATTACAAATTTTAACATCTTATATGTTTAATCAAAAGAGATAAAATTAAATTTAAGTTACTTATCAGTTTTTTTTCTTTATTGTTGGAGATCAACATCTTCAATCTCTAGTTAGTCTAAAGACAAGTTAGCCGTTTTGTTAATAACTTGCGTTGAATCAACACGTTCAATACACGTACTTGTAACACAAAGGTACCGATACCAGAAACATACTCAGTACAGATACACAACTTAATTGGACGTACCAACGCTTCTTAGCATAGAGCCAACATTTGTTTACTCTAGAAAAACAGACTCCTATCACAGTATGCAGAATGATGTGCTAAGTCCAAGTGTGTCCACATAGGTGTATCCATCAAGTATCGGGTACGTACCGGTACCGGATACGTATCTGGTACGGGTACACTGCCTTCAAGGAAGTATCCGAGCTTCATAGATGATAAGATAGGCTTTAAAATATTAATTTCCCTTTGAGGAGTCAAATCTAAATTTCCTAAAATATTTAATTGCTTAATGTTGGGGTAGAAAACGCTTCAACATTACACCCACGAGAGAATGAGATGGATGGGGGGTATTGCTAATGGATGGTTACTCTGGGTTTCAAATGTTGGAATAAGAAAAAGGATGCTGAGAGCGGCATGACCAGGTGTCGCACAACACGAACCTTTAGCTGTGCGTGATTTTATCTATATAAAATTGAAGCTACAGCCAAATTATTGGTCTCTTTGGCACTACAAGAGAGAACTCGTGAGCGTTGTTCAGAGGTATGCGAGTACTATGGATTTTGTGAACCATCAACCCGAATCCGATATCTTTTCGGCTACTGTTCACAGCCTATTTATAGGATATAGAGGCCTTGCTTGTGGGCAACCTACAAAACGATGGGTTACCTACTTACAAATAGGGAAAACAAAGAAAAAATAACAAGCAAAAAAGGCAAAGAGAGACTCGCGAGCTCTGCAAAATAGTCATCGAGCTCTGGAAAATAGTCTGCGGGATCCTTCTATTGGTCAATGATTTTTGATCTTGTGATGACACACTTGTCAAATTTGTTGGTGATAACAGGTGTAACATCCTCAAACCTACCAGACATCTAATGTGTGTTAGGGTAGGACATGTGGTGACTCATATGCGTTAGGGCAAGGAGGTGGCCCTAGGTCTCATGTAGGGGTGACGAACGAAAACCAAAAACCGACTAAACCGATCGAACCGATCAAACCGCACCGACTTTGAAACCGAGCCGCCCGGTCCGGTGTCGGTTCGGTTTGGAGCTTTTGAAAACCGAAGGCTTATCGGTTCGGGTCGGTTTTCAAGTTGTGAAAACCGACTAAACCGAACCGAACCGAGCACTTCGATCATCACTGTTTTGGGGTGTATTTGATCGAGCAACTTTCAGATTACCTTTGGGTCTACAACCAAGTTCACTTTCCCCATCTCTGTGCTTAGTGAAATTTTTCTGATCCTTCTCCTTAGGTTTAGAGAGTTCTTCAGATCCTAAATAATTCTATTAAGAAAAAGTTTTATTAACAGTATAATTATTTGAAACTTTTTGTATATTAAATTGATTTAATAACGATAATGATTATCTATCGTGATGCTCCAATTGCTCTAATTGCTTATTGTTGGATCTATTGATATTAAATTTGTTCAAGTTATTATAGAGAATTGTGGGATGTCATAAGGAAGGTTTGCCCCAATATACCCAAACTCGGCATGTCTAAAAATGCATGAATATAATAGTTGTTTGTGTGTGATGTAGAATTAATAAACCTTCTCTCTGACTTGTACTCAAAAAAATTCTATGTTATTTATTTAAACCTTCAGTTGATAATGATTATGAAAGGGGATGATGACCGATCCAACAAATAGCACTTGATTATGTTTGTTCGCAGAAAACCGACACCGAACCGCAAAAAACCGATTAAAAACCGAACCGACTTTGAACCGAACCGACTGGGTTCGGCTCGGGTCGGTTTGGACAAACCAAAAACCGAGGCATGTCGGTTCGGTTTCGGTTTGGGCCAAAACCGACCCAAACCGAACCGCTCGCACCCCTAGTCTCATGGAGCTAAGGAGAACTCATATAGAGTTCATAAGAGAGCACAAATCAACCTAGTTCAAATTTCTCCAAATTGAACTCACAAGAACAAATTGATCTCATCACTAGGTCCCTAACCGTAAGGGAGACTCAATTGATACCAGATTACATGATTTGGTCAACCAAATTGGCCAATTTGACCAAAATCAAGCTTAGGTCAAAATAGACCAATTCAACGACATTAGGCTCAATTGAACTTAAGTATATCAAATTGACCGTACCCATACTATCCTAACCAATAAGAGAAGTCAGTTGGTCAATAATCACTCATTGGTTTCACCCAATTTCAAGGAATTGACCAAAGTCAACTCTTGGTCAACATAACCCAACTCAAACCAATCCAGGTTCAATTGGTCTTCAATTGATCAAATTGACCTCAGCCTCAACCTTCTAACCTCATTATGGACCCAATTGACCAAAAGACCCATGAAATGGTCAACCAATTCATCCAATTTGACCAAAGTCAAACTTAGGACAAATTTTGGTCAAACTCGCACCATATGGGTCAATCAGCCCAATGTGGACCCCACCGTGACCCAATAAATATGGCAAGGTGCCATATGACCCATGACCACCAAGTGGGGTCAACCCACTCCTCAAATTGACAGTTAACCATTAAAGTCAATCTTGATCAAAATAGGCCTAAAATGGAAAATATGGAAATTTAATTAATTTCCATGGGCTAAGACCCACATTGGTGGCCCACCCTATAGCCCATGATCATATTTACCACCCATGCCATCCAATTTCTGGAAGTGGTGACATGACAAAGGAAATTTAGGGTTTCCCCCAATTTTTGGGAGGAATTTAATGGGGCATTCATGGATTGAATGCCAATAGGCATCCAATTCCTCTTTCAAATGCATCCATTCATCTTCCCATTGAGGTCTAGGTCGTTTCCAACCTGTCCCCTACCAGTTGGTGGAGAATTCAAGAAGGTTTGAGTGAAACCGAAATGGGCATTAAGGACATTCCACCATTAAGCCCCCTCCTCAAATTGACCCTTCCATCGCCTTCAGAACCAGGAGAGAAATTGAAATCGACCTGTACATTGCTAATTAGGTGGAGAATCAAGGGATCGTGCAAGCTCGCCGGAGGATGAAAATTCCATGGCCAACCGCCGTCGCGCCCGTCGCCGAGGCCCAATCGAGGTGTGTTTCATCCCCACTCCTCTGGTGCTAGCTTCCTAGATCAAATAAGAATGAATCCAAGCCCATTTTAGATTGATGTCATGGAGATCCATGAAGAAATGGTTGATTTGAAATCTCGTCGGAAAACACCACTCTGACCACCCCAAGTCGCCGGACCACCACCCATCGATGGCTCTTGCCGTGAGGAAGGATTTGGTGTGGTTGGCCGGCAATGGGAGGGCTTAGATTACTGTAGGGAGGCCAAAACATATGCTCCAGGTCGGACAAATCGTGGTCTTTGGCTGGAGGAACAAGATAACCAGATGCCCCTGAATCTGCTTTAAGATCTGTGCTGAAATCAAATATTTATACGCCCTATAATTTTATTCATTTTGTCACGCTTAATTTAGTAGTTTCAAACTGAAATTAATGGCTCTTAGATGCTGTTTTAGGAAAAGTTGTCAGAGATAATATTTGTATATCTTGATGTTTACTTCTATAGGATTTTAAATCACATCATTTGGAGTCCTAAAGCCTCCATAAAGGGCACTTGATTGAGCTGTGTCCTAAGGGAGGACCTGTCATTAAAATGTGAATATACTTCACACGGATGAGTGCATGAGACTAATATTTTGTCTATGTATGTATATACCCTAGGGACACCCCTTGACCAAAAATCAAAATTTTTGGACAAAATTATTCTATAATTTTGACAAAAATATGATTTATCATATTCATGAAATAAAAGTGGCTACTAAGTTATTAAAGGCGCAAGGTGCACCAAGACGCAAAGAGGCTCTGGAGCCTAGGCGCAAGGAGCAGACGCGCGCCTGAGGCACGTGAAGTGCAAAAGTGTGGGGAAAAGGAAATTGAGCAAATTTGGCGCCTAATTCGCTGGAAATGAGTGAATTGCGCGCCCAATTCGCTGGAATTGGGGGAATTGGGCGCCCAATTCGCTGGAATTGGGGGAATTGGGCGCCCAATTCGCTGGAATTGGGGGAATTGGGCGCCCAATTCGCTGGAATTGGGGGGAATTGGGCGCCCAATTCGCTGGAATTGGGGAATTGAGCGCGCAATTCGCTGTAATTGGGCGAATTGGGCGCGCAATTCGCTGGAATTAGGCGAATTGGGCGCCCAATTCGCTGGAATTGGGCGCCCAATTCGCGAATGCCAAATGGAAAAGGTTTTGGAAATCTTTTATGAGTGAGTGTTCATGAAATGTCTTAAAATTTTAGAATTAGTAAAAAACTCCAATGAGTAAGTGTCATGAAATGTCTTAAAATTTTAGAATGATGCACATGCAATGTATAAGCAACTATCTAACAAATAATTACTGTAAGTGATGAAATTAACAAAGTCAGAAACATTCACTATTGAAATTAGAATGCTATACAATCGAATATATTCAAGTTAAATCAACTTGAAAATGCTTCAATTAAATTCAAAGAGAATAATAAGGTAACTGGAGTAAGTTACGAGCAAACACATACGAATTACCATTCAAAGTAATATGCTCTTTCACCAATTGAACAACAATGAGAACTATTAACTTCAGGCACAAACTTACATAACAAATAGAAAGCCAGAGAGCTGAAATGCTATTAACATTTGAAAACAATGATTTCTAAAAAATATTAAGAGATTACAATGTTTCGCACCAAAAACAAACATAAACTACCAAGTCAACAATCATAAACTCTAAACTAATGTGCAAGAAAACAACATAACATCACATCATCACATAGTTTTTCAATTTTTCCTCGGTCTCGTGATCTCGTCATCATTAAGTATTAATTACTCATCGTCTGAATCAATTAAGGTTTAATCTTCTTCACTAAAATCTTCTTCTTCTTCATTGAACTCGGCTTCGTCTTCATCCTCAACATCATCTTTACGGATTGTTGGAGTAGGTGCCATCATCTTAGATGTGCTCCCCTTGTCAGCTATCTTCTTCCCCTTGAATAAGCACGTGGAGTAGATGTCCTCTTCCACTCCACTGGCCCTAGCTACCGTACACCATATCAATAAATCGTCATCAAAAACTAAATCGTCATCCTGCTCAACATCCTCATCTTCCTCCATTCTTCACATCAACCATTCGTTGTTGTCGTCAATATCTTTCAGCGAGATCAGATCAATACGATCACGTGAATCATATCGCTGATGCAAGACGCGATTGTATTTTACAAATACTAAATCATTTAGGCGCTGTTGTGCTAGTCGATTTCTTTTTTTGCTATGTACCTACAATATAACAAATAATGAAATAAATAATTAATCATATAATGATTTAAATTAATATTTACATACTTGTTCAAAATAATTCGTACATGTTCAAAAAAACTCCAATTACGCTCACATCCAGATGAACTGCAAGTGAGGCTTAAAACCTTTATAACAAATTTAGTCAGATTAGGAGTATCAACTCTATATGATTGCCACCATTCAGCTACCCCAAAAAATAAATATCAAGAAATTAATAAATCATTCTTAGTAAATAAATTATTTGTTTGAAACTTTAAATAATATTTAATTTACTAATCTGGGGATTTTGTTTTCCTATGTCGAACTGCAAATTGCATTCCAAATAAAACTTCAACGTTTTTATATAAACTAAGCTGATCCATAATTTTATCTTGAATGTTAAGGGCTTGGAATGAGCCTTTGCATTGTTTGGTATAAACCTCTCATGACTTCTCCATCTAATGTCATTTTAGGGTTTGAATAGAAGAATTCCGGATTTAAATAACGAGCCGCCACATGCAATGGTCGATAAAGCTGATTTTGCCCATCTCTTATCCACAATCTCTAAGAAATCCTTGTATTTTCCCTCTTTCCTATTGAAAGAGTTCATGATTGTCTCTTTCGCTCTATCCATAGCCTCATAGATATAATCCATTGCCGCTCTTTTCTCCCCATCTATCAATCTTAGTACCCGAACCAAACGTCCAAAAATCTTCAAAATGTACATAATAGTAGTACTCCAGAAATAGACCATGTATATAATGCTCTGTACCTGCTTACCTCCCGTTTCCTTTGTCCACTTGCTCGATATCCACTCAGATGAAGTGAACATCTTTCTTAGATTGGTCCTCTGCTTATGAATGTGATGAAGAGCAGGGAAAGAAGTCGTAAACCTAGTAACAGCAGGCCTAACAAGCTCCACTTGCCCTGTGAAGCTTCTTAGCATGTTGACTAGTCCAGGCCGAACGTAAATGTAACTATTTACATTCATTGTTCTTTTAATTGTTCTACTAATGCTAGGAATCTTTCCAATATCCTCTAACATTAAGTCGATGCAATGGGCGACACACGGTGTTTAATATAAATGTGGTTGTTTTGCTTCCAATAATTTTTCTATTTCATAACAACTACGTTCGAAGTCAATATACGACATTAAAATTAAATAAATATTAAATAATATTGATAAATGATATATTTACCTGCTAGTACATTATTGCTTGCACCATCAGTAACAACTTGAACGACATTGACCTCTCCAATACGTTCCACTACTCTATCAAGCAATTCAAACATCCTCTCCCAAGTCTTCGCGTACAGATGCATCAACAGATTCCAAGAAAAATGTACCTTTGGGTGAATTCACCAAAAAATTTATAATAGTTCTTTGTTTGTTATCTGTCCATCCGTCTGCCATGATAGAACATCCAAACAACCTTCACTCATCATCATAATTGATGAGTATAAAAATATATAATTTTGTATCGTATTAAATTTGCATATTTTTAAATAAAACCTTAGTTTTGATATATAAAACTAACTATTTTTATTATATTGTATTTTTTATGTTTTAGATTTATTTTCTAAGTTTTTCTGAATTCTTTGTATTTTTTACTTAGGTCACGCCCCTAGGTCATTCCCGTGACCTAGGGCGTGACAGTTTTTTTAATCTTTTTTCTGTTTCTGTTTTTTTCCAGGAAAATCGGGAAATTGACGAACACGCCCGTGACAGCTGGTCACGCCCGTGACAAAAGCGACACGCCCGTGACCTATTGAAGTTCTATCCAGAAATCAAGCAAGCTGCCGCGCTGTCGCCACGCCTCGTGCCGCCTGATGAATCACCTGCCTGACACGCCCGTTACATCTTCAGTCACGCCCGTGACCTGCTCAAATTCTATCCGAAGTTCCAACCAGCCCGACACCTGTCCCAACATGCTGGAAGTCACGCCCGTGACCCTGTCACGCCGTACCCGACATGCCCGTGTCAGGGGCCGTGTCACTTGAAATTTTTTTCTATAAATAAGAGGGCAGGGCTGAGTGGAATTATTCGAACACCAGCAGCTTCCTTAAGAACTGTTAGGACTCCCCAGGTCTCTGACAAGGAACTGGTAGTAGCTTTCAAGTATTCTAAAGTTCTGTAAGTTGTAATATTTTAGCTTTCTTTTCAGCTTTTTAGAAAGTTGTAATAATTTTTCGGACTTTATAAAATAGACTCTTTCAATTTTAATTCTGAGTACTTTACTGCTTTATTTTCAGTTTTTTTTTCTTTTTTTTTTCATACTATCCCGAATGAAAGGCGAAACTCTGCTTATGTCCTGGATTAAGATAGTGTGAAACTGCTTTAAAAATTATTTTCAAACCCTTATTATTTCATACTATCCTGAATGAAGGGCGAGGCGAAAGCCTATGACCTAGATTAAGATAGTGCGGAAGCTCTGCAAAAATTTTACTACCCTATCCCAAAAACAAAGGTGAAGCGAAAGCTTAAATCCTGGATTGAGATAGATAGGTAGATATTATTTTCTGTACTTTATACCGTCCCCATCCTGAGAAGAGGCTAAGAACCCTTAACACTTGGTCAAGATGAGCTCTGGGCTGGATATTATTTTCAACTATTTCAACTCTACTTTCTAGTTATCCTAACTAGGGTTTTCTGTTAATTGATAATATAGCAGGTGAAGAGACACTACGTTTACGTTAACCCGTTTTAAACGCAAGCCTCCCTGGTCGTACTTTCGAGTCAGTGATGCTACCAAAGGGACCCTCTCGTTAAGTTAGGTAATAAAGAAATAAAGTTGTTCTTTAATAGCTGAATTAATATTCTCTCAAAGTAATTCTAAAATCGAGGACTATCTTCTAAGTCCCTATCTTAATACAATCACGTCTATATATTTTTCTATCTTTTGTTTTTAAATATAAACTCCACTCTGTTCGTTCGATAAAATAATAGTCCGTTCTAAAAAGTAGAATAATTAACACCGATCCCAGGAAAAATACGACCTTGATATTTTCTACAAAATACTATACTCCTATGCGATAGGTACTCTTGCCTTAATCCACAGGATATAAGTAAGTAAAAAAAAGAGATAGACTTATATACGTAAAAGATTATATAAAACCAAATCTATCTTCTTTAAAACAACTTTACTTATCAAGCTTTTTGGCGCCGTTGCCGGAGATTCGTTTATATGTGTTAATATTTGAAAATAAAAGAACGTTATTAATTTTATCTTTTCTTTTTCTTTTTCTTGTTATTTAAAAAACTTTAGTTTTTATAAAAATAAAACAAACATAAAATTCTCTGAATTTAAAACTTTGTTTTTATAAAACCTAATTTTTTTTATTAACAAGTTTATTACCCACTAACGAATTCTAAAAAAAAAAAATCCTAACCTACTATTTTAACGTATTTTATATAAAACGTTTCTAATTAAAAAACTAGTTTATAATAAAAACTGCTTTTTATTATAAAACCTATTTTATAGAAAACCTGTTTTATATAAAAAACCTGTTTTTAGTTATTTTCCGTTTTACGTCTTTTCGTGTGTTTGTATTTGTATTTGTATTTGTATTTGTGTGTTTAACTTAGTTTTTTTTACCTATTTTTTGTTTTTATACAAAAGTCTTTTTTAGTGTATGACCCGCAGATTTCCATCTGATTTAAATCTTGAATTTGATCCTGAAATCGATCGCACCTTTCGCAGGCGCCTCCGATCTCTGAATCAAGAGCTCGTATTAAATCTGGAAGAGTTCGCAGGCACCGCACACGTACAAGAAATGGCAGCAGAACAACAACAAACGCTAGAGGTGGTCCCCCAAAGGACCATGTCTTATTATGCACGACCCAATTTAGATGACACCGGGTCTAGTATCGTTCGTCCACCAATTGCTAATAATAACTTTGAGATTAAATCGAGTATAATCCAAATGATTCAAAATTCCATTCAATTCGATGGATTGCCCGACGAAGATCCAAACACGCACTTATGCAATTTCTTAGAAATATGCGACACATTTAAGATAAATGACGTCACTGATGATGCCATCCGTCTGCTTTTATTTCCTTTTTCGCTACGAACGAAAGCCAAACAGTGGCTAGGTTCTCTCCCCAGAGGATCTATTACCACTTGGGCTGAAATGACCGAAAAATTCCTTACAAAGTATTTTCCACCTGCAAAAACCGCACGTCTGCGTGCGGATATTTCTTCCTTTGTGCAAGACGAGTCCGAGTCTCTTTATGAGACTTGGGAACGTTTTAAGGAATATCTACGTCGGTGTCCACATCACGCACTGCCAACTTGGCTCCAGGTACAAATATTCTATAATGGTTTGAATATTCAAACCAGACAAGCCATTGATGCTGCCGCTGAGGGCACGCTCAATAACAAAACCCCCGAGGCCGCTCAAACCCTCTTTGAGGAAATGACCATGAACGCGTACCAGTGGAACGTGCCAAGGTCACGCCCTAAACAAGCTGGGATTTATGAGTTCAACACTTCTTCTACTTTAGCACTCCAAGTAGAAAATTTAACTAAACAATTGGCAGGAATATCTGCTTCCTCCGCCACAACTACTTGTAATCCGAATAATAATATAATTGAAGAAATCGATTATATGGGGAACTCTTATAGACCTTCCTATAATCCTAATATGAACTTAAATAATAATTCTTTATAATCTAGGATATATGAACCATCCTAATTTTTCATGGAGCAACCCCAATAATGCTCAACGCCCTCCGATTGCAAATCCAAGTGGATTTGCACCGCAACCCCCACAACCACAAACACCACCACCACAACCGCACCAATTTAGGCCAACCCCGATAGAAGACATATTCACGAAATATGTCAGTATCAATGAGTCCAATATTCGGAACCTGACCGGATCAATTAAAAACTTAGAAACACAAATTGAACAAATATAAAAAATGCCATCGGAACGCCAACCTGGTAATTTGCCAGGAAATACGGAACCAAATCCGCGGGATACTGG
Source organism: Platanthera zijinensis (assembly GCA_039513925.1). Taxonomy (NCBI): domain Eukaryota; kingdom Viridiplantae; phylum Streptophyta; class Magnoliopsida; order Asparagales; family Orchidaceae; genus Platanthera; species Platanthera zijinensis. The sequence goes on from CM077087.1 coordinate 154,043,495, forward strand.
CCATTCCAGTAACCCAAGTTTATAAGCCGTCAAACTACGAAGTGGCAGGAAGCTATTACCACCCGTTAGGGTAGAAAAAGAAGCTAAAGTTAGCCTCCCTACACCACTTCCCGTTACGTCTCTGCCTCCTCAACCCCCGCGAATTTATTCCCCACATGTTGTTTTACCTTATCCATCTAAATTAAACGATGAGCGAGAAGATGAACAATATAAAATTTTTCTAAAAATGCTAAAACAAATTCAAATCAATATACCTTTTTGCGAGGCAATTGCACAGATACCTAAATACGCAAAATATTTAAAAGCGTTATTTTCTAATAAAAAAAACTCGAAGATATTTCGAGAGTTTTCCTTAACGCCGAATGTTCAGCCGTTTTATTACATAAATTACCCCTAAAATTAAACGATCCGGGACGATTTTCCATCCCGTGTCTCTTCGGTAATTTATTAATAAAAGATGCGTTAGCAGATTTAGGTGCTAGCATAAATTTAATGCCCTACTCGCTCTTTCAAAAACTAGGATTAGGTAATCCCAGCCCAACTAAAATGAGCATCCAATTAGCAGATCGTTCTATTAAATATCCAGTAGGAATAGTAGAGGATGTGCTGGTCAAAATAGACAAGTTTATCTTCTCGGTAGACTTTGTTATACTTGACATAGAGGAAGACGCCGATGTTCCCATAATTCTCGGTCGTCCTTTTCTCGCAACCTCTCACGTGATAATAGACGTAAGTAACGGTAGACTTCTCTTACGTGTAGGAGATGACGAGGTTACTATCGATATAGATCCCTATATGAAAAATTCTTTAATAAACGACGATTCCTGCTATCTTGCGGAAGCCTCTTTTGAGGAAAATGGTTTTCCCTATTCTGATTTACTTTCAATAACTGTAGAAGAATCGGACTTGGCAGACTTACCCCTTTCACAAGAAATGCCTACCAATGATCCTTTAGAACCATTTATATCTTTAACTTCTACAACTCTAAAAACTTCAACTTCATATGAAAAACAACCAACCCTCGAGCTGAAAACACTTCCTGCACATTTAAAATACGTTTTCCTTGAAGCCGAATCTAAACTCCCTGTTATCATTTCTGCCGAATTAAATGGTAAGAAAACGTCTGAATTAATAGAAGTGTTAAAACAACATCGCTATGCATTAGCATGGCAAATTTCTGATATCCAAGGACTCAACCCATCGTTTTGTACGCATAAAATATTTTTGGAAGATAACTCTCGCAAATCTATCCATCCCCAACGACGTTTAAATCCTAATATGAAAGATGTCGTAAAAGCTGAAGTAATGAAATTATTAGACGCATGAATTATCTATCCAATCTCAGATAGCACATGGGTTAGTCTCGTACAAGTCGTCCCTAAGAAGGGCGGTATAACGGTAGTGCCAAACGCTAATAATGAACTAATTCCAACACGTACTGTTACGGGTTGGAGGATGTGCATCGACTATCGAAAATTAAATGATGTCACCCGTAAAGATCGCTTTCCACTACCGTTTATAGATTAAACATTAGAGCGACTCTCGGGTCACTCATATTATTGTTTTCTCGATGGTTATTCAGGGTATTTACAAATTCCTATAGCCCCTGAAGACCAAGAGAAAACTACGTTCATTTGCCCCTTTGGTACTTTCGCCTATAGGCGAATGCCGTTTGGACTTTGTAATGCGCCAGCTACATTTCAAAGATGTATGCTAGCTATTTTCGGCAAGTTAGTAGAGGACGTTATGGAAGTGTTTATGGATGATTTCTCCGTATTTGGAGACTCATTCCATATGTGTTTAGATAACCTCGCTCGTGTTCTTCAATAATTCTTCATCATATTCTTGACTTCAGTTACTTCATTATTCAACAAAGACACACGAACTTCATGGTAATTGGGTGGTTTCATTCCAACCCCAAACTGTTCAACGGATTCTATCATCACTGCAAAATTAAGATATGTAACAACATTAAAAAGAATAACTGCATCATACATCCATTGAGCTATATTCTTGCAAGCCCTCCCTCTAAGTTCCTTCTTACACGCTTCCTTAATTGAAGTTTGCTTCATTAGCTTTTGTTGGCCTTTTTTGCATTTTCTTCTCGATGTTAGATGCAAAAAAAACATCCATCGGTCCTTTGGTCCGAGACTTTTTAGGCGCAACGCTTGGTCCGCATCCATGAATCTTCGCTCCAATGTCATCCATATCCTCATCGCTTTCAAAAGTATCTACATCTACAAAGTCTGGGAATGTTTCTTTTTCCATATTGCTTGCAGCCATTTTCTTCTTCATATAATCTTGAATTTCTGTCCGTACATATCTTGGGCATTTTGGACAAGCTTTGGTATTTCTGAATCCCCTAACTAGGTGTTGCTTCACATGAAAAATTCAACCCTTTGTGACTTTCTCACAGAAATTGCAAGTTAAATCATTTTTATTAGCTGCAGATGTCTGACGCACATACTTCCAGCCTGGATCAATCCTAGATTGGACACTGGATGAACCAGATCCACTCGCATCCATTACCAGCTACTAAATCATTTTACAACAAAAAGAATGAATATATATAATAATTAACAAGAGATGAAGAGAGTTATTGTAAAGTGAAAACCACTAAACTGACTTTCATAGGGAACTGGGCTTCCAGAATGAGTATATATAATAATTAACAAGAATGAGTATATATAATAATTGATAAGAATGCGTATATATAATATTTAACAAGAGATGAAGCTCCAGTTCACTGCAAAATAGTGAACTGGGGCTCCAGTTCACTATTTTACAGTGAACTGGGGCTTCCAGTTCACTGTTTTACTTCTTACCATCAAAGCATGGTTCTTATCAATGTTTTCAGCATGGTTCTTACCATCAAAGCATGATTCCTATCCTCTATTTTTCCATCTTTTTTCATACGAGTTCGGATGCTTAGTTATGAGAATTTATTTCAAAGAAATATGTTAGTTTTGTGGGAGCAAGTTGTGATGGCTGGAGATTGATTATCCAAAGCAATGGTTCTTACAAATTTCACTAACATTGATTATCGTTAATCTCCAGCTATTGCTTTGTAAGAACCATAATTTTTTTTTTACAAAAACTTACTAAAAAAACGAGTTCCTGCATAGAAATAAGGAGAAAAAATTACAAAAAAACGAGTTCCTGCTCTGATATTCAAAAAAACGAGCAAGAGAAATTACCAAAAAACCCAACTTTATAGCATGAGCAAGAAATAAGGAGAAGAAATAAGGAGAAGAAAAAGAAGAGAAGAAATAGGGAGAAGAAGAAGAGAAGAAACAGAGAGCATCGGGACCGGCGAGCAGAAAAAACAGGGAAAGACTAAAGAAGAAATAAAGAGAAGAAGAGAAGAAGAAACTAACCAATTAAATGGAGGCCGACGAGCAGCTGAGGAGCGACGAGAGTGACGACCAGAGGGCGTCGGGGCGAGATTTCCTGCTCAGTCGTGTGAGAGAAAGAATGACGGTGACGTGCCCAACTCGACTTAAAAATCAAAACTAAAACTAAAAAAATCGAACTGGCGTCCAGGCGCGCCTAATGTGCGCCTGAATGGTGCGCAAGGCGCACACCTAGGCGCGCCCGAGGCATTTCGCTCGCCTCGGCCGTGCTCGGGCGCCAACCACTGCGCCCGGCGCCTCAGGCGCGCCTAGGCGCGCGCCTTGAAAACTTAGAGTGGCTAGACCAAGTCAAATTAACCAAAATCTTGAGTGGTATGTAGATTAGGGTATTATAAGACTCTGGTCAAAATTTGAGACCATTTGGAGCTCTACATGTGGATATATTCCACTTGTAAAAAGATGTAGTAAAGAGGTTGTGTGTGCATATAGCACAAAAAGATGTATTTTGTGAATTTCTCCCAACTGGCTGGCTGCATGTCAATGATATTTTGTATATGTACATATTGGGTTGAAAAGTATCATCTCTGGTAATATTAGGATTTTTGGACTAAAAAATCCTAGGTATTTAATTAATGGTAAATATGTCACAAATTAAATTAATGAAATAAAAGTAACCAAATGACTTAGGAAAATTCTAAATCTCTGGCTAGATGATTTTTGTAGGATTATGAATCTCTGATAATTTTTCTGGAATTTTTGGAAAGTTAATTTTTGTACTTCTTTTGTAAGTAACACTCGAGGATTAATATTCACTTACTGAAATTATGGACAAATTATATAGGAAAAATTATGAAACTCTGTACAACACATTATTTTCTCAGTATGTACCTGTGATAATTTATTTAGAACAACTGGTATCACTGAACAAACGATCATACAAGAAAGAAGTCCATAAAAACACTTGGTCACCCCGTTCGAGCATTAGTTTGCGGTCAAACTAAAGCAGCAGAAGCATTGGTGTGCCCATATATGGAAACACACTATTAATGTCCACTTAACAATGAGTTTAGGCCAACCTAACTAGGACTGCACCTTGGTTTGACTTACTAAGACGACCTCGTGGCGTATCCTAGTCTAAAATCGATCTCGGATATAGATTGGTTAAGGTACGAGGATACCCAAAGTGACTGATGGAAGAGTTTAATGCAAGAGTAGCTACTTAAGACTTAAACTCTGATGTTCCTACTTCACCTGTCGAGTGACATTATCACTTCTCACCCAAATTGATAGGACCATCTCAAGGAGAATTGGTATCTGTAATCTATTAGTGTAGTAGGAGACTCGTAAACTTAACACTCGTACCGATGAATTGATTATATTGAAACAATCACCGTGACAAATACCAGAGGTCAAATAGGAATTCAAGTTCAGAAAAGGCCCATTTTGGGTTTGGTCACATATTGACCTTGAGAAAGTTGTTGTAAATGGTTACCTTGAATGCCAAAAAGGTATATTATATCAATAAATCTTAGGGTAAAATTCCAAGTCTAAGATTGTATGCCCTAAGGATTTTGTGTATATTATAGAAGAATGGTTTAAATCTTGTATATCCTTATTGAATACCAAAATACAAGTATGAGTACAAATATATAGGAGAGAAGAGAGAAAAAGACAACTATACAAACAATGTGGGACTAAACCAGAATCCTAAATGAGTCATATTAATGGGCATGTACATCATCTTTCCTAATATTCTTTAACACTCCCCCGCAAGCTGGAGCGTACAAGTTGTAGACACCAAACTTGGATAAGAACTGATGGTACATTTGTCGTGGTAATGTCTTGGTGAGAATGTCGGCAACTTGCTCTGACGCAGGAACATGCTCCAGCTCTAACTTTTTTAATTGAACCTTTTTACGGACGAAGTGACAGTCAACTTCAATGTGCTTGGTCCGCTTATGAAGCACATGATTCTTCGCAATATGGATTGTAACCTGACTATCGCAAAACAAAGTTGCTGGTGAGGATAAAGTGACCCCCAAATCACCAAGAAGACCCTAAAGCCAGGTGAGTTCAGATACAACGACCGCCATTGCACGATACTCAGCTTTAGCAGAAGAGCGAGCAACCATAGACTGTTTTTTGCTACGCCAATTGATAAGATTCCCTCCAAAGTAGGTACAGAAACCCGTAGTGGAACGTCGATCATCCAGGGAGCCCGCATTGTCCGCATCTGTATATGCAATAAGAGATAGAGAGGAGAATGACTTATATACCAATCCTTGTCCAAGAGCTGTCTTTAAATATCTGAGGATGCGTTCTATTGCTTAGAGATGAGAGATCCGAGGAGCATACATAAATCGACTGACCACCCCAACAACAAAAGAAATATCAGGTCTTGTAACTTTCAGATATATCAGTTTTCCTGCAAGATGCCGATAATACTCAGGGTTCGTAAGCAGAGAATCGGAGTCAGACCCATGAACACATAACTTGTGATTGACATCAATCGGAGTTTCTTCAGGTTTGCACCCGGAGTAATCAGCATCTTGGAGGAGATCAAGACAGTACTTTCGTTGTGAAAGGACAATACCATTAGATCGTCTTGCAACCTCAAGTCCAAGAAATACCTGAGAGCCCCCAGATTTTTTGTTTGGAAGACAGAGTTTAAGTGTTGCTTGATTTGTTGTATCCCTGTAAAGTCATCACTAGTAATCAAAATATCATCCACATAAACCAAGAGAATGACAGTCCCAGTTGATTGATGATGAGTTAAGAGAGAGAAGTCAGCCGAGCTCCTCTTGAATCCAACGTCACGAATGACCTTACTAAATTTATCAAACCAAGCTCGAGGAGATGTTTGAGACCATAAATAGGTTTCCGAAGATGACATACACGAGACTCCCCCGTGGTCTCAAACCCGGGAGGTTGGTTCATGTAGACAGTTTCTTGAAGAGCACCATTTAAAAAAGCATTTTTTATATCTAGCTGATGGAGAGGCCAGTGACGATGAACAACCAAGAAGATCAACACCCGAACAGAGTTCAACTTGGCGATGAGAGAGAAGGTTTCATCATAATCAAGTCCCTGTTGTTGAGTGAACCCCCGAGCCACAAGTCGGGCTTTGAGGTGGTCAACTGTCCCATTTGGAGCATGTTTGATAACAAACACCCACTTGCAACTGACACAAGATTGTCCAAGAGAAAGAGGAACCAGATCCCAAGTCTTGTTAGACCACAGAGCGGTCATTTCCTCATCCATAGCCGCACGTTACCCCGGATGAAGAAGAGCCTCCTGTACCGAGTTAGGAATAGAGATGGAGGAGAGAGAACGCAAACTTGCGTAGAGGTGAAGACGGGCGATGCAGAGAAACATAATTTGTCATGGGATGAGCGGTATATGTTGATGTTGGATCGTCAGTCCGCGGGATTGCACCGGTGGAGGAGGGTTGTTTTCGAGCTCCAGAGACTGGGGTACGTCGAGTGTATACGCGAAGAAGAGGCAGTTTGGGTGGTTGAGGTGGAACAGGTGCCGGAAGTGGGGTGAGGAGTGGTCGGGAAGACGTGACTGGAACGGTTGGACGAGGTATGGAAGGGGAGAGAAGAAGAGCAGAGGCCGACGGTAAGTCATAGAATGGTTGATCCTCACAAAAGGTGACATCGGCAGAGACAATTACTTTGTCAGTAGTTGGAGAATAACACATAACGTTTTTGAGTCCGAGAGTACCCGAGAAACATACATTTTTTGGCACGAAGGGCAAACTTATCCGTGGTAGGACTAAAGTTGTGAACATAGTAAGTACAGCTAAACACACAAGGCGTGAGAGTGAACGAGGATTGAGACGGAAAGAGGAGACTAAACGGAGTAGCAAAGTCGAGCACCGAGGATGACATGCGATTGATGAGGTGGTATGCTGCAGACACAGCAAGGTTCCAAAACCGAGTAGGAACCTGCATTTGAATCATGAGTGACCAAGTAACATCAAGAAAATGACGATTCTTTCGCTCGACCACACCATTTTGTTGAGACGTATATGCACACAAGGTTTGATGTATAATGCTGAACTCTGTGCATAGGTTCGTGAATGTCCTGCTAGTGTATTCCCGAGCATTATTAGTGTGAATGATTTTTAAAGGAGAAGAGAACTGAGTACGAGTTTCCATAAGAAAAGACACGAAATGTAGAGGTCAGTTCAGCATGATCTCAAAGTAAGTATAACCTGTTAAGCGAGAGTAATCATCAATAAAAGTGACAAAATAATAGCCAAACATACTAGGGGTTTTATAAAGTCCCCAAATATCAGAATGTACTAATGATAAATGAGTATCACTCCGAGTACAAGTAGGATGAAAGGAAACACGATGATGTTCGCCAAAGATACAAGATTCACAAGAAAACTCATGCATGGAGACATTCAGAAGAGCCTTCTTGAGAATCTGGAGGGGAGCCTGCCCTAGACGATGATGCCAATCGGTAGTGGAGATGACGGAGAGAGAAGAAGAAGGAACATCGGAGAGGTAGAGCTCATTCGATAGCCGCCCCTTACCAATGATATTTTGCGTTTGCCAATCCTGCACAACAAAGGTAGGGGTGAGAAGGTAACACCACAATTAAGGTCTTGAGTAAGGCGGTTAACAAAAAGCAAGTTAAATGGTGATCCCGGAACATGAAGATCAGAAGACAGAGAGAGTGGGTGTGAGGGGTATATCAACAACGCCTGATACGGGGGTGATATCACCATTAGTCACGGTAATAAACTTGGGGTGGACAGTCATCGAATATTGCGGAGGGCGCTGCAAAGTAATATGGCGTGTGGCTCCCGAATCCACAATCCATTGGGAGCCCTGTGAGAGACAAGATATACCTTCATTTGAAATAGATGCAACGGATCCAGAGGAGCGAGAGATCACCCCTTGTAGTTGTTGGAGCTGAGTGCGTAGAGCATTAATATCGTCCCGAGCAGAGGCTGCAGAATCCTTGGCAGGAGAAGTGGAAGCAATGTTGTGAAGATCGAGATCTTAACTAAGATTGTGAGGCATCCCTATGATCGTAAAACGTAGGATCGACACGGATCGCAAGATCGTATTTTAATAAAAATTAAATAAAAAACGTGAGAAATATGTATTAATCTACATACCATCAAATAAAAATATAATATTTCATACCATACCAAATTACCAATGATACCATTACATCAAAATATTAATATAAAAGATAGATGCATAGTCGCATACTCGCATACCATACCATCACATTAAAATATTACATTCCAAAAAGTCAATAGTGTTCAATCCTACTTTAAAGAAAATCACTCAAGTCAAAATTTAAATTTTCACCAAAAGCATCTTCATCTCTTTCAACCATCAGTTGCTCAAGAAAATCCTACTTTAAAGAAAATCACTCAAGAACAAATTAACATTTAACACACACTCACACAAATCACACACACTGAAATTAACACAAATCTTGACCGAATTTCTGTCCAAATTAGTGTGAAAATCTGGACAGGATATCTGTCCAGATTAGTGTGAAATCTGGACAGAATTTTTGTCCAGATTAGTGTGAAAATCTGGACAGGAATTCTGTCCAGATTAGTGTGAAATCTGGACAGAATTTCTGTCCAGATTTTCACACAAATCTTGACAGAAATTCTGTCCAGATTAGTGTGAAATCTGGACATAAACCTAATGATATAAGCATTAGACATAATAGTATAAACTATAAATCCAATGAAGACACGATTGTATAACTGTATAAGGCTATAAGTATTAGAGTATACAGAGGAAGATGGAAGAAGAAGACTTGCTGCGGTATTGCCTGCTGCAAAGAAGATGGAAGAAGAAGACCTGCTGCGGTATTGCCTGGTGCGAAATCTGGACACAGGAATCAGGAAATCAGAAATCAGAAATCAGAAAGAAGAAATAGGGATTGCCTGTTGCGACTGCTGGGAATAAATAGGGATCAGAAATAGGGAAGAAGAAGACCTAGCTGCTGCGGGAAGAAGAAGAAGAAGACCTAGCTGCTGCGGGAGCGACTGCTGCGGGAGCGACGAGATCGAAATAGGGATCAAAAATAAGGAAGAAATATAGAAGAAATAAAGAGAAGAAGAAGAAGGAAGAAGAAGACCTAGCTGCTGCGGGAGCGACTGCTGCGGGATCGAAATAGGGATCAGAAATAGGGAAGAAATAGAGAAGAAGAAGAAGAAGAAATAGAGAAGAAGAAGAAGAAAGAGAGAAAAGAAGAAGAAGAAATAGAGAAGAAGAAGGAAAAATAGAGAAGAAGAAGAAACAGAGAAGAAGAAGAAATAGAGAAAAAGAAGAAGAAGACGAAGAAATAGAGGAAGAAATAAGGAAGAAATAGAGAAGAAATAGAGGAAGAAATAGAGAAGAAATAGAGGAAGAAATAGAGAAGAAATAGCTGAAGAAGACCTAGCTACAGAAGAAGAAGACCTAGCTGCAGTAGAAGAAGAAGATCTAGCTGCAGAAGAAGAAGAAGACCTAGCTGCAGAAGAAGAAGAAGACCTAGCTGCAGAAGAAGAAGAAGACCTAGCTGCAGAAGAAGAAGAAGAAGTCCTAGCTGCAGAAGAAGAAGAAGACCTAGCTGCAGAAGAAGAAGAAGACCTAGCTGCAGAAGAAGAAGACCTAGCTGCAGAAGAAGAAGACCTAGCTGCAGAAGAAGAAGACCTAGCTGCAGAAGAAGAAGACCTAGCTGCAGAAGAAGACCTAGCTGCAGAAGAAGATCTAGCTGCAGAAGAAGACCTAGCTGCAGAAGAAAAAGACCTAGCTGCAGAAGAAGAAGACCTAGCTGCAGAAGAAGAAGAAATAGAGAAGAAGAAGAAATAGAGAAGAAGAAGAAATAGAGAAGAAGAAGAAATAAAAGAAATAGAGAAGAAGAAAAAGAAATAGAGAAGAAGAAGAAATAGAGAAGAAGAAGAAGAAATAAAGAAGAAGAAGAAGAAGAGGAAGAAAGAAGAAATAGAGAAGAAGAAGAAGAAAGAAGAAATAGAGAAGAAGAAGAAGAATAAATAGATAAGAAGAAGAAGAAATAGAGAAGAAGAAGAAATATAGAAGAAGAAGAAGAAGAAGAAGACCTAGCTGCTGCGGGAGCGACTGCTGCGGGAGCGACGGGATCGGGGATGACCTAGAATGCGGATTGGGAAGAAATAAGGATGCGCGGGATTTAAACGCTGGGATCGAAAATGATCGTAGGATCGCACGATCCTACGATCTTAAACGCCGATCCTGGCGTTTCTGCAGGGAACCCGATCCAACATAGCTCGTGACTCGTTTTCCCCGTAAAACTCGTAAGATCGCCCGATCTTACGATCAAAATCGAGATCTTAACAACATTGAGTGGAAGGATCAGCCATAGCAGGAACAACAAGATGTGGAGGCAGACCATGCTTGCGATAGCAGGTGGCCTCAAGATGACCATCCCGACCGCAATACGTGCACTTAAACGGAGATCTGCCAGACCGGCCACGTCCCCTAGACGCGTTGCGTCCTCCACGGGTCGAGGACCCCCGAGCTAACAGAGCAGGTGTAGATTGTTGTAGAAGAGTTAGGGAGAGAGTAACAGGAGCATCCTAGGGAGGTATGACCTTGAGTAGCATATATCACACATCTGACAGAGATGGAGTTGTAGTAGACGAGAGATTCGTGGCCCGAACACTATGCAGGTGAGAAGGAACTCGGGACATCATCATTCCAATCCCGACAACTTCTTTCTGGGCCCGTTGAGTAGTCAGATCTGTAGTAGGGGGCTGATGCTGGATCCTGGCCTCGACCAGGGTCTAGTCTTTAGCAACAAAGGAGATCATATCACCGAGAGTCCCGGGATCAAGGTTTTGAAGATCCGAGATGATGTTGAACAAGTGTTGAAGATTATTCTGCCCAAAGTAAAAAGAATGGAGCTCCTCCCACATGGTCTTCACCGTGTCATGATACATAGTCATCCTATAGAGCTCGGTGTCCATGAAGTTGAGCAGCCATGACTGGACCCGACCATCATCCCGAATCCACTCATCGGTGGGGACGGTAGGTGTGACTCGAGTCAAGTGATGAAGAAGTCTTTTCATCTGCAGTACTCGACGAACTGAGTGCACCCATTCCAAAAAATTCTGATTCCCACTGAGGGAGATAGTAGTAATCCGGAGGTCATCACGAAGCTCGGGAACCGGAGCCTCAACACGAGCAGGCAGAGCGGAGGTGGTATTAGAATCCTCGGAAGCCATGAGCCCGCAGCGGTTAGGGTGGGCTGCATCGGTTAGAGGGAGCCCGCCGCGACTAAGAGACCGAGCTCGTAGCGGTCACAGTGACTTAGCGCACGAGCGGGTAGAAAAGAACCCGCAGCAGTCACAACGACAATACACCAACGACAAGAGAGGCGGCTAAAGAAGAGACTACAGTGGTTACGAAGAGAGATTGCAACGGCAAGACGAGACCACACTAACAGGAGGAAGGAGGGCCCGCAGCGGATAGAAACAACCCGCAGTTGTTAAGAAGGCAACCCACAGAGGTTAACGAGGCAACCCACAACGGTTAAGGAGGCAACCCGCAACGGTTAAGGAGGCAACCCGCAAACGGTTAAGGAGGAAACCCGCAGCGGTTAAGGAGAGCAGACCAGCGAGTAAGCAGAGCCGCGGTTAGAAGCACAATAGGACGAGACTCAGCGGCTAAGCAGAGAGATCGCAAGCCGCGAGAAGATGCTGATAATACACGAGAAACCGAGCAGACAGAAGCAGCGACAAGCACGATCGAGAGCAATTTGCAGCTCTTGCAGCGATTAGAAGAGCCAGTGGCGAGGCGAACAGAAGCACAACGGTTAGGCGGACAGACCACAACCCACAAGAAGAGACCGCATGAGCGCAGCGACTACCACAGGGAGATCGCAATAGCTAGACAACCCGCAGCAGTTAGAAGAGCACTAGTGGGAAGCACGGGGAGAAGAAGGCTGAGCGGATAGCCAAGCGGACAGAAGCACGGGGGTGGGGTCCACTTGTCAGAGAGAAGAAGGCTATAAAAGAGCGAAGGAGAGTAAGGAGAAGTGGAAGCCACGAGAGAGACTAGCAGAAGCGGGTAGGCTAGAGGAAACCGCGAAACTTTGCGGATAAAGGAGACCGAGCGGATAGCAGCGATCACACAAAGAGTACCCGCTCAGAGGAGGGCGGATAACAAAGGTCAGAAAAGAAGTATCCGCTCAGAGGAAGATCGATGGCTCTGATACCATGTAGAAGAATGGTTCAAACCTTGTATATCCTTGTTGAATACCAAAATACAAGTATGAGTACAAATATATAGGAGAGGAGAGAAAAATATAACTATACAAAAAATGTGGGACTAAACCAGAATCCTAAATGGGCCATATTAATGGGCCTATACATCATCTTTCCTAATATTCTCTAATACATATATAGAATGAATGTACCATAGTGGTATCAAAGAAACTTAGCCCAAAATATACGGGGGGCTTATTCTTTTGTTTATTGGGCTAATTAAATACCAACTTGAGTTTTTCTAGGCCTTACTTAGAAGATATTGCATCATAAACATAGGGATCTGGAAATTTGGTGTATTCAAATGTTACTCGGGTGAATATGAGATTTTGTATATGCAGATAAGTAAGCAAAAGGGTGACAAACTAACTCTTAGGGATATATATAGAGGTTTGCCATGTTATATATACATGCGACGTTTGAAATTAAAAAAAAATGGTACAAGGCTTTAGGGCATTGATTGGATAGGAATAGAAGTTGGCTATAAGTACTCATAATCTTAAAAGATGAACAATATATAAATAATCACATGCGAAGGGTGGTATCATGGATTCACCTCCTTGATCCTGGAACGATGATCTGTAATATTATCGGGACAAATTGTTAGACATCATTGATCGAACAAATACTTGATTTTAGTTAAATTATTGGAAACATAAGGGTGCCAAATTTAGCTACTTGGAACAAATATATTGCGTCATGAAATTTGTGGATTGGAATTAAATTCCTGCAAGTTAGAATATATTCAAAATTTCTTGCATTTCAGGGCATTCAAAGGCGAGTTACATACGACTTATTGAAATTCAAGCCTTTCATATTTGAATAATTTTATCACGATCATTGTCCTTATACTTTCGGAGATGGTTGACGCATAACCAGAGATCTTGAAACAGTGACTTCCTGGGTTTAGAATATAAGGATTAAGTTTACATAGTTGGTGTGATTTAATCCTACCTTGATTTTAATAAGTGGTCATACTAATTGCGCTCATTTCATTTCGATTACCAGAGGAGTTAGAATATTCAACAATTAGTACTCATCTGTCTCATATTACTCAAGTATGTTTTGAAGAAAGGTGAACCTATATATGTATGTTTGAAGTGATCCCCCAAATGTATTAACTTATTAAACGATATGACTTTTTGTACTAAGAGGGAATAACTACTCATATTTACAAGTCTGAATTAAAATACTTGGTCAAGTTTAGGAGATGAGTATTACTCGTATAATGCTTTGAATATGGCTTGACGAACTTGGGAATTGAATCACAGGTGTCATTATAATCATCCCAAGAATGCTTTATGAGTTCGTGAATAATTTGTGATTTTGAGAAATGATGATCTTTTCATTAGATCATAATTTTGGAAGTTCGATTAAGGTTTATACATAGTAGTGATAATTTCATAGTATAATGAATTTGATGATTATTGACTCATGCTTACTTGTCAAAGATGAACTATATGAACAGATTCAAAAAAGATTACTCCGTGCACATATAAGTTGAAAGTTTGTCATAAACTAGGAAGCACCAGAACGGGTTCGGGTACCGGGTGCGATACGTACCCGGTACGGAGGTACACCAAAATTTAAAAAACAAATATATGAGTACGACATGAAATGTTATAGAAAATATTATATATATATATATATATATGTATATATTTATCACAAGTGCAATAAATAGTTCTCAAAACATTGAAACATCAAATATAAATCATAACTTGAAATACACGTCCACAAATAAATGAAACATAATATGAAGTTTGCAAACATTAAACATTCGTAAATATTATAATATTTAACATCTTATATTTTTATATAAATGAGATAAAAATATACTTAAGTCTACTCATCAGTCTTTCTTCTTCTTCATTGTTTGACATCAACTTCATTGTTGGAGATCAATATCTTCAATCTTCGGTTAGTCTAGAGACAAGTTAGCTGTTTTGTTAATAACACACATCGTATCAATACGTTCAATGCACGTACCTGTGACAGAAACATATCAGTACCAGAAACATACTCGGTACAGATACACAACTTAATTAGACGTACACATACCATCGCTTCCGTAGAGCCAACTTTTGTTTCTCTAGAAAAATGAACTCCTATCGCAATATGCAAAATGATGTGATAAGTCCAAGTGTGCCCACATAGGTGTATTCGTCGAGTATCAGATACGTACCAGTACCAGATACGTATCTGGTACGGGTACGCTTCCAAGTGAGCCCACATAGGTGTATCCGTCGAGTATCAAATACGCACCGGTATCGGATACGTATTTGGTACGGGTACGCTGCCTTCGGGGAAGTATCCGTGCTTCATAGGTCATAAATAAACCCATGCTTATTGCTGGATTTTGAAGTGTGAGAAAACTTAGACATACAATGTTATATGGGCAACGATGTCAAGTGTGAGAAAAATCAATATGATATAAGCTATAAGTATGGTGTGATCTTAGAAGAGCAATCTAAATTTTGTTTGCACAAATTTTACACATAAGAGTGTTAATCTCATGTATATGGTGAACATTAGTCATAATGGATTCTAGACTCAAGGTGAGATTAAAGCTAATATTGGGTAATATTTTTTCGGAGATTTGATAACATACCCACATAATAAAAAATGATGTACTTGTGAAAATGTCATGAAATTTATCATAAGTCTTGAACCAAGATAATGCATGTATATTTTGTGGTTTCAGGCTAATGAAAGAACATTTGGAAGAATAAAATTGAGGGCGAGTTTTGATGAGAAAAAGTCATATTATACAATAAAGTGTGATTGATTACTTAGGCGTACTCGATGGAGGTAAAGAACTTGAACGTGTGGAGGAAATTTTTTTTTATAAAGTCATTGTCTGTACACACAACGAGAGTCTTAATCACAGAGGAAATTGTGTTTATTAATCTGGGGCATGATGACATACCTGTGCATTCTGGATACTGTAGAGCCTTGGTAGAGACTGTTGCACTGATGGAGGTCCCTTATAACAACAGTCTCCAGGCGAGTATCGACATGACGCCTTACGAGGCTTTATACGAGAGGAAGTGTCGGACACCGAACCGCTATCCTGGGTCTAGAACGAGGATCCACAGGTACTTGGATCAGATTATATTGAGGATACAGACGCACCTGTTCGGATGATCCGGGATCTGAAGCTGGAGGCTCAGAGTAGACAGGTCAAGTATTACGATGTTAGACATCGGAAGGTGGAGTTTTAGGTTGGAGATCGGGTTTTCTTGAAGATACGTCCCGTGCATGGTGTCTCGCGGGTTCGAAGACACAAGAAGCTCAGCCCTCGGTTTATGGGGCTTTATACGATCCTGGAACGGATCGGTCCCTTGGCATACATGCTGGAGCTATCGCTAGAGCTGGCGAACCTATACGACGTCTTCCACATATCTTCACTTCAGAGGGCCTTGCTTCGTCCTGAACAACATATTACTTCGACTTCAGCCCTCGTAACGTTTGATCAGTCAGTTCGTTTGGAGTCGGTCAGTGGACCACATCATTTTAGGACATGTACTCGACGAGGAGCTGGAGTAGCATCACGTTCGGCAGGACGAGGTGGCAGGGCTTGTGGAGCATATGTCACACACTACTACTATTACCCGACGACAAGTTGATGAGTGATGTTGTTTTGCTTCCGCATAGATTGTTGTAGGACGAGAGAGTTTATATATTTCATTTGGACATGTACTGGGTATAAATCCTTACTCTTTCATTTGTATCTCATTGTGGACTATGATTTTCATATATATATGTTTGTGATTGTGGACTTGTTTATTTTTACTTCTTTTCTCGTTGGTCATGTGATTTGATCGTACTAGCCGACAGAATCGGCGTCATGCGGTGACGACTAATCTGTGAGTTGTTGTCACCGTAAGACAGCGGTTCTGGGCATAAAATCTTATCTCGACCATGCTCAATTACCGGGGGGGGGGGGGGATTTTACAATTGGTATCAGAGATATAATATGACCTAATATGGCATGAGACAAAAAAATAGAATTTTCCTAAGTCATCTGGTCACTTTTATTTCATTAATTTAATGTGTGATATATTTACCATTAATTAAATACCTAGGATTTTTAAGTCTTAATATTATCAGAGATGATACTTTTCAACCCAATATGCGCATGCACAAAAATATCATTGACATACAGCCAACAAATTGGGAGAAATTCACAAAATACACATTTTGTGCTATATGCACACCCAACCCCTTTACTAAATCTTCTTACAAGTGAAATATATCCACATGTAGAGCTCCAAATGGTCTCAAGTTTTTACCAGAGCCTTATGATACCCTAATCTACATACCACCCAAGATTTGAGTCAATTTGACTTGGTCTAGCCACATATATTTCATGAATATGATAAATCATATTTTTGTCAAAATTATAGAAAAATATTGCCCAAAAATTCTTATTTTTGGGCAAGGGGTGTGCCTAGAGTATATACATGCATGGTCAAAATATTAAACTCATGCACTCATTCATGTGAAGTATATTCACATTTTAATGACCGGTCCTCTCTTATGACACAGCTCAGTCAAGTTCCCTTTATGAAGGCTATAGGGCTCCAAATGATGTAATTTAAAATCCTTTAAAATGTAGACATCAAGATCTACAAATGTTATTGCTGCCAACTTTTCCTAAAGCAACATCTAAGAGCCCTTAATTTCAGTTTGAAACTACTGAATTAAGTGTAACAAAATGAATAAAACTATAGGGTGTATAAATATTTGATTTTAACATAGATCTTTGAGCAAATCTAAGGGCATGTGGTTATGTTCTACCTCCAGCCAAGGGTCACGTTTTGCCCGAGCTGGAGCATATCTTTTTGGCCTCCCTACAACAATGTAAGCCCTCCCATGGCCGGCCAACCACACCAACTCCTTCCTCTCGCCAAGAACCATTGATGGGTGGTGGTCCGGCGTCTTGGGCGTGGTGTTTTCCGGCGAGATTTCAAGTCAGCCATTTCTTCATGTATCTCCATGACATCAAGCTCAAATGAGCTTGGATTCATTCCTATTTGATTTAGGAAGCTAGCACCAAAAAAGTGGGGAGGAAACGCACCGCGATCGGCCTCGACGACGGGTGTAGCGGCGGCTGGCCATGAAATTTTCTTCCTCCGGCGAGCTTGCACGACCCCTTGATTCTCCACCAAATGTAGCAATCTAAGAGTCGACTTCAACTCCTCTCTTGCTTTTGAAGGTGATGGAAGGGTCAATTTGAGAAGGGGGAGGCTTAATGGTGGAATGCCATTAATTCCCATTTTGGTTTCACTCAAAACTTCTTGAATTATCCACCAACTGGTAGGGAAAAGGTTGGAAACAGCCTAGAACTCAATGAGAAGATGAATGGATGCATTTGAAAGAGGAATTGGATGTCTATTGGCATTCAATCCATGAATGCCCCATTAAATTTCTCCCAAAATTTGGGGGAACCCTAAATTCCCTTTGCCATGTCACCACTTCCAGAAATTGGATGGCATGGGTGGTAAATATGATCATGGGCTATAGGGTGGGCCACCCATGTAGGCCTTAACCCATGAAAATTAATCAAATTTCCATATTTTTCATTTTAGGTCTATTTTGACCAAGGTTGACTTGGTCAATTTGAGGAGTGGGTTGAACCCACTTGGTGGTCATGGGTTTTATGGCACCTTACCATGTTTATTGGGTCATGGTGGGATCCACATTAGGCTAATTGACTCATATGGTGTGAGTTTGATCAAAATTTGGCCTAAGTTTGACTTTGGTCAAATTGGATGAATTGGTTGACAAATTCATGGGTCTTTTGGTCCATTGGGTCCCTAATGAGGTTGGAAGGTTGGGTGTGAGGTCAATTTGATCAATTGAACCTTGATTGGGTTGATTTGGGTTATGTTGAGCAAGAGCTGTCTTTGGTCAGTTCCTTGAAATTGAGTGGAACCAATGAATGATTATTGACCTACTGACTTCCCTTAGTGGTTAGGATAGTATGACTAAGGTCAATTTGATATACTAAAGTTCAATTGAGCCTAATGGTGTTGAATTGGTTTTTTTGTCCTAAGGTTGACTTTGGTCAAATCGGCCAATTGGGTTGACCAAATCATGTGGTCTGGTGTCAATTGAGTCTCCCTTAGGGTTAGGGACCTAATGATGAGATGAATTTGTTCTTGTGAGTTCAATTTGAGGAGATTTGACCTAGGTTGATTTGTGCACTCTTATGAACCCTATATGAGTTCTCCTTAGCTCCATGAGACCTAGGGTCACCTCCTTGCCCTAACTCATATGAGTCACCACATGTCTTACCCTAACACACATTATGGGTCTAGTAGGAATAGGGATGTTACAAATCCCAATAAACAAAAAAAGAATTTCGTCCCCGAAATTTAAGTTTAGGTCTACAAGGTTGTATGCAAAATGAAATAAGGTAACACCTAGGAAGCACCAGTATGGGTACGGGTACCGGATACGATACGTACCCGGTACGGAGGTACGACAAAATTTAAAAAACAAGGATACGGGTATGTCATGATACGTTATAACAAATTTAATATATATTTATATATCACAAGTGCAATAAATAGTTCTCAAAACATCGAAACATCAAACATAAATCATAACTTGAAGTGCATTATCAAATTAATGCAACATAACATGAAGTTTTCAAACATTAAGCATTCGTAAATTTTACAAAATTTAACATCTTATATGTTTAACCAAAAGAGATAAAATTAAACTTAAGTTTACTTATCAGTCTTTTTTTTCTCTTCTTCTTCATTGTTGGAGATCAACTTCATTGTTGATACACGTACTTGTAACAAAAACGTACCGATACCAAAAACATACTCGGTACAAATACACAACTTAATTGGGCGTACCAACGCTTCTTAGCATAGAGCCAACTTTTGTTTACTCTAGAAAAAATAGACTCATATCACAATATGCAGAATGATGTGCTAAGTCCAAGTATGTCCACATAGGTGTATCTGTCGAGTATCGGGTACGTACCGGTACCAGATACGTATCCGGTACGGGTACACTGCCTTCAGGGAAGTATCTGTACTTCATAGGATAACACTTGTTGGGTTAGGTTATACCTGAAGTGAAGTATTCCGGGTGGCGTTGTTGGATGAGGTCCATGGGCTATCAGGTGTACTGCCCATGATTGAACCACAACGCTTTGACTAAAGGAACCTTCTTCCGCCGAAGGACTCAAACATATGTATCTAAAATATAGAGCGACATATCCGATTATTTTCGATATACGACCATATGACTTTTGAATATGTCTCCTGCTATTTTATTTTACTTTGTATTAGCAGACTAACAATACATATTTAAATCACATAAATGTATTATATTTTATATACTTAAATCAATTAAACTTATTATTTCATTCTTTTAAATATGTGTTATTCTTACAATCAATTTGTATAATTATTTCACACTATATTTTCCTTATTTCATATTACAAAATATGTTAAAATGTTCAACACATTTATTAGTTATTATTTTTCTATTTTTTGTTAAGCTTGAAAAGATTTATAATCAAATCAAGATACTATTATGGGCATAGGTCCGTCGCCCTTTAATGCTATAAATTATGTACGTGAGCACGTCAAGTCTTTCCTTTTATTATTATCTTTTCGAGTCGTCATTTATTATATTAAATGTCTAGACATTATGATGTTATTATTTAGGAGTTGTTAGGGGTCATTAAAGTTGTGTAAGTCTATTTAAAGATAAGTGTTGTGTGTAAAGAAAGTACCCAAGAACTTAGTCTATTCCTTTTGTCTTTGTATACAATTGTTGTAGCTATAAAAAAAGCCTACTGACCCAGGTCTAGGCTTGTCCTTGTTGGGTTAGAATTTGAGTCAAGTAGACCCAAGCCTTGCCCATCACCCAACTTTTTAATCTAAATAGCTCGCTTACGGTTCCAAATGTTTGTTTCAAAAGTTGAAGCATTCCAGTGTTTTTATCAAAAGCTGGGTTGCGCATGACCTAGGCTTGCCCCATTGCCCAACTTTTTATCAAAAAAGTCGGCGCATGGTGTCAGCTTTTAGTCTCAAAAGTTGAATCCCACTTTTGGAATAAAAGTCCGGAAGTATTTCTTTGTTCCAAATCTTGAGCACTTTGCCCCCTCTGTAGGAAACCAGACCCACCATGACCTGTTCAGGCACCAGGCTAGGCCCCAAAATAATATGAAGACATTTTATTGCCCCCAAGGACTAACATAGGATTGACTGTGCTTTTTAATTGTCCTGTTCATATTTTCCTTGCCCCGAAGTGTTTTGAATGCTTAATTATAAGTATAATAATATTATAAAATAACATGTTTTGCACTACTAAATTCATAATTCCAATTCTGTTTATTTAATGTAATATCAAGTTACTGTAGTTTTATATTCATATAATATTTTGTTATAAATGATCATAAAGTATAAAACATATTTCAATATTAATTTTTTTTAAATTACGTGGAATAATATGAATAGCACTTAAGAGCAAATGATAAAATAGGCTTTAAGATATTAATTTCCGTTTGAGGAGTCAAATCTAAATTTCCTAAAATATTTCATTATTTAATGTTGGGGTAGAAAACGCCTCAACATTACACCCACGAGAGAATGAGATGGATGGGAGGTATTGCTAATGGATGGTTACTCTGGGTTTCAAATGTTGGAATGAGAAAAAGGATGATGAGAGCGGCGTGACCAGGTGTCGCACAATGCGAACCTTTAGCAGTGCCTGATTTTATTTATATAAAATTCAAGCTGCATTCAAATTACTAGTCTCTTTGACACTACAAGAGAGAACTCGTAAGCGTTGTTCAGAGGTATGCGAGTACCATGGATTTTGTGAACCATCAACCAGAATCTGATATTCTTTCGGCTACTGTTCACAGTCTATTTATAGGATATAGGGGGCTTGCTCGTGGGCAGCCTGCAAAAATATGGGTTACCTACTTACAAATAGGGAAAAACCAAAAAAAAATAACAAGTAAAAAGGGCAAAGAGAGAATGGCGAGCTCTGCAAAATAGTCGTCGAGCTCTGGAAAATAGTCTGTGGGATCCTGCTATTGGTCAACGATTTTTGATCTTGTGATGGCACACTTGTCAAATTTGTTGGTGATAGCGGGTGTCACAAAATTCAGGTAGACAAAATCCCTTTATTTTTTAAGGTCTTGATAAAAGATTTCGAAAAAAATGACTGTATGCGAGTTCCGACTCATTATGAATGCTCCATGCCTCTATATATAAGCCAATCATTTGATCGTGGAGTTTATATCTACATTGACGCGATTCTCTCCGATGGTTGTGTGAGTACTCTTCAACGATATGGAGGGTGACATGCTTTTGTTAATGACTGATCTCTGTGCTCGGAACTTGTCGAAGGTGCAAATCTCAAAGAGGATGGTTTCCCCAACCAATTGACATTCTTGAGTCGTCCCCCACAATTGATATTACTGGATCGGGAACAGCTTCTGCTGGAGTGCGAATTCCCCCAGTTAACGAGACTGTGACAGTGTCCGCGAGCTCTTCTAGTATTCCAGATAATATAATTTTTAATCTTCAATTGATTTGGACCTCCACATCGTGGTTATTTCGATCTTTTCAATATTTGGATATTGCGGGTAAGGTATCGTTAAAGCGTCGGCGATTTTTGGGTCTGAGCCTGCTCAGAAGCTCTCAAGCCTGAGGATGATTTGAGGAAGACCATCACCCTGGATGATTTGTTAAAGCTCCCTAGAGAGGCTGTTACTCGCGGGAGCTCGAAGAAGGGAGAATCATTTTGATAAATCTCCTGTTTCGAAATCAGTGTGACGGATGAGGGAAGCCGAGAAGGCTGAGCGGGAGTTAAAAAATAGTTACAGAAGCTGCGACGAAGAAGCAGGTTGAGGCGGTTGTGGCTTCTTTTGTTCTTGCAAGGAAAACTTTTCCAAGGCTGAATAAGAAGCAATCGCAAAAGTTGCGGAAGAGACTGTGACAAGGATGGATGTAGAGGTTGCGAAGAAGGCTGCGAAAAAAGAAGTTGAGGTGGCTATGAAAGCAGTGGCAGAAATGACGTGGGAAGAGGCTACGATGAAGGTTGTTAAAGAAGCTATGAGGAAGGCTGCAGAAGAAGCTACGTGGAAGGTTACAGAAGTCAAAGAGTTGGAGGCCAGAAAAGTCATGGAGGACACGATGGCTGCAGAAACAAAGGCGTTGGAGGTCAAATCCAGAGAAGAACTCTTCACCGTTAAGGTGGGAGATGCAAAAGCTAAGGATGCACGTGAAGCTGCGAGAGCTAAGACGGCGAAAGACGTCGAAGTTGTCAAGGATGCCAGGGATGAATCCATGCAATTCCTAGAGTTCAAAAGAAAAATTAGTTAGATGAGACCAAGATGACCAATGTGCTTGATAGCAAGACAAATCATTTAGCTATCGCAGGAGCAGAGCAAGAAGGGCTTGATCGGTTCTCAGAATTAACTCCCCAAAAGAGGGGTAGTATTTTTATTTAGTGAGAGGACGAGATCTTGGGAGCCGAAGATCTCAAACGGCGACTTCTTGAGTTAAAAGGTTGCTATAAAGATAAAAAAAACTCATTATTGCTGACACAGGTCGTTAGTGAAAGCCGATTCCCTTAGGGGAAACATCAAGAGACAAAAACCTTGTGGAAAAATTTCGACCGGGATCGAGATGGAGATTGTAGACTGTATAACGAACAATCCGCTAGATGTCAATCATTATGTAGCTCGAATAGGCGAAGTGGTTGATTATGACCCATCGTAAGGTAAGCCAACATAGTTTATTTAGTGTTCGCAAAACATTTGACAATTTCTAATCATCTTTTTGCATCCACACTCTCGCTCCCGCAAAATAAATCATATAGGAATGCGTGCTATTTGGGTCTTGATGGAGATTTCATAGTTGCAGCTGAAATGGAGTCTCGCCGAATAAGGAGGCATCGTTTTAATGAAAAAAATGGAAGCGGCTTACAGATGTCGGCGAGTCTTCCTGTGTTCACAAGTGGTATATCTCAGATTCACAGGAAGAGTCCTTGTTTGCAAGTGTTGTGCATCCATTCCTTGAAGTCGGTACTGGTCTTGTTGACTTGGCTGGGCATCCATTAATCACGTGGGATGAAGCCACTTAGAGATTATCCGTGAGCACGTGAATTTTATCTTCGAGAATCTCACCCAGTGTTCATGATTTTCAACATATCTTATACAGACAGGGAAGAGAGGAAAACTTATGAAAATCGATCTAACCGATCTCCCCTTTACTTTTGTGAGGTTCAACATGCAAAGCCTAATTCTCAACCATCACGTGAGCGCACAAATATTCCACCTGCTGTACAAGTTGGCATAGATAAAGACAAAAAAATGTGTAGCGAGATTAAGCCAATGTATGTGTTTTCCTGAGATTAGACTAGTTCTGTTATCCAAAATGGCGCTCCTTTATGCTGGTATGCAAATGCCCTATCTTTGCAAACACAGACCATCAAGATGAAAAACTCTTTTGTCGAGGATCCTTTTCACATAGAAAACCTGAAATACATAGATGAGATGATGAGGGTTTCACGACGGGAGAGAACCATTTCTGCATTAAAGAAGTTCTGGATGATGAGCTGAAGTTCGCAGACATCACTTATAATGCACTATTTCCAGATTCCGTGGTTTCTATTGATGAATTATCTATGAGTGGTCAGGCTTTGCGTGACGAAGAGTAAGATGCCTCCGATGATGCTTTAGACGACGCTTTTGATTCTTCTTCAGGGTCTTATGCTAAGAGTTCGAGTAGATCCATAAAATGAGCTCGCTTGGATCAACTCAAAGCATGGATTGAGAATCTCAATCTCCTCCTTTGGGAGCTCGTCACCACGCAGTAAACCTCCCATCAGCCCCTCCTCCATCATCACCACACCCCCCTTGACTTGTCCCGAACTACATGGGTTTCTCCACTCCGCCACGGGAATCCACCCAACCCTTCTTCCTTGTGATCAATGCCACCCACCCCCTCGGTTGGATCGCCTGCGCCGAACAATTCTTTGACCCACCCCCACCATCCAGAAGGTCCCTAATGCGGAGCAGAGATGAGCACGCGTTTTGGGCCCGTTCGGGGCTGATTTGGCAACTTTCCATATATGGCGTGCCCGGATCGACGATCGGGCTCCGCGATTGCGTCCGGAGCATCGCCGCGAGTCGAAATACTATATTACTTTATTTTTTCAGTTTATTTTGATGTATTTTTATGGGCGAACCCACCGGCCAATCATAGCCGTTGATGGAGATGCCCTAGCCTCTCTTTTATTATAAATAGGATGTAGAGGGGCTGAATTCAGGCATTGCATAATTTGGAGAAGAAGTATTCCCGGATTCCAGCGATCCCTCCCCGGTGCCGACGCCGTGGAACCCTAGGTGACGACTCCTAGGCCGCCAAACTCCTCCCCAAGGTACACCCTACCCCCACCATCGTTTTCCACCCCTCGCCCTCCAGTTTCAGCCACCGAAAGCCCCCCAAAAATCAGCCGCACTGTTGTCCAGCAGCCCTCAAAATAGCAGCAAGTTTTCCCTAATTCCCTGTTCATTTTACTGTTCAAAAATGTATTTCACTGTTCATTTATATAGTTTCTGAACAGTTCCCGCAGCCGCCTGCTTCCGCAGCCCCTCCCCTTTCTCCCTATACCCACAGCCGGCCAGCAGCCCTCATAACCAGCCCCCACCGCCACCTCCTTTCACCAAAACCAGCCACCCTAGAGGAGTCTCCACCCTAGCCGGCCACTCCTCTCCCTTCCCCTTTGTGGATCCACCCCCCCTCCCACCGCTCCGAAAACCCTTGATCTATCTTGATCTAGTGCTACCACCCTCCGATCCATCATTTTCATCTGTATTCCCCTTCCCGTAGCCCGGATCCGCCGTCAAAACACCGGATCTATCCACCTACACCCGGATCTATTTCCTAGCGGTCGGATCTCTCCGCTTCCGGCCCGTCTCCCCTCTTTTCCACCGTGGGCAGCCACCTCGCCGTCACCGTGCCACCGTTCTCGCCTCCGATCGCCCGTCTTTACATTCGGCCTTCAAATTCTCCATCGCCTCGGATCAGCCCACCACATCGTGAGTATTTGTGGTATTGTGTTCTATGACTTGATATTTTCATTTGGTTGTTTATCTATATTGTGCTGCGATTATGGTTATGTAGTAGTTGTTTTCTTTATGCTAATAATTGTCTGTGGAAGTATTCGCCGCCGCTTGCCTTGGCCCTCCGAGCGGAGGAAGCCGTTGCCGAATTGATAAAATTAATTGTTTGTTTCTTTATTTTGATTAACTGCGTGGTGCTATTACTCTTCATTGCTAAAATTAATTGTTGTCGTCATCCGACTGTCGCATTGCATTTAGGTGTTGTATTAGCATATTCCCCGCACCTACACGTAGAGTCCTAGCACCCGAGCACCACTAGCCTACCCTACATCAAATTGATATCAGAGAGAGGTTTGGTCATTTACATGCTTTGTAGTGGTAGGTCATATAGAGTCTTTAGGTTCATCCATGACTAATTATCGGCGTCGTTCCTCTTCTCTTTTGAGAGATTCTGAGTCCGCCTATACCCAATCTCATAGAGCGACTTCCGAGAAATCCTCACGTTATCACGATGATTATTATCGTCTGCGGCACATCACTTCCCGAGATCGTGTCAACCCACTGACACAACCTCACTATGCCAGAGACGATCAGTATGATGATTGTCGTCGTTCATATCCTTGCACGCGAGCGGATCGTGTTGATCCTTCGACTCGGCCCGATTACCTTAGGGATGGCTATTATGAGGATCGTCACATTGAGAGAGATCTTGAGAGTCAGTTTCGTACAGTTTCCCCTTCCTTTGACGGCAAATCGAGTCCCGAGTCTTTCAAGTATTGGCTCGTGGATATTGAGTATTATTTTGATCATTTTGAGTTATTCGGTGAGCGTCGCATTAAGTTTGCAAAACTTAGACTTTTAGATCAGGCGAGTGCATATTGGGCTAGCGTTGAGAGGGCCCGCGAGCGAGACTATTTTCGTCGCATCACTAGTTGGGTGGACATGAAGCGTATATTGTGTCAGAGGTACCTACCTTCATCATATCGGAGTCGCTTGCTCGACCAATTATTTTCCCTTCAGCAAGAATCCATGTCAGTCGCTGAGTACAGAGATTGCTTTGATGAGTTAGTTGTGAGGAGCGATATCCGAGAGTATTCAACTATGACCACTTGCAGATTTCGATCTGGGCTTCGATCTGACATCCGTACTAAGGTGGTTTATCATAGCTCGAAGTCCCTCGAACAGACGTACTAACTTGCCCTTTATTACGAACATTCTTTGAGATCCGCCAGAGCTGGTCGGTTGGACCCTCACCTTGACCTCCGCAGTACGAGCCCTTCTCATACTGAGATCACCACGATGTCTACCACTGTCCTGTTACCCACGACGGAAGTGATACCTGATACGGATTGCTCTCACCCCAGCGAGATGCTTAGCCCCGTGAGTGATCTATCTCTTGTTTCTGACCCGTCTCGTGTTACTCCGACGGAGGATGAGCCTGAGTGACCCGTTGAGTCGATAGTGTTGTGCCTCTCACCCACACCTCCACTTTTGGCATGTCCAGGGTTGATTGACACTCATACCCTAAACTCATGTCTTGACACCGCACCCGCAAACCCAGACTTGAGCGCAGGTCTATGACATTTTTCCCTTGGCATTACCCTGAGCCACGTTACGACTGAGAGCTCAGAGCTTGGTGTTGATCTCGTAGTGGCTATGTCACTCATGCACAGGGGCACTACCCCTTTCGATGGTACTCATCGGGAGGACCTTGACCTTAGTGACGAGCCCTATGATGAGCCCCCTGTTGAGCCTCCTGATGATCCGCCACATCTTGGTGAGGTTGAGACTTGGGTGAGCCACTTAGGGATTATGCCTCTTTCATTATCATCTCTGGCATTGTCCCAGAGAAGGGACCTTGAGTGGAGCACGACATATGTAGGGCCTACCTTGAGTCCACTTGAGCATACTCATATTGTGAGGACCTACCTTATGACACCTCACACACTGGATGAGTTTTGGGACATGTCACCCGCTGAACCACCCGATGAGTTCTTTCTTGTCTGGGACGCTTACCATATTTTAGAGACGACTTCTAGTCGGTGTACACGATTTTCACTCAGGTGGTCGTCTCCTTTGTGATGACTTTTCTTACACACCTCCTGGGGAGCCACCTGATGCGCTACGTTTCCCGAGAGACATTTGAATCTTTACGAGCCCGTATTTGAGTATAGTTGTCTCTCACGGTCATCTGAGCACTCGTCACATATGAGATGAGTTTGTATACACTCCACCAAAAGAACCTCCTGATAGGCCACCACATTTGAGAGACATCTCAGGCATTATTAGATTTTCTTATAAGAGTGTACTGTGTCTGTCATGTTGTCTTTGCATCATTTGCATTACCTGCATGAGTCTGCTGAGTCATTTGCACAACATTTGCATGATTTGCATGAGTCGGTCCGCCAACGAATAATAGCAAGCAATGAAAATTACAAAGCCCATGCTGATAAGCGAAGGCGAGAGCAAATACTTAATGTAGGCGAGATGGTAATGGTGCGAGTCCGCCCTGATAGGCTCCCTACGGGGTCTGCCAAGAAGTTAAGCGCGAGGCAAATGGGTCCGTACTCAATTATTAGTCGTATTGGGACCAACGTCTACCGACTTGACATCCCGGCCAGTATGAGAATTCGCCCTGTGTTTAATGTTGAAGATCTAACTCCATACTTTGAACCTCATGAGTATGTGGACCCGAGCAGTGGAGATACCTAACCACCCCCATCCCCACTGTCGTTACCATATCACCCTCATACGTCTTCACCCATTGTTGACCTCCACCCACCTGGAGACTCGTTTTATTTGGTTTCACCACAGGCACCACCGATCGCACTGGGATCCACCACTCGTGAGTTGAGCGTTGAGAGCTTCATGGAGACCAGACTCCACCAGTGCATTCCCACTACAGACGTTGGTGACTCTTGGGTACTTGCAGCAGAGCTTGATCGATTCGCCCCTGGACTTCGACTTCAACACGTCCGTCTCCATTCACTGGAGATGACATCTTTTCAGTCAGGGGGAGTTGATCGGCGAGGACACTTTCCAGCGACGACACTTGGGCGACCTCTGGTGGACTTCTTGGAGTTTTACCCGGCATGCAGCGAGAGAATTTTGATCCCTATTCATCGGGAGATGAATTCTTTCAAGCCGGGGAGATTTATGCGGAGCAGAGACGAGGACGCGTTTTGGGCCCGTTCGGGCCTGATTTGGCAACTTTCCATATATGGCATGCTCGGATCGACGATCGGGCTCTGCGATTGCGTACGGAGCATCACCGCGAGTCAAAATACTACATTACTTTATTTTTTTCTGTTTATTTTGATGTATTTTTTTGGGCGAACCCACCGGCCAATCATAGTCGTTGATGGGGATGCCCTAGCCTCTCTTTTATTATAAATAAGATGTAGAGGGGCTGAATTCAGGCATTGCAGAATTTGGAGAAGTATTCCCGGATTCAAGCGATCCCACCCCGGTGCCGACGTCGTAGAACCCTAGGTGACGACTCCTAGGCCGCCGAGCTCCTCCCCAAAGGTACACCCTACCCCCACCATCGTTTTCCACCCCTCGCCCTCCAGTTTCAGCCACCGAAAGCCCCCCAAAAATCAGCCGCACTGCTGTCCAACAACCCTCAAAATAGCAGCAGGTTTTCCCTAATTCCCTGTTCATTTTACTGTTCAAAAATGTATTTCACTGTTCATTTATATAGTTTCTGAACAGTTCTCGCAGCCGCCTGCTTCCGCAGCCCCTCCCCTTTCTCCCTATACCCACAGCCGGCCAGCAACCCTCATAACTAGCCCCCACCGCCACCTCCTTTCACCAAAACCAGCCACCCTAGAGGAGTCTCCACCCTAGCAGGCCACTTCTCTCCCTTCCCCTTTGTGGATCCACCCCCCACCCCCCCCCCCCCCCCCCCCCCCGCTCCGAAAACACTAGATCTATCTTGATCTAGTGCTACCACCCTCCGATCCATCATTTTCATCCGTATTCCCCTTCCCGTAGCCCGGATCCGCCGTCAAAACACCGGATCTATCCACCTACACCCGAATCTATTTCCTAGCGGCCGGATCTCTCCGCTTCCGGCCCGTCTCCCCTCTTTTCCACCGTGGGCAGCCACCTCGCCGTCACCGTGCCACCGTTCTCACCTCTGATCGCCCGTCTTTACATCCGGCCTTCAAATTCTCCATCGCCTCGGATCAGCCCACTACGTCGTGAGTATTTGTGGTATCGTGTTCTGTGACTTGATATTTTCATTTGGTTGTTTATCTATATTGTGCTGCGATTATGGTTATGTAGTAGTTGTTTTCTTTATGCTAATAATTGTCTGTGGAAGTATTCGCCGCCACTTGCCTTGGCTCTCCGAGCGGAGGAAGCCGTTGTCGAATTGCTAAAATTAATTGTTTGCTTCTTTATTTTGATTAACTGTGTGGTGCTATTACTTTTCATTGCTAAAATTAATTGTTGTCGTCATCCGACTGTCGCATTGCATTTAGGTGTTGCATTAGCATATTTCCCGCACCTACACGTAGAGTCCTAGCGCCCGAGCACCACTAGCCTACCCTACATCAGTCCCTCTGGCCATTATCTATATGGAGGATTCGACGCTCCATTGGGTGTGTTGGACGTACCACCAGGTTCCTGACCTCTTATGGTCCACCCTGAAGGAGGAACTCCTCTGCCACTATGACGGACGCCAGACGGGTAATGCCTACGCATGCCTTAGCTCTGTGCGCCAGTCCGACACCATGACCACCTACATTGACGAATTCGTTGAGTTCTCCACACACATACCAGACTTGTCCCCCAACCTTTACTCTGGGTACTTCTTTGGGGGTCTACAACCCCAACTTTTGGAGCGCCTCCGAGTCCACAATCCAAATTGCCGTTGTTACCGAAATCTCTACCGCCTCTTCCTCGCCTGGATGCTCTGCTGCTAGGCCCGCCTCTGCTGTCGACATTTTCGCCCGCCCCTCCTCCACCGGCGCCCCGACGATCCCATTGCTCATGTCACAAGCAGCACGCCAACACCACGAGCTTCATTGTAAGGGCTTTTACTTTCGCTGCCAGAAGTTGCACTCACTCACACACGTTTGCGCTTTCAAGAACTTGTGCATGCTGGTTGAATTTGAAGGCAAAAGTCCTGACTTTAGAGACTTGGAACCTCTGATACTCGCAAATGACTCCTACAGACCTCGACCTTGAGGACAATGTCATTTTTCAGGTGGAGAGTGTTAATACAGATACGTCCTCCTGGACATGCGTCGTGTTTTCCTCTGCCTAGGTGATAGAGACTCTTATGGGGAACTAGCCATCAGGAGTTCGGGTCAATTTTGTCTCGATATTTCTATCCCTCATTTGTGTTCAATAATATAATTTGCAGTATGTGATAGTGTGTAACTGTCATATACATGGGGTAAGAGAACCTGAAATATGACAAAATGTGCATTAATGGTCAAATTCAAGAAGAAATATTTGGAGAAATAAAAATCACAATTGAACTCATGAAGGTGGGGTCTTGCACTTTCAAAAAGCCTTATGTGGACTAAAGTAAGTACAAGGAGGTTGAAATGGTGAAATTAACAAATACCTCACATATAATTCTTTCATAAGAAGTTCAAGCCAGCCTTCTACATATGTAAAGATATTGGGCGAAGATGATTTCCTGCTCGTATGTCACAAACCCAAAAATGCTATCAAAATTCAAAGAAATCATGATGCGAGAATGAGAGATGACCGACCTAGGTCTTATGAAATACTTTCTTGTCGTCCAGATTAATCAACATTATCATATTTTATATTACAAGAAAATTATGACACAAATCCGTTAAAAACATCCATGATACAAAATTGCAACTATTATCAACTCTCATGGCTTCTTGTGAAAAATTATCTAAAATGATGGAAAAGATGCGGCACGGTAAGATATAATAAGAACGTTGTTGATTCTATCACCAACACATGATTGCATATTCAATGCACAAAGCCTAGTAAATAACATTTTGTACAACCAAATGAATCTTAAGATGAGTAAGAGGATCCCAAAAAATTTGGTGCCTAGTTTGCTAAGACACTGACTGGGGAGGAAGCAGAACCGAAAAGCACAAGTTTCGAAGGCTATCACAAAGTTATCAAGAAAACAAAACAAAATTGCGGCCTTTTACTCAATTGAAGCTGAATATGTAGTTCTAACTAACGCAACTTGGGAACCTCCGCCGACCAGATAATATGCACGAGAGACCCATGCACCTACGTCTAATATATATAGCTATAATTTTAAATGATTGTTAAAATATTCAACTATCTAGGAGTTAAAGTAGAAAATAAATAGAGAGGTCTGCATTTATGGAATGAAGCGAGGATATATGAAATTATTATTATGGATATGATCTATTAATATGAATTCTTGTATTTTTTTTCTTCGATAAATATTAATCACTTCTTAATAACAGTATCGATTAAGGCTTTGTTTGATATTGGACCCATATTATCATTTCTGATCGCACCCATAATGTCAATTTCGTTTGCAAACATGGAACACGACACACCACTCACAATCCAAAGTGAACTTAGAGTGATTTTCTTGATCATATTTGAGCCGAGCGCTGTATGCAGCCCTCCCAAACATCACAACCGTTGTTGGTGATATTTATTTATCAACTATATATATATTTTGAAAAAATAAATTAAGTTTAAATATTTTTGTAGAGAAGTTCAAATTTAGAGAGAAAATAAATTAATATTTATTAATTTTCATAAATTATTCCTATTACAAAATTTTGTACAAGTATAAATAAGAAGAGGGAGTGGAGACAAAACTTCTATCCAAGATGTGGGGCTAACTCTCTAGAGTGTAATGGATCAATAATGAGTCATTTGTGTGGGCCTTTGTACAATTTATTTTAACACTCCCCCACGAGCTGAAACATACAAATCGTATAAACCAAACTTGGACAAAAACTGGTGATAGGGACATGTCCGGCCACAGGGACATGTCTAAAGTCCAGTTTCTTCATCCACATTTTCTCCTGGATAAAATGACTGTCGACCTCGATCTGCTTAGTACATTCACGAAATACGGGATTATTTGCAAAGTGGATAACTACCTGACTATCACAAAATTGAGTAGCAGTAGAGGAGAGTTTCAAACCTAAATCACTAAGAAGACTTTCCAACCACGCAAGTTCAGAAATGACTTAGGCCATTCTGCAATACTCTACTTCTGTAAAAGATCGTGCAGCCATGATTTATTTTTTGCTTCTCTAGGTGATAAAGCGTCCACTAAATAAGTGCAATAACCACTAGTGGATCGACGATCGTCCAGACAACAAGCATGGTCAACGTCTGAGTAGACAATGAGCGATAGGGATGAAGAGGGCTTATACACAAGCCCTTGATCATAAGCACTCTTCAGATATTGGAGGATATACCCAACTGCTTGAAGATTAGAAGTTCGCGGAGCACGCATGAAACGACTAATAATCCTAACAACAAAGGATGCATCAAGTCGTGTAACTGTAAGATAAATCTGTTTGCTCACAAGACAAAAGTAATATTCTAGATTTGGGAGTAGTAGGTCGGAGTCAGAGCTATACAAACAAAGCTTCTGGTTAGCATTTATAGGTGTATCTGCGTGCTTGCATTCAGAATAGCCAACATCATGAAGAAGATCTAGACAATACTTCTGTTGAGATAACACAAGACCATCAGGGAGATGAGCAACCTTGAATCCGAGAAAATATCTGAGATTGCCCAAATCTTATGTTTGAAAAGTGGATACCAAGTGTTTCTTGATCATGTCTATGCCTTTAACATCATTGCCCATGATAAGAATATCATCAACATACACCAAAAGTATCGCTGTATCTGTCGAGTGGTGACGAGTAAAAAGAGGGTAGTCGACCGAGCTTCGAGTAAATCCAACAACACGAATGACATGACTAAATTTGTCAAGCCACGTTCGAGGAGATTGTTTGAGACCATAGAGAGGCTTCTTGAGGTAACATACGAGCTTCTCCCTTGGAGTCCCAAACGCAGGAGACTACTGCATGTAAACAATGTCAACGAGATTGCTATTCAAGAAAGCATTTTCACGTCCAACTGATGCAACAACTTGTGATAATGAACAACTAGAGGGATCAAAATCCAGACAGTATTCAACTTCGCAACGGGTGAGAATTTCTCCTCATAGGTGATGCTCTGTTGCTGTTAAAACCACGAGCTACAAGGTGAGCTTTTAGATGC
This sequence comes from Platanthera zijinensis, assembly GCA_039513925.1. Taxonomy (NCBI): domain Eukaryota; kingdom Viridiplantae; phylum Streptophyta; class Magnoliopsida; order Asparagales; family Orchidaceae; genus Platanthera; species Platanthera zijinensis. The sequence goes on from CM077087.1 coordinate 154,077,474, forward strand.
TCAACAGCCTCATCCGGACCATGTTTGTAAAGACCCACTTACAACCCACACAGGTCTGACCAGAAGGAAGTGTGATACGGTATCAGGTGTGATTAGCCAAGAGAGTTATCATTTCTTCATCCATAGCAGCCCACCACCCTAGATGTTGAAGAGCTTTTTGAAAAGTAGGGGTGGAAATAGTCAGCTAAGATGTCGCAAATTTGTGAAGCGCCGGAGACATGTGATTCAATGAAACATAACTAGATAGAGGATCAGCGGTAGAAGCTGGTACTAGATTGGCAGGGTGCGAAGTATCATCAGTAGAGGGTAGTTGTTGCTGGTCTGCCGCACAAGGGGGATATCGATTGTATACACGAATAATAGGCAGTTTGGAAGGGACTGTAGTGGGTGTAGGAAGAAGTGGTGGAGATATGATAGGAATGACAAGGCGAGGTAATGGTATTGGTAGAAGTAGGAAGCGCGAAGGGAAAAGGTTGGTACTCAAGAAAAGTTATATCAGCACTGGTAATTAGCTTGCGGTCAGTAGGGAAATAACAGACATAACCTTTCGGAGTGCGGGAATATCCATCGAACATATATTTGACAACTCAAGGAGCTAGTTTGTCCATAGGAGGGCCAAGACAGTGAACATAGCAAACACAACCAAAGACGCGAGGTGTCATGGAAAAAGATGGTGTTGATAGGAACAAGAGTCCGAAGGGCACCACAAATTCAAGAATCGAAGAGCGCATACGATTGATGAGTAGCATGCAGAAGAGATCACAAAATTCTTATAACACCTGGGAACTTGCATTCAAAACATTAAGGAACGAGCAACCTCAAAGAGATGGAGGTTCTTGCATTCAACGACGTCATTTTGCTGAGGAGTGTAGGCACAGGAAGTTTAATAGATGATCCCGAACTAAGTACAGATGTATTGAAACTCATGACTTGTGTACTCGCACATATTATCCATCTGAATAGCTTTAATAGAGCCGGAGAATTTTGTGCGCATTTCATTTATAAAAGCATGGATCACACGAGGCAGTTCAGAGCGATCATAAAGTAAATATAACTAAGTCTTACAAGAGTAATCATCAATAAAAGTAAGAAAGTACCGATATCCAAAAGTACTATGTGTTTTATAAGGTCCTCACATGTCTGAATGAACTAAAGCAAAATGAGCATTGCTCTGAGTACAATGGGGAATAAAAGAAGAATGATGTTGTTTCGCAAAAATGCAAGATTCACAGATGAAGTCCATGAGGGACAGATCCAGAAGTGCTTTTTTGAGAATTGGAAATTGAGCATGACCAAGGCGCCAATGCCAGTCATCAGTCATCATAGAGGAGAGAATGGTGGGGAAAACATTAAGGTGTAGAGACTGTTTGACATTCTTCCTTTATCAATGTTACTCCGTGTCCGTCGATCCTGCACAACAAAGGAAGAGGAAGTAAATGTTATAGAGCAGTCCAGATCTTTAGTTAGACTATTGACAAAAAGAAGATTAAAGTGAGAACCTGAAACATGATGAACTGAGCGTAGAGAGAGATGTAGTGAGGAGCATGTCCCCAAAACCACTAACATGGGTGGTTTCTCTGTTAGCCACCGTTATGTACTTAGTGCAGACAGAGTCTAAGAATTTGTGCGGCTTTTGTGGAGTAATATGATTTATAACACCATAGGCCACTATCCAAGCTGGATTATTGGAAAAATAGGAGACACCTTCATTTGAAATAGACGCCACTGTGCCAGGATGGTGATTGATCAAACCTTGAAGATGTTGAAATTTGGTGTGCAAGTTGTCAATGTCAGAATGGGCATTGGAGGGTGCATCTGTTACAATAGAGGGGTACACCAAGTTTACAAAAGCAAGTACACTTCAAATGACCATCCTGGACACAGTAGGTACATACACGAGTGTCGATACCCCTTGAGTGATTCCATCTATCGCGATCCCGCCCACGAGAGCCGGTGCGACCCCCATGAGCTCGTGGTGGGGTTGGACGGTGTTTAGAAGAGTGTTGGAGAAGGGCCGAAGATACGGGCCCGGAGCTTCATGGGGGGGGGGTCACTTTCAACACCATGGAGCACATATTTGAGAGGGAAGGAACTGTGGAGGACGAGAGAATATTTGCACGGACACTATGGTGATATGGAGGGACACAGGCCATTATCATGGCAATACCGACTTCTTCCTTCTGAGCACGTTGAGCGGCAAGATCCGACGTTAAAGGCTGATGTTGAATCCAGGCCTCGACGAGAGTTCTTGATTTCGTAACAACGGAGGTTAAGTCTCCGTTCGCTTCTGATGTAAGAGATTGAAGGTCCGTGAAAATGTCAAATAGGTGTTGAAAACTGTTCTTGTCAGAATATAATGAGTGAAGTTCGTCCTATATTGCCTTTGCCGTCTCATGATACATTATCATACGTAATACGTTATGACTTAGTGTCCATCAAATTAAAAATCCAGGATTGAATGTGGTCATCATTACAAAGCCATTGCTCGGTGAGCTCATCAGGTGGTGCCCGAGAGAGATGATGAAGCAACCGAGTGCACCTACTTGACAAAATTTTTCTTGCCACTGAGAGAAATAGTAGTGATCTGCAGTTCATCTCGTACATCACTACATCAGGAATAGGAGTCGGTGCTAGAGACTAAAGGGAGGAAAAGGGTAGTCACACAGTGAGCACAACACGCTGCGGCGAAGCACCGGGCTGCGGCCTGGGGTACAACAAAGGTGTTCTGCGTCTGGGTTGTGCGACAGGGGGTGCGGCCTGTGTTGCGACGATATCAAAAGGAGGGCCATGCGACAAGTAGAAGCTAGGAGAGGGCAAACAACGACAAAGCGCCGAGCTGCGGCTTGTGGTGCGGCAGGGGGTGCGACAGAGGGTGCCCCAAAAGGTGTGCTACAAGGGTTGTGCTGTAGCTGTGAAGAATTGTGGAGATACTGTGGAGCTGTTGTGGCACCCGCAAGAGTGCGTCAAAATGGATGCAACAAGATGTTGGAAGAAGGCGCGACAAAAATTGAGGTTAGAACACTTTGACGCGGTAAGAGGGCGGAAGTGAACACGGCACGGTGTGCGCTCGCAGCCGAGAAGTGCGGGATGCTGGAGATCGCCCGGTGCGACACGTGTATATGATATCTCACGTGTGGCTTCAAATGTAGGATGCAGGAGATCACTTGGTGTGGGATCAAATCGTGTGAAACACTGTCGCGATGTGAAGTGCCTTTACTTGAATGGCGAGTTTGAGCCTATAAAAGGAGACCAAGACGACAACATATGCTGAGCTCAATAAAAAAAAATCGAGTCTATTGGTTACTTCTCTCTGATATTATGTAGAGAAGTTCAAATTTGGAGAGAATAAAATATTCTCTATTAACTCTCGTAAATTATTCCTATTACAAGAATTTGTACAAGTATAAATAAGAATCGCGGGTGGAGACAACATCAATCCAAAGTGTGGGACTAATTCTCTAGAATGTAATGGTCTCAATAATGTGTCTTTTGTGTGGGCCTTTGCACAAGTTATTTTAACATAAGATGATGTCGAACAGTAGAAGTGGATGTTTAAAGTAATGTAACAGAATGATATCTACTTATATCAGATAAATACATAGATGCAGTTTTTCTTTTTATAAATACATTAATAAATGAATATGTATATATATATATATATATCCATACTTATATATAAAGATATTTCGCCTTCTACAGTGCCCATGTCCATCCCCGCGTGAGGTTTTAAAAAAAAAAAAAACTTTCACTGCCGGCGGCAGCGGAGCCCCCGGCTGCTTGTCCGGCCCCCACTGGCGGGTTCGCCGGACCCCGGCGAACCCGCCGGGAGTCTTCCGGCAGCCAGCGGGCAGGTGGGGGCTGGGCAGGTCGTCGGGGCTTCGCCGGCGGCGGCGGGATGCAGGAGAGGGCGGCGGATGCAGGCGAGGGCGGCTGATGCTGACGGCGGATGAAGAAACAGTAAAAAAAAAAAAAAATTAGACTTACGTAAATTGTTTAATATATTTTAAAATTAATTTAAATATATTTAAAATTCTTTTAAAAAATATATATATATAAAATAATTTTTAAAAATGAAAAACAGAATAATTTTAAAATACATATAAAAATTTAACGAAGTCCGCCGGGGGGCGGGCGAAATCGAGCACGGGTGTAGCCACCATAATTATATATTTAAATATATTTAAAATTCTTTCAAAAAATATATAAAAAATAATTTTAAAAAATGAAAACAAAATTTAAAAATATATATAATAATTTAACGAAGCCCGCTGGGGGGCGGGCGAGATCGAGCACGGGTGTAGCCACCATAATTATATATATATATATATATTTAAACGAGCTTCTTCGCACGGGCTTCGCTCGTGCTCGAAGCTCTCGGGCGGCCTTCGACCGCATCCAGGCGAGCTTCTCCCGCCTCCGCACAGGCTTCGCCCGTACTTGATGCTCCGAGCGGCCTTCGGCCGCATAGAAGCGGGCCCCGCTTCCACGCAATTCACCGGCTCGGCGCCCATCCGCCACTCGCGTCCCCGCATTTCACCGGCTCGGCGCCGCAACCTCCACTCGCCGCCCCGTGAAGCGTATGCAAACAATCATAGGTCAACGCGTGACCGCGAGTGGCGGTTGCGGCGCCGAGCCGGTGAAATGCGCGGACGTGAGTGGCAGTTGGGCGTCGGGCCGGTAAATTGCGTGGAAGCGTGACCCGCTTCTATGTGGCCGAAGGCCGCTCGGAGCATCAAGCACGGGTGAAGCCCGCCTGGATGCGGTCGAAGGTCGCCCAAGTGATTCGAGCACGGGCGAAGCCCGTGCGAAGAAGCTCGTGTATGTGTGTGTATATGTATATATATATAGGCTTTTTGGCGGATTGCACTCCAGAAATACTGGCCATAAACCCTTTCTTCAAGGCACCCCAACAAAAAGTCTTTTAAATATACATGTTTGGGAGGGTACATCGTGTTTACATTTAATCTTGATCGTTGTGTCCGGATTGGTCCTATATATTTCCTCAAAGTAACCCATAACTTTGTGTGCTGCTTCAACTCTGTTCCACTAATCCATTTTGGTGCTTGTTGCTTCACCCTATACATCTTCGTCCATATACTAAGGGATGTTTTGTTGTCCCTTTGCATTATTTCCTGCATCGAATTAGCGGGCCATCCTGGGTTGCTTCTAATGTTGTTCTCATACTTCTTAGTCAAAAACTTAGCGCTGCAATGTTGAGAAGTTGCAGCTTTATAACAACTATGCTCCCCTTCAATTGTCTTGACTATAAAGGTTTTTTCATTTTTAGATATGAAGGAAACATACATAACCCATCCACAATCACATGTGACTTGAATTTTATCACTACAATTTTTTGTAAACTTCAGTGGCTTTCCTTTTGTAGTAGCGTACAACCTCACGACATCCCTAAAATCAGATGGTGTATTCAAACATAATCCAATTGTAAACTCAAAATCAGAATCGTTTGCAGTTCCATCATAAACTTTAACCTCACGATTTATTAATTTATGTGCCTTGGAAGATGATTGGCAACCTGGATTTTTTAAATGAATTCCAACTTTTGTACTGAATGGATGATTTGGTTCAACTTTTTCACCAATAATTTCAATCTCACTCTCTAACATTTCATCAAGTGAACATTCATCTAACTCAAAGTTACTCTCATTCAATCCATCATCACTAAACGATGAATTTTCATCATAAAATTCATCCTCAAATTGTGAGTCAGTCACTACTACTGTCTTCATCAACTCCCTCTTCAGGACAATTTCCATCAACCAACAAATTCTCCCATTCAACCCCAACAATGCAATCCATTTCCTACGCAAACACAAATTATGCCTAAAAATATTAAACCATATATGATAAAATCTATAGACTTGGAACTGTGAACAAAAATAGGGAAAAAGATATACCTGTCACTTGAAATGTGAGTGAAGAATGTTGCTGTCGCCCGATTCAAGCAAGAAATCCAGAGAAGCCTTATAAATCCAGAAAACGCTTGAAGAACGTTGCAGCCTTATAAATCTGAGTGAAGAAACTGAAACCTATGAAAAATAAAGATTACCTACTGCAAGAACAAGAAATCCAGAAAAAAATCAAGAGAGAAATCCCGGTTGCTCACAGGCTGCGCTCGAACGGGAATGCCGACGCCTGAATCAAGCAGGAAATCCACTCCTGGAGTCGGAAAAGTTGGTGCGTGAGTCGTCGCTGAAGGGGGGACTGGCGATGGATCGCCAGGAAGCGTGAGCCGTCCCTGACGATGGACCACCACATTGCCGACGCCTGATTCAAGAGAGAAATCCGCTGAAGTGGTCGGAAAACCTGGAGCGTGAGTCGGAAAAGCTGGAGTGGAAAAGCTGGAGCGTGAAACCCTGGTGAAAATGAAAAAACGGGAAGAAAACCTAGTGAAGACAAAATTAAAGCTTTTCAGATAGTGAGAAGACATAAATACCCTTGAAAATGAAGGCTGGGGTGCAGATTGCCAAGAAAGTGATATTTGGGGGTGCATTTTGCCATATTAGACTTTTTAGGGTGCACTTTGCCAAAAGCCAGTATTTCTGGGGTGCAATCCGCCAAAAAACCTATATATATATATATATATATATATATATATATATATATATATATATATATTTCCCTTCCAAGTTCCAACATAAAAAACTGAAAGAATATAGGGATGCTCATCTTGTGATGCAGCTGTCTTTAAAAATGAAAACTTAATATTTAAGAGGGTATATAGTTTATAGTTCTTATGATTCTGGTAAATACAAATCTACATGGAAAGACTCGCTAACTAATTTGATGCGTTTATGATGCAGTGCAAAGTGTGCATGCAAACATTCATGTGCACCACATCAGAATCAAAGTGCAGGGAACATGCCGAGGCAAAGCACCCCAAAGTTCATATTTCCCAGTGCTTCCCTCATCTCAAGTAACAGCAAAATGTTCAGAATGAAGAAAGTCTTCTGCCACCAGTTATACCTTCTACTGCTAGTTTAAGAAAACTGAACATAGTATTATACTATTTCTAGTTTAGGGTTTGCTTGATTGGCTCTATGGGTGCATCCTACTGTTGTGATGGAATTGATGTTATCAAGTAAATGGCATGAACTTTTTTTTATCCCAACCCCAAAATTGCTTCGTAGCCCTTATTTTCGAAAAAAAACTTACTTTTGAGATTTCAGTTCTGAAAGGCAGATTCTGGAACACTCAAGTGTAACAAACTTGGCACATACTGGTGGCTGCGAAAGCATATCACTTCTGTTCAGTGACTGTCTTCACCCTATTCTGTTGCCAAGGGAGCTGTGTCACACGGCAATTTCTTTGGTTTTGGGGTTTTAAGAGCTAGTGCTTGTTATTGATTTTCCATTACAGTATATTTTCTTTTGACGGAATTTGAAATCCTGAAGTTGGAATTGGAGGTGTAATTTCAATTCCATTGTTCCTTTGCATGTTTGAAAGGCGGAATTGAAATTCAAATTATGCTTTGTGAAATTTATTTTGAAGTAAGAGCAATTCTTTTCATAATTTCGGAAATATATGCAAGGCTTTCTTGGCATTAATAAATGGCATTTTCTTAGATTTAATTTTTGATCTTACGATTTGTGGATTTGTTGGGAAAAGTCAGTTGGTTGATATATCAAGTTATTATATGTAATTTAGGTCTTGTCTTATCACATGCGTAAATATGGGGCGGAATGGTGCAGTTATTATTACAGGTTCTTTATACCCCTTCAGCGCTTTTCAGTGCTGCTTGCTGATGAGATCATTGTGGATGCCTTATGCCCGACTGGCACCCCTAACCTCTGGATACAGACCCTTGGGCGCAAGAAGTGAACACATTACCCCCTGTTAGCATCCTTTCAGAGGAGTGCTCTGTCCTCAGACACCCATAATCCCATCGGACAACCCCGACTAGGGAAGCGCCACGAGTCATTCTCATGATTCCTGCAGTTCCTCTACTGACAGTTATTTCGACGAGAGGCCGCATGATAATTCATAACACTCCGCCTCAGTTCTTTCGGCGAGTGTCTGCATGATAATTCACAGCACTCCGCCTCGGTTATTTCGGCGAGTGCTCGCATGATAATTCACAACACTTTGCCGCGGTTATTTCGGCGAGTGCCCGCATGATAGTTCGCAGCACTCCGCTTTGGTTATTTTGGTAAGTGCTCGTATGATAATTCACAACACTCTGCCTCGATTATTTCAGCGAGCGCCCTCTTGATAATTAACAACACTCCGCCTCGATTATTTTGGCGAGTGCTTGCCTGATAATTTGCACCACTCCGCCTTGATTATTTTGACGGTATCCACTTGATCGATCGCACACTCCTTTCAGGCTCTCTAATCGGTGGACACTCCAAGCGGGGTTGCCTGCCCAGTCTTCTTTTAATATCCTTTCAGACTCTAATAGGAGGGAAAAATTTTAGGTCAGGAGTCCTGATCATGAGCATGGTCAGGACAACCAATGAGAAGCCTAAAATGATAAGAGTCCCGCGCAAAAGTGTATGGCACAAGCCACAATTGCGTGAGCCCCACCTCCTTTGCAGGCTCCTCATTGGTGCAGGACCATGCTCATGATAAGGACTCCTGACCTAAAAATTACTCAATAGGAGGACACTCTAAGTGGGGTCTCATGTCCGGTCATCTTCCAATATTTATTCAGGGCTTCTTTAATGGGCGAATACCCAAGATGGGATCGTCAGGTGGTCTCTCAATTGTCTTTTCGAGAGATGTTAGCAAGATTATTCATGCATTAAATTCTTGTTTTCGTTATAAGAGGCGGATGCCCTAAGCGGGGTCGCCCGTCTGGTTTTCATCTCACATATGCGCGGTTAAGCGGATATTTGCGCGAGACACTCCAGCCCACAAGCAACTGCGGGAGCATGTGCGTGCACACGATATGCTACACTATTGTGTCATAAGCATTTCATTACAGATGCATAAATTCAGGAAAAAAGGCAAAAAGGTACCAAGTGAAATTGTCATATAAATATATAAACATTGTCTCTGTGTTTATTACAGTAATAGAGTTAGAAGGGGGCGAGCACACAACTTGCGGTCAATCTTTGGCAGAATTCGCCTTTGAGTTCAAGATCACCACGTCACTATGGTCCGCAAACGGCGTCACGTAGTTTATATCTGCATACTTTGGCTTCAAGGTTCTCCTTCAAAAGATGGAGCGCCAATCGCTTATCTAGGTGGCATATCTCCTTGCGGAACCGCGGATCCTCCACCGACTTTTTCGCCTGCATTAGGGATACCCGCAAGAGTGCGACTTTCCGTGCAGGTAAATTTTTACAAGCTAAAGACTTCTACCTTTAGCTTCTCTCGTAGGTGGGCATTAACCACCAGCGCATCAAGAAGGCTCCAGGCTTCGCTGTTGAAAGTACGTTCCCATAATGTCGCCGTCGCGGCCCTCAAAGGAAGCCCACCCACTGGACTTGCCTCTATCTCCCAAAGATCCTCCGAGCCACGTGGCCGCAACAGTTGTCGAGGCGTGGGGAAGGACTCGCCAGATTCCTTCCAGGTGGGGAGCCTTGTGCTGAGTGTCATGGATCTGGGCCCCCGACTAACCAGCGAGTCACTCGTCTCTTCAGGGAAATTCACCCCCAAAGCGTTTGGGCGGATTCGTCAGGATCAGCCTTTCACCTACACTGGACACAACGTTTCTTGGCTGCGATCATAACACCCCCGACGGGGTGTACGGTTTGGAGCGAGGCACCATCAGAAAAACTGCTAATAAGAAGGTCAGTACAGGTACGCGCTAACATTATGTACGAATTCTTTACTTGCATTTTACAACAAGAACATCTTGTACCTACTTCATGCGGCGGACATAGTGCCTACTATCCAAGCACTCTTTTTCCAGAAAGTGCGCTATCCACAAGCCAACTATAAGTAGAATGGGAGACAAAAAAATCTCTTCCTCGCGAAGGTCAGGAACAACGTTGAGCTCACAAAAATCATCCTTAAAGATAGCAAAGCTCGTCCTCCAACTTGCGCCGTTGCTCGGGAGATTCTGGACGCACATAATTTCTAAGCCGAAGCTCAGCTGCCCGCGCTTTTGAGCCTGTGTTCGAAACAGGAAGCGAAAAACCTTCAGAGAGAAGCTGATCTGTTATGTCCGCATATAGGTTAGGAAAGCCGCAACGGTGGCCATCTAGTTCGTCGTCAGCTGCGCAAGCACCACCCCGAATAAGTTTTGTACCTTCACCATCTAGGGGAAGACAAGGAATACTCACCCCGCCTCTAAGTGGTCAAAGGGTACCTACCGCGAGTTCACCCTCGAAAAAAATGTTCACTCTTTCTTCCCCCACCCCTCGGCAGGCGAGCAGAGAAGCATTTGGCAAGCGGGTACCTCGATAGCAAGTCAGTTAGATCCACACTAGTAAGAATAGGGAGGGGCGACACATCACTCAGGAACACGATCACACACTCAGAGCGAAGTGACAGAGGAGCTCGCGTCATCTATCGCGACAAATAGTTACAATTCTTTCGATGAAGTCTCTTGATGGGCCCCCTATTTATAGTGCTACCTTGGAAGGCGAAGCGATGCCAATGAGCGCACTCTCTGGTAGGCACCCGCTCGAGACCGCGCCCCACAAGAAGGTTCCTTCACGACCATGTTACGACACGTTCCCAGGTGAGAACTCGCAAGAACAAAAGGAGTAAAAAGAGGCATTCCAGAGCAACACAACAGATCACAGAAGAGAATAATCATTACACAAGTAACATGTATGAACAATTACAACAAAAATAAATGAAGGAATGTTCGTCGTGCATAAGACGTGCACGGTTACGACAGTCCGCCAAGGTGACCAACTGTCTTCCTTAGCTCTGCAAGTTCCTCGTCCAAAATACCGATTCATACTTGCATTCGCGCCATAGCATCCCGCTAGGCTATGACATTCATCTCGAATGCGTGCTCCTCTTACGGGAACCCTGCAGTGATGATCGCAAGCCAAAGATAATCCCCTAACTTGTTTCTTTGTTTACAAAGTACATGAATTAAAAAGCATACCCTGCGTCTTAGAAACGTGCTCCTCTTCAGATTCTGGGTCATCTCCAAATATGACGGACAAGGTGGTAAATAGATCCGTCATAACAACTGTGGGAGCGCCACCCCTACATGAGCTGAACACGCTGAAATCAATCTACGGGGTAGCAGATATCCGCGTGGGTACACACACTGGACACTTGGCCCTCTCGGTGTCCGTCAGCTTAAGGTGCTCCCTGCACAGGTCGTTACCTCGCTAGCGCCTAGCCTGTAGCTGCATGAGAGACTGAGGCTTCTCTCCAGGCGTCGCCCCCACAAGCGGTGGAATCACTACCGACTCGCTCCAGGCTGGAACAACAAACTGTTCTTGGGTCTTCCATGGACGCGAAGGCTAACTCTCGCTTCCTCCTACTAAATCCGCTAGAAAGCCGTCCATCTAGTCCAGAGCCTCTACAACACCTAGAGTTGGGGCAAAGTTCTCTCGTACTTCCTGCGACTGATCACCTTCAACCAGATCGCGAGGAGACCCTGCACGCCTTTACTGCTTCGACGACGATTTACCCCTAAGTACGTGCTCTGATTTTCCTTGTCTGTAGGTTGCTACGCAACATCCTTCTCCGAGATGGGCCTCTTTTACCGCGGTCTCTTCTCCATGCCTCCTCGTCCCCGCTCTTTCCAATGCCTTGCGGCCAGCCATCCTCTCTGGTACACCAAGGGTGAATAATTGCGCCGTCTCCCTCACCGGAGGGAAGCTGTCGACAACAGGACCACTAACGACTTCTCAAAAAAAGGAGGGAGCCTTCATCATAAACTCTTCTACGGCAGCATTGAGGATAATCGGCCACCTCCGCGGGTCTAGTATAGCTCTGAGTGCACATTCCGCGACTTCCTCACTTCTCGAAGAGATATCCACGATGTACGTCCCCATCCGGATAGGGGGAGCTCTACTGATTGCCGGCCGGCGCGATAGCCATCTCCCAGGCGCATCCACAACAAGTTGCCACGGTACTGAAGATCCATTCGCACCTTCATAAGACGCACCGGTCTTCTTCACCCTCAACTTAGCCAAGACAAAATGATTTATGTTGTCCATTCTCTGCATGGGCGGTCACAGAATAGGGTATTGAAGGGGACGCGAAGATCGAGTCGCAGCCTTTGCAGTTATTAATTATTTTTTTGGAGTCCGCACAGAATCAAACAAGTGTGGGGATTATGTTAACCTGAATCTTACGACGGGAGACCGCATTAGACAGCACTGATCACAAAGCTACCATGCGGGCACTCAAAATGATTGTGGATGCCTTCGGGTAATCGCGCGCTCGAAACAAGCATCCGACAGGAGGTTGCACACTCTTTGGGTACCCCTCCAACAGCCCATCAAGGAAGTCCCGACGAGCACACATCAGGAGCTCGAGCGGACTCTTCCACTCGGTAGCAGGACGCACAGTTACGTGCGGTCTCTTCTCTCACCCTCACCGCCCGACTATTCGTATACCATGGGCAAATGTGCATTTAATAGGGTATTAAATGCCCTATCTATTCAGGCAGCCTACCCTCATGTATAAATAAGGGGTCAGGGGTGCTCGAAGGGGACAGAGAACTCAACCCATAATCTACCATATTTTATGTACGGACACTGAGTTTATCTCCTGGTTATTGTTTTTCTCTTTTCTTCTTCTCTTTTGTACTTCCACCACTACCTTTGTTATTTTTGATACTGAATAATAATATTTCCCACCACAAGTGGTATTCATCGCGGTGGATAAATCTGGTATTGGCTGCTGCCAGCGGCCCCCTCTTTTCTTGTTCTCTTTTTTCTGCTTGATAAGCCTTCACAGAGTTTAGTAACCGGTCGATTGAGATATACGATCTCTCTATCGGACTCCCTGAGCAGCCGCTGAGTTAAAGAACTAGGTGACAAAGTTTATACAAACAATATATAAGGAATAAGTCAATGTATGTCAAGTGCGATCTTCGATATCTCCACCGGTCTCCCCGAGCAGCCTCTGAGTGTGAAGAATTAGGTGACAAATTGTATACAAATAATATATATAAGGAATAAGTCAATGCATGTCAAGTATTATGCAAGGGACATGTCGACATACTCTGAGTTGTCTTACTCTATACTTCGATTATAAATAAAATCTGTAGTTTTTTCGACGATGGGTCAAGGTCTGTAACATTGGAAATAAAAACATATATATATATATATATATATATATATATATATATATATATATATATATATATATATATGTTTTCTTAACTCTGTACAACCTATATTTATCGAGGGTGGACGCCTCCAGAGCCAAGTTAACAGAAGTCAAGTCAGCAAGTCAAGACAGCAGCCAGAGTCAATGTACAAGGCGGCAGAAGGCCTAGGCGAGTATGGCGAGCTCCCCCCCCCACATACTCGCCAGGTAAGCGACTAGGCATGTTACTCTCCCAGCCAGACGAGCTCCCACAGGAAAGTCGCCTAGTTGCCGGGAGGTGGGCTATAAATAAGACACACCCCCTCCCTTTGGATTGACCTATAAATAGGACCCCAGGAGTACGAGGAGACGGACTTCAAAATCTCGCAAAGATCTCGAGACCTCTTTTTCTTGGACATCAGGTGAGCCTTTGAATTCCTTTTTCGGAGAGACTCGGTCGCGACCTTGTGACTATCGTTCTTAGTCATCGCGACTTAGTTACCAACTAGTCTTCCTCGTACCCTGCTCGATCATCTTTGGTTGTGGAGGGGTTGCTTCTTCTAAGCTTCCGAGTACGTGGTGGGACCTTCCTGCCGCAGCGCCTAGGGTCATGTTGGTTTTTCGGCAGTTTCTGTTGGAGTATATGTTCCATGCTTCTTTGGTTTGCTAATAACAAATCTCATTTGTGTTTGATCATTGGGTGTTTATTATGTACAGATATCACAGGTCTAGATCTAATGGCATTTGAGTGTTTTTTTGGGTCAGAACAAATGAGCTTAAGAGCTATCTCCAGGCGATATTGGGTATCGTCCACAGGAGACAGCGGACGATCGTTGAATCTGCGATCGACGATTGACGAATCCACGTTGCGATCGATGAATCTGCAATGCGAAAATCAGGAGTTCGTGGGATATGTGGCAGCCGTTATCGATATCGCCAGGTGGCGATATTCAATGTCGTCAGGCGAAAGTCCATGTTCAATGATCGACGGATTTGCGATGCGCAAATGAGGAGTTTGTGGGACATGTGGCAGCAGTTACCGATATCGTCAGGTGGCGATACCCAGTGTCGCCAGGCAATATCGCCAAAGTATAAAATCCAGTTCATTTTTTTGTGGGGATCACAAATTTCATTACCTGGAGTGCACCTTCCTGTTTAGATGAACCAAAGAGCTCTAGATTCCAAATTTACTCCATACTCTCAAAAAGGCCGAAGCGCAAAAGATCGACGGAATGTACGCAACATTCAAAGCAACCCTAGCTAGGATTTGTCGTCATCTTCAGTGCATTGTTTGAAGGGAGTTTTAATTCCAAGTTTTCAGTTTATTTTGTTCTTATTCCTATTGTAATCCAATTGTAATCGAGAGAGGAAATTGCTTCCTTGTGCGCGACGTCTAAGTCCTTGCGTGGCTTAGGGGAAATCACCTCCTTGTGCGTGGCATCTAAGTCCTTAAGTGGCTTAGGGGAAAATCATCGCCTTATGTGTGGCGTCCAAGTCCTTGCGTGGATTAGGGAGAAATCATTGACTTGTGCGCAGCGTCTAGATCATGATAGATCTAGGGGAGGCTAGTAGCAAGATCTAGGGAGAGATATGCTTTAGCCTGCCGGTTCTTGGTAGAAGGACCGGAGAAACCAAAAGTAAATTGTATTTTTCATAAGCCTTTGTCTCTATCTCTATAAAGATACTTTGTATTCACTTTTAGCTCATTTGAAATAAATTATAATTGTTTTGTTTTTATATATTTCAGTGTGTTTAAGTCTGCTTATGAAAAATTAGTTTCTATTCCTTAATTTCATTGTTTTTGTTCATCAAGTAAACTTAGTTTAGTTAAAAATAATTAACCCTTATTCACCCCCCCCTCTAAGGGCGTCACACGATCCAACACTTTGTATCAGAACAAGGTTACTCTGAAATCTGTTTCACCATCGGGAGTAATGACGCAAAATACTCACGCATTTTCTGAGGGGAAAGGTAAAACTAGACCTCCCTTATTCACAGAATAGACTACAACTATTGGAAAGCTTGAATGCGATGCTTTCTAATAGCTCTAGATATCGACATTTGGGGTATGGTAGAAACATGCTACACTTCTCCTATAACCGTAGTAAGAAGTGTCACAATAGAAAAACCCAAGGATAAATGGGATGAAGTTGATAAGCTTCGGTGAAAGAATAATGCTAAGGCAATGAACGCCTTATTTTGTGCGTTAGATCGAACTGAATTTAATCGTGTTTGTGCATGTGAAACTTCGTATGATATATGGAATCTCCTTGAAGTTACTCGTGAAGGTACATCACAGGTGAATGACTCGAAGCTTTTCCAGTTAGAGTCAGAATTTGAGAAGTTCAAGATGGAGGTTGATGAGGATGTAGGCTCCATGTACACAAGGTTCAGCAAGATAGTAAACGACTCGAGGATTCTAGGAAAGTCAAATAGAGATTGGTGAGAAAGATACTTAGATCGCTTCCCCCAATGTTTAATCAGAAGGTGGCTGCCATCTCTGAGTCACAAGATCTAAAGTCTCTCCAAATTGAGAATCTAATAGGCAATCTGAAAACCCACAAAGTAGAACTAAGGATTCAATAATAGGAGTACATCTTGGAGCCAAGAAAGAAAGCTTTGGCATTGAAGTCCAAGAAGGAAGTGGAAAGTGAGTCTGATGAGAGTGATGAAGGAGATGAAGAAAGTTTGTTCGTGAGGAAGTTCAAGAAGTTCATGAAAAATCCTGAAAGAAGAAATTCTTTTAGGAAATTTTTCAAGAAGCAAGAATCTGGGTATAGAAAAGGAAAAGCTCAAGATGATGGAGAGGATGATGAAGAGATATCACCACCTGAGTTCTATCACTGCAGGAGAGTTGGACACATTAAGAGAAAGTGCCCAAAATATTTGAAAGACTAGAAGGAAAAGCAGCACAAGAAGAAGGATAAGAAGAAAGTTCTGAAGGCTGAAACCTGGGATGACGTCACATCTGAGGAGTCAAGCAGTTCGAGCTCAGAGACTGAAGAGGAGGCCAACATGTGTCTGATGGGAAAGGACGTCTCATCATCTGATGACGAAAGCAGTGTCAAGAGGACACTGAGGTTAGGGATGCAAACGAGCCGATCTCGAGTCGAGCTTGGCAAAATTCCCAAGCTCGAGCTCGAGCTAAATATTTCGAGCTCGAGCTCGAGCTTGACGAGCTCATTTTGCATGGCTCGAGCTCGAGCTCAATAATAATATATTGAGCTCGAGCTCGAGCTTTCGAGCTCACGAGCTTTTCAGCTCAATAACTATTTTTATTTATAATTATTTATATTTTTTAAAAAAAGGTGAAAAAAGCTCGCGAGCCGGCTCGTGAGCTCATGAACAAGAGCAGGTGAGCTCGAGCTCGTAATTGAGCTCGAGCTCAACTGGCTCGAGCTCGAGTCGAGCTTTTTTCGAGCCGGCTCATCGAGCTCACGAGCCAGCTCAGCTCAACTTACACCTCTAACTGAGGTAATTCCTCCTTATGAGGATTTGTATAACGAATTTTATAAACATGCAAGTATTTTAATAAAAGCTTGAATGAAATTAAATTACTGAAATCTGAAAATAAAAATTAAAAAATGAAGTAAAAATACTTGGGAAGGAGAAAGTGACTTGTCAAGAGGATTGTTCGACTACGACGAGGATACTAGAACTTGAGAAAGATCTCTCTAAGTCTCGGTCTCGGGTTGAATCTCTTACAAGAGAGAAAGAGGCCTTAGAGAGATCTCTAAAGCTTTCTCAATCTCAAGTAGAAGCCAGCAAAAAGTCCTTCGCAAACCGATGCAGCACCATAGTTGCCGAAAACACTGCATTGAGCGGACGAGTCCGTGATTAAGAAATGGCCACTAACAAGTTTGGAATGGGCCAAAAATCACTGAATATGATTTTGACGAGTCAGTGCTATGGTTCTGAAAAATTTGGACATGGGTACTCTCCAGAACACTATCGCCCTGCGACATCCGCAGTCGCCGGCGATAAGGAAAAATTCAGAAAATCATTTTTTAAAATTAAAAATAATAAGTCTATTATCAGTGCTGCTCCCAAAAAAAATTCAAAACTTATTTTGAAAAACCCGTCAACTTCCTTCATCAGGTGTGCCAAATGTGATAAGTTTGGTCACACAACTCACACTTGTAAGAAGACGGGACATTGTTCTGTTAAACAAGTCTGGGTACCTAAGGCTTCCGCCTACACTATGGGAGAAACCACATGGGTAACCGAATCTTTACTCTCATCCTCTTTTTAGGTGTGCTGGCAAGCTAAGGACAAATAAGATGTGTGGTACTTGGACTTAGGGTGTTCCAAGTACATGACGGGCAACAAATCAAAGTTCCTTAGCCTAGAGATGAAGAAAGGAGTAGTAGTTACGTTTGGATATAATGGAAACGGAAAGATCATCGACATTGGAGTAGTAGGTAACAAGTCATTTACTATCTCAAATGTTTTGTATGTTAAAGGTTTGAAGCATAATTTAATTTCTATAAATCAATTATGTGATGTTGGTTTAAATGTCTTATTTGACTCATCTTCAAACTTATACAAAATTATTGATTCCAAAATAAATGATACAATTCATACTGCTCCTAGATTTTAAAATGTTTACATGATTAAGTTTAATGATTTGTCACATTCTTCATTAAAATGTTTTTTGTATAAAAATAATGAATTAGATTTGTGCCATAGGCGTCTTGGACATTCTAGTTCCAAGCTAATTGTAAAATTATCACAAAATAAACTAGTTAAAGGTTTACCTATTTTACATGGAAATCTATCATCTTTATGTTCACCATGTCAAACAGGAAAATTTTCAAAATCTTCATTTAAGAGCAAAAATTTTGTTTCTACTACTAGACATTTACAGTTGATTCATATGGATTTGTTTGGTCATGTTAGTACACTAAGTCTAGGTGGTAGAAAATACACTTTTGTTTTGATTGATGATTATTCTCGTTTATGGTGAACAATCTTCTTAACATCTAAATCTGATGCATTTTTAGAATTTTCCAAATCATATATACGTGTTCAAAATGAACTAGATTTAAAAATAAAGGGCATTAGTTCAAATCATGGAGGTGAATTTGATAATGAAAAATTTGTATCTTTTTGCAATGAGCTAGGAATTAAACATGAATTTTTCGCTCCTCGCACACCGCAACAAAATGGTGTGGTAGAGAGGAAAAATAGAACTTTAAAAGAACTAGCTCGTACTATGCTATTCGAATACAAATTACCTAGATTATTTTGGGTAGAAGCCATTAGTACTGCTTGTTATGTTATTAATCGCGTTATGCTTTGACCCTTCTTGAAATTAACCCCTTATAAATTATATTTCCAAATGAAACCGAATGTATCTTATTTTAAAATTTTTGGTTGTAAATGTTTTATTTTGAACACTAAAGTTAATTTAGATAAATTTGATGAAAAATGTGATGAAGGTATTTTTATTGGCTATTCTTCAACAAGTAAGGCTTATAGAGTTTACAACAAAAGGACTAAAATGGTTGAAGAATCTATTCATGTTAAATTTAATGAGCTTTTCTCTTGTGTAGAAACTAATAATACAGGTCAAGATAAAGAGCCCTTCCCCCTACAAAGGTCGGATGATGATGAAATCCTTGGAGACAAAGAAGAAGAAAAAGAAGATGAATAAGAAGAAGAAGTACAAGAATATGTGCCTCCAAGCGAGCTAAGATTCTCAAAAGATCATCCACAAGATTTGGTTATTGGAGAATCATCAAGAGGGGTAAGTACTCGTTCATCGTAACATGATTTATTCTCAAATATGTGTTTTATTTCGGATATAGAACCTAAAAATGTTGAAACCTCTTTAAATGGTAATTTTTGTTTTTTTATGAATGACGAGCTTAATCAATTCGAACGTAATAAGGTTTGAAAATTAGTAGAAAGACCATCAAATCATCTTATTGTAGGTGTTAAGTGGATCTTTAAGAATAAAATGGATAGTGAATCTAGTGTCACTAGGAACAAAGCTAGACTTGTAGCAAAAGGTTACTCACAAATTGAAGGAATAATTTTGATGAAACCTTTTCACCTGTAGCACATTTAGAAGCATTTAGAATATTTCTTGTATTTGCTAGCTTTAAAAGATTTAAACTATTTCAAACGGACTTTAAAACTGCTTTTCTTAACAGGTATATTAAGGAAGAGGTTTATGTAGAACAACTCCAGACTTTGTTAATGTTAAATTTCCTGATCATGTTTTTAAATTAGAAAAAGCCCTTTATGATTTAAAGCAAGCACCCCGAGCATGGTATTATAGATTGACTGTTTATTTATTAAAGAATGATTACAAAATGAGAAGTGCTGATTGTACTCTTTTTATTAAACATGTTCATGATGACCTTATAATTTTGCAAATACATGTTGATGGTATTATATTTGGATCCACTAATGAGAAATTGTGTGATAATGTTATAGAAATTATGAAGAATAAATTTGAAATGAGCATGGTAGGCAAACTTGCTTATTTTCTTGGTTTTCAAATAACTCAAAGACATGATGGAATTTTTATTTGTCAATCTAAATATATTCATGATGTTTTAAAAAGATTTGGATTTGAAAATCTAAAACAAGAAAATACCCCCATGAGTGTCTCATTGAAAATAAGAAAATATGAAAGTGGTATTTCTATAGATCAAACATTATATAAAGGAATGATAGGATCACTGTTATATTTGACTACATCCAGACTTGATATTATGTTTGCTACATGTTTATGTGCTAGATTTCAGGCTAATCCCAAAGAATCTCATTTAAAAGCGGTTAAACGTATTTTTAGATATCTTATTTGCACATCTAAGTTAGGTTTGTGGTATCCTCACAATGATACCTTTATTTTACATGTCTTTTCTGATTCTGATTATGCTGGTTGTTCATTAGACCGTAAGAGCACAAGTTACACATGCCACCTCCTAGGCCCTTCACTAATTTTGTGGTCGAGTAAGAAACATAATTCTGTTGCCTTATCCACCACTAAGGCCGAGTATATTGCACTAGGTAGCTTTTGCGCACAGGCTCGTTGGATGAAGCAAACATCAGAAGGCTTTGGAATTATTCATGAAACAATTGAATTAAAATGGTTTAACAAGAGTGCAATTGACTTAACATATAATCTAGTTCATCATTCTAGGTCCAAACACATTGATGTACGTAATCACTTCATTAGATACCACATAAAGCAAAATACAATTAAAGTCATTTTTATAGGCACCGACTCATGGCTTGCCGATGTTTTCACAAAACTACTTCCAAATTCCCATTTTTCATTATTAAGATTAGAACTACGAATCCTTGACTTATCAAGCTAATGAGTCGACATAATTCAGGAAAAAATGTTGGGAATAGTGCAATTGACCAGATACGACGGTCTTTTATACGACGGTCTTTTATATATACGATGATCTTTTATATCCAGTATCGTCGGGCGATAAAGAAAATTCAGTATTTCGCCTATTTTTCTTCTTTTCTCAGGTTTAGACATAATTCAATGTGTGTTCTTTGATTTTGGGTTCCCAGTAGCATTGTTCAATTGTTCAACCATCACATATCCTTTTCTACATACATAAGTACTAGTGTTTTTATACTTGTTAAATTGTTTTTGCATGACTCTAAGTATGAGAAATATTTTAGTTATGATAATGTTCTTTCACCCATATTTTTGAAACTCTTCATATGGATTCACCTTACTGCATATGATAATTGTGAATGTTCTACCATAACCACTAGAGTTGCACGTTACTGCTAACGCTTTATCCTAGTTTTTCTTTGCACCATTTATATTTGATTATCATGTCTACTCACACAAGTGAATTTGGACTCCTTGTCAAGCCAAACAAAAAAATGTTCAAAAAAACCATTCAACATCTTTATTGATGTCATTCAAAATTCAAATAAAAGAGGCTGACAAGGAACCTCAACCAAACACTACTTATCCTCCTGATAAGTCTTAATAAGCATTGTGAGGTTGAGCACCTTGGAAAGAATTGTAAAGTATCTTGTGCAACTCTATATCTGGATATTCTTTTGTATGTGCTCTAAATTCTTGGGTACAAGCAGAACTAATCTTGTATACCTCTATGTTATGTTGTTTTTTCACATTCCACGTGTTCATATATATGTAAGGCATTTGCATATGTGTTTTTCATCCAATTATCACATGTACACAACATTATCTTCTCTAAAATTTATTCTTATGAGAATTGGACCGCAACTGTTTCCAACTTAATCTTCACTAGTGTATGTGTCTATGATATAAATGGATGACAATTGCCAATGTTCATGTTTATTCATTTTCTTCTTTACTATACATTGATTCACATGTTCTATCCTTGATTTCTCTTTTATGTTTTTCCCTTTTTAGCTTCCGCACCACTCTGATATCTCTTTTGAAAATACCAAAAGGGGGAGAAATGACTGAGGAAACCCTTCATACTCGTGGTATACTACTGCATTTTAAATCAATACAATACACCAGGTTCAATATGCTTAGATTTAGGGGGAGTACACCTGTAGGGGGAGTATTACATCCAAGAGAAGTTTGTGCACATACAAGTGCTTAGTCTTGATACACCAGATTCAATATGCTTATATTTAGGGGGATTGCACCTATAGGGGGAGTGTTACATCCAAGAGAAGTTTGTGCACATACAAATGCTTAGTCTTGATACATAGTTTTTAACATTTCTTAAATCATTCATGATTTCTTTCTCAGTGGATTTGTTATTATCAAAAGAGGGAGATTGTTGGAGCATGCATTCCACGTTTCTTTGGTTTGCTAAAAACAAATCTCCTTTGTGTTTGATCTTTGGGTGTTTATGATGTGCAGATATCATAGGTCTAGCTCTAATGGAATTTGGGTTGTTTTGGGTTAGAACAGATGAGCTTAGGAGCTATCGCCAGGCGATATTGGGTATCACCCACAGGCGACAACGATGATTGTCGAATCTGCGATCGACGATCGATGAATCCACGTTCGCGATCGACGAATCTGCAATGCGAAAATCAAGAGTTCGTGGGACACGTGGTAGCCGTTATAAATATAGCCAGGTGGCGATACTCAGTGTCGCTAGGCGATAGTCTATGTTCGACAGTCGATGGATCTGCGATGCCAAAATGAGGAGTTCGTGGGACACATGGCAGTAGTTACCAATATCGCCAGGTGGCGATACCCAGTGTCGTCAGGCGATATCGCCAAAGTGTAAAAGCCAGTTCATTTTCTGTGGGGATCACGAATTTCATTACTTGGAGTGCACCTTCCTGTTTAGACAAACCCGAGAGCTCCAGATTCCAGATTTACTCCATACTCTCAAGAAGGCCGAAGCGCAAAATATCGACGGAATGTACGCAACATTCAAAGCAACCCTGGCAAGGATTCGTCGTCATCTTCAGCGCATTGTTTAAAGGGAGTTTTAATTCTAAGTTTTCGGTTTATTTTGTTCTTATTCCTATTGTAATCCAATTGTAATCGAGAGAGGAAATCACCGTCTTGTGCGTGACATCTAAGTCCTTGTGTGGCTTAGAAGATATCACCGCCTGGCTTAGGGGAAAATCGCCGCCTTGTGTGTGGCGTCCAAGTCCTTGTGTGGCTTAGGGAGAAATCGTTGCCTTATGCGCAGCGTCTAGATCATGGTTGATCTAGGGGTGGCTAGTAGCAAGATCTAGGGAGAGATACTCTTTAGCCTGCGAGTTCTTGGTAGAAGGATCGGCGAAACCTAAAGTAAATTGTATTTTTCATAAGCCTTTGTCTCTAGCTCTATAGAGATATTTTGTATTCACTTTTAGCACATTTGAAATAAATTGTTTTTGTTTTGTTTTTATATATTTCAGTGTGTTCAAGTCTGCTTATGAAAAATTAGTTTCTATTCCTTAATTTCATTGTTTTTGTTCATCAAGTAAACTTTATTTTGTTAAAAAATAATTAACCCTTATTCACCCTCTCTAAGGGCGTCGCACGATCCAACAGTTTTTGTGTGTAAGTATGTTAGTCATCGAGCCCGACCGCCGAGTCGGTAACCTTAGGTTGCCTCGATCCGAATTTTAGAGTAGGGATTTTCCTGACTTCAACACTTTGGTGGGGTGAGCGTGGATTGTTGCCAATGAATAAAGTTTTGCTGGTAGGCGAGCTGGTGAATGCAGGCGAGCAAGGGGAGATAGTCAGCAACTCGGAAGGAGTTGGTAACTCTGTGCTAGGAGGCGAGTTCATGACTGTGGCGGAATTCAAAGATTTCACGAGGAGGATAGAGAGGAGCATCCTCGTAGGGTTCGCTCATCGTCCTGATGTCACGATGACCATGCCTTGTTGCGTGAAACCGTCGAATGAGGAAGCACCATCGAGGTGACCTGGGAAGGAGCGAGCTAGAGAGAGGAGTGACCGATGCAATCGCGACATCATCCAGCGAGCAAACATGGTATCATGTTCTGAGATGTAGAGCAGCAGGCGAGATACCATAATACTCACTACGATAGCGAGTATGATGAGGATACGAGCAAGGATGAAACTCGCCACCGCTAGGGAGGGAGGAGCCCTATTTGTGACAAGATCCTCGCAACCCAAGTTCTCGAGGGATTCATAGAGCCCGTACTTACCTACTATTCCGGAAGAGATGATACGATTAGGAATCTCTAGTGGTTTGAGGATGTGGTGTCCATCCATAATATGTCTGGCGCCTTCAAGTGCAGGTTTTTTTCCATTACCTTTAAGGGGAATGCGAGAGATTGGTTCAACCAGTTGCCTCCTGACTCCATTTAATACTTCGAGGATCTGCGTCAGGGCTTGATGGCAAGGTTCACGACATCCAAGAATTGGAAGAAGGAGGCAACTGCTATCTTCAAAATCACGCAGGGGCAGCGCAAAAGTCTCGGCCACTACATCGACCATTTTCAGGAGGAGATCCTGGAGATAGAGGAAGTGGACAGCTTCACTCTAATGCTGGACTTGAAGTTCGGCCTAAAGTAAGGTCTCTTCAGCTTAGAGATCGGTTCTAAGCCCTCGAGGTCTTTTGAAGAGATGGTCGAGAGAACGAATATGTTTGTTTAAGGAGAAGAGAAGAACCAAGACTTTTTAGCGAGGCTGGATGGAGAGGAGCCAGGGAGAAGGGAGAGAGGAGGACCTTCGAAGGTGAGGGTTGGAAGGCTGCTAGAGAGGAAGGTTGAGAGGATAAATGAAGAGCAGAGGAAAAGAGAAGAGCCCAGGAGGGCAGAAGAGCAGAGGAGGTAGGAGAGGCCTCAGAGGCAGGAAGAGAGGAGGCCCATGGAGGCTTCAGAGAGTAGGGGAGAAACGCGGTGATTTCAGTATCCTGTGAATCGACCCCAATGGAGGCTACCTATTAGGCCACAGTTCCAGCAGCAAGAGAGGATGAATAGGCACCAGCAGGATGGAGGCCAAGGAGAAGCTAGAGGGGAGGCGATGACCATTGTCTGTCAGGGCAATAAGCGTCACAGGAGAGAGCAGAGGGCAAGGTAGCAGGAGGCTAAGGTTCCCCTCTACTGTGACCTACATCAAGTAGAGGGGCACGAGATGATGGACTGCCCAGATTTTTGGGAGGCAAGGAGGTGGTTGGAAGCTAGAGTAGCGGAGAGGTAGCAGCCAAGGCAGGAAGCACCAGTAGGATCGGTGGCATTCTTGGGGCCGGACCGGGAGCTTCTCGCAAGGGGAGTCTCTATCAGATCTATCAGAAGTGCGTCGCCTCTACCTCTCAGAGCGTCGCCTCGACCTCTCAAATTCTTCCATTAATGGATGAGATCACCTTCTCCGAAGAAGACATGTTAGGGAATGAGAATCCCAATCCCTATTTCCTAGTTATCCAAGATGTAATCAAGGACTTCACCGTCAAACAGATCCTTGCTGATAATGGGAGTTTGATGAATGTCATTTTCAAGAGGACTTTCGTCGGGCTGCAGGTGGAAGCATCTAGGATCCAAGCTGCGGACGAACCCCTCTTTAGCTTCTCTATTGAGAAGAAAGAGGTGGAGGGAGGAGTGGATCTTATGGTGACCCTTGGGGGTACTTCTATCCGATGCCATTTTCTCATCGTCGACGCCCGAAGCTGCTATAATGCCATCTTTATCATCAGTCCTGAAGTACTATCGAGAAGATGTCCAAGTTTAGATAAGTGGCGATCCGAAGGCAGCCAGGGAGTGCTACCTGAACGCCGTCAGTACCATTAGCTGGATGGAGGACGCGGAAAGGCTAGAGAAGGTGCTGGAGAAGAAGGAAGGTCTGAGAGTTGCCAAAGAGCTGGAGGTGATCCCCCAGAGAGGAGAGTTGGAGCTGCTGAAGATCGGAGGATCTCTAACACTGGAGGGGAAGTTGGAGATGGACGCATGTCTGTAAGAGAATGTGGACATCTTCGTGTGGAGTGCCGCAGAGATGTCAGGGATTGATGCCGATGTTGCCTGCCATCGCCTCAACCTGGATCCCAAAGTTACCCCCGTCCATCAAAAGCAGAGGAAGTGCAATACCGTGCTGGCCGAGCCAATTCGAGGGGAGGTGGAGAAGCTGCTGAAGGTAGGTTTTGTTTCGGATATCAAGTATCCTAGCTGAGTCTCCAATATTGTAATGGTGAAGAAGCCCGAAGGGGGCTGTCGCTTTTTTTTTTTTACTTTTCTATATTAAATAAAGCTTGTCCGAAGGATTATTACCCCTTGACTCAAATCAACTTTCTGGTTGATTCAACCATCGAGTTTCCTGTGATGAGTTTCCTTGATGCTTTTTTAAGGTATCACTAGATCCGGATGCATCCCCCGACTGCCGAGATATCTATTTCATCACTAGCGATGGCTGCTACAGCTATAAGATGATGCCCTTTGGGCTAAAGAACACGGGCGCGACCTACCATAGGATGATAGATCAAGTATTCAAGGAGCAGAAGGGGTGGAATCTGGAAGTGTATGTGGATGACCTCCTCATTAAGAGCAAAGGCATCACAGAACACATAAAGAATCTGGTGGAGACCTTCGCTATCCTGAGGAAGTACAAGATGCGGATCAAACCGGCTAAGTGCATCTTTAGAGCAGGAAGGGGGAAGTTCTTAGGTCATCTTCTTACTCCGAGGGGTGGGGTGGGGTGGGGGGTCGGGGGGGGGGGTGGTGGAGTCTAACCCCGATAGGGCCAAGGCCATTCTTGAGATGGGATCCCCAAAGAATCCTAAGGAAGCCCAGAGGCTGACAAGTCTTAGACATTTTCTCCTTAAGGTAGGACAGAAGTGTTTTCCTTTTTTCAAAGCTCTCCGAGGTAGCCAGAAGTTTGAGTGGACCGCGAAGTGTGAGGAGGCTTTTAGAAAGCTCAAACAATAGCTAACTCAAGCTCCTCTACTCCAAGGCCCACGGTTAAGCGAAGACCTCTTCCTCTATCTGGGAGTAGGAGCAGAAGCAGTCAGCTCGGTGTTGGTCAGAGAGGAATGCAGGAAGCAGCTCCCCATATATACTACGTGAGTAGAGTTCTGAAGCAGGAAGAGGCGAGGTATCCCATCCTCGAGAAGCTAATTTTTGCCTTGTTAGTTTCAGCTCGGAGGCTCTGCCCGTATTTTCAGGATCTGATCATCTGCTATGAAGTACCTTGGATGGAGTGGAGCATTAAGGCAGGTTGCCAAAGTGGGTGGTAGAGCTCAGCGAGATCGACATCTCTTATTCACCAAGGGTGGCGATCAAAGCCTAGACGGTAGCAGACTTTCTGGCCCACTTCTCGATAGAGGTAGGAGGAGAGGAATGCTTTTCTAAGCCTAGTCCTCGTAGAAGATGTTCATGGATGGGGATTCAGGAAAATGTTCCATGGGAGCCAAAGTTATGCTAGTAAGCCCGCAGAGAACCAGGATCGAGCAAGAAGTTGAGATCCTCTTCCCCGTCAAGAATAATCAGGCGGAGTATGAAGCTGTGGTGACAGGCTTGCGTCCTGCAAAGGATTTGGGGATCCAAGATCTCAGAGCCTTCCCCGACTTAATAGTGGTTGTGTCGCAGATTAGGGGAGAATTCGAGGTGTGCGTCCCATCTTGCAGAAGTACATGGCTAAGGTTAATGGCTTGATTGGAGGTTTCCAATCCTTCTTTGTCGAGCACGTGCCTCAAGGGGAGAGCTCAAAGGCAGATTATCTCGCCAAGTACAGTCCCAGAGCTAGTGGGATAGTGACCAAGTTATTTCGACCATCCATCGAGGAAGGGGAGATGTTGGAGATCGAGCAAAGAGTTTCTTTGAAGGACCCATTCATTACGTTCTTAAAGACAGGCTGACTTCCTTCCAGTGAGGGAGATCAGAGAAAGTTCCGATATAATGCTGCTTACTATCTGCTACATGAAGGAGAACTCTATCGTAAGACCATTTTGGGCCCTCTAGCCAGATGACTGTCAGAAGCTGAAATCCCTCGAGTGCTTGAGGAACTTCTTTCAGGAGAGTGTGGCAGCCACTCAGTGAATTATACTCTAGAGCAATAGATTCTAAGGCACAACTACTTCTGCCCGACCATTCTGAAGGATGCAAAAGCCTTCTCGAAGAAGTGTTCGAAGTATCAGCTTTTCACGCCTCTTCAGTTACAGCCAGCTCAATAACTCCGCTCAATCACCGCTCCCTGGACCTTATCCATCTAGGGAATGAATTTGATAGGCCCTTTGCCCCAAGCTAGCGGTCATAGGATGTTCGTTCTCATCATGATCGACTACTTCTCCAAGTGGATTGAGGCAAAGGATCTTGCCAAGACCACATCTCAGGCTGTGAAGAACTTCATATGGGGAGATATTTCCTGCAGGTTTGGGATCCCTCTCGCCATCGTCATCGACAACGACCCACAATTTGCTTGCTTGGAGCAGGAGGACTTCTACAGGCAGCTAGGGACGGATCTTCGATCCGCCTTTGTGCATCATCCTCAGAGCAACGGATAGATGGAAGATGCCAACAAGTTGATCATCAACCTCCTGAAGAAGAAGGTCACCAACCTGAAGGGTAACTGGGCAGAGAAACTCCACTCGATCTTATGGGCTCAGAGAATGACTCCTAACTCAGCCACGGGGGAGACACCCTTCAAGTTGTCCCACGGGTCTGAGGCGCTCATCCTAGTAGAATTTGAGGTTCGGAGACCGAGGATCGTAACAGCGGGAGAAGGCAGCGAAGAGTGGCGCTTGGAGAATGAAGATGCTCTGAAGCTCTCACTGGACTACATCGAGGAACTTCGTGACTTAGCCTCCATCCGCTAGGAGGAAATTAAGAGGCGAATGGAAAAGTACTTCGACAAAATGTTCGCCTCAGACATTTCCTTTTAGGAGACCTGGTCATGAAGATGGTGGATGCAGTAGGAAGAGAAGGTACCATTGGCAAGCTGCATCCTAACCGGGGAGGACCTTTCATCATTCAGGAATCCCTAGCCACTAGGGTCTATCGTCTACAAAACCTAGAAGGAGAGCTACTGGAAAGTATTTGGAGCGGGGATGACCTGAAAAGGTTCTACCCTTAGCAATAACATGTATTTCTTGTAATTTTATTTTTATATATACATTTCTCGCACCTAGAGGCACGAGTGGTTGCGAGTTATCTTCTTTGTGTTGATCTCAAGCTCTCTGGAAGTAGTGAAGTCCAACTCCACGATTGATTTAGGAAACCTGCCTTTGACTTATTTCTCCTAAATAGCCCAAGGCGGACGATGAGACGATGCATTGGGATTTAAGCATCCTTGTAAGATCGAGCCCTTGCATTAACAGCCGAGATCAGCTCCCCTCTTGCATGTCTTCCTAGCTACGCCCGATTGCATCACTCCTCCGACTGGAGGAACTATCTGGAACAGGCCTGGACGCTAACCTTCTAAACTCGATAAAGGATCGACCTCATAAAGTGACACCTTGTGTAAAGGCATCATTGGTCTTTGAAAAGACTAAAAAGGCCCTCTCTTACTTATTGTTTGCCTAGTAGGGCACGACGCATTTCTATTGTTGCCAAGACGGGATAACCTGCTGCGCTCTCGAAGGCACAAATCCACAAAAGGATGGTGTACTCGAGTGTATGTGTCTTGTAGGACCCCCCCCGAGGGCCATTTCCTTTCGCTTGTATGCTAGCCTTTGTATCCAGGTGTCAGAGCTATAAGCGATCTCCGCGGTTGGATTGGTAAACGAGCCTTCGACCTGTTTCTCCTAAAAAACCCAGGGTGGATGATGGAACGATGCATTGGGATTTAAGCATCCTTATAAGAACAAGTCCCTGCATTGATGGTCAAGATCAACTCCCCCTTTATATGTCGGCCTAGCTACCCCTGATTGCATCTCTCCTCCAACTGGAGGAACTATTAAGAACAGGTCTGGATGCCAACCTCCCGACTCGACGAAGTAAAGATCGACATCTCTTTGGAATTTCCTTCGTCCTTAATGATATTGGTGCATTTAATTCTTTGGCTATCTCCTGAGCAACAGTGCAAATTGCTTCTGCACCAATAAAAGTCCTCGAGTCGTGGTGTTATTGTATTCTGAGTCCCTGCATGAGCTTCTCTCCTGCATATCAGCTACCAAACCCCTCAGGTGAGATAGTTTCCTCTTGTGAGTGTTGTTGTAGTTCGTGCCCCCTATACGAGCTTCCCTCCTACAGGCCGATTACTTGCCTCCCGAGTCGACCTCCACCTTCAGTACCAGCAGCGATTGGAGAGCATGCGATTGCGACCATGTAGGTACGAGCAACAACATGCGAGTAGACAGAGCAATTATATCAGAGCGAGTATTGGATGCAAGATTAAGAGCAATATAAATAAGCGAGTATGCGAATGACGAGCACTCAACCTCCCCGCGCCTATGAGCCTAACAAGTAATATAAACAAGCGAGTTTGCATATGGTGAGAAATCAACCTCCCCGTGCCTATTGTAACACCTCCCCTGTAATGACCGTATAATATGGGTCCGGCCAGGGTCCCACAACATATAGACGCCACAACTTTGACATTAAAAGATGATATTAACTACCCAATCTCAAAACTCAGAATAAAACATAGCGGAAATATACAAAACAACTAGAAGTTATCCATTACTAAAACAGGAGTATCACCATGGCCTTATGGTCTTACATCAAATGAGTCCAAAACAAAAATACCATAAGGTCAAACATCAACGTACAACAACACTCCTAGGCTACCTCAACATGCAAGCCGGAATATACCAAAACATGAAGCATACAATCAAAAGAAAACAAGCTAGAAAGCACAGCAAACACTTCATGAGGCTTAGGGCTTTTCAGCCGATGCACTTGCTCCCGCTTGCGATCCTTGCCCTATAAAAATTTGTAGTAACGTGGGTCAACAAAGGCTGACCTCTACTGTATAACCAACACATCTCCTCCCAGCTGCCCCTAATGGACCCAGGGGTACCCCTCCAACCTGCAAGTCAGCACTTCGTATACCATATACATAAATATGTGAAGCTTTAAAAACAGGTTTGGATGTCTCATATAACAATCACATTTTCTATGTTGAGCACAGAACAAAAAGGGGCCTATTATGCAGCATGTATGCAAACCCGGGCTTCTCCCAAGGCACCCTATAGCGTATGCAACTAGCACAACATCATATCAACAGGGTACTTCCATTTCTCCATTGGCGTAAAGCTGCAAACAAAAGGGGACTCTAATGCCAAGGCCCCACCTGCACATGGGTCTTAACCCCGGGCTTGCCTGCAAATTCTGACTTCTTGCGTAAGGATTCCGTCTCACACACAAATCGATTCTAAGAACCCTTGCTTGACCCCACCCGCTCATGGCTTCATTGATCGGGCTTGCCCTACGTTTGGCATTCTCGTCAGTCTCACAGAAGGGGACTAGTCTCCCGGGACACTCTCCCCACATGACTTGCATGTCATGGGATAGCCAGCAGACCACGGAGACATAACCACGCCTTTGCATAACACAACCATAATCTTTCCCACCCTAATTCACCATTTGTACTTCAACATTCCCGTGCACCAAGGAAACCATCTACCGCCAATGCGGAGCTAACCTTGTCCAGTTCTTGCTACATGTACTCACTCAAGAAAAGGGGGAAAACGCATACACCACAACGACATCTTGCCAAAACGGATTTCTACCGAATCCTTAAGGCTCGCTATGCAACATCACTGAGTCGGACTAACGGTTGCGACTACGGCTTCACCCACAATGCCTAATCCACTAACGGAGCGGATCTCTAATGAAAAATCTTGCCGGGGACGGACACAATTGACCCAGAGGTTTTTCTTGAACCATGACAACCCATACCCCTCTCATTTGAGAGATCTGGAGCCCAAAAACTGAAAAGAAGAGATGCTAAGCGTGCATCCTAAAAACCAAGAGGAGAGGTGTCGTTACCTTACGACCTCTCTTCCTAGCCATAGAGAAACTTGGTCGGATGAACACCACCGCAACGATCTTGCCTTCGCGGATCTGGACTCCGCTCGAGAAATGGGGGTCTGAAGCTTCTCCGGCGGCCGGAGTTGACCTCCTCCTTCTTCCTTGCTCTTCCCACTCTCTAAAACATGGAAAGAGAAAGCTCCAAGTGCAAATGAGGGTTTGAAAACCCTATTCTCGGACCAATTACCAGCAGGGGAGAGCCTGAGCTGTCGGATCCTAATTGAAGGAAACGAACGGCCATGATTCTCCCTGAAAAAGAATTTCCTGGGCCGAACACGGCTTGTGACACGCCCGTGTCCAAGGCTGTGTTCTCTCCCTCACCGTCAAACCAGAAATTCCAGAACAGGACACATCCTGTGACACGGTTTGAGATACGCCTGTATCTCAAGTGACACGCCCGTATCATGGGCCGTGTGACTCAAACGACACAGGACCGAAATGTCATGAACAGGATACAACCATATTACACGCCTACGTCACATGCCGTATACTAAACACGCCATGGGACATGCCCGTGTCCCAGGCTGTGTAACAGCCTTAGCATAACTCGCCAAACTGCCAGAGCAGGACATGGACTATGACACGCCCGTGTCTCAGGCCGTGTGCCATGTCTTAATGCTCGTCGACTGAAATTTGTCGACCTCTCGAAAAATCGTCGACCTCAAGCACGACACGCCCTGTGACACGCCCATGTCACAGGCCGTGTCTGCATATTCAGAACCCAACTTGGCCTGAAAACGCCATCCATTCCTCTTTTGAGTTTCAGGGCATTACAATTCCTCCCCCCTTAAAGAATTTCGTCCCGAAATTTAATAGCAAGTACACAAAACTTAAATGGTACCTGAGAAGAAAAGCTCGGGGTACTCCTCAAGCATGGCCTGCTCTTGCTCCCACGAAAGCTCCTCACGACTATAGTTGTCCCAACGAACTTTTACGAGTTTGACCTCCTTGTTCCGCAACTGCCGAATTTTTGAATCTTCTATACTAATTGGACGAACTCGGATCCTCAAGTCCTCTTCTATAGGCACTGATGCCGATTCGATCACCATAATAGCCTCTACCAAAGCTTTCTTCAAGACAGAGACATGGAAGACATCGTATAATCCACTCAGCACTGTGGACAATGCCAACCGGTACGCTGTTTCTCCCACCCATTCTATAACCTCGAACGGTCCCAAAAACCTCGGACTCAACTTCTTGAGTTGGCAAATCCGCGAAACGTCTTTGAATGGCTTGATTTTTAGATATACCCAGTCGCCTACCGCGAACTCCACCTTCCTGTGGCGAGCATTAAAATATTTTGCTTGCCGATCTTGAGATACCTTCATGCGCTCTTGAATGATTCGCACCAACTCACATGCATCAGCTACCACTTCTTTTCCAAAAAGCTTGGTGTCTCCCGCCTCTGTCCAAGACATCGGTGTTCGACATCACCTCCCATACAAAGCTTCGTATGGCGCCATATTTATACTTGCTTGGTAACTGTTATTATACGCGAACTCTACCATGAAGAGGTTATCCTCCCATTTCTTGCCGAAGTCAAGAGTACACATCCTTAGCATATCCTCCATAGTACGGTTCGTTCTTTCGGTTTGCCTGTCAATTTGAGGATGGAAAGCCGTATTGAACTCGAGCTTCGTGCCCAGACTCTTCTGAACCAACCGC
This sequence comes from Platanthera zijinensis, assembly GCA_039513925.1. NCBI lineage: Eukaryota > Viridiplantae > Streptophyta > Magnoliopsida > Asparagales > Orchidaceae > Platanthera > Platanthera zijinensis. The sequence continues at coordinate 154,110,699 of CM077087.1, forward strand.
CAGTCCTTAGACGTGAAACGTCCATCACGATCACTAAATATGCTCTTAGGAATTCCATGTAGTCACACAATGTTGCGAACATACAATTCCACCAGCCTCTCCATGCTGTCCTCCTTCCGGTTTGGGATGAAGTGTGCCACTTTGGTCAAGTGATCCACGATCACCCAAATTGCGTCGTTACCCTGCTGCGATCTAGATAACCCATGCACAAAATCCATGGAGATGTCATCAAATTTCCACTCAGGGATAGGAAGAGGCTTCAAGAACCCTCCTGGCTTCTAACACCCGGCCTTCACCAAGGCACAAGTTTGGCACTGACTCACATACAAAGCTACGTCCCGCTTCAGACCAGGCCACCAATAGGATTTCTTCATATCCAAGTACATCTTTGTACTGCCCGGGTGAATAGAGTACTTTGTGAAGCGGTCCTCAAACATTAACTCCTCACGGAGCTTGCCGAACTGCGGTACAAAAATCCTCCCGCCCTTCCTCAGAATCCCATCATCATCTCCCAGGCGCTACACTCGCCCTTTTGAGATTCCTCCACGTATGGTTGGAACTCCACATCTAAACGGGTCGCTTCTTGAATACGATCGAACAAATCATTCTACATTTCAATCCAGTTCAACCGAGCCCCAGTAGACTCGCCTCTAGCTACACACTCCATGCCTAGGGACTCCCAGTCCCGCCTCAATCGCTCATCATGAGCTTCGATCCAATTCCCTTGCCCAGAGTATTTTCTACTCAAGGCATCAGCCACCACATTGGCTTTTCCTGGCGTATACTAAATCACCAAATCCTAGTCCCCAAGGAACTCAACCCACCCGCGCTGCCGCATATTCAAGTACTTGTGATCTTGGAGATACTTCAGACTTTTGTGGTCTGTGAAGATCTCCACTTTCGCACCATAAACGTAGTGCCGCCACAATTTCAGCGCAAAAATTACCGCCGCCAATTCCAAATCATAGATGGGGTAATTTCTCTCGTGAGGCTTCAACTGCCTAGATCCAAAGGCGATCACACTGCCATGTTGTACCAATACGTACCCCAAACCGCATCCGGATGCGTCGCTGAAAATTTGAAATCATTCAGTCCCTTTCGACAAACTTAGGATTAGAGCTGTCATCAGCCTTTCCTTCAGGGTGTCAAATGCGTGATTTCACTCCTGAGTCGACACGAACTTCTGATCCTTACTAGTTAGTGAAGTGAGGGGTAGAGCTATCCGCGAAAAGTTCTCCACGAACCTTCGATAGTACCCGGCTAGTCCAAGAAAACTTCAGACTTCCGCCACGGTCCTCAATACTGGCCAATCCCTGATGGCTTCCACTTTTGTTGGATCTACCACCACCCCATCCCCACTAATCACATGGCCCAAAAATACCACCTCTAACCAGAACTCGCACTTTGAGAACTTTGCATAAAGCTGGTTCTCTCTCAACACTTGCAAGACTATTCTTAAGTGAGTATCATACTCCGCCTCTGACTTGGAGTAAACCAGAATGTCATCTATAAAGACGACTACAAAAGAGTCCAAGTATTCTCGAAATACTCGGTTCATCAAATCCATGAATACGGATGGTGCGTTCGTCAGCCCGAACGACATCACCGAGAACTCAAAGTGACCATACCTCATACTAATTGCTATCTTGGGTATGTCCTTGTCTCGAATTCTCAACTAATAGTATCCTGACTTCAGGTCTTACATTGAATACACCACCGACCCCACCAACTGGTCAAACAGATCGTCTATCCAAGGAATCAGATACTTATTCTTGATAGTCAGTTCATTCAATTCTCGGTAGTCTATGCACAACCGCATACTACCGTCTTTCTTCTTCACAAACAACACTGACGCGCTCCATGGTGAAGAACTGGGTATGATATACCCCTGCTCCAACAGTTCCTATGTAACATCCCAATTCGCGCTAGGCCCCTTGATTGCGTATTCGAGTCAAGGGGGCTGTGGTGAGCCCAATGGGGGATGTGGGTGAACAGGTGCGGACGTGCGGGAAATGAGGAAAACAAGGCAAAACAGCATTTTTGGCTGACACGGGTATGGACACGGCCGTGTCCATACCCGTGTGCCTCATAAAAATAGGTTTACCAGTCAGAGAGGTACACGGGCATTGGGACACGGGCGTGTCCCTAGCCGTGTGCCAAGGACACGGGTTGGGACACGGGCGTGTCCCTAGCCGTGTGCCAAGGACACGGGTCGGGACACGGCCGTGTCTCTACCCGTGTGCCGCAACCATGACCCGGCAGAAAGTGGTTCTGGGAGGAACACGGCCTTAGACACGGCATGCCACACGGCCGTGTCACCTGAACACGGGTAGGAACACGGCCGTGTGCCTACCCGTGTCTGCGATGTATAAAAAGGAAAAAGTTGGGAAACCCTAGCATTTCATCTCCTTTCTTCTGCCCCGAAATTCCTGAGAGGGTTCTTGGCTGGAGGAGGAGGAAGAGCTTGCCGGAGCCATCCTTGGAGGAATCAAAACGCCGCCACCGTCAAGGGAAAAACAATGCCGCCGCGAAGGAGTGCGAGGCTCATGGCCGGCCATGGTGGTACCGCTGGACTTGAGGTGAGCTTCCTCCCCTCTCCCTTGGTGCTAGATCTATAGTTATTATAGGAGAGACATCGACTCCATAGAGTCTTGATGGTGAGGAGGAGAGTTCTTAGGATAAGCCATGCCTAGGTTTTAGGCTTAGTCTCCCTCAACCTTCTCATCCTTCAAAGTGGAGATGAGAGGGGTTTTCGTTGGGGGGTTTGGCTTTGAAAGGAGAAATAAGGTTGGGTGTGATTTCTGGAGAAGTTTATGCGAGGTCGTTGCAAGGAAGAAGATGAATGGATGCCGTTCATCTCGCCTTAAGATGCGTGCAGAAATCTGATTTCTGCACGCGGCGACCTTCGTGGCCAATTTCGGAGGTGTTCTGGCCAGATCTGGGTGATCGACTCAACACGAAAGTCGTAGCCCTTGAAATTACCTTTCCAACGAGGGGTTGCTCGTTTCCATGCGATACCTGTAGCCACAGGAAAGCTGGTTCGAGTCCGCTGCGTTCGGGAAAATTCCTGTACAGGAAACTGTTTCCTGTACGTATTCGAGTTGAATTTCTGGTATGTTGCGACCAGATCTGGGCGATCGACTCAACACGAAAGTCGTAGCCCTCGCGAATACCTTTCCAACGAGGGGTTGTGCATTGTGATCGGATTCCTGTAGCTCCGGGAATCCCAGTTTTAGTATTGGACTATCCTATGTTAATGCACTTGTTAAATTATAATATTAGCACTCTTGCAATGATTGTGATTTGCTCATGTGATATCTTGCTCCCATATAACTATAATGTCGTTGTTACTATAATTTAGTATGGTTACTCATTTGGTTGTGTAATAAGGGATAACCATGCAATGGTAGAGAAATGGATTGGATGGGAAGGCTAGATATTAGGAGTTGCTATTGGTAAAGGATATATTTATACAAATTGGCGTTGAACATATCTAATGTACGTAGTGTTGAGGTGAAATCATTGAATAGGTGGGCGTGAACATGATGAACACTATGTGAAGAGTATTTTGTAACTGTAATCCGAGCCCAAGGGGTTTATTAACAACCGATGCTTAGAGTTGAAGTCTCCCTACGGGTAGCATCGAGTGAGTTGTTTTGGGGCATGTGATGTGCGACGATTCATCGTGTCGCGATGTTGAGGTAATGAATGTGGCAAGTCTACGGGTTCGCCAGTCGTCACACCGATGGGAGCCAATGAGTAGACCTTGGGCGGTAGGGTTAGATACTTGGTGTCCATAACCCGAGATCTCCTCCGTGCCATGAGAACGGTTGGGCTTGCACCTCGTGCGTTTCCGAGGTTCCATCCGGTTCGAAATCAAGGCCAGGTTGGGCTGTGATCTTGGTGCACATTTACCCAAGACCCCTTCTGAGCCGTAGTACGCATGTGAGCTCCGCTGTTGTGTTCTTAGCGTTGAGGCGTACGGGGGCCTAGGATAGGTAGTGTGATACCACCTAGTAGTGGAGACGCCCGCTCCACTGTCGCCGTCTGGCCACGACGGACGACGCCTGAGAGGTTAGCTACCTGCTCGAAAAGTGGGAACTTCTAGTCTGTGTCGACATAGCAAGTTGCATGTGCGTGCGCATGGTTCGGTCATAGCATAACATTCATATCATGTCATTCATTGCATACACAAGATCCTCATCATATAAGTTTGTATGGGCACTCTTATACGATGAGTTACTTTACTGTTAAGCCGATCCTTAACTTATAAGTTTGTATGGGCACTCTTATAAGTTAAGTTACTATTCTGATTAATTATACCTGCTGTCATTTATATATTATTGATATTCGTAGAACTGCTAGTTGTGTAGCGTAGTTTATACTTCACCATACTTATTGTCACCTGCTTGTTTACTTGCATATATATATATATTGTACCTTGTTCCTTTCTCCGCCCGGTGCCGAGGAGTCGCCGGGGGAGCGGATGTGAAGCCACTTAGTCTTATGACTAACGGTTGCTACGTCTTCCTTTTTAGGAGGAAACCCCGCAGGTAGAGCGGCAACGGACTATGCAGCAGGACAGCCAGGCCCGGATGATAGGACCTGAGGTGGTGGTGCCATCGGCACCGTCAGTGACAGTAGTGAGTGTTTTCATGTAGCCGTTTGGCAAAACATTTCTAGACTCTTGTTTATTTGTACAAGCCTGTTGTGCTTGTTATCTTCCGCTATTTTTGGACTTTAACTTAGCTGTGAACTGAACTGCTTTTAGCTTTACTTTTCTGTTATGGTTGGGTTGGCATAATTGTTGTGATATGGATTGTAGCCGGCGGAATAGGCGTCTTGTGGTAAAGGCTAACCCGTGTGTTAGTGCTACCGCAAGGCGGCTATTTCGGGCATAAGACTCCCCTTGTGCCGTGTGTTGTGTTCCGGGAGGGGGGTCTTACAAATGGTATCAGACTAAGCCGATCTTCACCTACAGCAGTCAGGTAACAATGGGCCACTCCCGTTCGATTAGTCGGTTTGGGGACAAACCGACTTAGCGGAAGCAGTGGTGTGCCCATATGTAATTCACACTAAGTTGTCCAACTTTGACATTAGTTTTTGCCAACCTGACCCTAGTTTGTACCTTGCGTATAGGTCCCAGCGCAGGTGGAGCCGGTTGGGGGCACTCCTACCCCTTCTGTCCCTTCACAATTCCAGCAGTCGGAACTGGGACAAACGCTGTCAGCCATATTGGATGCATTTAAAGCCCAGCAAGCTCCGGTGCAACAACAGGCGCCAGGCTCCAACTGGGTGAGCACCTTCCGTGCCCTGTCCCCTCCTGCCTATCTTGGGACAGAATCGCCGGTGCGCACCGAGGAATGGCTTGATACCGTGCAGGAATTGATGGCTGGCATAAGATGTCCGAACAACATGGCGGTGACATTGGTAGTGACGCTGCTAGAGCTACACGCCAAAAGGTGGTGGAAGTCCCTCATGGGCTCCACCTTCCAAGGGCGGTTGTACACGGACATCAGTTGGAACGAGTTCACCGAGGCTTTTCTGGATCACTTCATTCCTTCTTCTGCTCGGGATGAACTTGAAGAAAGATTTCTGCAGCTGAAGCAGGGATCGAAATCGGTAACGGAGTACCAGAGGGAGTTCCAACACCTCGCTAGGTTTGCTGATTCCTATGATCTGGACGATAGAGGCTATGCGAAGCGCTTCTACAAAGGGTTAAGGGACCCCCTGAGGCAGGCCCTTTTGTTTATAGCCGATGGAAGCCTGGCAGAAATCATTGACATGGCAAAGAGACTGGAGGCGGACCACATGGGATGTGGCAAGAGACCTGCGGAAGGTGTAATTGAAGTCGGCCCTAGTAATAGAAGGCGGAATGATCATGGCAGAGGAAGGGGAAACCACAGAGGCGGTCGGTGGGTCAACCGGAACTATCGGGTGGAGTACCCAATTCCGCAACCACTACCTTTACCACCACCACCGCAGCAGCAATATTATCAACAACCTGGGGGGCCGACGTGAGATGATATGTTTTGAGTGCAACCAACCGGGGCATGTCCGACGAGTTTGCCCGCGACTGATCGGGGGTGCCCCTATTGCTCCCCCTCCAGTAGCTCCACGGGGACGAGGGCACATGCGTGGCCGAGGAAGAGGACCACCAGGGAGAAATCAAGGACATGCACGGGAGCATGTATTCGCATTGGATATGACTCAGGAGAGAAATCCGCAGGAAGTCATCACCGGTACGTGCAAAATTGTTTTAATATTATATGACTTGTTAGATTTATGATACAAATGATACGCGCTATTCTGAATAGTGATTACCCTTTTGGAACCTAGGCACTGTCGTGGTTAGCGGGAGACCCGCCTATACGTTATTTGACACGGGTGCGTCTCACTCGTTCATTTCGGAGGACTTCATGAAGGACTTGGAGGGAGTGCAACACTTCACGGGCATTACTCAAAGGGTGCGCCTTCCGGACGGCTCTGAGATGACGTCGTCAGCAAGTTGCGACTTCGACACCCTTATTGGAGGAAAGTTCTTTGAAACTCCGGCTACAGTGTTAAGAATCCCGGAGTTCGATCTCATCCTGGGCATGAAGTGGTTGGACTGGCACCACGCCAGGATCAATTGTGCGGAGAAGCAAGTTATGTTGAGGCATGGAGACTCGGAAGTCATCTTCCAAGGTATTAAATTCGCACCCCGTAAATTATTATCTTCAATCCAAGTTATGAAATCTCATATGGAAGGGGACGAGGTCTATGTAATTTGCTTCGAGTTGAAGAAATTGATATTAGAGGTCAAGGATGTGCGGGTGGTGCGAGAATTTCCCGAGGTATTTCCCGAGAAATTGCCAGGACTACCCCCGCATAGGGAAGTGGACTTCCAAATCAAGCTAATTCCGGGTGCCAAGCCCGTCTCGCGAGCTCCATACCGAATGGCTCCGAAGGAACTTGCAGAGTTTAGAGTCCAGCTTCAGGAATTGGTGGAAGCAGGGTTCGTTCGCCCAAGCTCGTCGCCTTGGGGAGCGCCCGTTTTGTTCGTCAAAAAGAAGGATGGCACCTTGCGGTTATGTATTGATTATCGAGAGTTGAACCGGTTAACGGTGCGGAACACCTATCCCCTACCGCGCATTGATGAATTATTCGATCAATTGGTGGGATCGTATTGGTTCTCCAAGTTAGATCTGCGTTCAGGATATTATCAGCTGAGGATACAAGAAGATGACATTCAGAAGACGACGTTCAGTTCGAGATATGGTTTGTATGAATTCACCGTGATGCCGTTTGGGCTCACAAACGCCCCTTCCGCCTTTATGAGCTTGATGAACAAGGTGTTCAGCCCTTATTTGGACATCTTTGTCATCGTGTTCATCGATGATATCCTAGTCTACTCCAAGACTGAAGCAGAACACGCCGAACATCTAACTTTAGTGCTGAGGAAACTAAAGGAGCACACTTTGTTTGCCAAGTTCAGCAAATGTGAGTTTTGGCTTCGAGAGGTCGCGTTCTTGGGCCATGTGATTAGTGGGGCGGGGCTAGCAGTAGATCCGGCCAAAGTGCGGGCCGTGAAGGAGTGGTCGCCATTGAAGTCAGTGGCCGACATACGAAGCTTTCTTGGACTTGCCGGGTACTATCGCAAGTTCGTGAAAGGCTTCTCGAAGATCGCCCTTCCCCTTACTACGCTGACCAAGAAGGGTGTGTCGTTTGAATGGACACCCCAGTGCGAAGCTGCATTCCAAGAGTTGAAAGACAGATTGACGACTGCACCCATCCTAGCTCTTCCATCTTGGAAGGAGGGCTTTCAGGTTTACACGGATGCGTCGTACCAAGGGATGGGAGCTGTGTTGATGCAGAATGGGCATGTGATCGCTTATGCTTCAAGACAGTTGAAGAAGCATGAAGCCAGCTACCCGGTGCATGATCTAGAGTTGGGAGCGGTGGTATTCGCCTTGAAGATGTGGAGGCATTATTTATACGGCGTCCACTGCGAGATCTACTCGGATCACAAAAATCTGAAGTACGTTCACACCCAAAAGGAGTTAAACTTGAGACAGCGGCGGTGGTTGGAGTTCTTGTGCGACTATGATTTCACCTTGAACTACCACCCCGGGAAGGTTAATTCCGTAGCTGATGCCTTGAGCCGGAAAGCGCCGGAAGCGAGCACGGAATCCCGCTTGATGAGGATGGAGTTAATCCGGACGCTGCAAGAGATGGAAATCACTTTGGTCTTTAAGAATCAACCGGAAGAGTATACCGAATATTTGGCCGCGATGAGTATAGTTTGCAACATACGAGACCGGATCCGTACGGAACAAAAGAAGGATGCGGCTTTAACCCCGGCTTTCAAGTCAATGGAGGATGGGACTACGGAAGAATACTCCCTAAAAGACGGCCTCGTCCATTTTCGTGGCCGGCTTTACATCCCCGAAGGTGACAACATTCGGGAGGATATTCTAAAGGAGGCCCATTGCTCCAAGTACTCGGTGCACCCGGGGATCGCGAAGATGTACACCGATTTGAGAAAGACGATGTGTTGGCCGGGCATGAAGAGGGATGTCAAGTACTTTGTTACTCATTATGTGGCCTGCCAAATGGTGAAGGCAGAGTGCCGAAGCCCCGGTGGAATGCTACAGTCGTTGCCCATCCCCGAATGGAAATTTGAGGACATCTCCATGGACTTCGACCACGGGTTACCTCGCTCGCGCTCGGGGAATGATTCTGTGTGGGTGATAGTTGACCGGTTGACCAAGGTAGCCCGATTTATCCCAATGAAGAAGGAGGCGCAAGTGGGCGTCCTAGTGCGTCTCTTTGTGGAACAATTTGTGCGGTACCATGGTGTGCCAAAGACGATCGTCTCCGACCGGGATGGTCGGTTTACTTCAAGAGAATGGAGGGCTGTACAGGCTTATTTGGGCTCGCGCCTCGCCTTTAGCACAGCCTTTCACCCACAAACGGACGGACAATCTGAACGAACCATCCGAACATTGGAGGACCTATTGAGGTTGTGTGTGCTAGATAAAGGAGAACCATGGGAGAGGCTCTTACCTCTCGTGGAGTTCTCTTATAATAACAGTCATCAAGCTAGTATTGGAATGGCACCTCATGAAGCTTTGTATGGAAGGAGGTGTAGAACACCCTTGTCCTGGGTGCAAGACGAAGATCCGAAGACATTGGGAAATGAGTATATTGATGACACGGACGCGGTGGTTAGGTTGATCCGGAATCGAATGCTAGAGGCTCAAAGCCGACAGGCGATATATTACAACGCAAGGCACCGTATGGTAGAGTTTCAAGTGGGTGATAAGGTGTTCCTGAAGATTCGACCGATGCACGGAGTGTCACGAGTACGTGGAGTCAAGAAGCTCAGCCTAAGGTATGTTGGGCCCTATGTTGTAGTGGAAAGGATTGGCCCTCTGGCCTATCGATTGGAGTTACCACCGGAGCTGGAGAACCTTCACGACGTGTTCCATGTATCGTCGCTTCGGAAGGCTTTGTTGCGACCTGAACAGTATATCCCAACGGCGGATGGTGCCGTGGCGTCTGATAGGTCTGTGCGACTGGAGCCGGTGCGGATCGTTGATAACGAGACAAGGACCTTGCGCCGCAAAAGTGTTCCCTTGGTGAAGGTGCTATGGTCTAATCACGGGAAGGAAGAGTGCACATGGGAGCCAAGGGATTTGATGCAAGAGCGCCACCCGGAATTATTTACTCCAGGTAAAAATTTTATTTGAAAGCATAGTTCCCTTTTTATGTGTTTCACTCCCATAGCCTTACCCTGATTTCGGGGACGAAATCTTTTATTTTGTTTATAGGATTTGTAACGTCCCAATTCGCGCTAGGCCCCTTGATTGCGTATTCGAGTCAAGGGGGCTGTGGTGAGCCCAATGGGGGATGTGGGTGAACAGGTGCGGACGTGCAGGAAATGAGGAAAACAAGGCAAAACAGCATTTTTGGCTGACACGGGTATGGACACGGCCGTGTCCATACCCGTGTGCCTCATAAAAATAGGTTTACCAGTCAGAGAGGTACACGGGCATTGGGACACGGGCGTGTCCCTAGCCGTGTGCCAAGGACACGGGTTGGGACACGGGCGTGTCCCTAGCCGTGTGCCAAGGACACGGGTCGGGACACGGCCGTGTCTCTACCCGTGTGCCGCAACCCTAACCCGGCAGAAAGTGGTTCTGGGAGGAACACGGCCTTAGACACGGCATGCCACACGGCCGTGTCACCTGAACACGGGTAGGAACACGGCCGTGTGCCTACCCGTGTCTGCGATGTATAAAAGGAAAAAGTTGGGAAACCCTAGCATTTCATCTCCTTTCTTCTGCCCCGAAATTCCTGAGAGGGTTCTTGGCTGGAGGAGGAGGAAGAGCTTGCCGGAGCCATCCTTGGAGGAATCAAAACGCCGCCACCGTCAAGGGAAAAACAATGCCGCCGTGAAGGAGTGCGAGGCTCATGGCCGGCCATGGTGGTACCGCTGGACTTGAGGTGAGCTTCCTCCCCTCTCCCTTGGTGCTAGATCTATAGTTATTATAGGAGAGACATCGACTCCATAGAGTCTTGATGGTGAGGAGGAGAGTTCTTAGGATAAGCCATGCCTAGGTTTTAGGCTTAGTCTCCCTCAACCTTCTCATCCTTCAAAGTGGAGATGAGAGGGGTTTTCGTTGGGGGGTTTGGCTTTGAAAGGAGAAATAAGGTTGGGTGTGATTTCTGGAGAAGTTTATGCGAGGTCGTTGCAAGGAAGAAGATGAATGGATGCCGTTCATCTCGCCTTAAGATGCGTGCAGAAATCTGATTTCTGCACGCGGCGACCTTCGTGGCCAATTTCGGAGGTGTTCTGGCCAAATCTGGGTGATCGACTCAACACGAAAGTCGTAGCCCTTGAAATTACCTTTCCAACGAGGGGTTGCTCGTTTCCATGCGATACCTGTAGCCACAGGAAAGCTGGTTCGAGTCCGCTGCGTTCGGGAAAATTCCTGTACAGGAAACTGTTTCCTGTACGTATTCGAGTTGAATTTCTGGTATGTTGCGACCAGATCTGGGCGATCGACTCAACACGAAAGTCGTAGCCCTCGCGAATACCTTTCCAACGAGGGGTTGTGCATTGTGATCGGATTCCTGTAGCTCCGGGAATCCCAGTTTTAGTATTGGACTATCCTATGTTAATGCACTTGTTAAATTATAATATTAGCACTCTTGCAATGATTGTGATTTGCTCATGTGATATCTTGCTCCCATATAACTATAATGTCGTTGTTACTATAATTTAGTATGGTTACTCATTTGGTTGTGTAATAAGGGATGACCATGCAATGGTAGAGAAATGGATTGGATGGGAAGGCTAGATATTAGGAGTTGCTATTGGTAAAGGATATATTTATACAAATTGGCGTTGAACATATCTAATGTACGTAGTGTTGAGGTGAAATCATTGAATAGGTGGGCGTGAACATGATGAACACTATGTGAAGAGTATTTTGTAACTGTAATCCGAGCCCAAGGGGTTTATTAACAACCGATGCTTAGAGTTGAAGTCTCCCTACGGGTAGCATCGAGTGAGTTGTTTTGGGGCATGTGATGTGCGACGATTCATCGTGTCGCGATGTTGAGGTAATGAATGTGGCAGGTCTACGGGTTCGCCAGTCGTCACACCGATGGGAGCCAATGAGTAGACCTTGGGCGGTAGGGTTAGATACTTGGGGTCCATAACCCGAGATCTCCTCCGTGCCATGAGAACGGTTGGGCTTGCACCTCGTGCGTTTCCGAGGTTCCATCCGGTTCGAAATCAAGGCCAGGTTGGGCTGTGATCTTGGTGCACATTTACCTAAGACCCCTTCTGAGCCGTAGTACGCATGTGAGCTCCGCTGTTGTGTTCTTAGCGTTGAGGCGTACGGGGGCCTAGGATAGGTAGTGTGATACCACCTAGTAGTGGAGACGCCCGCTCCACTGTCGCCGTCTGGCCACGACGGACGACGCCTGAGAGGTTAGCTACCTGCTCGAAAAGTGGGAACTTCTAGTCTGTGTCGACATAGCAAGTTGCATGTGCGTGCGCATGGTTCGGTCATAGCATAACATTCATATCATGTCATTCATTGCATACACAAGATCCTCATCGTATAAGTTTGTATGAGCACTCTTATACGATGAGTTACTTTACTGTTAAGCCGATCCTTAACTTATAAGTTTGTATGGGCACTCTTATAAGTTAAGTTACTATTCTGATTAATTATACCTGCTGTCATTTATATATTATTGATATTCGTAGAACTGCTAGTTGTGTAGCGTAGTTTATACTTCACCATACTTATTGTCACCTGCTTGTTTACTTGCATATATATATATATATATATATATATATATTGTACCTTGTTCCTTTCTCCGCCCGGTGCCGAGGAGTCGCCGGGGGAGCGGATGTGAAGCCACTTAGTCTTATGATTAACGATTGCTACGTCTTCCTTTTTAGGAGGAAACCCCGCAGGTAGAGCGGCAACGGACTATGCAGCAGGACAGCCAGGCCCGGATGATAGGACCTGAGGTGGTGGTGCCATCGGCACCGTCAGTGACAGTAGTGAGTGTTTTCATGTAGCCGTTTGGCAAAACATTTCTAGACTCTTGTTTATTTGTACAAGCCTGTTGTGCTTGTTATCTTCCGCTATTTTTGGACTTTAACTTAGCTGTGAACTGAACTGCTTTTAGCTTTACTTTTCTGTTATGGTTGGGTTGGCATAATTGTTGTGATATGGATTGTAGCCGGCGGAATAGGCGTCTTGTGGTAAAGGCTAACCCGTGTGTTAGTGCTACCGCAAGGCGGCTATTTCGGGCATAAGACTCCCCTCGTGCCGTGTGTTGTGTTCCGGGAGGGGGGTCTTACATCCTATAACTGTACTTTGAGTTCGGCCAACTCTTTTAGTTCCATCCTAAAAGGAGGACGTGACACCGGCCTAGCCTCTAGCACTAACTCAATAGAGAAATCAATCTCCCGTCGAGGAGGTGCTCCAGGAAGCTCCTCAGGAAAAACATCCTCGAATTCTGCCACTACGGGTAATTCTCGAAGGGATAACCTAGAAAGGCTAACCTCCAATAATGCTACAAGGGCTACCCCTCCCTGGTTAACTGCTCGCACCAACAACATAGCTGAAACAAAGGGAACAGGCCACTCCGTGAAGACCCTCAAACTTAACTTCCGCTTGCCATTCGCTCCTCATGGTTACCACCTTGGATAGGTAGTCAATACTGGCGCACTGCTCTGCTATCCAGTCCATTCCCAATATTACATCAAACTCAACCAACGGTAGGACCGTCATTCTCAATATGAAGTCGACTCCGTCTAAGTTCCAACACATGCGTCCCTTAGCCCTGGTAGTCATGGATGACCCATTAGGCATGCGCACCTTCAACTCTACGTCCGTTGAGAATGACTCAACTCTAATCCTCCGGATAAAGCTTTCCACAAGGAAGGAGTGTGACGCTCCCGTATCAAACAATACCCTAGCGGGGTATCCAGAAACTATCACAAAGCCTAAACATAGGAAACAAACATAAACGACTTGAAAGTATGAAACACAAGGTTAAAGTTAAACTCTCATACCTGTCACCACATTGGGTTGATGTATCGCTTCCTATTGCCCAAGGTTTTAGGCCCTTGGTTACACCGGTTTGACCCGAGAAGCGCTCGACTCTGCCATCTTCCCTTTCTCTGCCGCACTAGGGCCGGAGCATACAGTCTGCTCCTGTCTTGGCTCTTGCTTAGTGCCTCCTTGAGTACAAAATCGAGCTATGTGCCCCACCTTGCCATAATTAAAGCACTTCAAAGGTCCCTTAGGGCGAGACCCTCCAGAAATCCAGTTGCTTTTCTCACCGGACTTGTACGGGTAAGGCTTTTTCTTCCATCTGCTCCCTTCAGTCTTTCCTTGGGATTAAGAAGGTTTCCCTTCCCCTTGCTTGGGTGTGAAACCCTTGCGGCGTTGGATTCGCTCCATATCGCTCTCCAAAATTCTGGCCGCCTCAACCAACTCATTGAAACCTGCGTGTTTCATAGATATGAGGGGTTGCCTCAGGTTCTCCCTCAATCTGTGGTAGAAGAGGTTGTCTCTCTCCTCATCGTCTGCCATGATCGTTCCCGCATAATGAGCCAACCGAGTGAATTTCTGAATATATTCATCCACTGTCTTATCTCGCTGCACCAAGTGTAGAAATTACCTCTGGAGGGCTAACCTTGTCGACGCAGGAATGTATTTCTTCAGGAAAGCATTCCCAAACTCATCAATGGATGGGGTGCATCCAGGAAACTGTTGGCAACTATGGCTCACCCACCACAACTTGGCATCTACTTCCAACATGAAGGATGCAAACTCAGACTTCTTCTCTTCTAGCGTCTCTGCCGCCCTCAAAAGTTCTTGAATTCGTGCCCACCAATCCTCTGCATTAGTCAGCGTACCGACTCCCTTAAATGTTGGAGGATGGAAGCTCATAAAATACTTCATTTGCCGGTCCCCATGCCCGACAACCACCCTTTCGGCCAACGGCTCTGCTCGCCTGGCTTCTCATCCCGACACGGCCGTCGCCATATCTGGGGTAGCAGGAGTTGCTACCTAAGTAATGGGGGCTGCTACTTATACTGTCGCTGCAGCTTGGGCTGCCACCATTGCTTCTGTAAGCATGCGGCAAAAATTGGCCGGGGTTACCCCCATGCCTAAAGGACCCTGCGCCGTAGCGCTGCTCGCCAAAAGCTCTTCTCTTGGCCTCGACATTCCCGCCTCATTGCTTGCACTCTTAACACAAGAAGGGTAAACACAAATCAGCCTCTAATCACAAGACTCAAACACAAGGACAATCATGGTCCCGCGATACTCCTATGTAGATAACTTCTTATACGCGATTCGATTATGACTTTCAACCATGAATCCTCTCCTTGGAATGCTAACCTCCCTCTGATACCAAACTGTAATGCCTCCCCTGTAATTACTGTATAATATGGGTCCGGCCGAGGCCCCACAACATACAGACGCCACAACTTTGGCATTAAAAGATGATATTAACTACCCAATCTCAAAACTCATAATAAAACACAGCAGAAATATACCAAACAAATAAAAGTTATCCACTACTAAAACAGGAGTATCACCACGGCCTTATGGCCTTACATCAAATGAGTGCAAAACGGAAAGACCACAAGGTCAAACATCAACGTGGAATAGCACTCCTTGGATACCTCGGCATGCAAGCCGGAATATACCAAAACATGAAGCATACAATCAAAAGGAAACAAGCTAGAAAGCACAACAAACACTTCATGAGGCTTAGGGCTTTTTAGCCGGTGCACCTGCTCCCGCTTGCGATCCTTGCCCTGTAAAAATTTGTAGTAATGTGGGTCAGCAAAGGTAGACCTCTACAGTGTAACCAACACATCTCCTCCCGGCCTCTCCTAACGGACCCCGGGGTACCCCTCCAACCTGCAAGTCAGCACTTCGTATACTATATACATAAACATGTGAAGCTTTAAAAACAGGTTTGGATGTCTCATTCAACAATCACGTTTTCTATGTTGAGCACAGAATAAAAAGGGGCCTACTATGCAGCATGTTTGTAAACCCGGGCTTCGCCCAAGGCACCCTATAGCGTATGCAACTAGCACATCATCATATCAACTGGGTACTTCCATTTCCCTATTAGCGTAAAGCCGTAAACAAAAGGGGACTACAATGCCCCTAACGGCCCAAAAGCCGCTACATGGAAATCTTGCCAAGGTCCCACCCGCACATGGGTCTTAACCCCGGGCTTGCCTGGAAATTCTGACTTCTCGCATCAGGATTCCGTCTCACACACAAACCGATTCTAAGAACCCTTGCTGGACCCCACCCACTAATGGCTTCATTGCCCAGGCTTGCCGTACGCTTGGCATTCTCGTCAATCTCACAGAAGGGGACTAGTCTCGCCGGGATACTCTCCCCACATGACTTGCACATCATGGGATAGCCAGCGGACCACGGAGACATAGCCACTCCTTTGCATAACACAACCATAATCTTTCCCACCCTAATCCACCATTTGTACTACAAAGTTCCCGTGCACCAAGAAAACCATCTATCGCCAATGCAGAGCTAACCTTGTCCAGTTTCGGCTACATGTACTCACTCAAGAAAAGGGGGAAAACACATACATCACAACGGCATCTTGCCGCAATGGATTTCTACCCAATCCTCAAGGCTCGCTATGCAACATCACCGAGTCGGACTAACGATCGTGACTACGGCTTCACCCACAATGCCTAATCCACTAATAGAGCGGATCTCTAATGCAAAATCATGCTGGGGACGGACACAATCGACTCAGAGGTTCCTCTTGAACCATGACAACCATACCCCTCTCATTTGAGAGATCTGGGGCCCAAAAACTGAAAAGAAGAGATGCTAAGCGTGCATTCTAAAAACCAAGAGGAGAAGTGTCGTTACCTTACGACCTCTCTTCCTATCCATGGAGAAACTTAGTCGAATGAAAACCACCGCAACGATCTTGCCTTCACGGATCTGGACTCTGCTCGAGAAATGGGGCTCCGAAGCTTCTCCGACGGCCGGAGTTGACCTCCTCCTTCTTCCTTGCTCTCCCCTCTCTCTAAACAATGGAAAGAGAAAGATCCAAGTGCAAATGAGGGTTTGAAAACCCTATTACCGGCCAAATACCAGCAGGGGAGAGCCCGAGCCATCAGATCCTAATTGAAAGAAATGAACGGCCACGATTTGCCCTAAAAAAGAATTTCATGTGCCGAACACGGCTTATTACACGCCTGTGTCCAAGGCCGTGTTCCCTCCCTCGCCGTCAAACCAGAAATTCCAGAATAGGACACGGCTTGAGACACGCCCGTGTCTCAAGTGATATACCCGTGTCATGGGCCGCATTCCTCAAACGATACAGGACCGAAACATCCCGAATAAGACACGGCCATGTGATACGCCCGTGTCACATACCGTGTGCTAGACATGCCCTGGGACACGCCCGTGTCCCAGGCCGTGTAACATCCTCAGCACAACTTGCCAAACTGCCCGAGCAGGACACAACCTATTATGCGCCCGTGTCTTAGGCCGTGTGCCATGTCTTAATGCTCGTCGACTGAAATTTGTCGACCTCTCGTAAAATCATCGACCTCAAGCACGACACGCCCTGTGACACGCTCGTGTCACAGCCCGAGTCAGCCTATTAAGAACCCAACTTGGCCTGAAAACGCCATTCGTTCCTCTTTTGAGTTTCGGGGCGTTACACCTATGAGCTTAGCGAGAATTATTAATAAGAGAGTATGCGAGTATGCAAGTAAAAGAAGAAGAGTATCAAAGAACTATTGTATTATATGGCGAGTATTACAATAATTTACATACAAAAATTTCTAAGTTATATAACTATCTTTACAAGTCAGATGCAGGAGGTCGCCGAACATCTATGACGCATCGTCGCCAGTATCACGCTTGTACTCCTCATCTTCAATAATATCATCTTCCTCATCCTCAGCATCATCCTCAACATCGTCCTCGTCATCACTACTATCACTCTCTCCATTGTTGTCGTCGCTGTAGCTAGATCCTGAAGGGGAGGAGAGGATGTTGTTGGGAGAGTTGGACTCCTTGGCGAGTAGGCCTGGGATGAGGTCTGAGATCGTCAGGTGCTCGGCCTTTATGCCGGGGAAGCCTTCTATCCTCAGTTTGGCAAGAAGGCTTCCCCCGTTGCTCGAGCTATCCCGCGGCGGATAGCCGACATCTCGTCCTCATGGAAGCGGATCCTCTTGCCCATCCCGTGTGGACTCGTCTCCTATTGCTACTCAATTGGGAGAGTACCATAGGGACTGGGGCAATCTTCACCAACAACCGGATGAGTTTCTAACTCTGCGACCCGGACTTGAGAAGTCTCCAGCTCGGCTTTGGTGTTGGCGAGTTCCTCCTCGAGAGTAGAGATCTTCTTCGCCATTTCAATCTCGGAGGCATGCGAATATCAACCAGCAAACAGTTAGAAAAATGGTCAAGTGAAGAAGCGGGTAATTCATGCAGAGAAGGAGAGCTACTCAATACTCTTTCCACCGGACCGACTGCATCCCCAAGTCAATCGTCATCTGCGAGACAATTTTCAGTTCCTTCTGTGTCTCGAGGAGCTTCCTCGCCATGAAATGCTCAATGTCACTATGTGCTCTCCCTCGGCCCAGGTCACCAGTGGACGACCAAAGGAATCCTTGCCTTCCTGTCCGAGGTTGTAGTTCGGGTGGAAGTAAGGCGCCCCGATGTAGACGGGTGACTCATTCTCGTCAAAGAGCTTGCGAGAAAGTTTTGCCCTTGCTGCTCGCTAGAGGCGGGATTTCCTACACTTCAGAAGGCAGGTTCACGGAATCTTGGTGAGAGGACGCGACCTCCTTCGCCGGAGGAAGTGGTTCTCGCAGGAGTTTGCGAGTAGCTGCAGGTGACGAAGAACAGTTAGTACAACCACATCAACAATCTTTCAG
Organism: Platanthera zijinensis; assembly: GCA_039513925.1. Lineage (NCBI taxonomy): Eukaryota > Viridiplantae > Streptophyta > Magnoliopsida > Asparagales > Orchidaceae > Platanthera > Platanthera zijinensis. The sequence goes on from CM077087.1 coordinate 154,129,180, forward strand.
TTTGGTGAGTATGGTAGAATCTCGTCAGGTTTTACTTTCGCCCGGGAAGACTTCGTCCAGCATGTTGACATTCATACGCTAGTGGATTACATCGAATCACCGCCCGCGAAAAGCTTTGAATAGCTTCTCGCGTGGACCTTCCAGGATGGGCGGCAAGAAGGTGACTTAGGGTGGCTTGCCCAGCCTCCTCGGTACGCCCTCAAAGTCGTTGGCGATGACGAATAGGTACTCACCCCATCGATGAACTTTGTTAGCAGTGCCGACCAATGTGCAAATGTGGCTGCTGAAGAAGATCACTCCCTCCGAGGTCGCGGCGAAGGAGAAGACCTTCCGGAATATGGAAAGTTCGAACACGATCTTCTCTTCTTGAAGGAAGCAAAGAAAACCCATGACCATCGCCATGCCGTTGGGGTTGATCTGGGTGGGCACAATTCCAAAGTATCACAGGATTTGGCGATACTCGGGCAACAACGGAAGTCGCAGGCTGACTTCGAAGTGTCAGAGTGGCAGGACAATCTCACCTTCGAAGATAGTGTTTAGTCACTCGTTCCGGGTAGGGAGCCTAGCCGAGTATTCCTCCGGCAAGTGCCTTTAGAAAAATCCTCCAGATTTCGCTCGATGACGACGGACTTCTTGAAGACGGATTCTGTGAAATTGATCGCGTGGGCTTGTCGGCGGGCGTTGGCATCGTCGCTGACCATATGGAGCGAGTAGTATGAGAGAGAAAGAAGAGCGAGTAGAGCGAGGACGAGAAAGAAGACGCGAGCACAAACAAATACTCGCAAACAAAGGGTCAGAATTCACAATAGCGTATTAAAGGCTCACCTACCGGTTCTATTTATAGGCAGAGGCCAGGGGGTATATCAACCTCGCGCAAGTATCGACCTAAGTCGCGTGCTCGCTAAAAGATCAACCCTAACCACTAGTCAAATCTCGCGCAACGATATCAAGAATCTCGTTGATAAGTCATTATTTATAGTTATTTTAATATAAATTTTATCTAATAAATAATTATATTTTATTTTGTTTTTATGAATATTATTAATAAATCCTTTATTTTTTAATTTCAGGTATAATTGGGCTCCGAATATCAATTTCAATTCCATGACCATGATCTGAAAACATATTGGAGAAAATGAACATTTTTGGTCACGGATAGCTGAACTTCAAATGGTCATAACTTTCAAACCAGAAAGAGTTACGGGATGTGCATCTAGTCAACGGAAAGAAGATGACGTCCTATACAAATCTGGAGAGTTTCTCAAGTACACGCCCCCATAACACGAGCGTGTCTAGGGCATGAACACGGGCGTGTCTAGTTCAAAAAAAAATAGTTTTCTCCATAAATATTCCCGGGACAATTCTGGAACATTTCCCAAGTACACGCTGTCAAGGGCATGACCTACCCGAAACTGCCGAATTGATCCCAAATTGTACCGTTTCCAGCTGTTTGCTAACCCGGTCAGTAGACGCCCTATGTCGCAGGCGTGACTAGGGGCGTGACCTCTTCAGCAACGCCAGAATTACTTCCCTCCATTTCCCCTTTGCTCCGTTTCCTGTAACACACTAGACACGCCCTAGGTCACGGGCATGACTTAGGGGCGTGACCCGCAAAATGAGGACTTTTGGCGATTTTTCTCCAACGTTCCCGGGCTTTTAAGATAGCGGTTTCCGAGCCTTACGCACCCTAGGTCACGGGCGTGCCTAAGGGCGTGACTCCCAAGCAGAAAAATATAAAAATTCAAGATGAGTTTAAAAGCTCAAGAGGAAGATTAGGAGCCAATTTTAGGAGTATGTTGTAGCTTAATTTACTGTTTTTATGCATTTCTTTTATGTAATTTCAATTTCATAGTTTAACTTTACTTTTTGCTTATTTCAATTCAAGTACTTTTTTTCTTAATCATGTCTTTCTTTTATTTTTATTGTAACCTTTATTTCATGTCAAGTAGCTAATTTTCTTAGCACTTGAACATGATAATCTTTGAATAAAATAAACTCTTTTTGTCAAACTCTTTATTTATCGCTATCGATTTATCTTTGAATTATTTTGTATCGAATTCATATTTCGCGAATATGTTTTCGATCCTAGATCTGTATCTTAAATTACCGAGAGGTTGTGGATACGAGTAGATCGCTCAAAGATAGAAGGAGCCGAATGTACTCCTCGAGAGAGGATGACATGGATCTTTCGGATTGGAGGCAAATCAAATAGGGGGGTTCACCGTGTAAAGCAAGCTTAGGGGTTTCGACTGGCCGAGAGATCTTAATCGATCAACCTAAGTTTAGTCAAAATCATGAGCTCGAGAGAGACTCTTTTGTACCTTGGGAACCTCCATGGTCGAAGTAGGTAATTAAAAGTTTGCAATTTATTTGAATTCAAAGTGAGTCAAGATCAAGTGCTAGTTGTTAGTTTATTTTCTTCCTTCTTTAGTTTTATTTACCCCTTCTTTTATTTCGATAAAATAATATTAATTTGCGTGAGTAGAAGTACTCAACAGACCCCGAGTCGAATACAACATTTCCTATACTATATTTCGATAGGTACACTTGCCTATTTGAGATTTTAGTTTGGATAATATTTTAAAACTAATGAAAATCCCCATCAAGTTTTTGGCGCCGTTGCCGGGGACCATTTTTGTTGATATTTAGAAAGCGCAAATTTTATTACTTTTATCATTCTCTTTCTCTAACCCAATTTTCCTTTTAATTTTCTTTTTCATTCACTTCCATTAGGTAACAGTTGTTTTATTTTCTTTTTACAAAACAAATGTTATCACAATTGGCCGCTACAATTGTCGAGCTTACACACAAAGTTAATCTTTTGGAAGTCGTAAGGAAGCACTAAGTTTTGTGTAGTTTTTGTGGTGCCCCTCAACGTAGTGAGGAATGTTATTATTTTTATCATCAAAATTATTCTTATAATTTTGATAATAATTATGAAAATAATTATTTCTACTTTAAGGAGAACCCTTTATCTAATTTTCATGAAAATAACTTTTCCAATAATTTTTCCAATTTTAATGAAATTAATTTCTCAAATTTTGATGAAAATGATTTTCATGACAATACTTTTTCAAGCTTCAATGCAAACAATTATTCTGATTTTAATAATTTTCCTTCTTCCTCGGATGTTGATTTCCGGCATGATCACCCGGAAAGATCCCAGAGTAATGAGGATATTTATTTAGATCCGACTTTTTGTTCTTCTTTTTCCGCACTGTAAGCTTTCTCTCTTAATTTTGGGGAATCTTCTCAATTTCAATTTGATTCTTCACCCCAAAATTTGGATGAGAATTTTCTTACTTTTAGTGATTTTTCTCCTTCTTCGGATAATGTCGTTAATGAGAAACATGACTCTTCATGTACCCCAGTAGTTGTTTATACCGAAGAAGAAAAAACTTTTATTTCAAGAGTTTGTTAGGTGTATGGATGCGCTGGGAGGAGTAGAAGAAGAACATGTTTCTCCTCCTACTACTCCCAATTTTTCTCCTATAAATGAATCACCATGCACAATTTATGTCTTTTTAGGAGCAAAAATTTATGAATATGATACGTCCGATGATTTTATTTTAAATAAAATTTCGGACGAAAAATTATTTTTAGAAAATAAATAACCGGAGCCTAATCTTATACCTTCGCAAGAGCATCCTCCTTGTAAAGATTTTTCTGAAACACTTACTTTTGATTTTCCTTATACTAACGATTTTCATGTAGAAGAGGAGTCGTTGCAATTAAACGTCATCCACGATCCATTTGCCGCTCCTCTACAAAAATTTAAAATACCTCAGGTATGGATAAGTGATTTGAATTTACATTTTCGAGTCAACTGCTACAACAAGGAAAATCAAGAAGAAAGCGGAGGAGACGTCGGGCGAGCAACTTTGGCATCATTATCAAAACGTGAATTAAGGGAGTTGCCCGTTCACTTTAATTTTTATTTTCCTTTTTCCAAACCCGAACCGTCTAGCTTAAAGACGGGAAAAAGAAAAGCCCTCTTAGGAGACACCCCTTGCTTATCCATGCATTTTATTATTATTTTTTAAAATATATATAAATTATTATTATTATATTTTCTTTCCCCCCTTACTTGGCCTATAAATATTGGGGACAATATTTATTTTTAAGTTTGGGGGTAGAATGTCCTTTTTTAAAAAAAAAAATTTGAAATAAAAGTAATAAACCCCTACTTAATTTTTTGTTTATTTATAAGAATTTTTATAATTTTTGATTTTCTAATCTTTTATTTCATCATAGTTAGTTAAATTTAATTTTTAGGTGATTTGATTTCAAGAAATAAACTTATGAATTAAATTTGTTTTCTCTTAATTGTAATTAGTTTTAATTTAATAGTGCTTTGTTTAACAATCTTTAGATTTTAATTATAATCACTTATTCTTAAAGATTCTTAGGAAATTTTAATTCACTATAGTTGCTCTCTAATTATTTTAATTTAATCTAAATATTATTTAGTCTTCCCTTATTTTAAACTTTCTTATTAGATCATATGTCATGGGGATAAAAAGCTAAAATTCATTATCCTTTGGTACACATATACATTTCTCTTTTTATTGTTAGATCATATGTCATGGGAATCAACCATTCCTTAGTACACATATGCAATCCAAAGAAAGTAAAAGGAGTAAGAGGATAAAATTCATTACTCCTAATCATTTTTGTTTTATTTTAAGAGAGAAAAAAATATTTGTTCAAATGTCATAGAAAATGAGAGGATAAAATTCATCATTTTATTGGTAAACATATGCAAATATAAAAATAAATAAAAAAGTGTGTGCGGTGAGAGGCTAAAATCCATCACTTCTAATTCAAAACCTCTTCAAAGACCTTGTTCCCAAAGCCTAATACCCAATATAATCACTTTTGAATTAAATTAAAATTCTAAGAGAGCATAAGTAGTAGTTTAAAATTTTCCTTCAAGTTTCTTTTTAGTTAAAAAGTGTGAATAATTCTAATTTAATTTTATTGGCTAAATCACTTAATTTTGAATTCTAATTAATTTATATGAGAAAATTTGGCTAAATATCTTTCTCTTTACATTTTAATTTCATAGTTTAGAACTTAATTTTGAAATTCCTAAACTTTATTTTTAACTTTCTTTTGATTTAATAAATTTATAGTTTAAATTAAAAAATTATAAAAATTTCTTATAAGTACTTCTCATAGTTTTGCTCTGGAATAGCAAAAGATTAAGTATGGGGGTATTTGATAAGTCATTATTTATAGTTATTTTAATATAATTTTTATCTAAGAAATAATTATATTTTATTTTGTTTTTATGAATATTATTAATAAATCCTTTATTTTCTAATTTTAGGTATAATTGGGTTCCGAATATCAATTTCAAGTCCATGACCATGATCTGAAAATATTTTGGAGAAAATGAACATTTTTTATCACGGATAGCTGAACTTCAAATGGTCATAACTTTGAAACCAGAAAGAGTTACGGGACGTGCAACAAGTCAACGGAAAGAGGACGACGTCCTCTACAAATCTGGAGATTTTCTCAAGTACACGCCGCCATGACATGGGAGTGTCTAGGGCATGAACACGGTCGTATCTAGTTCAAAAAAACAGTTTTCTCCAAAAATATTCCCGGGACAATTCTGGAACATTTCCCAAGTACATACCCCTTGTCAAGGGCGTGACCTACCCAAAACTGCCGAATTGATACCAAATTGTACCGTTTCTATCCGTTTGCTTACCCGATCAATACAAGCACTAGGTCACGGGCGTGACTAGGGCGTGACCTAGGGGCATGACCCGCAAAACGATGACTTTTTGCGGTTTTTATCCAACGTTCCCGAGCTTTTAAGATAGCGGTTTTCGAGCCTTACGTGCCCTTGGTCACGGGCGTGCCTAAGGGCATGACTCCCAAGAAGAAAAATATATAAATTCCAGATGAGTTTAAAAGCTCAAGAGGAAGATTAGGAGCCAATTTTAGGAGTATGTTGTAGCTTAATTTACTATTTTTATGCATTTCTTTTATGTAATTTCAATTTAATAGTTTAACTTTACTTTTTGCTAATTTCAATTCAAGTACTTTTCTTCTTAATCATGTCTTCCTTTTACTTTTATTGTAACCTTTATTTCATGTCAAGTAGCTAATTTCCTTAGCACTTGATCATGATAATCTTTGAATAAAATAAACTCTTTTTGTAAAACTCTTTATTTATCACTATCGATTTATCTTTGAATTATTTTGTATCGAATTCATATTCCGCGAATACATTTTAGATCCTAGATCCGTATCTTAAATGACCGAGAGGTTGCAGATATGAGTAGATCGCTCAAAGATAGAAGGAGCCACATGCACTCCTCGAGAGAGGATGACATGGATCTTCCGAATTGGAGGCAAGTCCAATAGTGGGGTTCACCGTGTAAAGCAAGATTAGGGGTTTCGACTGGCTGAGAGGTCTTAATCGATCAACCTAAGTTTAGTCAAAAGCATGAGCTTGAGAGAGACGATTTTGTACCTTTGGAACCTCCACGGTCGAAGTAGGTAATTAAAAGTTTGCAAGTTTATTTGAATTCAAAGTGAGTCTAGATCAAATGCTAGTTGTTAGTTTATTTTCTTCCATCTTTGGTTTAATTTATCCCTCCTTTTATTTCGAAAAAATAATATTAATTTGCTTGAGTAGAAGATCTCAACAGGCCCCGAGTAGAATACGACATTTCCTATACTATATTTCGATAGGTATACTTGCCTATTTGGGATTTTAGTTTGGATAATATTTTAAAACTAATGAAAATCCCCATCAAGTTTTTGGCGCCATTGCCGGGGGCCATTTTTGTTGATATTTAGAAAGCGCAAATTTTATTACTTTTATCATTCTCTTTCTCTAACCCAATTCTCCTTTTAATTTTCTTTTTCATTCACTTCCATTAGGTAACAATTGTTTTATTTTCTTTTTACAAAACAAATGTTATCACAATTGGCTGCTACAATTGCCGAGCTTACACACAAAGTTAATCTTTTAGAAGTCGCAAGAAAGCTCTAAGTTTTGTGTAGTTTTTGTGGTGCCCCTCATCGGAGTGAGGAATGTTATTATTTTTATCATCAAAATTATTCTTATAATTTTGATAATAATTATGAAAATAATTATTCCTACTTTAAGGAGAACCCTTTATCTAATTTTCATGAAAATAACTTTTCCAATAATTTTTCCAATTTTAATGAAATTAATTTCTCAAATTTTGATGAGAATGATTTTCATGACAATACTTTTTCAAGCTTCAATGCGAACAATTTTTCTGATTTTAGTAATTTTCCTTCTTCCTTGGATGTTGATTTTCGGCATGATCACCCGGAAAGATCCCCGAGTAATGAGGATATTTATTTAGATTTGAATTTTTGTTCTTCTTTTTCCGCACCGCAAGCTTGCTCTCTTAATTTTGGGGAATCTTCTCAATTTCAATTTGATTCTTCACCCAAAAATTTTGATGATAATTTTCTTACTTTTAGTGATTTTTCTCCTTCTTCGAATAATGTCGTTAATGAGAAACATGACTCTTCATGTACCCAAGTAGTTGTTTATATCGAAGTAGAAGAAAAACTTTTATTTCAAGAATTTGTTAGGTGTATGAATGCGATGGGAGGAGTAGAATAAGAACATGTTTCTCCTCCTCCTACTCCATATTTTTCTCCTATTAATGAATCACCATGCACAATTTATGACTTTTTAGGATAAAAAATTTATGAATATGACACGTCCGATGTTTTTATTTTAAATAAAATTTCGGACGAAAATTATTTTTAGAAAATAAACAACCGGAGCCTAATCTTATACCTTCGCAAGAGCATCCTCCTTGCAAAGATTTTTCATAAATGCTTACTTTTGATTTTCCTTATACTAACGATTTTCATGTAGAAGAGGAGGTGTTGTAATTAAACGTCATCCACGATCCATTTGCCACTCCTCTACAAAAATTCAAATCACCTTAGGTATGGATAGGTGATTTGAATTTACATTTTCGAGTCAACTGCTACAACAAGGAAAATCAAGAAGAAAGTGGAGGGGACATCAGGAGAGCAACTTTGGCATCATTACCAAAGCGTGAATTAAGGGAGTTGCCCGTTCACTTTAATTTTTATTTTCCTTTTTCCTAACCCGAACCATCTAGTTTAAAGACGTGAAAAAGAAAAGCGCTCTTGGGAGACACTCCTTTCTTATCCATGCATTTTATTATTACTTTTTTAAAAAAATATATATATAAATTATTATTATTGTTTTTTTTCTTTCCCCCTTACTTGGCATATAAATATTGGGGACAATGTTTATTTTTAAGTATGGGGGTAGAATGTCCTTTTTATAAAAAATTAAAAAGTAAAAAATTGAAATAAAAGTAATAAACCCCTACTTAATTTTTTGTGATTTTTTAAAATTTATTTTTTGAGTTTATTTATAAGAATTTTTATAATACTTGATTTTCTAATCTTTTATTTCATCATAGTTAGTTAAATTTAATTTTTAGGTGATTTGATTTTAAGAAATAAACTTATGAATTAAATTTGTTTAGAGTACCTCATTTACTTCTTTTTCTCTTAATTATAATTAGTTTCAATTTAATAGTGCTTAGTTTAATAATCTTTAGATTTTAATTATAATCACTTATTCTTAAAGATTCTTAGGAAATTTTAATTCACTATAGTTGCTCTCTAATTATTTTAATTTAATCTAAATATTGTTTAGTCTACCCTTATTTTAAACTTTCTTGTTAAAACATATGTCATGGGGATAAGAGGATAAAATTCATTATCCTTTGGTACACATATGCATTTCTCTTTTTATTGTTAGATAATATGTCATAGGAATCAAGCATTCCTTGATACACATTTGCAACCCCAAAAAAGTTAAAGGAGTAAGAGGATAAAATTCATTACTCCTAATCATTTTTGTTTTATTTGAAGAGAGAAAAAAAAATATTTGTTCGTATGTCATAGAAAATGAGAGGATAAAATTCATCATTTTCTTTGTAAACATATGCAAATATCAAAAAAATAAAAAAAGTGTGTGCGGTGAGAGGATAAAATCCATCACATCCAATTCAAAACCTCTTCAAAGACCTTGTTCCCAAAACCTAATACCCAATATTTGCTTTAGAATTAAATTAAAATTTTAAGAGAGCATAAGTAGTAGTTTACATTTTTTCCTTCAAGTTTCTTTTTAGTTAAAAAAGTGTGAATAATTCTAATTTAATTTTGTTGGCTAAATCACTTATTTTTGAATTCTAATTAATTTATATGAGAATTTTTTGACTAAATATCTTTTTTTTTACATTTAAATTTCTTAGTTTATAACTTAATTTTGAAATCCCTAAACTTTATTATTAACTTTCTTTTGATTTAATAAATTTTTAGTTTAAATTAAAAAATTATAACAATTTCTTATAAGTACTTCTCATAGTTTTGCTCTGGAATAGCAAAAGATTAAGTGTGTGGGTATTTGATAAGTAATTATTTATAGTTATTTTAATATAATTTTTATCTAATAAATAATTATATTTTATTTTGTTTTTATGAATATTATTAATAAATCCTTTATTTTCTAATTTCAGATATATTTGGGCTCTTAATATTAATTTCAAGTCCATGACCAAGATCTGAAAACATTATGGAGAAAATGAACATTTTTGGTCACAGATAGCTGAACTTCAAATGGTAATAACTTTCAAACTAGAAAGAGTTACAGGACGTGCAACCACTCAACGGAAAGAGGATGACATCCTCTACAAATCTAAAGAGTTTCTCAAGTATACGCCCCCATGACATGGGCGTGTCTAGGGCATGAACACAGGCGTGTCTAGGGCGTGAACACGGGCGTGTCTAGTTCAAAAAAATAGTTTTCTCCAGAAATATTCCCGGGACAATTCTAGATCATTTCCCAAGTACACGCCCCCTGTCAAGGGCATGACCTAGGGCGTAACCTACCCGAAACTGCCGAATTTATCTTAAATTGTACCGTTTCCAGCCGTTTGCTGACCCGATCAGTACACGCCCTAGGTCACGGGCATGACTAGGGGCGTGAACTCTTTAGCAATGCTAGAATTACTTCTCGTCATTTCCCCTTCGCACCATTTCCTATAGCACACTAGACACGCCCTAGGTCACGGGCGTGACCTAGGGGCGTGACTCGCAAAACGATGACTTTTGGTGGTTTTTCTCCAACGTTCCCGGGCTTTTAAGATAGCGGTTTCCGAGCCTTACTAGGTCACGGGCATGCCCAAGGGGGTGACTCCCAAGTAGAAAAATCTATAAATTCCAGATGAGTTCGGAATCTTAAGAGGAAGATTAGAAGCCAATTTTAAGAGTACGTTGTAGCTTAATTTACTATTTTTATGCATTTCTTTTATGTAATTTCAATTTCATAGTTTAACTTTACTTTTTGCTAATTTCAATTCAAGTACTTTTCTTCTTAATCATGTCTTCCTTTTACTTTTATTGTAACCTTTATTTCATGTCAAGTAGCTAATTTCCTTAGCACTTGATCATGATAATTTTTGAACAAAATAAACTCTTTTTGTCAAACTCTTTATTTATCGCTATCGATTTATCTTTGAATTATTTTGTATCGAATTCATATTTCACGAATCCGTTTTTGATCCTAGATACGTATCTTAAATGACTGAGAGGTTGTGGATATGAGTAGATCGCACAAAGATAAAAGGAACCGCATACACGCCTCGAGAGAGGATGATATGGATCTTCTGGATTGAATTCAAATCCAATAGTGGGGTTCACCGCGTAAAGCAAGCTTAGGGGTTTCGATTGACCAAGAGGTCTTAATCGATCAACCTAAGTTTAGTCAAAAGCATGAGCTCGAGAGAGACGCTTTTGTACCTTGGGAACCTCCACGATCGAAGTAGGTAATTAAAAGTTTGCAAGTTTATTTGAATTCAAAGTGAGTCTAGATCAAGTGCTAGTTGTTAGTTTATTTTCTTCCTTCTTTTGTTTAATTTAACCCTTCTTTTATTTCGATAAAATAATATTAATTTGCATGAGTAGAAGAACTCAACAGGCCCCGAGTTGAATACGACATTTCCTATACTATATTTTGATAGGTATACTTGCCTATTTGAGATTTTAGTTTGGATAATATTTTAAAACTTATATAAATCCCCATCAAGTTTTTGGCGCCGTTGCCGGGGACCATTTTTGTTGATATTTAGAAAGCGCAAATTTTATTACTTTTATCATTCTCTTTCTCTAACCAGATTCTGCTTTTAAGTTTCTTTTTCATTCATTTCCATTAGGTAACGGTTGTTTTATTTTCTTTTTACAAAACAATTGTTATGACAATTGGCCGCTACAATTGCCGAGCTTACACACAAAGTTAATCTTTTGGAAGTCACAAGGAAGCGCTAAGTTTTGTGTAGTTTTTGTGGTGCCCCTCATCGGAGTGAGGAATGTTATTATTTTTATCATCAAAATTATTCTTATAATTTTGATAATAATTATGAAAATAATTATTCCTACTTTAAGGAGAACCCTTTATCTAATTTTCATAAAAATAACTTTTCCAAAAATTTTCCAATTTTAATGAAATCAATTTCTCAAATTTTGATGAAAATGATTTTCATGACAATACATTTTCTAGCTTCAATGCAAATAATTATTCTGATTTTAGTTATTTTCCTTCTTCCTCGGATGTTGATTTCCGGCATGATCACCCGGAAAGATCCCCGAGTAATGAGGATATTTATTAAGATCTGACTTTTTGTTCTTCTTTTTCCGCACCGCAAGCTTTCTCTCTTAATTTTGGGGAATCTTCTCAATTTCAATTTGATTCTTCACCCAAATATTTGGATGAGAATTTTCTTACTTTTAGTGATTTTTCTCCTTCTTCGGATAATGTCATTAATGAGAAACATGACTCTTCATGTACCCCAATAGTTGTTTATACCGAAGAAGAAGAAAAACTTTTATTTCAAGAGTTTGTTAGGTGTATGGATGCGCTGGGAGGAGTAGAAGAAGAACATGTTTCTCCTTCTACTAATCCCAATTTTTCTCCTATTAATGAATCACCATGCACAATTTATGACTTTTTAGGAGCAAAAATTTATGAATATGATACGTTCGATGATTTTATTTTAAATAAAATTTCAGACGAAAAATTATTTAGAAAATAAACAACTGGAGCCTAATCTTATACCTTCGCAAGAGCATCCTCCTTGCAAAGATTTTTCTGAAATGCTTACTTTTGATTTTCCTTATACTAACAATTTTCATGTAGAAGAGGAGCCGTTGAAATTAAACGTTATCCACGATCCATTTGCCGCTCCTTTATAAAAATTCAAATCACCTCAGGTATGGATAAGTGATTTGAATTACATTTTCGAGTCAACTGCTACAATAAGGAAAATCAAGTAGAAAACGGAGGATACGTCAGACGAGCAACTTTGGCATCATTACCAAAGCATGAATTAAGGAAGTTGCCCGTTCACTTTAATTTTTATTTTCCTTTTTCCTTACCCAAACCGTCTAGCTTAATGACAGGAAAAGAAAAAGCGCTCTTGGGAGACACCCCTTGCTTATCCATGCATTTTATTATTATTTTTTTAAAAAAATATTTATAAATTATTATTATTGTTTTTTTTTCTTTCTCCCCTTACTTGGCCTATAAACATTGGGAACAATATTTATTTTTAAGTATGGGGGTAGAATGTCCTTTTTTATAAAAAATTAAAAAATTTAAATAAAAGTAATAAACCCCTACTTAATTTTTTGTGATTTTTAGAAATTTATTTTTGTGTTTTTTTTAAGAATTTTTATAATTTTTGATTTTCTAATCTTTTATTTCATCATAGTTAGTTAAATTTAATTTTTAAGTGATTTGATTTTAAGAAATAAACTTATGAATTAAATTTATTTAGAGTACCTTATTTACTTCTTTTTCTCTTAATTGTAATTAGTTTCAATTTAATAGTGCTTAGTTTAAAAATCATTAGATTTTAATTATAATCACTTATTCTTAAAAAATTCTTAGGAAATTTTAATTCACTATAGTTGCTCTCTAATTATTTTAATTTAATCTAAATATTGTTTAGCCTTCCCTTATTTTAAACATTCTTGTTAGAACATATGTCATGTCGATAAGAGGATAAAATTCATTATCCATTAGTACACATATGCATTTCTCTTTTTATTGTTAGATCAAATGTCTTGGGAATCAAGCATTCCTTGGTACACATATGCAACCCCAAAAAAGTAAAAGAAGGAGTAAGAGGATAAAATTCACTACTCTTAATCATTTTTGTTTTATTTGAAGAGAGAAAAAAAAATTGTTCATATGTCATAGAAAATGAGTGATAAAATTCATCATTTTCTTGGTAAACATATGCAAATATCAAAAAAATAAAAAAAAGTTTGTGCGGTGAGAGGATAAAATCCATCACCTCCAATCCAAAACCTCTTCAAAGACCTTATTCCCAAAGCCTAATACCCAATAAAATCGCTTTAGAATTAAATTTAAATTCTAAGTAAGCATAAGTAGTTGTTTAAATTTTTCCTTCAAGTTTCTTTTTAGTTTAAAAGTGTGAATAATTCTAATTTAATTTTGTTGGCTGAATCACTTAATTTTGAATTCTAATAAATTTATATAAGAAATTTTTGGCTAAATATCTTTCTATTTACATTTTAATTTCATAGTTTAGAACTTAATTTTGAAATCCCTAAACTTTATTTTTAACTTTCTTTTGATTTAATAAATTTTTAGTTTAAATTAAAAAATTATAACAATTTCTTATAAGTACTTCTCATAGTTTTGCTCTGGAATAGCAAAAGATTAAGTATGAGGGTATTTGATAAGTAATTATTTATAGTTATTTTAATATAATTTTTATTAAATAAATAATTATATTTTATATTATTTTTATGAATATTATTAATAAATCCTTTATTTTCTAATTTCAGGTATAATTGGGCTCCGAATATCAATTCCAAGTCCATGACCATGATCCGAAAACATTTTGGAGAAAAAGAACATTTTTGGTCATAGATAGCTGAACTTCAAATGGTCATAACTTTCAAACCAGAAAGAGTTACAGGACGTGCAACTGATCAACGGAAAGAGGACAACATCCTTTACAAATCTGGAGAGTTTCTCAAGCACACGTCCCCATGACACAGGCGTGTCTAGTTCAAAAAAACAGTTTTCTCCAAAAATATTCCCGGGACAATTCTAGAACATTTCCCAAGTACACGCCCCTGTCAAGGGCGTGACCTATGGCGTGACCTACCTGAAACTGCCAAATTGATCCTAAATTCTGCCATTTCTAGCCGTTTGCTGACCCGGTCAGTACACGCCCTAGGTCAGGGGCGTGACTAGGGGCATGAACTCTTCAGCAATGCCAGAATTACTTCCCGCCGTTTCCCCTTCACGATGTTTCCTGTAACACACTAGACACGCCCTAGGTCACGGGTGTGACCTAGGGGCATGACCCGCAAAATAACAACTTTTGGAGGTTTTTCTCCAACGTTCCTGAGCTTTTAAGATAACAGTTTTTGAGCCTTACGTGCCCAAGGTCACGGGCGTGCCCAAGGGGGTGACTCCCAAGCAGAAAAATCTATATATTCCAGATGAGTTCAGAAGCTCAAGAGGAAGATTAGGAGCCAATTTTAGGATAATATTGTAGCTTAATTTACTATTTTTATGCATTTCTTTTATGTAATTTCAATTTAATAGTTTAACGTTACTTTTTGCTAATTTCAATTCAAGTACTTTTTTTCTTAATCATGTCTTCCTTTTACTTTTATTATAACCTTTATTTCATGTCAAGTAGCTAATTTCCTTAGCACTTGATCATGATAATCTTTGAATAAAATAAACTCTTTTTGTCAAACTCTTTATTTACCACTATCGATTTATCGTTGAATTATTTTGTATCGAATTCATATTCCGCGAATACGTTTTCGATCCTAGATCTGTATCTTAAATGACCGAGAGGTTGCGGATACGAGTAGATCTCTCAAAGATAGAAGGAGCCGCATCCACTCCTCGAGAGAGGATGACATGGATCTTCTAGATTGGAGTCAAATCCAATAGTGGGGTTCACCGCGTAAAGCGAGCTTAGGGGTTTCGACTGGCCGAGAGGTCTTAATCGATCAACCTAAGGTTAGTCAAAAGCATGAGCTCGAGAGAAGTACTCAATAGGCCCCGAGTCGAATACGACATTTTTTATACTATATTTCGATAGGTACACTTGCCTATTTGAGATTTTAGTTTGGATAATATTTTAAAACTAATGAAAATCCCCATCAATTTTTTGACGCCGTTGCCGGGGACCATTTTTGTTGATATTTAGAAAGCTCAAATTTTATTACTTTTATCATTCTCTTTCTCTAACCCAATTCTCCTTTTAATTTTCTTTTTCATTCACTTCCATTAGGTAACGGTGGTTTTATTTTCTTTTTACAAAACAAATGTTATCACAATTGGCCGCTATAATTTCCGAGCTTACACACAAAGTTAATCTTTTGGAAGTCGCAAAGAAGCGCCAAATTTTGTGTAGTTTCTGTGGTGCCCCTCATCAGAGTGAGAAATGTTATTATTTTTATCATCAAAATTATTCTTATAATTTTGATAATAATTATTAAAATAATTATTCCTACTTTAAGGAGAACCCTTTATCTAATTTTCATGAAAATAATTTTTCCAATTTTAATGAAATTATTTTCTCAAATTTTGATGAAAATGATTTTCATGACAATATTTTTTCAAGCTTCAATGCAAACAAATTTTCTGATTTTAGTAATTTTCCTTCTTCCTCGGATATTGATTTCCGGCATGATCACCCAGAAAGATCCCCGAGTAATGAGGATATTTATTTAGATCTGACTTTTTGTTCTTCTTTTTCCGCACCGCAAGTTTTCTCTCTTAATTTTTGGGAATCTTCTCAATTTCAATTTGATTCTTCACCCCAAAATTTGGATACGAATTTTCTTACTTTTAGTGATTTTTCTCCTTCTTCGGATAATGTCGTTAATGAGAAACATGACTCTTCATGTACCCTAACAGTTGTTTATACCGAAGAAGAAGCAAAACTTTTATTTCAAGAGTTTGTTAGGTGTATGGATGCGCTGGGAGGAGTAGAAGAAGAACATATTTCTCCTCCTACTACTCCTAATTGTTTTCATATTAATGAATCACCATGCACAATTTATGACTTTTTAGGAGCAAAAATTTATGAATATGATACGTCCGATGATTTTATTTTAAATAAAATTTCGGATGAAAAATTATTTTTAGAAAATAAACAACTGGAGCCTAATCTTATACCTTCGCAAGAAGATCCTCCTTGCGAAGATTTTTCTGAATCGCTTACTTTTGATTTTCCTTATACTAACGATTTTCATGTAGAAGAGGAGCCGTTGCAATTAAACATCATCCACGATCCATTTGCCGCTCCTCTATAAAAATTCAAATCACCTCTTGTATGGATAGGTGATTTGAATATACATTTTCGAGTCAATTGCTACAATAAGGAAAATCAAGTAGAAAGCGGAAGAGTCGTCGGGCGAGCAACTTTGGCATCATTACCAAAGCACGAATTAAGGGAGTTGCCCGTTCACTTTAATTTTTATTTTCCTTTTTCCTAACCTGAACCGTCTAGCTTAAAGACGGGAAAAAGAAAAGCGCTCTTGTGAGACACCCCTTGCTTATCCATGCATTTTATTATAATTTTTTTAAATAAATAAATATATATATATAAATTATTATTTTTTAAAAAATATATATATATAAATTATTATTATTGTTTTTTTTCTTTCCCCCCTTACTTGGCATATAAACATTGGGGACAATGTTTATTTTTCAGTATGGGAGTAGAATGTCCTTTTTTATAAAAAATAAAAAAATAAAAAAATTGAAATAAAAGTAATAAACCCCTACTTAATTTTTTGTGATTTTTATAAATTTATTTTTGAGTTTATTTATAAGAATTTTTATAATTTTTGATTTTATAATTTTTTATTTCATCATAGTTAGTGAAATTTACTTTTTAGGTGATTTGATTTTAAGAAATAAACTTATGAAATTAATTTATTTAGAGTACCT
Source organism: Platanthera zijinensis (assembly GCA_039513925.1). Taxonomy (NCBI): domain Eukaryota; kingdom Viridiplantae; phylum Streptophyta; class Magnoliopsida; order Asparagales; family Orchidaceae; genus Platanthera; species Platanthera zijinensis. Next base: position 154,146,251 of record CM077087.1, read on the forward strand.
TATTTACTTCTTTTTCTCTTAATTGTAATTAGTTTCAATTTAACAGTGCTTAGTTTAACAATCTTTTGATTTTAATTATAATCACTTATTTTTAAAGATTCTTAGGAAATTTTAATTCACTATAGTTGCTCTCTAATTATTTTAATTTAATCTAAATATTGTTTAGCCTTCCCTTATTTTAAACTTTCTTTTTAAAATATATGTCATGGGGATAAAAGGATAAAATTCATTATCCCTTGGTATATATGCATTTCTCTTTTTATTATTAGATCAAATGTCATGGGAATAAAGCATTTCTTGGTACACATATGTAACCCCAAAAAAGTAAAAGAACGAGTAAGAGGATAAAATTCATTACTCCTAATTATTTTTGTTTTATTTTAAGAGAAAAAAAAATATTTGTTCATATATCATAGAAAATGAGAGGATAAAATTCATCATTTTCTTGGTAAACATATGCAAATATCAAAAAAAAAAGTGTGTGCAGTGAGAGGATAAAATCCATCACCTCCAATCCAAAACCTCTTCAAAGACATTGTTCCCAAAGCCTAATACCCAATATAATTGCTTTATAATTAAATTAAAATTCTAAGAGAGCATAAGTAGTAGTTTAAAATTTTTCTTCAAGTTTCTTTTTAGTTAAAAAGTGTGAATAATTCTAATTTAATTTTGTTGGCTAAATCACTTAATTTTGAATTCTAATTAATTTATATGAGAATTTTTTTGCTAAATATCTTTCTCTTTACATTTTAATTTCATAGTTTAGAACTTTATTTTGAAATCCCTAAACTTTATTTTTAACTTTCTTTTGATTTAATAAATTTTTAGTTTAAATTAAAAAATTATAACAATTTATTATAAGTACTTCTCATAGTTTTGCTCTGAAATAGAAAAAGATTAAGTATGGGAGTATTTGATAAGTCATTATTTATAACTATTTTAAGATAATTTTTATCTAATAAATAATTTTATTTTATATTGTTTTTATGAATATTATTAAGAAATCCTTTATTTTCTAATTTAAGGTATAATTGGTCTCTGAATATAAATTTCAAGTCCATGATCTGAAGACATTTTGGAGAAAATGAACATTTTTGGTCACGGATAGCTGAACTTCAAATGGTCATAACGTTCAAATGAGAAAGAGTTACGGGATTTGCAACCAGTCAACGGAAAGAGGACGACATCCTCTACAAATCTGGAGAGTTTCTTAAGTACACGCCCCCATGACACGAGTGTATCTAGGGCATGAACACGGGCGTGTCTAGTTCAAAAAAATAGTTTTCTCAAGAAATATTCCCGGGATAATTTTGGAACATTTCCCAAGTACACGCCCCTGTCAAGGGCGTGACCTAGGGCGTGAACTACCCGAAACTGCCAAATTAATCCCAAATTGTACCGTTTCCAGCCGTTTGCTGACCCGATCAGTACACGCCCTAGGTCACGGGCATGAATAGGGGCATGACCTCTTCAGCAACGCTGGAATTACTTCCCGCCATTTCCCCTTCGCGCCATTTCCTATAACACACTAGACACGCCCTAGGTCACATGCGTGACCCGCAAAACGACGACTTTTGGCGATTTTTCTCCAACGTTCCTGGGCTTTTAAGATAGCGGTTTCCGAGCTTTACATGCCCTAGGTCACGAGCGTGCCCAAGGGCGTGACTCCCAAGCAGAAAAATCTATATATTCCAGATGAGTTCAGAAGCTCAAGAGGAAGATTAGGAGCTAATTTTAGGAGTATGTTGTGGCTTAATTTACTGTTTTTATGCATTTCTTTTATGTAATTTCAATTTCATAATTTAACTTTACTTTTTGCTAATTTCAATTCAAGTACTTTTCTTCTTAATCATGTCTTCATTTTACTTTTATTATAACCTTAATTTCATTTCAAGTAGCTAATTTCCTTAGCACTTGATCATGATAATCTTTGATTAAAATAAACTCTTTTTGTCAAACTCTTTATTTATCGCTTTTGATTTTTCTTTGAATTATTTTGTATCGAATTCATATTTCGCGAATATGTTTTCGATCCTAGATTCGTATCTTAAATGACCGAGAGGTTGCGGATATGAGTAGATTGCCCAAAGATAGAAGGAGCCGCATGGACTCCTCGAGAGAGGATGACATGGATCTTCTGGATTGGAGTGAAATCCAATAGTGGGGTTCACCGCGTAAAGCAAGCTTCGGGGTTTCGATTGGCTGAGAGGTCTTAATCGATCAACCTAAGTTTAGTCAAAAGCATGAGCTCGAGAGAGATGCTTTTGTACCTTGGGAACCTCCATGGTTGAAGTAGGTAATTACAAGTTTTCAAGTTTATTTGAATTCAAAGTGAGTCTAGATAAGTGCTAGTTATTAGTTTATTTTCTTCCTTCTTTAGTTTAATTTACCCCATTCTTTTATTTCGATAAAATAATATTAATTTGCGTGAGTAGAAGTACTCAACAGGTCCCGAGTTGAATACGACATTTCCTATACTATATTTCGATAGGTACACTTGCCTATTTGAGATTTTAGTTTTGATAATATTTTAAAACTAATGAAAATCCCAATCAAGTTTTTGGCGCCGTTGCCGGGGACCATTTTTGTTGATATTTAGAAAGCGCAAATTTTATTACTTTTATCATTCTCTTTCTCTAACCCAATTCTCCTATTAATTTTCTTTTTCATTCACTTCCATTAGGTAACGATTGTTTTATTTCTTTTTACAAAACAAATATTATCACAATTGGTCGCTATAAATTCCGAGCTTACACAGAAAGTTAATATTTTGGAAGTCGTAAGGAAGCGCCAAGTTTTGTGTAGTTTTTGTGATGCCCCTCATCGGAGTGAGGAATGTTATTATTTTTATCATCAAAATTATTCTTATAATTTTGATAATAATTATAAAAATAATTATTCCTACTTTAAGGAGAACCATTTATTTAATTTTCATTAAAATAACTTTTCCAATAATTTTTCAATTTTAATGAAATTAATTTCTCAAATTTTGATGAAAATGATTTTCATGACAATACTTTTTCAAGCTTCAATGCGAATAATTTCTCTGATTTTAGTAATTTTCCTTCTTCCTCGGATGTTGATTTCTGGCATGATCACCCAGAAAGTTCCCCGAGTAATGAGGATATTTATTTAAATCCGACTTTTTGTTCTTCTTTTTCCGCACAGCATGCTTTCTCTCTTAATTTTTGGGAATCTTCTCAATTTCAATTTGATTCTTCACCCCAAAATTTGGATGGGAATTTTCATACTTTTAGTAATTTTTCTCCTTCTTCGGATATTATCGTTAATGAGAAACATGACTCTTCATGTACCCTAGTAGTTGTTTATACCGAAGAAGAAAAAAAACTTTTATTTCAAGAGTTTGTTAGGTGTATGGATGTGCTGGGAGGAGTAGAAGAACATGTTTCTCCTCCTACTACTACCAATTTTTCTCCTATTAATGAATCACCATGCACAATTTATGACTTTTTAGGAGCAAAAATTTATGAATATGATAGGTCCGATTGATTTTATTTTAGATATAATTTTGGATGAAAAATTATTTTTAGAAAATAAACAACCGGAGCGTAATCTTATACCTTCGCAAGAGCATCCTCCTTGCGAAGATTTTTCTGAAACGCTTACTTTTGATTTTCCTTATACTAACGATTTTCATGTAGAAGAGGAGCCGTTGCAATTAAATGTCATCCACGATCGATTTGCCGCTCCTCTATAAAAATTCAAATCACCTCAAGTATGGATAGGTGATTTGAATTTACATTTTCGAGTCAACTGCTACAACAAGGAAAATTAAGTAGAAAGCAGAGGTGCTGTCGGGCGAGCAACTTTGGCATCATTACCAAAGCGTGAATTAAGGCAGTTGCTCGTTCAATTTAATTTTTATTTTCCTTTATCTAACCCGAACCATCTAGCTTAAAGACGGGAAAAAGAAAGGCACTCTTGGAAGACACCCCTTGCTTATCCATGCATTTTATTATTATTTTTTTAAAATATATATATATATATAAATTATTACTATTATTTTTTTTCTTTCCCCCCTTACTTGGCATATAAACATTGGGGACGATGTTTATTTTTGAGTATGGGGGTAGAATGTCCTTTTTTATAAAAAATTAAAAAAAATTTAAATTAAAAGTAATAAACCCCTACTTAATTTTTTTTATGATTTTTAGAAATTTATTTTTAAGTTTATTTATAAGAATTTTTATAATTTTTTATTTTCTAATCTTTTATTTCATCATAGTTAGTTAAATTTAATTTTTAGGTGATTTGATTTTAAAAAATAAACTTATGAATTAAATTTGTTTAGATTACCTTATTTACTTCGTTTTCTCTTAATTGTAATTAGTTTTAATTTAATAATGCTTAGTTTAACAATATTGAGATTTTAATTATAATCGTATATTCTTAAAATTCTTAGGAAATTTTAATTCACTATAGTTGCTCTCTAATTATTTTAATTTAATCTAAATATTGTTTAGCGTTCCCTCGTTTTAAACTTTCTTGTTAAAACATATGTCATGGGGATAAGAGGATAAAATTTATTATCCCTTGGTACATATATGCATTTCTCTTTTTATTGTTAGATCATATGTCATGGGAATCAAGCATTCCTTAGTACACATATACAACCCCAAAAAAGTAAAAGGAGTAAAATGATAAAATTCATTACTCCTAATCAATTTTGTTTTATTTGAAAAGAGTAAAAAATATTTGTTCATATGTCATAGAAAATTAGAGGATAAAATTCATCATTTTCTTCGTAAACATATGTAAATATCAAAAAAATAAAAAAAAGTGTGTGCGGGGAAAGAATAAAATCCATCACCTACAATCCGAAACCTCTTCAAAGACCTTGTTCCCAAAGCCTAATACCCAATATAGTTGCTTTAGAATTAAATTAAAATTCTAAGAGAGCATAAGTAGTAGTTTAAATTTTTCCTTCAAGTTTCTTTTTAGTTAAAAAGTGTGAATAATTCTAATTTAATTTTGTTGGCTAAATCACTTAATTTTGAATTCTAATTAATTTATATGAGAAATTTTTGGCTAAATATTTTTCTCTTTACATTTTTATTTCATAGTTTAGAACTTAATTTTGAAATCCCTAAACTTTATTTTAACTTTCTTTTGATTTAATAAATTTTTAGTTTAAATTAAAAAATTATAACAATTTCTTATAAGTACTTCTCATAGTTTTTCTCTGGAATAACAAAAGATTAAGTATGGGGGTATTTGATATGTCATTATTTATAGTTATTTTAATATAATTTTTATCTAATAAATAATTATATATATATTTTTTTATGAATATTATTAATAAATCCTTTATTTTCTAATTTAGGGTATAATTGGGCTCCGAATATCAATTTCAAGTCCATGACCATGATCTGAAAACATTTTTGAGAAAATGAACATTTTTGGTTACGAATAGCTTAACTTCAAATGGTCATAACTTTTAAACCAGAAAGAATTACGGGACGGACAACAAGTAAACGGAAAGAGGACGACATCCTCTACAAATCTAGAGAGTTTCTCAAGTACACGCCCCCATGACTTTGGCGTGTCTAAGGTGTGAACACGGGCGTGTCTAGTTAAAAAAATAGTTTTCTCCAGAAATATTCCGGGACAATTCTGGAACATTTCCAAAATACACGCCCCTGTCAAGGGCGTGACCTAGGGCATGACCTACCCAAAACTGCCGAATTGATCCCAAATTGTACCATTTCCAGCTGTTTGCTGACCCGTTCAGTACACGCCCTAGGTCACGGGCGTGACTAGGGGCGTGACCTCTTCAGCAACGCCAGAATTACTTCTCACCGTTTCCCCTTCGCGTCGTTTCTTTTAACACACTAGACATGCCTTAGGTCACGTGCATGACCTAGGGGGTGACCCGCAAAATGATGAATTTTGGCGGTTTTTCTCCAACGTTCCCGGGCTTTTAAGATAGCGGTTTCTGAGCCTTACGCGCCCTAGGTCACGGGCGTGCCCAAGGGCGTGACTCCCAAGCAAAAAAATCTATAAATTCCAGATGTGTTCAAAAGCTCAAGAGGAAGATTTGGAACCAATTTTAGGAGTACGTTGTAGCTTAATTTATTGTTTTTATCCATTTCTTTCATGTAATTTCAATTTCATAGTTTAACTTTACTTTTTGCTAATTTCAATTCAAGTACTTTTCTTCTCAATCATGTCTTACTTTTACTTTTATTGTAACCTTTATTTCATGTCAAGTAGATAATTTCCTTAGCACTTAATCATGATAATCTTTGAATAAAATCAACTCTTTTTATCAAACTCTTTATTTATCGCTATCGACTTATCTTTTAATTATTTTGTATCGAATTCATATTTTGCGAATACATTTTCAATCCTCGATCCGTATCTTAAATCACCGAGAGGTTGCGGATATGAGTAGATCACTCAAAGATAGAAGGAGCCGCATGCACTCCTCGAGAGAGGATGACATGGATCTTTTGGATTGGAGTCAAATCCAATAGTGGGGTTCACCGCATAAAACAAGCTTAGGGGTTTCGAATGGCCGAGAGGTCTTAATCAATCAACCTAAGTTTAGTCAAAAGCATGAGCTCGAGATAGACGCTTTTGTACCTTTGGAACCACCACGGTCGAAGTAGGTATTTAAAAGTTTGTAAGTTTATTTGAATTCAAAGTGAGTCTAGATCAAGTGCTAGTTATTAGTTTATTTTCTTCCTTCTTTAGTTTAATTTATTCCTTCTTTTATTTCGATAAAATAATATTAATTTGCGTGAGTAGAAGTACTCAACAGGCCCCGTGTCGAATACCACATTTCCTATACTATATTTCGATAGGTACACTTGCCTATTTGAGTTTTTAGTTTGGATAATATTTTAAAACTAATGAAAATCCCCATCAAGTTTTTGGCGCAATTGCCGGCAATAATTTTTGTTGATATTTAGAAAGCGCAAATTTTATTACTTTTATCATTCACTTTCTCTAACCCAATTATCCTTTTAATTTTATTTTTCATTCACTTCCATTAGGTAACGGTTGTTTTATTTTCTTTTAACAAAACAAATGTTATCATTATTGGCCGCTACAATTGCCTAGCTTACACATAAAGTCAATCTTTTGGAAGTCGCAAGGAAGCGCTAAGTTTTGTGTAGTTTTTGTGGTGCCCCTCATCAGAGTGAGGAATGTTATTATTTTTATCATCAAAATTATTCTTATAATTTTAATGATAATTTTGAAAATAATTATTCCTACTTTAAGGAGAACCCTTTATCTAATTTTCATGAAAATAACTTTTCCAATAATTTTTCCAATTTTAATGAAATTAATTTCTCAAATTTTGATGAAAATGATTTTCATGACAATACTTTTTCAAGCTTAAATGCGAATAATTTTTCTGATTTTAGAAATTTTCCTTCTTCCTTGGATGTTGATTTTCGGCATGATCACCCGGAAAGATCCCCGAGTAATGAGGATATTAATTTAGATCCGACCTTTTGTTCTTCTTTTTCTGCACTGCAAGCTTTCTCTCTTAATTTTGGGGAATCTTCTCAATTTCAATTTGATTCTTCACCCGAAAATTTGGATGGGAATTTTCTTACTTTTAGTGATTTTTCTCCTTCTTCAAATAATGTCGTTAATAAGAAACATGACTCTTTATATACCCCAGTAGTTGTTTATATCGAAGAAGAAGAAAAACTTTTATTTCAAGAGTTTGTTAGGTGTATGGATGTGCTGGGAGGAGTAGAAGAAGAACATGTTTCTCCTCCTACTACTCCCAATTTTTCTCCTATTAATGAATCACCATGCACAATTTATGACTTTTTAGGAGCAAAAATTTATGAATATGATACGTCCGATGATTTAATTTTAAATATAATTTTGGACGAAAAATTATTTTTAGAAAATAAACAACCGGAGCGTAATCTTATACCTTCGCAAGAGCATCCTCCTTGCGAAGATTTTTTTGAAACGCATACTTTTGATATTTCTTATACTAATGATTTTCATGTAGAAGAGGAGCCGTTGTAATTAAACGTCATCCACAATCGATTAACCGCTCCTCTACAAAAATTCAAATCACCTCAAGTATGGATAGGTGATTTGAATTTACATTTTCGAGTCAACTACTACAACAAGGAAAATCAAGTAGAAAGCGGAGGAGACGTCGGGCGATCAACTTTGGCATCATTACTAAAGCGTGAATTAAGGGAGTTTCCTGTTCAATTTAATTTTTATTTTCCTTTTTCCTAACCCGAACCATCTAGCTTAAAGACGGGAAAAAGAAAGGTGCTCTTGGAAGACACCCCTTGCTTATCCATGTATTTTATTATTATTTTTTTAAAATATATATATATATATATAAATTATTACTATTTTTTTTCTTTCCCCCCTTACTTGGCATATAAACATTGGGGACGATGTTTATTTTTGAGTACGGGGGTAGAATGTCCTTTTTTATAAAAATTTAAAATTTAAAAAAATTAAAGTAAAAGTAATAAACCCCTACTTAATTTTTTTGTGATTTTTAGAAATTTATTTTTGAGTTTATTTATAAGAATTTTTATAATTTTTTATTTTCTAATCTTTTATTACATCATAGTTAGTTAAATTTAATTTTTAGGTGATTTGATTTTAAGAAATAAACTTATGAATTAAATTTATTTAGAGTACCTTATTTACTTCATTTTCTCTGAATTGTAATTAGTTTCAATTTAATAATGCTTAGTTTAACAATCTTTAGATTTTAATTATAATGACTTATTCTTAAAGATTCTTAGGAAATTTTAATTCACTATAGTTGCTCTCTAATTATTTTAATTTAATTTAAATATTGTTTAGCATTTCCTTGTTTTAAACTTTCTTATTAGAACATATGTCATGGGAATAAGAGGATAAAATTAATTATCCCTTGGTACACATATGTATTTCTCTTTTTATTGTTAGATCATATGTCATGAGAATAAAGCATTCCTTAGTACACATATACAACCCCAAAAAAGTAAAAGAAGGAGTAAGATGATAAAATTCATTACTCCTAATCATTTTTGTTTTATTTGAAGAGAGTAAAAAATATTTGTTCATATGTCATAGAAAATTAGAGAATAAAATTCAACATTTTCTTTGTAAACATATGCAAATATCAAAAAAAATAAAAAAAGTGTGTGCGGGGAGAGAATAAAATCCATCACCTCCAATCCGAAACCTCTTCAAAGACCTTGTTCCCAAAGCCTAATACCCAATATAATTGCTTTAGAATTAAATTAAAATTCTAAGAGAGCATAAGTAGTAGTTTAAATTTTTGCTTCAAGTTTCTTTTTAGTTAAAAAGTGTGAATAATTCTAATTTAATTTTATTGGCTAAATCACTTAATTTTGAATTCTAATTAATTTATATGAGAAATTTTTGGCTAAATATCTTTCTCTTTACATTTTTATTTCATAGTTTAGAACTTAATTTTGAAATCCCTAAACTTTATTTTTAACTTTCTTTTGATTTAAAAAATTTTTAGTTTAAATTAAAAAATTATAACAATTTCTTATAAGTACTTCTCATAGTTTTGCTCTGGAATAACAAAAGATTACGAATAAGGATATTTGATAAGTCATTATTTATAGTTATTTTAATATAATTTTTATCTAATAAATAATTATATTTTATTTTGTTTTTATGAATATTATTAATAAATCCTTTATTTTCTAATTTCAGGTATAAATGGGCTCCGAATATCAATTTCAAGTCCATGACCATGAACTGAAAACATTTTGGAGAAAATGAAAATTTTTGGTTACGGATAGCTGAACTTCAAATGGTCATAACTTTCAAACCCGAAAGAATTACGGGACGGGCAACAAGTAAACGGAAAGAGGATGATGTCCTCTACAAATCTGGAGAGTTTCTCAAGTACACGCCCCCATGACTTGGGCATGTCTAGGGTGTGAACACGGGCGTGTCTAGTTAAAAAAATAGTTTTCTCCAGAAATATGGGAAAATTCTGGAACATTTCCAAAATACACGCCCCTGTCAAGGGCGTGACCTAGGGCGTGACCTACCCGAAACTGCTGAATTGATCCCAAATTATACCGTTTCCAGCCGTTTGCTGACTCATTCAGTACACGCCCTAGGTCACGGGCATGATTAGGGGCGTGACCTCTTAAGCAACGCCAGAATTACTTCCCGCCATTTCCCCTTCGCGCTATTTCTTATAACACACTAGACACGCCCTAGGTCACGGGCGTGACCTAGGGGGGTGACGCGCAAAACGATGACTTTTGGCTATATTTCTCCAATGTTCCCGGGCTTTTAAGATAGCGGTTTTCGGGCCTTACGCGCCCTAGGTCACGGGCGTGCCTAAGGGCGTGACTCCCAAGCAGAAAAATCTATAAATTCCAGATGTGTTCAAAAGCTCAAGAGGAAGATTAGGAGCCAATTTTAGGAGTATGTTGTAGCTTAATTTACTGTTTTTATCCATTTCTTTTATGTAATTTCAATTTCATAGTTTAACTTTACTTTTTGCTAATTTCAATTCAAGTACTTTTCTTCTTAATCATGTCTTACTTTTACTTTTATTGTAACCTTTATTTCATGTCAAGTAGCTAATTTCCTTAGCACTTGATCATGATAATCTTTGAATAAAATAAACTCTTTTTGTCAAACTCTTTATTTATCGCTATCGACTTATCTTTGAATTATTTTGTATCGAATTCATATTTTGCGAATACGTTTTCAATCCTAGATCCGTATCTTAAATGACCGAGAGGTTGCGGATATGAGTAGATCACTCAAAGATAAAAGGAGCCGCATGCACTCCTCGAGAGAGGATGACATAGATCTTCTGGGTTGGAGTCAAATCCAATAGTGGGGTTCACCGCGTAAAGCAAGCTTAGGGGTTTCGACTGGCCGAGAGGTCTTAATCAATCAACCTAAATTTAGTCAAAAGCATGAGCTCGAGAGAGACGCTTTTATATCTTGGGAACCACTACGGTCGAAGTAGGTATTTAAAAGTTTGCAAGTTTATTTGAATTCAAAGTGAGTCTAGATCATGTGCTAGTTATTAGTTTATTTTCTTCCTTCTTTAATTTAATTTATTCCTTCTTTTATTTTGATAAAATAATATTAATTTGCGTGAGTAGAAGTACTCAACAGGCCCCGTGTCGAATACAACATTTCCTATACTATATTTCGATAGGTACACTTGCCTATTTGAGTTTTTAGTTTGGATAATATTTTAAAACTAATGAAAATCCCCATCAAGTTTTTGGCGCAGTTGCCGGCAATCATTTTTTTTGATATTTAGAAAGCGCAAATTTTATTACTTTTATCATTCACTTTCTCTAACCCAATTCTCCTTTTAATTTTATTTTTCATTCACTTCCATTAGGTAACGGTTGTTTTATTTTCTTTTAACAAAACAAATGTTATCATTATTGGCCGCTACAATTGCCGAGCTTACACACAAAGTTAATCTTTTGGAAGTCTCAAGGAAGCGCCAAGTTTTGTGTAGTTTTTGTGGTGCCCCTCATCGGAGTGAGGAATGTATTATTTTTATCATCAAAATTATTCTTATAATTTTGATAACAATTTTGAAAATAATTATTCCTACTTTAAGGAGAACCATTTATCTAATTTTCATGAAAATAACTTTTCCAATAATTTTTTCAATTTTAATAAAATTAATTTCTCAAATTTTGATGAAAATGATTTTCATGACAATACTTTTTCAAGCTTAAATGCGAATAATTTTTCTGATTTTAGTAATTTTCCTTCTTCCTCGGATGTTGATTTCCGGCATGATCACCCGGAAAGATCCCCGAGTAATGAGGATATTTTTTTAGATCCGACCTTTTGTTCTTCTTTTTCCGCACCGCAAGCTTTCTCTCTTAATTTTGGGGAATCTTCTCAATTTCAATTTGATTCTTCACCCCAAAATTTGGATGGGAATTTTCTTACTTTTAGTGATTTTTCTCCTTCTTCAGATAAAGTCGTTAATGAGAAATATGACTCTTCATGTACCCCAGTAGTTTTTTATATTGAAGAAGAAGAAAAACTTTTATTTCAAGAGTTTGTTAGGTGTATGGATGCGCTGGGAAGAGTAGAACAAGAACATATTTCTCCTCCTACTACTCCCAATTTTTCTCCTATTAATGAATCACCATGCAAAATTTATGACTTTTTAGGAGCAAAAATTTATGAATATGATACTTTCATTGATTTTATTTTAAATATAATTTCGGACGAAAAATTATTTTTAGAAAATAAACAACCAGAGCGTAATCTTATACTTTCGCAAGAGCATCCTCCTTGCGAAGATTTTTCTGAAACGCTTACTTTTGATTTTCCTTATACTAATGATTTTCATGTAGAAGAGGAGCCGTTGCAATTAAATGTCATCCACGTTCGATTTGCCGCTCCTCTACAAAAATTCAAATCACCTCAAGTATGGATAGGTGATTTGAATTTACATTTTCGAGTCAACTGCTACAACATGGAAAATCAAGTAGAAAGCGGAGGAGACATCGGGCGTGCAACTTTGGCATCATTACCAAAGCGTGAATTAAGGGAGTTGCCCGTTCAATTTAATTTTTATTTTCCTTTTTCCTAACCCAAACCGTCTAGCTTAGAACGGGAAAAAGATAGGCGCTCTTGGAAGACACCCCTTGCTTATCCATGCATTTTATTATTATTATTTTTAAAATATATATATATAAATTATTATAATTGTTTTTTTTTCTTTCCCCCCTTACTTGGCATATAAACATTGGGGATGATGTTTATTTTTAAGTACGGGGGTAGAATGTCCTTTTTTATAAAAAATTAAAAATAAAAAAAATTAAAGTAAAAGTAATAAACCCCTACTTAATTTTTTTGTGATTTTTAAAAATTTATTTTTGAGTTTATTTATAAGATTTTTTATAATTTTTGATTTTCTAATCTTTTATTTCATCATAGTTAGTTAAATTTAATTTTTAGGTGATTTGATTTTAAGAAATAAACTTATGAATTAAATTTGTTTAGAGTACCTTATTTACTTCATTTTCTCTTAATTTTAATTAGTTTCAATTTAATAATGCTTAGTTTAACAATCTTTAGATTATAATTATAATCACTTATTCTTAAAGATTCTTAGGAAATTTTAATTCACTATAATTGCTCTCTAATTATTTTAATTTAATCTAAATATTGTTTAGCGTTCCCTTGTTTTAAACTTTTTTGTTAGAATATATGTCATGGGGATAAGAGGATAAAATTCATTATTCCTTGGTACACATATGCATTTCTCTTTTTATTGTTAGATCATGTCATGGGAATCAAACATTTCTTAGTACACATATGCAACCCCAAAAAAATAAAAGGAGTAAGATTATAAAATTCATTACTCCTAATCATTTTTGTTTTATTTGAAAAGAGTAAAAAATATTTGTTCATATGTAATAGAAAATTAGAGGATAAAATTCATCATTTTATTCGTAAACATATGCAAATATCAAAAAAATAAAAAAAGTGTGTGCGGGGAGAGAATAAAATCCATCACCTCTAATCCGAAACCTCTTCAAAGACCTTGTTCCCAAAGCCTAATACCCAATATAATCGCTTTAGAATTAAATTAAAATTCTAAGAGAGCATAAGTAGTAACTTAAATTTTTCCTTCAAGTTTCTTTTTAGTTAAAAGTGTGAATAATTCTAATTTAATTTTGTTGGCTAAATCACTTAATTTTGAATTCTAATTAATTTATATGAGAAATTTTTGGCTAAATATCTTTCTCTTTACATTTTAATTTCATAGTTTAGAACTTAATTTTGAAATCCCTAAACTTTATTTTTAACTTTCTTTTGATTTAATAAATTTTTAGTTTAAATTAAAAATTTATAACAATTTCTTATAAGTACTTCTCATAGTTTTGCATTGGAATAACAAAAGATTAAGTATAAGGATATTTGATAAGGTATTATTTATAGTTATTTTAATATAATTTTTATCTAATAAATAATTATTTTTTATTTTGTTTTTATGAATATTATTAATAAATCCTTTATTTTCTAATTTCAGGTATAATTTGGCTCCGAATATCAATTTCAAGTCCATGACCATGATCTTAAAACATTTTGGAGAAAATGAACATTTTTGGTTACGGATAGCTGAACTTTAAATGGCCATAACTTTCAAACCAGAAAGAATTACGAGACGGGAAACAAGTAAACAGAAAGAGGACGACATCCTCTACAAATCTGGAGAGTTTCTCAAGTACACGCCCCCATGACTTGGGCGTGTCTAGGGTGTGAACACGGACGTGTCTAGTTAAAAAATAGTTTTCTCCAAAAATATTCCCGGGATAATTCTGGAACATTTCCCAAATACACGCCCCTATCAAGGGCGTGACCTAGGGCGTGACCTACCCGAAACTACTTAATTGATCCCAAATTGTACCGTTTGCAGCCATTTGCTGACCCGTTCAGTACACGCCCTAGGTCACGGGCGTGATTAGGGGCGTGACCTCTTCAGCAATGCCAGAATTACTTCCCGCCGTTTCCCCTTCGCGCCGTTTCTTGTAACACACTAGACACGCCCTAGGTCACGGGCATGACCTAGGGGGGTGACCCGCAAAACGATGACTTTTAGCGGTTTTTCTTTAACGTTCCTGGGCTTTTAAGATAGCGGTTTCCGAGCCTTACACTCCCTAGGTCACGGGCGTTCCTAAGGGCGTGACTCCCAAGCAGAAAAATCTATAAATTCCAGATGTGTTCAGAAGCTCAAGAGGAAGATCAGGAGCCAATTTTAGGAGTATGTTTTAACTTAATTTACTGTTTTTATTTATTTCTTTTATGTAATTTCAATTTCATAATTTAACTTTACTTTTTGCTAATTTCAATTCAAGTACTTTTCTTCTTAATCATGTCTTACTTTTACTTTTATTGTAACCTTTATTTCATGTCAAGTAGCTAATTTCCTTAGCACTTGATCATGATAATCTTTGAATAAAATAAACTCTTTTTTGTCAAACTCTTTATTTATCGCTATCGACTTATCTTTGAATTATTTTGTATCGAATTCATATTTTGCGAATACATTTTCAATCCTAGATCCGTATCTTAAATGACCGAGAGGTTACGGATACGAGTTGATCACTCAAAAATAAAAGGAGTCGCAAGCACTCCTCGTGAGAGGATGACTGGATCTTCCGGATTGGAGTCAAATCTAATAGTGGGGTTCACCGCGTAAAGCAAGCTTAGGGGTTTCGACTGGCCGAGAGGTCTTAATCAATTAACCTAAGTTTGTATAAAAGCATGAGCTAGAGAGAGATGCTTTTGTATCTTGGGAACCACCACGGTCGAAGTGGGTATTTTAAAGTTTGCAAGTTTATTTGAATTTAAAGTGAGTCTAAATCAAGTGCTAGTTATTAGTTTATTTTCTTCCTTCTTTAGTTTAATTTATTCCTTCTTTTATTTCGATAAAATAATATTAATTTGCGTGAGTAGAAGTACTCAACAGGCCCCGTGTCGAATACCACATTTCCTATACTATATTTCAATAGGTACACTTGCCTATTTGAGTTTTTAGTTTGGATAATATTTTATAACTAATGAAAATCCACATCAAGTTTTTGGCGCAGTTGCCGGCATTCATTTTGTTCATATTTAGAAAGCGCAAATTTTATTACTTTTATCATTCACTTTCCCTAACCCAATTCTCCGTTTAATTTTCTTTTTCATTCACTTCCATTAGGTAATGGTTGTTTTATTTTCTTTTAACAAAACAAATTTTATCATTATTTGCCGCTACAATTGCCGAGCTTACACACAAAGTTAATCTTTTGGAAGTCGCAAGGAAGCGCCAAGTTTTGTGTAGTTTTTGTGGTGCCCCTCATCGGAGTGAAGAATGTTATTATTTTTATCATCAAAATTATTCTTATAATTTTGATAATAATTTTGAAAATAATTATTCCTACTTTAAGGAGAACCCTTTATCTAATTTTCATGAAAATTACTTTTCCAATAATTTTTCCAATTTTAATGAAATTAATTTCTCAAATTTTGATTAAAATGATTTTCATGACAATACTTTTTCAAGCTTAAATGCAAATAATTTTTTCTGATTTTAGTAATTTTCCTTCTTCCTCGGATGTTGATTTCCGGCATGATCACCCGGAAAGATCCACGAGTAATGAGGATATTTATTAAATCAGACCTTTTGTTCTTCTTTTTCTGCACCACAAGCTTTCTCTCTTAATTTTGTGGAATCTTCTCAATTTCAATTTGATTCTTCACCCAAAAATTTGGATGTGAATTTTCTTACTTTTAGTGATTTTTCTCCTTCTTCAGATAATGTCGGTAATGAGAAACATGACTCTTCGTGTACCCCAGTAGTTGTTTATACCAAAGAAGAAGAAGAAAAACTTTTATTTCAAGAGTTTGTTAGGTGTATGGATGCGCTGAGAGGAGTAGAAGAAGAACATGTTTCTCCTCCTACTACTCCCAATTTTTCTCCTATTAATGAATCACCATGCACAATTTATGACTTTTTAGGAGCAAAAAATTATGAATATGATACTTTCATTGATTTTATTTTAAATATATTTTCGGACGAAAAATTAATTTTAGAAAATATACAACCGTAGGGTAATCTTTTACCTTCGCAAGAGCATCCTCCTTGCGAAGATTTTTCTGAAACGCTTACTTTTGATTTTCCTTATACTAACGATTTTCATGTAGAAGAGGAGCCGTTGTAATTAAACGTCATCCACAATCGATTTGCCGCTCCTCTACAAAAATTCAAATCACCTTAAGTATGGATAAGTGATTTGAATTTACATTTTCGAGTCAACTGCTACAACAAGGAAAATCAAGTAGAAAGCGGAGGAGACGTCGGGCGAGCAACTTTGGCATCATTAACAAAGCGTGAATTAAGGGAGTTGCCCGTTCAATTTAATTTTTATTTTCCTTTTCCCTAACCTGAACCGTCTAGCTTAAAGACGGGAAAAAGAAAGGCGCTCTTGTAAGACACCCCTTGCTTATCCATGCATTTTATTATTATTTTTTTTAAAAAAATATATATATATAAATTATTATTATTATTATTCTTTTCCCCCTTACTTGACATATAAACATTGGGGACAATGTTTATTTTTAAGTATTGGGGTAGAATGTCCCTTTTTATAAAAAGTAAAAAAATAAAAAAATTAAAATAAAAGTAATAAACCTCTACTTAATTTTTTGTGATTTTTAGAAATTTATTTTTGAGTTTATTTATAAGAATTGTTATAATTTTTGATTTTCAGATCTTTTATTTCATCATAGTTAGTTAAATTTAATTTTTAGGTGATTTGATTTTAAGAAATAAACTTATGAATTAAATTTGTTTAGAGTACCTTATTTACTTGTTTTTCTCTTAATTGTAATTAGTTTCAATTTAATAGGGCTTAGTTTAACAATCTTAAGATTTTAATTATAATTACTTATTCTTAAAGATTCTTAGGAAATTTTAATTCACTATAGTTGCTCTCTAATTATTTTAATTTAATCTAAATATTGTTTAACATTCCCTTGTTTTAAACTTTCTTGTTAGAACATATGTCATGGGGATAAGAAGATAAAATTAATTATCCCTTGGTACACATATGCATTTCTCTTTTTATTATTAGATCATATGTCATGAGAATCAAGCATTCCTTGGTACACATATGCAACTCGAAAAAAGTAAAAGAAGGAGTAAGAGGATAAAATTCATTACTCCTAATCATTTTTGTTTTATTTGAAGAGAGAAAAAAAAATATTTGTTCATATGTCATAGTAAATGAGAGGATAAAATTCATCATTTTCTTGGTAAACATATGCAAATATCAAAAAATAATAAAATTGTGTGCGATGAGAGGATAAAATCCATCACCTCCAATCCAAAACCTCTTCAAAGACCTTGTTCCCAAAGCCTAATACCCAATATAATCGCTTTAGAATTAAATTAAAATTCTAAGAGAGCATAAGTAGTAGTTTTAATTTTTTCCTTCAAGTTTCTTTTAGTTAAAAATTGTGAATAATTCTAATTTAATTTTGTTGGTTAAATCACTTAACTTTGAATTCTAATTAATTTATATGAGAAATTTTTGGCTAAATATCTTTCTTTATAAATTTTAATTTCATAGTTTAGAACTTAATTTTGAAATCCCTAAACTTTATTTTTAACTTTCTTTTGATTTAATAAATTTTTAGTTTAAATTAAAAAAGTATAACAATTTCTTATAAGTACTTCATATAGTTTTGCTCTGGAATAACAAAAGATTAAGTATGAGGGTATTTGATAAGTCATTATTTATAGTTATTTTAATATAATTTTTATCTAATAAATAATTATCTTTTATTTTGTTTTTATGAATATTATTAATAAATCCTTTATTTTCTAATTTCAGGTATAATTGGGCTCCGAATATCAATTTCAAGTCCATGACCATGATCTGAAACCATTTTTGAGAAAATGAACATTTTTGGTCACGGATAGCTGAACTTCAAATGGTCATTACTTTCAAACCAGAAAGAGTTAAGGGACATGCAACCAGTCAACGGAAAGAGGACGATGTCCTCTACAAATATGGAGAGTTTTTCAAGTACACACCTCCATGACATGGGCGTGTCTAAGTCGAGAACACGGGCGTGTCTAGTTCCAAAAAAAAAGTTTTCTCCAGAAATATTCCCGGGAAAATTCTGCAACATTTCCCAAGTACACGCCCCCTATCAAGGGCGTGATCTACCCGAAACTGCTGAAATGATCCCAAATTGTATCGTTTCCAGTCATTTGTTGACTCGGTAAGTACACGCCCTAGGTCTCGGGCATGACTAGGTGCGTGACCTCTTCAGTAATGCCAGAATTACTTCCCGCCATTTCCCCTTCGCGCCGTTTCCTGTAACACACTAGACACGCCCTAGGTCACGGGCGTGACCTAGGGGCATGACCCACAAAATGACGACTTTTGGCATTTTTTCTACAACGTTGCCGGGCTTTTAAGATAGCGGTTTCCAAGCCTTACGCGCCCTAGGTCACGGGCGTGCCCAAGGGCGTGACTCCCAAGCAAAAAAATATATAAATTCCAGGTGAGTTCAGAAGCTCAAGAGTAAGATTAGGATCCAATTTAGGAGTATGTCGTAGCTTAATTTACTATTTTTATGCATTTATTTTATATAATTTCAATTTCATAGTTTAACTTTACTTTTTGCTAATTTGAATTCAAGTACTTTTCTTCTTAATCATATATTCTTTTTACTTTTATTGTAACCTTTATTTCATGTCAAGTAGCTAATTTTCTTAGCACTTGATCATGATAATCTTTGAATAAAATAAACTCTTTTTGTCAAACTCTTTATTTATCGCTATCGATTTATCTTTGAATTATTTTGTATTGAATTCATTTTTTGCGAATACGTTTTCGATCCTAGATCCATATCTTAAATGACCGAGAGGTTGCGGATACGAGTAGATCGCTCAAATATAGAAGGAGCCACATGCACTCCTCGAGAGAGGATGACATGAATCTTCCGGATTGGAGTCAAATCCAATAGTGAGGTTCACCGTGTAATGCAAGCTTAGGGGTTTTGACTGGCCGAGAGATCTTAATCGATCAACCTAAGTTTAGTCAAAAGCATGAGCTTGAGAGAGATGCTTTTGTACCATAGGAACCTCCACGGTCGAAGTAGGTAATTAAAAGTTTGCAAGTTTATTTTAATTCAAAGTGAGTCTAGATCAAGTGCTAGTTGTTAGTTTATTTTCTTCCTTCTTTAGTTTAATTTACCCCTTCTTTTATTTCGATAAAATAATATTAATTTGCATGAGTAGAAGTACTCAACAGGCCCCGAGTCGAATACGAAATTTCCTATACTATATTTCGATAGGTATACTTGCCTATTTGAGATTTTAGTTTGGATAATATTTTAAAACTAATGAATATCCCAATCACTTGTCGTATCACTAGAACCTGCACAAAACAACTCACGAGGTCACAAAAAGAAAATGAGTATAAAACAAAAGAGGAATAACGTCGCGGCAAAGACATCGAACCAAATACAACAGAATTAGCGCGAGATACAAACTCACCTTATTACAAATAAAATAAAGTTCTTTATAAATGTTGTCAAGGGGCGAGTACAAATGAATGAAATAAAATTTTCTAAGTCCTAGGAGGCATTTAATCGTGAAGAGGTGGATGTCGCCTGTTGAAACTAGAAATAAGTCTCTGTGGAGTTCGGGGTCCCAAAAAGGGTGTGACCTTACCTTAATTCCCTCGAGCTAGCACGTTAGACAAAAGATTCAGGAACTTAGGAATAGAACCGTGGTATCAGTTAGGAGATCCCACCACACACCCGAGAGATCGAAGAGATCTTCCTCTCTCAAGCCAACGCTGAGCTTGGGCACCTTGGAGAACGCTCTTGGCTCGTTGGGAAGAGCTTGAGAAAGATGGAAACTAGAGGATCTGTCAATCTGTCCCTCCAAAGGTGCCCCCTCAATTCTATTTATAAATTTCCAACCTTGGTCTACCAACAACATAATTCCACTGTTAAGAATTACTATACGCGGCCAATTTGGTCTGCCAATAGCATAGCTTCGCTGTTCTGGAAGGGTACTTGCAATCCTTTAAGGGCATCCAAGTAATTCTGCCTCTGGACCCTTCTAGGCAAATGGTCCATGAAGGCACCACTCGCTTAAATGGGGTGAGTGCTGGGATAACCAGGTACTCCCCTCCACAACTCTTCTAAAGGAGGATGCGAGAGCCTTCCCACCTGCCAATCGGTTATATTGGTGAGAGCCATTCCACCTGCTATGTATGGGAGCCCTTTGATGCTTTTGGGCGAGTGCGGCTCTGCATGCCCCGCTCCCCTACTTGGACACTCTTGGGCCTGAATGTCCTACAAAGCCCTGAACTTTCTGGGGGCCCACTCAGTAAATATGGGATTGTACACAATCCCCGCTCTTTGCGAGCTTGTTCTACTATCGGAAAGAGAAGTCCAACCATCAGTATTCGATGAGTGTTTGCTGACTTGGAAGAGAATCCTTTGTGGGTCCCTCCACAGCTTTATAAATATCTCAGGACCCAGCCCTAAAAATAGTATACTTGCACGGCCTCAGTTCACCTTCTGAGTTCTCACTGCTTTGACAATATATGCTAGAATGGTCACAAAGCCGCTCTTGCAAGAGCTTCTAGACCATCTCACTATTATGCAAGAAAAGGACAGCTCCAAAACCTCCAAATATTCCCCATGGCTTTCTTCCAAGAGGCCTGCGAATTCGCCCTACCGGCCAAAAAGGGCTAAGATGATTCGGTGGAACCTTATGGTGAATGAGTCTACCTCTTCGACCCCTACCCCTAATCGCGAGAATCTCACCATCTTAGGGAAGGCATTTTACTTACCCCCATCCTGGTGAAAATCCAAAAAATGGGCATGTTGAACTGAGTCGCAGGTCTATACGCAGGAGCGGCTGCCAGAGAGCGGCGCTGGCGTCCCCCTGGCAAGTGTCTAGGCACTCCGTCTCCCCAATGGGAACGAACAACCAGTCCTAGAGACTGCTTCCCCAGTTGCCCTGGCCGAAACCATGACCACCCCAGGTAGCCAACTCATCACTTCCTCGTATTTCTTAACTCATATCCTTCCACTTACACTATTTATCACAGCTCCTCTCTTCGGGGTTACGGACCTGGTCAGTTCAGCTCCCAAGACTCCAACCACTGAGAACCCGAATGAACCAATGCCAGGTTCTCGGCCCTCAATCAGGAAAGCACCTGATACCTCCTAATCGGCTGAGATCCACCCCCCGGGGCAAATACCGATCCGTCCTGGATGGGGAAAATCGGGCTACTCTCTCTTTGTGAAACCCTTCGAGAGGAAAACTTGTCATTCCCACCAGGCACCACGCGAAAGCGCCATCTTTACGCTAGGTAAATGACTTAACCCTACCCTTCTTACTCGACCATGATCTTAAAAATTGCTAAAAATTCCTGCCAGGTTATCGGGACACCTCGGTGACGGGCCCTGATGCCAATGAGGAGTTCTCGCCCCCACTATCTCCCAGCTAGCTTGCAAGCTTCCTCGGTGATCCCGGAGATGTTGAGACACTCAAAGAGTGAATGGTGGAGGTCTTGGCAAAGCTGATCTGGATACAGCGGGAAGAATCCCATCAGGCAAAAGTGCACTAGACGACAACTGAATGCTGGCTGGACGTCTTCGAGTGAGATTACTCGCATCTAATCAGGGAGATTGAGCGGCAGGGGGGCGATTACAAGGAGACCTATCCCAGAAGACACTTTGCTCTAGCCCAGGATCAGATGCTCTTGGTCAACCAGGAGCTAACGGCTGTGAGTGCCTAATACTACCCAGGAGTGCCTCCGAGGTCGGGGAGGCGAGGCCGGGGCAGTTGGAAAAGGGTCCAGTACTGAGCTCGTCGGATCCTGCCTTTTCTTATCCTAGCTTCCAGCTCGTTTTTTTACAAAACGTACCCTTTTTATTTTGCCAAACATTAAGCTAATATTTAAATTTTCCCACGCTTTGCGTGCGACCTTCTGTATTTTTAGCGATGTTTTTGCCTTATGCCATGCTCACTTCTTCTGCCGAATGCCATACTTGCTGAGATCTTTTTCTTTAATCATTGCGCTATGATTTATGCTTACTTAGGGTCCTTCCTGGAGGATTTCTCCACTTACATGTAAGAGACGTGGCGTCGGGGTTGGGCGAATTATGATGCGTCAGAATATTAAAAAATGCTATCCGCACCCCCATCGCATGAAAACCTCATGATTGCCTAATTTTTCTATAAATTGGCCAGCCCACAAACCACATTTACTATCATTCTAATTTCGGGTCTTCGTCGTCTCCTTACGCACTCACGACTTTCGAAGCCCCTCATCCTTGCAAACCCAGCTTCTCTCACACAGTCACAAGATGCCAGGAGAGATAGATGGATGGACTCGATGCTCGCAAGGCTTCCTCGACCACGATTCCCCCCCCCCCCCGTGCAGGTTGACCAAGGAGGAATATATTTTCACGGTTGACAACTATGTGCCGCTCGGCTTTGTCGCGCGGCATCCTGGCGGCTCCGATAAAATAAATTACTTACAGGAAGGGGAGCTCGACATTCCCCTAGAACATTTTGAGGTGGGATTCCGCCTCCCCCTCTAGCCGGAGGTGCGTCAGACCCTCCGGTATTTTGGGCTAGTTCCCTCCCAACTCAACCCAAACTCTATCTCTCTTTTGGTAGCATTCGCCTGCTATATGCATGCGGAGAGGATTGAATTCAATCTTTTGGTCTTCAGAAAGCTGTTCAACTTCAGAGCCAAGTGCAGGATTGTTTTCTTCTCGGGTTAGACGATCAAGATGAGCGGTATCGCCAACAAGAACCATCACTGGCCCCAGAAGTTCATCTTCATCTCTGGGAACTTTGGCAACGCTCCCCTCTCGCAAGTCCAATATGACGAGGACACTTATAAGCCTCCCGCACTTGGGGGGCACGAGACCACCCTTCTCACCTTCTTTAGAACCAAGAACTTCGACGTCAAGTTCTTATGGTGGGACCTCGACTCCCTTCTGCCCATCCTCACCAGAGAAAGTACCATCCCACACCTCCCTTTAGACTACTGCCTTAGATTTGGTGAAACTTACCTTCATGATCCGTAAAGGTGAGCGAGAAGTGCGTCTTCACCAGCCCTATGAGGAGACCGGGTCTCTCGCCCCTAGCCTATCTCTCTCCCAATCGGTGGCCTTGGCCGATAGGGAGGAGCTGGGCACTTCGTCTCAGCTGAGTTCCTCGAAGAGGAAACTGGACCCCCCCATCATCCTCGAAGAGGGCAAAAACATTGGCACTTGCCAAGGGCAAGACCATTTCCAAGGTCCCATCCAAGACCCCATTCGCGATGGACACGATTGGTGTTGTCGCCGATAAGATTGCTGCCTCAGTAGAGAAGGCTCCCGAGGGACCAGTGTCGAGAGGGCACCAGAACTTCGGGCTCTGCAAGAGGCATCTGGAATAGACGGTCCAACCTCTTCTCTAGTGGGACCCCGAGGCTAACCATGCCACCATCTCAACACTCCTGCGAACGTGGATGGAGAAAGATACCACCAGCAGCGAGGCCTTTGCCTTCGCCTTCGGGTTGTATAGCCATGAGGATGGTAGCCTGTACGATAAGAAGTCGAGCTAGACCCTTACGCATAAGGCTGCACGGGCCCAGATGCGCGCCCTTGAGCTCGCGCACATGTCATCGCCCCGGAGCCTCAACCTTGAACATGACCTAAACGTGGTTCAAAAGTCGTGGGATCTCGCCATGGCAGAGGTGACTTCCTTGAAGCTCCAACTGGCAGCCTCTGAGGCACTTCTCACCAGTTGCCCAACACAAGGGGTGAGTGAATCATTCATTATCCTTTTGTACTTTCGCATCATTCCCAACTAACTCTTTTGAATACCCTTTTCGCAGGATTCCTCGAAGGCCGAGCTGCTGCGCACACGGGTGGTCAGCCTTTAGCACGAGGTCATGGGATTGAAGGCTGAGAAAAAACGCCTGCAAGAAACTCTCCTTCCGCCTCCTCGGGCAAGAAGGTCAAACACCATTAATAAAACAACTACAAAATCGAAGTATTGATGCAGGAGAATGCCCAGGGGGCATCCAAGCATGTGATCGAGGTGCTGTGAGGTGCCAGATTACTGAATAAAGGCGGCGAGAAGCTTTCGGGGCACATCGTCCTCCCCTGCCTGTTCACTCCCATTGACAAGCCCGAGGGGGGAGGACAACCTTCAGCTCAAGGATGAAGCCAACTCACTCTTCGGCGGGAGCGAATGTTCCTCTAGCGAGAATTCTGTCAACTTCTCTTGAGGACTTTCCGCTTTTTTTTTCTAACTTGTATTTATTTTTGTTCTTGGGCCTTCACGAATGGGCGAGACCCCTGATTTATATAAAAGATATTTTCTTTTTGGATATGCAACTCTTCTGAGCTTTTTTGTCTACCGAAATGACGGTTGCTCTTGATTTCTTATTTCTCACATTTTACTATTCACAATCGCTCCCGCACATTCGCATGTACCTTAGAATCCTAGGTGGTGGAAGCGGTTCCTTCGCAACTCGCATTCAAGAACCAAGTCTGGTAGGAGATGACTTTGACTCCTTACCTAGCGGGGCTGGCCCGTGGAGTAGCTTTGCTGAGTAGTCCCTACCAAGTAGACTCTGTCGGGAGGATCCTACCGATAGGAGTATGCCGAGAGGGTCATGCCAAGAGAATCATGCCAAGAGGGTACCTTGTGCTTTATGAGTCTCGTTGGTGCCTCATGATTTCACCTATCCTCTGAATAAACATTATCGTTCTTATAACATCTACCCCCCCGAAGCATTCAACGTCCACTAAGGGCCCACCAGGCCTGCCAGCTAGATGAGAGCCTGACAGCAGGAACAGCTCGGGACTTAGTTTTTCGTCAGTTCACAATATCCACCGAGGTCCCAACAGACCTGCCAACTAGATGAGAGCCTGATAGCGAAAGCAGCTCGGGACTTGGTTTTTCATAAGTTCACAATGTCCACCGAGGGCTCAACAAATCTGCTAACTAGGTGAGAGACGATAGCGGGAGTAGCTCAAGACTTAGTTTTCCATCAGTTCATGATGTCCACTGAGGGCCCAACAGACCTGCCAAATAGGTGAGAGCCTTACAGCGGGAGCAGCTCGGGACATAGTTTTTCATCAGTTCATAATGTCCACCGAGGGCTCAACAGACCTGCCAGCTAGGTGAGATCTTGATAGTGGGAGCAGCTCGGGACTTGGTTTTTCATCAGTTCACAATGTCCATCGAGGGACCAACAGACCTGCGATCTAGGTGAAAGTGTGACAGCAGGAGCAACTCGGGACTTGGTTTTTCATCATTTCACAATGTCCATCGAGGGCCCAATAGACCTGCCAGCTAGGTGAGAGTCTGATAGCAAGAGAAGCTCGGGACTTGGTTTTTCATCAGATCACAATGTCTACCGAGGGCCCAATAGACTTGCCAGCTAGGTGAATGCCTGACTACGGGAGCAGCTCAGGACTTGGTTGTTCATCAGTTCATAATGTCCCCCGAGGGCCCAACAGACCTGCCAATTAGGTGAGAGCCTGACAGTGGGAGCAGCTCGGGACTTGGTTTTTTATTAGTTCACAATGTCCACCAATGGCCCAATAGACCTGCCAGCTATATGAGAGCCTGACAGCAGGAGCAGCTCGGGACTTAGTTTTTCATCAGTTCACAATGTCCACCGAGGGCCCGATAGATCTGCCAACTAGGTGAGAGCCTGACAACAGGAGTACCTCAGGACTTGGTTTTTCATCAGTTCGCAATGTCCACCAAAGTCCCAACAGACCTGCCAGATAGGTGAGAGCCTGTCATCGGGAGCAACCCGGGACTTGGTTTTTCATTAGTTCGTAATGTCCACCGAGGGCCCAACAGACCTGCCAGCTAGGTGAGAGCTTGACAGAGGGAACAACTCAAGACATGGTTTTTCATCGGTTCGCAATGTCCACTGAGGGCCTAACAAACCTTCCAGCTAGGTGAGAGCCTGACAGTGAGAGTAGCTCGGGACTTGGTTTTTCATCAGTTCACAAGCCTTGAGGGGGGGGGGGGGAGAAAAGAACATTCTAAGAGAGGAAAGAGTCGAAAATAAGGCATGCATTCTATTTATTCAGGAATCGAAGCGCTTCAAATTGTCACCACTCTAGGTATGGCTGATGGTTACCCCCTCTAAATTTTGGAGGCGATAACTTCCCAACTTGAGTGCTTCCTCGATTACATAGGTACCTTCCCAATTAGGATTGAGCTTTCCTACCAACGCGGACCTTCCGGCCGCATCGACCTTTTTCAAGATAAGGTTCCCTTTTGTAAACTGTTTAACACGTACTTGTTTTTCGAAGTACTTGGCCATTCGGCGAATGACTTATCCTTGCCTAATGATGGCTAGGTCGCAAAGCTCCTCCACCATGTCCAGCGAGAGTTACATCTTGCCCTCATTCTCAATCCTCCAGTCCTCTTCCCCTTCTCCTACAATGACCACCTGCGGTGACCTGACCTCAAACTCCACGGGAAGCACGGCTTCACAACCATGTGAAAGCCTGAACGGGGTTTCCCCTATGGCTCCGGGGGTGGTGGACCGATGTGAACCTGAGATCGATCCCAAGATGGTTGCAGAAGCTGATGAATTCCTCACTGGAAAATTATGGCCCATTTTCGGTGATTATGGCATGAGGTAACCCATGTCGGCAGATGATTTCTCCTCAAATGAAGTTACAAATTACCTAGGAAGTTAACTTGGCTAGGGCCTTGACTTCCAGCCACTTCGAGAAGTAATCAATCATGACTAGAAGAAATCTCCTCTGCCTGTTGGCATGAGGAAAAGGCCCCACCAGGTCCATCCCCCAAATTACAAAAGGCAATGAAGTCATGATACTTTTTAGCCTCTGGGTGGGTAAGAGTTGTAATGGAACAAAAAGCTGTCATTTAAGAAATTTCCTTGCAAATTCTTCAGCATCCTTGCTCAAGGTTGGCCAAAAATACCCCTGCTAAACAATCCGGCCCTCTAGGGTCCTGCTCCCCAAGTGGCTTCCACACTCTCCTAAGTGGACCCCCTCTAAGATCCTTGGAACCCCTTCCTCAGATACACATCTGGGCAGAAGTCCTAAGAGAGTATTCCGAAATATCTCTCCCTCCCACAACTGATAATATGCCGACTTATGCCTGAAATGCTTCTTGTCTGTGGCCTCCCTAGGAAGCTCATCGTTGGTTAGAAATGTGATGATCAGATCCCTCCATGAAGGGCCCTAATCTATTTCTATTAGTTCTCCCTCTTCTATAGATAGACAGAATAAATCCATTGCGGTCCCTCCATCCCTTATACCAAACTTAGCTTAATTATCTACCACAGCATTCTCCTCACGTGGTACATGTCGTATGGAGAAAGTCTGGAACCTCCCGATAAGGCCCCTTACCTTGAGTAATATCTATAGGGTCGGCTCCCTTGCCTTGAACTCTCCTTTGACCTACGAGGCCACCACCATCGAGTCCGTCAACACCTCCATGTCCTGTACTCCCAGATACTTAGAGAATCGCATCCCCACAATGAATGCTTCATATTCTACCTAGTTGATGGTCATGGGGAAGTGTATTACTTTGGCTTGTTCAATCTTTATTCCCTGGGGACTCTCAAAGACCACCCCTGCGCCCAAGGAGTGCTTTCCCGATGCTCCATCCACTAACAACTTCCAAGCTACAGGATGGCTCAAACCCACCTCTTCCAATTCCACCACACAATTTGCTAAGAAGTCTGCAACTGCCTGTACTTTAACTGACTGGCGTGGGACAAAAGAGACGTCAAACTCACTCAATTCCACTGACCATTTTGCCAACCTTCCTTAAAGCTCCACCCCTTCGAAGATACAATGTAGCGGGTGATCTGTCACCACCCAAATCAAGTGAGCTTGAAAGTAAGGTCGAAGCTTTCGAGCCGAGATGACCAATGTAGAGGACAACTTCTCCAGGATGGGATACCTGAGTTCTCCTTTATTTAAGACCCAACTCACATAGTAATTTGGCAGTTGCTTCTTGCCCTCTTCCCGGACCAGGACAAAACTTACGGCCTCTGCTCCCACTCTGAGGTACAAGGTTAAGTCTTCCCCTTCCTTGGTTCCTTGGTACAACAGGGCATCGGATAATTGACGTTTCAAAGCCTATAAAGACTCCCCACATTCCTTGGACCATTCAAACTTTTGTACTCCTCGCAGTACCCTAAAAAGGGTGAGCACTTCTCTCCTGCCCGGGAAAGAAACCTGCTCAGCCCCACAAGCTTCCCTGTCAGGCGCAGGACCTCCTTGGCAACACCAGCTCCAGTATGGATTTTAGTTTATCCGGGTTGGGCTCTACCCCAGCCGGGTTTAGGAGGTGTCCAAGGAACTTTCCCCGACTTGCTCTGAAAACACACTTCTGGGGGTTCGACCTCATTTTAAATTTTCATAAGGTGGAAAAAGTTTCCTCCAGATCTTGGAGAGCTCGCATCCTTGCTCTTTACCAATAAGTCATCCACATATACCACTAGGTTCCTTCCTTTCTGCTCTAGGAAGACCCTATCCATCATTCTTCTTGTAGGTTGCCCCTGCGTTCCTCAGCCCAAAGGGCATCATGTTATAGTTATAGAATCCGCTGCTTGTGTTAAAAGACAAGTCTTTTATATCCGGCGGGTGCATCCTGATCTGGTGATAACCTGAAAAAGCATCCAGAAAACTCATTACAGGGAAACTGATGGTTGAGTTAACCAATGCGTCGATCCGAGGCAATTGGTAGTAATCATTAGGGCATGCTTTATTCAACAAAGAAAAATCAACACACATTCTCCACCTCCCATCTCCTTTTTTTACCATTACAACGTTTGAGACCCATCCTGGAAACTGGATCTCTAACACAAACCCAGCCTTGAGAAGTTTCTCAACCTCCTTTTAGATAGGACCCTCGAGCTTGTCAGCCACATTCCTTTTCTTCTGGTGGATTGGGCGGACCTTCGGATCGAGGTTCAACCGAAGGCAAGCCACATCTGCATCGATGATGGGCATATCCGTTATGCTCCATGCGAACATGTCCACGTGTTTCTGAATGCATGACAGCAGACTCTCCCGATCCTCCTCTCCTAAGCCTCCGATGACCCACACCTTCTCCGCCTTGCCTGCTTGGGTCAGAACATCTAGCTCTACCACCGCTTCCACCAGCTCCAGCTGGGACTTCTCCTCCCACTCTTTAGCTGCCCTCTCTCCTTGGGCGAGGACCTCCTCTACTGATTCCTTCACCACCATCATCTCCTCCCCTCCTCCTTGCTCTTCTCCTGCACTCTTCTCCGAAATGCGGACCCGCTTTTCACTTGATTCTGCTAATGCCTCCTCCATTAACTTCCTGATCGCTTCAGTCTCCCCCATCCATGAGATCCGTTCTGCGATGCACTGGTAGTGCAATCAGTGGTCAAGAACTTCATCGTCTCCCAAATCTTGGTGGATAACGGGAGCTCGGTCAATGTCATATTCAAAAAGGCATTTGACGGGATGAAGTTGGAGGATAAGAGGGTGCTAACATTCCATCAATAGCTACAAAGCCATATTTGGCCGACCTCTCATCAGCGCATTTTGATGCATCCCCTCATCATTCCATCAATGTCTTAAGTTCAACGACGGAGGGGGGGGGGGGGGTGCAAGTCCGGGTCCGGGGAGATCCAGTTAAGAAATTACACACCCTTCTTCCTCTTCTTCAATGTTGAGAACCTCAACAGGAAAGCCTGACGCAAATATGTGTAGCAGTAAATTAAACTGTTAGGAAGCTGGTGAAACCAGTCCCTCGCCTTGTCTTTGAAGGAGATGGAAAAAATCCGGCACTTGAAGGCATCAGTCATATGCCAAATGGAGACCGCGTACTCAAACCACAGGACATGCTGAACCGGGTCGTCCCTGCCAGTGTAATAAGATGTCTCTGGCTCCATGAACCCCTCGAGAACTGGGGCTGACATTAACTGCTCGCTGAAGGGGATTCCACTTACCACACGAGTGGAGGGTTCTAGCAAGGCCACCTCACTGATCCGGCCCATACTCGGTGAGTTGGGGAACAGTTCTCGCCCGGGGGGATCATGCCTGCTGATCTCTCCTTCCTTCCCCTTCCCGGTCCACCTGATCGGGGCATTCTTGACTAGAGCGGGATGCACGACCACTGGAATGGTCAGAGTTGAGCACTCACCGCAAGTGGCACTGAGCCAGTGGTGCAAGGTATCCATAACTTCCTTTATGAAATCCTCAAACATACCTATAATCGCTAGACCTAGTAGAGATGGCGAATGCTCATAGACAGAGCCTTGCCCTTTGTCTCCGGCCATGGAACCAGTTGAGGTTCTTCTGTGCTGGCCACTCTCTAGACTCACCACACCAAAGTGTTGAAACCAGAAATCGATCTCTGTGGAGTTCGGGGTCCCAAAAAGGGTGTGACCTCACACTTACTTCTCTCGAGCTAGCATATCAGACTAAAGA
Organism: Platanthera zijinensis; assembly: GCA_039513925.1. Classification (NCBI taxonomy): domain Eukaryota; kingdom Viridiplantae; phylum Streptophyta; class Magnoliopsida; order Asparagales; family Orchidaceae; genus Platanthera; species Platanthera zijinensis. The sequence continues at coordinate 154,177,259 of CM077087.1, forward strand.
TTCAGGAACTTAGGAATAGAACCGGGGTCTCAGCCAGAAGATCCCACCACACAGCTAGAAGATCGAAGAGCTCTTCCTCTCCCAAGTCAACACTGAGCTTGTTCCCCTTAGAGAACACTCTTGGCTCGTTGGGAAGATCTTGAGAAAGAAGAAAACTTGAGGATCTGTCAATCTGTCCCTCCAAAGGTTCCCTCTCGGTTCTATTTATAAATTTCCAACCTTGGTCTGCCAACAGCGTAATTCCACTGTTCAGAATTACTATATGCAGCCCAATTGGGTCTGCCAACAACATAGCTCCGCTGTTCTGGGAGGATACTTGCAGTCCTTTAAGGGCATCCAAGTAATTCCGCCTCTGGACCCTTCTGGGCGAATGGTCCATGAAGTCACCACTCGCTTAAAGGGGGCGAGTGCTGGGATAACCAGACACTCCCATCCACAGCTCATCTAAAGGCGGATACGAGAGCCTTCCTGCCTCCCACTCGCTTATATTGGCGAGAGCCCTTCCGCCTGCTATGGGCGGGAGCCCTTTACTCCTTCTAGGCGAGTGCGGCTCTGCATGCCCCACTCGACTACTTGGATACTCTTGGACATGAATGTCCTACAAAGCCCTGAACTTGCCAGGGGGCCCACTCAGCGAATACGGGGTTGTACATTGCCCAGCCCGGACCAACTCACGTGCTAGGCGGAAGTGCTTGCTAGCCACCGCCATCACGTCGTCGCCTCGCCGCAGCTATTCTTCCATCCTCGCAAGTCGCCCAGTTGATCCCATGCTTGCATGCATGCCATCCAACTCCTCACCATAGAGTTGGACGTGATGGTCAGTCATCGCCAGGCGCCTGTCCAACTCTTGGATCATGTGGAAGAGAGCTTTGTAAGACACCAGGATTTACCACAGCTCTTCCATCTTTGCCATCCTCACCTCTAGTGCTGAGATTCGGTGATGAGGCATGCAATGTAGAGTTGGTCAAACTTAGCCTCTAGCTCGATGTAGGTTCGGACATCGGCATGACGATATTCGTTCCCGAAGAGCCTAAGGGCGTCGATGAAAGCATCTCCAGGAGTACCAGGGCGACCTATCAAAGCAGACAAAGAACCAAGTCAGAAGTCAATCAACAGTCATACCAAGCCAGCAACAGTGCGAGCTATCTTGCCACGGGGACCGAGATAGCCGAGGGGAAGGGCTGCAGCAAGTTGATTCTCGTGGGCTTGATGACGAGCCGCTTGGGCGCTCGACATGCTGCCCCTATCCGCGACCTCCGAGGTCGCGACATTCGGTCCTCGGCGGGAATTAGTTTGTGCGCCTTCTTTCTAGATCTCACGCTAATTTCTCCGGGGGATCCGAGGAATTATGGTTTTCGAACAAAGTTCAGGGCGAGCTTCGTTGTTCGATAACAAGGGAGGAGGAGGGGCAGTGGAGTGCCCGTCATCAGTTTGTTGCGAGCTGGCTGGAAGAGGAGGTGGAGGTGGCAGTGGGATGCTCGCCGCTGGTAGCGTTGAGGTGGTGGAAGGAGGAGGGACTTTGCTTGTCCCAGGTTGTGAGTTCTTAGTTGCCAGATGATCCGTCTTCTTTGCCGTAGAGACTTGTGTTTCTGTCCCCTTCTTGGAATCGATGTTGATCCGGACGATGTACGCAGTTCGAAGTGGTGGCCGAGCTTTGAGGGCAACCAGAGGAGTTTCTTGCAAGGGAGCAAAATCCAGAATCTCGCCTATAGTGGTCGGCGGAGGAGCTGCGAGTACAAAGAACTTGTTAGCAAAGAAGGAGGCAGATCGAACATAGACTTTTACAGAATTTGACAAGACGCTGACCTTGCGAGGCAGCGAGGTCTGCCTACAGCTGTGCCTGGGACTCAATGACTTCCAGGGTAGGAGGAGAAGTTGGCGAGGGAAAGAGGTTAATTTTGGGAGCAGATTGCTCAGGAATGTCGCTTAGCCCGAGGTCATCAAGGAGCTGCTAGGTGCTGGTAGAAGGCTCAGGTTGGACGGACGAGGAGGAGTCATTCTAGGCAGGAGGAGGCGTGTAGTTAGTTTTGGAAGCGAGTGTCTTCTTCAACTTCTTCTTCAGTTTTTTCTTATTTAGGGGAGGGAGATCAGCAGCGCCCTCGCCTTGCCGCGGCCTTTTAGGCCTTATCGGATAAAGGAGTCCAGACAATGCGGCAAGGCTCGCTTAGTAGACTTCCTCGGCAGACTTCGACATCACGTGTAAGTTCAAAATCCATGCCACAAAGACCATTCCCCCCTATTTATAGAGTTCAACGGGCATTCATCAAGAGTAACTCAGAAACTCGGCAAAGAAACTCGCCGAAAAAGTGTTGGATGTTTCTTTTTGTGCTCCTACGTCACTCGGAAATTTTCGGGATTGTGTACAACCCATATTCGTCGAGGGTGGACCCCATCAGAGCTAGGTCAGCAGAAGTCAAAGTCAACAAGTCAAGACAGCAGTCAGAGTCAACGTACAAGGCGGTAGAAGGCCTGAGAGAGTATGGAGAGCTCCCTTGGCATACTCGCCAGGTAGGCGACTAGGCTTGTTACTCGCCCAGCCAGGCGAGCTCCCCTAGGGAAGTCACCCAGTCACCGGGAGGTGGGCTATAAATAAAACCCACCCCTTCCCTTTGGATTGGCCTATAAATAGGACCCCAGGTGTATGAGAAGACGGACTTTGAAATCTCGCAAAGATGTCGAGACCTATTTTTCTTGGACATCAGCTGAGCCTTTGGATTTCCTTTTTTGGAGAGACTCTGTCGTGACCTTGCGAATATCGTTCTTAGTCTCCGTGACTTAGTTACCATCTAGTCTTCCTCGTACCCTGCTCGACAATCTTTGGTTGTGGAGGGGTTGCTTCTTCTAAGCATCCAGGTATGTGGCGGGACCTTCCTGCCACAGCGCCTGGGGTCCTGTTTATTGTTCGATAGTTTCAATGTCTTAGCTCGTTAGCCATCGAGCCCGACTGACGAGCTGGTAATCTTAGGCTGCCTTGATCCGAATTTTGGAGTAGGATTTTTTCGGCTCAACAGACTCCATCTCAATGTAAATGGATTTCCAAATCTAAGATTAAGAAGTTTTTTTTGTACTCTGATTACTAGTCAGCACATATGAAGAATGACATTTTTACTTTTGCATGTCAAGATCTTTATAAAGAATAGAGTATGATGCATACATTGATATATCTTTATTATATATTTACATCTAATTTTTTGTTGACAAGATGTTAGAGTTCAAAAATTCATGAGTTGATAATTATGCAAAAAAATTCAAAACTAGCTTGAATAGATTAAGGAGAAAAATTAGATCTTATTATCACTATTAAGAAGATTTTTATTCTTACTCAAGCTTGTTTGGCAAAAATTTGTATCTCTATATATAATTTCCATTTCAGAAAGGAAAGGATGATAATATAGTAATATATTTATGAAGTAGGCTGAAAATGTAATGACTTGAAGAATTTCCTTTTCTCTTTCTCCCTCTCTCTCTTCTTGTTCTTCTTCTCCCTCTTTTTTTAAAACATGATCTCAAAGAAGAATAGTAGTTGTTAAGGATCATCTTCTCTAGATCCAAAGATAATTCAACAAGAAGAAGTCATAAAGGGTCTTATATGCTATAATTGCTCAACAAATTCAATCTTCTTTTTATTGTACAACCCCATATCCGGCGAGTGGGATCGACAGGAGCCAGACTGGCCAAGTCCAGCCCAAGACCCAGGCGAGCCGGACCCATGGAGTCGAGTCCACTCGGCAGCTTTAGCAGGCTTCGTCGAGTGAGGAGAGCTCACTCAACACCTTCCGCCTCAGCATTGAGTGAGATGAGCTCTGTCAGCGCTTTTCATTCTTGACGTTGAGTGACATCTCGGCATCCGTCGGCTCGCCTAGGTGGATGGAGTAGAGCAGTTGGTAACTGGGGCAGCAGGTTGACCAGAGCTTAGCAGTCCGGCTTGACCAAGTGGGGCAGACCATTTGAGGGGCGAGTGGATCAGATCGACTCGCACTCGCCCTAGGGAGCTCAGTAGGTAGCAGGCGAGTAGGGCTAGCCGTGCCCATACTCGCCAAAGGCAGGGAGGAGGCGGCGAGTTCAAGCTCTGTCAAACACTCGCCGCCCAGGGCGAGTGGAGATTTTCATGGACCACTCGCCCAGTGATTTGTGATGATTTATACAATTTTGCCCCCACAGGCCAGCCAATAGCCTTCTAGAACAGCAGAGTTACGATGTTGGCAGACCAACATGGGCTGCACATATCTATTCAGAACATCGAAGGTTGGCTATTTGCAGGCCGTTTTCAGAAATCTATAAATAGGACCTAAGGGGTACCTCAGAAGGCATGCTTAGTAGTCTCCCAGTCTTCTAGCACTTTCTGAGGTAGCCTTAGCTCGGATTTTGCCTAAGGAGGGGAAGCACTCTAAGATCTTTCGGGTGTGTGGTGGGACCTCCATACCGGGCCCTTGGGTCAGTTCCCTTTTCTTTTCCTTTATTGTTTGGCTTGCAGGAGAGAAGTAGGTGTGAGATCACCTCTTCCCCATGGGCGAATTCCACAGAGACCGAATTTTCGGTTTCAACATTTTTGTGCGGTGAGCGTGGCCAGTATAGAAAATCTTTGGCGAGCTCAATGACGCAAGGATAAGGGCAAGGCTCGGACAGGTCCGACTCGCCACACCTTCCCCCTCTCGCCATGGTGGGGATGTTCAAAGAATTCAGGCAGGAGGTGCTCGACCTCATTATGTTCGCACTCGACGCGCGTTCCGAGTGCTCGACTCCAGCATCACATGTACTCGCAGTCCCGGCCCTTAGCAAGGATGTTCTCAGTAGGTGAGCTGGGAAGGAAGTGTCAGAGGAATGGATAGGATGCGAGCTCCCCAGACGAGTGCTGTTCTCGGTCTCGGAGAGCGGCGGTCGGTTCGGCGAGATAGGGGTGCGAGACCCTCCAGCTCGCCCAGTAGGGGGAGGCTGCCCCTTCAGCGAGTTAGTTTCTTTTGCCCAAGTCCCCGAGGGGTTCAGGGAGATGGAGATATCTTACTACACCAGTAAGGGAGACCCAGTCCAGCACGTCCAGTGGTTTGAGAACGTGGTCTCGATCCGACAGATGTCGGATGGGTTCAAGTATAGGCTCTTCGTCACCACTCTCAAGGAGAAGGTGAGAGAGTGGTTCCACTAGATGCCGGGCAACTCCATCAATAGCTTTCAGGACCTGTGCCAGGGGGTTCATGTTGAGGTTCACCACCTGTAAGAGGAGGAAGAAGGAGTCAAAGTCCCTGGTCCACATCAAGTAGGGGGTGAACGAGACTTTGGGGAGTTACGTCGACCAGTTCCAAGAAGAGGTCACCCAGGTCCAAGAGATGCCAGGACACACCTTGATGATGGCCTTCACCCTAGGGCTGCAGCAGGGTTTCTTCATAATGGAACTAAAGATGGTGCTGCCACTCTCCTATGAGGAACTGATAGAGAGGGCGGCAAGGGAATTCAATGGGGAGGCGTCGAACCAAGAGTTCGCCCGGAAATTGGCCAGGTGGGTCACGGAGGAGGAGAAGGAGTCAAGAGGTGGAAGAGGTTAGGAGGAGAGGAGAGCTGAGCCCCGAAAAAGGGAACAATGGCAACTGCAGCAACAACAACAGCCTTGGTGGGGGCGTCAAGAGCCAGATCATCAGCGAGGTTGGAGGTCGGAGTGGCAGGACAAGGGGCCGTAGAGAGGTTTATATGGAGGAGACAACCGCTAGGGGGGCCAAGGTCAATTCCACCCTCCGGGTTGGAGGCAAGGCCAGAGGCCTCCCCTCCCCGATCAAAACCAGGTTATGGCTATAGCCTTGGGGAAGAGGAGAAGAGCTGCACGGAGAGGGAGAAGAGAAGGTAGGGTAGAGTTTCCCTACTGTGACTTCCACCAAGAAGAAGGGCACGCTATAGCTACGTGCATAGAGTTCCTCGAGATGAGAGGAAATAGGGAGTAGCAGCAACAGCAGCAAGACCTCCAGGGAGTGCGGATCGAGGAGGTCCTTCCTCGGGCAGAGGAGGACAGGTGTGAGGACCGGGCCGATGTTGGGGCCCGGGGGGATCAGAGTGATCCATGGGGTGTCACAACCCGCACTTTCTCGACAAATAAATCGTATCAGAGCAAGAGAAAATACGCGCTGTGATGCCACGTAGTGCAGGGGATAACTGCACACGTTTAGGCAAAACTCCAGACTTTAGATTTTTAGAAAAACCATAGCTTATTATGAAAGAAAGCCAGTTATATTTAATGGCTGTATCCCTCGGCACAGTGGATCAGCTAGTCCACGATAAAATATATATATATATTCATTCGCAGCAAAAAATACTTTAATTAAGTTGTTTTGACATCCTAAAGGAGCATAAGTGTCCCTGAGGGACGACTCAAGGTATGCACGACTCTAAGGTTGGTGTAGTATATATGAAAAGATAGTCTTTACGCTTAAGGAAAATAGTGCTTTAGTTTTGTAATCATGATGTGCATGAGATACATGTAGTAATATATTAGGGTTTTTAAAATACCTAACATGAAGCCTAGCATAAAACCTTCCCAGAAAAAAGTGAACAACCTCAAATAGACAAAAAGTAGCAGTTTTAGTTCATACCCAACAACATAAGTAAGCCACCAGTGGGCGTCAACAACCTGACACAAACCCACTAGTGAGTATGCATGTCTATACAAAAAGGAAGAAAAAACTACCTCACCAAATGAGGAACAACAACCTCAGCTACCCAGGAAGCCACAAGTAAGCTCCATAAGAGCACTGGCCGTCTAACTGGCTACAACCTGAACCTGAGGCATTAAAAAAAACACCTCAGCAAGTAAAAGAAAATCAAAGGAAGTGGAGCATTAGATTCATGAGCAATAAAAGAAGGGGTTTACCAGCCGTGCAACAAAACGTTATCAGTAGAAGAAAAGACATGACAGTAAGAACAAACACTGTCCAAAGAGTAGTAAAAGTGCACCAAGTGTGAACATAAATAGCAACATGCTCTACTAAGCCCCTGCAGCAGCACCAAGGAATACCTATGCCAAAGGAAATAGCCACTAAAAAGGAAAGGAACTAACAGTCCTAATCTTTGTGAATTATTGGCCGTGGTGAAAACCTTGGGTCGGAGTGGGCGGCACAGCCCTCACCATCAACCAGACCCAAAAACACTCTAGGGTGAAAATAACCGGTGGCAGCTACAGGGTCCACACACCTAACTATACCAGCCCAACACGGCCTAGGTGGTGGTGGCCACAACTCAGCACACACGATTCACCCCTTATAGAGCCAACAAAACCACACCACCTGCCATAATCCACGAGTTGGCATGCAAAAGCTAGCCGAACACCTAACACCCCCCCCCCCAAGGAAGAAGCCATACTAACAGTCCTAAAGGAAAACACCCCCCAAGGCAAAAGCGTCGAGTTCACTCGACGCGGCGCTGAGTGGGTTACTCAACACCAAGCACTAACCACGGCATTGAGTGGGGTCACCCACTCAATGCAAGGAACATAGCCGCAAAAAGTCTAGCCATGGCGTTGAGTGGGTTCACCACACTCAATGCCAAACAGCTTTGGCATTGAGTGAGGTCCACCCACTCAACGCCAAGTAACCTAATCGCAGCAACAGGCTTTGGCATTGAGTGAGCCTACCACACTCAATGCTAAAACAGCCACAGCGTTGAGTGAGGTCGACTCACTCAACGCCAAAACAGCCATGGCGTTGAGTGAGGTCGACTCACTCAACGCCAAATGACTTAACCGTAAAAACAGGCTTTGGCGTTGAGTGAGTCCACCACACTCAACGCCAAAATAGCCACGACGTTGAGTGAGGTCGACTCACTCAATGCCAAATGACTTAGCCGCAAAAGCAGGCTTTGTCGTTGAGTTAGCCCACCACACTCAATGCCAAAACAGCCACAACGTTGAGTGAGGTCGACTCACTCAATGCCAAATGACTTAGCCGCAAAAACAGGCTTTGGCATTGAGTGAGTCCACCACACTCAATGCCAAAACAGTCACGGCGTTGAGTGAGGTCGAATCACTCAACGCCAAATGACTTAGCCGCAAAAATGACCATGGCATTGAGTGAGTGCACCACACTCAATGTTAGAAGCCTAATAGTCTAGGCATTGAGTGATGTACACTCACTCAACGCTTTTGAATTAGCCTAATATTCCTAAAACTTGGAGCTAGCCCGACCCCAGCCCACTCAACGCCTACTAACCAGAGAGCTGGAAAATAACTCCAACTCTCTCTCCTACCCCTTCTACCCGGCCACAGCAACCTAACAAGCTGGACTAAAGCTTAATAAAGCAAAACCCTACCTCCAGCTACTATCTGGGCACCAAGCAGAGAATAAAAAGAGAGAAAATAATTAATTCTAGGCAAGATTGACAGTAAACCTGCTCGGGACAAAGACTACAGCAACCCTAGCTTCTAGGAGAGAAAGGAATGAGCTGATACAACAAAAGTAAGTGGAATAAAAATCGAGATTGGCAAGGGCAAAGAGAGCCACTTGCCTCTACCTCTAGGAAACAGCAGTTGCCTTACAAAATTCGACACCGGCGGCAAGATTGGCCACCCAAGAGGCAAACCTGAAGCTTTTAGAGGAAGAAGAACAATTCCTAAAAACCCTAGCTCCTATAGACAGCTCGTAAAGCTAAATTACATACCTAGGAAGTAAGATCTCGATGAGAGCAACTCAAATCTTCTGTTACCCGAGCGAAACAAGCCCTAAATCCACAGCTATCTGGCGGTCAAAGCTGCAGCTCCTCCGCCTCCCGCTTGATTTCTTCCGCTTGAAGCTAACAAGCTGAAGCTAGCTCAGGAAATGGGGAAGAAGAGAACAGCTGGAGCCTTATAATAAGACCTCCACTCACTTATCTAAAGCTAAATAAAATAATCCTATAGCACTCAGATTTCGGTCACTGGCTTCCTCTCCTAAAAACTGCCACCTTTAGCTATGCATATAAAATATTATACATATAAAAATATATGCATATACAAACATATAAATCTAAGCTTATAAAATCAGCCTAACTAATGCACCCAAGCCCACCAGCTGCTAGCAAATACATATATACTAAGCTTTTAAAGACTAGCTAGTAGCTGCTTCCAAAAATCAGCCAACCTAGAGCTTCAAAATATATAATTATTACTGTACATCAAAATCATTATCTAGTTATCTAAATATATATACATATACATGAAATGAAAACAAATAAACACTTAGCCTAAAAACAGGGCACCAGCCCTACCAAGCTCGGCCACTCAAGGCCATGCACAGCAAAAGCAACTACCACTAGCTAATCAAGCAAACGTCGAAACGACGCGAAACTAAACAATCTCGAATTTCGATAAAACTCGCACCGTAGCTAAACACCCAAGCTACGAAAACAACGGCGAAGTCGAAAACAACATCCAACGATCAAACACTCGGGCTAACACCTCCCAAGCCAAAGTACAAGCATTCCCTGAGAGGCTCAGCCGAGTCACCAAAACAGACTCCGGCTAGCTGGGGAATCTTGCAAACAGGCTACAAATAGGCCACTCAAGGAACCGAAAGAGCTAAGACCACGCTCTAACAAAGGCAAAAGGCCAGAAACACGTCATCGTAATGCCAAACAACGATCAAACAAAACACATAAAAACTGGGGGCATTACAGCCACCCCCCTAAAAGAAAGGTTCGCCTCGAAACTTTACACATAACACTTCTATCAAGAAGGAAAAAGAAATAGCAAAGCCAGAGCTATAAAAGAAAGCACAAAACATACCAGGCATAAGGTCAGGGAAATAGATGAGGGTAAGACTTCCTCATCGCCGACTCTAGCTCCCAAGTCGCGCTTTCCACATCCTGGTTCCTCCACAAAATTTTAACCATAGGAATGGTTTTCCTCCGCAACACGTGATCCTGAGCATCCAAAATGTGGACAGGCATTTCCACATAAGAAAAATTCGTCTCCAACTGAGGCATAGAATCCAAAACCTGTTTGCCACTCTGCACACATTTCTACAGCTGGCTGACGTGAAAGACATCATGCATGCCAGGAAAATTTGTGGGCAACTGCAACCTATAAGCTGATACACCAACCCACTCAACAATCATAAACGGCCCCACGTACCTCGGGTCCAACTTCCAGTTTTGCCAAACCTCTTGATCCCAACCATCGGGGAAACCTTTATAAATACCAAGTCCCCCACAGTAAAAACCAAATCAGATCTACGCCGGTTGGCATTCTTCTCATATCGCTCTCAGGCTATCCGGAGCTTCTCCCGAATCAGCTTCACAACAGTTTCAATCTCTTCGAGCGCATTCGGACCCAACAGCGATCCCTCACCAACCTCAGCCCAAAACAAGGGAGTCATGCAGCGCCTCCCATACAATGCTTCAAAAGGAGCCATTTGCAAGCTTTCTTGATAACTGTTGTTATAAGCAAACTCTATAAGCCGCAAACGCTCATCCCACGCTCCTCCATGGTCTAGAATATAGCATCGGATCATGTCCTCCGCTATATTATTGACTCGCTCTGTCTGGCCATTAGTCTGCGGGTGGTAAGCAGTAGAATATCTCAAATCCGCACCCAAACCCTCTTGTAGGCTCTTCCAGAAGCGAGATGTAAACCGGGAGTCTCGGTCTTAAATAATGCTGACTGGCACACCGTGCAACCAGATGACCTCATTCAAATACAGCTCAGTTATCTTCCTCATCGGATAGTCGATCTTAAATGGTACGAAGTGAGCACACTTCATCAATCTGTCCACGATCACCCAAACTGAATCATGCCCCCTAGGATATCTCGGTAAGCCTGTAATGATATCCATCGAGATGCTCTCCCACTTTCAAGTCGGAATCTCCACGGGAGTTAGCTTGCCACCAGGCCTTCCATGATCGGCTTTCACATGCTTGCAAGTGTGGCACTCAGAAACAAATTTGGCTATGTCTCCCTTCATCCCATACCAACAGACAATCTGCTTTAAATCATGATACATCTTAGTAGATCCATGGGCTTCCCTGCACACCATCACCCGGATATCTCCCACGGCGGGGATGTAAAACCTGCCACGGTACCGCAAGGTACCCGCATCATTAATAGAAAAATCTGGCAATTCACCTTTCTCAGCTCGAAGATACAAATGCAGAAGATCTGGATCATCCTTCTGATGTAGCCTCGTAAGCGCAATCCAGAAAGGCTCTGCTACTACCAAACTATTCTGCAAGTCACAGCTCCCCATAAAAATATCCATCAAAAGAAACTCTTCCACTAAAAGCTCGGCGGAGAGGTTAAAAATCTTCCTCGTCTTCCGACTCAGGACATCGGCCACCACATTAGCCTTGTCTGGATGGTACTGGATCTCAACATCGTAGTCGGACACATACTCCAACCATCGCCGCTGGTGCAGATTCAATTCCTTCTGGGTGAAGACATACTTTAAACTCTTGTGATCAGTAAAAATCTTGCACTGCGCGCCATAAAGCAAATGTCTCCACAATTTTAGCGCATAAATCATGGCAGCAAACTCTAAATCATGTGTAGGGTAATTCCTCTCATGAGTTTTCAGTTGCCTTGACCCGTACACAATCACTTTCCCGACTTGCATCAACACGCATCCAAGCCCAACATGCGATGCATCCACATAAACATCATAATCCAAGCCTTCCGTGGGCAGGGTCAAAACGGAAGCAGTGCATAATCTGTTCTTGAGCTCTAGGAAGGCTTCCTCGCACTTCTCGCTCCAAACAAACGCCGCATTATTCTGAGTCAATCTAGTCAAAGGTGCAACCAGGGTAGAAAAACCCTCCACGAATCTCCTGTAATAGCCGACTAATCCCAGAAAGCTCCTAATCTCCTTGGGTGTTCCCGACCTACTCCAATCCATCACAACAACGATCTTTTCTGGGTCAACTGAAATCCCACTCTGATTCACCACGTGGCCCAGAAATGCAACCTGAGGCAACCAAAACTCACACTTTGATAGTTTTACTTTCAAGATAACCTAAACACCTAGAGGGGGGGGGGTGAATAGGTTCTAATTTCTTGTTTAAACTTCTAGGCAGAATTCAATTACAAATTAAAACATCTAACACAGCATTCACAGACAACTAAGCATCACAGATTGCACAATGTTTTATAGTGGTTCCCCAAGGTCTGGGTACATCCACTTTCCCCCTTCACCTATCTAGCAGTATGCTAGATTCGGCCAAACTTCCACTATTCTCAGATCCTCAGATCCTACAGCTCAGAACCTGGAAAGGTTCCTACAACTCAGGCTCAACAACCCTACCTCAGCCTTGCCTCAAGGCCTACCACTCAGAGAATAACCTTCTCCTACACTCAGGCAAATAGCCCTACCACTCAGAGATCACCTCTCCTACACTCAGCCTTTATAACACAGGCTTACAACTCAGATCTGTGTAAACATATCCTACAGAAATTTAGAAAAGATATTTTAATGTCTTGCCTTTGTTGAGAGAGAAGAGGACAAGACACTTCTTGATCAGCTGATGAAATCAATTGAATCTGAGCTTTCTTCAAAGCTTCTTGAATCTGAACTTAGCTGAGTTGATTTCCAAACAGCTTCTTGAGAAACCACTGATGGCTTCCTTCTTCTTCTTCAAGATGACTGGATCCCTCTCTATCCAACACCTTTTTTGATACTTCAGACTTCTTCTTCTTCTTAGATCTACTGATGAAGATCTTCTTTAGAGCTTAGCACTTTCTTGAATTGAAGCTACAACAGGATTGTAATCCTTCTGTTTCTTCTTCTTAGATCTTCTTCAGTTATTTTTCTTAGCCTTAATTTCCTTCTGAATGTGTCTATTTATAGACTTTCTTCATGGTAACCGGCTGATCCGGTTTCTAACTGTTTTCTGACAGGTCTGACAGCTTCAGTTAAACGGTGGCAACCCACAGCTGTCAAGTCTTCAAACAGTTCCTGTACCTTAGCCTTAGAAATCAAAATGTCGAGACAGTCTGTTAGAAAGTGTCGAGACCAATCTGTCTATCTGTGTCGACACAAGTGACTTTAGTGTTGACACAGTCTTTGATGATGTCGACTAAGTTGCCTTTAAGTCGACACAGCTTCTTCAGAAAATAACTTGGTCTAGACTCTGCAGTGTGTCGACACAAGTCCTGTGTGTCGACACAGTTGTTGTAGATTCAGAACTCAGTATGTGTCGACTCAGCCTTCAGGTGTCGACACAACAATCTTCAACTCTGCCAAAATGTGTCGACTCAGTCTTCTGGTGTCGACACAAGCATAGTCGACTTCTGCCAATATGTGTCGACTCAATCTCAAGGTGTCAACACATCCACCCAGTGTCGACACAGTTGAGGTCGACTATCTTCTTCTGTGAGTCGACTATCTTTCTCTGGTCGACTATCTTTCACTAGTCGACTATCTTCCACTAGTCGACTATCTTTCTCTGGTCGACTATCTTTCACTTGTCGACTACCTTCCACTAGTCAATAATTTTTCTCTGGTCGACTATCTTTCACTAGTCGACAAACTTTCTCTGGGTGTCGACTATCTTTCACTGTGTCGACACTGCTTCCCAGTGCTGAGGTCGACGATTTTCTTTATGTGTCGACACTGCTTCCCAGTGTCGACATAAGTGTGGTCGACTATCTTTCTCTGTGTCGACACTGATATTCTGAAGTGTCGACACAAATATTCTGAAGTGTCGACACAATTTCTTCAGGTGTCGACATGTGGACTTAGAATATTTTTCTGCATTCTTTAATACTTCTTCACCTGCACATGTCAACTCAAAACAACATCAAATACACCTTGATGTATATCATTGAGCTAAGTTGGGCTTCTTCAAATCAGGTACACATTTTCCAATGTACCCAACACACTTGCTCAACTTGGCGAATAGCTTGTGGTCCCTCAAGACAGATAAAACCAAATGCAGATTTCATTCATGCTCCACAACATCGCGGGAATAAATCAGAACATCATCGATAAACACGACCATGAACTTATCCAGGAAATCCTTGAACACTCGGTTCATCAAATCCATAAAAGTTGAGGGCACGTTGGTCAAACCAAACGACATGACCAAAAATTCAAAATGCCCATACCGGGATCGAAAAGCTGTCCGTGGAATGTCTGACTCACGGATCCTGAGCTGATGGTAGCCAGAACGAAGATCAATCTTCGAAAATACCACGCTACCGCGCAACTGATCAAACAAGTCGTCAATCCTTGGCAAAGGGTACCTGTTCTTAATAGTAACCTAGTTCAACTCTCTATAGTCGATGCAAAGCCTCATCGACCAATCTTTCTTCTTAACAAATAGAACAGGTGCACCCCAAGACGACGAACTCGGCCTGATAAAACCCTTCGCTAACAGCTCATCCAGATGGATACGCAACTCTTCCAGCTCTTGCGGGGCCATCGGGTACGGCGCCTTTGCAATAGGATGCGTACCCGGCTTCAAATCTATAAAAAATTCGACATCTCTATCGGGTGGAAGACCGGGAAGATCATCAGGAAATACATCAAAGAAGTCACACACCACAGGAATCTTTCTTCTTATCAAATTCTTCCATTTCCTTTGCTCTAGCTGCAGGCAGATCTGGAATAGTCTTTTTCAATTCATTAATGATCTCATGATGAGATTCAGTTAAATTGTCATTCATCCTTATCTGATTTTCCAAAACATAGCTTTGCTTTAAAGCAATATCATCCACTTTAGGAATTATGGACTGTTGTTGTTTTGCCAAATATACCACAGCATTACCTCCCTTATGGAAGCAATCTGTCATCTCCTTCTTATGCATATTGACTTCAAATCGAATAGACTTTATATCCTGAGCCAAGTCAAATTGCAGGGTCTTGTTGTTTTCATCAATATATTTTTCAATAGCCACTCTGTGTTCATCCAATTTCACTTGTAAATCGACCATAAACTTGTTATAATCAAATTCAGAAGGAGTGTGATGTGCTGTAGGCTGTAGAGCCTGCTTATAGCTCTTGCTCCTTCTCTTGAAGACCATAAGTTTTCTCTTCTTAGCCATCATGGCTTCTTCATTCTCAGAATCAGAAGTACTATCAATTTGAACTCTCTCTTTGGGAGGAGGAGGAACATCTGCTTCAGTGCCATGTTGTTCAGCCTCAACATGCACAGGCTCCCCCTCAATTGCTTGCTCCACTTCCATTCTATCAGTAACTATTTCATCATTTGGAAATAACTCATCAAGAGTATATTCCTTCTAGGCTGGAACATCTGCAGTATTCAAATCTTGAGATAAATCAATTTGAGCTTCCTCTTGCACTTGCTCAGACAGCTTCTCCCCCTGTACTTGTTCAGTATTGGGGATGTCCTGGGCAGGTGAGGACACTTGCTTTCCCTGGACCTGTGCAGAAACAGAAATATTAGAAATGTCTTTTGTAGGAAAATACACCAGCTCCCCCTGCACCTGTACCTGGTCATGAGTAGATACAGTCTATGTAGGTGAATAAACTTGCTGAGCTGGTATTCTTACTTCTTCTTCTTGAATTGCAGGTATTGTGGCATCCTGAACTTGTGTAGAAGCAGGCTGATCTTCAACCTCTTGTCTTACTTGTTCTTCTTGTGGGTGCTCAGTACTTGTAGCATGACCTGGGGATTTCTCAGGTGAATCCTGCCTTTCCACTTCAGGCATCTCTTTGGTCAGCACCCTATCCCATCTGGAGAACAATCTCATGTCCATCCTTCTCATGTGATTAATTTTTGTTCCAGGTTGTTGTTGCATGACATCAGGAATCTCCTTATTTAGGTATATACTCATTATTCTAGCCAGATTTGGCTTCTTGATTCCTTCCTTAATCTTTTCAAAGATTACAGTTGACCAATCCGTTGGAATTGTAAACACAATCCTGGTCATTAGGCTGAACATATAGGCGGAAATCCTATCATGTCCACCTGGCTTGCACAGAATTACTTTTCCAACCACCTCAGACAGGAACTTGCCCTGTTGATTCATTCCTTTCCTGTTGAATGCAGCTCCAATTTTCATGGTGGAATCCAATCCACACCATTGAAGAGCCTCCCTTGATTTAGAAGCAGGGACGTCCTCTTCATTCTCAATTATAGGTAAATGTAGAATTGTTCTTAACTTACTTGGAGTAATTTCCACTGGTGACCCATGAACTGTGGATTTTATCTCATGACTTTCAGAGTCTACAGATGCAGAAGTAAAGAACTCATGCACCTCCTTCTTCCATATCTTAGATGGTTCGGAGACCAGAAATTCTAATCCTGAGTCGGAGAGGAGAGAGATAACCCCGAGAACATCTGGAGGGGCAGCAGCAAAGGCCTGGCGCACCAACTCATATCCTTCATTCACATTATCTTCAATCTTTGGCGCCATTGATCAGTCGAGAAAGCTTGAAAGATGAGAGAAAGAGAGAGAGAGGGAGAATGTCGACACAGGGTTTTGAAAACCTTGTAAGCGTGTCGACAGAATGAGTTTTTGACCTATTTAGACCTTCTGTTTAAAGAAGATCAAAAGTCGCCAAAAACAGACTATAAGTGTCGACACAGATGAAATGTGTCGACACAAGCTTCTATTGTCTCGACTTCAAGTCCGTCTATTATGTGTCGACACCAATTTGCGGTTATGTCGACACCAGAGATATATAATAGAGCATCAGAAATTCTGTGTCGACTCTTAGTATAAGTGTCGACACAAAAGCTATAAGTGTCGACACCACTATCCTGGTGAAGTCGACAATACATTCCTGGATAAGTCGACAATAAGATTCTTAAGTGTCGACACATATTTTCTGTGTCGACACAATATCTCTGACTTGTCGACATTACTACCCTGAGTCGACACATTATTACTGAATGTGTCGACACCATCTTACTTAGCCAATTTCTGTTTGTTCAACACAACTTATAAGTACTACAAAGTACTTGATACTACTTCAATGTGTCTTTATATCACTTGAATGTCTTGTTACCACTTCAACTTCATTGTTGATGATATTGTGATTACACTAATCAATGGTTAACATACCTAATTCAATTTTGAATTTATTGAATTTGGTCTCATCTAGGGGCTTAGTAAACACATCTGCTATTTGATAATCTGTTTTCACAAATTCCAATGAAATGTCTTCTTTTTCTACATGTTCTCTAAGAAAATGATATTTTATTTCTATATGCTTAGTTCTACTATGAGAAACAGGATTATTAGCAATAGAAATTGCACTCTTAGAATCACACAAAAGAGGTGTTCTACTTACTTGAATACCATAATCCTTAAGCTGATGCTGCATCCATAATAGCTGTGCACAGCAGCTTCCAGCAGCAACATACTCAGACTCAGCTGTGGAAATTGCCACACTGGTCTGCTTTTTACTACTCCATGATATTAGTCTTCCTCCCACGAATTGACAAGTACCTGTAGTACTCTTCCTATCCTCTCTACATCCTGCAAAATCTGCATCTGAATAGCCTGTTAGTTGAAAATCTCTATTCCTAGGGTACCAAAGACCTAGATTAGGTGTGCCCTTAAGATATCTCAGAATCCTTTTGACTGCAGTATAATGAGATTCTTTAGGGCAGGCTTGGTACCTAGCACAGACACATGTAGCATACATAATATCTGGTCTACTAGCAGTGAGATATAGTAGTGAGCCAACTATTCCTCTATACAAAGTCTCATCAACAGGTTTTCCTGCATCATCTTTGCATATAGGCATACTTGTTCCCATAGGAGTTCTCATGGTGGAGGATGACTCCATACCATATTTCTTAATCAATTCTTTGGTGAACTTAGACTGGGATATGGACAAGCCATCATCAGTCTGTCTTACTTGGAGTCCCAGGAAAAACTTCAGTTCCCCCATACTACTCATCTCAAACTTCCCTTGCATAAGTTTAGCAAACTTTTTACAAAGGTTGTTTTCAGTAGATCCAAAGATTATGTCATCAACATAGATCTGAACTAAGATGATCTTGCCTTTGGATTCCCTAAGGAATAGAGTTTTGTCAATTTTTCCTCTTGAGAATTTATTCTCAATAAGAAAAGTAGACAGGGTTTCATACCAAGCCCTTGGAGCTTGCTTTAACCCATACAGAGCTTTCCTAAGCTTATAAACAAAATCAGGTTTAAGAGGATCTACAAAACCTGATGGCTGCTCTACATATACTTCTTCTTTAAGATCACCATTCAGAAATGCTGACTTCACATCCATCTGGTATACTTTGAAGTCTTGATAGGCTGCATAGGCAAGGAATATTCTGATTGCCTCCAGCCTTGCTATTGGAGCAAAGGTTTGATCAAAGTCAATCCCTTCTTCCTGCCTGTATCCTTTTGCAACCAATCTTGCTTTATTCTTTACTATTATTCCACTTTCATCTAGCTTGTTCCTATAGATCCATTTTGTGCCAATTATGTTGTGGCCTCTTGGTTTAGGAACAAGCTCCCAGACATTGCACCTTCTGAATTGATTCAGCTCCTCTTGCATAGCATCAATCCAGTGCTGGTCTTGGATAGCTTCTTCAAACTTCTTAGGCTCCATTTGTGACAGGAAACTTGAATGTAGAACTGTGTTTTGATTTCTGCTTCTAGTTTGCACCCCCTGTCTTGGATCACCTATTATCTGATCAGCTGGATGATCTCTTAAATGTCTTGTTGCTGGAGGAAGATTTCCTTCTGGTTGAACATCTCCAGCTCCTTCATTTAGCTGAATCTCTTGATTTTCATCAGCTTCTATAGTGTCTTGTTCTCCCCCAAACCCTTTGATGACTCCTTTTTCAGATCCACCAAAGATCACTTTAGGTCCATCTTTGACAGATGAATACTCCTTTAGCAGCCCCTTTGTTCCAGTCATGTGCCTGGAATAACTACTATCCAAGTACCATATAGGGGCATGGTTACTTGGATTCACCTGCAACACAGAATTACTTACCCTTAGAACCCAAGTAAGTCTTGGGTCCTTGGTTCAGGTTAGCATTAATAAAGCTACCATAACCTCTTCTAACAGGTAGACTATTGTTCTTTATAACACTTGGGTTATACCAGCAGTCTAGTGCAAAATGGCCTCTCTTGCCACAGCACCAACATTCAAACCTATTGTATCTAGATCTAGATACATCCTTGTCAGAAAAATTTATGTTCATTGCTGGTGCTGCAGCAACTTCACCTACTGATTTCTTAAAACCATTGGGTTTATGACCATGGGTATGCCTGCTTGCATTTACACCCTTGTTCTTCAGAACATTAGTCTTAATATGACCTTGAATATCTTCATGATCATATTTGTTAGAAGGCACTTCCACCTTACTAAACTTTATGGGGACTGAAAGGTTTAGTGGCTGAACAGGAGCTTTGCCTTTCCTCTTGAATCTGCCAGCCCTGGAGTTACCTTTAAATCCTAATCCAGCCTTACCCTTTTGAGTGACAAATTCATCTATCAAGGGTAAGACAGATTTTGGCTTAGAGTAACTAGCCACTAAATCCCTTTCAATTCTAAGTCTGGCCTCCAGACTCTTCACTTGATCATTATTATAATTAATTGTGCCCATCTGAATAATAGTTATATTCTTCAGCTTGGCAATTTCATTTAATTTTTGATCAATAACTTTCTCTAACTCAGTTGTAGCAACCCTTAGTTCAGCAATTTCCTGAGCCTGAGATTTAACCAAGTTCTTGCTTTTCTTAAGGGCCTGCAACAAGTCCACATACTTGTCTATCAATTGATAGACATCTCCTTCAGATTCAGATGCATCTACATCACTTGATGCAGATGTAGCTGATTCTTCACTGGTACAACAATCAGATGTAATAGAAGGGCATTGTACCTTATTAGGACCAGACTGATTCTGGCATATGTCCTCTTCTGATCCTGCCATCAGCCCCATACACTGATGATCCTTTTGTTCATTGATGGAGTCTAGCAACTGCAGAAACTCCTCTTCTTCAGATGCAGCATATAGTCCAATATATGCTTCAGCTTCAGATTCTGACTTTGAAGTTGACTGGTCTGTTAGACTCTTATCTTTCTTTGCAACAAAGGATTTCTCCTTCTTGCCTTTCTGATGAGTCTTGTTCTTGTCTGAAGACTCCTTTCTCTTATCAGGACAGTCAGCCACTACATGTCCAGGCCTATTACAACAATAGCAAACAATCTTTGAAGTAGTGGCTTTGCTGGGCTTTGATCTGCTCTTCTCTTTCCTTGATGACCTTTTCTTCTGATAATAGTCATCAACTTGCTGTGATGTGGAAGGCCTAGACTTCCATTGCTTCTTTTTCAAGAACCTCTGGAATTGCCTTGTGAATGCAGCAAAATCTGCATCTGAATCACAGTTTTCTGAACCCTTATCTGAATTTTCAGAACTATCTTCTGCAACTTCCTTAGGAGGAGATGGTGATTTCCTCCTATTCTTTCTAGTGGCTTCTGCATTGAATGCCACAGTCTTTTCTCTATGCTCTCCTCTTGAATTCTTTTCCTCCTCCTTCCTCACCATAAGTTGCATTTCATAGGATAGCAACATTCCAAACAAGGTGGGAGGAGATATCTCTGCCAATTTAGCCACTTCTCTTATGGCACAGATCTTTGTGTCCCAATCCTTTGTTAAGGATCTCAAGAATTTGTCATTCAGTTCATAAGTACTGAAGACTCTTCCATAGGTCATAAGCTCATTCACAATTCTATAGAATTTGTTGTAGCACTCAGTTATGCTATCAGATTTTCCTTGTTTAAAACTTTCATACTCTTGATTGAGCATAGATTTCCTGTCCTGCCTTACTTCTTCAGATCCCTCCATGTAGACAATCAATGTGTCCCACATCTCTTTGGAGGTCTTGCAGTGAATCAGATTCTGAAATGATGAATCATCTATGGCACTAACAATAATGTTCTGAGCTCTTTTATCCATGGTTGCCAAGATGATTTCATCCTTGGTCATTTCTGAATAACTCTTTGGAGTTTGGATATTTGCATCAAGAACTGATACCTTCATTGGAATGAAGGGGCCTTCCTGTACTGTGATGTAAATCCTTGGGTCAGATGCCTCCATAAACAGTCTGACTCTTTCTTTCCAAATTCCAAAAATTTCTTTCTTGCATATGGGTAATTTCATAGACCCTAGCTCCTTATGATTCTCACCAGAACCCATCTTTTTGAATCTTGATTCTGCCTTTCAGATCTACCTCAGACTGTTAAGTCCTTTTTGAGGAACCTCCCTCTGATACCACTTGATAGTTTTACTTTCAAGATAACCTAAACACCTAGAGGGGGGGTGAATAGGTTCTAATTTCTTGTTTAAACTTCTAGGCAGAATTCAATTACAAATTAAAACATCTAACACAGCATTCACAGACAACTAAGCATCACAGATTGCACAATGTTTTATAGTGGTTCCCCAAGGTCTAGGTACATCCACTTTCCCCCTTCACCTATCTAGCAGTATGCTAGATTCGGCCAAACTTCCACTATTCTCAGATCCTCAGATCCTACAGCTCAGAACCTGGAAAGGTTCCTACAACTCAGGCTCAACAGCCCTACCTCAGCCTTGCCTCAAGGCCTACCACTCAGAGAATAACCTTCTCCTACACTCAGGCAAATAGCCCTACCACTCAGAGATCACCTCTCCTACACTCAGCCTTTATAACACAGGCTTACAACTCAGATCTGTGTAAACAGATCCTACAGAAATTTAGAAAAGATATTTTAATGTCTTGCCTTTGTTGAGAGAGAAGAGGACAAGACACTTCTTGATCAGCTGATGAAATCAACTGAATCTGAGCTTTCTTCAAAGCTTCTTGAATCTGAACTTAGCTGAGTTGATTTCCAAACAGCTTCTTGAGAAACCACTGATGGCTTCCTTCTTCTTCTTCAAGATGACTGGATCCCTCTCTATCCAACACCTTTTTTGATACTTCAGACTTCTTCTTCTTCTTAGATCTACTGATGAAGATCTTCTTTAGAGCTTAACACTTTCTTGAATTGAAGCTACAACAGGATTGTAATCCTTCTGTTTCTTCTTCTTAGATCTTCTTCAGTTATTTTTCTTAGCCTTAATTTCCTTCTGAATGTGTCTATTTATAGAATTTCTTCATGGTAACCGGCTGATCCGGTTTCTAACTGTTTTCTGACAGGTCTGACAGCTTCAGTTAAACGGTGGCAACCCACAGCTGTCAAGTCTTCAAACAGTTCCTGTACCTTAGCCTTAGACAGCAAAATGTCGAGACAGTCTGTTAGAAAGTGTCGAGACCAATCTGTCTATCTGTGTCGACACAAGTGACTTTAGTGTTGACACAGTCTTTGATGATGTCGACTAAGTTACCTTTAAGTCGACACAGCTTCTTCAGAAAATAACTTGGTCTAGACTCTGCAGTGTGTCGACACAAGTCCTGTGTGTCGACACAGTTGTTGTAGATTCAGAACTCAGTATGTGTCGACTCAGCCTTCAGGTGTCGACACAGCAATCTTCAACTCTGCCAAAATGTGTCGACTCAGTCTTCTGGTGTCGACACAAGCATAGTCGACTTCTGCCAATATGTGTCGACTCAATCTCAAGGTGTCGACACATCCACCCAGTGTCGACACAGTTGAGGTCGACTATCTTCTTCTGTGAGTCGACTATCTTTCTCTGGTCGACTATCTTTCACTAGTCGACTATCTTCCACTAGTCGACTATCTTTCTCTGGTCGACTATCTTTCACTAGTCGACTACCTTCCACTAGTCGACAATTTTTCTTTGGTCGACTATCTTTCACTAGTCGACAAACTTTCTCTGGGTGTCGACTATCTTTCACTGTGTCGACACTGCTTCCCAGTGCTGAGGTCGACGATTTTCTTTATGTGTCGACACTGCTTCCCAGTGTCGACATAAGTGTGGTCGACTATCTTTCTCTGTGTCGACACTGATATTCTGAAGTGTCGACACAAATATTCTGAAGTGTCGACACAATTTCTTCAGGTGTCGACATGTGGACTTAGAATATTTTTCTGCATTCTTTAATACTTCTTCACCTGCACATGTCAACTCAAAACAACATCAAATACACCTTGATGTATATCATTGAGCTAAGTTGGGCTTCTTCAAATCAGGTACACATTTTCCAATGTACCCAACACACTTGCTCAACTTGGCGAATAGCTTGTGGTCCCTCAAGACAGATAAAACCAAATGCAGATGTCATTCATGCTCCACAGCATCGCGGGAATAAATCAGAACATCATCGATAAACACGACCATGAACTTATCCAGGAAATCCTTGAACACTCGGTTCATCAAATCCATAAAAGTTGAGGGCACGTTGGTCAAACCAAACGACATGACCAAAAATTCAAAATGCCCATACCGGGATCGAAAAGCTGTCCGTGGAATGTCTGACTCACGGATCCTGAGCTGATGGTAGCCAGAACGAAGATCAATCTTTGAAAATACCACGCTACCGCGCAACTGATCAAACAAGTCGTCAATCCTTGGCAAAGGGTACCTGTTCTTAATAGTAACCTAGTTCAACTCTCTATAGTCGATGCAAAGCCTCATCGACCAATCTTTCTTCTTTACAAACAGAACAGGTGCACCCCAAGGCGACGAACTCGGCCTGATAAAACCCTTCGCTAACAGCTCATCCAGATGGATACACAACTCTTCCAGCTCTTGCGGGGCCATCGGGTACGGCGCCTTTGCAATAGGATGCGTACCCGGCTTCAAATCTATAAAAAATTCGACATCTCTATCGGGTGGAAGACCGGGAAGATCATCAGGAAATACATCAAAGAAGTCACACACCACAGGAATATCCTCCAAACGCGGCACACTAACAACTGTCCCTACTAGAGAGACCAAACAGGCAAAGCAGCCAGAATCAAGCAACTTCTGAAAATATACCGCAGAAATGACTGGAGCATCCTGGCACGGATCAGCATAAACACTCCCAGGCTGACCATTGTCCTTAACGAAGTCCAAGCGCTTACCCTTGCACTGGATAACTGCATCATAATTGGACAACCAGTCCATGCCTAAGATAACATCGAAGTATTCTAGGTCGATCACCTTTAAATCTGCCTTCGCTAGAAAATCTCCCAACAAAATCGGACAATCCTGAATACCATGATCTGAAATCACGGAATAACCAGAAGGAAACTTGATGCAAAAGGCATCACTAACTCGCTCTAGACCCAAACGATAGCGCTCCACAAAGAATCTAGCCACAAAGGAGTGGGTAGCGCTAGAGTAAAAGAGAACACGCGCCCAGCAGTTCCTCACCTTAAATCTTCCTATAAGATGGCATACGCAACTAAGAAAAACAAATGCTAAAGCTATACTAGAAACAAAACATTTAGGCTAGGGAGAAATCAAACCTGAAATGACCTGAGTCGAAGTTTGCGCTTCCTCTGAAGAAATTACATTCAGCTTTCCCTTGCCTTTGTCCACTCACTGAGGTGGTGGAAACGCCTGGAGTGGTACTGGCTGGAACACCGGCTTGAGCTGGGGGCACTGAGCCTTGATGTGCCCTTCTTGACCGCAAAGAAAACAACCTCTTACCTTACTCTTATCCTTTCCCCAGCAATGGGCAACATCATGCCCTGTCCGCTTACACGCAGAACAGAAAAAATCATTCCTGGGAGCGCCTTGAATCGCATGTACCTTCTCCTTCTTCTGAGCTCCCAGCCTCTTAAAACATCTCTCGAAGGGGTGGCCTGACCGGCCACAGAAACTACAAACCTCCTTTCTCTTCTTTCTGCCAGCACCCGGTACCTGCGGGCTCTTTCCTTCGACCGATTTCCTCTTATCTTTTCTCATTTGATGCCCTCTTTGCTTCGCATTCTCAATTGCATCAACTTTCAAAGCAGATTCCATCACTCCCGCATAGCTCGTTGATCCATAAGCACTTGCCAACTGCTGGACATCACTTCTCATGCCACCAAGAAAACGCTTAACTCGATCCGCCCCGGAGCTTACCAAGCCGTGGAAAAACCGACTCAGTTTGCTGAACTCGATCTCATACTCACCAACTAAGAGCTGCCTCTACTTCAAATGTAAGAAATCATTCATCAAGCAGTTGCGCTCGAACGAAGGAAGAAACTTCCTTAGCAACAGTTCCTTGAAGGTCTCCCAAGAGCATCCCTCTTTCAAGCTCTCCTTCTCTCTCAGCCACCAACTCTTCGCCAATCCCTTAAGCTGATAGGCGGCGATCATCACCCTCTGATCGGGGGTAACTCTAGAATAGGAGAACAACTCCTTGATGGCTATGAGCCAATCATCCAAAACCATAAAGTCTGCCTTCCCATCATAAGTAGGTGGTCCAAGTCGCTGGAAGTGTGATATGAATGTCATCTCCAGGGGCAGCACAACAGGAGGTACCAGGGGAGCAGGAGGAACAGGAATAGCTATGCCTACAGTAGGGTCCGACACTCTCGGAGGCTATCCTGCCACAATTGCTAATAGAGACTGGATCTGAGTCTGCATACCCACCACCTGCCTAGACAAGGCTTCATTACTCTGCCGCAGACATTCAATCAACGCCTCGCTATGCACTCCAGAAGACTCACCCTCATATTGGAGAGTCGATCTCGTCGAAGGATGCCTCGCCATTCTATAATCGTATTAGCACTAATCAAAACCTAGCCCAACCGCTAGAACAAGACTACCCGGTACAAACAAACATACTTAAATATGAACTCTAACTGCTAAACTTGCTCTGGGATTTTTATAATAATGATGTTATGCTTAACCTAGGATGGTTTATCACCACCATTCTAACTCATGTGCTTAGACCATGAATGCATGAATTTGTATTTCCTTTGACTCAAAACCATGTGTGTACATATGTCATCATGCAAATCTTTAGCTTGGCACGTTGTGCTTATGCAATGTTATGCTATGCATGTTGTGCTATGCATTCTAAAAAAAAGCCTTAATGCATGCCATGAGCGATCGTATGCATCTCATACTACATAACATTGCATGCAAAGAAAAAAAAAAGAAAACGTGCTAATGGGCATTCATGTGGTGAGGTTATGCATCCCATACTACATAACCCTCACATATTGCCGCCTATGGTGGATCCATGTACAAACACATATTATGCATCTCATACTACATAATATGCCCCGTATACTTCTATTCATGCTTATGAGTGTAGTGTTCGTGCTTCAGCCAAGACTTACTGATGACATATCAGTGTGTGTATGATATGACGCTAAACCACTAATGCTAACAAGGGAAAGGTTGCCCGACCAATTGTCAAGCAACCTCCCTCTGATACAAACCGTCACAACCCGCACTTTCTCGACGAATAAATTGTATCAGAGCAAGAGAAAATACGTGTTGTGATGCCACGTAGTGCAGGGGATAACTGCATACATTCAGGCAAAACTCCAGACTTTAGATTTTTTAAAAAACCATAGCTTATTATGAAAGAAAGCCAGTTATATTTAATGGTCGTATCCCTCGGCACAATGGATCAGCTAGTCCACGATAAAATATATATATTCATTCGCAGCGGAAAATACTTAAATTAAGTTGTTTTGACATTCTAAAGGAGCATAAGTGTCCCCGAGGAACGACTCATGGTATGCACAACTCTAAGGTTGGTGTAGTATATATAAAAAGATAGTCTTTACGCTTAAGGAAAAATAGTGCTTTAGTTTTATAATCATGATGTGCATGAGATACATGTAGTAATATGTTAGGGTTTTAAAAATACCTAACATGCATCCTAGCATAAAACCTTCCCAGAAACAAGTGAACAACCTCAAATAGGCAAAAGTAGCAGTTTTAGTTCATACCCAACAACATAAGTAAGACACCAGTGGGCGTCAACAACCTGACATGAACCCACTGGAGAGTATGCATGTCTATATAGAAAGGAAGAAAAACTACCTCACCAGATGAGGAACAACAACCTCAGCTACCCAGGAGACCACAAGCAAGCTCCACAAGAGCACTAGCTATCTAATTGGCTACAACCTGAACCTAAGGCATTCAAAAAAAAAGAACACCTCAGCAAGTAAAAGAAAATCAAAGGAAGTGGAGCATTAGATTCATGAGCAATAAAAGAAGGGGTTTACAAGCCCTGTAACAAAATGTTATTAGTAGAAGAAAAGGCATGACAGTAAGAACAAACACTGTCCAAAGAGTAGTTAAAGTACACCTAGTGTGAACATAAATAGCAACATGCTCTGCTAAGCCCCTGCAGCAGCACCAAGGCATACCTATGACAAAGGAAATAGCCACTAAAAAGTAAAGGGGCTAACAGTCCTAATCTTTGTGAATTATTGAACATGGTGAAAACCTTGGGTCGGAGTGGGCGGCACATCTCTCACCATCAACCAGACCCAAAAACACTCCAGGGTGAAAACAACCGGTGGCAGCTACAAGGTCCACACACCCAACCATACCAGCCCAACACGGCCTAGGTGGTGGTGGCCGCAACTCAGCACACATGATTCACCCCTTACAGAGCCCACAAAACCACACCACCTGCCATAATCCACGAGTCGGAATGCAAAAACTAGCCGAACACCCAAAACCCCCTAAGGAAGAAGCCATACTAATAGTCCTAAAGGAAAACACACCCCCAAGGCAAAAGCGTCAAGTTCACTCGATGCGGCGCTGAGTGGGTTACTCAACACCAAGCACTAACCACGGCGTTGAGTGAGGTCACCCACTCAACGCAAGGAACATAGCCGTAAAAAGCCTAGCCATGGCATTGAGTGGGTTCACCACACTCAACGCCAAATAGCTCTAGCATTGAGTGAGGTCCACCAACTCAACGCCAAGTAACCTAACCGTAGTAACAGGCTTCGGCATTGAGTGAGACTACCACACTAACCACCAAAACAGCCATGGCGTTGAGTGAGGTCGACTCACTCAACGCAAAAAAAGCCACGACATTGAGTGAGGTCTACTCACTCAATGCCAAATGACTTAACCACAAAAACAGGCTTTGGCGTTGAGTGAGTCCACCACACTCAACGCCAAAACAGCCACGGCATTGAGTGAGGTCGACTCACTCAACGCCAAATGACTTAGCCGCAAAAATAGGCTTTGTCATTGAGTGAGTCCACCACACTCAACGCCAAAACATCCACGGCGTTGAGTGAGGTTGACTCACTCAACGCTAAATGACTTAGCCGCAAAACCGGCTTTGGCATTGAGTGAGTCCACCACACTCAATGCCAAAACAGCCACAACGTTGAGTGAGGTCGACTCACTCAACGCCAAATGACTTAGCCGCAAAAACTACCATGGCGTTGAGTGAGTGCACCACACTCAATGCTAGAAGCCTAACAGTCTAGGCGTTGAGTGAGGTACACTCACTCAACGCTTTTGACTTAGCCTAATATTCCTAAAACCTGGAGCTTGCCCGACCCCAGCCCACTCAACGCCTACTAACCAGAGAGCTGGAAAATAACTCCAACTCTCTCTCCTCTCCCTTCTACCCGGCGACAACAAACTAACAAGCTTGACTAAAGCTTAATAAAGCAAAACCCTACCTCCAGCTACTATCTGGGCACCAAGCAGAGAACAAAAAGAGAGAAAATAATTAATTCTGGGCAAGATTGACAGTAAACCTGCTCGGTACAAAGACTGCAGCAACCCTAGCTTCTAGGAGAGAAAGGAATGAGCTGATACAACAAAAGTAATTGGAATAAAAATCGAGATTGGCAAGGGAAAAGAGAGCCACTTGCCTCTACCTCTAGGAAACAGCAGTTGCCTTCCAAAATTCGGCACCAGCGGCAAGATCGGCCACCTAAGAGGCAAACCTGAAGCTTTTAGAGGAAGAAGAACAAACCCTAAAAACCCTAGCTCCTATAGACAGTCTGAAAATCTAAATTTCATACCTAGGAAGCAAGATCTCTGCGAGAGCAGCTCAAATCTACTGTTACCCGAGCGAAACAAGCCCTAAATCCACAGCTATCCGGCGGTAAAAGCTGCAGCTTCTTCACCTCCCGCTTGCTTCCTTCTGCTTGATGCTAACAAGCTGAAGCTAGCTCTGGAAATGGGGAAGAAGAGAACAGCTAGAGCCTTATAATAATACCTCCACTCACTTATCTAAAGCTAAATAAAATAATCCTATAGCACTCAGATTTCGGCCACTGGCTGCCTCTCCTAAAAAATGCCACCTTTAGCTATGCATATAAAATATTATACATATAAAAATATATGCATATACAAACATATAAATCTAAGCATATAAAATCAGCCTAACTGATGCACCCGAGCCCACCAGCTGCTAGCAAATACATATATACTAAGCTTTTAAAGACGAGCTAGCAGCTGCTTCCCAAAATCAGCCAACCTGGAGCTTATAAATATATAATTATTACTGTACAGCAAAATCATTAGCTAGTTATCTAAACATATATATATATATATATACATGAAATGAAAATAGCTAAACACTTAGCCTAAAAATAGGGCACCAGCCCTACCAAGCTCGGCCACTCAAGGCCATGCATAGCAAAAGCAACTACCACTAGCTAATCAAGCAAACTTCGAAACGACGCGAAAACAAACGATCTCAGATTTCGAAAAACTCACACCGTAGATAAACACCCAAGCTACAAAAACAACGGTGAAGTCAAAAACAACATCCGACGATCAAACACTCGGGCTAACACCTCCCAAGCCAAAGTGCAAGCATTCCCTGAGAGGCTCAGCCGAGTCACCAAAACAGACTCCGGCTAGCTGGGGAATCTTGCAAACAAGCTACAAATAGGCCACTCAAGGAACCTAAAGAGCTAAGACCACGCTCTAACAACGGCAAAAGGCAAGAAATGCGTCATCGTAATGCTAAACAACGATCAAACAAAACACAGAAAAACCGGGGGCGTTATATGGGGGGGGGAGTCGAGGCTTCCCGAAAGGCAAGTCTCCACACCATATACCGCCAGAGCGTTGGCTCCACATCCCAGACCCCACCCCCAGAGAAGAAGATCACCTTATCAAGGAAGGATATGCCGGATCATGAGGATCCCTTTTGCGATACGCTGGTCATCCAGACGGCCATTGAGAATTTCACCGTCTCCTGAATCCTCATCGATAGCGGGAGTTTGGTCAATGTCATCTTCAAGAAGGCATTTGATGCAATGAAGGTAGAGGCCAAGTGGGTGCTGGCCTCAGATGGACCTTTGTTTGGGTTCTCAGGGGAGAGGAAGGAGGTTGAAGGAGGAGTGGGACTCTATGTCACTCTAGGGGGGGGGGATGTCCCACACTTGCAGGTTCGTCATCGTAGATGCCCCCAGCAGCTATAATGCCATCTTCGGGCGACCCCACATCAGTGCCTTCCACTGCTTCCCCTTATCCTTCCACCAATGCCTGAAGTTCAGCACTGAGGGGATCCAGGTCCGGGTCCGGGGTGACCCCAAGGTGGCAAGGGAATGCTATGTCACTGTCGTGAACTCCATCTCTTGGCAGGAGGGAGCCTAGGAGATGGAGCGGAGGATGGAGGAGGCAGAGTAGGAGGCCGATGGAGAAGAGATGGAGGTAGAGGAGAGCTTCATCCGGGAGAAGGTGACAGGAGTTTAGGAGGAGTTGGCCGAGGTGATGGCCATAGAGGAAGTGGTGGAAGCTGAGGAGGTCCTTGTCCCGGAGGAAGGGGACATTGAAGAATGGGGCGAGCAGTCCAGGCTGGAGGTTGCGGAGGAGGTAGTGGATATGGAGGTTCTCACCCTTGGAGGCAGGGTGGAGAAGGTCCGCATCAGCATGGGGCTAACCCCGGAGGCCCGTGGTAGGATGCTGGAGTGCATCAAGAAAAACATGGACGTCTTTGTGTGGAGCGTGGCAGAGATGTTAGGGATCGATGCAGACGTTGCCTGCCACCTCCTAACCCTGGACCCAGAAGCTCGCCCCATCCAAAAGAAGAAGAGGTCTGTTGCGAACAATCTGGTTGAGCCCATCAGAAAGGAGGTGTCCAAGCTCCTCATAGCTGGCTTTGTATCAAAAAATACAGTACCCCGGCTGGGTCTCCAATGTAGAAATGATCAAAAAAGGAGACGGTCGGTGGCGCATGCCTGTCGATTTTTCTTTACTTAATAAATCACGCCCTAAGGACTGTTATCCCTTGCCTCAGATCGACGCACTGGTTGACTCAGCCGTCGGTTTTCCTGTAATGAGTTTTTAGATGCATTTTTAGGTTACCACTAGATCAGGATGCACCCCCCTGACATCAAAGATGTCTCCTTCATCATGGGGGATGGGTTCCACTAATTCAAAATGATGCCCTTTGGGCTGAAGAATACAGGGGCGACATATCAGAAGATGATGGATAGGGTCTTCTGAGAACAGAAGGGGAGGAACCTTGAGGTGTATGTAGATGGCCTCATGATCAAGAGTCGAGATGCGGACTCTCACCTCCGGGACCTAGAGGAAACCTTCACCACCAAGCACAAGTACATGATGAGGCTGAACCCCTTGAAGTGTGTCTTTGAGGCTAGCAGGGGCAAATTCCTGGGTCATCTTCTCACCCCTGTGGGGGTGGAGCCAAATCCTGATAAGGTCCAAGTGTTCATGGATCTGGGATTGCCTCGGAATGCTAAAAATGTACAACAGTTGACAGGGAGATGGAAGCGTTGAGCAGGTTCCTTTCCCAGGCTCGCGAGAAGTGCTCTCCCTTCTTCAAATAATTAAGAGGAGGCAAGAAGTTCGAGTGGACTGGGGAATGCGAGGAGGCATTCCAGGCCTTGACAAGGAAGTTGACTTAGTCCCCCCTGCTCTAAGGGCCGAAGGAGGGGGAGGATCTGTCTTTGTATCTTGGGATCAGAGCGTAAGCCTTGAGCTCCCTCTTGGTCCAGGAAGAGGGGAAGTAGTAGTTGCCCATCTATTATGTGAGTCGGGTCTTGAGGAAGGTAGAGATTCGATACCCAATCTTGTAAAAGCTAGCCATCACTCTAGTTATCTCAACACAAAGGCTCCGACCCTACTTCCAGGCACACTCAATCCGAGTGGTGATTGACCACCCCCTCCGCAACATCTTCAAGGGGGTGGAGCATTCGGGAAGGTTGGCTAAGTGGTCGGTGGAACTAAGTGAGTCTGATATCTCCTTTATTCACCGCCTCTCGATCAAGGCCCAAGCGATGGCTGACTTTCTGGTTAATTATGTGGTCGAGGTGGCGAGGAAGAACTAACTCGACCAGTTCAATGGAAGGTGAAGGTAGATGGCACTTCAGGGAGGTATTCCCTAGGGGTGGGGGTAATCGTAGAGAGCCCCCATGGAACAAGAATCGAACAAACGGTGGTGGTGAACTTTCCCATCACTAACAAACAGGCCGAATACGAGGCCGTAATTGCAGGATTACGCCTAGCCAGGGAGCAGGGGGTGCTTGACTTTGAGGTCCTCATCAACTCCATGGTGGTGTCTTCCCAGATCAATGGGGAGTTTGAGGCAAGGGAGCCTGCCTTCCAGTTATACTTTGCAAAGGTGAAGGGGTCATCAGAATGTTCCAGACCTTCTCCATTCGACATATGCCTAGGGAGGAGAATGAGCAGGTGGACCAACATGCAAAGCATGATGCCCGGGTGGGGGATACCATCACTAACCTATTCCACCCTTCCATTGAAGAGGGAGAGCTAATGGAGGTGGATCAATACCTCTCATGGATGGACCCATTCACATCCTTCCTTTCCATAGGGGAGTATCCGGAGGGGATGGATAAAAGGAAATTCAAGTACAAGTCAGCGTACTATCTCATCCGCGATGGACAGCTGTACCGAAAGACCCTCTCGGGGATGTTGGCATGTTGTGTGGACGAGAGGGAGGTCCAGAGGATCTTGGAGGAGGTCCACTCCGGGGAGTGTGGGA
Organism: Platanthera zijinensis; assembly: GCA_039513925.1. NCBI lineage: Eukaryota > Viridiplantae > Streptophyta > Magnoliopsida > Asparagales > Orchidaceae > Platanthera > Platanthera zijinensis. Next base: position 154,209,984 of record CM077087.1, read on the forward strand.
TTCACTCCGGAAGTTGGACCCTGGAAGGGAGGATTGTTACGCAAGGGTATTTCTGGCCTACCTTGGGCCACAATGCGGCAGAGTTTACAAACAAGTACCACAAGTGCTAGTTGTTTACCCCCTCCAACAAGCACCTTAGAAGTATCACGGCCCCCCGGCCCTTCTCTATCTAGGCAATGGACTTGGTATGGCCTTTACCCAAGGCGAGCGAGTAGAGGAGGTTCCTACTTGTCATGATAGACTATTTCTCTAAGTGGTTGGAGGTGAAGGCGCTGGCTAAGGTGACCTCCCAAGTTATCAGGAATTTTGTGTGGGGAGAGATCATATGCCGACATGGGTTTCCACAAGCCATTATTACGGACAACGAACCTTAGTTTGCCAGTGCCGAGTTCATTAGCTTCTGCGGGCAGCTCAGGATTGATCTCAGATTTGCCTTGGTCCATCACCCTAGGAGCAACGGGCTGGTGGAGGCGGCAAACAAAATCATAGTGAACCTCCTGAAGAAAAAAGTTGAATACTTGAAGGGTAGGTTGGTGGAGTAGCTACCCTCGGTTCTCTGGGACCTAAGAACCACTCCCAACATGGCCATAGGGGAGACCCCCTTCAAGCTCTCCCATAGATGTAAGGCAGTACTCCCAATAAAGTTCGAGGTCCGGACATCCTCGGGTGGTTGAGGTGGAGGAAGGCAGGGATGAATGGCGGGTTGAAAATGAAGAAGAACTAAGGCTCTCCCTTGACAGGGTGGAGGAGCTACGTGATCTATCTGCCATCCGACAGGAAGAAGTAAAAAGAATAATGGCTAAGTACTTCGACAAGCACGTCAAGGTCAAGCAGTTCACGGAAGGGGACTTGGTCCAAAAAAAGGTGGATGCGGCAGGAAGATCAGATGCCATGGGCAAGCTCAACCCAAACTGGGAGGGTCTATACATTGTAAAATAAGTGTTGAAATCAGGGGGTATCGCCTCCGGAGTGTGGAGGGAGAGACCCTGAGTCTCACCTGGAGCGGTGATGACTTGAAGCATTTTTACCCATGAGCCATGTAAGTGATGTCCTTTTTCTAGTGAAGCATCTTGTTATTCAAATCTTTTCTTATAGTAATTCACATGAGCAAGTGAAGTGTTCACTTACCAGACCCCGAGCATATCCCGCTGTCAGGCTCTCACCTAGCTGGCAGGGCTGGATGTCACTCGAGAGAGTCTACCCAGACCCCGAATAGATCCCGCTGTCTAGCTCTCACCTAGCTGGCAGGGCTGGATGTCACTCGAGAGAATCTACTCAGACCCCGAGTAGATCCCGGTGTCAGGCTCTCACCTAGCTGGCAGGGCTGGATGTCACTCGAGAGAGTCTACCCAGACCATGAGCAGATCCCGCTGTTTGGTTATCACCTAGTTGGCAAGGTTGGATATCACTCAAGAGAGTCTACCCAGACCCCGAGAAGATCCCACTGTCAGGCTCTCACCTAGCTAGCAGGGCTGGATGTCACTCGAGAGAGTCTACCTAGTCCACGATCAGATCGTTCTGTCAGGCTCTCACCAAGCTAGCAGTACTGGATGTCACTCGAGAGCGTCTACCTATGCCCCAAGCAGATCCCGCTGTAAGTCTCTCACTTAGCTGGCACGGCTGGATATCACTCGAGAGAGTCTACCCAAACCCCAAGAAGATCCGGTTGTTAGGCTTTCACCTAGCTGGCAGGGCTGGATGTCACTTGAGAGAGTTTACCCAGACCCCGAGCAGATCCCGCTTTCAGGCTCTCACCTAGCTGGCAGGGCTGGATGTCACTCGAGAGAGTCTACCTAGTCCCTGAGCAGATCCCGCTGCCAGGCTCTCACCTAGCTGGTAGGGCTGGATGTCACTCGAGAGAATCTACCCAAACCTCGAGCAGATCTAGCTGCCAGGTTCTCACCTAGCTGGCAGGGCTGGATGCCACTTGAGGGAGTCCTACCCTCTTCGGATGTCACTTGAAAAGATTGGCCTTTTCCCTAAGGATAGGGGAAAGAAAGTCCTCACAAGTGTGTCAGGGCTCACGAGCTCAGCTCGTCAGAGGGGTGGCGAGCCGAGTCCACGACATCCGACGAGGAGGGCGAGCTCCGGTAGTGCATTCCATCCTGTTCAGGTTTTACTTGCAAAATTTTCTGGTTTTTATTTGATAATAGCAAGAAAGGCCTGCACGAACTGGGAGGTGGTAAGCCCAGCGCGGCGAGTGGTCCACCTCTGGATTGCCTAGGGTGGATGAGCTCTCAAGATCTATTCACGGATATGAGTCCTAACAACCATTCCAGCGGCGAGCTCTATCATATCGAGATCACTCAAGGGGGAAAGCTCGCAGGCGAACGCATCACAGTAAAAAGGTTCAAGAAAAAGAAGATAGAAAAATCTATTTTGCATTAACTATAGTTTTGTTACAAAAAGGGAGCTCGCCTAGGCAAGGTTATAAAACGGAGGGGGAAAGGTTTATACAGAAAAAAGAGAAAAATGGTGCAGGTCAGCTCTCGCCTCCCTCCCAGACTGGTAGTCTTCGCACACTCCTCCGTATGGATCATCTTTGAAGCCTTTCTCGAAGAGCAAGTCGAAGATGCCCTCATTCTTTCTAGGCAGCGTGGACGGGAACAAGCTCGACATGAGGTCCTAGGTCGTGATCACCTCGCAGCCCTACATCAGCAACCATGTGTCCTTCATAATCTACAGGGTACATTTGGCAGACTCAATCGAGTTGATCCGCAGCCATTCAGCAACCTCGGCCTTGCCGAAGGTCCTCGACCTCATGTACGTGATGGGGGGCTCGCTGTCACCCGGGGGGAGGAAGGCGTCCTCCTGGCGGATGATCTCGATGTTGAGCCCTTTGATCCGGTCCTTTAGCTTTTTGTTGTCCGCCTCCAGCCCGGCGGGGCGAGCTTCCAGCTCGGCGGCGCAGGCAAGCAGCTGGGTGTTTTCTTCCTCCATCCCGATGGAATGAGCCCGTAGCTCACTAGCTGCCTCGGCATCCTGTGAAACAAAAGGGTAAGCAAATCTATTGCAGGAAATACGAAAAATCTCAAGTAAAAAGAGAAGGAGGTGCCCAGTACTTACCAACCCGCCGACGGCTTTTGTAAGTAATTCCTCGGCAATGCCGAGCTGTCTCTCCAGGTCGACGGCCTTGTCCTGGGCGATGTCGCACTTCTGATTAGCCTTCTGCAGGAGGTGGATGAGGTTGAAGCCATCGTGGACCATCATGTGGTGCAGCTTGTAAGACCCCCTCCCGAAACACAAAACACGGCACGAGGGGAGTCTTATGCCCAAAACAGCCGCCTTGCAGTAGCGCTAGCACTCGGCTAACCTATACTACAAGACGCCTATCCTGCTAGATATAACCAATATAACCCAATACAAAGCCAACAAGGAATATAAAACAGAAGTCAATCCACACATAAGTAAAACAGTCCAAAAGTACATCAAGAAAAGAAGCTACAACAAGCTTATAAAATATCAGAGTACGGGTAAAACTTGCCTAAAGGGGCTATATCATGAGTCTCTCAAACTCACGTCGGGGATTGACAGTAGCGACGACACCGTCCCTTCGGGCCCTGTCATCCTGGCGTGGCTGCCCTGCTACAAAATCTGCGGATGCTCTGACTGCGGGGTTTCCTCCTAAAAAGGAAGATGTAGCAACCGTTAGTCATAAAGACTAAGTGTCTTTCACATCCGTTCCCCCGACGACTCCTCGGCACTGGGCAAAGAAAGGAACAAGGGTACAATATATTTATATATGCAGTAGTACAAGCAAGTGGAGTAAGTATACATGTCATGAGTTGTAATAGAAGTAATGTATAACAATATTATAAGCCTTCCATTCTAGCAGTTCTACACAAGCTATATCAATCCATCTAAGCATATAGATCTACAATAGGAAAGTAACTTAACTTATAAGAATGCCAATAAAAACTTATAAGTTAAGGATAGGCTTAACAGTAAAGTAACTCATCGTATAAGAGTGCCCATACAAACTTATACGATGAGGATCTTGTGTATGCAATGTAATGTAATGCCATGACTGCTATGTAATGACTCACCCATGATCACGCATAGGCAATTGCTATGTCGACACAGACTTGTAGTTCCCACTTTTCGAGCAAGTAGCTAACCTCTCAGGCGTCATCCGTCGTAGCCAGATAGTGACAGTTGAGCGGGCTTCTCCACTACTAGGCGGGTATCCACACTACCAAACCTAGGACTCCATACGCCTCAATTCTAAGAACATAACAACGGAGCTCACATGCGTACTACGGCTCAGTAGGAGTCTCGGGTAGATGTGCACCGAGAACCAAGCCCTGAACTGGCCTATGTTGTGACCCGGAAGGAGCCTCGGAAAAAGCACGAGGACCAAGCCCAACCATTCACTTGGCACAGAAGGAGCCCCGAGAATGAGCACTGAGGACCAAGCCCAACCAACCAAAGTCTATCTATCAACTCCCGTCGGTGTGATGTGCGCCGAGATATTCTAAGACCCAAAGGGCCTTATCACGAGCTGGGCTCGAACCAACGCTTTCCGGTCCGGATTTCACTTTCTGATAGAAAAGAATTCGCTTTGTACCTTAGGTGGATGCTAAGCTCATGACAAACATCGGCATATTAGGGATTTCGACTCATACCGCATACAATTCCAAATCATCATGGTACGGAAGGAGCCTCGGGAATGAACACCGAGGGCTAAGCCCAACTGTCCACTTGGCACGGAAGGAGCCCTGGGAATGAGCATCGAGGACCAAGCCCAACCGTCCACTTACGTCTCTTCTCAACATTACCAAACCAATGCGGTCAAACCCCGCACTTACACCCTTTCACAACCCCGTGCCCAAAGGTACTTAAGGGTTCATTATTAGTGTACGGGTACTTCACACATCCATCATCTAAAGACCACAACCATTTGTTAATAACAGTCATTACCGATTATATTTAGTATGTTCAAGCCAAACTCATCATTATTCAACACATCACCACTATCATGTACATCCTCAATATTTCACATATTTAAATCATTCCTACCATACCAACTCGTCAATCCATTCGTTCTCTAACCTCCACCACATCACCTCAATCAAGTGCACTTTACTACACCATTTGTTCATTAAGGGTCTATCCAACAAATGTTATTGACCTAATTTATCACATCCACTTATAGACTACATCTCAACAAAACATTAAAATTAATGTACTACGATCTCTCTACCAACCCAAAGACGATACAAAACAAACACGATAATTACATGTGCAGGAATGATTACTGTACAACAACTTCAAACGGGGATTCCCAGGGATATAGGAATCCGGTGAAGACCTTTAACAGCTTTTTGGAAAGGTATTTCTGAGGGTTATGACTTTCTGTTTAGTCGAAAACCCAGATTCGACCGCATCGTGTCCGAAAAAGGCCTCGAAGACTGCTGCATGCAAAAAACAAATTTATGCACGCATTTTAAAGCAAGATGAACGACATCGGTTCATCTTCTTCATCAAGCCATATGTTCAAACCATGTCCGGAAATTCCTCCACCCTTATTCACCTTCATGAGACTATTTTCTCTTCTTGAACCAAGTCCACCATTTACTCAAGGGGAGGGGAGAGGTTGAAGACATAACTATCCTTCGGGCATAAGCCCTAGAATGGTCTCTTCCTAGGAAATCTTCATCTCACAAGTCAAAACTCTCTTGAGTCGACATCTCTCCTAGAAATAACTATAGATCTAGCACCAAGGGAGAGGGTAGGAAGATCACCTTGTTTCCGGCATTTCCACCATTTCCAGCCATGGATCTTCTCACCATTCTTGGCGACATCTTCTTCTCCTCGGTCTGTATTAGTTCTTTACGAGAGGAAGATCGGCTCCAGCACCTTCTTCCTCTCCAGCAGTTTCTTACAGCGACGGCTTGGAAGGAAGACTAGAAATTCCTAGGGTTTTCTCCCCTTTTTATGTGGGAAGTTGGGTAACTGCATATTCACGTGTCGACCTGTCATTGGACCGCCAATCAACTCAGTAAATGAGTCCTTTCAAAACGATGCGGCCAAAAAATTCGCCAAAACCCGAAATTGAGCTACACGGGTAGGGACACGTCCGTGTAACTACCCGTGTCCTGCTTGGGAGGAATGTGGTCGACGATTCGTCGAGCTCCAGATGAAGAATGTCGAACTATTGCTTGTACACACACGGGTAGGGACACGCCTGTGTCACTACCCATGTCTTGGTCAGGAGGAACACGATCGATGATTTGTCGAGCTCCGGTCGACGAATCGTCGAACTGCTGTAGACACACACGGGTAGGGATACGCCCGTGTCTCTACCCGTGTCCTACTCGGGAGGAGCATGGTCGATGATTGTTAGTCGAACATTAATCAAAGAATACACACACGGGTAGGGACATGCCCGTGTCTCTACCCGTGTCCTTCTCGGGAAACACAACAATGAATCTGCATCATTGCCAGATAGCCACACGGGTATGTATACGCCCGTGTCACTACTACTGTCCTTCTCTGGAAATTCAACAAAGTAGACGCAAAGGCACCAAAGTACCACACGGGTATAGACACGCCCGTGTCACTACCCGTGTCCTACTCTGAATCAGCTTCTCCTCCCTTACACAAGTGTAAGCCTAGCTACCAGCACTCCCTGAGCCCAAGTCAGGTATCCTGACTTAAAAGCGCGCACGGGGGGCCTAGCGTGAATTGGGACGTTACAAACCTATAAATAAAATAAAAGATTTCGTCCCCGATATAAAGCTAAGGCTATGGGGATATAAAAACATGAAATATAATAAAATATGCTTTTTAAAATTACCTTTAGGAAATAACTCTGGGTAGCGCTTTTGTATCAATTCCACCGGCTCCCATGTATACTCCTCCTTCCCATGGTTACACCATAACACCTTTACCAAAGGAACACTCTTGCGCCTTGTCTCGTTGTCTACTATACGCACCGGCTCTAGTCCTACAGATCTATCGGTTGCTACTGCTCCATCAATGGTGGGAATATGTTGATCGGGCCGCAATAGTGCCTTCCGGAGAGACGACACATGGAATACGTCATGAAGGTTCTCCAGCTCTGGTGGTAACTCCAACTGGTAGGCCAAAGGGCCAATCTTTTCCAATATGGTGTAAGGTCCAACGTACCTTGGGCTGAGCTTCTTCACACAACGTACCTGTGACACTCCATGCATTGGCCGGATTTTCAGGAATGCTTTGTCACCCACCTGAAATTCTATTACTCGGTGCTTTGTATTATAATATTTAGCCTGCCGACTTTGAGCCTCAAGCATGCGATCCCGTATTAGTCTAACAACCGCATTAGTATCATCAATGTACTCAATTCCTAAAACCTACGGGTCTTCATCTTATACTCATAATAAGGGGGTTCTACACCTTCCGTAAAGGGCTTCATGGGGTGCCATCCCGATGCTGGCATGGTGACTGTTGTTATAGGAGAATTCCAGTAGGGGTAAGAGCCTTTCCCACGGCTCTCCTCTATCCAACACACACAATATCAATAGGTCCTCCAATGTTCTGATGGTCCTCTCAGACTGCCCGTCCGTCTGAGGATGAAATGATGTTCTAAAGGTAACGCGTATACCCAAGTACTCCTGTACGACCTTCCATTCCTTAGAGGTAAACCGACCATCCCGGTCAGAAACAATTGTCCTTGGCACGCCATGATACCGTACAAACTGCTCCATAAAGAGGCGTACTAAAACATCCACATGAGCTACTTTCTTCATAGGAATAAACCTGGCTACCTTTGTCAGGCGGTCAACAATTAACCACACCGAATCAATCCCTAAGCGTAAGCGAGGCAATCCGTGGACGAAGTCCATGGAGACATCCTCGAACTTCCACTCGGGGATGGGCAATGACTGTAATAATCCACCGGGGCTCTTGCATTATTCCTTCACCCTTTGATAGGCCTCGCAGTGCGTAACCAAATATCTGACATCCCTCTTCATTCCCGGCCAACACATGGTCTTCCGCAAGTCAGCGTACATCTTGGCAATCACAGGATGCTCAGAGTACTGAGTGCAATGTGCCTCTCTCAGGATATCTTCCCGAATTTTACCGTCTTTGGGAATGTAAAGCAGGCCACGGAGATGAAAGATGTCGTCTTTTAGGGAATACTCGTCAGTAGTCCCATCTTCAATTGACTTGATTGTCGGGGCCAGAGCCGCATCCTTTCCTTGCTCTGCCCGGATTCGATCTCGAATATCACAGACTATGCTCATCATGATTAAGTACTCTGTATACCCTTCCGATTGGTCTTTATATACCAGGGTAATCTCCATCTCTTCGAGCATCCGAGCTAACTCCATACTCATCAATCGAGACTCAGGGCTCGATTTCGATACCTTTCTGCTCAAAGCATCACCTACCGAATTTTCTTTTCCGATGTGGTAGTTCAAAGTAAATTCATAATCACATAAAAACTCTAACCACCGCCGCTGTCTCAAATTCAATTCCTTCTGCGTATGAACGTACTTGAAATTCTTGTGATCCGAAAAGATTTCGCAGTGGACGCCATATAGATAGTGTCTCCAAACCATCAAGGCAAACACCACTGCTCCCAATTCTAAATCATGTACTAGATAGTTGAATTCATGTTTCTTCAGCTGTCTTGAAGCATAAACATTCACATGCCCGCGCTGCATCAACACTGCTCCCAACCCTTGATACGACGCATCGGTATCGACTTGAAATCCTTCCTTCCCGTATGGGAGGGCTTGGATGGGTGCAGATGTAAGTCTATCCTTCAGTTCCTGAAATGCAGCTTCATACTGGTGTGTCCACTCATATGGCACACCTTTCTTTGTCAGAGTAGTAAGAGGAAGGGCAATCTTTGAGAACCCTTTTACAAACTTGCGATAGTACCCGATAAGTCTGAGGAAGCTCCGCACATTGGCCGTTGACTTCAAGGGCGACCACTCCCTCACGGCATGCACTTTGGCCGGATCCACAGCTAGTCCAGCCCCATTGATCACATGGCCCAAGAAGGCAACCTCTTGGAGCCAGAATTTGCACTTGCTGAACTTGGCAAACAAGGCGTGCTCTTTTAGCTTCCTCAGTACCAAGGTCAGATATTCAACATGCTCTTCCTCTTTCTTTGAGTAGACGAAAATGTCATCAATGAAAATGATAACGAAGATATCTAGATAAGGCTCGAAAACTTTGTTCATCAAACTCATGAAACCTGAAGGGGCATTTGTGAGCCCAAACGGCATCACAGTGATCTCGTACAAACCGTACCTTGAGCTAACAGCCATTTTCTGAATGTCCTCTTCTTGTATCCTCAACTTATAATACCCCGAGCACAGATCCATCTTGGAAAACCAATGTGATCCTACCAATTGATAGAACAACTCATCGATCCGTGGTAGCGGATAGGTGTTCTATACCGTCAGTCGGTTGAGCTCTCGATATTCTATGCATAATCGTAAGGTTCCATCCTTCTTCTTAACGAACAGAACAGGGGATCCCCAAGGTGATGAGTTGGGGCGAACAAACCCTGATTCCCCCAGTTCTTGCAACTAAACTCTAAACTCTGCGAGTTCCTTCAGGGCCATTCGATAAGGGGTCCTGGAGATGGGCTTGGCACCCGACACTAGCTTAATTTGAAAATCCACTTCTCTATGCGGGGGTAATCCTGGAAATTTCTCAGGAAATACCTCGGGAAAGTCCCGCACTACTTGCACATCCTTCATATCCATTTTCATCTCTTTCAATTCATAACATATCATGTAAACTTCATCCCCTCTTATATGAGCTTTCAAGGCCTGAATCGAAGACAATAACAAACGTGGTGCGAATTTTATACCTTGGAAAATGACATCGGTATCCTCGTGTCTCAAGTAAATTCGCTTCTCCACGCAGTCAACTCTTACGTAGTGCCAATCCAGACATGTCATGCCCAGAATGAGATCGAACTCTGGCATTCTCAAAACTGTTGCAAGGGTATCAAAGTTCTTTCCCCCAATGAGTATCTCCAATTCACACTTGGCGGTTGCGGTCATCTCAAAGCCGTCTGAGAGGCGTACTCTCTGAGCGATACCAGCGAAGTATTGCACTCCTTCTAGGTCTTTAATGAAGTCCGTAGACACAAACGAGTGCGAGGCACCGGTATCGAATAACGTATAGGCCGGTTTCCTGCCGACCACCACGGTGTCTAAGTACCAATAGCAATACTCAAATCTAGATATCTAGTACGTCTTAAGCAACTTAAGGTTAATGATGAAGATGTGATAGCTAACTGTAACATACCTGCAATCACCTCCTGAGGGTTCTGCTCCTGTGTCATATCCAGCACGAACACCTGATTCCGAGTAGGTCCGGGGTTTCCTCCTCATGGTCCTCGTCCTCGACCACGCATATGTCCCCTTCCTCATGGAGCTGACGGAGGGAGAGCAAGAGGAGCATTCCCAAATAGCTGCAAGCAGTAATGTCGGATGTGGCCCGATTGGTTGCATTGGAAGCACACTCGCTTATTCCGCCCCTCAAGTTGCTGAAACTGTTGAAGCTGTGGAGGTGGAGGCAATGCTAGCGGCTGTGGAACCGGGTGCTCCATTCTAAAATTCCGTTGGAAACACCTGCCACCTCTCTGATGTCCTCTTCCTCCTTCATAGTCGTGTCTCCTTCTATTTCTAGGGCCATCTTCCATCACGCCCTCAGCAGGTCTCTTACCACTTCCCAAGTGGTCTGCTTCTAGCCTCTTCGCCATGTAAATTATTTCCGCCAAGCTAGAGTCCACTATAAACAAAACGGCCTGCCTCAGGGGGTCCTACAGCCCTTTTGTAGAAGCGCTTAGCGTATCCTCTGTCATCCAAGTCATATATGTCAGCAAATCTCGCGAGATGTTGGAACTCTCGTTGTTGGGTCTACTGGAAACTGTGTACCAGATTTGGAGAAGCCTCACTTAACTCAATGATATACATCAATGTGTATTTGATGGGATGTTGAGTTTCAATGTGCAAGTTAAAGAAATACAGAAAAATATTCTAAGTACAAGTGTCGACACTTGTGAAGGAAAAGTGTCGACACAAGAAGCCAGATTGTGTCGACACACAGGACTTGTGTCGACACACAAAAATTCTGTCAGCAGCAGATTGTGTCGACACACAGGACTTGTGTCGATACACAGAAGTTCAGTCAACAGCAATTATGTGGACACACAGGACTTGTGTCGATACACACTTAAGAATTCTGTTGACACTAACTATGTCAAGACTAGAAGCAATTGTGTCGACACACAGGACTTGTGTCGACACATTTAACAGAAGCTGTGTCGAGAAGATAAAGAATGGTTGTGTCGACATTGTGGGAGCTGTGTAGACATCATCAAGACTTATGTAGACACATGGTCTATTTGTGTTGACACATTTAGAGTATTGTCTCGATAATTTTCTGCTATGACAGAGTTCAAGGAGGCGTCAGGTGTCAAGACTAAAGACTTGACAGCTGTCATAACTAACAAAGCTGTCACATCTGCCAGAGTTGTCAGAAGGCGGTTATGGACCGGATCAACCAGTAACATCAGTTGAGGTCTATATAAAGACATGTGCTATCACAAAAAAAACAACAAGGAAAAAGGACTCAACACTTTCTATTAGTTGAAATCAAGAAGAAGGCAGATCCTGAACAAGTATGCAAGAAGAATTCAGATCAAATTATGAATTAAAGAGGGAAGCTGGATTGAAGATCATCTCCAACTTCATAAGAAGATCAACCCTACTTTGTTCAGATTCTAGAAGCTTTGAAGAAGCTAAGACAGGTTGGATCTTAAGAAGTCTGATCAAACAAGAACTGATCAAGAAGTCTTCACCCCTCTCTCTTTCTACCTGGGTGAAGGATATATCATTTTAACAATCAATTTTTCTGTAAGATCTTTTATAGATCTTAGTGTAGGAGAGTTATCTCTCTGAGTTGTAAGCCTAAATATATAAAGGCTGAGATAGGGCTGAGTGCCTAAGGTAGGATCTTTGTGATCTGAGTTGAAGGCCTGGTGATAAGGGCTGAGGTAGGGTAGATTGCCTAAGGTAGGATTCTTGGGAAGAATCTGAGTTGTAGGACTTGAAGAAGTCTGAGTTGTAGGAACCAGTTGGGTTCTGAGTTATAAGATCTGAGGATCTGTGTTAGTGGAAGGAAGTTTGGCTGAATCCAGCACTCAACTAGATAGGTGAAGGGGGAGAGTGGACGTACCCACAAATTTGGGAACCACTATAAAACATTATGTGCTTGTTTTATCCTGTGCTGTGATAGTTATGAATTTAATAACACTACTGTGATTAACATTTTAATTGCCTAAAGTTTTAAAAAGATTTGAACCTATTCACCCCTCCCCCTCTAGGTGTTTAGGGTCTATAAACCAAATCTCTCAAGTGGTATTAGAGGGAGGTTTACTCAAATATAGAACTAACAGTCTAAGTTGATCTCCAAGAAAATTATCTATTAGCCGGAATGGGTTCAGGTGAAAATCAGAAGGAACTTGGATCCATGAAACTTCCTATCTGTAGGAAAGAAAATTTTGGCATTTGGAAAAAGAGGGTCAGATTATTCATGGAAGCATCTGATCCAAGAATTTACATTACAGTTCTAGAAGGGTCATTTATTTCTATGAACATATCAGTTCTTGATGCCAATCTCAAGACTCCAAAAAGTTATTCTAAAATGACTAAGGAAGAGATCATCCTAGCAACCTTAGACAAGAGGGCACAAAACATAATTGTGAGTGCCATAGATGATTCTACATTCAAGAATCTGGTCCATTGCAAAACCTCCAAGGAGATGTGGGACACTTTGATTGTCTATATGGAGGGAACAAAAAATAAGATAGGATAGAAAGTCTATGTTAAATCAAGAATATGAAAGTTGTAGACAAGCCAAGACAGATAACATAGCTGAATGTTATAAGAAATTCTTTAGAATTTTAAATGAGCTAATGACCTATGGAAGAATCTTTAGCACATATGAACTAAATGACAAGTTTCTCAGATCACTAACCAAGGACTGGGATACTAAAATATGTGCCATCAGAGAGGTGGCCAGGCTTGCTGATAAAACTCTACCAACCTTATTTGGAAAACTATTATCATATGAGATGTAGCTCACTGCCAGAAAGGAGGAGGAGAAAAGTAATAGGTCTGAAAATAAAGAAAAGTCAGTTGCCTTCAAGACTGAAGCCACAAGAAAGTGCAGGAGAAAGTCTCCTTCTCCTCCCAGGAGAATTGCTGAAGTTGAATCAGAAAATACTGACATCAACACTTCAGACAGCCACAACTCTGATGAAGACTTTGCTGCCTTCACAAGAAAGTTTCAAAGGTTCATGAAGAATAAGAAATGGAGGTCAAAGCCATCTTCATCTTTCTCCAAGGATGACTATTACAAGAAGATGAAAACTTCTAAGGATGATAGGTATGGCTCTAATCCCAGTAAACAAACTTCTTCTAAAATTATTTGTTATTGTTGCAATAGGCCAGGACATGTCATAGCTGATTGTCCTGATAAAAGAAAGAAATATAAGGACAAGAAGAAGCATTAAAATAAGGGCAAGAAGGAGAGATCCCTTGTTGCCCAGAAGCAGAAGAGTTGGACTGACTCTTCATCATCAGAATCTGGAGAAGAGGATGAAGCAGAAGACTATATTGGATTGTTCACTACAAAAGAGGATTCTGTAGAAATTGAATTCTTGCAAATACTGGATTCTATAAATGGGATTGAAGATCATTATTGTAGAGGACTGATGGCTCTATCTGAAGAAGAACAGTGTCAGGATCAGCCTGGTCCCAGTAAGGTATATAATCCATCTTTAGTTTCTAATTATTATACTGGATTAGAATCAGAAGCATCTGCATCAAGATGTATGGATGGTTCTGAATCTGAAGGGGATGTTCATCAACTAATTAATGAGTATGGTGGTCTGTTGCAAGCTCTTAAGAGAAGCAGAACCCTTGTTAAGAAGCAGGCTGAGGATATTGCATCTCTCAAACTGCCTGCAACAGATTCAATAAAAATGCTTGATTTGAAATTGAATGAAGTTGGCAAATTGAAAAACATAACTGTTATTCAGATAGATACAATTACTTTCAAAAATGATCACATCAAGAGTATGGAAGTAAGACTTCAAAGAGAAAAGGATCTTGTGGCTAAATTCTCAAAGCCAAAGTCAGTCTTACCCATAATTGATAACTTCATTTACCAAAAAGGTAAGACAGGATTAGGCTTTAAGGGAAGAACAAGTGCAGCTAATTCTCAAAGAAAAGGCAAAGCCCCAGTTCAGCCACTAGCTGTAAAACCCCCTATTTCTTTCAGGAAAGTGATACAGCCTACTAACAGGTATGATCATGACATCACTCATGGTCACTGTAAGTATGGTGATCAGAATGGCAGGGGAGCAAATGCTAATAAGGCAGCTCATGAGCAAACACATTATGTTCTTCAGGAGTCATCAGTGTTTGATGCTCCAGCACCAACATTTAAAAAGATAGCTGATCCTACAGACTTGAGGACTGCTGACAGCAATACTGTTAAGCCTGTTCTTAAAAGAAGGTACAACAGATATGAGTTCTTGTGTTATGGAAAAGTGGGCCACTATGCCATTGATTATTGGTACAATGCTAGTGTTTTGAAAAAGGCTGCCTTACCTGTCAGAAAGGCTACAGGTAAGCATGTCAAGTATCAAGCTAACCTAAACCTAGGACCCAATAACAATTGGGGTTCTAAGGAGAGGTAATTTTATTTGTTGCAGGTGAGTCCAAGTGGCGATACCCTAATATGGTACTTGGACAGTGGATGTTCCAAGCGCATGGCTGGAATAAGAAGGATGCTGAAGGATTACTCTCCCATAGAAAATGGACCCAAAGTGATCTTTGATGGATCTGAAAAGGGAGTCAACATAGGGTTTAGTAACATTTCCAATAACTCTATCACTATCACTCAGGTGGCTTATGTGAAAGGTCTAAAACATAACTTAATAAGCATATGCCAACTATGTGATCTTGGTTATGACACTTCTTTCCTCAAGGGTGTATGCCAAATAAGAAGGTCAAGTGATCAAGAGATCATTCTGACAGGCACTAGGAAAGGAAATGTCTATTGTCTTAACTTTGATTGTGAGAATAAGAACTCACCTATTTGTCTAGTTGCAGATGAGAAAGCATCTCATTGTGTCCAATGGCACAAGAGGCTAGCTCACCTGAACTACAAGTCAATATGCCAACTCTTCAGTATGGATTTAGTGAGGAATGGTCCTCAGGTCAAGTGCATTAAAGAGGGTGTATGTTCAGCTTACCAAAAGGGCAAACAGACAAAGACCTCTTTCCATGGACATGATACCAAAGATTATGTGAGATGTCTATATCTCCTGCATATGGATCTATTTGGTCCTATGCAAGTTCATAGTCTAGGTAGGAAAGCTTACACATTTTTGGTTGTGGATGACTATTCTAGATTTACATGGTTTTTCTTCTTGAGGCAGAAATCTGAAACCCCTACTGTCTTCTAGAATTTTGTTAAGCAAATTCAGAATGAACTTAACAATTCAGTTGCCAAAATCAAAAGTGACCATGGGACTGAATTTCAAACTGAATGCATGACAAGGTTCTGTGAAGAACTTGGGATTTATCAAGAGTTCTCCTCACCTAGAACTTCCCAGCACAATGGGATTGCTGAAAGAAAGAATAGGACTCTTATTGAGGCTAGTAGAACACTATTAAGTGACACTTCTCTCCCAAAATATTTCTGGGCTGAGGCAGTAAATACTGCATGTCATGTTCTCAATAGATCTTCCATCAACAAAAGACACAAGAAGACACCCTATGAAATTATGAAAGGCAGAAAACAAAACATATCCTACTTTAGAATCTTTGGTAGCAAGTGTTATGTTCTTAATAATGGCAAGCACTATCTAACTATGTCTGCTGCCAAATCCCAAGAAGGGATATTTGTTGGGTACAATAATAATAGTAGGGCTTACAGAATATACAACTTGACTACACAAGTTATAGAAGAATCTGTCCATATAGTCTTTGATGAATCTAAGCTAATCAACTGTGAGTTGTCTAGCACTTCTTCTAGCCCTACAGGTTTGAAGGAAAAGATGGACAAGCAAACCATTAGTGAAGACCATCCTATAAGACAGGATTAGGAAAATAAAGGATGTTGTCTAGGGGGAGTACAAGACCTACAAGATGAAGATGAAGACAATGAAGTACAGCTTGATGAGGAAAATGAAGAGAACCAAGAGGTGAACAGATTTCCTCCAGTAATAAGACATCTGAGGGATCATCCAGCACACCAAATCATTGGTAATGCAAGATATGGAGTTCTGACCAGAAGCAAGAGCATGAACACAGTTCTATGTTCAAACTTCCTTTCCCAAATGAAACCTAAGAAATTTGATGAGGATATACAAGACCCAAATTGGATTGATGTCATGCAGGAAGAGCTAAATCAATTCAGAAGATGTAAAGTCTGGGAGTTGGTTTCTAAATCAAAGAATCACAATATCATAGGAACTAAGTGGATCTACAGGAACAAGTTAGATGAAATGACTTTATAGTCAAAAACAAAGCTAGACTGGTAGCAAAAGGCTACAAGCAGGAAGAAGGAATAGACTTTGATCAGACATTTTCCCTAGTGGCAAGGTTGGAAGCAATAAGGCTATTCCTAGCCTATGCAGCTTACCAAGGGTTCAAGGTATTCCAAATGGATGTAAAGTCAGCATTTTTGAATGGTGACTTAAAAGAGGAATTTTTTGTTGAACAACCTTTAGGTTTTGTTGATCCTCTTTATTCCAACTATGTATATAGGCTCAAGAAAGCTCTATATGGATTGAAACAAGCCCCTAGGGCTTGGTATAAAACTCTGTCCTCCTTCCTTATTAAGAATAAATTCTCACGAGGGAAAATTGACAAGACTCTATTCTTTAAGAAATCAAAAGGCAAGATCATCCTAGTTCAGATATATGTTGATGACATTATCTTTGGATCAACTGAAAATAACCTTTGTAGAAAGTTTGCCAAACTTATGCAAGGGAAGTTTGAGATGAACAGCGTGGGTGAACTGAAATTCTTCTTGGGACTCCAAGTTAGACAGATTGATGATGGCTTATCCATATCCTAGTCTAAGTTCACCAAGGAGTTAATTAAGAGATATGACATGGAGTCATCCTCCACCATGAAAACTCCAATGGGGTCAAGTATGCCTATTGGCAAAGATGAGACAGGAAAACCTGTTAATGAGTCTTTGTATAGAGGGATAATTGGCTCCCTTCTTTACTTGACTGCTATTAGACCTAACATCATGTATGCCATATGTGTCTGTGTTAGGTACCAAGCTTGCCCAAAGGAATCTCATTATTCTATTGTCAAGAGAATTTTAAGATATCTTAAGGGCACACCAAATCTTGGTCTTTGGTACCCTAAGAATAGAGACTTTCTGCTAATAGGTTTTTCAGATGCAGACTTTGCAGGTTGCAAAGAAGATAGGAAAAGCACCACAGGCATATGTCAATTCCTAGGTCGAAGATTGGTGTCATGGAGCAGCAAAAAGCAGACAAGTGTGGCTATATCCATTTCTGAGTCAGAATATGTAGCTGTAGGAAGTTGTTGTGCTCAGTTGTTATGGATACAACATCAACTTGAAGACTATGACATCAAGGTAAGTAGAACTCCATTATATTGTGATTCTACTAGTGTCATATCTATTTTTAGAAATCTTGTTTCACATAGCAAAACAAAGCATATAAAAATCAAGTTTCATTTCATTAGAGAACATATTGAAAAAGAAGACATAAGTCTAGAATTTGTCAACTCTAACAATCAAATTGCTGACATATTTACAAAACCTCTGAATGAAAGTAAATTCAATTATTTTAAGATTGAATTAGGTATGTTAAACCTAGAATAAAATGATAGGTCAGCACAAAATTTCTCAAGAAATTTGGCTAAGTTAAAAAGTTTGTGTCGACACAAACTCATTGTGTCGACACTATCAGCGAGTTGTGTCGACAAAGGAATAAACTGTGTCGGCACAGAAATAAAATCTGTGTCGATAGAAAAGATTTGTGTCGACACAACTCTATCGAGACCTTGTATTAGAAGATTTTTGTGTCGACACACAAAAATCTTTGTTGACACATAGACATAACGACACTTACAATTCTATGTCGAGACCTTAGTAGTTTATGTCGACACATGTAAAATTTTATCGACTTATAAGATTCTTATTTAGGCGCATCTTTTGACCTACCTTTTACAAGAATACTATAAATTGGAGAAAACAAATTCTAGTCGACTGTGCTTTCCAGTACTCTCCACTGTAGACCCTGTGTCGACAAGAAATTCTTCCGTCTACTCTCTTCTCTCTCTTTCATTCATGGCACCACAATTGGAAGACAAAGTAAACGAGGGATATGAACTGGTTCGCAAT
Organism: Platanthera zijinensis; assembly: GCA_039513925.1. Classification (NCBI taxonomy): domain Eukaryota; kingdom Viridiplantae; phylum Streptophyta; class Magnoliopsida; order Asparagales; family Orchidaceae; genus Platanthera; species Platanthera zijinensis. The sequence continues at coordinate 154,228,407 of CM077087.1, forward strand.
GTGTTTGAGACTGCCTCCCAAGAATTCAAAGTCGTGATTACCCTAATCACCGACAATGGATTAGAATACTTAGTCTCTAAACCTACCAGGATATGGAAGAAGGAGGTCCTTGAATTTTACTCGTCGGCATCAATGGATTCGAGGGGAATGAAGATTAAGTCATCTTTCCATGGTACTAAGGTAACACTCACACAGAAGAGTTTAAGTAAGACACTTTAGCTTCCCAGTTTTAAGGAAGAAGATGACATAGCATCTTACATGTTAAAAGATGCTCTCCAATGGTGTGGACTGAATCCCACTACCGGGATAGGATCTTCGATGAACAGGAAGGGAATGAATTCCCAGGGCAAATTCCTGTCTGAGATCATAGGCAAGGTTATTATATGTAAATCAGGAGGACATGATAGGATTTCAGCCTATATGTTCAATCTCATGATCAGAGTTATATTCAAAGTGAAAACTAACTTGTTTGTTGTTGTATTCTAAAAGATCAAAGAAAGTCTCAAGAAACCCAATCTGGGTAGGATACTAAGCTTATATCTAGCTGTCAATATTCCAAAAGTAATGAATCAGACTACAGGATCTAAGATTAATCATATAAGGAGAATGGACTTAAGAATAATATCCAGATGGGATAGAGTGTTGATCAAGGAAGTTTCTACCTCTCAGAAACCCATGAAAAAGACTCAGAAAAAGAAAACTCCAACCAAGGAAGCTGAATCTGGTAGTGATTCAGAAGAACAAGTTGACTTCAGCACAGATGAAGAACAACCAAGAAACTCACCTACACCAACACCTGATAAAGAGGTTCAGGCCCAAGGGAAGAGCATCCAAATTCCAGACACCCAGGTGGTATCAACTCTAGGGGAAGATAACAATGAAACTTTAGTTGTCCATGAACCTGAAATTCCACAGCTATCAGCCCAAGGGGGAGGTATAGATGAAGTTGCACTGGATAGTGAAAATGCAACTGACACAGTCATGGAAATAGTTTCTGAAATCAACAATGGTACAACCACCACCACTGAGAAAGCATCACAGGATTTGCATATGTCTGATCTTGATCAAAGTGAGCAACAAAATTCTCCTACTTTAGAGAAATCTCTGGAAAAGGACTTGGATATCCAGGGGGATCCATTTATTGAGAAGGATAAAATTATTCCTCCAGTTCAGATGCAACAAGAGATAACTCTTGAAGAGTTTTTTCCTTACTTACAAGGAGCTAGAACTGAGGTGGAGATGCTAAGGACTGAGGGGGAGATGCCGATCATTGCCTCTAGTCCATAAGAAACTGTGAATCTAGCTAGTTCATCTGCTTCTTCTGAAGATGAAGAAGCCACCAGGGCAAAGAAAAGGAAATTGGTGGAACTCAGGAAGAGGAGCTTAGGCTATAAGAAAGCCTTGCAGACTGTCCCACAAACACCAGCTCCAGTAGTTGACTTCAGTTCACTTTTGGTGAAACTTTAAGTGAAGATTGATGAGGAAAGACTTGCTCTTGAGAAATATGTGGATGAGAGCACTTAATATTTGCAATTTCAACTGTCCCAAGATATCAAATCTATCAGGTTTGAAGTTAATTTGCATAAAAAGGAGATGACAGATTGCTTCCATAAGGGAGATAATGTTGTAGTATACTTGGCCAAGCAACAACAGCAGATAAAGACTGAAGTTGAGGACATTGCAGTCAAGAAAGGTTATGTACTAGAAAATCAACTCAGAATGAATGACAATCTCAAAGATTCACATGCTGATATTTTAACACAAATTAGGAATATTGCACCTGATGTAAAGACTGAAGTGTCGAAGCAGATCAAAGAAGATCTAGCTGCTGTCCAAACAGAAATCCAGGCATCTCAAAAAGCTATTTCTGATCAACTGAAGAAGTTAAGAACCTACGACAAAGAGGGAATAGAATATCTGGCTAGTCAAGTAAGGTTTCAGAAGAATGATCTGAGAGACAATGTGGTTAGAGAAGTCATAAAGGGGGAGAGAGTATTAGTCAAAGCAAGCTCAGATCATGCTAAATAGGTATCCAATACCATCAGAGCAACTCTTTGATATCCACCCCTTTGTGATGATGACAACACTGCTGAATCTGGAATTCAACTTGATTACAATGAAGGGGTTCAGTAGGAAGTAGCCCAAGTCATTTACCCCCCTTCTGATTTTGAAGAAATATAGCAGGTAGTACACCAAATGTATAGCCCTCCACAGGAGGCACATAATGTTATTCTTGAAAAAGTTGAAATGTCTGAAGCAGCATTACAAAGAGAGAAAGAAGCACAAAGAGCTAGGGATGCTCAAAAAGAAGCTCAACTATCTAAGAAAAGGTTTAGAGAGCAGGCAAAATTAAAGACTGATTTTGAACAATGGAGTCCAACCTCCAGGAATATCATTCTTACTGCTTGGAATACTATTAAAGAGAATATGCATGATAGAGGCAAATGGTATTCTGAACAAGAATGGAGCAAATACCAGGAGAGGCAAGATGCCATATACCAGTTCAGAAGAGATCTCAAAGCTGGGAAACTAGCTGCTAACTCTGTGGAGCCTAGCAAGTACTTCCCAAAGCCTTATCATTACTTTGAAAGGCAAAAGATCAAGGCTGAAGAGATCAAGAAGAAGGATCTGAAAGGAAAGAAGCCGGCTGATGACACTGAAGCTAATGTACAAGCTAGGATTCAGTCTGGCAAAGGAATTGTCATCAAGGAGCCAGATCAATCCTAGGGATAAATTGACTAGGTTTAGAACTATGTAATATTTTGTTCTAAAATCATTGTAACTCAAAAACTGATTATTGATTTAATGAATTCTGTTATAATGTGTGAGGATATTACATGTTATTTCTGTTTATGAGTTACCCTGTCTGTGTAATAATTTTTATACATCATAATCTTTGCTTTATTATACGTGGTGTATATCATTGACTAAGGATTATGACTACTCCAAATAGGGGGAGATTGTTGGGTACACTGGAAACTGTGTACCAGATTTGGAGAAGCCTCACTTAACTCAATGATATACATCAATGTGTATTTGATGGGATGTTGAGTTTCAATGTGCAGGTTAAAGAAATGCAGAAAAATATTCTAAGTACAAGTGTCAACACTTGTGAAGGAAATATGTCGACACCAGAAGCCAGATTGTGTCGATATACAGGACTTCTGTCGACACATAGAAATTTTGTCAGCAGCATATTGTGTCGACACACAGGACTTGTGTCGACACACGGAAGTTCAGTCAATAGTAATTGTGTCTACACACAGGGCTTGTGTCGAAACACACTCAAGAATTTTGTCGACACCAACTATGTCAAGACTAGAAGCAATTGTGTTGATACACTGGACTTGTGTCAACACATTCAACAGAAGCTATGTTGAGAAGATAAAGAATGGCTGTGTCGACATTGTGGGAGCTGTGTCGATATCATCAAGACTTGTGTTGACACATGGTCTATTTGTGTTGACATATTTGGAGTATTGTCTCGATAATTTTCTGCTGTGACAGAGTTCAAGGAGGCGTTAGGTGTCAAGACTAAAGACTTGACAGCTGTCATAACTAAAAAAAGATGTCACATCTGTTAGAGCTGTCAGAAGGCAGTTATGGACTGGATCAATCGATAATATCAGTTGAGGTCTATATAAAGACCTGTGCTACCACACAAAAAAACATTAAGGAAGAAGGGCTCAACACTTTCTATCAGTTGAAATCAAGAAAAAGGCAGATCCTGAACAAGTCTGCAAGAAGAATTCAGATCTAATTATGAATTGAAGAGGGAAGCTGGATTGAAGATCATCTCCAACTTCATAAGAAGATCAACTCTACTTTGTTCAGATTCAAGAAGCTTTGAAGAAGCTAAGACAGGTTGGATCTTAAGAAGTCTGATCAAACAAGAACTGATCAAGAAGTCTTCACCCCTCTCACTTTCTACCTGGGTGAAGGATATATCATTTTAACAATCAATTTTTCTGTAAGATCTTTTATAGATCTGAGTGTAGGAGAGTTATCTCTCTGAGTTGTAAGCCTAAATATATAAAGGTTGAGGTAGGGCTGAGTGCCTGAGGTAGGATCTTTGTGATCTGAGTTGAAGGCCTGGTGATAAGGGCTGAGGTAGGGCAGTTTGCCTGAGGTAGGATTCTTGGGAAGAATCTGAGTTGTAGGACTTGAAGAATTCTGATCTGTAGGAACCAATTGAGTTCTGAGTTGTAAGATCTGAAGATCTGTGTTAGTGGAAGGAAGTTTGGCCGAATCCAGCACTCAACTGGATAGGTGAAGGGGGAGAGTGGACGTACCCACGAATTGGGGAACCACTATAAAACATTGTGTGTTGTATTGTGCTTGTTTTATCCTGTGCTATGATAGTTATGGATTAAATAACACTGGTGTGATTAACATTTTAATTGCCTAAAGTTTCAAAAATATTTGAACCTATTCACCCCCCCCCTCTAGGTGTTTAGGGTTTATAAACTAAATCACTCACTCATTGATACTCCGTAACTGACTTCGATCCTTGCTTCTACTATAAAAAATCTCTCTTCGAGTTCATCTAGAGAAGACGAGGGAATGAAGTGCTCTAAAAAGGTTCATGAGAACTCGCTCTAGTTAATCTCCGTATAAACTCGCCCTTGAAAGGTGGAACCCATGAGTGAATTACACCACCTCTTGGCATGCAGTTCTAGGAGTGTAATTACCAGGGTCACAGCCATATTGTTCAGACATCTAATTCCCTCCAGCAATTCTTGCATGGTGTCGAGCCATTCCTCCGTATGCACTATCGACTATGTCCCAAGGTTTACGGGAGGTGAGAGAGCTCGGAAAGTGCTCAACAAATTGGATCCCGGAGCTTGTTGTTGGTGGCATGTTGGGATCTAAAGGCATCTAAGATAGCTGTGAGAGTCTACCCTAGCTCCGATTGCTGAAATTGTGTAGGTACGGACGGGGCGGGGGTGCCCCCCACTAGATCAACGTGCACTGCGATCTATACGTAGAGTACAAACCTAAGGCCAGGCTGGCTAATCTTAAGGTCAAGGTTGGACATACTTAGTGTGAATTACATATGGGCACACCACTGCTTCCGCTAAGTCAGTTTGTCCCCAAACTGACTAATCGAACGAAGGAGGAACCATTGTTGAATGACTTCTGTAGATCAGGATCGTAACAAGCTGATAAGAAATTGAGTCAGTGAAGTTCTCCTATCAGCTTCAAAAGGGAAAGGGAAATGAAGAATCTTGAAGCTAATAACCATCCATTTATAAGACCCCCCCTCCCGGAACAAAAAGCACGACATGAGGGGAGTCTTATGCCCAAAACAGCCGCCTTGCAGTAGCGCTAGCACTCGACTAACCTATACTACAAGATGCCTATCCTGCTGGCTATAACCAATATCAACCAATGCCAACCCAACCAAGAAGATAAAACAGAAGTCAATCGACACATAAGTAAAATAGTCCAAAAGTACATCAAGAAAAGAAGCTACAACAAGCTTCTAAAATATCAGAGTACGGGTAAAACTTGCCTAATGGGGCTACATCATGAGTCCCTCAAACTCACGTCAATGACTGATGGTAGCGACGGCATCGTCCCTTAAGGCTCTGTCGTCCTAGCCTAGCTGTCCTGCTGCAAAATCTGCGACTGCTTTGACTACGGGGTTTCCTCCTAAAAAGGAAGACGTAGCAACCGTTAGTCATAAAGACTAAGTGGCTTTCACATCTACTCCACCGACGACTCCTTGGCACCGGGCGGAGAAAGGAACAAGGGTACAATATCTTTATATAAACAGTAGTATAAGCAAGTGGAGTAAGTATACATGTCATGAGTAGCAATAGAAGTAATGTATAACAATATTATCAACATTCCATTCTAGCAGTTCTACACAAGCTATATCAATCCATCTAAGCATATAAATCTACAACAGGAAAGTAACTTACTTTATAAGAATGCCCATACAAATTTATAAGTTAAGAATCAGCTTAACAGTAAAGTAACTCATCGTATAGGAGTGCCCATACAAACTTATACGATGAGGATCTTATGTATGCAATATAATGTAATACTATGAATGCTATGCAATGATTCACCCATGATCACGCACATGAAATTGCTATATCGACACAGACTTGTAGTTCCCACTTTTCGAGCAGGTAGCTAACCTCTCAGGCGTCATCCATCGTGGCCAGACGGTGATAGTAGAGCGGGCTTCTCCACTACTAAGCGGGTATCCACACTACCAAACCTAGTCCTCTGTATGCCTCAATACTAAGAACACAACAGCGAAGCTCACATGCATACTATGGCTCAGCAGGAGTCTCGGGTATATGTACACCGAGAACCAAGCCCTGAATTGGCCTATGTTGTGACCCAGAAGGAGCCTCAGAAAAAGTATGAGGACCAAGCCCAACCGTTCACTTGGCACGGAAGGAGCCCCTGGAATGAGCACCGAGGACCAAGCTCAATTGCCCAAAGTCTATCTATCAACTCCCGTCGGTGTGACGACTGGCGAGCCCATAGAACTGCCACACTATCCTTAAACCAGGATTACGACACCGCATGTCAACTCACACCGCATGCAATTCCGACATCATCGTGGCATGGAAGGAGTCTCGGGAATGAACACCGAGGGCCAAGCCCAACCGTCCACTTGGCACAGAAGCTGCCCCGAGAATGAGCACCGAGGACCAAGCCCAAGCTTCCACTTATGTCTCTTCTCAACATTACCAAACCAGTGCGGTCAAACCACGCACTTACACCCTTTCACAACCCCATGCCCCAAGGTACTTAAGGGTTCATTATCAGTGTACAGGTACTTCACACATCCATCATCTAAAGAACACAACCCTTTGTTCATAACAGTCATTACCAATTATATTCAGTATGTTCAAGCCAAACTCGTAATTATTCAACACATCACCCCTATCATATACGTCCTCAATATTTCACATATTTAAATCATTCCTACCATACCAACTCGTCAATCCATTCGTTCCCTTACCTCCACCATATCACCTCAATCAAGTGCACTTTACTACACCACTTGTTCATTAAGGGTCAATCCAACAAATGTCATTGACATAATTTATCACAACCACTTATAGACTGCATCTCAACAAAACATTAACGTTAATGTACTACGATCTCTCTACCAACCCAAAGCCGATACAAAACAAACACGAGAATTACATGTGCAGGAATGATTACTATATAGCAAATTCAAACGGGGATTCCCAAGGCTACAGGAATTCGGTGAAGACGTTTAACCCCTCCTTGGAAAGGTATTTCCGAGGGCAACGACTTTTGTGTTTAGTCAAAAGTCCAGATCCGGACGCATCGTGTCCGAAAATGGGCGCTAAGATTGGTGCGTACAGAAAACAGATTTTTGCACGCATCTTAATGAAAGATGAACGACATCGGTTCATCTTCTTCATCAAGCCATATGTTCAAACCATGTCCGAAAATTCCTCCACCCTTATTCACCCTCATGAGACAATTTTCTCTTCACGAACCAAGTCCACCATCTACTAAAGGAGAGGGGAGAGGTTAAAGACATCACTGTCCTTAAGGCATAAGCCCTAGAATGGTCTCTTCCTAGGAAATCTTCATCTCGCAAGTCAAAAATCTCTTGAGTCGGCATCTCTCCTAGAAATAACTACAGATCTAACACCAAGGGAGAGGGTAGGAAGCTCACCTCGTTTCCGGCATTTCCAGCATTTCCAGCCATTTATCTTGTCACCCTTCTTGGCAGCATCTTCTTCTCCTCAGTCAGTGTTAGTTCTTCACGGGAAGAAGATCAACTCCAACACCTTCTTCCTCTCTAGCAGTTTCTTACAGCGAAGGCTTTAAAGGAAGACTAGAAATGCCTAAGGTTTTCTCCCCTTTTCATGTGGGAAGTTGGGTAACTGCATAGCCACATGTTGGCCTGTCATTGGACTGCCAATCAACTCAGTAAATGAGTCCTTTCAAAACAACGCGGGCAGAAAAATCGCCAAAACCCGAAATTGAACTACACATGTAGGGACATGCCCGTGTCACTACCCGTGTCCTGCTCGGGAGCAATGCGATCGACGATTCGTCGAGCTTCCGGTCGACGAACATCGAACTGCTGCTTGTACACACAAAGGTAGGGACATGCCTATGTCACTACCCGTGTCCAGCTCGGGAGGAACATGGTCGACGATTCGTCGAGCTCTGGTCGACGAATCGTCGAACTGCTGTTGACACACACAGGTAGGGACATGCCCGTATCTTTACCCGTGTCCTACTCGGGAGGAACACGGTCGATGATTGTTAGTCGAACTCTTCTTGAAGAATACACAAATACGGGTAGGGACACACACGTGTCTCTATCCGTGTCCTTCTCGGGAAATACAACAATGAATCAGCATCGTTTCCATAGAGCCACATGGGTATGGACACGCCCATGCCACTACCTGTGTCCTTCTCTGGAAATTCCACAAAGTAGACGCAAAGACACAAGAGTACCACATGAGTATGGACATGCCCGTGTCACTACACGTGTCCTACTCTGGACCAACTTCTCCTCCCTTACACAAGTGTAAGCCTAGCTGCCAGAACTCCTTGAGCCCAAGTCAACTCTCCTTACTTAAAAGGGCGCACGGGGGGCCTAGTGTGAATTGGGATGTTACACAGCTACAGGGCCCACAGGTGGGCTTGTAAGCTCTCATGGCCGAGTTGGCGAAGGGTCATGCCCTTATAAGCGTCGGCATCTTTGCGCCCATAGAGGCCGAAGCCCAGTGTGTAGGCATGACCGTTGGAGAGCTGGTGGTCTGACCAGGAAGGCTAGAGGGTGGAGATGGAGACTTTGTAGGCCAGTTCGTCCCACTGAACCATAGGCTCTCCGGCCGAGTCTTTCCACCTTCCCCCGATGCCGAAGAGGGGGTGACTCTTCGGTGCGCTCGGCTTGTGGTTCGTCTTCTTCGCAGCAGGGGGAGAAGAGGACTCACCACCCTACTTCCCTTTTTCTACTATCTCCTTCAACGGGCTCTCTGGCAATCCATCCGGGGTAGTTTCGGGCGAGCTCATTTACTTTGGTTTTTATTGTTGTTGTTGTTGTTTCCTTACCCGGGGGACCGCCACCACCTTCAACTTCTTTTGCAACGGTTGACGGTGAGGTGACCTGGAACCCGCGGGATCAAGCTGCTTCTTGCTGGATGAAGGTTTTGATGAAGCCAGCTCATCTCGGCAAGCGGCTGCGGCCGCCATCCCATGCGCGAGTGTGGTCAGGGAATAGTTTCGAGTCCGCAAAGGGCGGGTTCTCGGGAATCAGCCGCTCTCCTGCATAAAAAACTTGGTTAAAAATTTTATTAATTCGGCGAGCTGGGAAGAAAAAAAGTGAGAGGTATACCTTCGCCGGGATGGACAGGGAGGAGCGAGTCGAGGCCCCTTCATAGGAAGGAGACCTCAAAGTAATTGTGAAGGAAAAATTTGTGGAGCTCGGCATCGTTGCCGGATACGGTGGGGGTTATTATACCTCCTCGCCCTTCTACAAGGGAGAGTAGGGGACATTACTGAGATCACCCTTGATGAAGATGATCTTGGGCATCCAGTTGTGATGCTTGTTCGTGATCTCACGAACTTTGATGAAGGAGCCCCCGAAGTAAGCGATGCTATCTGGAATCGTCTTGTAGGTAAAGAGTTTCCTAAAGACAGTCAGGTTGAAATCTATTCGCTCCCTGCGGAGGAAGCACGTGAATGCCACCATCATGGCGATGATGTTCGAGTTGAGCTGCGCATGCACCGTGCCATAGTACTTCAGGATCTGGCGGACCTCCTGCCAGAGCGTTAGGCACAACCCCACCTCAAAATGTGAGATGGGGAAGGCGAGCTCGTCAGGGTAAAACATGTTGATGGACTCGCCCTCCCTGGGCTGGCGTGCCTCAAAGCCGGGGGGCACGTAGTCGGTAATGAACTCCGCAAACTCCCCCTTGGTTATATTCCCCTCGAAGAAGTAGTAGTCGGTGAAGTGCTGAGCATATTTGGAGCAGCATTCAATGTCGGGGTTAGTCTTACCCATGCTCATAGGAAAGTTAAGGTGCGAGTACAGGTAGGAGAGAAAGCGAGGAGAGGGAGTATGAAAGTAATAAAGGCGGTGGACCGTGGTTGGTGAGGGGCCTATTTATAGGAAAAGAAGTCTAGGGTTGAGCTGACCGATTAGTTCAGCTCGCTTGACTTAGCTCGCCAACCCCAGCTCGCCGACTTCTAAGACCTATTCCATCACGCGCCGAACAGAACCTAATGGATAGTATATTCGAATAGAGAGCATTGAAATCTAAAAAATATTCAAAGTTATTACAGACCAGGGGGAGGATATAGTTCAAAGAAATTAAATGCAGAAGAATAAAAAGCAACAAGTTCAATATGTGCGAGCTGACGGTATAAGAGGCGAGTGCCGGTAGGCTCAGTAATGGAGCCGTTTCTATCTACCCCGACCTCGCGACTCCTTCCCCGCAGGTCGCCGCTAGTTGTGGAGCTCGCGAATACGCTCCAAGTTCCTCTGGGTGATCTTGAGGCTCTCATCGATCTCGTCCATGAGCCGAGATGGGGACATCGCCTTTCCTGTCAGGTTGCTCCTCACCTCGTCAGCGAGCCACACATAGTTGCGCTGCAACGCCTCATTATAATCTTACACCTTGGGCAGCCCGCGCACCAGCTTCTTGAAGAGCCCAATCCCCCTCCTCGTTAGCTCTCCGTTCTCCACTTCAGAACCTAGAAAGGAGCCTAGTGAGTTTAGGGAAGGGAGGGGCGAGTAGCGGGTTGTCCCTAAAGATTCGTCAGCATCAAACTGACTGGGAAGAGCTGCAAAGATAGTTAAACATCAGAATGTAAGGTGAGTACCCCAGGAAAACTATGAGATAAGAACAGTTGAAGGCTAGCTTACCTGACGAGCTTGGCACCCCCAAGAAAGTGTGGGGTGGGGGCAGGCTCAGATTCTTGTCATGGATCGGGCTATGCCTTTTCAGTGAGAGGAGGTTGAAGCCCAGCACGGGGATGGATTCAACGCCTGCCCTTATGACCCCGACAGGAAATTGTTGTTGCGGGGGGATGCGAGCTGGCCACCCCAGCCTCTACGAGTCCAGCCCCAGGGTCCCAAAGGGGGGTGACGGGTTTCACAGGTCGTTCTCTTGAGTTTTAAGCTGCGAGCCACCGAGGGAGGTCTTGACTCGCGGAGAGGAGGCCTCGTCGTCATCCCACTAGCTATTCGGGTTAGCACAAAGATCGACGATATTTTTCTCCTTTTCAGTAGTAGGGAGAGTAGAGGAGCCGGCCCCATGCTCTAGAGTGGATTTCAAGTCATTGAAGATCGGCTCGGCCGCTTGGGGAAATGGTTTCGCCCTCTTGGTGAGATTGGGCTCTGCCGGACGGCTTTGTGGGTTACAATGGGGAACCGCGGTCAGGCTGACAATGCGAGTAGAGGAGACCTCGCGAGCTCTGGCAAGCCTCTCTTATATCTCCTTAGGGATAGGCATCTCGGCAAGTTTAGAACAAAGGGAATAGCAAAGGTCACCCAGGTACGCATGCACATATATAGTCGCTGGTGGACCCCACCAAAAGATTCCCCCGGATCCTTCCGCACTCGCCGAATCCTGTGGGGTTGGATGTTTCTTTCAAAGCTTGTGCCAACCTCGCAAAGAGCGGGGATTGTGTACAACCCCATATCCAGCGAGTGGGATCGATAGGAGCCAGATCGGCTAAGTCCAGCCCAAGACCCATGTGAGCCAGGCCCCTGGAGTTGAGTCCACTCGGCGCCTTCATCCTAGGCATCAAGTGAGGTGAGTGAGCTCACTCAACGCCTTCTGCCTCAGCATTGAGTGAGGTGAGCTCTATCAATGCTTTTCATTCTTGATGTTGAGTGACATCTCAGCATCCGTCGACTCGCCCAGGTGGTATGGAGTAGAGTAGTTGGCAACTGGGGCAGCAGGTCGACCAGAGTTTAGCAGTCCGGCTTGCCCAAGTGGGGCGGGCCATTTGAGGGGTGAGTGGAGCAAATCGGCTCACACTCGCCCTAGGGAGCTCGACAGGTAGCAGGCGAATAGGGCTAGTCGGGCCCGTATGATAGTTTCAAAGTAAACTTGATGCGGATTCTTTCTACACTATAATATAAATAATGTAGATGGGCATAAGCTAGATTGATTTAACTTTTAGGCAAGTGCACCTATCAATAATAGTATAGGAGAAATCTACATCTCGTATCGTATTCCACAGGGTCTTTTCAAATACTCGTACTCACCCTCACTCTATTGTCATACCTATAATTAAAATTGATTTTAAACTTAGATTAATCTAACCATGACTACTTAGATAAAGAGACATTTGAGGATTATGGATGATAAAAAGCCGAAAGTCAAAGAGCATTCACATGAAAATAATCGCTCATTAATTCAATTCTATATAATTATGTAATAACAAAACTATCAAATTCGTTGTATTATAAGGGTTAAACATTTATCAAATTCTCTCTCGAGCAATTCAAAATCTAAACCTAAGTTGAGTAAATTTTCTCTTGAACAATTTACAACACTCAAATTTGCATTAAAATAAATTACCCTATCTAATACATAAATTCATGAAATCCTATTTCTAAAATACCATGAATCCATTTATCCGTATCACAATTATCCAAACGACATATCTCTCAATCATGCAATTTGAAATACAAAGAGAAATAACACTTAAATATGAACATATAAACATCATCACAAACATCCAATTTCTCAATCTAGAAGTTTGGAATTCATGTAAAACAAAAACTAAATTCATAACTAGGATAAATCTCTTTGTTTGGAAGCCTACATACGAATAGAATACAACAAATTTAATGAAAACAATAACATACATGATTACCAAATTGTTCAAATAAAAGTTTCATGTGAAATAAAAAATAAATAAAGTTAGATTACTCATTCTAGTCAGGCTAAGTTCTCCAAGACCTAGTTTCAAATATAGTTTATAAGGCATTAAGTTTATACTAGCTCCTAAATCCGCTAAAGCTTTATTCACTTGTGAATCACCGATTAAACATGGAATTGAAAATGAACAAGGATCCTTAAGTTTTTGTGGTAATTTGTTTTGTAAATAGCAGAACATTCTTCACTAAGTGTTACTAAAGATAATTCTTCTATTTTTTTTATTTGAAATTAAATCCTTCAAAAATTTAGCATACTTTGGCATTTGCATGATTTCAGAAAAAGATAAATTGACACGTAATTATTTAAACATAGATAAAAATTTACCATATTGCGCATCCAAGCGCTCCTTATTCTGCTTTGCTGGATATGGTATTGCTAGTTGATACTCCATTGGTTTCACGTTCATGCCGTTCGGTGCTTTGCCACTAGACTCCTCTTGGGGTGCTTCCTTTGTAAGCCTTAGGTCTTGTAACTCCTTTCCGCTCCTCAATTGAATTGCTTTTGCATGCTCCTTCGGGTTTGTCTCAATATTACCCGGAAGTGTTCCTTGTTGCCTTTCAGATACCATCCTTGCGAGCTGACCAATCTGGTTCTCCAAATTACGAATTGAGCCCTCTTGATTCCAGAAAGCTACATCAGTAGTTTGCATGAACTTGGTAAGTACATCTTCCAGTGTTGGCTTCCTTTGCTCCGATTGTTGTAGTTGTCTAAACACAAGTTGCTTGCCTTGATTTCCTTGCCCTCCCCAAGAGAAATTGGGGTGGTTCCTCCATCCACGATTGTATGAAAAACTATATGGGTTATTTGCTGGGTTGAAAGGTGGTCTAGTATTGTTACCCATATAGTCAATATGTTCTTGCACTTGAGGTTCACAACTAGGCATTCCACTAAGTGAAGGGCCCCATTGTTGAGGTACCATGGAGGATGATGCTAAAGAAAGGTTGTCCATCTTCTTGTGAAGCCTCTCCACTTGAATGGCTAAGACAGTGACATCATCCACTTCATACATTCATGTAGGCTTATTAGGCTTTGGTCTCACAGTAGTCAATTGATAGTTGTTCATTGCCATGTCTTCTATAAACTGTTAAGCCGCTTCAGGTGTCTTATTGTTCAAGTTGTCCCCACTAGCCGCATCGATCATCTATTTAGTGGCTGGATTGAAAGCATTGTAGAAAGTCAGAATCTGAAGCCAGGAAGGTAGTGCATGATGGGGACATCTCCTTAATAGATCCTTGAATCTTTCCCATGTGTCATACAATGATTCAGATTCCAATTGAACATACATAGAGATGTGATTCCTTAGCTTTGCAGTCTTTTTCGGTGGAAAATACTTCATTAAAAACTCCTCAACCACCATATCCCAAGTAGTAATCGATCCTCTAGGTAATGAGTTAATCCACTGCTTTGCCTTGTGCCTTAGTGAGCGAAAACAACCTCAATCGAATGGCATCATTAGAAACACCATTGATGTTGAATGTCTCATATATCTCCAAGAATCCAGCTAAGTGTGTCTTGGGATCTTCATCTTGCAGGCCATCATATTGGACATACTATTGAACCATCTATATAACACTCCGCTTCAATTTGAAATTATTGGTGGCAATTAGTAGTCTAACGATGCTTGACCCAGTTCCCTAGAGATTAGGTATAGCAAAGTCAGACATGGTTTGCTCGTTCTGGTTTTCCATGTTATCTAGATTTTCTTGATGGTGCTCTCCTTGGTTTACTATTTCCTCTTCTGAAAGTCCGTTTGAAATATCTGTGGTATTAGTTCTCACGTCCCTTTGGTTGGTGTTGTGAATAATTCATTTTGGGTGAGGATGAAATGGTGCTAGCCTAGAATTTCTCCCCTGGTCATAGACTAACAGACCACAAAACAGAGATTAAGCGATATAATTATACTATAAACTAATTTACAATTATTTGTTAGTAAGAAAAAATGGTAAATTAATAGAGTTTAAGCTTTCAAAATATTGAAATCGATTCCCCAGCAACGGCGCCAAAAACTTGATGGTTTCAAAGTAAACTTGATGTGGATTCTTTCTACACTCTAATATAAATAATGTAGATGGGCATAAGCTAGATTGATTTAACTTTCAGGCAAGTGCACCTATCAATCAGAGTATAGGAGAAATCTACATCTCGTGTCGTATTCCACATGGTCATTTACAATACTCGTACTCACTCTCACTCTATTATCAAACCAATAATTAAAATTGATTTTTAACATAGATTAATCTAACTATGACTACTTGGATAAAGAGACATTTGAGGATTATGGATGATAAAAAGCTGAAAGTCTAAAAGCATTCACATGAAAATAATCGCTCATTAATTCAATTCTATGTAATCATGTAATAACAATAGTATCAAATTCGTTGTATTGTAAGGGTTAAACATTTATCAAATTCTCTCTCGAGCAATTCAAAATCTAAACATAAGTTGAGTAATTTTTCTCTCGAACAATTTACAACACTCAAATTTGCATTAAAATAAATTACCCTATCTAATACATAAATTCATGAAATCCTATTTCTAAAAATACCATGAATCCATTTATCTGTATCACAATTATCCAAACGACATATCTCTCGATCATGCAATTTGAAATTCAAAGAGAAATAACACCTTAATATGAACATATAAACATCATCGCAAACATCCAATTTCTCAATCTAGAAGTTTGGAATTCATGTAAAACAAAAACTAAATTCATAACTAGGATAAATCTCTTTGTTTGGAAGCCTACATACGAATAGAATACAACAAATTTGATGAAAACAATACCATGCATGATTACCAAATTGTTCAAATAAAAGTTTCATGCAGAATAAAAAATAAATAAAGTTAGATCACCAAGAGAAAGGAAAGATTAAAAGAAATACATAAAAGATTAAAAGCATACGAAAATCTCCTTCAATTCCTCCTTCTCTTGGGTGCTCCACTTTTGTCCTCCAAAAGTTCTCCAAATGAAATGATCCAAAAGTTCTTCTAATTTTTACACAAGTTTTAAAGGCTCCTTGCAAACAGGGTCGGACACGGGTTCCAACACGGCCGTATCACAGGCCGTATTGACGGTTCAAAGGCAGTTCCACACGATTAAGCGTGTCTGGTCATGGACTGTATTATATAACATGACCGTGTTGTTCATCGTATTCTTCGCACATGGGTTGGTCGGCAGTAGATGTTGAAATCATCCTGAAAACGACACGGGTGGGCACACGGGCGTGTTCCCACCCGTGTGGTGCTCTATCTTTTTCTTCCAAATCTTCTGATCCATCCCGAATAGGACACGGGTAGGTACACGGGCATGTGCCTACCCGTGTGCGCCCAATTCTTGTCCTATCATCAGCCATGGTGGTTTTGTGAACTCCTCTGTTTGCTCCAAGACTTTCAGTTCCACTGGTTTGCAATACCTGCATTAAGAAAATGAAGGAATAAATGAATAGCTTAAAATAGGAAATAATAAAAACTGGATACTGTTCTCTTCTATTCATGATAATGCAAATTCTTAATTATTCTCGCGCAATGGCTACATAAGGATGTAGAAAATAGTGGACATGATTACAATTATGATAGTAAAAAGCCTATCATAATTGTACTCATCACCGTACTCGCCAAAGGAAGGGAGGAGGCGGCAAGTTCCAACTCTATCGTACACTCGCCGCCCAGGGCGAGTGGAGATTTTTAGGGACCACTCGCCTAGTGATCCGTGATGGTTTTTACCATTTTGCCCCCGCAGGTCTACCATAGCCTTCTAGAACAGCCTAGTTACGTTATTGGCAGACCAACCTGGGATGCACATAGTTGTTCAGAACAGCAAAGGTTATTTATTTGCAGGCCATTTTCAAAAATCTATAAATAGGACCCAAAGGGTACCTCAGAAGGCATGCTCACTTATCTCCCAGTCATCTAGCGCTTTATGAGGTAGCCTTTGCAAAACTTTTGGCTAAGGAGGGGAAGCGCTCTAAGATCTTCTGGGTGTGTGGTGGGACCTCCACACCGAGCCCATGGGTCAGTTCCCTTTTCTTTTCCTTTGTTGTTTGACTTGCAGGAGAGAAGTAGGTGTGTGATCACCCCTTTCCCAAGGGCGAATTCCATAGAGACCGAATTTTTGGTTTCAACACTAGTCTCTTAAGTGAAATCAACATCAAAGTCTATCTGTTGCAAACCAATCTGCTCAGTGTTGACAAAAGAACTAAGTTCTCAGAAATTTGTTGGAAAGGACAACCTTATATATTATATCTCCTTCTGCTACCATCTGAAAGAGTTCTTAAAATCTCTCCTCTAATGAATTTAGTGGTGATTTGGTTCTCCTTATCAAATGGATTTAATTGTGGTTTTAATTTTACCGTATAAAATAGCTCTCTAAGTGGTTGATCTACTTTATCAAAAAGGATCATTATTTGGTTTTAGACACCTTATCAAAAGACTTGTTGGTTTGAGATACTTCATCAATAAAAATTGTGGTTCATTGAATCTCCTAATTAAAAGATTCAGTTGTAATTGGTTCTAATAGTCTCCTTATCAAAAGACTCAGTACTATCTAGTTGATATCCTACCAAAGGGTAGAAGAGGGGACAAACCAAATTTGGGGAACCTTTATACAAAAATTCTTTTGTCTTCTAGATTGCATAGTTCTTTATAACTTTATTTATTTTACTCATTTAATCTTTAACTTCTACTACTAGCAATAAAAAGAAATTTATGGTATGTGTTGCGAATGATTAAAAGTTGAGAAGATATTTTAAGTTCTCTATTCACCCCCCCCCTTCCAAAGTAGAGTAATTTTTAGCATCCTAACCTACCTTTCAATTGGTATCAGAGAGAGGTTGATCATAATGAGGATAAAACCTTGGTCAAGATCTAAGAATATTAAGAACATGTGCAATTTTTATTTTTAATCATGTGATCTACAATGATTAGAGACTATTCATGCATTCACTCGACCTCTTGTTTGCAATTTGGAAAATTTACATTATAGAAATCTAAGATAAAACGATATATGTATTTAATTGATAAAGATATTTTGAATTTATTGTTACAGGTTTTAGTAAGTCTTATTGGGTATGATAAAGTGAGTAAAATAGTGAATGTAGCAAAAGTTGACTTGACAAAAGTTCAAAAGTAGGAAAGGGAATGTGATGTCAAAGCAGTGAACATCCTAGTGTTAACTATGCCAGATGACATATTTCAAAGGTGTTTGATTGTCAACCAGCAAAAAAAATTTGAGACACATTGACATGGATGGTTGAAGGAAGCTAAAATGAAAGGAAGTACATGAGATCATCTTTGATCTCTCAATATGAAAATTTTAGGAAGAGCCCTGAAGAATTAGTGGCTGACATGTATCAGAGATTCAATCTGATTGTTAATGAACTACGAAGTTTTTGAAAATATACATCTCTCACAAAAATAAATTACAAACTTTTGATGTACTGCTGAAATTATTTTATATAGTGATATAGGATCTCATATAGCTTACTTTTTAATTGATTTTTTTCATCTCTTCGTTGATTCTAGCATAAAACCCTTTATTGTCACATCTTGTGTAGTGTGAACATGCTTTAGCTATTTGGAGCATATTTTGATTCATTCCATGCATAAAGGAGACCTTCTTTCCTTCTTAATTCATTTTAGTACTTTATTTTTATGAGTGTGGCAAAACAAGCCTATGCCGGTCCTAAGCTCGGATGAAAAGTGGTGAGGGTTGTGTTAGGTATATGACCAACGTAAAATTAAGTCACTCTTATGAATATGGATCAATTGAGAAATTATGGAAAAGCTAGGTTGTTCCCTCCTAAGGAATGCATCGCATGGTCCAAATGTGACGTTTTGGCAAGGAACGCTGCATCTCCAGGACATAAGTGTAGTGTTAAATATGCAAGTCCTCATTATATGGTTCGAATGTGGTATCTTGGTAAGGATCAATGCACCTCCAAGAGGACTTGGGTATAGTGTTAAATAGGCAAAAATCCTCACATATTAGACGTCCTAGGGAAGTATGTCATAGGAATTGTGACCGACTTAGGTTTGTAAGTTGGAATATAGGTATGCTAACGGGAAAATGATAAAGGAAGTGGATACGATGATTAGCAGAGGGATAAATATTTTATGCCTGCAAGAGACTAGATGGGTGGGTGAGAAAGCTAATTTTTTTGATAATTTAGGTTTTAAATTATGGTACATAGGAAAAAATAAAACAATTAGTGGAGTATGTATTATTATGGATACTACTTTGAGGGATGAAGTTGTTGGGGTAAGTAGAAACTGTGATAGAATCTTAGCTCTTAAATTGGTCATAGGAAAGAAAACTATTAATATGATCAGTGCTTACACGCCATAAGTATGATTAAGTGATGTTATTAAAGTGAAATTTTGTGAAGACTTAGATGATTTAGTAAGGGTAATCTCACAAAGAGAGAAGATTTTCATAGGTGGAGACTTAAATGGACATATATGAAAGGAAAATGCAAATTATACAACCGTTCATGGAGGATTTGGATATGGAAAAATTAATGAAGAATGATGAACTATTTTATACTTTGCCATATCATATGAGCTAATTGTGACAAATATGATTTTCATAAAGAGGGAATGACATTTAATTACATTTAAAAGCGGACCAAATAAGTCATAAATTGATTATTATATGACTCACAAAATAGATAAAGTGATTTGAAAGGATTGAAAACTCATTCCAAGAGAAAGTTTGACAACACAACATAGATTAGTAGTGTTAGACATACAAATTAAATATAATAAATTTAAGATAAGAATAAAAATGTTGCCAAAAATTTGGTGGTAGAACTTAAAATTGAAAAAGCAAGTTGCTTTTAAGATAGCAGTTATAAAATAACTAGTTGATGACCCCTATGTTGATCCTGATATTTCAAGTGAAGTTATGTCTTCATATTCAAGGATAAGTGGGAATAACGTACTTGGAATACCAAAAGGTCGTCTGCCCCAAATAAAGAATCTTGGTGGTGGAAAGAGGAAATGTAAGATAAAGTGAGGGCAAAGAGGGCTAGCTATAAATCATTCTATGCTTGTAGGAATGATGAAACTTAGCCAGGTATAAAGTCGCCAAAAAAGAAGCTAAACATGCATTAAGTAAAGCAAGAAGTCAAGCTTATGAAGAATTTTATAAGAAATTAGATACCAAAGATGGAGAGAGTGATATATATAAAATTACTCGAGCTAGAGAAAGGAGGATAAGAGATTTAAGCCAAGTAAAATGCATAAATAATGAAATAGATACAGTTTTGACAAATGATATGGCTATTAAAGAGCAATGGAAAATATACTTTTATCAACTATATAATGAAACAAAAGACAATGAATTGAACATAGAAGAGTTAAGTAAATTGATGCGTAAAAATCATCTCACGGACTACAATCCGAATAGGCAAGTGTACCTTTCGTTTTATAGTGTAGTGATAAAAATATATCAAGGTTGTATAAAAACTCGGGGCAGGCAAGTACTATTACTCACAACGATTCTATTATCCTACCGAACGATTGATGGGTTTGAAAATTAAATAAACTAAGCTTAGTTAAAAGAGAAATAAATTATTGCAAAAGAGTGCTCGATCGACGATTCACTTTGAAATAAAATAACGAAATAAATTAGTTTAACATTTGCAATTCTATTAAGACCGTGACGGATCTGATATTAGGAAGTAATCTCGCTAGAGCATTAAATCCCCTAACTTATAGACGTTTTGAGCGAAATCTCTTTACAAGTCAAAATGGCCTAAAGTCGCATTACCGAAGTGACCCGCACTATTGGATTTGACTCCAATCCGGAGGATTTACGTCGTCCTATCTCAAGGATTGCGTGCAACTCCTTCCTTATTTGAGTGATCTTTCAAATCAATGAGTCTCTCGACTACAATGAAATGAGATCAATTGCCTACTACCGTATACCGGAATATGGAGTCGACACGATAAAAATCAAAGAAAGATCAATAATAGCAAAAAAATACAAATGCAAACATAAAATTAAAGATGCATAATTTTATCACAAAGCTCATCGCGATTGGGCACAAAATATAATTAGCTAAGCATAATAGAGGAAGAAAACAAAAGAAAAGAAAATTGCATTTTCATTAAACTAGGAATAAAAGTACATAAAAAGATGAAAAATACTAAAATATTGCTTGGAGAAATGGAAAAATAACAAGAAAATATAAATACTTGAAATGGAAGCTTGCTCTCTAAAATATTCGAACTCTCTACAATAGCACTCTATTTTCTACAACAAAAACTTCACTCTAAAAAAATACTTTCTAACTCTTCAAACTTCTTCCCAAAACATGAGGCAAGGGGTCCTTTTATAGGAGAGGGAGAAGGATCTAGAATGAAATGAAGAGGAGGAGACAAGGGGGTGGCCGGCCATGTAAAGAGGAGAAGGTTCATGCATGTCATTTAAATGAGGGAGAGAGAATAGCAAGATTCATGCATTTTATTTTAGGAAAATGAAAAGAAAATTAAACATAAGAGAGGGGGATGGATGAGTCTTAAATGAGCATGAGAGAGAGGGAAAGAAGGGGTAAATGTGAAATAAAAAGGGAAAAAATAAAGGAGGAGAGAGAGGGAGGGGGCCGGCCACATGCATGAAGAATTGCATGCATGTGGTCGGGTTTGACATGAGGGGGGCTTCTTGGGCTTCAATGGGCTGCTCCAATAGTGGGCTTGGGTTGGTCTTGAAGAGGGGGCTCGGGTAGGTCCATTGTGGGCTGCATGTGGAGCTTGGGTTGCATGTTGATGTGGGCTTGAACATTGAACCTAAAAAAGAAAAAAACATAATAATCATTAGTTAAATTCTAAAACAAAACACAAATTATAAAATGTAAGATAACAAGCATAAAAATAACATAGAAAAATTATTAAAACTAGGGAATTTTAAATCAAATTATAAAAAGACATTAAACAGAAATAAAACAAAACATGCATAAAAATACATAGAAATATAAATAAACTTAGGAATTTTGCATACTAAACTACCCCAAAAACCGATGACTAAAAGTAGTCATCATAAATCAGAGGAGTATAAGAACATAATGTTTTATTATAAATTTCAAATATCAGAGGTAACTATGCTTGCGGGAGATGTTTAGACTACACGAGACCTTTCGACGAATTAGTTGAAAGCTCTCAAGAGCACTCGACGAATTTACTTGTCATCTCGATGAATTTTACTTAGAACCGGCTAACCTTAACTTTCTTTGGAGTACTAAGGTAATTCATTTGACTTCTCTTGAGGACTCAATGAATTTCACGAGTACTCACGCAAGTACTCGACGAATTCCCTTGAGTACTCGATGAATTTTACTTAGCCATTCTGATTAGCAGTTCTCAGTGATCTCTCAAGTACTCCTGAGATTACAAGATGAGTTCTACGAATGCTTACGTGAGTTCGTGATGAATTTAACGAGACCTCACGAGATCACTTGATGAATTTGCCTTAGCCAAAATCTACAACTTCTGAACAGCAACTTCCTTTGTGATGTTAGATGAAGTACACCCCATTAGAGAGATTACACGTGGGTCACCTTGATGTTCTATACAATGAGGAATTACATTACATAAAACTGTGTTTGGAGACCCATTGTAACCTAACAATGTTTTGTACTTGGCAATTAAAACCTACATCACACATAACTAAAAACAACATCAAATACAAACTCATTTCAACTTAGTTCAAGGAACACATCTTCAAATCTTTAATTTTCAATCTTGAATTTGATGTTATATTCCTGGAACACTCACTGTTCAAATACCAGATAAGATTTTTATTGGCCTTTATACATACCTACATTTACAGACTAAATACCCTTAGGAACCCAAACAGATTTGGGTCCTAGGTTCCTTATAAGATAAAACCACTTGGAATATTAACATTGTGAGGGGTCATTCTTGCATTATTAACTAAGGGTGTATTGTAATTAATAGAATTGAACCAACAATCTATGATGAAATGACTAATTTTGCACGACACAAATAGTCAAATTTGGTGTACCTTATTTTCTTCTCATGCTTCACCAATTAAACGGGGGTCAGCATGAGATGCTGATCTAGAAGTGGAAGCCTCATGAGAATAACAAGTGGTAGGCTTTATTGTCTTATGTGGCTGCTTACAAACTTGCTTACCTTTCAGTGCTTTCTTCTCCTTCGGTCCATGAACGAATGGATCATAATGCTTTAGAATGATCTCTTCATAAGGTGCCCTAAGAGCACTCATTCTGAGAATTCTGGAATGACACCATACTTGGTTATTTTTGTTAGAGACAACATGCGTTAGTCTAGCAAAATGCTCATAGGATGTTTCAAGGTCATACTGATTTGTAGAAAGGAATATCTTTTTGAATACAGATTGACTTTGAGGATCCCTCCTTCCATTTCTAGGAGCCTTATATCCAACACCACCGGTCTTAGAGAATGAAAATCCATCAATGAGAGGAAGAACAGTCTTTGGTTTCGAGATGCTTTCAACAAGATTCCTTTCAATCAATAAATTTTCTTCCAGTTCATCTATGACCTTCACCTTCAGACTTACTAACTCAGTCGATCAATCCAGTTCCTCTTTCAATGATTGGAATTCATCTATATGGGGAGTCAATCTCTCAATTTAATCCCTCAGTTTAGATTCCAATGCCTTGAGAGATACAATCTCTTTGGCTTGAGTTTTGACTACCTTGCGACATTTGTCAAATCCCTTCAGTAGTGCTCAATACTGCATCATTAAGTCTGACTGATCCCCTGAGAGGTGATCTTCATGACCGTCAGAGCCTGCATCAGAATCAGATAGAGGATTGGTAAATTTACCTTCCCATTATATTGGGAGTCACTGTTATCCTCATCTGAGTGTGTCGTAAGCCTAAAGTAGGCTTCTTCATCTGAGCTTGAATCACTTGAGTCGTTATTACTAAGAAACTTTGACTTCTTTGCGATGAAGCTATTTTATTCTTTAGACTTTCCTTTGAAGGATCTCTTTTCTTCATTCTTTGATACTTCCTTCTTGTTATGAGGACAGTAGACAATCATGTGTCATGACTTATTGCAACAATAGCAAAGAATATTAGAAGAAACGTATTTGTTCTGTTTAGACTTAAGCCTGTCATTGTTGTTGATGCTTCTCTTGTGATGATCACCATCACGATGTGATATTCTATAATCAAATGAGGAGGGTTGATTTTTTATTTGCCTCCTTTTGCTGAGCAACCTCATATTTTCTAGATAGTAAGAAGAACTCTCCATCTGACATTTAAGAACTAGAGGAGCTTAGCTCTGAATCTTCATATTCAATTGAGGTCAATGTCCTTGCTGGTTACACAACTCTCCCTTTTCTTGACCCTTCTGCCTTTAGTGCTATAAACTTCTCTCTGACTGAAGTCTTGCTTCCCTCTTCTTCTGCCTTTCTGATATTGAGTTTCAGCTCGTGGGATAGTAGCTTCCCGAACAAGATTTGTGGCTCCATTACAGCTATTTTACCAAATTCCCTGATAGCAACTACCTTGATATTCCATTCTTTCATATGGGATCTCAAGAATTTGTCATTAAACTCACTATTGGTAAACTCACGATCATAATTTCTAAACTTTGTTTGCAAGGGTAACTAAACACCTCGAGGGGGGGGGGGGTGAATAGGTTTTTAGGTCATTTTAAGATTTTCTTTGACTTTGTGTGTTTTTGGGTCTGATGTGATTAGATTAGTTTTGCTTTCAAGAAGATGACACACAGCTCACACAATATTTATAGTGGTTTCCCAGGTTATGGGTATGTCCACTATACCTCACCTTTCTAACAGTTTGTTACACAAGGCCCCTTCTTCATAACTCGGCTCCTAAGATCTTACAACATGATCCCATAAGACCACTCAGTCTCCTCCAAGACCTATAGCTCGGGCACAAATCCCAACAGCTAAGTGATCAGAAGATCACCTACCTAAGGCCATAAGCCCTACCACTCAGGCTAGGAGGATAGCCCTACCTCTTATCCAATGGATCCTACAACTCAAGCTAAAGCCCGACACTCAGATTCTTAATAGAATCCTATCACTCAGATCGACACAAGATCCTACACCCGATATTTATAAATAGGCTTAAAAGTCAGATCTATAAAGATCCTACGGAGAGATAAGTTGGTTGATGTTTATTACAAGACAATAGAGAAATGATCTCTATTTCTTCCTCCTTCTGTCCTGAGAAAGATCAGTCCAGATTTCTTCTATACAGCTCCAGAATATAATCTTCGGGATTTGCTTAGCTTGGGCTGTGAAGTGGCCGCAGCTAGGGTTAGCCCTTGCTTCTCTTCCTTTCTTGTTGTTGATGATGAAGACAATAATAACTAACAAGAAGAACTTTTAGGTCGATCGATTTGAACTTTTGCTTCTTCTCTCTGCAACACTGGTGAGGAAGATGATGAATTTCTGTCATTTTTCGAAAAGACAAAGCCCTAAAAGTTAATTCGATTCCGCTAATCTCATTCCTTTTATCTTCCTCCACGCAACGACTCTTTTACTGGTGGGCCCCGCTTTAATTGCAGATAAATAGCCTTCCCTTTACAAAAAAGTCTTACAGCTGGCCGCCAGCGCCATTACTAGTGAATTCTAGCTTTCCCGCAATGAATTTGAATTCTGTTGAATTAGGTTGACTTTTGTTGACGTCAGCATCTGTGGACTTAGCCAAATTTTCAGATTCAATTCAGGCATTGAGTGAACTGGCTTCACTCAACACATCTGTACTTAGCCAAATTTTCTGCACCATCACACGTTGAGCGCGTTGAGTGAACTGGCTTCACTCAATGCCTCTGAACTTAGAAAATTCCTCTGCCTTGCTTAGGCATTGAGAGCGTTTAGTGAATGACCTCCACTCAACGCTTTTTGACTTGGCCAAACTTTCAGCGCTGTCAGGAATTGAGTGCATTGGGTGAGACTTCATCACTCAATGCCCCTAGACTTAGCCGCTTCACTGATTTCATGTCTTCATGCTGAGGCATTGAGTGAACTGGATTCACTCAACCCTTCTATACTTAGCTGCAATTCAAAAATCTGCCAGCCTACTGCAGAATTGAGTGCGTTGAGTGAACTAGCTTCACTTAATGCCTCTAAACTTAGACAGATTTTTCTGTCTAACTTTATTAAGCTTTGAGTGACCATAGCTCTGTCAATGCTTTCCTCTTTGGGCGTTGAGTAAGCTGACCTTACTCAACGCTTCTTAACTTAGTCAATTTTTCTATCTCCTTCTTCTTTGGCTTTGACTGACTTGTCTTTACTTGACAATTCTGCTCATTTGGCATTGAGTGAGCAGTCCTCACTCAGCTCCTGTGCACTTAGTCGATTTTCCTGCTTGCCAATGTTGAGTCTTTGCCAGACACAGCTTTACTCAGCACTTATTATTATATGGCATTGAGTGAACTACATTAACTCAACGCCTGTGGACTTACCTGCAGAATTACTTTGCAGACTGCAAGGCTTTGACTGTCCACACCTTACTCAACACTTATGGGTATCTAGCATTGAGTGAAATGGAATCACTCAACACCTGTGGACTTAGGTGATTTTCAGCCTTTTCAGTATCATTCTTTGACATCTAACGTTGAGTAAACTGGCTTCACTCAACGCTTGTAGACTTAGACAGATTTTGGTCTCTCCACTCCTATACCTTGTGACCACCTGTCAGAACCACTTGGAATACTTGTCTAACCTGCATGCATGAGCTTAAACATACATTAAATATAACTATGAGTATACTATTGACTTGTTTGACTTCATAAAATCTGGGACATTATGAACAATGGACCCAACAATCTCCCCCTATTTAAAGGAGTCAAAACCCTCAAACAGAATTCTTAGTCAATGATATACACTAACTTATGAAGCAGATAAAATAGTAAATTTGTAAACTTAACACCATATAATAATATTGTCAAGTTATAGGTTACCACACTTCCTTTTCCTGCAAGGTGATGATGATCACTTGTAGCTCCCCGTGTTTTGCTACCTAATGCTTGATCATTTCCTTATTCCTAACAATATCCCCATTTACCTTGCCTGTAGGGTGATCATTACTACTACCGGCTCCCTGTTCCCCCTATTTTGTTGTATAGCCTTGATCATTTCCTTGATCCCTTCCTTCTCCCCCTTTTTGACTTCTGTAAAATATTCAGGGGGTGATGGCCTCTCATTATCTTCTCTCCCTTTTTGATTTCAGATAATCAAATGTTGCATCTTCTTGTTCTCTACAGGAAGCTGAACTTGCTCCCCCTCAATTAGAGCATCTTTTATCATCCTTTCTGATAGACTCTTGAACCACTTGGATAGCTTGATAACACTGAATGTATTTTCAACCTGTAAGAAGTTGTACAACCTGCAACAAAAACAATATGAGGAGCATCTGAAGCTAGACCAAGTTCAACATACCCAACTCAAAATTGAAGGTGTTGAACTTTGCATCATCTAGTGGCTTAGTGAAGATGTCAGCCACCTGCTTGTTTGTAGGGACAAACTCAAGACTGATATTTTTACATTCCACATGCTCTCTTATAAAGTGATAGCTAATCTCTATGTACTTAGTACTGCTGTGTGAGACAGGATTTTTAGCTATAGAGATTGCACTAGTAGAATCACAAAATAAAGGACTTCTACTCATCTGGAGGTTATAGTCCTAGAGCTGATGCTAAATCCACAACAACTGTGCAGAGCAGCCCCCAGTAGCTATATATTTTGACTCTACAGTTGAAATTGCAACACTTATTTGCTTCTTGCTGCTCCATGACACTAGTCTTACTCCCAAGAGCTTACAGGTGCCTGAAGTGCTTTTCATGTCCTCTTTACAGCCTACAAAATCTGCATCTGAATAGCCTGTTAGTTCAAAATCCCTATTTTTAGGGTACCATATGCCAAGATCTGGTGTGCCCTTAAGATACCTCAAAATCCTCTTAGTAGTAGAGTAGTGAGATTCTTTAGGGTAGGCTTGATACTTAGCATAAACACATGTAACATACATGATGTCTGGCCTACTTGCAGTAAGGTATAGAAGGGAGCAAATTATCCCTCTATATAAAGTTTCATGAACAGGTTTCCCTTACTCATCTTTGTCTATAGACATACTTGACCCCATAGGAGTTTTCATGTTGGAGGCATTCTCCATACCAAACTTTTTGATCAACTCCCCGGTGAACTTAGACTGGGATATGCACAAGCCATCATCAGTTTGTCTTACTTGGAGGCCCAAGAAGAACTTGAGCTCACCCATACTGATCATCTCAAACTTCCCTTACATAAGTTTGGCAAACTTCCTGCAAAGGTTATCATTAGTAGATCCAAAGATTATGTCATCAACATAAATCTGGACTTGGATGATCTTGCCCTTAGATTCCTTTAGGAATAGGGTCTTGTCTATCTTCCCCCTTGAGAATTTATTATCAATGAGAAAGCTAAATAATGTCTCATACCATGCTCTAGGGGCTTGCTTCAACCCATAAAGAGCTTTCCTAAGCCTATAGACAGAATCAAGTGAGTTAGTGACAACAAAACCTGGAGGTTGTTCAACATAAACCTCTTCCTTTAAGTCACCATTCAGAAATGTTGACTTCACATCCATCTAGTAGACTTTGAATCCTTGGTATGCAACATATGTAATGAATAGTCTAATGGCTTCCAATCTTGCTACAGGGGAAAAAAGTTTGATCAAAGTCAATACTTTTTTATTGTCTGTACCCCTTAGCTACTAGCCTAGCCTTGTTCTTGATTTTAATGCGATTTTCATCAAGTTTGTTCCTGTAAATCCACTTGACTCCAATAACATTATGTCCTTATGGTCTGGGAACTAACTTTCAGACCTTACACCTCTTAAATTGGTTTAGTTCCTCTTGCATAAATACAATCCAGAACTTATCTATGTGATAGGAAATTAGAATACAAAGCTATATTCAGACTTTTACTCCTTGTCACCAATCCTTATTAGCATCACCAATAATTAGGTGTCTTGGATGATCCCTTAGATGCCTGATTGCTGGAGGCAATCTTGCTCCAGCTTCCTGATCTTCATTGTCTACAGTTTGTTGATCACCATCCACAACCTATGTGCCTTGTGCTTCATCTGGAATGCACACTGTGTCAGCTTCATCTTGAACTATTAGAGAAACTTCCTTGATAATCAACTTGTCCATCATCAGCTCTGTACCTGCAGGACTAGAAGAGATGTTTGGCAGCTCACTGTTAATCATAGTTGACTCATCAAATACTACATTAACAGACTCTTCTACAACTTGACTTATCAAGTTATAAATCCTATAGGCCTTATTATGATTATTGTACCTAACAAAAATCCCTTCATAAGACTTGGCAGTAAACTTAGTCACATGGGACTTCCCATTATTAAGCACATAGCACTTGCTACCAAAGATCTTGAGATAGCTCAGGTTTGGTTTTTTCCCTTCAAGATCTCATAGGGAGTCTTCTTGTGGCTTTTGGTGATAGAGGCTTTGTTAAGGACATGACATGTAGTATTCACTGCATCAACCCAGAAATATTTTGGGAGAGTTGTGTCATTCAATAAGGTCCTTCCAGCATCTATGAGAGTCCTATTCTTCCTCTTAGCAATCCCATTTTGTTCGGGGGGTTCTAGGAGAAGAAAATTCTTAGTGAATCCCTTGCTCTTTATAGAACCTTGTCATGCTATCACACTGAAATTCAGTCTCATGGTCACTTCTGATTTTGACCATAGTACTGTCCAATTCATTGTGAATTTGCTTGACAAATGTCTTGAAGACATCAGGGTTTTCAGACTTTTTCTTCAAAAAGAAAACCCAAGCAAATTTGGAAAAGTCATCAACAACCACATGGGTGCACACTTTTCCTGCCCAGACTATGAACTAGCATAGGACTAAACAAGTTCATATGCAAGAGGTATAAACACCTCACAGAGTATTTGATCCCAATGCTCTTGAAAGAAGCTTTGGTCGGCTTACCCTTTTGGCATGCAGAGCAAATGCCTTAGTGCATTTTATTTTAGGACCATTCCTAACTAGCTCTTCACTAAAGAGCTTGTCAATTGTTTTATAGTTCAAATGAGCTAGTCTCTTGTGTTATTGGACATAGTATGAGACTTTTTCATTTGCAACTAGACATATAAGAGTTTCTATATCTAAACATGGAAAATTTAAACAATAGACATTCCCACTCCTAGTGCCTGTCAAGATGACCTCTTGGTCACACGACCTTTTAATATGGCACTCATCCTTGTGAAATACTATGTCATAGCCAACATCACAGAGTTGGCTTATGCTTATCAGGTTGTATTGCAACCCTTCCACATAAGCTATTTTTGTGATAGTGACCATGCCATTTGTGATCTTACCATAACCTCTGGTCACTCCTCTTTCTGAACCACCAAAGATCACTTTGGGTCCATCCTTTACCGGAGTGTACTCCTTCAAGTTGCACCTTGTTCCAGTCATGTGCTTGGAACATCCACTATCCAAGTACCATATAAGAGTATGAGCACTTGGACTAACCTGTAAGACATGATTTAGTTTACCTTAGGACCCCAATAGGTATTGGGTCCTAGGTTCTGATTAGTCTAAAAAAAGACTTGTTTACCAATAGTTTTCCTGACTGGTAGACTGACTTTAGCTCTGGCCACACTCGGGTCGTGCCAGCAATCAATGGCATAATGGCCTACCTTGCCACAACACTAGCACTCATGAATGTTATACCTTCTTTTCTGAGCTTGTCTAGTAGCTATGTTAACAACAGCTCTCTGTCTAGAAGGAACAACAACAGCCTTTTTCAGGTTCCTTTCATCTAGGATTTGCTGAAGATAAGTCTTCTAGTAGACTTATTTGGCCTACTATGAATGCCCTCAGCAGCAGTCTTCTTTGCAAAATGCATGCTCTTGATAGCATTAAAAATATCCAAATAAGGCTTGCTGATAGACTAACCCTTGGTCAGTCTTTACTAGATGGCCTAGAAATTTTGCTGCAACCACATTCTTGAGAGTGGGGGTTGGAGCACCAAAGATAAATGGTCCATGATGGGCCATTTGAAATTCTTCATGTTGTTGGGTACATTAGAAACTATGTACCTGATTTGGAAAATCCTTTTTAGCTCAATGATATACACATAGTTGTATTTGATGTATGTTAAGTTTTTGTGTGCAGACAAATAAAACTCAGTACAAAAGCGTCGAGACACTAGACTAGTGTCGACACCTTTGTCAAAGATGTGCTGAGAAAAGAAGTAGTTGTGTCGACACTCAGGACTAGTGTCGACACACTCTACACCAGGAGTGCTGAGTCAAGGAGAAAGTTATGTCGACTCCCAGAACTTGGGTCGACACTATGATACAAGGAAGCAACTGTGTTGACACTCAGGACTTAGGTCGACACCATCAGTTAGGAAGTAAGCTATGTCGACACACAGGACTTGTGTCAAAACTTTCTATATCAGTAGTGTCGAGACAAGGTGAAGGCCATGTTGACACATTCAGAAGTATGTCGACATCACTA
Organism: Platanthera zijinensis; assembly: GCA_039513925.1. Lineage (NCBI taxonomy): Eukaryota > Viridiplantae > Streptophyta > Magnoliopsida > Asparagales > Orchidaceae > Platanthera > Platanthera zijinensis. Next base: position 154,259,843 of record CM077087.1, read on the forward strand.
TAAGAGTAGTGTCGACACCCAGGACTGGTTTCGACACATCCAACAATCAAGTTTCAACACTTCAAGCAGAATTGTTTCCTGAGTATAGAAATCTAGCCAGAGGTACTGACAACTGTTAGAACTGTCAGATGACAGTTATTAACCGGATCAGCCGGTTACCCTTGATAGAGCCTATTTAAAGGGATCAACTCTTCAGAAAATTGTTAAGAAAAATTTGGTGAAACCAGATCTAACAAGAAATATGCTAGAATTCAGAAGGTGGAGAGAAGCCTGATCAAGAATCATCTTCAACATTCTCCATCTTAGATCTACTTTAATTTCAACTTCAAGAAACTTTGAAAAGCTAAGAAGGGTTAGATTGAATCAACTCCAACAAGGATCAGGGGAAGCTGACTTATCAAGTTCAGTTCAAGAAGCAATCACACGTTTCTCTCCTGCTGGTTGACTAATTCTGAATCTTTCTTTTCACCACAATTAATCTTGTAAGATCTAATTATAAATCTGAGTGTAGGGGAATTAATTTCTCTGAGTTGTAAGCCTGTGTTATAAAGGCTGAGGTAGGGAAGGAGTTACCTGAGGTAGGAGAAGTGGGTATTTCTTTGAGGTGTAGGATCTTGGTAATCTGAGTGGTAAGACTGGTATAGTCTGAGCTGTAAGAGCCAGCTGGGCTCTGAGCTGTAAGATCTTAGGATCTAATTAAATGAAAGAAGAAGGATTTTGGAAGAATCTAGTTCATTGTTAGATAGGCGAAGGGGGAAAGCGGATGTACCCATCAAATAGGGAATCACTATAAATCTTATGTACTATGTTGTGATTTCTGTGTTGTGTTTGATGTGTTGTGATGATCTTTAATTGGTGATTAGTTTTCCTATTTCATCAGACTGGGGTAGAAAAGATAAAAAAGTAATTTTTATTATCTAAAAGTAGCCTAGAATTAAATTTGACCTATTCACCCCCCCCCCTCTATGTCACTATATTCTAACACAAACATTTACAATTGGTATCAGAGGGAAGGTTCATTGAGTAGGCATACCAACCTAGTAAGAATCCAAAATATTATAAAGAAATATATATCACGGCTCAGAGGGAAAATTAATCCATCAAGCTCTCAGTCTGCTCTAAAGAGAATTTTGGAATTTGGAAGGAAAGAGTCAGATTATTCATGGAGGCAGCAGATCCAAGAATATACATCATAGTGGTTGAAGGACCTTTCATTCCCATGAAAGTGTCAGTTCTTGATGCCAACATCAAGACACCAAAGACCTACATTGAGATGGATAAGGATGAGATAATTCTAGCCTCTATGGATAAGAGGGAACAAAATATAATAGTCAGTGCAATAGATGATTCCACTTTTCAGAATCTGGTTCATTACAAGACAGCTAAAGAAATATGACAGTCACTGATTGTCTACATGGAAGGAACTGATGAGGTCAGAGATGATAGGAAATCTCTGCTAAACCAACAGTGTGTAGCCTTCAGACAGAATAAGAAAGACCCTATGGCTGATTGTTTTGAAAATTGCTTCAGAATTATAAAGAACCTGAGAAATTATGGCAGGAAATTTACTAACTATGAACTTAATGACAAGCTCTTGAGGTTTCTGAATAAGGAATGGGACATTAAGATATGTGCCATAAAATAAATGGGGAACTTATCCAATATAGACCCCCAGGCTCTATTTGGTAAGCTGTTGTCCCATGAGTTACAACTCAATCTCAGGAAGTCTGAAGAAGATTCAGCTAGAGCACACAACAGAGAAAAGACCTTGGCCCTAAAGGCTGAGTCATCCAGGAAAGTCAGAGAGAAGTCAACACTCTCAGAAAGACAAGAAAAAGCTTCTGAGTGTTCAGAATCATCCTCATCAAAAGGTGACCTAACTGAGGTGGAACTGCCTCGCTTCTCTAGACAGTTCAAGAAGATGTTGAGGAGAAGAAAGCAAGGAAGCTGGAAGGGACCAGCTGGAGACTCTTCTCTCAAGAAGACCAATCATCCAAATAAGCCCAGGAAGAAGAAATCTGGGTATAGGTATGGTTCTTCACAAAACAAATATATTAAAACTAATATTGTGTGTTATTATTGCAACAGAAAAGGGCATTTTATAGCTGATTGCCGAACAAAAAGAAAAGAGAGAAAGTCAAAGAACTGGGAGGATGGACAACACAAGAAAGCCGACAAAAGACTCTTGGTAAAGAGACAGTCTAAATTGTCTAACAGTGAATCTGATTCATCAGAATCAGAAGATGAGGAGGCTCTCATGGGCCTGATTGCTATTGAGGAGACCCAATCAGGTGTAGGAGATCAGGATTGTTCAGATCCTGTTAAGGTAAAATCAATCTCTCATAGTTTAGCCTCAGATTTTTTTCTGCATCAGAAAATGATTCATGTTCACACTCCTCTAATTATAAAGAACATGATTTATACATTAAAGCTGATTTTAACTCCCTTATCAACAAATATTGGAAGTTACTAAAGGCCTTAATTGCAAGCAAATAGCTTGCTAAGGATCAGGCCAGAGAATTAGAATCTCTGAGAGGAGTATCTTTTCAGTGGATCTGCAAAAACTGAAGCTTATTGAACTAACCAATAAGATAGATAGCCAGACAGAGGTAATAGTAGAACATGTCAAGACTGTCATGGACCTGGAAGCAAAGCTTACCCAAGAAAGACAGCTCCTAACTCAATTCTCAAAACCCAAGTCAATGTTACCTATCATAGACACCTTTTCTACACCATTTAGAAGTGGTGTATGGTATGTCAAGAATAAAAAGTTCAAAAAGAAATCTGTACCTAAGAGTAAAGCCCCAATGGGTCTATTTAAGCTACCCTCCAAGTATCTGCCTTCTAGTAGATGCTTGAGATCATGTGTTCATGGACACATGATGTATGAGTGCACTACCAGCAAGGTCAATAAAGAGCCTTGCTGGAAGGGACGTACATCTAATGGCAATAAAGGCCAAACACCTCCATAAAGGGTGATCAATCCAAGAAGCCAAGGAATTCTTGGAGCTGGTCCCAATGCACCACACTTAAATCAGAAAGGTAAGGGTGTGAATTTTGCACCACTACCTTGGAAGTTGGATGACAATTCTGTGTTGCACAAAAGAACAACTTCAAATGTGCAACAAAAGAAAAGATACAACCGATTTGAGTTTTGGTGCCATGGGAAGGTTGGGCATTTTTCCCTAGATTGTTTGTATAATCCAACAACACCTTCATATAAGACTCAACCAGTTTTGTTTAGAAAGTTTGTTGTGTTTCACACAGCAAAGCCTAATTGGAATTAAGGCCAAAAAACTATTTTGGTTCCTAAGGTGAACTAATTTTGTGCTTACAGGTGGATCCAAGTACCATAGGAAGGCCAGTATAGTACTTGGATAGTGGCTATTCTAGGCACATGACTGGAACAAGGAGTTTGCTAAAAGATTACACTCCAGTTAGGAATGGACCAAAAGTCATCTTTGGAGGGTCAAAGAAAGGACACACCAAGGGATATGGTAACATTTCAAATGGCCTTGTTACCATCACAAAAGTGGCTTATGTGGAAGGATTGAACCATAATCTGATAAGCATAAGTTAGCTTTGTGATATAGGTTATGAAATTGTTTTCCACAATGACAAGTGTCTGATAAGAAATTCAAGTGATCAAGAGATCATCTTGTTGCAGCAAGTCAGGGCATATTATAGCTGATTGCCCAATGAAGAAGAAGGAAGCCAGTGAAAAGAAACATCATCATCAAAAGAACATGAAGGAGAAGAACTTCATTGTAAAGGAAGGAAAAAGCTAGATTGACTCATCCTCCTCAGAGTTAGATGAATAAGATGAAGCTTACATTGGGCTAATGGCAAGATCTGATGAAGAATCTTGTCAGGATTAGCCTGGTCTAGCTAAGGTACCCTCTCCATCCAGTTCTTCATCCAAGTCAAAATATATGACTGGTCCAGGTTTAGAAGCATTTTCATCAAAGGATGATGGTGATTCTGAATCTGAGGATGATATCTATAAAGTGATTGATAAATATGGAGAACGTCTATATGCATTCAAAAGAGTAAGCAGCTATCTAAAAAGCAGGCTCAAGAGATTGCATCACTATAGCTTGTTGCTTCCCAACACTCTGAGTCAGCAACCCTGCTGGAATAGAAAATCAGGGAAGTCATCCAGCTAAAAACTATCACTTTCATACAGATAGGCAGCATAAAATACAAGAATGTCCTTATAAGGGATCTAGAAGAAAAGCTCTAAAGAGAGAAGAGGAATGTGACTAGTTTTTTTAAGCCCAATTCTATATTGTCTATTATTGACTCCTTCTCCTATCAAAGAAACAAGAAAGGAGTAGGATTCAAGGGAAACACTAGAGCTGCCCCTTTTAAATGAAAGGGAAAAGCTCCATCTCATCCACCCATTGCCTTTAAAAGGGTAATACTCCCTACTAACAGGTATGACCAGGACTCCATGTATGGTCACTAAAAGAATGAGAATTCTTCCTGGAAGGATGCTAGTGTATCTTCCAATGTAAGGAGAAGAGGAATGGGGATGAGTGACTTCATGGCTGCTCATGAAGAAATACAAATGGCCCATCCTGGACCATTGGTCTTTGGTGTTCTAGCCCCCACTCTTAAGAATGGGGCAGTGGCCAAACTTCAGACTCAACCAGCAAAGACTCAAACTAAATTTCAGTCTTTCAGCAAGCCTGATTTGGGTGTTTCTAATGCTATCAGAAGCATGATTTTGCAAAGAAAACTGTTGCTGATAGTACTCAAAGAAAGCTAACTAAAGCTGCTAAAAGACCTTCTTTCAGTCAGATAATTATTGAAAGAAATCTAAAGAATACTACTGTTATTCCTTATGGAAAGTGTGATGTTGTTAGCATAGTTACTAGACCAGCTCAGAAAAGAAGGTATAACCTTCATGAGTGCTGGTGTTGTGGTAAGATAAGCCATTATGCCATTGATTGCTGGCATAACCCTAGTGTGTCCAGAGCTAAAGTGAGTCTACTGGTCAGAAAAATTTCTCATAGACATGTTCATTTGAAGACTAACATGCACAAGGACCTAATAGATATTGGGGTCCTAAGGTAAAGTAATTATGTTTTGCAGGTTAGTCCAAGTGTCCATATCCCTATATGGTGCTTGGACAGTGGTTGTTCCAGGCACAGTACTGGAATAAAGAGCAATCTGAAGGAGTTCACTCCAGTGAAGGATAGACCCAAGGTGATTTTTGGTGGATCAGACAAAGTGATTCCCAGAGTTTATGGTAAGATCTCAAATGGCTTTGTCACTTTCACAAAAGTGGCTTATGTGGAAGGATTGCAATACAACCTTATAAGTATAAGGTAACTCTATGATCTTGGCTATGGCATTTCATTCCACAAGGATGAATGCCATATTAAGAGGTCAAGTGACCAAGAGGTCATTTTGATAGGCACTCGGAGTGGGAATGTGTATTGTTTAAATTTTCTTTGTATAAATTCAGACTCTCCCATATGCCTAGTCGCAAATGAGAAAGCCTCACACTATGTCCAATGGAACAAGAGGATGGCTCATTTGAACTATAAAACCATAGGCAAGATCTTTAGTAAAGATCTAGTTAGGAATGGTCCAAAATGACATGCGCGAAGGAAGGTATTTGCTCTACATGCCAAAAAGGTAAGAAAACCAAAGCTTCTTTTAAAAGCATGGAAATAAAGACTCTGTGAGGTGTTTATACCTCCTGTATATGGACTTTTTTGATCCTATTCCAGTTCATAGTCTAGGTAGGAAAGTCTATACCTTTGGGTTGTTGATAACTTTTTCAGATTTGTTTGGGTTTTCTTTTTGAAGAAAATGTTTAAAACCCCTGATGTCTTCAAGACATTTGTCAAGCAAATTCACAATGAATTGAACAGTTTTGTGGTAAAAATCAGAAGTGATTATGGGACCGAGTTTCAATCTGAATGCATGACAAAGTTTTGTGAAGAACTTGGGATGCATCAAGAGTTTTCCTCTCCAAGAACACCCCACCAAAATGGGATTGCTGAGAGAAAGAATAAGATTCTCATATAAGATGCAAGTACATTAATGAATGACACAAATATCCCAAAATATTTCTGGGCTGAGGCAATAAACACTTCTTATCATGTCCTCAACAGGGCTTTTATCACCAAGAGCCACAAGAAGACTCCCTATGAGATCTTGAAGGGCAGAAAACCAAACCTTGCATATCTCAAAATCTTTGGGAGCAAGTGTTATGTGCTCAATAATGGGAAACCCTATATAATTAAGTTTGCTGTAAGGTCCTATGAAAGGATCTTAGATGGGTACAACAATCATAGTAAGGCTTATAAGATCTATAACTTGAAAAGTCAAGTTTTAGAGGAGTCAGTTAATGTAGTGTTTGATTAGTCAAATATGACTACCAGTGAGCTGTCAATCTCTTCTTCTAGTCCTGCAGGCACAAAAGTGAATATAGGCAAGCTAACTATTAAGGAACCTAAACCTATAGTCAAAGACAAAGATGAAAGTGTGTGCATTCCAGAGGAAGCACAAGGTACATAGGAAGTGGATGATGTTCAATAAGATGGAGATTTGAGGGATTGAATGTTGAAGGAAGATTGCCTCCAACAGTCAAACATTTTAGGGATCATCCAGGCCACCAGATCATTGGTGATACAAGTAAAGGTATAATGACAAGGAGCATATGTATCAACAAATCAATGTACTCTAATTTCCTGTCACAAGTGGAGCCCAAGAAATTTGAATAGGCCAACATGGACCAGTTCTGGATTGTAGCTATGCAAGAGGAACTGAACCAGTTTAAGAGGTGAAAGGTCTGGAAGCTGGTTCCCAGACCACAAGGACATAATATCATTAAAACTAAGTGGATTTACAGGTATAAACTTGATGAAAATGGCATTATAACAAAAAACACGGCTAGGCTGGTAGCTCAAGGGTATAGATAAGAAGAAGGTATTGACTTTGATCAAACCTTTACCCCTGTAGCATGACTTAAAGCAATCAAACTGTTCCTTGCATATGCTGCATACCAAGGATTCAGAGTCTACCAAATGGATGTGAAGTCAGCTTTCCTGAATTGAGACTTGAAGGAAGAGGTCTATGTTAAACAACCTCCAGGTTTTATTGTTCTTAACCATTCTAATTTTGTTTATAGACTTAGGGAAAGCTCTATATCGTTTCAAGCAAGCCCCTAGAGCATAGTATGAGACCCTATCTAGCTTCCTCATTGAGAACAAATTCTCAAGGGGCAAGATAGACAAGACCCTATTTCTAAGGGAATCCAAGGGAAAGATCATCCTAGTCCAGATATTTGTTGATGACATTATCTTTGGATCTACTGATGATAACCTTTGAAAAAAGTTTGCCAAACTTATGCAAGGGAAGTTTGAGATGAGAAGTAAGGGTGAAATTAAGTTCTTCTTGGATCTCCAAGTAAAATAGACTGACAATGGATTATCCATATCCCAATCTAAGTTTACTAGAGAGTTGATTAAAAAATTTGGGATGGAGAATGCCTCAACCATGAAAACTCCCATGAGTTCAACTATATCTTTAGAAAAAGATGAGGCAGGGAAACTTGTTGATCAAACATTGTATAGAGGGATAATTGGCTCTCTTCTATACCTAACTACCAGTAGGCCATACATCATGTATGCTACATGTGTTTTTGCTAGGTATCAGGCCTTCCCTAAAGAATCTCATTACTCTACTACTAAGGGGATTTTGAGATATCTGAAGGGCACACCAGATCTCGGCCTTTGGTAACCTAAGAATAGGGATTTTAAACTAATAGGCTTTTTAGATGCAAACTTTGTAGGTTGTAGAGAGGACAGGAAAAGCACATCAGGCTCCTGTCAATTTCTGGAAAAAAGGTTAGTGTCATGGAGTGGCAAGAAGCAAACAAGTGTTTCTATTTCTACTGCAAAATCAGAATATATAGCTGCAGGGAGCTACTGTGCACAGTTGTTGTGGATCCAGCATCAACTTCAAGATTATAACATTCAGTTAAGTAGAAGCTCTTTATTTTGTGATTCTACAAGTACAATCTCTATAGCTAGGAATCCTGTCTCACATAACAGGACTAAGCACATAGAAATTAGATATCACTTTATAAGAGAGCATGTGGAATATGAGAATATTAGTCTTAAGTTTGTCCCAACAAGAAAGCAAGTGGCTGATATCTTCACCAAGCCACTAGATGAAGCAAAGTTCAACACCTTTAAGTTTGAGTTGGGTATGTTGAACTTGGTATAGCTTTAGTTGCTCTTCTTCTTGTTTTATGGCAGGAACTACTTCATCTTGTAGGTTGTGAAGACCAGAAAGTGGTATCAAGGATGGAATGACCAAAGTCCTGGTAGAAGATGCTCTTGTTGAGGGGGAGCAAGTCCAACATCAGTTGATTATCTGTAATCAGAAAAGGGAGAAGATAATCATAGATGGCCAGCTTCTCCCTCTACCTGAAGTAGTCAAAAAGAGGGAGAAGGTGACTATGTGACAAAGTAGTAAAATAGGGGGAGCAGGTGGTGTTCCAATACAAGGGGAAAAGGTGAACCATGCAGCGAAACAAGGGGAGTGAAAAATGGGAAATGTGGTAACCCTCTTATGTTAATAAGTTATTGTATATTATTGCTGCATATATTGGTGTATATCATTGACAAGGAATTTTTAAGTGGTGTTTTGACTTCTTTAAATAGGGGGAGATTGTTGGTCCATTGATCCCAATGTCCGATATTTGTAAGAAGTCACGTAAGTCAATGATATACACATAGTTGTATTTGATGTATGTTTAAGTTCATGCATGCAGGTTGGTCTATGTCATATTGATTGGACAGGTGGTCCAAGAGACATTGACAGGTGGACTCAAAGAAGCTGACTAGAAAGGAAGAAATTTGCCTAAGTCCACAGGCATTGAGTGAAGCAAGCTCACTCAATGTCAGATATCAAGGCAGTTGCTGGAGAAACAAAAATTTACTAAGTCCACATACATTGAGTGAAGCCAGTTCACTTAATGCCATACAACTAACAACGCTAAGGGAAGGCAGGCAGGCCATGGTTTAAGTGTTGGTAAGGCAGAAACGTGGCTAAGTTCATAGGCATTGAGTGAAGACATCTCACTCAACGCTATATAGCTAAAAGCATTAAATCAAGCTGCTTCAGTTAAAGCCACATCAAATCTGTCAAGGAGTTCGGCTAAAGATAGAATCTTTGAGTGAAGCTTGTTCACTTAATGCCAAGATCAAAGGATTTGAGTCAAGCTAATGCAGACAGCTAAGAGGAAATAGAGAAATTGGCTAAGTCAAGAAGCATTGAGTGAATCCAGTTCACTCAATGCACTCAATGCCAAATTTCAGAGGCAAAGGCAAAAAGCGTTGATTGAGGCCAGATCACTCAATGCCTTCAGACAGAAGGAGATTTGGCTAAGTATAAAGGCTTTGAGTGAAGCCAGTTCACTCAATGCTTTCAACGCCTAGAATTGCAGAAGGATGCTGAATGTTGACTAAGTTCAAAAGTGTTGAGTGAAGCTTATTCACTCAACACTCTCAACGCCTAGCAGAGCAAAAAATTGTCTAAGTCTAGATTCGTTGAGTAAAACTTGTTCACTCAACGCACTCAACGACTGGGTAGTTGTCTGAAATTTTTTTAAGTCCAGAATGGCTGACGTCAGCAATGTCAACAAAAGTCAAAAAAATCCAAATTGGTTATGGAAGAGATGCAATTCATCACTAACGTCGTCGTCAGTCTTATTTTGTGAAATGAAGGTTACAATCTGTCATTAAAATAGCGACACGTGTCAATCGAGCCACTGGATGGCGGGATTATAAAAGGCAATAGAATCAGATCAGATAGAGAACTTTTTACTGAATCAATTCATTTTCGTGAAAGAGGAGCGGGACTTCGTCTTATTCCCCCCACCATTGTTATAGAGATAAGAAGGTCATTTTGATGTATCTGAAGGTTCTTTGTGTTAGCTGTGGCAATCAACATCTGCTACAGCATGATCAGGGATATTTTCTGAGGAAGAAGCAACAGCCAAGGCCAGACCTAGCTATAGTGACTTCTCGATCCAAGCAGAGACAAATCTGAAGATCAATCTCAGGATCGGTGAAGAAGATATATGTTCAGGATTTTCTCAAGACAGAAGGAGAGGCTGAGCAATCTAATTTCTGCTAAAATTGGTTAGCTGATTGAAGACTATCATTCTTGATCTTCCCTCTTCATCAGCACGATTAGAAACTTATTTTTGAGTCAATTCCAGCACAAGCATCAGATTCTTGAAGAACATCATCCTTGTGACTGTAAAGAAAATTAGGCTGAGATTCTCTCAGTTCAAGAAGTTGTAGACTCAGAGAATAAATCTTTGGAGTCTAATCTACATAAACAATTACTTCATCTCTATAGGATATTTTCAAGATCTGAGTTGTAATCCTAGAATATAAAGGCTGAGGGTTAGATTTGGGGAGATCTGTGTTGTAAGCCTAAGTTATAAAGGTTGAGTGTAGGATCTGGTATAGATTTGAGTGGTAGGATCCCTTGAATCTGAGGTAGGTTCGTGGGTCTGAGTGGTAGGATTCATTCTTGATTCTGAGTGGTAGGGTTCTGTACCTGAGTTGTAGGTCTTGGAGGAGACTAAGTGGTCCTGTGGGATCCTATTGTAAGCTCTGAGGAGCTGAGTTATTGGGGAAGTGCCTTGTCTAACATACTGTTAGAAAGGTGAGAGGGATAGTGGATGTACCTATACACTGGGGAACCATTTTAAAACTTTGGTGTGATATGTGTGAATGTCTTGAAAGCAGAACTAATCAATCATAACAGAGCCTATATCAGTTAAAGGTCAAAAGAAAACAAAAAGACTTTAATAACCTATTCACCCCCCCCCCCCTCTAGGTGATTAGCTACCCTTGAATTCAAAGACCTCCTTCTCGTACGACCACTGGTCATGCTCATTCAATATTTTCCCTCCAAGTTGAAAGTTCTTATTATCAAGATAGCTAATAACCTAACGGGGGGTGAATAGGTTTGTCTAGGTCTTTTAAATTTTCTTCTAGTTTCTTCTTGAGTTACTTTTTGATTGGCTAAATGATAGCTTTTTGAGAACCTGCAAATAGAAAACAATCACAGAAAAGCACACAAGTGTTTTTATAGTGGTTCCCCAAAATTATGGGTACGTCCACTCTCCTCCCACCTTGTTAACATCCTGTTAGACAAGGCACTTCTCCAAAACAATGCTCCAAGGAGCTTACACCTCAGATCCCTCAGGATCTCTCAGTCTCCTCCAAGACTTACACCTCAGCCACAAGGGCCTCCACTCAGTGATACAAATATCACATACCTCAAGCAATTAAGCCCTACCACTCAGTTTATGGAGGATAGACCTACCACAGATCTGCACCCAGAATCTGCCTCAGGCACAAGTGCCCTACTTCTCAGTGAGTAAAACTCACCTACCTCAGATCCCAGTAGGATCCTACACTCAGAGAGGAACCCTCTTCAACAGCTCAGACAAATTTGCCCTACAGCTCAGATCCACTTCTGGATCCTACCTCAGAGAGAGTTTGATCCTACCACTCAGATCCGCAAAGGATCCTACAGGGTTGAAATATTTTAATTAACTTTGACACAGAGAAATTTCTCTGTGTCAATAATTAGAGCTGAGAAATTTCTGCTCTAACTCTCCACACAGCAAAGAAAACTTTGTTGGGAGAACTCAGAAGCTTACTCCTGAACTTGCTATAGAAGACTAAAGATCTGTTGATCTAGAGTCTTCAAACAACTAACAGAACCATCCAAAGGCTGAAGGTTCTTATTTCTTCAGACTATTTCTAATCCTGTTGTGCCCGATGGAGACGGTGCAGCTATCTGAACTTTTCTTGCTGATGCAACAATGGCGTGGAAGATGAAGACGACTACTTACATTTAAAGTTGATAGAAGCCCTAAAAAAAGTTGTCTCTGTCTTGTCCCCATCTCTTCCTTTTGTAGTTTGCCGATCAATGACTCTTAGATATCCGTGGGCCCCACTTGCAGCTTCCAACTACACCATTCTTTAATGGAATAAGACATACAGTAGCTTCACGGCAAAGTTTATCGTGTTCTGTAGCTTCCCCATACCTGATTTGAACTTAGTAAAATTTGTCAATTTTGCTGACGTCAGTACCTGTGTACTTAGCCAAAATCGAGCATCATTAGAATAGGCATTGAGTGAATGAGCTTCAATGAATGCCAAAACACTTAGACAAAATTTTGTCTATCTAGGCATTGAGAGCGTTGAGTGAACAGGCCTCACTCAACGCTTTTTGCCTTAGCAAAAACTTCCTGCTTCTCGGGCGTTGAGAGCGTTGAGTGTGTCTTCATCACTCAATTCTTTTTTCCTTAGCCAATTTTCTTCCTCTGAAGCATCTTAGGGGTTGAGAGTGTTGACTGAGCATGCCTCACTCAACGCTTTTTATCTTAGCCAATTTTTTGAGCTAAGTTTGACAAAAAAACTGAGTTCGACGATCGGTGAGCTCAGCTCGACGAACGCCGAGCTTAGATCAACGAACTATGAAGTGAGTTCGACGAATTCTAAACTTAGTTCAGCTAATTCAGAATTCAGTTCAACTTACAGCCTTTTTTCTTTATGGCATTGAGTGTGTCTTCATCACTCAATGCCAAAACACTTAGCCATATTTTTGCCTTTAGCTGTATGGCGTTGAGTGAGTTGACTTCATTCAACACCTGTGGACATAGCCACTTTTCTGCTCATTTCAACTTATGCTTTTACTGCTTTAGTCTATCTCACAAATTTTTGTTGTATGGCGTTGAGTGTGTTGACTTCACTAAATGCTTGTGGACTTAGCCACTTTCTTAGCTTGCCACTTCTTTGGCTTTGACTGTATAGGCTCCACTTAGCGTTATAATTCATCTGGCATTGAGTGAGTCATCTTCACTTAACGCCTGTAGACTTAGACAGATTTCTGTCAGCCCATATTTTAGGTAAGTGTTTACCTGACTTGGCCATAGAGGCAACCTGTCCCATCACTGTCATCTACTGATATATGCATATTATTGATAAGATTGACTTCCTCAATGTAACGCCCCCGATTTTGCTCGACGAATTTATTTAAATGGGAAACATCATATTTATGACGTCGTGGCATTACCTTTAACGTCAAGTTGACGATGCAATGTCGTAAAGGCATTTTCGCGTCCATGCAGTCAAGTCGGCCGAATTCTTATTGTAATAGGAAATTTTTGCATCTGGAATTTAAGTTAAGTAATTTTTGACTTGCTCGTCCAGTTTCGGCGTGATCCAAGCGATATTTGGGCCTCGGTGTTTTTCAGAAGTTTTGTGGAATTTATGTTCGTCGTAAACTTTGAAAATTTATATCTCGAGAATGGCTCGTCGGATTTAGGTTTTGGCTTCGCCGTTGGAATCGTAGCGCCAGTTTTCGCCTATGGTGTGAGTTTCATTTAATTCGGCGCGTGTATGGGCCTCTGTTTTGAACTCGTGTCCCTTTGTTCAAAAATTTCATTTCAAGAATTTGCGCTTTGTTATCTCGAGTAGCCCGTTTCAGATTTCGATCGGACGCCGTTTTGAGGGTCAAAACGGTGTCGCATCAAAATATAGTAAACATCAAATTTGTTCGTCTTGACGATAGCTACAACTTTTATGTTGACCGCTTTTTAATTTGAAGCCATCTTAGACTCCTATTTTTGATTTTCCCAAAACTGCTCGTAAATAAGCTGTATTATTGATTTCTACTCGAGTACCATTGATCGACTCGAGTACTACTGTACCATCTCGAGTATTATGGTTTTTTTATCGAGTAATATTGAATTCTCTCGAGTCCTAGTGATTTTACTCGAGTATTATACATTCCTCTCGAGTAACCTTCATTCCTCTCGAGTAATCATGTATAGTCTACGTTCGGGCGCATTTTTGAGGGTCAAAAATGCATTGTATTGAAAATGGTCAACATAAAATTTGTTCGTCCCGACGAGATCTACAACTTTCATGTTGACCACTTTTCGATTGGAAGCCATCTTAGACCCCTATTTTTGATTTTCCCGAAGCAGCTCATGTCCAGCCCGGGTAAACTTGATCCACTCGAGTTCTAAGTCTTTTATCTCGAGTAGAATTGATCCACTCGAGTTCTATACCTATCCTCTCGAGTTCCAGATGATTATCTCGAGTTCCCAAGTCTCCATATCGAGTAGTTACCTCTCTCTCGAGTCACCATCTCGAGTAGACTTCTCCATCTCGAGTAGACCCATTCCACTCGAGTGGTTCTGTACAGTTAGAGTTCAGGCACCGTTTTGAGGGTCAAAACGGTGTCGTGCGAAAAAATGGTCAGCATAAAATTTGTTCGTTTCGACGGGATCTACAACTTTCATGTTGGACACTTTTCGATTTGATGTCATCTTATATCCCTATTATTGGTTTTCCCGTAGCCACTCATAAATTACACGTTTTCTTGTATTTAGACAAAAAAATTTATAAGTACTTTTACATAATATATATATATATATATATATATTTGGACTTAGGTTTGATCAGAACTTCATCTTCTCCGATTCTTTTCCTCCCGAACCAGAGCGGCGTGAGCGTGAGAGAGAAAATACTTCGTGAACCTTCCGGTGGCCGCCGACGGAGCTCCGGTGCTCGAAATCTTCAACCGAGCGTAGTTCTGGAAAGCTCTCATCGAGAGCTACGCCATCGTGGTAAATTTTTCCCCTTTATTTGAGTTTTCTCGTTAGGGTTTTTCGGCCCTAACCCCCTTTTTCGACCATTTTTGTCTAGATTTCAACTTCCTCCATCCTCTTTTGCCCCGATCTGTGACGTGGACTGATTTGGAGAACTTTTCCGGTAAAATCAAGGCAAGTGGTGGTCTCCCCTCATTTCTCCTTGTCCGATTTGATGGTAACGGTTCAGTTTTTATGTTCTTTAAAATTTTCTGCACTTTGTCTTCCAAGTTATTGCTACGATAAACTTTTTTGGATGATCACTCGATGTTGTAAGATTTTGTCTTAGTGAACTTGATCTTGTCATGATATATTTAATCGTTCTTGAAGTGTCTTATTGATGGCTTTAAACGTTTTAGATTTCATTATTGAACGGATTAGTGTTATTTAGGATTGTAAATCATTCCTAAGGGTTGATCAACCATGTCTTGAAACTAGAAGTGTCAAGTAGAATCTGACGTGCCAAGTCCCGAGGTTTATTTCATGATGTTTCTTTGTTGCGGGTGTTAGTGGGCAAATCCATCGACCGCAAGGTTTGTTTCCTTCATTAGTACCCCGTGGAACTCTACTGGGTTTTGGGCATCTGCGGTGATTGGTGGAGTGTGCAAGTCTCCCCCGCAGTTAGAAGGATTTTAACATCTGTGAGGGGTGTATCTAGAGAAGTGACCACCCTGCCTGTGTTTATGAGTAGAGTTGACTACAAGTTGCTAATAAAGTTTTGGAGTATTCTTTCTTATGATTTAATCATGCTCTCCCCTTGCTTCGGGTATCCTGCATGATTTGTTGTACGTGACGATTCACGTGAGTTCTTTACTTCTGATTTATTTCTTGAGTTTTATTTATGTACCTTATTTCAGTACTGTTGGTCTTGGGTTGGTACCCCGTTTGACCTTTGTTTTATTTTGTTTACTTCTCTGCCGCCATTTGTCCCTCTTGCTGAGGTGTTCTGTCTTTGGAATGCCTCAGGATCGGAGCATTAGCAGGTAGCAGAGCTGGTTTTGGAGCCCTTGCAGCAGCAGGTTGGCTGTGGTTTTTCCCCTCGCCATAGCGAGGTAGTTTGTTGTTTTAGTTTTCTTTGCCTGGTTTCAGACATATTCATATTGTGGGTTCGTGTCAGGTTGTTGACGCCCACAGGATTGTTGATTTCTTTTGACACTTGCTAGCTGATGTGGTTTTCTTACGTTCGGTGTATATTACTTGCTCTCTGGGATGATTTATTGCTAGGATTGCATGTTAGATATTTTTAACCTATAAAACCCTACTATTAGTAAAGCATACGTGTCATCTCTTTCAAAACTAAGCCACTACTTTCTATTTAGCGTAAATACTTTCTATACTTATTGTAAATCTAGGGTTGCATAGTATGAGTTGTCCCTCGGGGACATTTATACTCTTGTAGAATATTAGAGTCAATTTAAACAAGAATATTTCGCAAGCGTATAACTTGTATTTTAAACTGTGGACTAGATGATTCACTAAGCTGAGGGATACGGCTACCATCATAACTTAAACTGGATTTTATTCATAATCATTTATGTTTTCTTTTAAAATTGTAGAGTTTGGAGTCTTGCCTGAATGTCTGCAGTTATCCCCTGCACGGCGTGGCATCACGACGCGTATTTTCCCCTTGCTCTAATATAATTAAATTGTTGGGAAAAATGCGGGTTGTGACAGTTGGTATCAGAGGGAGGTTGCATGACAATTAGTCGGGCAAACTCCCCTTGTTAGTGTTAGTTGCTTAGTGTCATATCATACACACACCGATGTGTCATCAATATGTCTTGGCTGAAGCATGAACACTACACTCATAAGCATGATTAGAAGTGTTGAAACCAGCAGAACTAGTTTCTCCTAAAAGCTCGGATCTAAGGCTGCAGCTCACGCTTACTTTCTTTGAACCCCGCTCCCAACAGGACACCTAAAGGAACAAACCGGGGTCTTCAGCTCGGAGGTCCCACCGCTTACCCGGAAGAACTGAAAATTCTTCCCCTCCCTAGCCAGTGCTGAGCTAGGTGTCTGAGTAAGAGGGAAAAAGAAGGTTCCACACACCCCTTTCTCAGACACCTTACCGGTCTATTTATAGGCCTCAGGATTCGAACTGCAAATAACCAAATCAAGCACCTGTGAAATTACCTGAATACCCTGGGCTGGGTCTGCCAACAGCCAAACTCCGCTGTTCTGAAGGGCTATGAGCAGACCACCAAGGGTAAAAGAGTAAAAAAGGCTAAAAAAGGATGAACCGCTTGCCAATTGAACCAGTTCCCACCCACTTGCTGAACCGGCCTTATCTCTTTCTGTCGAACCGGTGCTTGGCGAGAGGACCACCTCGCGGCTGAAAGCACCACCTTGCAGGCGAGACCCTCCATCACCATATAGAAAATCTTCCCTTGACCCCTACCTGTCAGGCGAAAGGACTCAACTTTGGCTCCTCCTGCCTAGCGCGAGTGAACCCACCTTTGGGCTCCTCTCGCCTATCGCGGGCGGACCCAGCTTCGGGCTCCACTCGCCTAGTGCGAGTGGACCCAGCTTTGGGCTCCTCTCTCCTAGGGCGAGTGGACCCACCTTTGGTCCCCTCTCGCCTAGGGCGAGTGGACCCACCTTTAGGCCCCTCTCGCTTAGTGCGAGTGGTCTTTGCTTTGGGCCCCTCTCGCTTAGTGCGAGTGGTCTTTGCTTTGGGCCCCTCTCGCCTAGGGCCCTGTCTCCTCTTGAGGATTCTTCTAATCCCCTCTCTGCTGAGTTCCCTCCTGTGAGCCCGAGGTTGTACACGATCCCCGCTCTTTTCGGGGTTGTCCAAGCTCGAAAAGAAAAGTCCAACCGAGGCTCACGTCATCTCAGCGACTTTATAGCGGAATCTTTTTCGGGTGGGATTCTCCCCCCCCCCTGAGTCTATAAATACTGGGATCCTTCCCGAGTGCAACAGGCCTCCTCTCTTCATTTTAGCCCCCTCCACTTTCACTGCTATGTCTCTTAGCAAAAGCTTCTGTGATCGTATCGCGTTGGTGCGCCAACAGAACAAGGCGAGCGTGGCTGCCTTAAACCTAATTCCCACTCGTACTTCTTCCTCACCACCGCCCTCTTCCTCTCGCCCGAAGAAGGCGAGAACAACTGATCTGGTTCACCCGTCGGGAGGACCCTTACCGGATCCCCCGGAGAGACGCATCCCTCCTACACCATCGCTTCCCAAGGGAAAAGAGGTAAGATCCTTGTATACCTCCCCTGTTCGCTATCCATCTTTCATTGCTCCTTTTGCTGTTGGTTTTCAGAAAAGTCATGCACCCCCCCCCCCTCAGTCTGGTAGCACACAAACTCATCTCGCCAACCACCCTCTAAACTCTGTCTCGCCTCCTCCTTCCACTCCTCCTTCTACTCTTGGTGGGAAAAATGGCGAGCCTTCCCATGTCGCTGGGACCTCCCGCCACTCTGGTTAGGAATCTTCTGCCCTGGGCTTCGGCCTCTCTTGCTTCCCACCTTTGATTACGGCCCTTATTCTGTTTTAGCTTTGCAGACGTGCGAGTAGACTCTTCTGCCGAGGACTCGCCTACTGAGGAGCGCCCGAGGCGAGCAGTCTCCTCCCCTCCTCCTCCTATGGACGAGATCGAAGACTACCTTGGCGACCCTATGGATCCGTTGGCGATGAAGCGCAGGGTGGCCGAGATGTTCCGAAAACATGCGATCATGATCCAAGAGTTGGAGAAAGACAAGCAAGCGGCTGACCGGCAGATTGACTGGTTGGAGGTGGAGGTTGCTCGCTTGACTTCTGAAATTGACGCTGATATTGAGATGGACGAGACCGACCCCCAGGCGATTCTGAACGAGGTCGACCAACAACTCCGTCTCACGCGTCGTGGCGTAGATGAGGCTCGTGCTTTTTACCTCCCCCACCGTCCTCCCTGCGTGAGGTCTCGCGGTGGGGGGCGCTGGCGATGGCATAAGGATTGAATCCTTCGCGCCGCCTCGCGCCCTTATTTTCTTTGTACTGTTCTGCGTTTTGTAATAACGCTTCCTCTCGCGGCTACCGCCCGAACCCTTTGGATCTAATGAATAGGTCTGCTTGATATATGCGAGACGAACGATTTAATAACGCCTTTTAGTAGTTTCTTTGATAATTTTACCTCTCGTACCGTGCTTTTCTTCACTGCGACTTTTGCGTCATATCTATGCTTAAACCATTTTTTTATTATATTTTTATGGTACTGTCTCGTCCCCGGCCTGGGACTTACGCTAGATTACACCAATCGAGGTTAGGAGAGAGAAAAGGACGGCCGCCTCTTCCCCTTCCTCTACACTATATATTTTTTTGCCTCTTCGTATATTTTCTCTTTACCCAACGGGCTATAAATACCCCCCTATCCCTGGGGCCCGGATCATGCTCTCGATTTGTCTCGGCACCCTAAACCTTGCCTCTCTCTTCTTCCCCTCGCGAGCAGATCCTGTCGGCGCTTCGTCTCGCCTATTCTTCTCGTATCCCCCTTTCGCTCTCTTTGCCTAGAATGGGGAAAAAGAAGGCTGAAGAAGGCAAAGGGCGAAGCCGATGCGGGAGGCGGTTTGGTGACCATGATTTTCCTCCCGGCCGGATTTCCGAGGAGGACTATAACGCCTTCACTCGTGATTTCTTGCCGGAGGGTTTTGAGTCACGCCCTCCAAGGGTGGGCGAGTCGATCAATACCTTTTATCCTGGTGAACTCGCCTTCCCTGTCCCGCATTTCGAGGCGGGGCTGAGGTTACCCCTCTGGCCAGAGGTGAAACAGGTTCTAAAATACTTTGGGACTGTCCCTGCGCAACTGAATCCAAACGCTATCTCGGTACTTGTTGCCTTTGCCTGCTACATGGGCCGGGTGCGAATCGAATTCAGCCTGAACTCCTTCCGCAAGCTTTTCGTCTACCATGCCAACGCCGACGGCGTGTCCTACTTCACGGGGCAGGGTCTCAAGGTTTGCGAGACGCCCAACAAGAACCATCACTGGCTTACTCGCTTTGTCTTCATTCGCGACAACATGGGAGGCATCCCGCTGGCGCCCGTGTCACCAGCCGAGGTGTTCTACACCACTCCCTAGGTTAGCGGCACGGACAAGCTCCTCTGCGACTTTTTCATTGGCAAGAACTTCGAGGTTCAGTTCCTGAGGCGGGGCCTCGACTCCCTCCTTCCTGTGCTTCCAGGAGAAGGTAAATGCTGGGGACCTTTATTTTCATCTAGGTCTAACGAATAGTATTTGTAAACGCCTCGTCTCGCCTTTTCCAGGAGAAAGAAATGTTCCCGCCCGCCCGCCTTACAAATGCAACATCAAACCCTCCAAAGATGTCGCCCTTGCCACGATGGCGGCTGAGGCGGCGAGAGAAAACCTGCCCCCCTCCCTGAAGAAAAGACCTGCCGAAGGCTCCGCCCCATCTCGCCAGAGTCCTTCAAAGAAAACAAAGGTCAAGAAAGGAGCACCTCTTCCTTCTGGAAAGGCGAAGCAAGTTCCTGCTGAGATGGTAGACGCGTTGGGATCATTATCCCCCATCTCTCTAGGGTCCCAATCTCCCCAATCCCCTTCTCGGCTTCTCAGTCAGCGGGCCGTCTCGCTGATTGGCGGGACGGGTCAACCTGATCCCCTTGCTGACAACCTCCCCTCTAAATCTCCTACTCGTGAGGTGGGCTCCTCCAGCCGCCCGGCTCCTTCCACCCATCTGAACTTCAACATGGGCCCTGTGATCCTGGATGATGTTGGCGAGCCAACCCTGATATGGGACAAGGAGGCGAACCGGGTCTCCATCTCTACCCTCCTTCCCCCCTGGATAGAGCGAGACCAACCTACGGATCATGCATTTTCTCTGGGCTTTGGCCTTTACGGTGGCGCAGAGCGAGAACCCGCCGCTGAGCCCCCCTCGCGGGACTTGATACTGAGGGCCGCGCAATCCCAGCTGCGCTCGCTGGAGCTCTCGCACCAGGTCTCGCGCCGTTTGATTTACAATAACAAAAGCTGGAGGGATTTAGAGGCGAATCTGGCGGCCGAGCGCGAGAAGTCTACGGATCTCGAGAAACGGTTGGTCGTGGCCGAAAACCTTCTCGCCAAAGCTCGGGGTGGTGTGGTGAGTTTTTCCACTCTCGATTCCTTCCCTTTCTTTGTCTACCTTCAACTCCCTCTAATAAATAAACCTCTCGCAGGATGCCGAGACGGCCGACAGGATGCACTCGCGCATAGCCACTCTGGAAGGGGAGGTTAAAGGCATGGAGTCCGAGATCACTCGACTTCAGGAGGCTGCTCTCTCGCCTTCTCGCGTGGTGATTCCCCAACCTCCTCCCTCTCATTATTCTCATGCTGAGGTTGTGGAACTCTGCAAAGACGCCAATATCCGGACCGCCGAGCTAATCGTGAAGATGATGAAGGAGATGGAAGTCATCAGGGAAGGCTGCGAGGAGGTCACTGCCCGCGACCTGGTACCCGAGATTTATGGCGAGGAGGAAGACGGCCCGTCCTCCAGCGCGGAAGAATAGAAGAATTATTTTTCAGCTCTTTTGTATACCCCCCTTTTTTTTGGACACTCAGTACTGAGGCATTTTGTACTACGGCATTTTTTCGTATATACATATTTTGTTTTTAGGACATCTCGTCTTTCTTTTCATCTTTCCTATACGCCTACCTTTTTCTTTATTTGCGGAACGGGATCACGACTTATCTCGCCTACTGATAGAGGGGCTAGCTTTACCCGTGGCGCGAGTGGGCGGGCCCTCGTTGCTCTCGCGCAGGGATTGTACCACTTCTTCTCGCCTTGCTTCTGGACACCCCTGGCGCGAGTGGGTCTCGAATCGCTCTTATAATTAGTTTCGTTTGCGAGACGAGGGTACTCTTCTTCTCGCCCTTTGGTCGAAGAGCAGACCCCTTACTCTAGGTGCAAATAGTCATGTCCTCGCCGCAGTTGCGCAGGGATTGTGCCCCTTCCACTCGCCTTTCCCCTGGATACCCCTGGCGCGAGTGGATCTTGAGGGACCGACTCCTCCCTCCTCTTCTACCTTTAGGACAAGGACTCTACCTTTGCTCAAATTATGGATTATCTTTACATGAAACCCCCACTCATATGCTGCCCCTTACCCAACCTCCGAGTGAGCCTACAGACCTGCCAGCTCGATGGTAGCCTGGACAGCGGGTCTTCTCGGGGTCTCCTCTCCAAAACCAACTCCAACCACCGAGTGAGCCTACAGACCTGCCAGCTCGATGGTAGCCTGGACAGCGGGTCTTCTCGGGGTCTCCTCTCCAAAACCAACTCCAACCACCGAGTGAGCCTACAGACCTGCCAGCTCGATGGTAGCCTGGACAGCGGGTCTTCTCGGGGTCTCCTCTCCAAAACCAACTCCAACCATCGAGTGAGCCTACAAACCTGCCAGCTCGATGGTAGCCTGGACAGCGGGTCTTCTCGGGGTCTCCCCTCCAAAACCAACTCCAACCACCGAGTGAGCCTACAGACCTGCCAGCTCGATGGTAGCCTGGACAGCGGGTCTTCTCGGGGTCTCCTCTCCAAAGCCAACTCCAACCACCGAGTGAGCCTACAGACCTGCCAGCTCGATGGTAGCCTGGACAGCGGGTCTTCTCGAGGTCTCCTCTCCAAAACCAACTCCAGCCACCGAGTGAGCCTACAGACCTGCCATCTCGATGGTAGCCTGGACAGCGGGTCTTCTCGAGGTCTCCTCTCCAAAACCAACTCCAGCCACCGAGTGAGCCTACAGACCTGCCAGCTCGATGGTAGCCTGGACAGCGGGTCTTCTCGGGGTCTCCCCTCCAAAATAAACTCCAACCACCGAGTGAGCCTACAGACCTGCCAGCTTGATGGTAGCATGGACAGCGGGTCTTCTCGGGGTCTCCCCTCCAAAACCAACTCCAGCCACCGAGTGAGCCTACAGACCTGCCAGCTCGATGGTAGCCTGGACAGCGGGTCTTCTCGGGGTCTCCCCTCCAAAATAAACTCCAACCACCGAGTGAGCCTACAGACCTGCCAGCTCGATGGTTGCCTGGACAGTGGGTCTTCTCGGTGTCTCCTGTCCGAAACCAACTCCAACCACCGAGTGAGCCTACAGACCTGACAGCTCTATGGTAGCCTGGACAGCGGGTCTTCTCGGGGTCTCCTCTCCAAAACCAACTCCAACCACCGAGTGAGCCTACAGACCTGCCAGCTCGATGGTAGCCTGGACAGCGGGTCTTCTCGGGGTCTCCTCTCCAAAACCAACTCCAACCACCGAGTGAGCCTACAGACCTGCCAGCTCGATGGTATCCTGGACAGCGGGTCTTCTCGGGGTCTCCCCTTCAAAACCAACTCCAACCACCGAGTGAGCCTACAGACCTGCCAGCTCGATGGTAGCTTGGACAGCGGGTCTTCTCGGGGTCTCCCCTCCAAAATAAACTCCAACCACCGAGTGAGCCTACAGACCTGCCAGCTCGATGGTAGCCTGGACAGCGGGTCTTCTCGGGGTCTCCCCTCCAAAATAAACTCCAACCATCGAGTGAGCCTACAGACCTGCCAGCTCAATGGTAGCCTGGACAGCGGGTCTTCTCGGGGTCTCCCCTCCAAAATAAACTCCAACCACCGAGTGAGCCTACAGACCTGCCAGCTCGATGGTATCCTGGACAGCGGGTATTCTCGGGGTCTCCTCTCCAAAACCAACTCCAACCACCGAGTGAGCCTACAGACCTGCCAGCTCGATGGTAGCCTGGACAGCGGGTCTTCTCGGGGTCTCCTCTCCAAAACCAACTCCAACCACCGAGTGAGCCTACAGACCTGCCAGCTCGATGGTAGCCTGGACAGCGGGTCTTCTCGGGGTCTCCTCTCCAAAACCAACTCCAACCACCGAGTGAGCCTACAGACCTGCCAGCTCGATGGTAGCCTGGACAGCGGGTCTTCTCGGGGTCTCCTCTCCAAAACCAACTCCAACCACCGAGTGAGCCTACAGACCTGCCAGCTCGATGGTAGCCTGGACAGCGGGTCTTCTCGGGGTCTCCTCTCCCAAATAAAATCTTCTTGCTTTGAGAAGACAGCTACTTGAAATTGCATGGCAGTACCAGAAGGCCTTGCCAGGTTTGCTAATATTGGAAAGTGAGAGAGAAAAACAAAGAAACTACACCTCATTCAGAATAGATAATGATCATAAACAGAAGTATTAAGGATAGAATCGCTTTAGATCGTCGCCGCTTCGGGCGCGATCGAGGGGCGTCCCGTCTACATCTTGGAGGTGATACCCTCCTGATTTCAAGACTTCTTTTACAATAAAAGGACCTTCCCAGTTGGGGTTGAGCTTCCCTACCGAAGCCCCTCTTCCTGCTGCATCCACTTTTTTGAGGACCAAGTCTCCCTTCTCAAACTGCTTGTCCCTGACGTGCTTATCAAAATATCTTGACATCCGGCGCTTGACCTCCTCCTGTCGGATAGATGCCAGCTCTCTAAGCTCCTCCACCAAGTCAAGGGAGAGCCTTTGCTCTTCCCCATTATCTACCAGCCACTCCTCATCTCCCCTCCTTGCCGCAGTTACCCTAGGTGACTCAACCTCGAACTCAACAGGTATGACGGCCTCAGAGCCATGGGAAAGTTTGAATGGCGTCTCTCCCGTGGCGGAATTTGGCGTGGTCCTCAAGGCCCAGAGGACGGAGGGGAGCTGCTCCACCCAACTTCCCCTCAATTTTTCTACCTTTTTCTTCAAGAGATTCACGATGACCTTATTCGCGGCTTCCACCTGCCCATTGCTTCGAGGATGATGCACTGAAGCAAATCAAAGGTCTATACCTAGTCGCACGCAGAAATCCACGAACTCTCTGCTGGCAAACTGCGGTCCGTTATCTGTGATAATGGCCAAAGGGAGCCCATGCCTACAGATGATCTCTCCCCATACGAAGCTTTTGACCACCTGAGACGTCACCTTTGCCAATGCCTTCACCTCCAGCCATTTTGAGAAATAGTCTACCATGACCAGCAGAAACCTCCTCTGGCCACTGGCTTGAGGGAATGGACCCACCAGATCTAGCCCCCATATGGCGAAGGGCCATGGGGCTGTAATCGTGCGCAACCTTTGGGCCGGGAGGAGCTGAAGAGGAGCAAATTCCTGGCACTGCCTGCACTTCCTTGCGAATTCCTCGGCATCCCTCCTAAGGGTGGGCCAAAAATAGCCCTGCCTCAACACCCTTCCCTCCAAGGTCCGACTCCCGGAATGGCTACCGCACTCTCCAAAGTGAATTTCTTCTAGCACCCTTGCGACCTCCTTCTCGGATACGCATCGAGCCAACAGACCCGACAACGTCTTACGATATAAGATCCCTTCTTTCAGCAGGTAGTACGCCGACTTGTACCTGACTTGTTTCTTCACGAGCTCTCCCTCAGGCAGACGTCCCGTCGTCAAGTAGGTGGTAAATGGATCCATCCAGGATCCCTGCTGATCTACTTCCATCAGTTCTCCTTCTTCGATGGAGGGCCTAAAGAGCTCCATCATGGTTCCTCCGGCCCGAGGACCGTGCTTGGCGAGCAGGTCTGCCCGAGTATTTTCCTCTCTTGGGACGTGTTGGACTGAGAAACTGCGAAACTGACCAATGATCCTCTTTACCTTTGTTAAGTACAACTGGAGGGTGGGTTCTCTTACCTCAAATTCCCCTTCTATATGCCCTGCCACTATCATAGAATCCGTGGAGACCTTGATATCTTGTATACCGAGCTCACGAGCTAACCTCAGCCCTGCTATAATGGCCTCGTACTCCGCTTGATTGTTGGTGAGGGCAAAATGAACCTTCAGGGCCTGTTCGATCCGTGTTCCCTCAGGACTTACCAAAACCATCCCTCCTCCAAAAGAATTCTTTCCCGAGGCCCCATCTACCAGCATCTCCCAAGCTACTACGGGAGACGTCTCGGCCTCCTTGACCTCCACCGTGTAATCTACCAAGAAATCTGCTACAGCTTGCGCCTTGATAGCCAACCGAGGAATATAAGAAAGGTCGAACTCACTGAGTTCTATCGAACATTTAGCTAATCTCCCTGAGTGCTCCACCCCTTCCAAAATACGGCGGAGAGGGTGGTCCGTCACGATCTGGATGGAATGGGCCTGAAAATATGGCCTGAGCTTTCGGGCTGGGATAACGAGGGCAAAGGCTAGCTTCTCTAGGATAGGGTACTTTAGTTCTGCCTTTTTGAGGACTCTACTTACATAGTAAATCGGGAATTGCTTTTTACCTTCTTCCCGCACGAGGACCGAACTCACTGCTCCTGCTCCTACCCCTAGGTACAAGAATAGAATCTCTCCTTCTCTCGGACCTTGGAGTAGCGGTGCCTTGGTGAGCTGCTGCTTTAAGGCTAGAAAAGCATTCTCGCACTCGGAGGTCCACTCGAATTTCTTTCCCCCCCTCAATGTTCGAAAGAAAGGTGAGCACCTCTCTCCTGCTCTGGAAAGAAACCTACTGAGCCCCGCCAATTTGCCGGTAAGACGCTGGACCTCTTTGGTATTCGTTGGAGACTCCAGTTCTAGGATAGCCCTTACCTTATCCGGGTTAGGCTCTACTCCTGATGGGGTGAGGAGATGTCCTAAGAACTTTCCCCTACTGGCCCCGAATACGCACTTCAACGGATTGAGCCTCATCTTGTACTTCCTTACCGTTGCAAACGTTTCTTCAAGATCCGCGATAAGAGACTTGAGATCTTGGCTCTTGGTCATTAAGTCGTCCACGTAGACTTCGAGGTTCCGTCCCTTTTGCTCTCGGAAGATTCGGTCCATCATCCGTTGGTAGGTCGCCCCCGTATTCTTCAACCCAAAAGGCATCATGTTATAGCTGAAGCATCCATCCTCGGTGATAAAGGTGACATCCTTGATGTCCGGAGGGTGCATGCGTATTTGATGATATCATGAAAAGGCATCTAAAAAACTCATTAGTGAAAAACCGACGGCTGAATCAACCAGCGCGTCGATTCGAGGCAGAGGGTAACAATCCTTGGGACATGCTTTATTCAAAAGAGAGAAGTCGATACACATTCTCCACTTCCCTTCCCCCTTCTTTACCATTACAACATTGCTCACCCACCCCGGATACTTGTTTGCTGATATGAATCCTGCCTGGAGCAGCTTTTCCACCTCCTCCCTGATAGGCTTGGCCATCCTGGAAGCGATGGCCCTTTTCTTCTGCTGGATGGGACGAACCTTGGGGTCAAGGTTGAGACGATGGCATGCCACATCTGCGTCAATCCCTGGCATGTCAGCCGCGCTCCAAGCAAAGATATCAATGTTTTCCTGCACGCATTTTCGGATCTCCTCCTGGTCCTCAAGGCCAAGCTCTCCGCTGATTTTGAGCCGGGTCTCCATCTCTACCCTCCTGATATGGGACAAGGAGGCGAACCGGGTCTCCATATCTACCCTCCTTCCACCTCCTGTAGCTCGACTGCAGCCCTCAGCCTCGAGGGCTCTTCTTCTTCCTCCTGATCTTTCGGAATCTCCTCTTCCTTCCCCAGCCCCTCCTCCTGGCTTCCGAGCTCTTGCTCTCCACCCTCTTTTTCCTCCACTGCCATGTCTAATCTCTCTACGAACCTCTCCTCCACTTGCACAGGGCCTCCTCCCAGCACTGACTCTTCCATCTCTCCTATCTTTCTTTTCCTCCTTCTCACTTCTTTCCCTTCTTCTCCGACCCTTAACTCCCCTGCCATTACTGGCTCCTCCGCAATGCCACCTCCCAACTACTCAACTCTACTCTCCTCCTGCTCCTCCCGCTCCAGTCTTCTCTCTAACTCCTCTGCATCCCCCCTCCAAGAGATAGTGTTTACTGCCATCACGTAACACTCCCGGTCCGCCTTCGGATCTCCCCTTACCCTGATCTGGGTCCCTCCTGAATTGAGTTTCAAACATTGATGAAAAGATGCTGGTACACATCTAAAGGCACTAATCAAGGGGCGCCCGAAGATGGCGTTGTAACTGCTGGGAGCGTCCACTATCACAAAATGGCAGTTCCTAGACAGCCCTCCCAGAGTTACCTGGAGACCGACTCCCCCCTCTACTTCTTTCCTTTCTCCTGAGAATCCGAACAGCGGTCCGTCCGCTGCTAACACCCTCCTGGCTTCCACCCTTATCTCATTGAATGCCTTTTTGAAGATAACATTAACCGAGCTCCCATTGTCCACCAAGATCCTCGATACCGTGAAACTCTCGATAGCCGTCCGAATCACCAGCGCGTCGCGGAATGGATCTTCATGATCTGGCAAGTCCTTCCTGGAGAAGGTGATCTTCTCGTCCGGGGGTGGGGCTTGCGACGTCGAAGCGACACCTCGACGGTACATTGTATGAAGGCTGGCCTTTCGGGTAGCCTCGATTCCTACCCCGCCATGAATCACCCCGATCCCCCCTCTATCCCCCACATCTGACCGATCTACACATCTATCCTCCTCCCCCACTCCGGTCATCTCTACTATCCGCGCTGGTGGCTGCTGCTCTCCCGCTCCTCTTCTCCCCTTCAGCTCTAGAAATTCTGGACAAGTAGTTGTCGCGTGACCTTCCTCCTCATGGAAGTCACAGAATGGCATAGCTACTTCCCCCTCCTGCCTCCCTTCTTGGTGATTCCTTCTTCTCCCTGCTCCTACTCCTCCCCTTCCTCGATCTCTTCCTCTTCCTCTTCCCCGACCTATAGCCATAGCCTGTTGAGGCGGGGGTGGGAGTGGCTTAGGTCCATGTCTCCACCCCAGCTGTGGTAACCTTCTTGCTCCTCCCTGGTAGTAGTTCCTTCCCCCTGGGGGAAGACCTCTCCATTGCCCTTGAACAGGGCCTTCCGGTTGCTTCCAACCCAACTCCTGATGTGCCGGCCCCCTTGGCTCCTCCCTTCTCCTCCCTTCCTGCTGCCTCGCTCCTCCTGGTTCTCTGGACTCTACCTCCGTCAACCTTGCTAGTTTCTTGGCAAAAGCCGAGTTTGCTGCCTCCATCGCTATCTCCTTGGCTGCCCTCTCCATCAACCCTTCAAATGATAAGGGTGCCTTCCTGGTGAGGCTCATTTTGAAGAAGCCTTGCCTGAGACCCACAGTAAAGGCCATTTGGAGAGCAAATCCCGGCACCTCCTGAATGTCCAGGATTTCCTCTTGGAAGCGATCCACGTACTGGGCTAAAGGCTCGTCTGCCTTCTGCTTCATCAGGAAGATGGACTCCGGGTTTTTCTTCCTCTTCTTCGAGGTCGAGAAGCGCAGCTGGAAGCTCCTACTCAAGTCTTCAAAACCATATATTGACCCTGCCGGGAGTTGATGAAAACAGTCCCGGGCCTTGTCCTTCAAGGTGATCGCGAAAAGGCGGCACTT
Source organism: Platanthera zijinensis (assembly GCA_039513925.1). Lineage (NCBI taxonomy): Eukaryota > Viridiplantae > Streptophyta > Magnoliopsida > Asparagales > Orchidaceae > Platanthera > Platanthera zijinensis. The sequence continues at coordinate 154,288,821 of CM077087.1, forward strand.
GAATGCATCCGTCATCGGCCTGATGGAGACCGCATCTTCGAACCATTGCAAGTGTTGGAGGGGATCATCCTTCCCCACATAATAAACCATCTCAGGCTCGCGGAACCCCTCCGGGATGGGAGCCGAAAGAACCAGCTCGCAAAAGGGGGACCCTCTCGCCAGGGGTCTCGTCGTCTCCACTCGCACGACGAGATCCACTGGCGAGACGGCGCTCGCCGGGCTGGGGAATAACTCCCTTCCTGCCAGATCTTGCCCGTTTCCTTCCACCACCTTCTCCTTTCCAGGACGCCCCCTGGCGCATCCTCGCCCACCCTTGCCGAGACGGCTCCTTCCGGAGGCGAGAGGCCCGGCCCCTGAGGTAGAGGGGTCACGCACTCGCCTCGCTGCGAGATCTGTTGTAACATCCCCATGATGCCCCCGATGGATGCCATGAATTCTTCTCTCCCAACATATCCTCATGGGTTCTGGGACCCGCCCTCATCTCCCCCGCCCTCATCTCCTCCTCCCAGATCTCCTTCCATGAGATGATCCAAAGTTCTTCGACGCAGGCTGCGATCCACGCTCACCGTACCAAAAATATTGAAACCAGCAGAACTAGTTTCTCCTAAAAGCTCGGATCTAAGGCTGCAGCTCACGCTTACTCTCTTTGAACCCCGATCCCAACAGGACACCTAAAGGAACAGACCGGGGGCTTCAGCTCGGAGGTCCCACCGCTTACCCGGAAGAACTGAAAATTCTTCCCCTCCCTAGCCAGTGCTGAGCTAGGTGTCTGAGTAAGAGGGAAAAAGAAGGTTCCACACACCCCTTTCTCAGACACCTTACCGGTCTATTTATAGGCCTCAGGATTCGAACTACAAATAACCAAATCAAGCACCTGTGAAATTACCTGAATACCCTGGGCTGGGTCTGCCAACAGCCAAACTCCGCTGTTCTGAAGGGCTATGAGCAGACCACCAAGGGTAAAAGAGTAAAAAAGGCTTAAAAAGGATGAACCGCTTGCCAACTGAACCGGTTCCCACCCACTTGCTGAACCGGCCTTATCTATTTCTGCCGAACCGGTGCTTGGAGAGAGGACCACCTCGCGGCTGAAAGCACCACCTCGCAGGCGAGACCCTCCATCACCATATAGAAAATCTTCCCTTGACCCCTACCTGTCAGGCGAAAGGACACTCGCCTAGCGCGAGTGGACCCAGCTTTGGGCTCCTCTCGCCTAGGGCGAGTGGACCCACCTTTGGGCCCCTCTTGCCTAGGGCGAGTGGACCCACCTTTAGGCTCCTCTCGCTTAGTGCGAGTGGTCTTTGCTTTGGGCCCCTCTCGCTTAGTGCGAGTGGTCTTTGCTTTGGGCCCCTCTCGCCTAGGGCCCTGTCTCCTCTTGAGGATTCTTCTAATCCCCTCTCTGCTGAGTCCCCTCCTGTGAGACTGAGGTTGTACAAGAAGTATACGGGGCATATTATGGAGTATGGGATGCATAATATGTGTTTGTATATGGATCCACCATAGGTGGCAACATGTGAGGGTTATGTAGTATGGGATGCATAACCTCACCACATGAATGCCCATTAGCTCGTTTTCTTTTCGTTGCATGCAATATTATGTAGTATGGGATGCATAACATTGCATGTGTATGCCGCTCTTAACATGCATTAAGGCCTTTTATAGAATTCATAGCACCACATGCATAGCATAACATAACATGAGCACAACATGCAAGGCTAAAGATTTACTTGATGACATATGTACACACATGATTTTAAATAAGAGTAAAGAATTTATGCATTCATATCATAGGCACATGAGTCAATAGGATGATAGGATATCATCCTGAGTAGGACATATCATCATCATATAATCCCAGAGCAAGTGACAGCTTTAGCAAGTGTCTTTCAAGTATGGTCTGAACTAGTTTTGTTTGCCCTAGTCATAATCTAGGATTTTAATCGGGTTGTTCGTTTGACTTTTTAGAAATGCCTCCAAAGCGTATTGCGACGAGATCGACTTCCCGGTCGGAGGGTGAGTCGTCAGGTGCGCAGAGTGATGCGTTAATTGAGAGTTTGCGCCAGAGCAACGAGGCTCTGTCAAGGCAAGTAGTTGCGATGCAAACGCAAATTCAGTCATTGTTGTCTACCGCTCCAGCGCGGCAACCTTCAGTGCAAGAGCCTGCCTTGGGTCAAGCCGTGCCCGATACCCCTGCTCCTCTGGTGGCCCCTGTGGCAATACCACCAGAAATGAATTTCATATCGGATTTCCAGCGATTGGGACCTCCCACCTATGACGGGAGTGCCGACTTTATGATCTTGGATGATTGGATCATCTCAATCGAGGAGATGTTTTCGTATTCCGGGATTCTAGAAGCCCGGAAGGTTATGATTGCAGCCTATCAGTTAAAAGGCCTAGCAAAGAGTTGGTGGATTCGTGAAAAGGAGAGTCTGAAGGAAGGCTGTACCTGGGACTCTTTCAAGAAGATGTTGCTGAAGAAGTTTCTGCCCTCGGTCGAGCAGGACCGTCTCATGAATAACTTCCTGCATTTGAAGCAGAGATAGCTCACGGTGAGCGAATATGAGATTGAGTTCAGCAAGTTGAGTAGATTTGCTCCTGATTTGGTAGCTTCGGAGGAGGGAAGAGTGAAACGTTTCCTGGGAGGGCTAAGAAGTGATGTCCAGCAGTGGGCATGCGCTTATGGAGCTGACAGTTATGCTGTGGCAGTGGAAGCCGCACTAAAAGTTGAAGCGATTGAAAATGCCAAGAACCGCGGTGCTGCGGCGAGGAAAGAGAAAAGGAAGGGTGTTGAGGATGGTAGCTCCAGGGCATCTGGCCCTTCTTCGAAGAAGAAAGGTAAGGAAGTGTGTAGTTTCTGTGGTCGTCCTGGCCACCCTTACGAAAGATGTTTCAAGAGAACAGCCACCCTGAAGCAGCAGCAAGTGCACGCCATCCAAGGTGCACCCAAGGGAGAGCTCGTGTGCTCGTTCTGTGCAAGGAAGGGTCATGATGTGAGTCGGTGCTGGATGAAAGAAAGGACATGCTTCTAGTGCGGGCAGAAGGGACACCAGAAATCTTCGTGCCCCCAGGCTCAAACCCCACTGCAGCCTGCCCCGCTTCGAGCTCTGCCGCCACCACCAACCCTAGATAAAGGAAAAGGAAAGTTGGACGTGATGACTAGCGAGGAAGCTCAAAACTCTACGCAAGTTATTTCAGGTTAGCCCCAATCTATTTTATCCCTATTATTTATCGTTGTTGCCCTAGTTATCGTTCGTTTAGTTATGTATGTCACAGTTTTAGGGGAGTTTAAGGTGCGGAATAGATGGGCTCGCGTTCTGTTCGATTCGGGTGCCACTCATTCCTTTGTGGCCAGGAGGTTTGTTGATAAACATCGTCTGGATGTTGATCAATTGAGAGACTCCTTCGACGTCAAGCTTCCCTCCGGTAATTCGGTGATATCCAATCAAGGAGTCCTGAGATGCCCTATTCATCTTGGCAATTTTCTGGCCCTTGCGGATCTGATAATTTTAGACTTGGCTGATTTTGATGTGATTTTGGGCATGGACTGGCTGTCCAAGTATGATGCAGTCGTCCAGTGCAAGGCAAAAAGACTGGACTTCAGGATGGACAATGGCCAACCTATGAGCGTATATGGATTTCAGGACAGAGTTTCCCCTGTCATTTCTGTGGTACGTGCTATAAAGTCTGGTTGCGAGGTGTTTTTAGTTTCTATTTCTGCTCTAGAAACAGCTTCTGTTACACCACGTCTCGAGGATGTCTCGATGGTGCGAGAGTTTCCAGATGTCTTTCCTGATAGTCTTCCAGGACTTCCTCCTGAGAGGGAGATTGAGTTCGTGATTGACCTCGAGCCAGGCACTCGTCCCATCGCCAAAGCACCGTACCGTATGGCTCTGCATGAGTTGGATGAGTTGCGTACTCAGCTCGATGAGTTGCTGAGGTGTGGTTTTATTAGACCAAGTTCTTCTCCGTGGGGTGCTCCGGTTTTGTTCGTAAGGAAGAAGGACGGATCGATGAGGCTTTGCATCGATTATAGGGAATTAAATAAGGTGATCGTTAAGAATAGATATCCCCTGCCAAGGATCGATGATTTGTTCGATCAGTTGCGTGGTAGCTCGGTATTTTCAAAAATCGATCTTCGTTCAGGCTACCACCAGTTGAGGATTCACGAGGAAGATATTCCCCGAACCGCATTCCGTTCATGGCATGGACATTATGAGTTTTTGGTGATGTCTTTCGGTTTAACCAATGCACCCTCTGCTTTCATGGATTTGATGAATAGGGTGTTTAAGGATTTCTTGGACCGATTCGTTATTGTGTTCATAGATGATGTCCTAGTGTATTCCCGCAATGTTGAGGAGCATACTCAGCATTTGCGTTTCGTTTTGTCGACCCTGAGGGAGCATAAGCTATATGCGAAGTTGAGCAAATGTGAGTTCTGGCTACCTCAGGTGTCCTTTCTGGGTCATGTTGTAGGCAAGGACGGTATTTCTGTAGACCCGACCAAGATTTCTGCCATGATGGAATGGGAAAGACCTTCTACACCTAAGGAGATTAGGAGCTTCTTAGGCCTCGCTGGCTACTATAGAAGATTTGTGGAAGGATTTTCGGTGTTGTCTGCTCCTTTAACTAGACTTACTCAGAAGAATACTGCATTCATTTGGAGTGATAAGTGTGAAGAGGCTTTCTAAGAGTTGAAGAAGAGACTGTGTACTGCTCCAATTTTAACCTTACCTACTGAAGGAGTCGAGTATGCCGTGTACGTCGATGCGTCACACATCGGACTTGGTTGTGTTTTAATGCAAGATGGTAAGGTGATCGTGTATGGATCGAGGCAACTAAAGATTCATGAGAGAAACTATCCTACGCACGATTTGGAGTTTGCTGTCGTAATTTATGCGCTGAATCTGTGGCGACACTTATTGTATGGAGCGTTGTGCAAGATCTATACGGACCATATGAGTTTGAAGTACGTCTTCACTCAAAAGGAACTAAATCTACGCCAGCGTCGGTGGTTAGAATATGTGGCGGATTATGAAGTAGAATTTCTTTATCATCCGGGAAAGGCCAATGTAGTAGTTGATGCTTTGAGTAGGAAGACCGCTAAAATTTTTAATCTATCTGTACAGTCCTTAGTTGAAGAATTCTTGTTGATGAACATCAAGATTGGGAGTAGTTCTACGCCTGCTAGTTTGGAAGTAGAAGCGCCCTCTTGGATTTCCCTTACTAGGGTGCACCAAAAGGATGATCCGGAATTGTTGCACCTCTAGAATAGAACTGAGAAAGGAGAGTTACCTGATTTTTCTTTGGACGAGCTAGGTACTCTGAAATATCGGGGTAGATTCTGTATTCCTGACATGGGTGACATCCGAGCTAAAATTTGTGAAGAAGCTCATGGTTCTAGTGTTTCCTATCATCCTGGTTCCACCAAAATGTATAAAGATCTAAAGCAAATTGTTTGGTGGGTAGGGATGAAGAGCGATATCGCAAAGTTTGTATCAGAATGTTATACGTGTCAGCGTGTCAAGGCTGATCATAGAAGGCCTGGTGGTAAATTGACACCTCTTGATATTCCAAGTTGGAAATGGGAAAGTATTTCAATGGATTTTATCACCGGTCTACCAAAATCTCCCCATGGGCATGACTCAGTTTGGGTGATAGTCGACAGATTGACAAAGTGTGCCCACTTTGTTCAGCTCGGGTAAACTTGATCCACTCGAGTTCTAAGTCTTTTATCTTGAGTAGAATTGATCCACTCGAGTTCTATACCTATCCTCTCGAGTTCCAGATGATTATCTCGAGTTCCCAAGTCTCCATCTCGAGTAGTTACCTCTCTCTCGAGTCACCATCTCGAGTAGACTTCTCCATCTCGAGTAGACCCATTCCACTCGAGTGGTTCTGTACAGTTAGAGTTCGGGCACCGTTTTGAGGGTCAAAACGGTGTCGTGCGAAAAAATGGTCAGCATAAAATTTGTTTGTTTCGACGAGATCTACAACTTTCATGTTAGATACTTTTCGATTTGATGTCATCTTAGACCTCTATTATCAGTTTTCCCGTAGCCACTCATAAATTACACGTTTTCTTGTATTTAGACAAAAAAATTTATAAGTATTTTTACATAATATATATATATATATATATATATTTGGACATAGCTTTGATCAGAACTTCATCTTCTCTGATTCTTTTCCTCCCGAACCAGAGCGGCGTGAGCGTGAGAGAGAAAATACTTCGTGAACCTTCCGGTGGCCGCTGACGGAGCTCCGGTGCTCGAAATCTTCAACCGAGCGTAGTTCTGGAAAGCTCTCATCGAGAGCTACGCCATCGTGGTAAATTTTTCCCCTTTCTTTGAGTTTTCTCGTTAGGGTTTTTCGTCCCTAACCCCCTTTTTCGACCATTTTTGTCTAGATTTCAACTTCCTCCATCCTCTTTTGCCCCGATCTGTGACGTGGACTGATTTGGAGAACTTTTTCGGTAAAATCAAGGCAAGTGGTGGTCTCCCCTCATTTCTCCTTGTCCGATTTGATGGTAACGGTTCAGTTTTTATGTTCTTTAAAATTTTCTGCACTTTGTCTTCCAAGTTATTGCTACGATAAACTTTTTTGGATGATCACTCGATGTTGTAAGATTTTGTCTTAGTGAACTTGATCTTGTCATGATATATTTAATCGTTCTTGAAGTGTCTTATTGATGGCTTTAAACATCTTAGATTTCATTATTGAACGGATTAGTGTTATTTAGGATTGTAAATCGTTCCTAAGGGTTGATCAACCATGTCTTGAAACTAGAAGTGTCAAGTAGAATCTGATGTGCCAAGTCCTGAGGTTTATTTCATGATGTTTCATTATTGCGGGTGTTAGTGGGCAAATCCACCGACTGCAAGGTTTGTTTCCTTCATTAGTACCCCGTGGAACTCTACTGGGTTTTGGGCATCTGCGGTGATTGGTGGAGTGTGCAAGTCTCCCCCGCAGTTAGACGGATTTTAACATCTGTGAGGGGTGTATCTAGAGAAGTGACCACCCTGCCTATGTTTATGAGTAGAGTTGACTACAGGTTGCTAATAAAGTTTTGGAGTATTCTTTCTTATGATTTAATCATGCTCTCCCCTTGCTTCGGGTATCCTGCATGATTTGTTGTACGTGACGATTCACGTGAGTTCTTTACTTCTGATTTATTTCTTGAGTTTTATTTATGTACCTTACTTCAGTACTGTTGGTCTTGGGTTGGTACCCTGTTTGACCTTTGTTTTATTTTGTTTACTTCTCTGCCGCCATTTGTCCCTCTTGCTAAGGTGTTCTGTCTTTGGAATGCCTCAGGATCGGAGCATTAGCAGGTAGCGGAGCTGGTTTTGGAGCCCTTGCAGCAGCAGGTTGGCTGTGGTTTTTCCCCTCGCCATAGCGAGGTAGTTTGTTGTTTTAGTTTTCTTTGCTTGGTTTCAGACATATTCATACTGTGGGTTCGTGTCAGGTTGTTGACGCCCACAGGATTGTTGATTTCTTTTGACACTTGCTAGCTGATGTGGTTTTCTTACGTTCGGTGTATATTACTTGCTCTCTGGGATGATTTATTGCTAGGATTGCATGTTAGATATTTTTAACCTATAAAACCCTACTATTAGTAAAGCATACGTGTCATCTCTTTCAAAACTAAGCCACTACTTTCTATTTAGCGTAAAGACTTTCTATACTTATTGTAAATTTAGGGTTGCATAGTATGAGTTGTCCCTCGGGGACATTTATACTCTTGTAGAATATTAGAGTCAATTTATACAAGTATCTTCCGCATGCGTATAACTTGTATTTTAAACTGTGGACTAGATGATTCACTAAGTCGAGGGATACGACTACCATCATAACTTAAACTGGATTTTATTCATAACCATTTATGTTTTCTTTTAAAATTGTAGAGTTTGGAGTCTTGCCTGAACGTCTGCAGTTATCCCCTGCACGGCGTGGCATCACGACGCGTATTTTCCCCTTGCTCTAATATAATTAAATTGTTGGGAAAAATGCGGGTTGTGACACTCAAATCTAGGACATTGTGGCAATGGACCCAACAATCTCCAACTATTTGAGGAAGTCAAAACTCTTAAGCAAGTGAGTCAAAGACATACATAAAACCATGCAGCAACAAGCATAAAAAAAACTATATAATTGAGAAGTGATTTATGGTTACCACACTTCCCTGCCTCCAGAGTGGAACTTCCCTTTAATTACTGCTACCACACTTCAATATTAATTTGATCATCTGATCATCTTTTCCTACCCCTTTTTGACTTCAACCAATAGTTTGTAGGATTCATGTGATCATTTGATCATCTGCACCCCCTCAATTAGGCAGCGGTGAATTGTTGAAATTATTGGACATGCTCCCCCTCAATTGGAGAATCCTTATTTCTTTAAAGAAAAATTCCATCTGCAAAATACCAAAAAAGCTTGCTACTAGATGAAGATAAACTAAAGCTATGAAAGTGAGGGGATAGATCTTACTAACTCTAGAGGGGGGTGAATAGAATATTTTATAATTTTTGATTAGTTTTTATAGAGGAATTAAAATAAGTGATAGTAGTATATATATATAAAGAGAGGATGAAAAAGAAACTATCACAGCACAGCAGAATTAAAGAAACGAATAACCAGATGACACAAGAAAATTATAGTGGTTCCCCAAAACTGGGTACATCCACTCTTCTACCACCCTGGTAGGAATCCACTAATAGGTTTTTGATCATGTGCCCTACAACCACAGGTTTTTGCTCAGGTGCCCTGTCACCACAATATCTATTTCTAAGGGAGATATAGCAACCCTTTGAGCTTTTGATCAGGTGCCCAAAAACCAAATCAAGTTTTTTGATAAGGAGACTTATCAACCAGGTGATAACTTTTGAAGGGAGTTAGAAACCCTTTTTACAGTGGGAAATGAAAAGTGATGTTGTCTTCTCTTTCTCAAAAACAACTGAAAAGACTTTAGTGGACTGTTGTTAACAAAGCTTCCCCTGAGATGTTGAATGGTTCAGGAAGAAGAGAGCTTTACACAGGCTATAGGTCTTGATGAAGATCTTCAGAAACCTCTTGGACTAGTATTGAAGGGTTATCCTTGTGAAGCCTGAAGCAGCAAACTGAAGAAGACTAAAGATCTATGTGTTGTTCTTCTTAAATTTCATGTAGATGGCAATCTTTTCTCTGTATCAGTTGTCTGTAAAAATTTTTCTGTAAAGATCTCTTGTTCTTCTTCTTTTTGAAAAAGATCGTTTTTATATTCTGAGAGGATTTCCAGCTGTTGAATTTTGAATATTATCCTTGATTTGTTGCTGAGATTCTGGGAGTTGAAATGGCTGGAATTTGTCTTTAATGTGTTTCCTCAACTGTCCCAGTAAATAAGTCAAGTAATTAACTCTGTAAAAACCATAATTAATGCTGTCATGCAACGACTATATTCTTGAGAATATAAACATTAATTATCAGAGAATTACTTCCTTAGAATAATAAAAATTAAAATCAAAGTGACAGAGAAATCGCCAAAACTGATACTGACAGAAATCGTCGACCTCAGGACAGATTTCGTCGACCATGGCAACTGAGTAGAGGAGGGAGTTCGTCAACCTGAGCTCGTATTTCGTCGAGCTCAGCTCTGAGTTAAAGCTCTGAGTTCGTCGATCTGCGATCGACGATTGTTGAGCTGAGTTCGAATAACTTCGAACTGATTGTCTTAACTCTTAAAAAACAACAATTCTTCTAAGTCTGAGTCTCTGGAGTCTTCTGAAGGCTGGATTAAAGATTATCTAACCTAGTCAGTCCTAGACCTTAGAACTAACAAATTGACCCTAGGCTATACATGATGGGTCAATAACCTAATAGTGAACCTAGCTCAAATCCAAACTAGGAATCCAACAATCTCCCCCTATTTGGGTGAGTTCACTAAACAAAAAGAAAAGCATAAAAACACAAAGAAATATAAATATCTGACAAAATTTTAAACAATTAAGCAGATATAATATAGCTAAGCTCAATACACATATATATCACAGAGAAATAAAAGTTCAAGAATTATCAGAGGGAGGATCAGATGATGATTTAGCAAAAATAATTGTCCTGTGAGAATTTTCTACTTCCTTCTTAGATATCTTTATGTCTTGAACTCCAAAGAACTATCACAGATGAAGCTCTAGGAACAACAGCTTCTAGATGTACCTGCATATATACATTTATAATAAATGTTTGTCTACCTTAAATTTGTAAAATTCTTTCTGCCTGTAGGTAGACATAGTAGTGAACTTTGATGGATTTGATCCTTCAACTCTGGCCTTGTTCATCTTAGACAAACCAATCACTATCTAGCCATTCTGATGTTCTGATCTAACACAGGTTCATAAACTGGAGAGAGAGGTCTCTTTAGATCAGATTTAGAAGCATCCTGAGCAGACTTTTGAGTATTTCTGAAAATAATGGATTGTTGTTGAAAGTTTGTTGGAGGTAGAGATTGTTGAGATTTGCCTAAGAAGTAGGACCCTGGAGGTCTGTATTGACTGTACTTCCCAGCAGGTCTAGAATACTTGTAGGAAGCTGGCCTTTGAGATTGAGAGCTGATGGAATCTGGCTTCTGAGCTTTTGCAACACTTCCTGAAGCACCTGCAGCAGCAAGAGGAGGAGGAGGAGGTCCTCTCCTAGTCTACTTAGGTGGGGATTTGCATCTTCTTCTTTTCTTCCTTTCCTTTTTCTCATTTTTGGACAACCACATCCATTGAGGCATACCTGGATAAGGAGTAATATTATTCAGAATATAATAAGGAGTGTCAGTTGTAGGATTAGGCTTAGGAACAGCCATAGCAGGAGCCTTTCTCTTCTTAGATTTTGTCTTCTTAGGACCAGAATCATCAGAATCCTCCTCTTCCTCCTCATCATCATCAGATGATCCAAGAGGATTGTCATATAAATCATCAATTTCCTTTAGAGTTTCTTTAGAGATCTGCTTCTCAGCCTAAGGCTGTACTTGAAATTCTGGTTCTGCAAAACTTTCAGTAACAGTCTGAATTCCTTCCTCTTCTTCCATATCTGCAAACATAATATAATCAAGATCTGGCATTGGGGACTCAGCCCACATGCAAGGAGGAGGACTGCAAACATCTTCAGCAACTAGTATTTTTGAAATCACAGGAGCTGCAAAGCTTGCCCTTAGTTGATCTACAACTTCAGGACTTATTGGAGCAGAATAATATACAATGGCCTTGGAGTAACTAGCATCAAAACTAGGCAAAACATTTCTGTAAATTCTGTAAATTTGTTTAAAAGAATCAAGTAAAGAATTCAAATCAACTGTGGGATTTATGATAAAATAACTAGCAGTGCTTATTTCTTTATTTATATCAGAATACATATCTATATCTGAATCATCTATAATATCTATAATATCCATTGGAATGTCTGCCTTAGGGGAATCTGTTGCTACTGCTAGAAGAGGAACTGGAGCTGATGCTGCTGCTACTGCTAGAGGAGGAACTGGAACTTCTTCACAGGACATCTCCCCCTGCCTGGTTTCAGAGGGTCCTGAAGTCAGGACCCTAGAAGAAGGGATGGAATGGAGAGCAGCAATTCTAGTAGAGAGAGAATTGATAGAGGCAGGGAGAGGAGCAATAGCAGTAGCTATTAACTGCTCTAGAGTAGGAGAGATGAATTTAAGAAGATCCTTTGTAATATCAGAGAAATTTAGATATAGAGGTTCTGGAGCAGAGGGAGTATATGAGGTTTGATATCCACAATTAGAGCATACAGAGAAAGCTTGAGGGAAGTGTGTATGTAAGAATTCAGGGAATATAGAGGTAGAGTTAGAAGGAATATTGGATGGAATGGTAGTAGATGTGGATGGAATTGTGGTAGAAGGAGTTGTTGTGGTAGGAACTGATGTAGTGCTGATGTCTTGGATGGGTGATTGAGCTGGTGATTGATGTGGAGATGGTGGAGGTGGAGATAGCAAATTGAAATTAGGCTGTGGAGATGTGGATGGGATGTCAGCCAGATGAGTTGGAAGAGGGGACTGAGGTTGTGTAAATTGAGAATCCTCTAGCATGTGGTTTGGAGATTGAGGAAGTGGAGAATGAGATTGTGAAGGTGATCCAGTAGGGATTAGAGAGGAAATGGATGGTTGTTGGAGGGGAGTTGATGTTGGTTGTTGTTGGGAAGGTGGTGAAGGAATTCTGTTGGAGGGAGTAATTTCTTTATGAGGTGGGGGAGTATGTGTAACGTCCCTTGTGTCCGCAGAAGTCCTGGAAGAGGAGGAAGCTCGGGATGGCTTTGTGATAGTCCTTTCCCATCTGCTAAATAAGGCAGATGTAAGCCTCTTGGAGGCATTAATGAAGATGGTCTGTGAGACCAGTAGTTCAGATGTCTTTGCCTGAAGGAAAATGCCTAAGATTCTCCCAAAACATACCTCTTTCTTATAATTCTTCTTTTTAATCAACTCAAAAAGTAACTTTCCCCTGTTTACTACCTTCATGTTTACCAGAGCACACATCACTAAGAACTAGTGCCTGGTTATGTAGTCATGGGCGGTGTGTTTGCCCAGCAACACCTTACCAATAATATCGATAAGAAATTTATATTCAGCAGATAAATTATTTTTAAGTAGTTTGTTAGGGTTTCCATCAGAATGACCCATGTTGATCAACATATTATCATATTCAGAACTATCTATCTCAATATCCTCATCTCCATTTATCAAACCAAAAATCCATATTAAAACATCAGGGGTTAGAGTAACCTGATTTCCTGCAATGGTGCCAGTCATCGAATCTGCATCTGGAGAAGATGATGTATAAACCCACTCCCTTTTCTCTGTTGCTGCCAACTTGATCCTGGTGGTCATAAATCTCTTTAAGTTATTGATCTTCAAATACTGTAGAATGTCCATGAAAATTTGATCGAAGTGACGGAAGGAATCGAAATCGATGTCGAACCCGGTGTCAAACTTCATGCCGAAAAGTTAAATCGCTGGAATCGCCATTAGTTTTCCTGCAAAAAGAAAGAGATATCAAGTGCAAGAGAACGAAAAGCGTGGGATGGAGCTCGAAGAAAACCTAGTTATAAGGTTTTTATAATATGAAGTGGCAGACTCCGTCCTGCGAAAATAAAAGAAAATCTTCGTTTTCAAGTCGACGAAAAATTTCTTGAAGAAATAATATCGTTGATCTCAGTTTGAAGAAGGGAAAACTTTTCGTCGTTCTCAGGGCAACGAAAAATTTTCTGAAGCAAGATTGTTGATCTCTGCTCGATGAAAATAACTTCACACAGATAGTTTGTCGATCTCCATTCGACGAAATGTGACCAATTCTTTGACCTCAGACATAAAATTAAATTAATGCTTCTCCATTGATCATACCTAGCTGATTCAGAAAGAACAGATGTTTCTTCTCATCCAAAGGTTTGGTGAGGATGTCTGCTCTTTGTAAATCAGTAGATATAAAGACAAGATTAATTTTCTTTTTGTCCACACAATCTCTAATGAAAAATGATGCCTTACTTCTATATTCTTTGTCCAACTATAATGCACTGGATTTTGTGCAATGGAAATTGCACTGGTACTATCACAAAATACAGTTGAATTATTTAGATTGTATCCATAATCCAGGAGTTGGTTTTGAATCCACAATATTTGTGAACAATAACTACCAACTGCAATATATTCAGCTTCTACAGTTGAAGTGGACATAGATGTTTGTTTCTTACAAAACCAAGACACAAGCCTATCACCAAGGAGCTGGCATGTTCCTGATGTGCTTTTCCTGTTAACTCTACATCCTGCAAAGTCAGCATCTGAGAATCCAGTTAATTCAAATTCTGACTCAGTTGGATAAAAGATTCCTAAATTTTGGCAACCCTTTATATATCTCAAAATTCTTTTTAAGAAAATAAGGTGAGATTCTTTTGGGTTCACTTGGAACCTAGCACAAAGACATGTAGAAACCATTATATCTGGACTACTTGTAGTGAGATATAGTAAGGACCCAACAATAACCCTATATGTCTTCTGATCAACTGGACTTCCATGTTCATTGGAATCAATCACTGCATTGGAAGCCATGGGTGTTTTCTTGGCTGAAGCATCAATCATCCCAAATCTTTTAACTAATTCCTTAGCATATTTGGATTGGGAGATGAAAATTTCATTAGGTGATTGCTTTACTTGGAGACCATGGAAGTAAGAAAGCTCACCCATGCTACTCATTTCAAACTTGGAATGCATTAGGTCAGAAAACCTTTTGCATAGCTTGGAATTAGTAGAGCTAAAAATGATGTCATCTACATATATTTGTACTAACAATATGTTATTATTATGATGCCTAGTAAACAAAGTCCTATCTACAATGACCCTAGTGAAATTATGCTCTAAAAGAAAGCTAGCTAGGGTCTCATACCAATCTCTTGGAGCTTGCTTTAAATCATAGAGAGCTTTATGCAATTTGAAAAAAAAAGAGGGATGAGTTGGAGAAATAAAACCTGGTGGTTATTCAACATATACTTCCTCTTTGAGTTCACCATTCAAGAAGGCACTCTTAGCATCCATTTGGTAGACCTTGAACTTTTTGTAGGCTGCATATGCAAGAAATATTCTGATAGCTTCCAGTCTTGCAATAGGTGCAAAGGTTTGATCATAGTCAATTCCTTCTTCCTGTCTGTATCCTTGTGCTACCATCCTTGCTTTGTTCCTGATGATGGATCCTTGTGCATCCAATTTATTTTTGAATACCAACTTAGTTTCAATAACTTGTGAGTCTTTGGGTCTAGGAACAAAGTCTCAAACTCTGCATCTCTCAAACTGATTGAGCTCCTCTTACATTGCAATAATCCAGTGTGGATCTTGCTCTACATCTTTTATGGATTGGGGCTCAAGTTGAGATATGAAGCAAGCATGCATCAAATTTTGGTTAAGTTGATGCCTTTTTTGCACACTAACTGATATGTATCCAATCACTTGAGATACATGGTGATCTCTAAGTGTGACAAGATCAGTTGGAGGAGTTGGTTCAGCAATAGCATTGGTAATTAATTCCTCTTGTGGACTTTAATTTGTTGTTGAAGGTTCAGCAATTATATCAATGACCTCTTCTTCACTATCTTCATCAATGTGTAGAGAAGGATATGATTCAGCCTCATTAGTGAGGTTCAGATCATCCAATTTCTCACACAATTGGGATACCTGCAATAAATCTTTGGTAGAAGAATCCTTCTCCTTGTAATACATGTTAGCTTCATCAAAAGAAATATGAATAGATTCTTCTATTTTCAAAGTAGATTTATTAAATACCCTATAAGCCTTGCTGACTTGGGAATATCCAAGAAAATTCCCATTACAGCTTTGGCTTCAAATTTTCTAAGATATTTCTTGTTGTTATTATGAATGTAACAAACACAACCAAAGATTCTAAAGTAGTCTATTTTAGGTTTTTTCCCTTTGAGTAGTTCATAGGGAGTCTTTTCCTTAAGCTTATGTATTAAACTCTTATTCAGGACATAATTTGTTGTGCTTACAGCCTCTGCCCAAAGGGATAGGGGAATGTGAGCATCTGCAGGCAATGTTCATGCAGCTTCAATCAAGGTTCTATTTTTCCTTTCTGCTACCCCATTTTATTGAGGAGTTCTAGGAGTAGAGAAGCAATGCCTGATACTTTCCATCTCACAGAATTCTTGTATAGGAAGAGATTCAAACTCAGTACCATGATCACTTCTGATCAATTAAACTAGAGTAGAATACTCAATCCTTATGCTCTTAAGAAAGTCTATAAGAACTTTAAAGTTATCTGACTTATTTCTCAAGAAGAACACCCAAGTGAACCTAGATAAGTCATCTACAATGACTAAGGTATAAGATTTTCCTCCCAAGCTCTGTACAACAATAGGTCCAAATAGATCCATATGTAGCAAATTTCCCTCCCAAGCTCTTATTAATAGATTTAAAGCTATTTTTGGTTTGCTTGCCTAATTGACAAGCAAGGCTTTCCTTCTTGTAGGGGCAAGAAGGCAATCCTCTTACAAGGTTGTCTCTAGAGAGTTTAGTAATATTTTTCAGATTTACATGTCCTAATCTTTTATGCCAAAGTTCATTATTGTTACTAATTTGATTAAATAGACAAATTTTTGACCTAGCAGATTTGAAGTTTACAACATAGATGTTTCCTTGCCTAAGTCCAGTTAAGACAGTTTTATTATCTACAGAAGATATAATGCAAGAAGAATGGTTAAATGAAACCTGATAACCTTCATCGCATAATTGGCTTATGGATATCAGGTTATGTTTGAGACCACTCACATATGCTACTTTCTTGAAAGTGATAGCTCCAATCTTAACAATCACATAGCCTTCAGTTTGTCCATAGTTGGAGTCACCAAATATCACTTTTGGACCAAGCTTGGACTTGTAGTTTGTTAAGGTTTCCTTGCTACCTGTCATATGCTCTGAGAATCCACTATCCAGGTACCATTGTTCCTCTGTGGTAGGATAGTCTTTCACCTGCAAAATGAAAAGTTAGGTGTTCTTGACCCTGGTAACCTTGGGTCCTTGATTCTTTTCAAATTTAAAGCTAAAGATATAAGAGTATTCAGGTTGGTTCTTATATCCTAAGGGGTGAACTTTCCTAGGTGGAATTATCCATTGGGAAAATGGGTTAACAAATTCTTTTGAATGGTTAAATGTTCTTGAATAATTAAAGTTTCTGTTAGGCTGAACTGGGATCGACGAATTCTGATAAGTTTGTCGACCTGAGTTCGACGAATAGGGATGAGTTCGTCGAACTCCGTTCAGAGAATGGAAATATTCATTCTCTGATCCCCAAAATCATCAATCTCGGCTCGAAGAACCATTTTGGTTTCATCGATCGCAATTCCAAGAATAATTATAATAGAATTCTGCGTTCGGAGTTCGTTGACTTGAGTAAGACAAACTGTACACATTTAATCGATCTGAGTTCGAAGAAATCTGTTGAACATTGTTATGATTAAGGTTTTTCTTATTCTTTCTCTTTTTCCTAGGTTTCTGTTTTAATTTAGTTGGTTCATTGTTTTCATCTACCTTTTCTTTACCTTTTTTTAATATAAATTTAATGGGGGTAGAAAGTATATTTTTCTGAATTAAATGAGGTTGGCTTGATGAAGCACCTAAGCCCATCTTGCCATTGAGCCTGGAATTTTCTGTGCTTGTGATGTTCATCAATTTGATGTTTCTCCCATTAAAGGATTCTTCAAATTGCTTAGCCTCATTTAGTTTAGTTTTTAAAGAAATCATTTCTTCTAAAGCTATAACTAGTTTATCTTTTAGTTCAATGTTTTCAGATAATAGATTTTCATGTTCAGTTTTCTTATCTCTAAGAAGTTTGATTTCCTTCTCAGATTTGATTAGATCATTGCATAATAATTTAAATTCAGTTTTGAAATAATTAGAATTAAAGTAAAATGAGGATATTACCCGATCCTCTTCAGATTCAGAGTCTTCATTCTCTGAATTTTCAGCTTCTGAAAAGCTGCCTGATGCATTGATAGCCATCAAGCAAACTTCTTTTGCTTTAGCTTCTTCCTCATCTTCACTGGAGATGTAAGATGAAGATTCTTCTTATGTTTCACTCCAGGTTTCTGCAAAAAAGCCTTTCTCCTTCCTCTTGTGCTTGCTTGAGAAGGGCTTGTTGTACTTCTTTCTAGAGTCTTTTTCTCTTCTTTTCTCCTTCATCTGATTCTATGGACACTCGGAAAGAATGTGTCCAGATTTTCTGCAACCAAAGTATACAATCTCCTTGGTAGGAGTTTTATCATATCTTGGCCTGTCATCTTTCCTGGATGACTTCCTTCTGAAATCTTTTCTATCCATCTTGTAGAATCTCTTGGCCAATAAGCTTAAGAGCTCATCATTTGCTGGTGGAGCTTCTTGTCCTTCAGATGCCTTGAAGGCAATGTTTTGCTCCTTTCTTCCTGAAGAGGAAGTCTTCTGTTCAGCTGTTTCTCTTGTCTTTATTAGCTGCTCATAAGATTTGATATTTCCCAGTAATGACTCAGTGGAGATTTTAGTCAGGCTTCTGGCCTCCTTGATTGGCCAGATCCTGGAATCCCATGTGTTGGGGAAGCACATAAGGATCTTGTCATTAATCTCTGTCGGTGAGATATTCTTGTCCAAATTCTTCAGCTCATTGACAATTGAGCTGAGCGTATTGTACATGTCAGCCACTAACTCAGACTCATCCTTCTAGAAATTTTCATACTGAGAGATGAGATCGAATCTTCTGTCCTTTCTCTCATTAGCTGATCCTACAACCATTTGGTTTAGAGAGTCCCAAATGGCTTTTTCTAAAGTGCATTCAGCCACCTTCTGAAATATGTTATCTGACATGGTTTGTGCCAGAATTTTCATAGCCCTTTCATCAACAACCTTTGCCTTCTTTTGAGCATCAGTTAACTCAGGTGGTTGGACTACATTTATGTTTGTTGAAGTAGTAGCCTCTAGAGTTGGAGGACCTGTCAAAATGGAGTTGTAGATGTCTTCATCAATAGAGTTCATATATAATCTGATTCTTGCCCTCCAGATTGCAAACTAATTCAGATTGTATACTGTAGGTCTAGTGCTTGAGTATTCTTTATTCTGTTCCATGATATAAGAGAGACGCTGGAGATATTAAGATCTATCAAGGAACTTTTGGTTCAGGTATTAGCCTATAAAACCAAATAAAGCACACCCTCTGATACCAATTGAAAGTGAGGGGATAGATCTGACTAACTCTGAAAGGAGTTCTCCTTAGAATTTCCTTCCTATGAAAGGTCGGAGGGAGACCGGATCCAGTGAAAGGACCAATTTTTGAAAAGAGTAAGAGTCTGATCAAGGAAGTTGAGCATTGCTTTAGATAAAGCGCAGCGAACTAATTTCTAAGAACATGAGGTGTAGTGCTATACACTTGATTAATTTAAAAAACTTGATTAATAGAGTATTTTAAAAAACTTGATTAATTTCTATAATGGAATTAAATTAAGTGATAGTAGTATATATATATATAAAGAGGAAGAAAAAGAAACTATCATAGCACAGCAGAAATAAAGAAAAGAACAACTGAACGATATAAGAAAATTATAGTGGTTCCCCAAAACTTAGTACATCCACTCTTCTACCACCCTGGTAGGAATCCACTAACAGGTTTTTGATCAGGTGCCCTGCCACCATAGGTTTTTGCTCAGGTGCCATGTCACACCAATATTTATTTTATAAGGGAGATATAGCAACCCTTTGAGCTTTTAATCAGGTGCCCAAAAACCAAATCAAGTCTTTTGATAAGGAGACTTGTCAACCAGGTGATAACTTTTGAAGGGAGTTAGAAACCCTTTTTACAATGGGAAATGAAAAGTGATTTTGTCTTCTCTTTCTAAAAAATAACTGAGAATACTTTAGTGGACTGATGTTGTCAAAGCTCCCCCTGAGATGTTGAATGGTTCAGGAAGAAGAGAGCTTTGCATAGGGTGTAGGACTTGATGAAGATCTTCAGAAACTTCTTGGACTAGTGTTGATGAGTTGTCCTTATGAAGCCTGAAGCAGAAAACTGAAGAAGATTGAAGATCTGTGTGTGTTGTTCTTCTTCAATTTCCTATAGATGGCAATCTTTTCTCTATATCAGTTGTCTGTAAAAATTGTTCTGTAAATATCTCTCGTTCTTCTTCTTTTTGAAAAAGATCTTTTTATATTCTGAGAGGATTTCCAGCTGTTGAATTTTTAATATTATCCTTGATTTGCTGCTGAGATTCTGGGAGTTTAAACGGCTAGAATTTGTCTTTAATGTGTTTCCTCAACTGTCCTAATAAATTAGTTAAGTAATTAACTCTGTAAAAACCATAATTAGTACTGGCATGCAATGACTATATTATTGGGAATATAAGCATTAATTATCATAGAATTACTGCCTTAGAATAATACCAATTAAAATCAAAGTGACGGAGAAATCGCCAAAACTGATACTGATAGAAATCGTCGACCTCAGGACAGATTTCGTCGACTTGAACTCCAAGTTTGTCGAGCTGAGAAATCGTCTTCGTCGAGCTGAGCTCAGAGAAAATTATTCTGGAAAGAAATTTCCAAAGTTGAGCTCCAAGTTTGTCGACTTGAGGTAGCATTTTATCGACCAGGGCAACTGAGTTGAGGTGGGAGTTCGTCGACCTGAGCTCGTATTTCGTGGAGTTAAAGCTCTGAGTTCGACGATCTGCAATCGAGGATTATCGAGTTGAGTTATAAAAACTTCAAACTGATTGCCTGAACTCTTAAAAAATAGTAATTCTTCCAAGTCTGAGTCTCTGGAGTCTTCTGAAGGCTGGATCAAAGATTGTCTAACCTAGTCAGACTGACCTGGACCTTAGAACTAACAAATTGACCCTAGGCTATACATGATGGGTCAATAACTTAATAGTGAACCTAGCCCAAATCCAAACTAGGGATCCAACAAGCTATACTAAGTTTAATATACCCAACTCAAATTTGAAGGTGTTAAATTTGGCTTCATCTAGTGGCTTAGTGAAGATGTCGGCCACTTTCTTGTCTATTGGAACAAACTCAAGAGTGATGTCTTCACATTCCACATGCTCCCTAATGAAATTATATATAATCTTTAAGTGCTTAGTCCTGCTATGGGAGACAGGATTCTTAGCAATTGATATTGTAATAGTAGAATCACAGAATAGAGGAGTTCTACTTATCTAGAGGTTGTAGTCTTGAAGCTAGTGTTGAATCCACAGCAACTGAGCACAGCAGCTACCTACTGAGATGTACTCTAACTCTGCAGTTGATATTGCAACACTGGTTTCTTTCTTGCTGCTCTAAGATACCAGTCTCCCTCCCAAGAACTGACAGGTACCAGATGTGCTCTTCCTGTCCTCTTTGCAGCCTGCAAAATCTGCATCTGAATAGCCTGTTAGTTCAAACTCCCCATTCCTAGGGCACAATAGAACAAGATCTGGAGTGCCCTTAAGATAGCTCAAAATTCTCTTAGTTGCAGAGTAGTGAGATTCTTTAGGGCAAGCCTGATACCTAGCACAAACACATGTAGCATACACGATGTCTGGCCTACTTGCAGTCAGATATAGGTGGGAGCCAATTATCTCTCTATACAAAGTTTCATCAACAGGTTTCCCTGCCTCATCTTTGCCTATAGGCATACTTGACCCAATGGGAGTTCTCATGGTGGAGGAGTTCTCCATGCCAAATTTCTTTATTAACTCCCTAGTGAACTTAGACTGGGATATGGACAAGCCATCATCAGTCTGTCTTACTTGGAGACCAAAGAAGAACTTAAGTTCACCCATACTGCTCATCTCAAACTTCTCCTGCATAAGTTTAGCAAACTTTTTGCAGAGGTTGTCATCTGTAGATCCAAAGATGATGTCATCTACATAGATCTGAACTAGGATGATCTCACTCTTTGATTCCCTTAGGAATAGTATCCTTTCTATTTTCCCCCTTGAGAATTTGCTCTCAATGAGGAAACTAGACAAAGTCTCATAACATGCTCTTAGGCTTGCTTCAGCCTATATAGATCTTTCCTAAGTCTATAAACATAATCAGGTGAGTTAGGAACTATAAAACCTGGAGGCTTTCTTCTTTTAAGTCACCATTCAGGATGGCTAACTTTACATTCATCTGGTAGACCTTGAATCTCTTGTGAGTAGCATATGAAAGGAACAATCTGATGGCCTACAATATTACTATAGGGGCAAAGATTTGATCAAAATCAATGACTTCTTCTTGCATATACCCCTTAGCTACTAGTCTGGCTTTGTTCTTAACTATAATGCCATTTTCGTCAAGCTTGTTCATGTAGATCCACTTAACTCCAATGACATTATGACCATGTGGTCTAAGAACCAGCTTCCAAACCCTGCACCTCTTGAACTAGTTCAGTTCCTCCTACATTAATCTAATCCAATGTTGGTCTATGTTTACCTCTTCAAACTTCTTGGGCTCTACTTGTGATACAAAGCTATAGTACATGGTTGTGTTCATACTTCTGCTCCTTGTTATTACTCCATGGCTTGCCTCACCAATGATCTGGTGTGTTGGATGATCTCTTATGTGTCTGACTACTGGTGGTAGTCTTCTTTCAGCAATAGCTTTAACTTCAGTTGTAGCCTCATGGTTATCTTCATTCATTCCCAGTGTATCTGGCAGATTTTTTGGAGTATCCACTTCATCTTGTATAACTAGTGATGCTTCCTTGATGGTCAGCTTGTCCATCATCTATTTTGTACCTACAGTACTATAAGAGGAGCTGGGCAGCCCACTATTAGTCATAGTAGACTCATCAAAGACTACATGAACTGATTCTTCTACAACTTGGCTTTTCAAGTTGTAGATACTATAGGCTTTCCTATGATTATTATACCCAACAAATATTCCATCAAAGGACTTGGCAGCAAACTTAGTCACATAGGACTTGCCATTGTGAAGCACAAAACACTTACTACCAAAGATTCTGAGATAGCCCAGATTTGGTTTTCTACCCTTCAAGATCTCATAGGGAGTCTTCTTGTGGCTTTTGGTGATAGAGGCCCTATTGAGGACATGACATGTAGTATTTACTACCTCAGCCCAAAAATATTCTGGGAGAGATGTATCACTCAACAGTGTTCTACCAGCCTCTATAAAAGTCCTGTTTTTCCTCTTAACTATCCTATTTTGCTAGGGTGTTGTAGGAGAAGAGAATTCTTGATGAATCTCATGCTCTTTACAGAACCTTATCATGTCATCAGACTGGAATTCAGTCCAATGATCACTTCTTATTTTGACCATAGAACTGCCATGCTCATTCTAAATTTGCATGACAAACCTCATGAAGACATCAAGGGTTTCATGCTTTTTCTTAAGAAAAAACACCCAGGTAAACTTGGAATAGTCATCAACTACCACAAGGGTATAAACTTTCCTACCAAGAATGTGAACTGGCATAGGACCAAATAGGTCCATGTGTAAGAGGTATAAGCACCTCACAGTCTTTGGTCCCAATGCACTTGAAGGAGACTTTTGTCTGCTTGCCCTTTTGGCAAGCTGAGAAAATGCCCTCCTTGGAGCACTTCACATTGGGGCCATTCCTAACTAGCTCTTAACTAAAGAGCTTGCCAATAGTCTTGAAATTCAAATGGGCTAGCCTCTTGTGCCACTGGACACAGTAGGAGACTTTCTCATTTGTTACTAAACAGATAGGAGAATCTGTATCTAAACATAGAAAGTTTAAGCAATAAATATTTCCACTCCTGGTGCCTATCAAGATGACCTCTTGGTCACTTGACCTCCTAATTAGGCACTCATCCTTGTGGAAGACAATAACATAGCCAAGATCAAAGAGCTGGCTTATGCTTATCAGGTTGTGTTGCAACCCTTCAATATAAGCCACCTTGGTGATAGTGACTATGTCATTGGTAATCTTACCATATCCTCTGGTTACCCCTCTATCTGACCCACCAAAGATGACTTTGCGTCCATCTTTTACTGGATTAAACTCCTTCAAGTTGCTCCTTGTTCCAGTTGAAAGTTCTTATTTTCAAGGTAGCTAGCAACCCTAGAGGGGGGGAATAGGTTTGTCTAGGTCTTTTAATTTCCTTCTAGTTTCTTCTTGAGTTACTTTGTGATTGGTTAAATGAAAGCTTTTTGAGAACCTATAAAAAGAAAACAATCACAGAAAAGCACAAAAGTATTTTTATAGTAGTCCCCCAAAATTATGGGTACATTCACTCTCCTCCCACCTTGCTAACTTCCTGTTAGTCAAGACACTTCTCCAAAACAATGCTCCAAGGAGCTTACACCTCAGATCCCTCAGGATCTCTCATTCTCATCCAAGACTTACACTGATGAGTCTGATTTATGTATGGTTTTTTGGACTCATCTGGGCTTATTTTCTTGCATATGCACTACTTTTTCTATTGGAAAAGTTATATTTTTGTTTAGGGCTTCACTTCACCAAAAGTGCATTGTTTTAGCCCGAGGGTGTGCAATTGTGCATTCTTTTGTTGGGGGAAAGTACATGGTGCTCCCCATGTTTCTTTTTGTTTATTTTATGATTTGCTTTGGTGCTGGGGGCTGGTGCCCCAGTCTGTTTCATTGTTGTGCAGGTATTCGGTATGTCCCGCAGTCAATTTTTAGTTCTGTGTAAAACGCACGGTCGTGTGCACTTCTTCGCGCACGGTTCCAGTTCAATCGTGCGTTTCACACAACAATTCTGGGGACTTCTGTTTCTACTCGTGCGTTTTGTTCCCGCACGGTTTAGGCCAAACCGTGCGAGAAGGAATCGCACGGTCTGCACATTTTCTCTTTATTCCTGCATTCTGGGGTAAATCGTGTGTTTCCTTCAAGCACGGGCAAACGCGCCCGTGCGCGAGTAAAATGCACGGTTCCCCTGTTTTACCCTATTTACTGCGCTCTGTGTTTACCCGTGCGATTTCCTTCATGCACGGGCGAAAGCGCCCGTGCACGAGTAAAACGCACGGGTCAACGCATCTTCTTCGCGATCAAGATCTGCAAGTTAATAACGCACGGTTAGTGCACGGTCGTGCGCGGGACCGTGCGTGACCATTTTTCTGATCTTTTTCTTTTTAAAGCGCATATTTTCACCATTAAAAGGACCTTTATTTCCAGCCATCCCTCCCGCGATTTTATGGCAAAACTTCGCCGTTTCACCAAGGAGAGGATATCCGGGCAAGCATTCAACGCCAAATCTAAGCTGGATCTTCCTCTCGGCCATCTCCTTCAACCCATAAGCTCTATTGAAAGCTTTGGTGTCATAGCCAACCAGCGAAGGGAAGCTTGCAACCTTCTTCCGGCTTCGTGACACGAAGAAGACGGGTCCATTAGAAGGTAGTGACAGCCTTCTCTACCCCAGATGAAGTTAAGGACCGAGCTTGGATGCGGATTGACAACCCGGCGTTTCCTTCCGCGAACCTTCAGCAAGACTTCGAATTCGGTCGAACTCTTGTCGTGTACTTCCTTTATTGTTGTTTATGTGTACTAAGGACTTTATTTTAGATGTTGATGTGCTCTTTGGTGTAAAATTTGTTAGGTTTATGTCTATGTAAATCTTGCCTTGTTTTATCGCTTTAGTTGCTTGAGTTGCACCTTTATTTCTATCCGCCACCGCATCCGTTCTTGCCGCACTAGCGATTTTTAGTGGCATGCGCAGCGAAGAGGTACTTATGACCTTCATATTCCTTGGTTATTACGATTTCCTACTCGCCCATCCGCCTAGCGATTCGGTGCATAGCGGCCCGTGTAGTCTTCCATCCCTCCTGGTGAAGCATTGCATAGCAGCATTGCATAAGAGTAGTTGTTAGCTTTTGCTTTATTTTATCGCAACCATCTAAACCCCCCTTAGTTAATTCCAACCTAAGGACTTCAATCTCAAGTCCTCCTCGAAATTAACTCAACCTTATTGTGTTCCTTGAAAGATTGATACGTGGGGAAATTCGCCCATTTTATATTACTTATGCGACCGGTACACTTGCTGTCACATTCGCATCAAGTTTTTGGCGCCGTTGCGAGGGAACACAGTCGTGTGAGTTTTTGGAGAGGGAGATAGGAGATAGAAGCCCTTTTCCATCTGTTTATTTCATGTTTCTTCTTTGCTTTAGTTTTTTGATTTTTTATTTTTGCTTATTTTTTTTGCCCTTTTCTGATTTTTGATTTTGATAGAAGATCCGTGTTATTTTTATTCTAGTTGTGTAGCGCTCTTTCGGTAATTAATTTTTGTTCGCGATGTATTATGTTGATGAGTGCCATCTTATTGACACTTTGCACCGATGCATCGACGCCATGGCTGCTCAGAATGTCGAGCATTGTGTTAGATGTGTGTTATGTCAAGGTATAGGTCACATGGTAAAGGATTGCCCTCGCTTGCACGAGCCTTCTCCCTCTGGGGGCGTGCTTGCAGTAACCTACCATTCGCGGAAGACTACTATATACAGGCCTACCAGGGTGTTGCCTGGCCCATACACTGACATGGCGCACCTAGCTCATTCTTTGCTTGTTGTGATTACCGAAGAATCTCTCGCCCCATACAGATCCTTCATGGGTCCCTCGATCCCTTTTAACGAGCTTCCCTTGAGTGATCTATTTCACTCGGGTGTTAGCCCGCAAGAAGAGGATCTGGAACTCGTGGATGCTCCTGAATGGGGCGATGAGATTGTTTCGGTTGTTGACAGGGAGGCGTCTGCGAATGATGTTGTGATGGGGCCTGCTCATTCAGTGCTTAATTTAGAGAGCAGTTTTGCCCCTACACAGTTTTTGCCGGAGTTTGCTACCCCATTTTTGAGTGAGTCAGCTGATAATGTTGTATTTATGGATGAATCAGTGCCCGAGGTTACGCCGGCGTGGGATGATGATTCCTCTATCTCCGATGGAGAATGTGGATCTTCAGAGCACTTTTATGCACCCCGGTGGGATGAGGAATATTCCCTGTCCGATGCAGAGGTTGCACCTCTTTATTGGACAAGGATGTTCCCCTTACCACCACGGACCTCGAGTTATCGGATTTCCCCAGATACGACTCGTATGAAACTAACGATGATCGTTGCTTGGATCTCGCTGAGAGTGAAGCCGGAGTCACTCTCCCGTATTCCGATTATTTTAGTTCTTCATCTTCTTTATTCCTTGATCCCCCCTTCTCTATCTGAGCCTGTGTAGGTTGAGTACCCACGGGTACGATGGGATGACGATGATCCTAGTGCCCATGCCACTGCCATCGCTTCCTACACACCTATGGTTGATGATGTCTTGCTAGGCAAGGATTTTTTTTGTGAAACGGTGAGCGAGGACCAGTGCTCCTCCTCTTCTTATTTCCTGCTTCCTCTACCTGAGTTTTTCAGGTGTTATTATGTAGGTAGAGGGGTAACTGCTTTATCTATGTATTGGTACTCGTTACAGCAACGGATATTAGGCCAGTTACCTGTGCACTTTTCTTTTCATAGACCCATTAGGTAGAAATATATAGAATTTAATAAGTCATGCTGGGATGACAATAACCCCAGTACTTATCTTTCATTTTTTGTATTTTTATTTTCATGTCTATTTTAGTTTTAGTATTACTTTGTATTTTGTATATTTTTCTTTTGTTTTTACGGAGCTCAACCCTGCAGGTATTCATGGCAACTTCGTATTGGCGGGGTTGTGATTCTTCATATGTCGAGCCTGCCTCAGTTTTTCAAGCATCTTCTGGTATGCTCACTAGTTGAGTATTGGGTAACCTCTTCCCTTAGCTCTTTATGATTTTAATTTCTTTATCATATGTTGTGTAGTTGAGTTTAAGTCTGGGGGAGAGCTGATGTTTCTTACCTTCTACATGCTCACATTTCAATTGCATACTAGAAGCTTTCATATTTTTATTTTGATTAGTTCATCGCATCGCAGACCACGACACCCATATGAGCGTGTGCTTAGTCGTTAGCATGTCGCGAGTTAAACTCATTTCTTTGTTAGATTTGGGAAAATAATTGTGCTGCATAGGATTGTGAGATGGAATAAAATGTTGACCTTGTTGTGCTTCTAGTCAACTGCTCTAGTCTCGTGTAGAAATTTGAGTAGATTTAATTTTTTTGTATACTTATAGTTTTATATTTTTCTATTTGTGTAAATACTTTTTATTCTACTCAAAAATTGGTGAATCTGGTGTGAATCAAACGGTAGTGTAGGGATGTGTGTAGCCGTCACTAGACTCATTTTGCTCGATTTGGGAGGAAGGATCATCTTTCTCGGTGACTAAGAACTTGCCCCAAGCTAGTACTCTCGAAGCATTGGAGCATGGTTAGTCTAGCGTGAGTGTGATGTAGGCCATCATTTTGGCCCGGTTGAATTTTGTACCGTTCCTAACATATTTTCCTCGCTACCCCAGTTGCGCCTACCCTTCTTTTGATTCAGCTCCACCATGATTTCGCCAAAGCCTCATATCCTATCCTAATCGCACGCCCAAGTTGAGCTTTAGTGTTTTATTTTTTTCATATTGGGGTGTGATGTGGTGGTACTCTTTGTGAAGAATGTGGATGTGCTCCAAGGTATATTTGCTGAGATGAAAAAGGAAAATGTTGAAAAAGAAAAGAAAAAGAAGAAAAAGAAAAAAATGAAAAGGAAAAAAAGTTTAATTGGAAAATCCATTTAGTGACGTGATTATATTTGGAGTAGGCGGTGCATACGCCCATATGTTAAAAGTTAAGTCTGGGGGTGTGGTGCACCTGGATATATTGGGGTTAGCGGTTGGATTAATTCTTTTTATGTTAGCTCATTTGGGGTTAGGTGCATAGCCTTCCTATTTATCTTTGTTTACCTCACCGTAACCCAAGCCCCGCGATTATCCTAAAGTCCTGCGGATTCGCGCTTGAGTCAAACTAGTGTCGTGGAGAGAGTGTGAACGGGCAAGTGTATGGTCCCCGACATTGGTGGATTCCTTTGGAGGTGATCCTGAGCCCCGGTCTTTGGCAAAGCTCACCTTAGTGGCCTACCTACTTTCTTCCTATGCGTGACCGGTTGATTCACCGTGATACCATTTTTGAGTAGTTATAAACTTTTAATACGCATTGTGAAAAGTATAAACTATTTTGCATACTTAGAAATTTCTTCTATCATATTTGTACGCGTACGAGCATGCGACTTCGCATGGTACTCCGTATCGCAATTGCAATGTTAGCTAAATCATTTTTACTGTCTGCATAGATTTTGTTTGCTCGGGACGCGCAAATAGTTAAGTCTGGGGGTGTGATGAGCCCGATTTATATAGGGTTTTTAGGACTCATCTGGGCTTATTTTCTTGCTTATACACTACTTTTTCTATTGGAAAAGTTAGATTTTTGTTTAGGGCTTCACTTCACCAAAAGTGCATTGTTTTAGCCCGAGGGTGTGCAATTGCGCATTCTTCTGTTGGGGGTAAGTATATGGTGCTCCCCATATTTCTTTTTGTTTATTTTATGCTTTGCTTTGGTGCTGGAGGCTGGTGTCCCAATTGGATTCATGTTGTCCAGGTAGTCGGGATGTCCCGCAGTCCATTTTCAATTCTGTGTAAAACGCACGGTCGTGCGCACTTCTTCGCGCACAGTTCCAGTTCAATCGTGTGTTTCACACAGCAATTCTGGGGACTTCTGTTTCTACCTGTGTGTTTTGATCCCACACGGTTTAGGCCAAACCGTGCGAGAAGGAATCGCACGGTCTGCACATTTTCTCTTTATTCCTGCATTCTGGGGTAAATCGTGTGTTTCCTTCACGCACGGGCAAACGCGCCCGTGCGCGAGCAAAACGCACGGTTCCCCTGTTTTACCCTATTTTTTGCGCACTGTGTTTATCCGTTCAATTTCCTTCACGCACGGGCAGAAGCGCCTGAGCGCGAGTAAGATGCACGGGTCAACGCATCTTATTCGCGATCAAGATCTGCAAGTTAATAACGCACGGTTAGCGCACGGTCGTGCGCAGGACCGTGCATGACAATTTTTCCGATCTTTTTCTATTTAAAGCGCAGATTTTCACCATTAAAAGGCCCTTTGTTTCCAGCCATCCCTCCCGCGATTTTAAGGCGAAACTTTGCCGTTCCACCAAGGAGAGGAGATCCGATCAAGCATTCAACGCCAAATCCAAGTCGGAGCTTCCTCTCGGCCATCTCTCTCAACCCATAAGCTCTATTGAAAGCTTTGGTGCCATAGCCAACCAGTTAAGGGAAGCTTGCAACCTTATTCCGGCATCGTGACACGAAGAAAATGGGTCCATTGGAAGGTAGTGATAGCCTTCTCTTCTCCGAACGCAATTGAGGACCGAGCTTGGACATGGATTGACAACCCGGCGTTTCCTTCCACGAACCCACAGTAAGACTTCAGATTCGGTCGAACTCTTGCCTTGTACTTCCTTTGTTGTTGTTTATGTGTACTTAGGACTTTATTTTAGATGTTGATGTGCTCTTTAGTGTAAACTTTGTTGGGTTTATGTCTATGTAAATCTTGCCTTGTTTTACCGCTTTAGGGTCTTGAGTTGCGCCTTTATTTCCATCTGCCACCGCATCCATTCTTGCCACACTAGCTATTGTTAGTGGCGTGCACAGCGAAGAGGTGCTTACGACCATCATATTCCTTGGTTCTTATGCTTGCCTACTCGCCCATCGGCCTAGCGATTAGGTGCATAGCGGCCCGTGTAGTCTTCCATCCCGCCTGGCGAAGCATTGCATAGCAGCATTGCATAGGAGTAGTTGTTAGCTTTTGCTTTATTTTATCGCAACCATCTAAACCCCCCTTAGTTAATTCCGACCTAAGGACTTCAATCTCAAGTCCTCCTCGAAATTAACTCCACCTTACTGTGTTCCTTGAGAGATCGATACTTGGGGAAATTCTCCCATTTTATATTACTTGTTCGACTGGTACACTTGCCGTCACATTCGCATCATACACCTAAGACACAAGGGACTACACTTAGTGATACAAATATCACCTACCTCAGGCAATTAAGCCCTACCACTCAGGCTATGGAGGATAGCCCTACCACAGATCTGCACTTAGAATCTTCCTCAAGCACAAGTGCCCTACTTCTCAGTAAGTAAAACTCACCTACCTTAGATCCCAGCAGGATCCGACACTCAGAGAGGAACCCTCTCCTACAGCTCGAGCAAATTTGCCCTATAACTCAGATCAACTTCTGGATCCTACCTCAGAGCAAGTTTGCTCCTACCACTCAGATCCACAAAGGATCCTACAAGGTGGAAATATTTTAATTAACTTTGACATAGAGAAATTTATCTGTGTCAACAACTAGAGCTGAGAAATTTCTGCTCTAAATTTCCACACAATAGAGAAAACTTGGCTGGGAGAACTCAGAAGCTTACTCCTTAACTTGTTGTAGAAGACTAAAGATCTGTTGATCTAGAGTCTTCAAGCAGCTAATTGAACCAGCCAAAGGCTGAAGGTTCTTCTTTCTTCAGACTATTTCTGATCCTACTGTGCAATATAGAGACGACGCGGCTATCTGAACTTTTCTTGCTAGAGAGCTTCAAGATTTTCACATGCAACAATGGTGAGGAAGATGAAGACGGCTGCTCACTTTTTAAGTTGATAAAATCCCTAAAAGTTGTTTTTGTCTTGGCCCATCTCTTCCTTTTATAGTTTGTCGATCAACGGCTCTTAGAGATCGGTGGGCCCCATTTGCAGCTTCCAGCTACACATTGCTTTAATGGAAGAAGACGTACAGTAGCTTCACATCAAATTTTGTCGTGTTCTGTAGCTTCCACATACCTGATTTGAACTTAGTTGACTTTGTCGATTTTGCATACATCAGCACCTGTGGACTTAGTCAAAATCGAGCATAAGTAGAATAGGCGTTGAGTGAATGACCTTCACTCAACGCAAAAACACTTAGACAAAATTTTGTCTATCGAGGCGTTAAGAGCGTTGAGTGAACAAGCCTCACTCAACGATTTTTGCCTTAGCAAAAACTTCCTGCTTCTCTGGCATTGAGAGCGTTGAGTTTGTCTTCATCAGTCAACGCTTTTTGCCTTAGGCAATTTTCTTCCTCTGAAGCATCTTAGGCATTGAGAGCGTTGAGTGAGCATACCTCACTCAATGCTTTTTCCTTAGCCAAATTTTTTAGCTAAGTTCGACGAACAGAACTAAGTTCGACGAACAGTGAACTCAGCTCGACGAACTCTGAAATCAGGTCGGCGGATTCTGAACTAAGTTCGAGTAACTCAGAATTTCAAACTCTGAGAGTAGCTCGACGAACACTGAGCTTAGCTCGATGAACTATGAACTGAGTTTGACGAATTTTTAACTTTGTTCAACTAATTCAGAATCCATTTCAACTTACAGCCTTTTTGTTGTATGGCGTTGAGTGTGTCTTCATCACTCAATGCCAAAATACTTAGTAATATTTCTACCTTTAGCTGCATGGCGTTGAGTGAGTTGACCTCACTTAATGCATGTGGACATAGCCACTATTTTGCTCATTTCAACTTATGCTTTTACTGCTTTAGCATGTCTCACAGCTTTTTACTATATGACGTTTAATGAGTTGACTTCACTTAATGCCTGTGGACTTAGCCACTTTCTCAGCTTGCCACTGCTTTGGATTTGACTATATAGGCTCCACACAACGCTATAAGTCATCTGGCATTGAGTGAGTCATCTTCACTCAACGCCTGTGGACTTGGACAGATTTCTGTCAGCCCACATCTTAGGTAAGTGTTTACCTGACTTGGCCATATAAGCAACCTGTCCCATCACTATCATCTACTGATATATTTATATCATTGATAAGATCGACTTCCTCAAATCTAGACATTTTGGGCAATGGACCCAACACCAGTCATGTGCCTGGAACAACCACTGTCCAAGTACAATATAGGAGTATGATATCTTGGACTATCCTGCAATATACAGTTTACTTAACCTTAGGACCCCAATATCTATTGGGTCCTAGGTGCATGTTAGCATGAAACTGAACATGTCCACTAGCAGAATTTCTGACTAGTGGACTTACCCTAGCTCTGAACACATTGGGATTGTGCCAGCAGTCAATGGCAAAATGCCCTATCTTACCACAGCACCAACACTCATGTATGTTGTATATTCTCTTCTTTATAGGCCATGTGGCTTGGTTAGCAGCATCCTTAACAGGTGGAAGATGTGTTGCAGCCTTTTTCTTATTTCTTTCAGCTAGAATATGATTGAAGGAAAGTTTTCTAGCTAATTTATTTGGTCTGCTTTGAGTGCCAGCAGAAATAAACTTCTATTCAGAAAGCATGCTTTTGATGGCTTCAAATATGCCCAAATCACCCTAACTGATAGACTTTCCCTTAGTCTAAATTTTTGCTATCAGATTCTGAGTCTTAACTGTAAAAACATTCCTGAGAGTTGGGACAGAAGCACCAAAAACAAATGGTCTAGATTGGGCCATTTGAAATTTCTTATTGGCAGCCTTGAAGGACCACACCCTGTTAAAACATTCATCATGGAAGTGAATATCTTTGTTCACTCCAAATGAACAACCCTTCTCCTAGTGACCACAGGAGCTTTCTTGGTCATACTTGTTGGAAGGTAACAGAACTTTTCTAAAAAGAATGGGAGGCTTGGAAGCAATAGGTTGAGCTGGAACTGGAGCTTTGCCCTTCCTTTTGGAAGGAGCAACTCTTTTGCTTCCCTTGAATCCCAACCCCCTCTTGCCCTTTTGAGAGGAGGAGTCTATCAAGGGGAGGACAGTACTTGGCTTAGAATAGCTAGCCACTATTCTATTCTTTTTCTCAAGCTTATCTTCAAGCTCCTTGATGAGACAGTTCTTGTGCTTGATGGAGGCTATCTAGATGTCCAAGAGGGACTTCATTTGGCTTATTTCCCTAGCTTTATAGTCCAGCATATTAGCTATTACAGTCTGCTGGGCAACTGCAAGCTTAAGAGATGAAATCTCTTTGGCTTGCTTCTTAGACAACTTCTTGGCCTTCTTGAAGGCATTTAGAAATTCTATATACTTAGTCAATCAGTTGATTGACATCTCCTTAAGATCTAGAGTCTTCTTCACCACTGGATGAAGAGGCTTCTAAGCAAGGACTATTACTGAGATAGAGAAGCTGAATTAGGTAAAGAATGTACCTTGTTTTGACTAGGATGATCCTTGCTGCCCTCTTCATCTATCATTACCATCAGCCCTCTGTAGATGTAGGCATCATCTTCATCCACCTCTGAATCACTGTCTGACAGTGTCAGAGGGGCCCTGATTCCTATCCTCACTAGAGGATTGACTTCTCCTGCTGCAATAGCTTTATCTTTAGCAGCAGCAATAACTAGCCCAATGTAGGCTTCATCTTCTTTAGACTCAGAAGATGATGAGTCTGTCTAAATATTTTCCTTCTTAGTAATGAAGGACTTCTCCTTCTTTCCTTTGTAATGATTCTGCTTCTTATCCTCAGCCTCTTTCCTCTTCTTTGGGCAGTCAGCTATCATGTGCCCAGGCTTACTGCAACAGTAGCAAATTACTTTGGAAGAGTTATATTTATTAGGTTTGGAACCATACCTGTAAGTCTTGGACTGATTCTTCCTATGATGAGTGGAATTATAAGGTCTCTTCTTCCAATCTTCTTCTTCATCAGCCTCTGGAGTTGTCTGGAGAAGGCAGTAAAGTCTTTATCAGACATGTTGTTGTCTGATGCCTCTGAGTCTGAGCTATCTGACTTGGCTGGTCTTCTTGGTGGACAAGGAATCCTCTCCTTGACCTTCCTTGTGCTTTCTACTCTGATGGCCAAGGACTATTCCTTGGCCAGGGATTTTGTTGTGGCCTCCTCCTCCTTTCTGGTAGCTAGCTGCATCTCATAAGAGAGCACCTTTCCAAACAATATTTTTGAAGGAGTGTCAGCAAGCTTAGCCACCTCTCTTATAGCACAGATCTTAGTATCCCAGTCTCTAGTGAGAGACCTGAGAAAATTGTCATTTATTTCATTATTATTGAAGACCCTCCCATAGTTCTTTAACTTATTTATGATTTTGAAGAAACTTTCATAACAAGCAGTTATGTTCTCCTTCAGGTTTTGCCTAAAAGCCTCATATTCTTGGTTTAGAAGAGACTTCCTATCATCCCTTACCTCTTCAGTACCCTCCATGTAGACCATAAGTGTGTCCCACATCTCCTTGGAGGTCTGGCAGTGAACCAAGTTCTGAAATGTTGAATCATCTACAACACTGGCAATGATATTTCGTGCTCTCTTGTCCAAGCCAGCTAAGATGACCTCATCCTTTATCATCTCAGAGTATGTCTTTGGTGTCTTGATGTTTTCATCCAGAGAAGAGACCTTCATGGGAATGACAGGTCCCTCCCTAACTGTTGTAAAGATCCTTTGATCATAGGCTTCCATAAATAGCCTCACCCTCTCTTTCCATATTCCAAAATACTGCTTCTTGCAGATGGGGAGTTTCATGGAACTCAGCTCTCTCTGGCTCTCTCCAGATCTCATGATCACTTAACTACAGCTACCTTTGGAGATCACTCAGATTGTTAAATCCCTTTTGAGCAACCTCCCTCTGATACCACTTGAAATTTCTTATTTTCAAGGTAGCTAGCAACCTAGAGGGGGGTGAATAGGTTTGTCTAGGTATTTTAAATTTTCTTCTAGTTTCTTCTTGAGTTCCTTTGTGATTGGTTAAATGATAGCTTTTTGTGAACCTGCAAATAGAAAACAATCACAGAAAAGCACCTAAGTATATTTATAGTGGTTCCTCAAAATTATGGGTACATCCACACTCCTCCCACCATGCTAACTTCATGTTAGTCAAGGCACTTCTCAAAAATAATTCTCTAAGGAGCTTAAACCTCATATCCCTCAAGATCTCTCAGTCTCCTCCAAGACTTACACCTCAGCCACAAGGGCCTACACTAAGTGATACAAATATCACCTACCTCGAGCAATTAAGCCATATCACTCAGGATGTAGAGGATATACCTACCACAAATCTAAACCTGGAATCTGCCTCAGGCATAAGTGCCCTACTTATTAGTGATTAAAACTCACCTACCTCAGATCCCAATAGGATCCTACACTCAGAGAGGAACCCTCTCCTACAGCTCAGGCAAATTTGCCCTATTACTCAGATCCACTTCTAGATCCTACCTTAGAGCAAGTTTGCTCCTACCACTTAGATCCACAAAGGATCCTACAAGGTGGAAATATTTTAATTAACTTTGACACAGAGAAATTTCTCTGTTTATCTAGAGTCTTCAAGTAGTTAACTAAACCAGCCAAAGGCTGAAGGTTCTTCTTTCTTCAGACTATTTCTGATCCTGCTGTGCCAGATGGAGACGGCATAGCTACCTGAACTTTTCTTACTGGAGAGCTTCAAGATTTTCACATACAACAATGGCGAGGAAGATGAAGACGGCTGCTCACTTTTGAAGTTGATAAAAGCCCTAAAAAAGTTGTCTCTATCTTGGCACCATCTCTTCCTTTTGTAGTTCACCGATCAATGGCACTTAGAGATCGGTGGGCCCCACTTACTAACGTCGATACCTGTGGACTTAGCCAAAATCGAGCATTAGTAGAATAAGCGTTGATTGAATGAGCTTCACTCAATGCCAAAACACTTAGACAAAATTTTGTCTATCTAGGCGTTGAGAGCATTGAGTGAATAGGACTCACTCAACTCTTTTTGCCTTAGCAAATACTTCCTGCTTCTCTTGCGTTGAGAGCATTGAGTGTGTCTTCATCACTCAATGCTTTTTACCTCAGCCAATTTTCTGCCTCTGAAGCATCTTAGGCATTGAGAGCGTTGAGTGAGCATGCCTCACTCAACGCTTTTTGCCTTAGCCAATATTCTGAGCTAAGTTCGATGATCGGTGAGCTCAGCTCGACGAACGCTGAGCTTAGCTCGACGAACTATGAACTGAGTTCGAGGAATTCTTAATTTAGTTCAACTAATTCAGAATCCAATTCAACTTACAGCCTTTTTATTATATGGCGTTCCTATTTCACTCTTTTGTCCCTCCAAGGGCAAGGGATTATTCCATAGGATCTACCTATAATACCAGAGATCCAAGTTGAAGATAATGTTGGAGCCGATGGTTCACAAATCCTTTGTTTGATAATATTAATTCTCATGTTGTATTTCATCACATCTTGTGTTTGGTATAGTATGCAGGTTTACAGGTTCAAGCGAAGCAAGGAACTCTCTTCTGGCACCTACCGACATGTGCTAAGGGCTACCGCCGAGTGGTAACCTTAATTAAATGGACAGGGTGCCTGGGACCTACCGCATGGCGCTAGCGCTTCCGCCAGTACTAGCATGAGGATTTATTTTGGCCAGGCACTTGGGGTCATGCCTCATAACGCTAGCTTCCTACCGTGCCGCGCTAGCTCACTCAATGATCGTCGAGATGGATTTGTCGAGATGTCTAGAGTAATGCTAGGCGATAACTTGCTACCATGCCCCACTAGCACAAAAAAGTAGAAGTATTCTTTTTGAATATTTTTATAAATATTCGTGACAGTTATCACGTCAATACGTGAAGAACTACTGTCGGGCGTTATCCTTACCACCGATGGTAGCTCGATTTTAGAAGATGTATAAAAGGCGTCCTATTTTTTGATTCCTAAGTAAGATGAATTGAGACTCAGAGAATTCATTCCTAGGGTTCGGTAGACTCCTCTGAGCACTGTTCCGCCATCTCCATCGAAGGAAGAGAAAACTGCCTCCCGTGGCAACCAAACAAAGATGGATAGCACTGGTCACAGATCTCTCAACAGAGTAATTCTTTTGAATGAGATTCAATCATAAATTCTTCTTTAATTTTTTTGTACATTTCTCTTTTTCTATGTGTTTGTGGTGAGGAAAATCGACAGGTGAAGGTCGTCGGAATCCGGGGAGGATTCCGTGAGAAATCGTCCCGGTGAAGGGACGTCAAGATCAGGTGATCTAGCGAGGGCTCTAAGACACTTCCTTGTGTGAATGTGAAGAGCCAACTTGAAGTACTTTCTTGGAGGGAAAGGTAGAGAGCCAACTAGTCCAGGTTATAGGTCGGTATAGAAAACCAAAAGAGTTTCGTCATTCACCGCTTCCAATCTCCGGCGTCACGAAGATCATACTTTTGTAATTGTAAAACACTTTTTTGATTTTTATTGAATAAAATTATTTGTGTTCTTATTTCTGCATATAACATCCTGGTTGTTCTCAGGTGGATCTCTGAAAAGGTGTATTTCTCCAAGGA
Source organism: Platanthera zijinensis (assembly GCA_039513925.1). Taxonomy (NCBI): domain Eukaryota; kingdom Viridiplantae; phylum Streptophyta; class Magnoliopsida; order Asparagales; family Orchidaceae; genus Platanthera; species Platanthera zijinensis. The sequence continues at coordinate 154,326,502 of CM077087.1, forward strand.
GAAATTTTCCCAGAAAAATGAGGTATGTGACCTACCGCCGCACGCTAGCGCCCCATGGTAGCTTCCAGAACTAGTTTTTTGGGAAAAAAATAATTCAAATTTTTAATTAATGCGTCAAAACTTATTCACCCCCCCCCTCTAGGTTGGCCACACGATCTAACAAGTTGTATCAGAGCTAGGTTACTTCAAAAAAGCTTAAAATCCAGAAGTAAGATGGCCAACGAGGTTCACACTTTCCCTGAGGGACAAGGTGTGATTAGACCTCCACTATTCATGGGGAGTGACTACAGTCACTGGAGAATGCGAATGAAAATCTTTTTGATTACACAAAATATGGACGTGTTGGCTATGATTGAAACAAAATACACTGCACCCACTATCACTGTAGGTGATACCGTACTAATCAAACTGCAAGATAAATGGGATGACTCTGATTAGCTGAGATGTACGAACAATGCAAAAGCCATGAAATTTTTATTTTGTGCATTGGTTAAAACTGAATTTAATAGAATCTTCAATTGTAAAACTGCGTATGATATATGGTGCTTACTTGAGCTTACTCACGAAGGTACCTCACAGGTGAAGGACTCGAAACTGTTCTGACTTAAATCTGAATACAAACAATTCCGGATGGAGATCGGCGAGGAGGTGGACAACATGTATACTTGCTTCACCAAGATTGTCAATGCCTCATGATCTCCCAGAAAGAGCTACTCAAATGAAGATTTGGTGAGGAATATACTATGATCTTTGCCTCCACTTTTCAACCCAAAGGTGATGGCTATTGCTGAATCACACGATATCAGAATCTTCGAGATAGAGAGCCTCATTGGAAACCTGAAGACACATGAGCTCAAATTGAAGATACAAGCTGAGGAATATCCTACGGAGATAAAGAATAAGGGGTTAGCATTGAAGGCTGCGAGAGAGAGGAAGGTTGTTGAAGTGTCTGAGGATGACGAGGAAGAAAGCCTCTATGTTCAGGAATTCAAAAGGTTCATAAAAGTATCAAGAGGCAAGGGAAGTTTAAGAAGTTCCTGAAGAGAGGTGTTGAAGAAACAAAGGGGTTGAACAAGTATTCAAAGGAGATGGAGAGTGATGATGAAAAGTTTCCACTAGAGTGCTACCACTGCCACAAGCTTGTGCATATCAAGAGGGAGTTTCCAAGGCTTCAGAAGGAGGAAAAGGAGAAACAAAGCTGGCACAAGGGAAAGAAGAAAGTACTGAAGGCCTTAAAGTGGCACGAGGATGGATCTGATGAGTCTAGCGCCTCTGACTCAAGTAGTGAAGACGAGGCGAATTTGTGCCTCATGGGGATGAATCAGAATGAGTCAGACAATGAGTCCAGTGCCTAGAGCTACACTAAGGATACCCCACCATCTTATAATGAACTTCTTGAAATTTATGAACATCTATGTGATAAGCTAGATAGTTTTTGACTTGAGAAAAAGACCGTTAGAAATGAAAACAAGAAAATTAAAAAGGACTTAAAAAATATAAAGAGTGAATTAATAAAATGTGGCAAAGAGTAGATCAAGTGCCTAGAGTGTCCTCTGCAACATCCCATTTCCGGCTAGACCCCTAGGAGTCGGTTGGTCGTGACAGAACCCTAGGAAGCCCAAAAATTGAAATAAATCGATCGAGATTTCGGGTCACGGGTTGGTCACACCCGTGACCGACCCGTCACGCCCATGACCTAGGGCGTGACTACTTCGACGATCGTTGATTTCCGTGAGACGATCGTCGAACTTGCAGCCCGGGCATGCCACGCCCGTGACCAAGGGCGTGACTCCTTCGACGATCGTCGATCTCCGTGAGACGATCGTAGAACTTGCAGCCCGGGCATGTCACGCCCGTGACCAAGGTGTCACGCCCGTGACCTAGGGCATGACTCCTTCGACGATCGTCGATCTCCGTAAAGTGATCGTCGAAATTGAAACTCGGTCCTGTCACTCCCGTGACCTAGGTGTCACGCTCGTGACCTAGGGCGTGACCACCCTTCGACGATCGTCGATCTCAGTTCGACGATCGTCGACCTCAGAATTGCCGTTCGGGCCTGTCACGCCCGTGACCTAGGTGTCACGCCCGTGACCTAGGGCGTGACCACCCTTCGACTACCGTCGATCTCAGTTCGACAATCGTCGACCTCAGAATTGTCACCCGGGCCTGTCACGCCCGTGACCTATGTGTCACCCCCGTGACATTGGCCGAAACGACGGTTCAGGCCCAAAATTATTCTAACATGCGTGGTAATAAATGCTGGTGTGGGAAGTCACACCAGGAGTAATTACGGGCTGTTTTTCCTTCTATAATTATATAATAAAGGAGGAAATGTTGGTCCAATAGGAATCGACCTGGCAAACACCTGTTCATCTTCCACCGTTTCCTATCCCTTCACTATAACCGAAAGATTATTAAGGGGAGCCTTCATGACCATTAAGGCTTTACCCTTTCACCTCCCCACTTGCTGACTTATAAAAGCCCACTTGGAGCAAGAGGAGAAGTTTACACGCTCAATCAAATGGATCAGATCTTTGTTCTTGCTGTAGGAGAAGTTCGGCTACGCCACCACTGCGCCATGGCACCCCGTCGTTCATCTCGCCTCCAAACCGCGAACAAGGTCCTCCTCTGCTTCTTCTTTCATGGGTAGATCTTAGGATTCTTAGAAAGGAAGTTCGTGCTCAACGGAGCCAGACCTAACTCTCGTTTTCATGGAAAACCATGAAAAATATATTTTTGAGTTCGCCGGAAACCGCCACCTCCGGCGGCCAAACCACCGCCGACCGATAGCCATCGCCTCAACGGAGGTGGTGGTGCTGGTGGCTGGCCAGGGAGGTGACCGAACTGCCAGCGACGGATCACGGAAAGCTTACAGGAAAAATGGTTTTCTGAGTTCTGTTTTCGGGTTCATGTAAAAGATGAACAGTAAAATCAATTTTATAATTTATAAATTAAGTATATAACACCTAGAGGAAAGATATATTATCTGAGTATATTTTGAGGCTGCAAAATGAGGTGCTTAGAGGCCGTTTTAGGAAAAATGACCAGTCACAAAAGTTGTAGCCCTTCGAGTCTAAATTAATTTAAAATCGGTTTCAACTCATTTGGGTAAGCGGTTCGGCCGCAGCACCCGTTTTCGTGGGGGCTGTACCTAGAGTTGGGCAGAAATTAAAATGGATGCTCACTCTTCGTCCCTTGTCCAAATGACCTGAAATTTGGGAAGGGGGTTAACCTTAGCTATACCTAACGGCATACCAAAAATGGGAATTTTTGGAGATACTTTGCCTAAAGTTTTTGTTTTAATTTAATAAACTTAGAGGAATTTATTTAAGTGGTCAAATGACCTCCAAACCCTCCCAAATTTTGGTGAGTGGTCCCTGGCTATTAAACCTAGGTCTGTACAAAATTCCAACTGATTTGGAGGAGTTTTGGGTGGGAAACCTTCTACCCTTAACTAGGCATTAGTGAGACATCTTTTAGTAAAAAGTGCACTAAGAGTTTGGAAAGGTCAAATCACCTCAACAGAGGTTGATATTCTGACCCCTGACTTAGAAGGGTGTTATAACCTGCTTGGAGAAAAATGGTGAGGTTTAGGGTTGTTTTACCCTAGATCCAAGCTCAAACCCTAAATGAAGGGTTTTGAGGGTTGTGAAGGACATGGGGGCAATTGCTTTTGTATTGCCTTGAAACTCTGTAGAGTTGACAAAAGCTTGATAAGAATCGTCTGGATGTAATCTTGGAGAATTTGGAGACAAGTAGATACCTTAAAACCCTAACCTTAGTTTTAGGGTAAAATATCAAATAGGTAAAATCAGTCACTAAACCTTACTTAAAAGCTGTGAAATCCGGGTAGAGTGAGTTTTAGATCAGGTAGAAGTTATAGCAATTTTTCTGGAATTTTATGTTGATTATTGCTAGCACTTCATTTGTAAAGCTTACTAAGGCCTTAAATGATGATTTAATTATTTAGAAATTTCTATTCATTGAAACCTCATGGAATCTTGGAGGTAAATGTTTTAGGTCAGAATAGTTTCCCCAGAATTTTTGTATGATCTTTAGTTGAGTAAATCTAGTACTTTATTCACGGATGTTAGAAAGGGGTTTTATTGTTTAAAAATTAATTATGGATAATATACTTGCTGGAAAATTATGAAACCTGGCCAATGTTATTTTGAAGGTCTTATCTGCTTAGTATAATTAATTTACAATTTTTGGATGGATATTTTCTGTACTTGTTTCATAAATAACCAAAGATCGAGATTATTTCTAAAATATGTTTAGTGCCCTTTTGATGATAGAAAAATTATGATACTTTGGATATACCATATTGGGATAACATCATATTTATAGTAATTTTTCTGTACATCTTACATGATTACTTAGGGTAGTTTATGTTCAAACCGGTAACCCTTGGGACTTTCGGGGAATTTAATTAAATATCAGATAAATTAGGAAAATTACCATTTTCTGGATTTAGGCTAGTTATATCATGATAAGCCTCCAGTAAATAATTTAGGGCATCTGGATGAGTATTGGATCACTGCATAACCGGTTCGACATGTAGTCTAGGTCGATCTGCATATAGCAAATTTGTGAATTGCGATAGGACATGGACTGAGGAAGTCATTGGAGTTAATCATTTTGTCTGGGTGGACAATTGTGGATGAAATCACGATAGGATGGTATGAAGAGTAGAGAGAAGTAGTGATAGCTAGAGTTAAGAGGTGCTCGGGTTCGGCGAAAGATCGTCTTTCCCGAATAGAGGAAGGTTAAAAATCACCCTAGGATAGTCTATCGTAATATGAGAAGGGAATGGGTTAAGGGAGATCAACCAATAACAATAAGTACCTTGCGAAAGGGAACTTCGGGTCGTAATGCCGCCGTCTTGGTTCCTAGTGCCCCTTGAGAGCCCTTCACGGGGAATACCGGGGGCAGTCCTGGGTTAACGTAAACTGTAATAACAAACTGGCAAGAGTAACTTAGTAACTAGGGCTGCACCTTTCACAAACACTGTTGGCACAGGAAGATTGATGAGAGCTTCGGCTCGGTTGGTTTGGAGACGGACGTTTTGGTCCGGGGAGCTTCGGCTCGGTTGGTTTGGAGACGGACATTTTGGTCCGGGGAGCTTCGGCTCGGTTGGTTTGGAGACGGACGTTTTGGTCCGGGGAGCTTCGGCTCGGTTGATTTGGAGACGGACGTTTTGGTCTGGGGAGCTTCGGCTCGGTTGGTTTGGAGACGGACGTTTTGGTCCGGGGAGCTTCGGCTCGGTTGGTTTGGAGACGGACATTTTGATCCGGGGAGCTTCGGCTCGTTTGATTTGGAGACGGATGTTTTGGCCCGGGGGCTTCGGCTCGGTTTCTGTGTGTTTACGATTAAACTTGCATGTGCACAAAATAGGAAAAGTTAAGGTGGTGGGTTTTCGATATCGGGGAGTTCGATTGCACCGACACCGTTATCGTTGACTCGGCGAGGTGATTAGCACTTCGCCAACAGAAGTCCAGTGCGCCAGCCGGCAAGAGTACGCAGGCGTCCGCTTAGTGCACCAAGCGTTGAGGCGTACGATAGGTCAGACCAGTGGTGCTTTTACTGGTTTTGAGGTGGGCGAGGCCCAACCCACTGCTTCCGTCCGCCACTACGGAGGTATCCTGGGAGGTAACGGCTCCGAAAGGGGGAACTAAAGATCTGTGTGCACAGAGTCGGGTGTGTGAGTTGCACTTGCATGTTTCATCGTACCCACTTGCATGTCATAGCATAATCGATTCATTTAACCCTGACACCTAAAGTATAAGTGGTATGGGACGCTTATACATTAGGACCTGCAAAACGACTCCTTGGTCTATAGGCTTATGTGGGCAAGTTTATAAATCAAAGGTTAATTTCAATATATATACATGCTGTTGTTTGATAACCGTCACCCCAACGTATAAGTGGTATGGGACACTCTATACGATGGGAGCCTTGCAGAAGATCCCTTGGCTTATGCGCTTTCGCACATAAGTTAAGGTTTCCTTTCTTACTTTCTGTTTTCTGTCATATTATTATAGAATTGCTAGATTAGTTCCGCTGGCATCTGTTTCTTGATTGATCTCTACCTTCATGTCCTTTCCTTTCTTCCTCTCCGCTCGGTACTTAGGAGCCATGGGGGAAGGGGTAGGGGATGATAGGGCTTAGTCTTTATGACTAACGGTTTTCGAACCGCATCATTTAGGGGATCGTGGAGCCCAGCATGGAGGAGCAGCCCCAGAGATCGGTGCGCCTGGAGATGGGGCAGTCTAGCTCCGGAGTTCATACAGCCGGGACCGTGAGTCTCGACCCTGAGTAGTTTCTAGTTTTGCTTCCGCATTGAGTGATATTGTAGTGAGGACATGATGTATCGGGCATAAGCCCGCATTTATAGTACTCTGATTATTGTTATTTTGTGGACACTCCCTTCGTGGAGATTTTATTTATATACATGTGATTTATTATTGTGGACTGCATTGCTCTTACTTCAATTATTGTGCTACCTTTCTGTGATCGAATTGGCCGGCAGAATCGGCGCCTTGTGGTGATGACCCTTCAGGACGTGAAGGTGTCACCGCAAAGCGGCGACTCTGGGCCTAAGACCCCGGGTTTTAAAAAGAAAAAAAAAGGGGGTCTTACAAGTGGTATCAGAGGAAACATCGATCAGAAGAAAGTAGCAGTCCACAAACCCTGGGTCACCCCCGCGTGAGTTTAGTTTGGGGACAAACTAAGCAGCGGAAGCAGTGGTGTGCCCAAATGGGGGTCACATATAAATTGTCCACTTTTTATTAAGATTGAATGTTTTTCTCAGTATGGGTTTTTGTTACGCAGCCTCTAGCACAGCCTACGCCACAAGGCGAGTCAGTTCAGTGCAGGCACCACTCCACCGGCCCCACTCCTTTCCTTCAGTCAGACATGGCACAGACCTCGACAGTCTGGGATGCGCCTGCAGGCCTCAGGCCCAGCAGGCCCCGCCGCCAGCAGCCCGGGCCAACTGGCTAAGCATCTTCCGAGGACTATCTCCCCCTCGACTTGTGGGACAGAGTCAGGTCGGATTCGGAAGAGTGAGTGGTTGGATATGTACGAGATGCTGACCGGATACGGTGTCCCTGGGAGGAGAGGGTGGCTCTGGTCGTCTCTTGCCTGAGTCCCATGCAAAGAGGTGCAAAGAGGTGGAAGCTGTACACGATCATGCCACAGGAGGTTGCGAGGAGGTGGGGAGGTTACCTGGGAGGAGTTCAGGGCCGCACTGCTGGATCATTTCGTTCCGCAGTCGGCCAGGGATGATTTGGAGGAGCGGTTCTTACAGCTGAAGCGGGGCACCCGGACCGTGGTGGAGTACCATCGAGAGTTCGACCATCTGGCTCGATACGCAGATTCCTACCAGCTGGACGATGCAGGGTATATCAGGAGGTTCTATAAGGGCCTGCGGGAGGACTTGAGGGAGGCTCTATTGTTTGTATCTGACGGGCCCATCTCCCGGATTTTGGAGATGGCAAAAAGGATTGAGGCAGATTGGCACGCCACCGGGGCCGGGGGAAACAGCCAGCAGAGGATCAGGGACGGAGAGGTAGAAATGACCAGCGGCGAGGTTTGTACCAGAGGGGAGGAGGACAGAGGACCAGCCTCGTCAGGATGTGAGGCAGGAGCCGAGGGAACAGGTGATATTGGCCCCTCCACCTCTTCGGATGTAGGAGATGTCGAGACTCGGGGAATGGCGTATCCCCACCAGAGTGCTTCCTTTGTCATCAGATTGGGCACATTCGGAGGAACTGCCCCATGAGGGGGCACCACCTCCAGCACCACAGGGCGGCCCACCAGCTCAGTAAAACGGAGGCCGAGGACACGGCCGCAGTCGTGGATACCAGGGGGGAGATCGTAGACAGGAAAGGGAGCAGGTATATGCCTTGGACCTTGCGCAGCCTCGGAATCCAGAGCAGGTCATAGCAGGTACGCTGCAATGCCTCTTTATTTTCATAGAATTTCCCTTTCAATGGTTAAAACTTTGAATTGCACTAGATAGATTAGCAAGGAAAGTAAAACTCACTATAGAACCCTAAGAAATCTAATCACCCCAGGTATAGTCTTCATCAGCGGCAAGCCGGCCCGCACGCTATTCGATACTGGAGCTACTCACTCCTTTGTGTCAGAGACGTTCGCAGAAGGACTGGAAGGCGTGGAGCGGTTCACAGGCTCGAGGATAAGGGTGCGACTACCGGATGGATCTGAGCTCCTTACCACTGATCACTGCAATATGGAGGCAGAAATTGGTGGAAAGGCATTCGAGGCTCCAGCGACGATTTTGAAGCTGACAGACTACGACCTGATCCTGGGCATGGTATGGCTGCACTAGAACCATGCCCAGATTGAATGCCAGGCGAAGAGGATCACCGTGAGACACGGGAACTCTTTCATTATCATTGAAGGTATAAGACCTGTCTCTCGTATACTCTTATCTTCGGTACAGGTCGTTAAGGCCCATCTGCAGGGAGAGGAGGTCTATCAGATTCTATTTGAGATGGCAGAAGTTAAGGAGTCGGTGACAGACATCCCGGTGGTGCGAGATTTCGCTGACATCTTTCCATAGAAACTGCCAGGACTACCTCCACACCGAGAGCAGGACTTTCAGATACAGCTTGTGCCGGGGGCCAAGCCGGCATCTAGGGCCCCTTATCGAATGGCCCCAAAGGAGTTGGCAGAGTTTCTGACTCAGTTGCAGGAATTGGTTGAGGCAGGATTTGTTAGACCGAGTTCCTCGTCATGGGGAGCACCGGTCCTATTCGTGAAGAAGAATGATGGGACACTCCGCCTGTGCATCGATTATCGAGCACTAAACAGGCTGACCGTCCGGAATACCTATCCGCTCCCATGGATAGACGAATTGTTCGACCAGCTGGAGGGAGCCCATTATTTCTCAAAGCTGGACTTGAGGTCAGGATACTACCAGCTACGGATCCAGGAGGAGGATATCCCGAAGACGGCCTTCAGTAGCAGATATGGCCTGTATGAGTTCACCGTGATGCCCTTCGGGCTCACGAATGCTCCATCGGCATTCATGAGTCTCATGAACCAGGTTTTCGAGGCCTACTTGGATGTGTTCATCATAGTATTCATAGACGACATCCTGATCTACTCTAGGACGGAGGAGGAGCACACTCGGCATCTGGCACTCACTCTGGAGAGGTTGCGGGAGCATCGCCTTTATGCAAAATTCAGCAAGTGTCAGTTTTGGTTGAAGGAGGTGGCCTTCCTAGGCCACATTATCAGTGGAGCGGTTGGCAGTGGATCGCGGCAAAGATTCGGGCAGTTCGAGATTGGCCGCAGTTGAAGACAGCCACCGATGTACGAAGTTTCTTGGGACTTGCCGGTTACTACCGGAAGTTTGTGGAGGGGTTCTCTCAGATTGCCCTCCCCCTCACATCTTTGACGAAGAAGGAGGCACCTTTCGTTTGGACCCCGCAGTGTCAGGCAGCTTTCCAGGAACTGAAGGACCGACTCATCTCAGCCCCTATTCTGGCCCTTCCATCTGGAAAGGAAGGATTCCAGGTGTATACCGACGCATCGTACTAGGGGATGGGAGCAGTGCTGATGCAGAACGGACACGTCATAGCATATGCCTCCCGCCAACTGAAGACCCATGAGAAGAACTACCCAGTGCACGACCTTGAGATGGGAGCGGTCGTTTTTGCTCTAAAGGTTTGGCGCCATTATCTTTATGGAGTCCACTGCGACATCTACTCCGACCACAAGAACCTGAAATACGTGGACACACAAAAGGAGCTGAATATCAGGCAGAGGCGCTGGGTGGAGTTCTTAGCAGATTATTAGTATGAGATGCACTACCATCCAGGGAAGGCAAATGTGGTGGCCGACGCATTGAGTCGGAGAGCTGCCACTTCCGAAGCTGGACCCCAAGTTATGTCCATGGAGCTAGTCCGATTATTCAGAGATATGCAAATATCCCTAGTGTCCGAGGATGATCCAGTTCTGTATAGGGAGTATCTGGCATCGATAGTGGCCATAGACGATATTCGGGATCGCATTCGGGACGGACAGAGGACAGATGCATGGGCAGAGCCGATGTTCCGAGCCTTGGAGGAGGGTTCGACAGGAGATTATTCCCTGAGAGATGGATTGCTACATTTCAGAGGCAGAGTATATATACCCGCAGGAGGCCAGATCCGAGAGGATATTATGACGGAGGCGCATTGCAGCCGGTACTCTGTGCACCTGGGGATCACAAAGATGACCGCTGATCTGAAGAGGACGATGTTTTGGCCGGGCATGAAGAAGGACATTACGTACTTCGTGACCCATTGCGAGGCGTGTCAGTTGGTGAAGGCGGAGTGCAGGAACCCCACAGGACTGTTGTAGCCACTCCGGTGCCGGAGTGGAAGTTTGAGGATATAGCTATGGATTTTATACATGGTCTTCCCGGTCTCGGACGGGGAATGACTCGATCTGGGTGATTGTTGATCGGTTGACGAAGGTGGCCCGCTTTATACCGATCAGGAAGGATGACTCGGTGGGAGTGCTTGTGCGGAAGTTCGTGGAGCAGTATATCTGATATCATGGCGTGCCCCGGACGATAGTGTCGGACCGCGATGGACGGTTTACATCCAGGGAGTGGCGGTCAGAGCAGGCATATCTGGGCACCCGATTGACTTTTAGCACGACCTTCCACCCTCAGACGGACGGGCAGACAGAGCGCACCAACAGGACATTGGAGGATCTACTACGACTGTGTATACTGGACCGAGGGGAGCCGTGGGAGAAGATGTTACCGTTGGTCGAGTTCTCCTATAACAATAGCTACCAGTCAAGCATCAGGATGGCGCCTTATGAAGCCTTGTATGGAAGAAAATGTAGGACCCGCTTTCTTGGGTTCAAGACGAGGACCCGAAGGTGTTGGGATAGGATTTTGTTAAAGACACCAAGGCTCAGGTGAGACTGATCAGAGATAGGATGTTGGAGGCGCAGAGCAGACAGGCTAAGTATATGACGCCCGGCATCGTCAGGTGGAGTTTCAGGTAGGGGATCGAGTGTTCTTGAAGATCCGGCCCATGCATGGAGTCTCACGAGTGCGCGGTCGAAGGAAGAAGCTCAGCCCTAGGTATATGGGCCCTTACCATATCCTGGAGCGGATCGGGCCCCTAGCCTACAGGCTAGAGTTGCCACCAGAGTTGGCAGCTCTACACGACGTCTTCCACATTTCTTCGTTGAGAAGGGCTCTACTACCCCGGAGCAGCGGATTTTGACCGACCGGAGGGCCGGTAGCTTCAGACCGATCTGTTCACTTGGAGCCGGTTCGGATCGACGACAAAGGAGTACGGATCTTGCGCCGCAAGAAGATCCCCTTAGTCAAGGTTCTGTAGAAGAATCATCAGGAGGAGCACACCTGGGAACCACCTGATGAGGCAAAGATATACCCGGAGTTGTTAGGTCAGGTATATCTCACCACCTCTCGGTATACTATAGGTTGCCTTCTTGTTTTGGACAGTTAAGACTAGATAAGGAAAATTCAGGACCTAGGCATGCGCACTCAATCAGAAAGGTAAGGGCTAATCTTTTGTTTATTGGGGAGATTGTCTTCGTTTATCAAACGAATAGTCGCCTGAACCCAATAGAAAGATCGTATGGGATGTTACAAGTTTAATTTATTCCGATAGAAATCCCCGTAGGCTCAACCTCAATTTCGGGACGAAATTTTTGTTTTGTTTATTGGGATTTGTAACATCCTCATTCCGGCTAGACCCCTAGGAGTCTGGTTGGTCGTGACAGAACCCTAGGAAGCCCAAAAATTGAAATAAATCGATCGAGAGTTTTCACGGGTTGGTTGTCACGCCCGTGACCGACCCGTCACGCCCATGACCTAGGGCGCGACTACTTCGACGATCGTCGATTTCCGTGAGACGATCGTCGAACTTGCAGCCCGGGCATGTCACGCCCGTGACCAAGGTGTCACGCCCGTGACCTAGGGCGTGACTCCTTCGACGATCGTCGATCTCCGTGAGATGATCGTCGAACTTGCAGCCCGGGCATGTCACGCCCGTGACCAAGGTGTCATGCCCGTGACCTAGAGCGTGACTCCTTCGACGATCGTCGATCTCCGTAAAGTGATCGTCGAAATTGAAACTCGGGCCTGTCACGCCCGTGACCTAGGGCGTGACCACCCTTCGACGACCGTCGATCTCAGTTCGACGATCGTCGACCTCAGAATTTCCGTTCGGGCCTGTCACGCCCGTGACCTAGGTGTCACGCCCGTGACCTAGGGCGTGACCACCCTTCGACGACTGTCGATCTCAGTTCGACGATCGTCGACCTCATAATTGTCACCCGGGCCTGTCACGCCCGTGACCTATGTGTCACGCCCGTGACATTGTCCGAAACGACGGTTCAGGCCCGAAATTATTCTAACACGCGTGGTAATAAATGCTGGTGTGGGAAGTTACACCAGGAGTAATTACGGGCTGTATTTCCTTCTGTAATTATATAATAAAGGAGGAAATGTTGGTCCAATAGGAATCGACCTGGCAAACACCTGTTCATCTTCCACCGTTTCCTATCCCTCACTGTAACCGAAAGATTATTAAGGGGAGCTTTCATGACCATTAAGGCTTTACCCTTTCACCTCCCCACTTGCTGACTTATAAAAGCCCACTTGGAGCAAGAGGAGAAGTTTACACGCTCAATCAAACGGATCAGATCTTTGTTCTTGCTGTAGGAGAAGTTCGGCTACGCCACCACTGCGCCATGGCATCCCGTCGTTCATCTCGCCTCTAAACCGCGAACAAGGTCCTCCTCTGCTTCTTCTTTCATGGGTAGATCTTAGGATTCTAAGAAAGGAAGTTCTTGCTCAACAGAGCCGGACCTAACTCTCGTTTTCATGGAAAACCATGAAAAATATATTTTTGAGTTTGCCGGAACCGCCACCTCCGGCGGCCAAACCATCGCCGACCGATAGCCATCGCCTCAACGGAGGTGGTGTGGTGGTGGCTGGCCAGGGAGGTGACCGAACTGCCGGCGACGGATCACGGAAAGCTTACAGGAAAAATGGTTTTCTGAGTTCTGTTTTCGGGTTCATGTAGAAGATGAACAGTAAAATCAATTTTATAATTTATAAATTAAGTATATAACACCTAGAGGAAAGATATATTATGAGTATATTTTGAGGCTGCAAAATGAGGCACTTAGAGGCCGTTTTAGGAAAAATGACCAGTCACGAAAGTTGTAGCCCTTCGAGTCTAAATTAATTTAAAATCGGTTTCAACTCGTTTGGGTAAGCGGTTCGGCCGCAGCACCCGTTTTAGTGGGGGCTGTACCTAGAGTTGGGCAGAAATTAAAATGGATGCCCACTTTGTCCCTTGTCCAAATGACCTGAAATTTTGGCAGGGGGTAACCTTAGCTATACCTAACGGAAGACCAAAAATGGGAATTTTTGGAGATACTTTGCCTAAAGTTTTTTTTTAATTTAATAAACTTAGAGGAATTTATTTAAGTGGTCAAATGACCTCCAAACCCTCCCAAATTTTGGTGCGTGGTCCCTGGCTATTAAACCTAGGTCTGTACAAAATTCCAACTGATTTGGAGGAGTTTTGGGTGGGAAACCTTCTACCCTTAACTAGGCATTAGTGAGACATCTTTTAGTAAAAAGTGCACTAAGAGTTTGAAAAGGTCAAATCACCTCAACAGAGGTTGATATTCTGACCCCTGACTTAGAAGGGTGTTATAACCTGCTTGGAGAAAAATGGTGAGGTTTAGGTTGTTTTACCCTAGATCCAAGCTCAAACCCTAAATGAAGGGTTTTGAGGGTTGTGAAGGACATGGGGGCAATTGCTTTTGTATTGCCTTGAAACTCTGTAGAGTTGACAAAAGCTTGATAAGAATCGTCTGGATGTAATCTTGGAGAATTTGGAGACAAGTAGATAACTTAAAACCCTAACCTTAGTTTTAGGGTAAAATATCAAATAGGTAAAATCAGTCACTAAACCTTACTTAAAAGCTGTGAAATCGGGTAGAGAGTGAGTTTTGGATCAGGTAGAACTTATAGCAATTTTTCTGGAATTTTATGTTGATTATTGCTAGCACTTCATTTGTAAAGCTTGCTAAGGCCTTAAATGATGATTTAATTATTTAGAAATTTCAATTCATTGAAACCTCATGGAATCTTGGAGGTAAATGTTTTAGGTCAGGTCAGAATAGTTTCTCCTGAATTTTGTATGATTTTTAGTTGAGTAAATCTAGTACTTCATTCACGGATGTTAGAAAGGGTTATTGTTTAAAATTAATTATGGATAATATACTTGCTGGAAAATTATGAAACCTAGTCAATGTTATTTTGAAGGTCTTATCTGCTTAGTATAATTAATTTACAATTTTTGGATGGATATTTTCTGTACTTGTTTCATAAATAACCAAAGATCGAGATTATTTCTAAAATATGTTTAGTGCCCTTTTGATGATAGAAAAATTGTGATACTTTGGATTTACCATATTGGGATAACATCATATTTATAGTAATTTTTTTGGACATCTTGTATGATTACTTAGGGTAGTTCATGTTCAAACCGGTAACCCTTGGGACTTTCGGGGAATTTAATTAAATATCAGATAAATTAGGAAAATTACCATTTTCTGGATTTAGGCTAGTTATATCATGATAAGCCTCCAGTAAATAATTTAGGGCATCTGGATGAGTATTGGATCACTGCATAACCGGTTCGACATGTAGTCTAGGTCGATCTGCATATAGCAAATTTGTGAATTGCGATAGGACATGGACTGAGGAAGTCATTGGAGTTAATCATTTTGTCTGGGTGGACAATTGTGGATGAAATCACGATAGGATGGTATGAAGAGTAGAGAGAAGTAGTGATAGCTAGAGTTAAGAGGTGCTCGGGTTCGGCGAAAGATCGCCTTTCCCGAAGAGAGGAAGGTTAAAAATCACCCTAGGATAGTCTATCGTAATATGAGAAGGGAATCGGGTTAAGGGAGATCAACCAATAACAATAAGTGCCTTGCGAAAGGGAACTTCGGGCCGTAATGCCGCCGTCTTGGTTCCTAGTGCCCCTTGAGAGCCCTTCACGGGGAATACCGGGGGCAGTCCTGGGTTAACGTAAACTGTAATAACAAACTGGCAAGAGTAACTTAGTAACTAGGGCTGCACCTTTCACAAACACTGTTGGCACAGGAAGATTGATGAGAGCTTCGGCTCGGTTGGTTTGGAGACGGACGTTTTGGTCCGGGGAGCTTCGGCTCGGTTGGTTTGGAGACGGACGTTTTGGTCCGGGAGCTTCGGCTCGGTTGGTTTGGAGACGGACGTTTTGGTCGGGGAGCTTCGGCTCGGTTGATTTGGAGACGGATGTTTTGGTCCGGGGAGCTTCGGCTCGGTTGGTTTGGAGACGGACGTTTTGGTCCGGGGAGCTTCGGCTCGGTTGGTTTGGAGACGGACGTTTTGGTCCGGGGAGCTTCGGCTCGGTTGATTTGGAGACGGATGTTTTGGCCCGGGGGCTTCGGCTCGGTTTCTGTGTGTTTACGATTAAACTTGCATGTGCACAAAATAGGAAAAGTTAAGGTGGTGGGTTTTCGATATCGGGGAGTTCGATTGCACCAACACCGTTATCGTTGACTCGGCGAGGTGATTAGCACTTCGCCAACAGAAGTCCGGTGCGCCAGCCGGCAAGAGTACGCAGGCGTCCGCTTAGTACACCAAGCGTTGAGGCGTACGATAGGTCAGACCAGTGGTGCTTTTACTGGTTTTGAGGTGGGCGAGGCCCAACCCACCGCTTTCGTCCGCCACTACGGAGGTATCCTGGGAGGTAACGGCTCCGAAAGGGGGAACTAAAGGTCTGTGTGCACAGAGTCGGGTGTGTGAGTTGCACTTGCATGTTTCATCATACCCACTTGCATGTCATAGCATAATCGATTCATTTAACCCTGACACCTAAGGTATAAGTGGTATGGGACGCTTATACATTAGGACCTGCAAAACGACCCCTTGGTCTATAGGCTTGTGTGGGCAAGTTTATAAATCAAAGGTTAATTTCAATATATATACATGCTGTTGTTTGATAACCGTCACCCCAACGTATAAGTGGTATGGGACACTCTATACGATGGGAGCCTTGCAGAAGATCCCTTGGCTTACGCGCTTTCGCACATAAGTTAAGGTTACCTTTCTTACTTTCTGTTTTCTGTCATATTATTATAGAATTGCTAGATTAGTTCCGCTGCCATCTGTTTCTTGATTAATCTCTACCTTCATGTCCTTCCCTTTCTTCCTCTTCGCTCGGTACTTAGGAGCCATGGGGGAAGGGGTAGGGGATGATAGGGCTTTGTCTTTATGACTAACGGTTTTCGAACCGCATCATTTAGGGGATCGTGGAGCCCAGCATGGAGTAGCAGCCCCAGAGATCGGTGCGCCTGGAGATGGGGCAGTCTAGCTCCGGAGTTCATACAGTCGGGATCGTGAGTCTCGACCCTGAATAGTTTCTAGTTTTGCTTCCGCATTGAGTGATATTGTAGTGAGGACATGATGTATCGGGCATAAGCCCGCATTTATAGTACTCTGATTATTGTTATTTTGTGGACACTCCCTTCGTGGAGATTTTATTTATATACATGTGATTTATTATTGTGGACTGCATTGCTCTTACTTCAATTATTGTGCTACCTTTCTGTGATCGAATTGGCCGGCAGAATCGGCGCCTTGTGGTGATGACCCTTCAGGACGTGAAGGTGTCACCGCAAAGCGGCGACTCTGGGCCTAAGACCCCGGGTTTTAAAAAGAAAAAAAAAGGGGGTCTTACATCCTCACTCGATGTCAACGATCAAAGAGCTAAAAGTAAGTATCTGCAAGGAATCGTTGAGAACGAACAATCTTATTAATGAAAGAAATGTCTTGGAGAAAAGACATCAAATATCTCTTGCAAAAATAGAAGAAGGTAAAATTAATTCGCCAATCAGTGTGTAATCCTAGTCACGAAAAACACTACCCGGAAGGCGAGGATCCATGATCTTAACTGTGTTATCCAGAAATTTGGAATAGGAAAAAAATCTCTGAATATGCTGTTGGGTGCACAGTGTCATGGATCTGGAAAGTTTGGACTAGGATACGTAAGTCTAATGCTAGCACTGAGCATTAATCACTTTAAAGCTACGCCTAAAATTAGTTATGAAGAATCACGAAATAAAATCAATAATTTTGAAAGGCTATCCCCATCCTCCAATATGATCCCTAGGAACACGAAAAGGCGGAATCTATTGCTTACACCTTATGTTCCAACTGTCAAAAGTTTGGTCACACATCCAACTCGTGTCTGAGGAAAGTTGCCAAGAAAACTATACATGTCTGTCTACCAAAGTCTTTGTTGGAGTTGGTGACCGCGCGGTCTGGCAGTTTCCCTTTAACGGTTTGGTTGCTGGGCTGTTGCTGTCTGCAGTCCAATCGGTCTAGCGGTTTGTCTCAGGTGGCTTGGAGACCGGGCGGTCTAGCAGTCTCCCATGGCAACTTCCCTCTCTCTGGTGGTAGCCGAGCAGTTAGCCCTTCTCATCTAACCGCGCGGCTTGTGCGGGTTGTTTTTTGTATAGGCCGCTTAACTTGTAAATTTTTAGTCCCACATCTCTAATTTGTATTCTCTCATCTCTCCTCCATTCTATAAAAGGGAGGGCATACCTTTATAATAGATACCTTTTTTGGATAATAAAATTTCTGTTAATCCACTTCCGATTTGTTCTTGTTTATTTCTAGCATGGTATCAGAGGACTCGATCTTTTTTGCCTGATTTGGGTTCTTTTTGTCCGCCGGCTTATTCCTCTCTGGTTGTCTGTTCGCGCGATTTCTTCTTCTTCTTTTTATTCTTGTCGCTGCCCTTTGTGTGCGCAGCCTCTCTGTGCGACCTCTGTTCTGCTCGCACGCCCTGTTTGCCTTCCCGTAGACTCCTTTCTGTTCACGCGGTCTTCTCTTCTCTTCCTTCTGTTCGCGCGGGCTGCTTTCTATCCGCTTGACTTCTTTCCCTCTGCTTGGTTCTGCGGCACGGTCATGGTTTCTCTTGCTACTGGTATCTAAGACCGTGATCGCTGCAGCTCTCTTTCTCCTAACCGCTGCGATTTCTCCCTGTTTGTGTGGTTTGTCCCCTAACCGCGCGGCTTCCTGCTATTTTCTCCTATGGCTCTTTCTGAAGCTTCTTCTTCCACCATGCCTGTCACCAATCCTCCTCCGCCTCTTCCCCCTACTCCTTCCGGGAACCTTGGCACTGTTTCCAAGCTTGTCGGCTCCAACTATCCGGATTGGAGCGTCTCCTTCACCTTTCTCCTTCGCTCGCAACGCAAACGCCACCATCTCGTTGATGACCCTCCTCCTACCACTTCACCTCTATTTGATGACTGGGATGTGAGCAACGCACTTATGCGTACTTGTCTCTCTAACAACCTATCTGATTAATGCATTCCCATCATCCATCATGATGAGACGGTCAAGGCCGCTTGGCTTCACCTTGCCGCTCTGTACTCTAAGGGGGCTCAGACGTCCCGCATCTATACGTTGTATGCGGACCTCTTTGCTCATCCTACCTTGTCTCCTGCTGCTGTCTACCAACAGGTTCAGGCTCTCGGGGCTGAGATTCTTCAGAATCGCCCCTTTTATGCGGATTTGGCTCAACAACACAAGCACTTACAGGAGCTTCTGGTTGTGTGTTATCTTCTACAGCTTCCTGATACTTATGATATGATCCGCCAACAAATTCTGGGTGAGGAAGAATCTCCTACCTTAGATGTCATCGCTACCCACATCGCCGCGGTCACATCTCTCCTTCAGCACCCTCTTCTGTCAGCTCCTCGTCCACTGGACAACTATGCTCACCAAACTCAGAGGAGTGGCTCTAGTAGCCGTACTCACCAGTCTAGCGGACGTGCTCCTTCCCGCTACCTTTGCTCTCACTGTGGCCGCACCGGCCATACTGTGGAACGTTGCTGGATGAAGCATCCCCATATTCGCCACTTTGGTTGTAAGACCCCAACCTCGGAGATGATCGCGGGGCGATCAAACGGCACTTTTGGAGGTCTGAACAGGGGCACACGGCCAGGCACACAGCCGTGTGCCTACCCGTGTTCAGTGATTTATTGTGTTTTGTGCTGTCTCGAGTCAGAGAAGTACACGGCCTGAGACACACGGCGTGTCTCAAGCCGTGTGTGGGGCACACGGCCTCGAACACGGCCGTGTTTGAAGCCGTGTTCATGAAGCCCGACGATCGTCCTGAAGCTCCAGGTAACACGGCCCATGGCACACGGCCGTGTCAGGACCCGTGTGGATCGGCGTAACTGATATTTTGGGTTGAATCGGGCCGTCCGGATCTTTTATGTTGGATCTAACGGCTGTGGGTTAACCTAGGGGGTATTAGGGTTGAGTTTGGGGCTGAATTCCCTCATTCCAACCCAACCCTTTCTCTTTCTAAACTCTTAGAGAGAGGTGAGAGCCAAGAGGAGGAGGAGCAAAGTTCCGGCCGCGGCGGCAGCACCGGAGCACCGACTCGCGATCCGAGTCCGGATCCTCGAAGGCAAGGGCGAGGCGAAGCTTTCCATCCGTCTACATCTTCATGGCGCCGCGGAAGAACGCGAGGGTAACGATCCTCTTCTTGGGGCATGTGTAGTCGCCCTTCTTTCTATGCATGGGGAAATCCCCCTCTCGCGAGTGAGCATTGAGGCGCGGAATCCCTTCGGGTAGATATGTAAAGTCCCCATTGTTAGAGCCCGGAATCGGAGTACGGGCGTAGGCATTGTGTGTGAAGCCTATTCGGGTTTAACCCGGATCGGTGATGTTTGCATTGCATGGCCGGAGAAGACTCCGCGCCGATGATTTTAGTTTTCCGAAATTTCTACGCGGTAGATTGCATACAGGGATCCTTGGGGGTTAACCTCGAGGCGCACCCGGAAAGCTTGGGCGGAATCGCATTGCCGCCACGATGTTGCCTTGGAGGGCAAATCGGTACATAACGGGGTTATGTGCGTGTTTTGATCGATTGTGGGAATGAGGAGAAACTTGGCCCGCACCGATGGCTAAATGGCCGTGGTGAAGTGAGCAACGGGCGGGTGGAACTCTACCCATTCCAAGTGGTCTCGGTAGAAGCGACCTAAAGTACATGGGACTTCCCGGGGGGCTGGAAACGGGCCTAGGCTTCGGCTGAAAGGGCTAAATGCTCACGTGTGTTGCCATCCGAGGGATGGTGGTGGAATCGCGGTGTCGGGCTGGGTCCGGACCGGGTTCACCGATTAGTGCCCTGAGAGCACGGAGTGTGCGGCCGTGCGTGCCGATACTTGTGGCGAATAGAATACTTTATAGAATTGCTATGGTAGTTTTATATGCAGGGAAGGAGCACCGCCGTCCCGAGAAACGGGACGGGGTCGTTATAATTTGGTCAGCTTTGCTGACCGTTGCCCTTTTGTATTGCCACCTCTTGGGTGGGTTGTTTCTACAGGTGCTGTTGCGGAGCCAAGCGGCAAATAGCGAGCTAAAGCCCAAGTTGCAGCGCCAGCCCTCGAAGGCTTAGTTATTAGCTTTTTCATATTCATGTATGGCCGGCCTACGCGCCGATGTATGAAAGACGCTATCTTGTTAAGCGAACACTTTTGTAAGGCCTTAAGGCCGTGAACTCTTTTGTGTATGTACTCATTCCTGGGTTGTAGTGGACATTCATGCTTTGTGGCAGGGTTCTTATCTTTTTGCAACTTAATTAAATTGCTTCCGCTAGGTGTTGTGTAGGACGCTCTGATTTGTTGTATGGTTTCAACGCGTAACCAACCGGTCTGTCCGTAGTATATGGCGTCGGGCCCCGGCCGGACCTACTGCTATATGCTATGCGACGGATAGGGGTATTACAAATTGGTATCAGACTTCTGGTTTCGGTCACGCTTAAATGAATTCGTGGACGAATTCACTTTAAGGGGTGGTGAGCACATTGTGTGCGTCATCGTTATAACATGAAAAGAACCCATGAATGTCCACTTAGGAATGAAAATACACTTGTTGAGGAACCTGCGTGTTCCTTTAATTGCTGTTTGCAGTAACGTTTGGTCGCTTATCGGTGTTTTTGCACGAATATAGGTGACCAGAAGTGGGGCTGGGCCGTCTAAACGGCCAGGTTCTGAGGCGAGCAGTGCGCCAAGCGAT
Organism: Platanthera zijinensis; assembly: GCA_039513925.1. Classification (NCBI taxonomy): domain Eukaryota; kingdom Viridiplantae; phylum Streptophyta; class Magnoliopsida; order Asparagales; family Orchidaceae; genus Platanthera; species Platanthera zijinensis. The sequence goes on from CM077087.1 coordinate 154,347,668, forward strand.
ACGCCTGCAACACCTTTGTCTGCCGAGACCATTAGGTTGGTGGCGGAAGCGGTCATGGCAATGATTAATGCGCAGCCTGCAAGGCAGGTGCAGTAGCCTGCTCCTGCTGTGGAGCAAGTACCGGTTCAGACGGCAGAGCGAAGGAGGGTTGAGCAAGTTGTGTTGGAGCCAGAGTTGCCGCGGAGAGCAACTGAAAGACAACTGAAGCATGTCATGGGCTTTCATCCACCGGTGTTCACGGGGGCAGAAACCCCGACCCAAGCAGAGGATTGGCTCTCAAGGGTCAACAGGGTGATGACTGCGACGGAAACTGAAGAGTGGCAGAAGACCACTATAGCGACGTTCCTTTTGGATGGGGACGCAAGACTGTGGTGGGAGGGCCTAGAGCTGCATCAGTTGAGGGGAAGGCCATTGGCCGAAGTCCCGATGGAGGAGTTTGCGAGACTATTTATGGCTCGATACCTCCCTCGGCGCAGAGGATCGCGCTAGAGAGCGAATTCCAGAAGTTGGTGCAGGGTGATAGCACCGTTGATGAATACCTCCACGAGTTTACTCGGTTGGGGAGATATGCCGGCGCTACCTTCGCAGATGAGGAGCGCAAGACGAGCCGCTTTTATGAAGGGCTAAGGGATGATTTGAGGTTGCTGCTGTCGGGGCCCAAGGCGCAGGGTTTCATGACCCTGGTCAGTTCGGCCCGGTCCTTGGAGAAGGATATGAGAAACGTGCAAGCGAAGAAGGAGAGGGAATCTGGTGGCAAGAGATCAGAGTTCAAGGCGCCGACTACGTCAAAGTCGGGCTACCGCAGATTCTCCAAGAAGTCTAGGACGTCGGGTCCAGCTTCTTCTGCAGGTGCCTCGGGGGCAACTACCAATCGAACCCCGGGCGCTTGCTTCACGTGTGGAAAGCCGGGGCACTTTGCCCGTGACTGCTGGAGTGGACGCTCAAAGTCCGAAAGGAAATAAGGAGCTACCTACGAGGAAAAGGCAAAGCGGTGGAGTCGACCGCGTCCCACTATGCTCCGACTCAGCCTAGAGTCTACAACTTGGGCCAGCAGGAGGCCATCAAGCAAGCGGATGTGGTGACAGGCTTTGTGGTGATTAGCGATAGTCCGGCACGAGCACTGTTCGATACTGGTGCTTCGCATTCTTTCTTGTCCGAACAGTTTATATCGCGTATCGGCCCCTTCTTCGATGGCGAAGGACAAGTTAGATGTGTTGCTACCGAATGGGTGCTCGATGCGTGCGGACAGAGTGTGCGCCGTGAAGGTTCACATAGGGAGCCAAGAGTTCGACTTGCTAGCGTCATTACTGCCGTTAGTAGAGTTCGATGTTATCTTTTGGAATGGATTGGCTGTCAGAGCAGAAGGCTTGGATCGATTGCGACCGTAAGGAGGTCAAGCTGGGTGTAGGGCGGGAGACTACGTTCGAGGGGCTTAAGGGTCGAGCAAGACACTGATGTCTGCTCTTCAGGTGGTGAAGGCGGTTCGTGCTGGTGCAGAGCTGTTCTTCGCATTAGTGGAGGCCGCAAAGCCGAAGGCCACTTTGGATGAGATCCCCGTGGTATGCGAGTACCCAGACGTGTTCCCAGATAGCCTTCCTGGAGCCCCACCGCAGCGAGAGATTGATTTTACGATCGAGCTCGTGCCGGGTGCCAAACCCGTGTCACGTGCTCCTTATAGGTTGGCGCCAAAGGAGATGGCGGAGTTGAAGGTTCAGCTGGAGGAGCTGATGGAGCAGGTTATGTGCGTCCAAGTTCGTCGCCTTGGAGCGCACCAGTCCTCTTTATTAAAAAGAAGGACGGTAGTATGCGGCTGTGCATCGACTACAGAGAATTGAACAAGTTGACGGAGAAGAACAAGTACCCGATCCGAGGATTGATGATCTCTTTGATCAGTTAGTCGGATCGTCTGTATACTCCAAGTTGGACTTGAAGTCGGGTACTATCAGCTGAGGATCAGGGATGTGATATCCCAAAGACGGCGTTCAGTACGAGGTACGGGCATTTCGAGTTCACGGTCATACCGTTTGGACTGACGAATGCGCCGTCGGTGTTTATGGATCTGATGAACAGGACGTTCAGAGATTTCCTGGATCGCTTTGTGATCGTCTTTATTGACGATATTTTGGTATACTCGCAGTGCGAAGAAGACCACTTCAAGCATTTGCATTTGGTGTTGGAGACTTTGAGGAGGAATGAGCTTTACGCAAAGTTCTCCAAGTGCGAGTTCTGGCTACCCTCGGTAGCGTTCCTTGGTCATATAGTGAGTGGGGAAGGTATAGCGTGGATCCGGCGAAGATTGTTGCGATACGGGAGTGGCCTGCGTTATCTTCTGTCGCGGAAGTCCGTAGTTTTCTCGGGCTTGTCGGATATTACAGGCGCTTCGTAGAGAACTTCTCGCGGGTAGCGTTACCTCTCACGAAGTTGACAAGGAAGGATCAGAAATTCTTGTGGACGCAAGAGTGCGTGCAAGCTTTTGAGGAGCTGAAGAGGCGGTTGACCACGGCGCCAGTGCTTAGTTCGCCGAGTGGGACCGAGGGCTTTGAGGTGCATAGCGACGCTTCGGGTAGCGGTTTGGGCTGCGTGTTATTGCAGCATGGTAGCGTGATAGCGTATGGATCGCGTCAGCTAAAGGTGCATGAAAGAAATTATCCGTGCACGACTTGGAGTTGGCGGCCGTGATATTTGCACTCAAGTTGTGGAGGCACTACCTATACGGAGTAAGGGTCGACATATACACCGATCACAAGAGCCTAAAATACTTGTTGGATCAAAAGGATCTCAATATGAGGCAGAGGAGGTGGATGGAGTTCCTGGGGGACTACACTTTCAAGATACATTATGTACCCGGGAAGGGCAACGCAGTTGCGGATGCGTTGAGCCGCAGGGCTCCCGCCAAGCCAACTGGTTGTCGGTGCATGATGAGCGGCTAGTACGGGAGTTGGAGAAGCTTGAGATCTGTTGCGTTGACAAACAATCGAGCGCCAAGGCAATGTTAAACTGGACAGAGGTGCAGTATGACCTGGCTGACCGGGTTCGGCAGGCATTGGAGTTGGATGATTCCATGAAGGAGCTTTTGGAGGCCGCTTTGGATGGGTCAAATTCCCAGTTCTCGGTAGAAGATGGGTTATTAAGGAAGGATCATCGTTTGTGCATCCCAAGTGGGGGTAACCTCCAGGCGGAGTTGATGTACGAGGCTCATCATACCAAGTACTCAATCCACCCAGGAAGCACGAAGATGTATCGTGATCTGAAAAAGTTATTTTGGTGGCCGGGACTTAAAAAAGATGTGGCGTTGTATGTGGCCAAATGTCAAGCGTGCGCCTTGGTGAAGGCGGAGTGCCAAAGGCCGGGCGGATTTCTGAAGTCCTTGCCTATACCGGAGTGGAAATTCGACGACATATCCATGGATTTTGTGCATGGATTGCCAAGATCGCAGAAGGGAAACGACGCCATTTGGGTGATCGTTGACAGATTGACGAAAGTGTCGCATTTCTTACCAATGAGGAAGGATGATCCAGTAGAGAAGTTGGCAAAGCTCTATGTGGATAGCATTGTGCGCTTGCACGGGGTGCCCCGCAGTATTGTGAGTGATCGCGATGGGCGTTTCACGTCCAATGACTGGAGGCTAGTGCATCAAATGTTGGGCTCCAAACTGAAGTTTAGCACGGCGTTTCATCCGCAGACGGATGGCCAGACCGAGAGAGTCAACAGAACCTTGGAAGACATGCTCCGCATGTGTATGTTGGACTTCGGAAAGAGGTGGGAGGACCACCTATACTTGGTCGAATTTGCTTATAACAATAGTTATCAAGCAAGCATTCAGATGGCGCCGTTCGAAGCTCTTTACGGAAGAAAATGTCGCACGCCGTTGTCGTGGTTAGAAACGGGTGAGTCCAAGCTTTATCAGCGTCAAGACATTGAAGATGCCACTTCTTTAGTGCATACTATTCGGGAGCGGTTGCGGATTGCCCAGGATAGGCAAGCCAAGTATTATAATGCCAAGCATAGGAACGTGGAATTCAGTGTTGGCGATTGGGTGTACTTGAAGATCAAGCCGTTCAAGGGTGTCTCACGGATTCGACGCTTGAAAAAGTTGAGTCCGAGATACCTTGGGCCATTTGAGATTCTGGAGCGGATCGGAGAAGCAGCTTATAGGTTGAGGTTATCAGCAGAGTTAAGTGCTTTGCACGATGTATTCCACATCTCGGTTTTGTGGAAGGCAGTGCAAGAGCCTTCGCAGGTGTTAGCGGCCGACCAAGTACCGGTTGAGGAAGGATTGACAACGAAAGTCAAGTCCATATCTATTGAGGATTTCGAAGTCAAGCGGCTTCGGAACAAGGAGATCAGAATGGTGAAGGTCCGTTGGAATAACTGCGGACGCGAGGAGCTCTCTTGGGAGCGAGAGCAGACAATGCGCGAGGAGTACCCCGAGTTGTTCCCCTCAGGTACTCGTTATGTTTATTCTTTTTGTGTAGTCTCTGTTCTTAATTTCGGGACGAAATTCTCTTAAGGGGGAGGGAGTTGTAAGACCCCAACCTCGGAGATGATCGCGGGGCGATCAAACGGCACTTTTGGAGGTCTGAACAGGGGCACACGGCCGTGTGCCTACCCGTGTTCAGTGATTTATTGTGTTTTTGTGCTGTCTCGAGTCAGAGAAGTACACGGCCTGAGACACACGGCCGTGTCTCAAGCCGTGTGTGGGGCACACGGCCTCGAACACGGCCGTGTTCGAAGCCGTGTTCATGAAGCCCGACGATCGTCCTGAAGCTCCAGGTAACACGGCCCGTGGCACACGGCCGTGTCAGGACCCGTGTGGATCGGCGTAACTGATATTTTGGGTTGAATCCGGGCCGTCCGGATCTTTTATGTTGGATCTAACGGCTGTGGGTTAACCTAGGGGGTATTAGGGTTGAGTTTGGGGCTGAATTCCCTCATTCCAACCCAACCCTTTCTCTTTCTAAACTCTTAGAGAGAGGTGAGAGCCAAGAGGAGGAGGAGCAAAGTTCCGGCCGCCGGCGGAGCACCGGAGCACCGACTCGCGATCCGAGTCCGGATCCTCGAAGGCAAGGGCGAGGCGAAGCTTTCCATCCGTCTACATCTTCATGGCGCCGCGGAAGAACGCGAGGGTAACGATCCTCTTCTTAGGGCATGTGTAGTCGCCCTTCTTTCTATGCATGGGGAAATCCCCCTCTCGCGAGTGAGCGTTGAGGCGCGGAATCCCTTCGGGTAGATATGTAAAGTCCCCGTTGTTAGAGCCCGGAATCGGAGTACGGGCGTAGGCATTGTGTGTGAAGCCTATTCGGGTTTAACCCGGATCGGTGATGTTTGCATTGCATGGCCGGAGAAGACTCCGCGCCGATGATTTTAGTTTTCCGAAATTTCTACGCGGTAGATTGCATACAGGGATCCTTGGGGGTTAACCTCGAGGCGCACCCGGAAAGCTTGGGCGGAATCGCATTGCCGCCACGATGTTGCCTTGGAGGGCAAATCGGTACATAACGAGGTTATGTGCGTGTTTTGATCGATTGTGGGAATGAGGAGAAACTTGGCCCGCACCGATGGCTAAATGGCCGTGGTGAAGTGAGCAACGGGCGGGTGGAACTCTACCCATTCCAAGTGGTCTCGGTAGAAGCGACCTAAAGTACATGGGACTTCCCGGGGGGCTGGAAACGGGCCTAGGCTTCGGCTGAAAGGGCTAAATGCTCACGTGTGTTGCCATCCGAGGGATGGTGGTGGAATCGCGGTGTCGGGCTGGGTCCGGACCGGGTTCACCGATTAGTGCCCTGAGAGCACGGAGTGTGCGGCCGTGCGTGCCTACACTTATGGCGAATAGAATACTTTATAGAATTGCTATGGTAGTTTTATATGCAGGGAAGGAGCACCGCCGTCCCGAGAAACGGGACGGGGTCGTTATAATTTGGTCAGCTTTGCTGACCGTTGCCCTTTTGTATTGCCACCTCTTGGGTGGGTTGTTTCTACAGGTGCTGTTGCGGAGCCAAGCGGCAAATAGCGGGCTAAAGCCCAAGTTGCAGCGCCAGCCCTCGAAGGCTTTTTATTAGCTTTTTCATATTCATGTATGGCCGGCCTGCGCGCCGATGTATGAAAGACGCTATCTTGTTAAGCGAACACTTTTGTAAGGCCTAAGGCCGTGAACTCTTTTGTGTATGTACTCATTCCTGGGTTGTAGTGGACATTCATGCTTTGTGGCAGGGTTCTTATCTTTTTGCAACTTAATTAATTGCTTCCGCTAGGTGTTGTGTAGGACGCTCTGATTGGTTGTATGGTTTCAACACGTAACCAACCGGTCTGTCCGTAGTATAGCGTCGGGCCCCGGCCGGACCTACTGCTATATGCTATGCGACGGATAGGGGTGTTACATGGGTGACTCTTCCATCTCCTCTTCAAAGCTGTTTGCCTCTGTGCTCACATCATTAGGTAGTGCCCACATGGTGAATCAAGGTAAATGGCTTATCGACTCTGGTGTGACTAATCACATGACGGGCAATCCTCAGTACTTCTCTCTCCTTGAACAACATGATCGGTTTCCCCCGGTCCTCGTTGCAGACGGTTCTTCCTCCCAGGTTCATGGGTCAGGAGTTGTTCATGTTACTCCGTCTCTTCGCCTAGCGGACACTCTCTATGTGCCCAAATTTCCTTGCAATTTATTGTCAGTTACCTCTTTATGCAAGCAGCTTTAGTGCTCTGTGATGTTTACTCCGACTTCTTGTTCTTTTCAGGATCCGATCTCCCAACGAATGATTGCTACTGGGACTGAGAACCGCGGTCTCTACTTTCTCGATAACGTTTCCGCCTTGTCCGCCTTCTCCTCATCTTGTACGGATCTTCTCCAGTGGCATCTCCGTCTCGGTCATCCTCCTCCACGGCTTCTACATCAGCTTCTTCCCCAACTACCTCCTTCCAATACTCCTCTCAACTACAACGCCTGTCAGCTTGGCAAGCATCACCGTTCCTCCTTCCCGACGAAGCAAGGTCGGGGATCTACCCGTCCGTTTGATCTTATTTACTCCGATGTCTGTGGACCTGCTCCTACCCTCACCATTGGTCGGGGTAGTTCTTATTTTGTTACTTTTATTGATGATTTTTCTAGATGTACTTGGGTGTATCTCTTACGAGATCACTCTGAACTTTTTGATGTATGGCTCTCTTTTTATCAATTAAATAAAACTCAATTTGGTGTTTGTATTAAAACCTTTCGCTAAGATAATGCTAAAGAATATCTGAGTCATGCTTTTACCTCTTTTTGTGTACAACATGGCATTATTCATTAGACTAGCTGTGTCTATACCTCCCAGCAAAATGGGGTGGCGGAACACAAAAACCGTCACCTCCTCGATGTCGCTCGCACCTTGATGACCCAGATGCATGTTCCTCGCTATTATTGGGGCTATGCTATTCTCCTTGTCTGCTACCTTATCAATCGCATTCCCTCCACAGTTCTTCACAGTCAAACCCCATTCTCCATTCTGTATCCAAGCAAGGAGCCTTTTCCTCTCCCTCTCGCATCTTTGGGTGCACTACCTTTTTGCATGCTCCATCTGCCACCCGTGATAAGCTCTCCCCTCGCTCCACCAAGTGCATCTTTCTGGGGTACTCCCCCACTCAGAAAGGCTATTGTTGCTTTGACCTCATTCTTCGTAAACAGTTCATCTTCGCAGATGTCACCTTCTTTGAGAATGCCTCCTACTTCTCGGATGACTCCTCCCTTCTTCCCCCGCCTTCTGATACTCTTGATGTTCCCTTTGTTCCCTCGTCTCCTACTGCGGTCTCACCTCCTACCCCCGTCTCCATCCACTCCTCTCCCTCCACCTCTCTCTCCCTCTTTACCGCCACCATCTCCCTCATCTTCGCCACCATCGCTCTCTACTCTTGGGACAGCTCTCTTTTCCACGGATGCTCCAGATGCTGAGGGACCCGCCGACCTGGATCTTCCGGTTGCTCTTCATAAAGGGGTGCGGACGTGTACCCTGCACCCTCTTATTGTTGTTATTTCATATGATCGTCTTACCTCTTCTCGCAGGGCCTTTGCACTGGCTATTTCTTCCACTGCAACACCCCATTCCTACCAGGAGGCTCTTGCTATTCCTCATTGGAAGATGGTCATGGATGAGGAAATGGCGACACTAACTGAGCGAGGTACCTGGACTCTTGTTCCTCCTCCCTTCGGCACCGATGTTATTGGCTGTCGTTGGATCTTTGTGGTCAAGTTTGGCCCGGACGGCACTGTCAATCGTTATAAGGCCCGCCTTGTTGCTAAGGGATTTACTCAGACCTATGGGGTTGATTACTTTGACACCTTCTCTCCCGTGGCTCGTCTCAGCACTATCTGGGTTCTCCTCTCTATGGAGGTAAATAGAGATTTTCCCATTTCCCAGCTGGATGTCAAGAATGCCTTCCTTTATGGTGATCTTCAGGAGGCCGTCTACATGGAGCAACTTCCTTGGTATGTTGCACGGGGGGAGACACGTGTATGCCGGCTGAAGAAGGTAATATATGGCCTCAAGCAGAGCCCTCGAGCTTAGTTTGACAAGTTCAGTGACATCATGGCGGTCGTTGGTTTTACGCGAAGCTCTGCCGATCACTCGCTATTCATTCGCAAAACCTCCTCAGTACTGGTGGTTCTTACTGTGTACGTCGATGATATTATTCTCACTAGCGATGACCAGGAAGGGGTAGCCTTGACAAAGCGGCATCTTCGTCAGCATCTGGTCACGAAAGATATGGGCTCTCCGAAGTACTTTCTTGGGATCGAAATCTCTCGGAAGCCCAACTCCTTAGCCCTTTCCCAATGTAAGTATGCTCTTGATCTTTTAAAAGAGGCAGGGTTGACTGGAGCAAAACCTTCCCGATGCCCCATGGTAACTGGAGAAGACAAAACCTATACAGATGATTCGCCTCCTATTTCAGATATTACGCGGTACAGGCGTCTGGTTGGTAAGCTTATATATCTCACAGTGACCAGGCCTGACATTTCCTATGTTGTGAAAAAGGTGAGCCAATTCATGCAAGATCCTAGGGAGTGTCATCTTATGTCCGTCTTGCGGATCTTGGAGTATGTCAAAGCAGCGCCTAGGAAAGGATTATTATTTCAGAAGAATGGTCATATGAGGGTTGAATCATACTCAGATGCGAGTTACGCTGATGACAAAGGGAATCCAAGTCAACCTCGGGTTTTTGCACCTTTGTTAGGGGGAATCTGGTGAGCTGGAATAGCAAGAAGTAATTTGTTATTTCTAAGTCCAGTGCAGAAGCGGAGTATCGTAGTATGGTTTCGACCAATTGTGAGTTAAAGTGGTTACGGGCTCTCATGATGGATTTAGGAGAGGTCTACAACCATCCTCTACCTATGTTCTGTGATAACAAGGCTGCCATATACATCTCCAAAAATCTTGTCTTTCATGAAAGAACCAAGCACATTGAGTTCGACTGTCATTTCATTCGTGAAGAGATGTTGAAGGAAAAAATTTGCACTCCCTTCGTCACTTCTGATAAAGAGCTGGCTGACATCTTCACCAAGCCAGTATCCGCCTTATTTCTTCATATTTGCAATAAGCTAGGCATGATTGATATATATGCTCCAGCTTGAGGGGGAGTGTTGGAGTTTGTGACCGCGCGGTCTGGCAGTTTCCCTTTGGCGGTTTGTTTGCTGGGTTGTTGCTGTCTGGAGTCCAAGCGTTCTAGCAGTTTGTCTTAGGCAGCTTGGAGATCAGGCAGTCTAGCGGTCTCCCATGGCGACTTCCCTCTCTTTGGTGGTAGTTGAGCGGTTATCCCTTCTCATCTAACCGCACGGCTTGTGCGGGTTGTTTTTTGTATAGGCCGCTTAACTTGTAAATTTTTAGTCCCACGTCTCTAATTTGTATTCTCTTATCTCTCCTCCATTCAATAAAAGGGAGGCCATACCTTTGTAATAGATACCTTTTTTGGATAATAAAATTTCTGTTAATCTACTTCCGGTTTGTTCTTGTTCGTTTCTAACAGTCTTCTACCTATCGCATGGGTAGGACAACTTGTTTAACCAGATCTTTACCCTCATCTTCCTTTTAGGTGTGTTAGTAGGCTAAGGATAGGGAGAACTTGTGGTACCTGGACTCTGGGTGTTTCAAGCACATTACAGGTAATAAAGACAAGTTCCTTAGCCTAGATAAGAAGAAGGGGGGCATGGTGACATTCAGGGACAACATCAAAGGGCGTATTCTTGGAATCGACACTATTGGTAACAAAGCATTTTCAATTTCGAATGTATTATTTGTAGAAGTACTTAAGCATATTTAATTTCAATTAGTCAACTCTGTGATAAAGGCCTGAATGTACTATTTGAATCCTCCACAAACACCTGCAATATTATAGATGTAAAAACAAATAGTGTTTTACTCGCTGCTCTGCTCATAGGACTCATAATATTTACACTGTTAGTTTTGAATATATATCTTCTTCTGATTTGAAATGCTTAGTTACCAAGAATGAGGAGTTAGATATTTAGCATAGGAGGCTAGGACACTTAGGAAGTAAATTAATTGTCAAACTATCAAAACATAAGCTTGTTCACGGGATTCCTAAATTAAGCGGTAGTTTAAACACCTAATGCGCTCCGTGTCAAAAAGGAAAATTTGTCAAAACCTCATTCAAAAGAAAAAAAAATGACATTTACACGTCTAGACCACGTGAACTCATACACATTTATCTATTTGGTCCTCTTAGTACATGTAGTCTAGGTGGAAAATGATACACCTTAGTTGTTATAGATGACTACAGCCGTTTCTGCTGGATAATCTCCCTCACAAATAAATCTGACACATTTAGTCAATTCACAAATCTATGCACTCGACTTCAAAATGAGAAGGAACTAAAAATAAAAAGCATAAGGTCAGATCATGGGGGAGAATTTGAGAATGAAGACTTCAAGAACTTCTATAACAATCTAGCAATAAAGCAAGAATTCTCCTCCCCACACACTCCACAACAGAACAAGGTAGTAAAAAGAAAGAACCGTACGCTTCAAGAACTAGCACACATAATCCTCGTCGAGTTCGGCTTGTCATGATATTTTTGAGCTGAAGCAGTTAACACAGCAAGCTATGTCATGAACCAGGTCATGCTTTGCCCTATTCTTAAGCAAGCTCGCTATATTTCGATAAGAAGCCCTCTATATTGTATTTTACAGTCTTTGGTTTCCCTTGTTTCATTCTGAACACTAAGGATCATTTAGCAAAATTTGACGAAAAATCAGACCATGGCATCCTCTTAGGATACTCTAGTACGAGTCGTGCTTATAGGGTCTATAATAAAAGAACCTTATTTGTTGAAGAATCAGTTCATATACACTTTAACAAAAATACACCAACCGAAGAACCTAGGCTAAATGAAGAGGAAGATGATAATGATGTGCAGTTAGGAAATATGGGTGAGGAGAGAGAAGTGGCGGTTGATGTTCCAATTCACATAGAAGGATATAGGCCTACAAGCACTCTAAATTTCTTAAAATAACATCCACAAGAACTAGTAATAGGAGAGTCCTCACATGGAGTTAGAATTTGGTCGGCCTTGCATGAATACTTCTCACCCCTATGCTTTATTTCTGAAATTGAACCCAAAAATATCTCAGAAGCTTTAAAGTATGAATCGTGGTTCTTAGCTATGAATGAAAAACTAAATCAGTTCGACAGAAGTAAGGTATGGGTATTAGTGGAGCATCCTGATGATCATCCAGTTATCTATTTAAAATGGGTATAAAAAAATAAACTTGATGGTGAATCTAGAAAAACTAGGAATAAGGCCCGATTGATGGCACAAGGTTATTACCAAATAGAGGGTGTGGACTTTGAGGAATAATTTGCATCGGTTGCATGTCTTGAATCCATTCGTATGTTTTTAGCATTTGCAAGTTATAAACATATTAAGTTATATCAAATGGATGTTAAGAGTTCATTCTTAAATGGATATATCAAAGAAGAGGTGTGTGTCAAGCAACCACCTGGGTTCAAGAATGCTCACTACCCAAACCACGTATACAAATTGGTGAAGGCCTTGTTCGGACTAAAACAGGCAACCCATGCTTGGTATGATAGACTCATGACTTTTCTTCTAGAGCATGGTTTTAGGATGGGTAGTGCAGACACCACACTATTTGTGAAGCACGAGAATCTCGATCTAATTTTACTATAAATTTATGTTGATGATATCATATTTGGGGTCACAAATGAAAAATTATGCAAAGAAATTGTGACTTTAATGCAATCTAAATTTGAAATGAGCCTAGTTGGGGAGTTAACATATTTCTTAGGATTTCAAATTTCTCAAAATAATGATGGAATTTTTATAAGTCAATCGAAATACATAAAAGATATGCTTATGCGATTCGGCTTTGAAAATCTGAAACAAGTCAAAACTTCAACAAGTGCTTCTCTAAGATTAGAAAAGGTTGAAAGTGGCATTTTGGTGGACCAAACTGTATTTAGAGGAATGATCGGATCACTACTCTACTTAAGTGCTTCTAGGCCCAAAATTACATTTGCGGTGTGTCTTTCTGCTAGGTATCAAGCCAATCCTAAAGAAACTAACTTCAAAGTTGTTAAACACATCTTTAGGTATCTTATAGGAACCCAAAGTCTTGGTCTCTGGTATCCCCACACCAATGAATTCATACTCCATGAGTATTCCGACTCTTATTACGCTGGATACGCACTCGATCGTAAGAGCACAAGTAGTACTTATCACTTCCTAGGTCCGACACTAGTGTCATGGCAAAGTAGGAAACAAAACTTTGTTGCCCTCTCTACTGCTGAAGCTGAGTATATTGCCTTAGATAGTTGTTGCGCACAAGCACTTTGGATTTCACAAACGTTAGAGGACTTTGGCATAACATTTAAGAAAGTTAACCTTAAGTGAGACAACAAGAGTGTCATAGATTTGACGAACAATCCAATACATCACTCTCATTCTAAACATAATGACGTTCATCATCACTTCATATGAGACCACATTAAGAAAGAGAATGTGCAAGTGAGCTTCATTGGAACCGACGATCAACTAGCTGACATCTTCACAAAACCCCTCCTCAACTCATGTTTTTCGTTACTTTGGTTATAACTGGGCGTGTTGGATCTCACAACTTGATCGTGTTGAATCATCTACTATTTTGATTTGATGTGTTTTATGTGCTTCTTTATTGGCTCTATTTTTACTCTTTTTTACAAAAAACAATAAAAAAATATGAAAAATCTCACAAAAATCCAAAAACATGTCTTGCTTTTTGGATTGTTTTTTGTGTTTACTTTGTTTATTTTGTTTTGTTAGAACAAAAAATTTAAAAAAAAATTTAAAACCCAAAATAAACACGCAAAAAAAACTGTGGATCGTTCACTCTTAGGACACACATGGCTCAAACCTAGTGCACAATTATTATGTACAATGTTTGATTTAGAATTGTTAATCTCGGTGAACATTGTCTATTTTTATCATGATTTGTCGAATCTATAGGTGCTTAGCTAATGAGTGCGACTAGGACTGCTAGTGTCTGTTGAATATGCCTCTAGGTATGTGTGAGGATTTAGGTAGCTTAATAGCTTTACACTATTCACACATCCCTAGAAGAAGCACTTATGTAGAAACTCTATATGTACATGTTCTAACTCGTGATATTGCGTCCAATACGTTAGAAATAACTTGAATAATCAATGTCATGATATACATGTGCTTATGTAAGAGTTAGAACTTTTGGTCAAATCTCTAGTGATAATGGTTTTTATATACAAGTTAAAGTGCATCTACCTATGTGGGTAGATTTCGATTGATTCAGGGTCCTCTAAGTGAATGTTATAATAATGATAGTGCGAAAAATAAATTAACAAAATAACTATGCATGCTATCAAATCATGTGTCAAGGATACCCCCAAGCACAACTAACTCCTCCTGATAAGTCTTCATGAGCGTTGTGAGGATGAGCACCTTGGCTAAAAGAATCATTTTGATCTTGTGTAAAGACTAATCCTTTAGTTTAGTGCCCCTTGTTCTAGTCTTGGTATGACATAGATAAACATGTGACGTGATTTTCCACTTTATTTCTCTCGTGATAGCATATTGAATTACTGAGATAAAACATGTACTAAAGGTTAGTTCTACTTGATGTTTTCTTTTCTTTTGATGCTACACGTACACATGTCATTGTTGTATTTAACGCTTCCATACATAAGAATTGGACTGAAACTGCACTATATGTCTACAACATATAGGTACTAGTACACGATTTATATTCTTGACGCGTACAATGTTCCACTGTGTTAATTCTATAAATGTCTTAGCATTATATTCCAAATCATTGTATACTTAGTTTCACTTGAGTTGTCCAATTTCTTTTTACTCTGAAAACTCATATGATTTACTTCTGTGTACTCTGATTGTATATTTGACCCATACGCATTATTTTCTATGATCTATGTTTGGTCACCTCTATTGTGTTTGCTTCTAGATTTACTTTATAACGTGCATTGTTTGATCTTTCACATGCTTATTTTAGACTGCATTTTTTCTCGTCCATGCATATAGTCGATTTTCCATCTAGCCCACCCCTTTCGCTAATATCAAAAGGGGGAGAATAGAATGTTCATGAGTCATGAGATACGAAGATCAATTGTAGGGGGAGCTTGTTGAACTGCGTGCACGTGGATAGGGGGAGAAAGTAAAGTACATAAATAGAGGAGCGCTTGTGTAGGGGGAGTTACAAGTGACCTGAAACCTGACTAGTTATGTTATTTTCGTATTTGCATTGTATCATGCATCTCAGCTATCATATCTCATGAAAAAAATTTAATATTATCAAAAGGGGGAGTTGTTGGAGCCGATAGTTCACATATCCTTAGTTTGATAATATCAATTCTCATGTTTTATTTGATCATTTCTTGTGTTTGGTATAGTGTGCAGGTTTACAGGATCAAGCAAAGTAAGGAACTATCTTCTAGCACTACCGCCGCACGCTAGCCTGAATTAAATGGACAAGGCGCTCGAGATCCTACCACATGGCGCTAGCACTACCATTGGCGCTAGCCTGAGGATTTATTTTTGTAAGGCGCTCGGGTTCTTACCGCTCAGCGCTAGCTTCCTATCGCATCATGCTACCTCACTCAACGATCATCAAGATGGATTCGTCGAGACGACTGGAGTACCGCCAGGCGATAACTTGCTACCGCGCCGCGCTAGCACGAAAAATCGAAAAATATTCTTTTTGAATAATTTTCCAAATATGTGTGACAACTGTCACGTCAACGCATGAAGACCTACTGCCAGGCATTAGCCTTACCGCTGGTGGTAGCACAGTTTTAAAAGACGTATAAAAGGCGTCTTATTTTCTGATTTCCTAAGTGAGTCGAATTGAGACTCAGAAAATTCATTCCTAGGGTTCGGTAGCCGCCTCTGAGCACCGTTTCGCCATCTCCATTGAAGGAAGAGAAAATCGCCTCCCTCCCATTCACACACAAAGATCTCTGGCGAGTCAAGGACTTCAACGACTACGTGGAGTTGATCGATTGCAACCAAACACAGATCACTAACACCAGTCACAGATTACTCAATGGAGAAATTCTTTTGAGGGAGATTCAATCCTAAATTCTTCTTTAATACTTTTTGCACTTTTCTCCTTTTCTTCGTGTTTGTGGTGAGTAAAATAGACCATTGAAGGTTGTCGGAATCCTGGGAGGATTCCGTGAGAAATCATCCCGGGGAAGGGACGTCAAGATCGGGGGATCTAAGACACTTCCTTGCGTGAAGGTGAAGAGCCGGATTGAAGACCTTTCTTGGAGGGAAAGGGAGAGAGCCAACCGGTATGGGTTGTAGTTTGGTATAGAAAACTAAAAGAGTTTTGTCATTCACCGCTTTCTGATCTCTGGTGTCACAGAGATCGAACTTTTGTAATTATAAAACACTTTTTTTATTTTGATTGAAAAAAAATATTGTGTTCTTAATTCTGCGTTTAACATCCAGGTTGTTCTCCGGTGGATCTCTAAAGGGGTGTATTTCTCCAAGGATAAATTTGCCAAGAATAATGAGGTTTGTGACCTACCGTCACACGCTAGCGAGCTAGCGCCACGCGGTAGCTTCCAGATTTAGTTTTTCTAGACAAAAATAATTCAAATTTTTAATTAGTTCGTCAAACCTTATTCAACCCCCCCCCCCCTAAGGTTGGCCACACGATCCAACAGATAAAGTACTCCTCACTCTCCGTAAGCTAAGACCTTGATGAAGAAATGTGGACGGTGCAAAACCCTTGAGAAGACAAGTCTATTGGGAGTTGGTGAAAGTGATTCCTCTACCCTGGACTACAGCTGCCTATCAAGGCCAACATGGTCTCATACTCTGGAGTACCTTCGCATCCACAAAAGAGTCTCGAGCACTGTTTGTATTTCTATCTTCTTTTCTGCATATTTGGTAAAAAATTTTGGCTTGTCTTCTAATTAATGATGGTTGGAATGAACTATTGTGGTTTTGATGTATTGGAATGTTGTTTGATATTTTAAGCTTGTTTATGTTCTTTTCCATTAGAGTAGCTTAGGAGGCCTAGGCTCTCATTAAGTTTTTTTCCATCTACTTGAGCTCGTTTTGAGTGTTTGAGAGTCGGACTGCATCATCTTTGAGCTATACACAAGCCGATGAGCGAGTGGTTGACCTTGTTATTGCCTGGTGCAATGTGTGAAGTGGAGGACTATGACCCGCAGTAGTGCGAAGCGGAGGTCTGCGACCCACAATAGTGTGAAGTGAAGGATTACGACCCATGGAGGTGTGATGTGGTGTTGGTGACCCATATAGTAATTTGTTCTCATTTGGCAATTAGTTGGTAGCAAACAAACAATCCCATATAATCCCAACATAAAAAAATCTTCGATCTCAAGTCTTGTCTCGATCTTTAAATCTACCCCTCTATGTTACTTGAGAGATTCGATACTCAGGAATTTACTTATCATTTTATATAACTTGAACGACCGTGGTGCATTTAACATCATCGCCCATCAAGTTTTTGGTGTCCTTGTCGGAGAACCCAGTTTGGGTGATTTTTCTATTGAGTGAGTCAAGAGAAAGAAGATTTTTCCTTTATTAATTACAAACTTTTTGTTTACCGCATTTTCCACCTTTCGATTTCAGTCTTTTTTTTATCTTATTTGCTTTTTTTTCTATTTTGAAATTGGGCGAACATTGTGAACTCTTACAAGAGAGTAAGCTCCCGTCATTTCCAATATTAACCCCCCATCTAAATAACTAGATTTTGGATGATGTGATTCTTGATCTTAATATCCATATTGAGAAAGAAGTGGTGTCGTTGTGTGCTCTAACAATGTAAGAATACACTGCCCCCACCATGGGTAGTGTATACCCTACGTTGAGCCCGACCATCAATATCCTCAAGTTTTAGAACAGGTCATCTATCTTGAATGTGTTGAGAAATTTTTTTTTTGTTTGGCGGTCTTCCTTTAGAAGATTTACGCATGTACATTTATACTTTTCTTGAGATTTGTGATACTTTCTGTATATATGGGGTGTCACATGTAGATGCAGTTTTTCCCTTTCACTCTAAGGGAAAAGCTAAGTCCTATTTTTTTCTATTTCCCACAAAATTATCACCTATTGGACAGATCTTGCATGTGCTATTTATACAAAGTTCGTCCCCATTGCTAAAATTTTAGCTACGCGCACTAAAATTCACACCTTAAAGTAGTACGATCAAGAGACCCTTGCAAAAATATGGGAATGATTCAACTAGCTCTTGAGCAGATGTCCTCAACATGAGGTCTCCCTTTGGAAGCTTGTGAATACTTTTATGGGAACTCTTGATTAGTACATTTGTGTGAATGTTGATTATGTTTGTGGTGGTTCCATGACAGGGAAGACCCCAAAGGAGATGTGGAATATCGTGAACAAGTTAGCATAGCACAATGCCTAGTGGGGCGATGGGAGAGGTATCCCCATAAAAGTGGTGGAGGGACTTCATCAAGTCGATCCTTATAACACTATTTCTACCCAACTCGGGGCCATGTCTAAGAAAACTAAATAGCTGAGTTTGATGGGGAAGAACACCCCCGCATCCACCCTCATATTAGATGTATCATGCCAATGATGTGGCGCCCATGGGCACCACTCCTTTGAGTTCCATCTGGGAAGAATCACCGTTGATCCTTTTATTTCTAATATTTATGAAGATGTCAATTATATAGGTAATCAGCAGATGGGGCCTTATTTCTCAAACACGTACAATGTAGGGTGGCAAAACCATTCAAATTTCTACTAGAGATATGGACCACATCAAATAAAGGTGGGGTAAGCAAGTTTTAGCCAACCTCCTTAATCTTATGCACCTTCCCAACATCATAATAGGCAAGAGGAGCGAGCACCATGGGAAGAAAAGCTTGATAAACATATAGATTTTACTGAATCATTCATTGCAAATCAATTCTCTGTGGTAAAGAGTCTCGATTCTCAAATTTCTCAACTTTTAAAGCTAATTATGGGAATAATGTCTAATTCTCTCCCGAGATTGTCTGAGAACAACCCACATGAGCATGGTTGGGGTTCATCCAATCTTGCTACGAATTTTTGTGGGGGTGTCATGGTCAAATGCAAATTAAACACCATGCCCACTCAAGTACTTGTAGATAAAGGCTCCTGCTGAAATATCATTTCTGAAAGTCCATCTAGTGCCAACTAGCTTCACCTATGGGGGGGAATAGGTGTCTTGTAGCGTTTTTGCGGAATTAAAGTTTTACCTGCACAAATAAATCAAACAACACAGCACAGAAAAGACTCAAGCAATTTATAGTGGTTCCCCGATTTGGGTACGTCCACTTTCCCCCTTCGACCTATCTCCCAACCAGGGACGACTCGGTCACTTCACCAACAAGATTGAAATCCAATCCTTGCACTAACAGAAGGAACCCTTCCACACGTAGGAGTCACCACTCCCACACCACGGGTTGCACCCAACCCTTACAACTAGGAACCAATCGTTCCTTTACAACGAAATTGAAAATAAAATGTATTAGAAATACAAACAACTTATGGAGACTAAGGTGTCCCTCTTCGTTCGACGACGTGTTCTTGAAGTCAACGAAGAGTCCACAACCCTAGATCTCTCTTGGAGAGAATCTCCCCGAAACCGGCGGCGGCAAAGGGCGGCGGCTTGGCTCCCCGAATTGGCGGTGGCAACGGAGTGCTGCGGCGATGCTATGGAGATTCAACCTTCTTAGCAAAGGTAGCAAGGTCTTCCAACGGTCACACTAGGATCGATCGTCTCGATCGATTCGGAAGGGGATGGTTTTCCCGATCTACGAATCAAGAGACAAAAGATCTCTGGTTAGACGCGTGAGATGTTGTGCTAGGCTAAGCTTCTGTCGTCGGAGATCTGGAAGAAACCGTGATCAGCAACGGCGACTAACTGCATGAGCGGCGACGACGGCGGCGGAGCAAGATGCGCGATCTAGGTCACGTCGGCGTCCTTTCTTTTTGAATCGTGTATTCGTTCTGCTTTTCCGCTCAACCATACGGAGGTATTTATACATTAGGTCATTCCACATGACCGTTGTGGGCCCCACCAACAAGAAGACCTAAGTCCGGCTCGAAATAATCCAAGTAACTTGGACCGGTCCAGAGAACAGCAGGAATTTGCCCAAGTCAAATTCGGCGAGAATCGTAGGTGATTCTCGCCGAATCGGCGAGAATCAACTACGATTCTAGCCGAATTCTACTTAACAGAATTCAATCTCCACTGATAACACAAGCCGGTGAGAATCGGCGAGAATCACAATTGATTCTCGCCGAATCGTCGAGAATGCAGAGTCATTCTCGACGAATCGGCGAGAATCACTTAGTGATTCTCGACGATTCTGCCTTAGAAGAATTCAAGGCGGCTTCGAGACAACCGGCAGCATTCAGCGAGAATCAGCTAGTGATTCTCGATGATTCGACGAGAATCACTAGTGATTCTCGTCGAATCGGCGAGAATCACTTTGTGATTCTCGTCGATTTGAACTTAGACGATTTTCGTCTTTCTTCCCGTGAGATGGTCTTTGGCCCATCCTTGCTCCTTGTCTGCTCTTGATCTTTCATAACCCTGTGCTTGAAAATAAGTACACTCCAATAGAGAGAGTACACGTAAGTCAACACACTGATCTGCTCAACGAGGGATTACGTTGCACAGACCCGTATATATTGACCTACTGCACCCTGACATTGGTGTGTACTTAGCGATGAATAACTGCAAGCATAACTTGAAGGATTCCATCAAATACACTGTGAATTCATCTTAGCTTTACCGGAGGCTTCCTCAAATCCAGGTAATTGTGGCCAACAATCTCCCCCTATTTGAAGAAGCCAAAATCCTACTAGCTAAGATGAATTTCACCAATCCAGATAATACATGCATTATACTACGAGAGGAACAATAAAAACAAGCAGAGCAACATAGGAGAAAACCATCGAATCACATATATATATATATATAAATATCCACAATAAGTGTTCATATATTTACACGAAGATAACAATGAATACATACAGAGTTCATGAGTCAAATTCCTAAATCTATTTATCCTTAGCAATTTCATCTTTGAGCTGCTGCGCCAAGAACTTGCTGCTTTGTCGTTCAAAATACTCTTTAGGCTTAGGGTAGTATCTAGGAGGGGGAGCTTTATTTATCACAGAATTGGACCTGAAGAAGATGTTTTTTTTGGCTTCAAAGGTCTTGTGCTGCTCCCACTCGTACAGACTGTAGACATCGTTCCTGTTTATCTCCCCCCTTTGTTGCAACGCAAACGTGTCCAAAATTATGCTTCTTGATACTGGGCTCCACCTTTCATTTCGCACCTCTTCCTCCTTCAGTCTGATTCTCTTTTCAGTTGGCGTTTCCTTTGAGGTTCCTTCTTGATTTTTCCTTTTCCCTTTAGCTTTTGCTAGGGCTTCTTGATCAAACCAGCGATAGCGTTCTGCTCTTGCAGCAGCCCTAGCAGCCTTCTTGGCTTCAGCCTCACTCAGTATAACTTCTTCAATACTTGTCTCTTCTTCAGCAGCAGCAGCAGTATGCTCCTCTTGCTCTGGAGGAGCAACGGGAACGTGTATGCCCGAGGCTTGTTGTACTAACCAATGGGCCGTTTCAAACACATACCTTTTAGACTGATCGAAGTTTTTGATGATTATCTGTTGAAGCCCGGCCATCTTAGCTTTGTAGTCTTCCTCCCCCTTTTTGGATTCTACAGCAATTGAGTTTGCGTAAGCGTGCAGGGACTCATCGATGTGCTTCATAGTTTTTGAAAATTCATTCAGCATGGTCTTTTGATCCGCGTTCAGAATCACCACGTTGGCATCAAATTTTTGGATGTTGTTAGCCACAACATGTGCATTCTGATTTACGACAGCCATATCATCTATGTTCTTTTTAAGACCTTGCATCAGCAGAGAGACAGCTGTGCCGGCTTCAGTATACTTTTCCTCGAATTTCTTTTCCATAACGTCCAACTTGTGATTGACTTCCACAATGTTCTTTAACATTAGATCCTCAGATTCTTTTACCTTTTTTAGCACTACATCTTGTGCTTTCACAAACGAGGCCTTCAGCTCATTCACCATTCCTTGAACAATATTGACCATATGATTTGCCATATTGGCTTGCAGTGGATGATCTTCAGGCAATCCTTGATCTGGCTCTTCAGCAGATGCACTTGGTGAGTTGGACACAATTACTGTTTCCATAGGGGGAATTTGGGCAGCCTCGATAGGTTTTTCAGGAATGCTTACTGATAGTTGCTGGGAGGACTCCCCCTCCAGTCGAGCACAAGTCGTCTCAGGAGCATGTTCCTTAGATGGAACTTCAGCAGCATCCCGAGGATTCACCACTTCCATCCTCTCACTTCCAGTTTCCTCCTCCTCATCACCCATGTGCTCTTTCTCAGCTGCAGCATTGTTTAAGTTTTCCTCTTCATCCTCCTCATTATAACCTCCATCTCCCAGATCATTGTCGTTCAGGGCCGCCACATCTTCCACCGCATCCTCGCTATCTTCTTGCATAGTCTCAACTGCATCTCTAGCTATCTGAGAGATGTCAGATATGACATTAGCAGAAGCGAGTAGAGGCTCCCCCTCAGTTCCTGCAGTCAGTGCATCAGGAACTTCACTGGGGATTGCCACAGAATCTGCTGAAGTTTTGTTGTCCTTGGCAGGAGATTCTTCTTGTTCTACTACCACTGCAGCTTGCCCTATGCGTCGCTCCCATCTATCAAATACGCTGGAGTCCATTTTCTTCAAATAATGCAAAGGAACTCCTTTGCTCATGTCGAACCTATCTCCGTTCAACTGATTGAGATATAGGCTGATGATTCTTCCAAAACTTGGAGATCTGAGAGTGTCCTTAATCTTCTTAAAAAGCATAGCCCCCCAGTTGAATCTCTTTCGGCAGACTATTGCCACAAGAATCTTGAACATGTAAGCTGAGATGTGGTCGTGTGAGCCGGGTTTGCATATCAGTACTTTCCTAATGATGTTGGACAAGAGTTTCCCCTCCTCATTCATTTCTTTTCTCTTTATCGATCTGGTTCCCCTAGCTAGTCCACAGAATAATAGGGTCCTGGCTCTATCATGTTCCTCCAGATAATCCTCGTGCTCAGAACTGGAGAGCTGCAAGCATTGAGTCAGTTTCCTTGCAGACATCTTGATCCTTGCACCTGCAACCTTACTCTTGATGATAGTGTCTTCATTCCGAAGTTTGGTGGTTGCGAAGAACTCCATCACTTCCTTATCCAGAATTTTGCAGGGGTGCTCCAGTACAAAAGTGAGTCCAGCCTCTTCAAGCATGATGATGATGTTTCTGAACTCATCCGAGGCATGTGAGAACCCGGTTCGAACAAACTCACATCCAGTGACCAGGCCGGCGGTGGTCCTTGGAGCCATTGCAAACCTAGGGAGGGAATCCCAAGTCTACGCCTAATCAAAAATCAAGAGGGAAGCTACACTAACAGTAAGTCACTGTAAGGGGGAGGAAGTGGTTACCCAAATGCGGAGGAAGCGAGAGTCGACGGAGACGACGGAAAACCTGGAGGAGCTCGCGTCCTTGTTTGATCGAAATCGCGGAGAATGAATACTTGGACGAGCACCCTAGACGCGAGAAGAGAGGTCTACGGAATCCGGAACGAGGTCGACGAGATTTGTAACCTAAGATGCAGGAAGTCGCCGGGAGGAGGGAAGGAAGGGTCGGCGGGATTCCTGCGGGATATCGACGGGTTTCTCTGCGAAATGCGGAAGATGAAGAGTTGGCGGGAGTTTTTCTAAATAGAAATCGACGGGATTCTCAATAGAGATCGACGGGTTTAGAGGCATACCGGATTCTCAGAATCTTCTGATATCAAAGGGTTTAGAAATCTTCTAAGTATATATTTCTTAATACATGTATCTATTGAGGGTTTGGAAGGAGTTTTCCACACAGCGTTAGGAGGCATATCAACTTTGGTATACCCAAGACAATAACCGTGGCAAGCAACTTTAATAGGTTATTTCTCGATCGAGATATACACAATATTCTTGATGTCAGTTGTAAGTTTTAGTGACTTCCAATGACGTATCTTCTTTAATTTTCAGTGGGCTGACTTATGCCTGTTGAGGTTCATTCTCGAATCTACCAGTGTATTTACAGATAAATCTTTAACAATGTATCTAAAGGTTATTTTTACAATTTTAATCTTTCCTTAGGTGTACAAGCATATAAGTGTAAATCTACACATGACCATTTACTTTCGAGAGAGGAAATTCATGACTTAGTATGGATATGTAGACATACATATATACATTTATGTAAAAATCGATGCACTATGGCTCATATATTGAAGCTGATTGCAATTACCTGAGATTAAAAGATGTATCATTTAGATCTTCTGCTCAAGGCACACCAGGTGGTCAACTTGAATGTGCCTGTGTTGATGGCACTGCTCCTTTTCCAGATACTTGTTCCACATCATTCTTGGAACATCTCCTGTCTGGTTCCCATTAGGTTTACGGGAACCTAGACTACCCTGCAAAAGAGTGTTACCTTCCCTTAGGAACCCAATATGTATTGGGTCCTAGGTTCTTGTTAGCATAAAAACTCGAATGCCTTCCCTCAGAAATCCTGTCAGGAAGACTACCTCTGCCCAGAGGAGGTGGATATTCCCTTTCCCTTGACACAGAGGGATTGTGCCAACAATCTATGGCAAAGTGACCCACCTTGCCATAGCACCAACACTTGTGAATGTTGTATCGCCGTTTCTGACCTGATCTAGTGACTGAGGTAGTTATGGTCATAGGTCTAAATGGGATAGAGCCTGATCTGCTCACAGAGTTGCCTCTTCCACCGTGACACGTGGGAGGGTGGAAAGAATGCATGTAGCGAGCGTCATGAGGCCTGGGAGGTGGTGCCTTCCTTTCAGTCAGCACCCTTCCAGAGGCCCCATGAGCACTAACTGCATGACTTCTAACCCCACTTTCTTGTGTCCTAGGGTGGTGAGAAGCGCAGTGAGAGCTGATACCTGCAGATTCATGCTGAGTTGGGGCTAAGGCCGAGAATACAAAGGGTTCAGAATGAGCCTTAGGTATTCTCTCATGGGTGGCCATGACAGCCCTTGCACTATGGGTGTCTCCACACGAGGGCTGATCATCCTTGCAGTGACCACGGTTGTTCCTGTGGTCATATCTGAAGGCATGATGAGTACCTTCCCTGCCTGGGGTGGGGGGTCTGAATACCGTTTCCCCATTTCTCCATGATTTGATAATTCAGGAGATCCACCCACTTTCTCCCTTTCTCTTGATAGCATCAACCTTGGAAAAGTTGGATACTATCCTCTTCTCATTCTCTAGACTACTCTCTAAATCTGAGATTTTAGAGTCCTTAACCTTGTTGGATGCCAATTGGAGATCCAACAAGATCTTCAGTCGAGCAATCTCCTGAGCTTGCTCCTCAACAAGTAGATTGCTTTTCTGAAGGGCTCTCTTCAGGGAATCAGGATTTTCTGAAGGGCAGCCATCCGAACTATTCCTGTCTTCAGGAACTTCAAGAGAAGAGGGGCAAGATGAAGAAGTTACCTGCTCTTCAGAGTTACTGTTAATATCGCCAGAGACCGTTGAGTCAGCTTCATCAGAACTGCTTTCCTCAATTTCTTCTTCAGTCTCTGACAAGGACACCGGAGCCCTGATGCTGACTGATTGGTCCTTGCCTTCATCTTTAGAGACGAGGACCCCCATATAGGCTTCATCCTCTTGCTGACAGCAGATCCCTGCTTTCTCTGACCCCTCCATGAGATCTAAGATGGTTACCCACATTGACTTGGCCATCCTACACTTTTCCAGTCTAGATCGAGAAGGTCCAGACCAGACATCCATGATGATCTGACGAATCATCTTGTCCAGATTGAATAATGAGAATTCAGTCTCCGACATCTCAGTAATACACTTGGGGATTTGGATATCCTTTCCAGAGCCGGAGGTCTTCATTGGAATGAATGGACCCTCTTCCAAGATGATAGATGCTCGAGGATCGATAGCCTCCAAGTGAAATGACACTCTCATCTTCCAGACAGGATAATACTCCTTTGTGCACGTGGGGAGTCTTAGCGGAGAGATCTCATAATCCAGCTCCATGCTTTTGACACTGGTGGCAGGATTCTACTCAAGGTGTGAACCTTTTTGATGAGTAACCTCCCTCTGATACCACTTGAAAGTCCACCTAGTGCCAACTAGCTTCACCTATGGGGGGGAATAGGTGTCTTGTAGCGTTTTTGCGGAATTAAAGTTTTACCTGCACAAATAAATCAAACAACACAGCACAGAAAAGACTTAAGCAATTTATAGTAGTTCCCCGATTTGGGTACGTCCACTTTCCCCCTTCAACCTATCTCCCAACCAGGGACGACTCGGTCACTTCAGCAACAGGATTGAAATCCAATCCTTGCACTAACGGAAGGAACCCTTCCACACATAGGAGTCACCACTCCCACACCACGGGTTGCACCCAACCCTTATAACTAGGAACCAATCGTTCCTTTACAACGAAATTGAAAATAGAATGTATTAGAAATACAAACAACTTATGGAGACTAAGGTGTCCCTCTTCGTTCGACGATGTGTTCTTGAAGTCAACGAAGAGTCCACAACCCTAGATCTCTCTTGGAGAGAATCTCCCCGAAACTGGCGGCGGCAAAGGGCGGCGGCTTGGCTCTCGGAATTGGCGATGGCAACGGAGTGCTGCGGCGATGCTATAGAGATTCAACCTTCTTAGCAAAGGTAGCAAGGTCTTCCAACGGTCACACTAGGATCGATCGTCTCGATCGATTCGAAAGGGGATGGTTTTCCCGATCTACGAATCAAGAGAAAAAAGATCTATGGTTAGACGCGTGAGACGCTGTGTTAGGCTAAGCTTCTGTCGCCGGAGATCTGGAAGAAACCGTGATCAGCAACGGCGACTAACTGCACGAGCGGCAACGACGGCGGCGGAGCAAGATGCGCGATCTAGGTCACGTCGGCGGCCTTTCTTTTTGAATCGTGTATTCGTTCTGCTTTTCCGCTCAACCATACAGAGGTATTTATACATTAGGTCATTCCACATGACCGTTGTGGGCCCCACCAACAAGAAGACCTAAGTCCGGTTCGAAATAATTTAGGTGACTTGGACCGGTCCAGAGAACAGCAGGAATTTGCCCAAGTCAAATTCGGCGAGAATCGTAGGTGATTCTCGCCGAATCGGCGAGAATCAACTACGATTCTCGCCGAATTCTACTTAACAGAATTCAATCTCCACTGATAACACAAGCCGGTGAGAATCGGCAAGAATCACAATTGATTCTCGCCGAATCGTCGAGAATGCAGAGTCATTCTCGACGATTCTGCCTTAGAAGAATTCAAGGCGGCTTCGAGACAACCGGCAGCAGTCGGCAAGAATCAGCTAGTGATTCTCGACGATTCGACGAGAATCACTAGTGATTCTCGTCAAATCGGCGAGAATCACTTAGTGATTCTCGTCAAATCGGCGAGAATCACTTAGTGATTCTCGTCGATTTGAACTTAGACGATTTTCGTCTTTCTTCCCGTGAGCTGGTCTTTGGCTCATCCTTGCTCCTTGTCTGCTCTTGATCTTTCATAACCATGTGCTTGAAAATAAATACACTCCAATAGAGAGAGTACACGTAAGCCAACACACTGATCTGCTCAACGAGGGATTACGTTGCACAGACCCGTGTATATTGACCTACTGCACCCTGACATTGGTGTGTACTTAGCGATGAATAGCTGCAAGCATAACCTTAAGGATTCCATCAAATACACTGTGAATTCATCTTAGCTTGACCGGAAGCTTCCTCAAATCCAGGTAATTGTGGATATGATACCCAACAATGTTTAACATCAATACCAATGAGGAGGAGTTTGTTCCACTAATGTTGCAGAATGATGAGAGTGTTATGACTATCCGGGTGGATATGGCTATTATGATCACCCTAGAAGGGAGCATTATAACTGCGGAGTTCTAAGTTATCGGATCGCCGGAAAATAATCATCACCGGTTCTCGGCCTACCACTACTTAAGACTCTCGACACCACTTTGCACATGGTAGAGGGACGTATTTCATTCCCTTCTAATGTGAAGTTTTCCGACCCCACTCATATTTATATTATTGATACTACATGTCAGTGTAGTGAAATTTATAATATTATACAAAGTTCATATACATGTGTAGAGGATGGAGATTGTTAACCCAAACCCTGCGACTACTGACGAGAGCAAAAAATAACAGGGAGCAGCTTATCAGGTCACTATTACTGAAGTTTGCAGGGTATTCAGGAAGATATTTCATATATTCGTAGACATTGTCCAGTCTCCATAACCGTGTTCAGCATGGGCACTCATCGGGTAATCTTGGGGTATACATCTAGCAAGCGGTCTCTCACAAAGAAGCTTTATGGATCCAACCTAGAGGTCATGGTGGATGCTTCTCTTAGAGACTATAATGACTCGCCTTTTAGCATCAACATCAATGGTACCACGCAGTTACATGCAGTCTCTTATCTCAATCCCTGCCACTAAACTCTTCATGTACCTCTGACAGTTGTGCATTTAATGTCGTAGAAAATGAGTCGTTAAAAACACGTCGGATCATTAATCATCTGATCTGCCTACCCTCAAGAATAAATAGGGACCAGGGAGGTTTGGATGACACATGCAGACTTAGCCCAGAACTAGCCTAATTACTGTTGCAAACACTAAGTGTTGGGAATATTATCTCCAAGATTCCTGATTTGAAGAAGGCCTTAAGATGACAATAGACATCTTGTATTTGATGTTCTCTCTAATTTTAGTGTCACAGGTATAACTAAAGTGCATGGCAAATGTATGATTAGACACTTGATCACCCAAACATGATTTTACACTTATAATCCCTCAAATAGCAGAATTCATGTTGACATCTGGGCTAATTATACATTAGACATGTCACTATCATTGGAAAAAGACACTAAGGGCGGAAGAAATTAATTGCAAGATCAGAAAATTGACTTGTAATTAATCAGGTTCATAGGCTAACAAGTTTGACTGCATCAAATGCAAAAGTTCGACTGGATCGAAGGCATCAAATTTATGACTAAGTAATAAGTTCGACTGCATCGAGTGCAAAAGTTTGACTAGATTGAATGCAATGAATTTATGACTAAGTAAAAGTTCGACTGCATCAAGTGCAAAAGTTTAACTTGATCGAAGGCATCAAATTTTTTAGTAGGTAAAATATCGATTGCATCGACTACAAGAGTTTGACTGCATCGACTGCATCATAGATAGAATTCGACTGGATCGACTGCAAACTGACAAAAGCTTTTGAGAAGGCTGAAATTGTTAAGTGTCGAAACTTTCCTTATATAAGTCTTATAAGGTTTAAGGGCTATCTATATCAATTTCATGAGTGATATTAGACTTAGTCTATGACATCATGTCAAGGTCACATAGACCAATTTTTCCCAGCCTGATAGGTGGTACCAAAGCTATATCCTTGAATTTAGGCACAGATTAGGCAAAATATTCAAATAAGAATAAAAGTGGGATTTGTTGCATACTTCAAGAGTCAGCCAGTAGGAAGAAATATTCTCATTTATGAGAGAATAATTCTTTATTCCAAAATCTTTCTTTAATCAGATTTCGACGACCTTTTTTATTCCAAAGGAGGATTATTTCCTAAAGTGCCAGCTAGCCGTTTGAAAGAGAATTTTCCAAGAATAAGTTTATTCTGAAAGTCTTCCTTATACAAAATTATATTTGAGCCGTTGTACTTTCCTAGTATATCATTTGCCAAAGTAAAATCAATCTAGTCGTTAGAGAATTCAACTTAACATCTGTTTTTCCTCTATCAGCCATATCAAGTATAAAATAAGGGCTTAAAGATTTCAAGAACATGTTTTTATGTTTTTGTTTTTTAACTGAGTACTAACCTTTAAAATTTTCTCAAGACTTTTGTGGAAGTTCTGTAGCAGTGATCAAGTCTTCAAGTATTTTCATCTTCAACCACTGCTGCATCATTTAAAGAAAAGTTCCTTCTTGATTTTATTCAACAATATCTTTCATGAAGGACCCTTCTATGCCACAAGTTTTTCTTGATCAAGCAAGCTATTTCAAAGGAGGTATTTCAAGTGGTGATCAAGATAAAGAAGAGGAAGCCTATTGTGAGGGCTTCTAGTAGAAGACTCAAACTTCAAAGTGTTGAGTTAAAACCTTTATTCTATTATCTATGTAGGATTCCTTGTGAATCTAAGTTGTAGATCTTTGATCTGAGTATAAACCTCTGTGTATGGATATTGAGGTAGGGCTTGTGTTAATGCCTGAGTTATAGGGCTTGTGTTATAGCCTGAGTTATAGGGCTTGTATTATTGTAACGGCCTCCCCAGCACCATGCTCACAAGGACGGCCGTCGGAACCCCCAGCACCACGGTCGAAATGGTTCAGCCTAACCAGGTCTGCAGACCATGCACCCTAACCCCTCTCCGCGCATGTTTTTCAAGGTCCTGGGTTTGATCCCCAATGGCAACAAACTACCGCTGCTAAAAAACAGGCTCGGAGAGGGGCTAGGGTACATGGTCTATAGACCTGGTTAGGCTGAACCATTTCGAGCGTGGTGCTGGGGGGTGCCGGTGGCCGTCCTTGTGAGCATGGTGTTGGGGAGGCAGTTACAATTATAGCCTTAGTTGTAAGGTTTAGTGCCTGAGTTTTAAGGATTAATACTTGAGTTTGTAGAGCTCTTGTGTAGCATGAGCTGTAGGACCTAGGGAAAGGTCTAAGGTGGGTAACTTGTGTTCCTAAGTTGTAAGATCTAAGGATCTGAGGGAAGGTTATAGAAGTTTGGCCTAAGCTAGCTCTCTAATAGATATGTGACGTGGGAAAGTGGATGTACCCATTCTTGGGGAACCACTATAAATTTCTATGTGTTGTGGCTCGTCTGTATGCTTTACTATTCTTCTGTGCTAATTGAAAAGAAAACAACAAGAATCAATCAACTTAGTAAATCACCTATTCACCCCCTTTAAGTGTGTAGCAACCCTTGACTTTCAAGTGGTATTAGAGGGAGGTTATTAAAAAAGTCCTAACAACTGAACAAGATCCTAAAAGGGTTGGACAGAAGCTATAACAATACAGGTTTTGGAGAAAACAACAAGGATCTCAGCTTCATTAAACTTCCCATCTATAGGAAAGAGAATTTTGGAATCTGAAAGCAAAGAGTCAAGCTCTTCATGGAAACATCTGATCCAAGAATCTATGAGATTGTTCAAGAGGGACCCTATGTCCCAATGAATGTCTCTCCTCTTGATGCAAATCTGAAAGTTCCCATGAAACTCTCAAAAATGAACAAAGATGAAGTCATTCTAGCTACAATGGATAAGAGAGCCAAAAACATCATTGTTAGTGCAATTGATGATTCTACATTCAAGAATCTCCTTCATTGTAATATAGCCAAAGAAATGTGAAACACATTGATAATCTACATGTAAGGAACTAAATAAGTTAGGGATGATAGAAAATTCCTCCTCAATCAACCGTATGAGGCATTCAGATAGGGAAAGAAAGACAGTATTGGTGAGTGCTATATGAGAAATTCTTTAGAATTGTGAATGACCTAAGAAACGATGGAAGGTCTTTCACAAACTATGAACTGAATGATAAATTTCTCAGATCCCCGCATAAGTAATGGGATGTCAAAATTATTGCCATCAAATAAATAAGAAACCTAGGGAATATTGAGCCCCAAAATCTATTTGGAAAGCTACTATCCCATAAGCTTCACCCCAACATTATAAAAGATAAAGAAGGGCACATCAAGGAGAGATCCATGGTCTTGAAAGCTGTAAGCTCCAATAGAGGACTGGAAAAGACCCTTCCATTCCCAAGTGAAGCAGTGGTGTCAAAAGAATCTGAATCAAGCACCTTTGGAGAAAAAATATCTAATGAAGATCTGGCCTTATTCACAAGGCAATTTAAGAAGATGCTGAGAAGGAGGAAGCACTGGAACGTTTCCAAACCATTCTCCTCTTCAAACTCCAAAAGGCATAATCATCAGTCTGACAAGTTCAAAAAAGACCCCAAAAGGGACAAGTATGGCTCTAAGCAAAACAAATAACTTAATACTAACATTGTTTACTATTACTATAATAACCCTGGACATGTTATAGATGACTGTCAAGACAAGAGAAAAGATAAGAAAGGAAATAAGGAGGACATGCACCAGAAAGGAAAGAGATGTAAAAAGAGTATCTTAGCTAAAAAGTAAAGAAGCTAGAGTGACAGTGACACCATCTATTCTGAATCAGAAGAGGAAGAAGCCTATGCAGGAATAATTGCATCATCTAAAAATGCAGCACCTACTGCTGAAGAAGAGTAAAATAGCTATGGACTGATAACTCAGGATGACACCCATCCTGATAAGGTACAAACTAAAACTATCTTGTCTGATTCAAATCATGAAACTGGTTCTGAGTTAGAGGACACCTCATCTTCTGGAAATGAGGAGGACTTTGAACCAGAGAATTCTTGTAATGAGATTGTGGAGAAGTATGGGGCCCTCCTAGAAGCCTTGGGAAAGAGAAGGAGGCATTCTAAAAAGTAAGCTGAAGAGCTTAAACTACTCAGACCACTGAGGGGTCAGCTTGAGTGGAAGATAGATGAGATCTATCAAATGAATTTAAAGATCATTGAGCTCCAGTAAATCATTGATGCGCATGCTAAGCTTCACCTTCAAAAAGAAAGGATCATTAAGAAACTTGACAATGATATCCTCAAGTAGAGAGACCTGGTGGCAAATTACTCCAAGCCCCAGACTATTCTCCCTATATTAGACACCTTCTCTGCACCATATAAAAATGGTGTAGGATACATGAAGAGTAATAGAAGGAGAACCAAAGCCAAAGGGAAAGCACCCTTACAACCCATAAATTTCAAAAAGGTTCACTTAGACTCAAATATTTATGACCTGGAAAGTGACTATGGGCACTGGAAAAATGGATGTTCCACTAATGGAATCAAAGATGTGCACTGCGGAAAGAGTGCTCTTAAAGTATTTTATGAGGAAGTTGTGATGAAGTATCACGACCCCTTTATGTTTGGTGTTAACACCAGCACCAAGGGTAAGGGGAGTGGTTCGATAAGAAGAGATATTAATAAGGGTAATACTGTGGCTGTGGATGTTAAGTCACCACCAGCACAATACCGCAAACCCTGCAAGGACTCTCATACAATCTCCTACATACACTCCACTGATCCAGAGAGGACCCATCAGACTCTTGCTATGAGCTCCAAGGGAAGGTATAATAAATTTGAGTGATGGTGTTGTGGAAAGGTTTGATATTTTGCTATAGACTGTTGGTTCAACCCAACTATCCATAGAACATTCTCCAACAAGGTCTAAAGCCAAGGTAAGGAGCAAATACTAACAAGCATCTAGGATCCGAGAAGATTTGGGTTCATAAGAAAATGCAATCTCTTTTACAGGGATGTCCAAAGGCCAACTAAACTCAAGGGTAGCTTATGTTGAAGAATTGAAACACAATCTAATAAGCATAATCCAACTATGTGACCTTCTCTATATCATTAATTTTTACATGGATGAGTTCTTAATTAAGAATTCTAAAGAGACAATTCTAACTTGCACTAAGAATGGAAACATTTATTGCTTAAATTTTCTTTGAAATAATTCTGACTCTTCTATATGTCTTATGGCTGAGAAAAAAGCTTCACTCTGTGTGCAATGACACAAGAAATTGGCTAACCTCAACTATAAGACTATCAATAAACTTATCTCAGAATACCTAGTTAGAGCTGACTCACCGTAGAAGTTTGTCCAAGAAAGTCCTTGGCAGGCATGCCAAAAGGGCAAGCAAACACGGGGAACATTCAAGCCCATTGGGGTTAAGGGCTGCACAAGATGTTTATACTTATTACACATGGACTTGTTTGGTCCTATGCCAATTCAAAACTTAGGAGGAAAGGTCTATACCTTAGTGATTATTGATGATTACTCAAGATTCACTTGGGTGTTCTTTCTCAAACAAAAGTCAGCTATCTTAGAAATCTTCACTAATTTTGTCAAACAAATTCAGAATGAAATAAGAAACCCTGTAGCAAAGATCATGAGTGATCATGAGACTGAATTTCAATATATTGCAATGATCTAATTCTATGAAAAACTAGGTATCTTTCAAGAGTTTTTCTCTCTAAGGACTCCATAGAGAAGGAATAGAACCCTAATTGAAGCTTGTAGAACCATGCTGAGTGACTCCTCACTCTCAAAAAAATTCTAGGCTGAAGCTGTCAACATAGCCTATCATGTTCAGAATAGGGCATTAATCAACAAGTCTCACAATAAGACCCCCGATGAGCTTGTGCAGGGCAGAAAACCAACGCTTACATACTTCAAAATCTTTGGAAGTAGGTGTTATGTATTAAATAATGGGTAGCATTTTTTGACCTAGTTTACTGAGAAAGATTATAAAGGAATTTTTGTTGGATATTGCTCTCACGGTAGACCCTACAAAATATTTAACAAAATACCATAGTTATAGAAGAGTCCATTCATATGGTATTTGATGAGACTAGCTTGATTCATAAGGGTTGGTCTAATTCTCCTAGTATTACAGGTATTGAAAAAAGACTTGAGCTTGCACTTATCAATGAACCAAGGAAGGAAGGTGAACAATCTTCCTTGAGTGAATTGGTCCCAAATGGAAACTACCTCAATAAAAAAGAAAATGAAGCAGTTGAAAGGACAGAGCCACCTATAGGTCAACATGAACCAGTGGAACTGGACAATATAGAAGTACTGCCAAGTCATCTAAAGGATCATACTCAAACTCAAATCATTGGAGATCTGAATCAGGGAGTACAAACCAGAAGAAAAGCTATGAATGAAGTGCTCCATCTAAGTTTTCTCTCTCAAGTAGAGTCAAAGAATTTTGAGGAGGACAATACAAATCCATCCCAGATCTTGGCCATGTAAGAAGAACTTGAGCAATTCAAGAGATGTAGGGTCTGGAAGCTGGTCCCTTAACCTCTAAACCATAATGTCATTGGGACAAAGTGGGTGTTCTGAAACAAGCTGGATGAGCAAGGAGTTATTATCAAGAATAAAGCAAGATGGGTTGCAAAAGGATACAGATAAGAAGGAGTTGACTTTGATCAAACCTTTGCACCAGTGACAAAATTGGAAGCCATAAGGCTATTTCTAGCATATGCAGCTCACAAAGGATTCAAGGTATATCAA
Organism: Platanthera zijinensis; assembly: GCA_039513925.1. Classification (NCBI taxonomy): domain Eukaryota; kingdom Viridiplantae; phylum Streptophyta; class Magnoliopsida; order Asparagales; family Orchidaceae; genus Platanthera; species Platanthera zijinensis. The sequence continues at coordinate 154,382,455 of CM077087.1, forward strand.
ATGGAAGTAAAGTCTACCTTCCTCAATGGAGATCTAAAAGAAGAAGTATATGTAGAATAGTCTCCAGGTTTTGTTAACCCAACTTATCCAACTCATGTTTTCTATTTAAGAAAGGCACTATGTGGTCTCAAGCAAGCACCCATAGCTTGGTTGAGACCTTGTCCAATTTTCTCATTAAAAACTAATTTTCAAGGGTGAAGATAGACAATACATTATTTCTAATGGAAATAAAAGGCAAGACTTTACTAGTGCAAATCTATGGTGATGACATTATCTTTAGATCTACAGATGATAACCTTTGCAAAAATTTTACCATACTTATGCAAGGGAAATTTGAAATGAGTAGTATGGGAGAATTGAAATACTTCCTAGGACTTCAAGTGAAGAAATCTGATGACGGAATTTTCATCTCACAGGCCAAGTTCACAAAAAAGCTTCTAACAAAGTTGGGAATGGGGAGTGCAACCTCCATAAGGACTCCAACGGGCTCCAACATATCCCTAGACAAGGATGAAAATGGGAAACCCTTTAATGAAACCATGTATAGATGTATGATTGGATCCCTGCTCTACCTTACTGCCAGCAGACCAGACATCATGTTCTCTACATGTGTTTATGCTAGGTACCAAGTGAACCCTGAGGAATCTCCCACTCCTCTGTGAGGAGGATTTTAAGATACCTTAAGGGTACACCCAATCTTTGCTTATGGTACCCTATGAGTAATGACTTTGAACTAATAGGGTTCTCAAATGCAGACTTTGCAAGATGCAAGGAAGACAAGAAGAGCACTTCAGGAACATGTCAGTTCCATGGAAGGATACTTATTTCTTAGAGCAGTAATAAGCGGATAAGTGTGCCAATTTCCAGAGCAGAGTCGAAATACATCACAGCTGGAAGTTTTTGTGCCCAGTTGTTATGGATACAACATCAGCTTCAAGATTATAATAATAAGCAAAGTATAACACCTTTATTTTGTGACTCCTCTAGAGCAATATCAATTCTAAAAATCTTGTATAACACAATAAGACAAAGCACATTGAGATAAGGTATCACTTCATCAGAGAGCATGTGGAAAAAGAGGATATCTATCTTAAGTTTGTCCCAACTGACAAGCAAGTAGCAGAAATCTTTACCATGCCTCTAGATGAAGAGAAGTTCAATCATTTCAAGATTGAACTAGGCATGTTAAACCATAAATAAAAACCTATCTAGCCTATTCACTAGATGAGGAACTTCACATCTCCTCTTAGTGGGCTGAAAATAACAATTTTTTTATTATATTTATTATCGGGTTGTCTACAAGTAGTGCTTGAATACTAATCAAGATGCATGATATAAAGACCAAATCTCATTCAAAAGGAAGGATTAGGAACATGAGGAAAATCAGTGTACCATTTCAAATCCTTATTAAAAGGCAATCAAGACAATATTTTTCTATATCCTATTCCTTAACAGTTATGCACCATTTGGTATTCCTTTTTATATTATTAAATTAAAAATAGCAGGAAACACTAAGTTAAATAAGACATTAAAATCCCAAACATTTTTACCCTAGTTCTCGCACTCATGCTCCCATCTCGACAGAAGATTTCCCAGTTTTCAAAAACCCTAGTTTCGTGAAAGGCACTGAAGGAGAGCGCGCCGGAGAGAATCAACACTAGTAGTGAAGTCATTATGGGCAGTTTTAGAACCTTCTCTAAAGACATACATGGGGTCATCTATCTCCTGGATGCGGCCGAGCTAGAGGTAATTCTCTCTGAACCTACCAAAATTATTCCATCAGCCGTCAAAGAGTTCTTCCAGAATATAGAAGTTAGTAGTTAAGGAACAAAAATCAAAACTTCAATGCTCAGTCATGGACTATGGGTTACGATGAGAAGCTTAAGCCGTCACTTGGATCTGCCTACACTTCAAAACGATGAAGATGAGGAAGACATCACCAAGGAAGACATAATATATGCACTAGCTTGGTATGGGTATTCTGAAAAAAAAATATGGGTCCCTGGAGAAAAATGACTTGAATGCTCCAGGAAAACTACTGGCAGATATAATAGGTCGAGCTATATTATGTAAACCTATATCACATGATCGGATATCAAGAGACAAATTCAAGGTTACGACTACTGTCATACTGACCAGGAGGATTGACTGGAGCAAATTCATTTTGAGAAGACTGAAGGAGTGCATGAATACCCCATCATGGGAAGGATTGTATCTCTATATCTACACAAAAGCTTAGGAGATAGGATGATAGAAGTTCAAGAAGTCTCCCTTCATTACATTAAAAAGTTGGACTACAGGACTCTGGACAGATAGGATAAAACTTTTCCCAAATCAGAGAAAGGAGGAGCAAGCTCCAAGAAATCCCAAGGAGAGGAGTAGAAGAAAGAAAAAAAAGGGCTTCTTCAAGCCCCACAGGGCATGTGGCTGCCAAGAGAAGAAGACTGAGGAAAGCCTATCTTGATGAAAGCTATCGCCACACCTCCACACATATTGTGGGGGAGCAGATAGGGGATCATCACCCTAATCTCCATTAAACATTGATTCTTAAATACCTATAGAGCACAACCCCTATAGAGGAATCAAGGGGTATGACTAGTCAAGAAGGGACTGCGGTAGGGGATGTTCTAAAATCAATTCTTGAAGACCTTAATCCTCAGTTAATATCTACTAAGGTGGTGGAAGTTTCTCCCTCCCACACAAAAATGGGAGCAAAAGAAAGTCTACCTCCTCTACTGAGATAGGATATAGTTGAGGGGGTTACTATACCCGAGGACTCTGGCCAAGAGACTGAAGTTTTTACAACACCTAAAGAAGCTCAGGGGGAGTCAAGTCTACATGATACTGCCCAAGGAGGAGTAGCCCTGGACTCAGTCCAAGAGGATGTCAGCACAACAATGGCTGATACAACCAAATAATATGCTGCTACTGAAGAACAATATGAAGAATTTCATCCCATTGGCCATGAGATAGTAGTGTGGAAAGGGAAGAGTGTGCTTCAGGAACATAAAACATACATAGGTACCTCAAAGAAGTCTACTCCTGACTATCTCTATGTGGACTATGAAGGTCCTAAAATGGTCAACCAGTAAGCCACTCAAGCTGAGACTCAACCATTTGTTCCAACCACAAGTCCTGTTGAAGAATCAAGATCACTTAAGGTACAACTGTAAATAATGATGGATACTCAAATAAGGAGCATTGAATAATTTTTTGAGAAGATATTCTAAGGTTTGAGGATTGAAGTGAATACCAGGATTTCAGAAGTTGAAAGGGAGATGCATTACCTAAACACTCAAACCTTTCAATTCTTCATCAAGCCCGCCAATGCAGTGGGCTACACTGTAGTACAAAATGAGATGACTCATCAAGGCATTCAAGTAGTTTTAGAAAATCTGAAACATGCCTTCTTGACCACACATTCTAGATTGGCTCATAATAGGATAGCCATTTTGGAGAGAATAGATTCCTGCAACCAGCTACTAGATGATCATCTTCTACAAACCAAAAACACTATAGTAGATAGTGTAGATATGCTGAAAGAGAGAAAGAGTTGGTGAAACCAAAGAAACAATCTGCACAAGAACATTTGAAGAACTCAGAAAGGGGGAGAGAAATATAACCTACCATTCTGCCCTACAGGCTATTTGGGCATCAAACACCATCAAGACTGTCTTGGGAATGGATCCACTTGAATTTTCTCCTCAACCTCCCTTCCCTGAGGCTAACCCAGGTGCTAAAGATGACTATCTTCCCCCAGAGGACTATGAGGCTGCTTGGGTAGGAGAGTATGAGTCTACACCTCCACCTGAAGAGCAAGGTGAGTATTCTTCAAGGAAGAGAAGTCCTGATCAACTTCAGGAGGAGAGAATTGAAGCAAGACAAAGAAGGAGGATAAAAATTCAGAACATCCCTGGGTATGGGAACTGGAGCCCCATTTCAGAAATATCATCTTGTATACCTGGAATAACTTTAGAAAGCATGAAAAAAATATTTCCAGATATTATAATTCTATGGAATGGAAGAAATATGAAGATCAGGAGATCAGGAGATCGGGAGAAGAATTCATAAAAAGAACATCCTAGATGGACCTCCTCCTAAATATATCCCTAAGCCCACGGGCTATTTTAAAAGGCAGAAGAGGAAAGGAGAAGGATAAGACTGAGAACTCTAGGATGACATTGGGAGATTTTGTCTTAAATAACTTTTTATAATCCTATTTATTTTATGATTTATAATATGAAAATGATTCACCTCTCTGTCTATAATTTGTCTTTGTGTGTTTAATTGTTTGTATGGTTATTATCATATAAGGTTCTGACTTTTTCAAGATTACTTATTTGAAGAAGGCCTTAAGATGATAATAAACATCTTGTATTTGATGTTCTCTCTAGTTTTGGTGTGACAGATATAACTAAAGTGCATGGCTAATGTATGATTGGACACTTGGTCACCCAAACTTGATTTCTAACTTATAATCCCTCAAGTAGCAGAATTCATGTTGACCTCATGACTAATTATATATTTGACATGTCACTGTCATTGGAAAAAGTCACTAAGGGGAGAAGATTTTAATGGCATGATCAGAAAATTAACTTAGTAATTAATCGCATTCATAGGCTAAACAGTTCGACTGCATCGAGTGCAAAAGTTTGACTGGATCGAAGTCATCGAATTTATAACTAAGTAAAAAAGTTCAACTACATCGAGTGCAAAAGTTTGACTGGATCGAAGGCTTTGAATTTATGACTAAGTAAAAGTTCGAATCCATCGAGTGCAAAAGTTTCACTGGATCGAAGACATCAAATTTATGACTAGGTAAAATATCAACTGCATCGACTACAAGAGTTCGATTGCATCAACTACATCAAAGATAGAATTTGACTGGATCAACTGCAAACTGACAAAATCTTTTGAACAGGCTGAAATGGCTAAGTGTTGGAACTTTCCTTACATAAGTCTTATAAGGTGTAAGGGATTTCCATGTAAATTTCATGAGTGTTATTAGACTTAGTCTATGACATCATGTCATGGTCACATAGATCAATTTCTCCCGGTCTGACACGTGGCGCCACAGCTATATCCTTGAATTTAGGCAAAGATTATGCAGAATATTCAAATCAAAATAAAAAGCAAGATTTGCGGCAAACTTAAATTGTCGGCCAGCAGAAAGAAATATTCTCATTTATGAGAGAATAGTTCTTTATTCCAAAATCTTTCTTTAATCAAATTTCGACAGCTTTTGTTTATTCTAAAGAAGGATTATTTCCTAAAGTTCCTGCTAGCCGTTTGAAAGAGAATTTGCCAAGAATAAGTTTATTCTGAAAGTCTTTCTTATACATAATTATTTTTCAGTCATTGGACTTTTCTAATACATCATTTGCCAGAGTAAAATCAATCTAGTCATTAGAGAATTCAACTTAACATAAGTTTGTCCTCTGGCAGCCAAGTCAAGTATAAAAGAAGGACTTAGAGATTTCAAGAACATGTTTTTATGTTTTTGTTTTTAAACTGAGTACTAGCCTTTGAAATTTTCTCAAGTCTTCTATGAAAGTTCTGTAGCAGTGATCAAGTCTTCAAGTATTTTCATCTTCAACCACTATTGCATCATTCAGAGAAAAGTTCCTTCTTGATTTTATTTAGCAACATATTTTGTGAAGGACCTTTCTCTGCCACAAGTTTTCTTGATAAAGCAAGCTATTTCAAAGGTGATATTTCAAGTGCTGATCAAGATAAAGAAGAGGAAGCCTGTAGTAAGGGCTTCTAGTAGAAGACTCACAGTTCAAAGTATTGATTCAAAACCTATATTCTATTATCTTTGTAGAATTCCTTATGAACTTGAGTTGTAGGATCTCCGATCTAAGTGTAAATCTCTGTGTGTGGAGATTGAGGTAGGGCTTGTGTTATAGCCTGAGTTGTAGGGATTATGTTATAGACTGAGTTGTAGGGCTTATATTATAGCCTGAGTTTTAAGGCTTAGTTCCCGAGTATGTAGGGATCTTAAGTAGCCTGAGTTGTAGGACCTGGGAAAAGGTTTGAGGTAGGGAGCCTATGTTCCTGAGTTGAAAGATCTGAGGATCTGAGGAAAGGTTGGAGAAGTTTGGCCTAAGCTAGTTCTCTAGAAGATAGGTGAAGGGGGAAAATGAATGTGCCCATTCTTGGGGAACCACTATAATCTTTGTGTGTTATGGCTTGTTTGTGTGCTTTACTATTCTTTTATGCTAATTGAAAAGAAAATAATAAGAATCAATAAACTTAGTAAATCACCTATTAACACACCCCCCCCCCCCTCTAGGTGAGTAGCAACCCTTGACTTTCACTAAGTTTGGTCAAGTTTTCTCTCTCTTTTCCCCTTATATTCGCCCACACACTCCTGTATTTCTCTTCACAATTAATCAAGAAGCACGTACAAGGAAGGCATTCGCCACAGTGGGTCAAGCCGATTGTTCGCCACTGCCAGCGATACTTTATTCTCATGCTCTTTTTACTCGCTCACATTAGCTCCAGGACTAGTAATCAATCTCTTGTGAACCACTCTTTCCTTTACCAACCACCCTACTTAGGGACAACATCCGAAGAGTTGGTGATATTTTTGGATCCAATAGAATTTTATGCGGTGAGCGTGGACCAACTGTTGGTGAAATTGTTCTTATCATCAAAACATAATGGAGAATAACGATAGTTCTCGCCCTGCAACCTTCAAATACCCTCTTAGCCGATGAATTCATCTTCATGATAGGCGAATAATCACCAGGATGCAACCAGCCGGCTGTCACTTGTGCCAATTTTGAGCAACTACTCAGCTTAGTTAATCGACTGATCGTCCAAGGAGAGCAGCAAGCATAAGATGTTGAACATCTGGGAGAGCCCGCAATACCCACTTATATACCGCCTCCACCACCGGAGAATCTGCCCCAACTCCAACCGTAAGAGGAGGGATCATGCACCCATCGTCAATGTTGGATCCATTGATTTCAATATCACAAATTTTAAAAAGGCCCACAAGTCAATAATATACGCATGCATGCATTTGATATTTGTCTATGTTAATATATGTAGGATGTCTATTATTCAATAATTAGATAGGCTCAATGTGTTAGAAGATTGGCTGAACAGAAGTCAGAATACTTAGGAGAGACAGAAAATGGCCTAAGTACAAAAGCATTGAGTGAGTACGCTTCACTCAATTCCTGAGGCCAAAAAAAGCATCGATAGATAACCAGTCACTCAAAGCCTTAGTGAATATGCAGTGAAATCCGTCTAAGTATAAAAGCATTGAGTGATGGTCGTTCACTCAACTCCCTTTCATATGAAAATATGTCAAATTCTAGAAGCGTTGAGTGATAAACATTCACTCAATGCCTTCATCTGTATTGCTACCAAGTTCAAATGCGTTGAGTGAAGTACATTCACTCAAGGCTATCTATCAGGAAAATACTGCTAAGTACAAATATGTTGAGTGATGGATGCTCACTCAACGCCTTCTCAAATAAGCAGTCAAAGGATAAATGTATTGAGTGAAGAAGGCTCACTCAACGTTAATAAATTCTCAAAAATAAGTTATCTTGTGCCTAAATTCTTATCCATTTGATTAATATAATTGATAAATGCGAGTTAAAATGTATTAAATTAAGAATATCTTGGTTTTTGATTAAAGTAAGAGTATTAAGGTCATTTTAACTTGTTTTTGATGTAGGAATTTCGAAGTATCCACCTCATGTAGTAAATGACATCTTATTTGAAGTCTAGGAAAAAGGATAGAAGAGGTTCCGCAAATTAATTGCAATTTAGAGCAGTTTTTAGTAATGCAGAAAATATGTTACAACATATTTTCATAGTGCAAAAATTATGTTATAACATTTATGCGGGAATGAAAATTTAAAATCCGAAATTATTGAAATTTTAGGTTGTTATAAGAGCAAAAGGGGACATCTTTTCAGCATTTACAACATTCTTTTTGAAGGGGGAGAATATATAAAGGCTTATAAGAGAATAAAAGGGAATCCTTCATATAATTTGCAAATTTTCAAGAAAGGAAAACTAGGGTTTGTGAAAGTCTTGTGTTCAATGCTAGCTAAACACCTAGAGGGGGTGAATAGGTTTTTGTCTATATTTCAATCTTCTTACTTGTTAGCTGATTTATGTACTTAGTGATTAGGTTAGTTTTAGCTTTCAAGAACAATCACAGACGACAGAACAATTTTATAGTGGTTCCCCGATCTTGGGTACGTCTACTGTCCCTTTGCGCCTTTCTAACAGTGTGTTAGACTAGGCTCTTCCCCCAAAAATCGTCTCTTTAAGAGCTTACAACATAAATCTTGTAGAACCTCATAGGTTACATAGACCTATCACTTAGGCACTAAGCCAAACCACAGGTCACAAAGACCTTTCACTCAACACTAAGACAAACCACAGCTTACAAAGACCTTAGCCTTTATAATACATGCTTACAACTTCAGACTCACAAAGAATCTATACAGAAGAAAAAAAAGATGATTTGATTAGACACCAGAGCAAGAACTCTGTGTCTACTTCTTCCTACACTGAGAAAATATCAGCCCAAGCTTTTGCTGTTGAAGACAATGAAGTCGACAGTTGAATCTTTCTTCAAACAACTATCATTTCTTTGTAAAGCTTGTAGATCTGCTTCCTCAGAATTACTTCTAAACCTGCTATTGCAGATTGTGATTGCTTCAGCTATATCTTTCCTCTGCTAAGTTTTCTGTGCAGAACAGCTTCTTTAGGCTTGACAAGAAAGGCGAGCAAGAAGGTGAAGTTCTGCCGCATTTTTTTTTTCAGAAAACCTAGAAAAGGATTAGATGTTTTTGCTTTGGCCGATTTGCTCATTTTTATTCTTTGATGGTCAATCGATCAGTGGGCCCAGCACCAGGATTGATGGCTGAGATTTAGCCATACAACACATTCTTTCCATTTACTCTTGATTCAATGGCTCTTTGCTGTGTATGGGCCCCAGCACTTAAATATGAAAATATATCTTTCCAAGTATAGAGGAAGAAGACAACTGTCCGCCAGCGCCTCTGACATCATTCCCGCAATATTTGCATTGTGGTTGACTTTTTTACTTTGCTGACGTCTGCATGACTCAGCATCTGTAGACTTAGAAAAAAAATTCAAGCATTAGAAGCAAAGACGTTGAGTGAGTAAGCATCACTCAATGCCACATAACTTAGACAAAATTCTTTCTATCTAAGTGTTGAGAGAGTTGAGTGAACACGCCTCACTCAATGCTATTTGCCTTAGAAAGTTTTTCAACAACTTAGGCAATTTAGGCATTGAGATAGTTGAGTTAGCACACCTCACTCAACGCTTTCTGCCTTAGAAAATATTTCTGCATCAAGGCGTTGAGAGCATTGAGTGAGCTTGCCTCACTTAACACTATTTGCCTTAGCCAGATTTTCTGAGCCTTGGCATTGAGATACTAAGCTCCACTCAACGCCAAACTACTTAACAGAATTTCTCTGTTATCTAGCATTGAGTGAGTAAGCTACACTCAACGCTTTTGGACTTAGCCAAATATCTGTGTCTGAAAACACATAAGAAAGGATACATTCAACGCTATTGCTCCATGGCGTTGAGTGAGTAAGCTACACTCAATGTCAGTGGACTTAGTTAAAATTTTACCCAACATTTTTGTGGAGTTGAAAGACACAACAACACTCAATGCTAAAATCTATATGACTTTGAGTGAGTAGACCACACTCAATGCCTGTGGACTTGGCCATAATTTCAGCCTATTTCTCTAGGCTTTGACTGACTTAGCCTGACTCATAGCTTTTTGTTGTATGGCATTGAGCGAATAGACTAAACTCAACACCTGTGTACTTAGCCATATTTTTGTCAATCGACCAGTTAGGCTAAGATAGACTCAGCGCTATTTGTTATATGGCATTGAGTGAGCTCTACTCACTCAATGCTTGTGGACTTAGGCAAACTTCTAGCTAGATAATATTGATTCCTTATCTCTGGCATTGAGTGGGCTTGCTCCACTCAACGCCCGTGGACTAAGTGGATTTTTGCTAGGTCTTGCAGCCAATTAATGTGTTCACTTGTCCAATCAATGTGATATGGACTAACCTACACTCATGACCTCAAATACAAATCAAATACAGTTGATGTGTGTGACATTGACCTGTTTGACTTCTTACAAATCGGTGACATTGGGAACAATGGACCAAACAGTTTGCAATAGAAGAAGGAGGAGTCAGATGGATCTTCATCAAAGAGGGGTTTTACATGCGTTTGAGTTGAATTTCCTGTAGCGTTTAGATCTCCAAACATTATGTCTTATAAGATCTCTCTAATTTTGTGGTGAATTTCTCAAATCATGAACTGATTCCCTAGGGTTTCTATTTTGAAAGTAATTTGTTCTAGTTTGATATGATCTCTACTTTTATTTTGATTTATGAAATATTTAGTGTGATTTCTTTATTGAGTTTTTCATCATGTTGGAAAAACTTTGGATTATAATTTCATTCTATTCTTTGCTTCGAGATTCAAGAGATGAGACGTGTGAGAATATGAACGAAAATTATTTTACTATGTGGCGAGATTCGAGGGATGAGTTGCGTAAATCTTTAACCAAAGTTTTTGGCACGTTTTACTACGCTTCGAGATTCGAGAGAGTAGAGGTGTAAGTGTATCTTTAACTCAATATAGCGTAGAAGGGAGAAAGAGATTTCACCTATACGTTAGCCACTTTGATTTTTACTATTATTCATATTTTTTATTTCTCCTGAGTTATAGATGACAACGGAATGAGAGATATAGTGATTTCTTATATCGAGAGATACATATCTCTACCTTAAAATCATTGCAGGAAAGCGCACCAAGTTTTCTCATAACCATCTTTTATTGATCCATCATAATAGACTTAGGAAATCAAAATACAAGACTATTTTCTCAACATTTGATAAAAAATAATTTTAGGAAGTCGTTGTTAATCTTTCTTAGAATTTTAATTTAGTTTCAGAATCTTTTAAATTGATTCACTTGTATTTAAAGAAAAGGTTAGCTAGTAATTGCGAGCATTAAATTAATCACCTCTCTGTAGGATCGATCTTTGCTCACTCTTTATTACTTGATCCGACACATGCACATGCATAATTTACGTATACCTATTTTGGGCGTATCAAATGCCTCTAAAGATTGTCAAAATTTAGTTAAGTGTTTTTGCATTGAGTGAAGGCTTATTACTCAACACTTCTGAAGATAATAGTTAAAGTACAAATGCATTGAGATACAACGCAATACTCAATGCTTCAAGTCGTTGAGTCACAAAGCATCACTCAACGCCTGTGTGGACAATCTGGAAGAAATTTTCTAAGTCTGCCAGCATTGAGTCATGACTGCTGACATCATCCTTAAATTCAAATTGATGCAAATCTCACGCTAAAATAAAAAGACCACTGTACTGTTCTGGTAATGATATACTAGAATGAATCTGCCATAAAGCCAACCATGCTGCTTTCTAGAAAAGGAGATAGAGTCGTTGCAACTAAGTGGGTTTATATACAGAAGGAGATCATCCTTTACAATATCTTTTCATAAGAACTTTTGCCATCTCTCAAAACCTTAAGTTTTGCAAAATTTGGCTAGCCGAGCTCAAGCCATTTTTTTCATATTCAAGCCTGCAACACAGAACAACAAACTTTCTCAAGCTTGAAGAAGAAGCAAAGCTCTGCAGAAGTTCTACACAGCAAGAGCTGATTCAACTCTGAAGATTTATTTTCTTATTAGAAGAAGGATTGTTTACAACACAGTCAAGGAAGAGGACTCAGGGATTTTTTTTCTCTGGAGTCATTTAACCAAAACCCTTATTCAAATCAGAAGGATATCTCTATAGATCTGAATTGTAAGCCTAATTTATAAAGGTGAGGTTTAAGAGTGGGCATACTCTAAGGTAGGATCTTGGTGAAGATCTGAGGTAGGATCTTGGTGAAGATCTGAGGTAGGAGATCAACTGGATCTCTGAGTTTTAGGAGTTGGTGAACTTTGAGCTGTAGTGTCCTGTGGTGGATCTGAAGTAGAGTCCTAGAGTGGGTCTGAGGTAGGACTGGAAACAGTCTGAGCTATAGGAGTGGTCTTCACTCTCAGTAGTAAGATCCTGAGGGATATGAGGTGTAAGCTTATGGAGCTGAGTTTAAAGGAGGAGTTAGTTGAATCAAGTACACTGCTAGATAGGTAAAGGGGGAAAGTGGATGTAGCCTACATACGGGAACCACTATAAATCTTATATGTTTGTTGTGATCTTGAAAGCTAACATATAACTTAAACACACAACGAGCTCTAATTTGAAAAGATACAAAAGATTTAAAACAAATATATTCACCCCCCTCTAAGTGTTTAACTACCTTTAGAAAATACTTTCAAGTGATATCAAAGGGAGGTTGTTCAAAAAAGGATTTAACTGTTTGAACTAGACCTGCAAGGGTAGTAAAAGCATATCTTCATGGATTTTGGTGAGAGCCATATGGAATAGGTTCTATGAAATTTTCTATCTATAGGAAGGATAATTTTGGGATTTGGAAAGAAAGGGTAAGGCTATTCATGAAAGCCTCACACCCTAGGATATACATTACTGTATAAGAGGGACCATTCATCCCATGAAGGTCTCTGTTATTAATGCCAATATCCATACACCCAGGAGATATTCGAAGATGACTAAGGATGAGGTGGTTCTGGCCACTATAGATAAGAGGGCACAAAATATTATTGTCAGTGCTTAGGTCCCATCACTTTAGGGGATGAGCTGTTAGATGGAGAACTTACCTTATTCTCCAAGCAGTTCAAGAAGATGCTGAGAAGGAGGAGGCAGTGGAAGAACAAGGGCTTATCTAGCTCTAGCTCTAGAAAGCCACAAGTCAACCAGGAGGAGTCTAGAAAAGACCCCTCTGGGGACATGCATGATTCTAAATAGAATAAATACCTTATGACTAAAGTGGTTTGCTACTGTTATCATAGGTCAAGACATGTCATTGCTGACTTCCCTGTCAAGAGGAAAGAAAATAAAATGTCTGATAAAAAGTATCATAAGGACAAGAAGGTAGACAAGAGCTTCTTGGCCAAGAAGTATTCTTGCCTATCAGATAGTGATTCTGAGTCTTCTGAATCAGAAGAAGAAGAGGCTTTTGATCTTCCTGCTGCCATAATGGGCATAAGGGCACCACTTTCCTCTATTGATAGTGACTTTGAAGATGATGAAGAGATCATTCTCATGTGCATGACTGAAAAAACTTAGGACAAATCTGATCTCGGGGAGGTACATACTCTCTCCAACTCTCCTTCTATTTATGAGACTGATACAAATTCTGAGGCATCCAGCTCATCCAGTGAGTAGGATGGATCAGAATCTGATGAGGATGTCTGAAAGTGAGGGATAGATCTAACTTAACTCTAGAGGGGGGTGAATATAGTATTTAAAAACTTTTTAGTTATTTTTATAGCGGATTAAAGTAGGTGATATATATATATATGTATATAAAGAGAAAAATCAGAGCACACAAACAAAAAAGTAAAGGCAAACCAGATGACACAAGGAATTTATAGTGGATCCCCAATAAACCTAGGTATATCCACTCTTCTACCATCCTTGTAGGAATCCACTACAGGATTTTGCTTAGGTGCCCTGTCACCACAGGTTTTTGCTCAGGTGCCCTGCCACCACAAGATCTATTTTTCTAAGGGAGATCTAGCAACCCTTTAGGCTTTTGATTAGGTGGCAAAAAACCAATCCCAAGTCTTTTGATCAGGTGACTTGTGAACCAAAAATGATAACTTTTGAAGGGAGTTAAAACTCTGTACATAGTGAAAGAAAAATGTAAAAAGATGTTGTCTTCTCTATCTCAAATCTCTGAGAAGACTAGTGGATTTATTGATGATGTCAAAGCTCCCCCTGAGTTGTGTAGATGATCAGGAGATGGAAGCTTTGCTTCGGGGTGTAGGCCTTCTTTGTAAGCTTCTCCTTCCAGTAAATATCTCTGAGAGATGTGAGCTTTTAGTTTCAGATTGAAGATAAGTTGTTGGAAGAAAGCTTGAAGAATAGAAAGCTAATTCTCTGAAAAGTATTTCTGTAGCTTTCTATAACTCTGAGAAAATATTTTGTGTCTATCTGTAACCCTTAAAGGCAGAAAAACTTTTGATAATATTATATGATCAAGAATGATAGAGAAATTCAAACATTTGAATTCATTCTGAACAGTTGGAGCATTCCCTAGAATGGTAACTGCCTTGGAAAAGGATTAACATTTAACTCTGCGATTAAGTCTATATTTAATGCTGCCTCTAAATGATTATATTCATAAGAATATTTAGCATTAAATATCAGAGTTATAACTGTCTACAATTAAGCTTTGATAAAATTCTGCCTTCAGAATATATAATATCCTGAAATTAAGCCTGGAAATAAGCTTCTTCCTGCTTGAAATAACTGCATAAAACACTACCTGGAAATCGTCGAACTGAGCAAGAAATTCATCGACCAAAGCTTGGAGATCGTCGAGCTGAAACTACTTATTCGTCGACCTGAGCTCATAGATCGTCGAGCTTAGCTTGGCTGTCGTCGAGCTGAGATGCAGATTTTGTTTACCGGAGCTCAGCTTTCGTCGAGCTCAACTCAGAGTTGGAACTCTGAGTTTGTCGGGCTGAGCTTGACTTTCGTTGAGCTGAGTTTGACATTCGTCAAACTGAATTGCAGAACTCTTAAATCTTTTAATGCAACTAACCCTGGAAAAACCTATGACACAGACTATACATATTGGGTCAGTCTAAGCATCCTAATAATAGTCCTTGCCCAAATCCAAATTGGGGTTCCAACAATCTTCCCCTATTTGGGTGAGGATAATATTTACACAAAATATAAAGCAAGAAATATATCTAGCAGAAATAAAACATTCAGCAGATATAATATAGTGCTATGAGAGTTCAAAAATAATAACAATAGAGAAGACATAAAATAGAAATTAGTTGTCTTTCTTGGGAACTTCTGAAAGAGAATCAGAGGTTGATTTTTTGAAAATCATCTTTCCGGTTGGATCTTGATCTTCTAGCTGAGTCATTTTTAAATCTTGATCACCAAGAATCTTTTGAGATATGGCTCTGGGCACAACTACCTCTGGATGAAGCTGCATGTATTCATTAGCATTGAATAAATTCTTTACTTGATACTTGTCTAGTTCCTTCTGTCTGTAGGAAGACATTGTTGTGAACTTAGAGGTGTCTTTTCCTTCTGCTTTAGCTTTATTAATCTGAGATAGACCAATAAACTCATTGAATCTGGCCATCCTATAAATTGTATCTAGCTATGGCTCATATATAGGAGAAGGAGGTCTCTCTGGACTTGATTTTTATTGTTGTTGGCTGCTTTGGATTGATCTTTGTTGATGGATGCCTTGAGAATAAGACCTAGAAGGTCTTTCCTACCCACCTTGAGAAGTTTTGGACTGATGTTGAGAAGCTGACCTATGATACTGAGAAATGCTTCCTGCTAATCCTGCTATAGAAGCTTCTTCACAGGACATCTCCCCCTGCCTGGATTCAGAGAGACCTGAACCTAGGCCCCCAGAAGAAGGGAAAGATGAGGTTGAGGTAAGATGAGAAGATAGATCAACAATAGAAGAAACAAGAGGAGCTACAGCTTCTTCTATTATCTTCTTAAGTGTTGGTGTGATGAATTCAATAAGATTATTAGCAATAGAAGAAAAATCTAAATACATAAACTCAGAAGAGTTCTGAGTAGATGTAGATGGAGTATTTTGAGAGGAAGCAAATGGAATGGAAGGTTGATGACAGGTTGGACAGATTTTGAATGCTTGAGGAATTGAAGATGGAGGGATGACAGATGGGAGTTCATCTAGAAAAAATTCTTGAACTGGTGAATGAGATGGAGATGGAGATACATAAGGTGGAGAAGAATGAGGTGGAGATGGAGGGAGTAAGTTGAATATAGGAAAAGAAGTAGAAGGAATGTCCTCGATAAGAGGAGGTGGTAGTGGGGATGTAGGAGGTGGAGATGGTGTATCTTCAGAAATATGGATTGGTGAGTGTGGAGGAGATGGTGAGGCAGAGGGATGGAAGTAGAGGTTGTCTCTGCAATAACAGAGGATGATTATTGAAGAGGAGGAGATGGAACTTCTTTAGGGGTTGGGAGAGTGACTGTTACAGCCCTTGTGTCCTCTGAAGCTGTCTTGGAAGAAGAGGCCCTGGAGGGCTTTGGGCTAACCCTCTCACATCTGCCAAAGTGGGCAGAGGTAAGCCTCTTAGAAGCATTACTAAATATGGTCTGGGAGACCAATAGATCTGGAACCTTTGCCTGCAGAAAGATCCCTAGGATTCTGTCATAACCTCCAGATTTACTGGAAAGTTTCTTCTTAATAGAATCAAAGAAAATCCTTCCCCAGTCAAAAGACTTCTTATTTTCCAGAGCACACATCAAGTGAAATTGATGCCTGGTTATATGGTCATGGGTAGAGTGTTTTCCCAACAGTACTTTACCTATAACATTTGTAATGACTCCACCCGTTAAATAACATATAATAAAAGGTTCAGCCGGGGCCCCACACTATATGCCACAAACAGACGGTGAGGTCACAGGTTAATATCAAAATACCATCGCACCCTAACCCAAAGCATTCAAGCGGAAGCTTATTAATTGCAAGAACCCAACCAATGAATGTCCACTACTATATAAATATCACATTTATATAAAACCCCAGGAATGTATACAAGCACACACCACTCATGGCCTTAAGGCCTTACAAGTTTTGCTTTACAAAAGGTGGTTTCATACATCGGCACGCAGGCCGGCCACACATGAAATCCAATTCTTTGCACGGCCTTCAAGGGCCTACAAGCAGCAACAGCAAGGGCTTCAGCCTGCTCAATCCAAGTCAGTCCACAATACCTACATATGGACGTCCACCCCAAGGGTGATAAACAAAGCAACGGTCAGCATTCAGCTGACCAACTATAATGACCCTACCCCTTACCCAGGGCAGTGGTTCCTTCCCTGCATGCAGTGCAATCACAACATATATATATAACACAACCACATCACAAACGTCGGCCTTCGGGCCAGACGCACCATGCACTCAGGGCACAAGTACGGTGTACTGAAATCCTCTAGGTCCCACCACCGATTAGAGGTTATTAGCTTGTTGGCCTGGCATAAGCCTCCAAACACACGTCGGAGACCTCACACACCCACCCCACTAAGAGGCGTTCACCTTACGGTAACTGTGAGCGTTATAGATTGACATATGCTCGTAGTGCAACATGCCAGGAAGGACCTAATCCCCACCATTTGCAGTGCTACAAATCGACCGCTCACCCGATCCTACCACTGAACTTGTTGGGTGGCCCACCCACTCAGAGGTTCTTAACTTGTTGTCCATGGGCATCAGCCTCCAAACCCCTATTGAAGACCTCTCGCGCCCATCCCACTCAGAGGTGTTCGCAATCCATCTCATAACACCAACACATAGTGCCTCTTTCCAATTCATCAACCAGCTCATGCCGAGTATACAACCAAAGGGCTTTGCAAAGCTTCCTCACCACAATTCACAAGCATCCTCACCATCTCCGCAAGATACTCTTTTTATACACGGAGTCTTCTCTGATTCGCAATATCACCAATCTAGACTACCCGTCAAGATGGGCTTCACACAGCATGCCTATTCCGTACTACATAGTTCTGGATCTAGATGCAGACTCAACCGCTGGAATCATTTACGCTTTCCACCTCTTGGTGGAGGATCCGATGCACATGCATAAAGTAGGACTTCACTTGTCCAAGAAGGAGATCGTTACCCTTGACGATCGCTTCGGAGCCAGGAGAAACTAGCCGGATGGAAATCACCGCGACGGCCTTACCTCCATAACGCTGGCTTTAGATCTCGAGTCGGATCGCTTAAGCTCCACTGGAGGCCGGAAGACTTCTCCTTCTTCATCCTCCAATCTCTCCTCTCTCTCTCTCTCTCTTCTCTTTAGAAAGAGAATGGACAAAGTTTAAATGAGAAAAGCTCTCATTCCTTGGTCTTGTCTAAGTAGGAAGCAGCTTGGACCACAGGATCCAAATAAAAGGAACTGAACAGCTAGGATCGGCCCTCAAATAACTATTTTTGGGCTGACACGGCCTGTGAAATGCCCGTGTCACAGGCTGTGTACTGCAAGCGGTACATGAACCGACTCACCCAGACCATACTACGGGCTTATACACGCCCGTATCAAGCCCCTGACACGCCCGTGTCAACAGGTACACGCCCGAGTTTCGGGGCGTGCCCCTCAATCGACACAAGACCACCACTCCCGAGAAAGAGACGGCTAAGCCACATGCCCGTGTTCGTACCAAACACGCCCACGTCACAAGCTATGTTCCACACTAAACGCCGCCAGGCTATTAACCCGAGCGGGACTTGCCCTGGGACACGCCCATATCCCAGGCCATGTCGCCTCTCAACGATCGTTGAGTGCATGGTGTTGAGTGCTCGAAACAACACAAAGAAGGACACGCCCTGGGACATGCCCGTGTTCTAGGCCGTGCCGCCTCTCGACGATCGTCGACTTCATTTTCGTCGAGCTCTCGCGATACGCCCGAGTACCTAGAGCTGGACACGCCCTGGGACACAACCGTGTCCCAGGCCGTGTCACCCAGCCTGAACTCCAAATTGAAATTTGGGGTGTTACAACCCTCCCCTCCTTACAGAAATTTTGTCCCGAAATTTAGCGCAACATAAATACCAATACAACCACTCCATTGCAATAGAAACAAAAATGATCCGGGTTTAGAGCTCAGAGGCCGCAGCTTGTCTCGCCCCACGGCATCGCACAAACACAAGTGTTTTCACAAACACATATACATATAATATATACATAGTACAACATAAAAGTAATAAAGTGCACACTCCACTTTATTTCCGCTCATCTGCATCTCTCAGAATCCGCTTGGCGGCCTCCGTTAATTCCAAATTATGAACGTGATTTTGCTGCTCTTCACGATTTGAGCTTTGTGGCTCCTACAACTCGATAGTGTACATTCGAGGTTGCGCCTGAGATGTAGATGATTCTGCCATGACTTTGCCATTTTCCTCATAGGACGCACCTATCTTTTTCTCACCCTTTGAAGCGCCACTCCAATAATATTGGGTGATATGCACCTGCCTCCCACAAGTGAAATAGGTACGTGGCTCAACATGTCCTTGCCCAAATGTCGCTCCTGAAGCAACATCCGAAGAAGTTTGTTCAGCCGGCCTGAACCGCTTCTTATCACGTTTCCTAAACTCCGATTTCTCCGACTGTGGAAGTTTGAACTCTGACTTTTCCACCGCCAAGTTCTTCTTGTCCTGCACCCGCTTCAAATCTTTCTCCAGCGCACAGGTTGTATATACTAAGGCTTGAAAGCCTTGGTTCACTGAACTCGGGAGAGCCAACCGCTGCTCATCTCGGAGTCCCTCATAGAACCGATTCGTTTTTTGCGCTTCTTCCGCAAAAGTCGATCCCGCATAACGCCCCAGCATGGTGAACTCATGCAGGTAATCATCAACAGTCTTCTCACCCTACACCAGACATTGAAATTCATTCTCCATCGCAATTCGTCGCGATACGGGCAAATACTTTGCACAAAATAACCTGGAGAATTCCTCCATCGATATCTCTCCCAGGCCTCTGCCTGCCAATTGGTGCAATTCCACCTCATCCCACTAAAGTCTCGCCTCTCCTTCAAGTAGGAAGATGGCTAAAGTAACTTTCTGCCCCTCATCAATCCTGATCGCTGTCAGGATCCTCTTCACTTTTGAGATCCAATCCTCCGCCTGCGTTGGACGTAGGTGGATGAAAATCCATAAACCGCTTTAGTTACTCGTCAGCTGCTTTCTCATCCATCCGAGCTTCAATATGCTATTGCCTCGCACCAACCTGAACTAGCTCCATGGCAGGCCTTGCCTGCCCAATAGGCTATGCTTGAATTATGGCAAATACCGCCTCCGCAACTAAGCGTACGGTTTTCGCAGAAGGGGGAGGTGTGGGCACCTCAGCTGGTGTCATACTCTCATCTGAACGCTGAGGCTCAGACTGCCCAGCTCCACTCCTTGTCACCTATATATGAATAAGATATCAATAATCTCCAATACAAAACGGTAAACATGCCCAAAACACACGCTCACATTCCTAGTGGACATTCTTGAGTTCATTAGTGTTACACGGTTTGCGCGTACACATGCTCGCCACTAAACAAAAGAATTTGACCACGAATTCAAAAGCAAAAGACCGTACAGCCCAACTGGTGATGAAAAGTGAAGGAACTCCATTCTTAAGCATGCTTGGGCGAGAGTAGTACTGGGATGGGTGACCTCCTGGGAAATCCCCGTACTGCCAAACTTAACTATGGAGTTTGCTCATCAAAGGGAGGTTGTGGCAACCAATAACCCGCCTGTGGAGGGAGAGGGTTTGGGGTGCTTGGTCTGTAGCCCGGTAACGTCGCCTAGAGTGGAGCCGTGACAATGTCATGTTGGATCGGTTAGGGTCGTTGCAACATCTGCTAAGAACTTTTATTCAATTGAAATTTTTTTCTTAAGCAGGTGATTGGGGTTTCCCTAGGAGTGACCCATTCTATCTAGCATTTCATTAAATTCATCACTAGATAGTTCTAATTCATCTTCACCATTAACAAATCCAAAAACTTCAGATAAAACTTCTTGTGATAAAAGAACCTGGTTACTAGAGATTGATCCAATGAGAAATGGAGTATCCTGAATCTTTGTTGTGTGCATCCATTCTATTATTTCTGTCACTAGAAGTTTGATCCTTAATGTCATGAAATACTGCAGATTCGGACCCTCAAACAATTTCAGAATGTCCTGGAATACATGATCCGACTGAGAGAATGATTCCATATCAATATCAAAGCCAACGTCAAACTTCATCGCAGAGATTGTAGCTTGAGAAATCGTCATTAGCATGCACAAACGAAAGATCAAGTGCAAGAGAAATGGAAATGCACGGGATAGAGTTTGATGAAAACCTAGTCATATATTTTCAGAAGTTGAAAAGACAAACTCTATCCGACGAAAAACAAGAAAACATCGAACCCTGTTCGATAAAAAAATTCTTAAAAGAAATGTTTTTTGTCGATCTCAGGTAGACAAAAGTTTTTGCGAAACAAATAAATTTCGTCGATCTCCATTTGACAAAAATTATTAGAAACTAAATTCATCGGGTTCCGTTCGACGAAAGTTTCACAAAGAGATTTCTTCGATCTTTGTTCGACGACAATCTCAAGAAGTGTTCACGGATCATCGATCTCCGTTCGACGAAAGGTGACCAATTTGTCATTCTCAGACCAAAAATTAAATTTATAAGTCTCCATTTATCATGCCCAGCTGATTTATAAAGAAAAAATGTTTCTTTTCATCGAAGGGTTTAGTGAAAATATTTGTCCTTTATAAATCCATGGAAATAAAGATAATATTTATTTTATTTTTGTCTACATTATCTCTAAGAAAATGATGTTTAATCTCTATATACTTAGTTCTACTATGCAGTACTGGATTTTGTGCAATTGAAATAGCACTAGTATTATCACAAATGATAGTTGAATTATTAGGATTATGGTTGAAACCATAATACAGAAGCTGATTTTGAATCCTCAAAATCCGTGAGAAGCAACTACCAGCTACGATATATTCAGCTTCTGCAGTTGATGTTGACACAGATGTTTGTTTTTTGCAAAACCAGGACACAAACCTATCACCAAAAAACTGACAAGTTCCTGATGTGCTTCTTTTGACAACTCTGTATCCAACATAGTTAGCATTTGAGAATCAAGTTAAGTCAAATTCTGACTCTGTTGGATACCAAAGTCCTAGATTTGGACAACCCTTTATATATCTCAAAATTCATTTTACTAAAATTAGATGAGATTCTTTAGGATTTATTTGAAACCTAGCACAAATACAAGTAGCAAACATGATATCAGGCCTACTTACTGTTAAATATAATAGAGACCCAATGATGGCTCTATATATTTTCTAATCAACAGGCTTGCGTTGTTCATCATTATGACCAACAATATTGGGGGGCATGGGTGTTTTCATTGCTGAGGCATCAGACATCCCAAATCTTTTTATGAGCTCCTTAACATATTTAGATTGGGATATGAAAATACCATCAGAGGATTGCTTCACTTAGAGACCAAGGAAGTAGGATAGTTCACCCATACTACTCATTTCAAACTTTGAGTGCATCAGGTCAGAAAACATTTTACAAAGTTTGGAATCAGAAGAGCCAAATATTATATCATCTACATATATTTGGACTAGCAAAATTTTTGACTTATGATGTCTAGTAAATAAAGTCCTATCAACAAGGCCTCTAGAAAATTTATTTTCTAACAAGAAACTAGCAAGAGTCTCATACCAAGCTCTTAGAGCTTGTTTGAGACCATAAAGAGCTTTATTAGGTTTAAAACATAAGCAGAGTGAGTTGGAGAAATAAAACCTAGAGGTTGTTCAACATAAACTTCCTCTTTGAGTTCTCCATTTAGAAATGCTCTCTTAATATCCATTTGATAAACTTTAAATTTCTTGAATGTTGAATATGCAAGAAGTATTCTGATAGCCTCTAGCCTTGCAACAGGGGCAAAGGTCTGGTCATAATCAATGCCTTCCTCCTGTGAATAGCCTTGGGCTACCAATCTGGCTTTGTTTATTATAATTAATCCTTGAGCATCCAACTTATTCCTAAAGACCCACTTGGTTCCAATGACTGGGTAGTCTTTGAGTCTTGGAACTAAATCCTAAACTCTACATCTTTCAAATTGATTGAGTTCCTCTTGCATAGCAATGATCTAGTGGGATTTGTTTTGCATCTTTTATGGATTGAGGTTCAATCTGAGAAAGAAAGCAAGCATACATCTAATCGTGATTTAATTGATGCCTTGTTTGCACACCAGCTAACATTTATCCAATCACTTCAGATATGGGATGATCTCTAATTATGACAAGATCAGTGGGTAGAGTTGGTTCTTCAATCACTTGTGTTGCTAATTCCTCTTGTGGAATATCATTTGCCACAATATCTTCAGCATGAATTTCCTAAATTTCTTCATCACTGTCATCAGCAATAATCTGATGAGAATGATGTGATATATCCTCTTGTGTTAAGAATAAATCATCCATTTTCTCACACAGATTTGGTACCTGCAGATTTTCTATAGTAGAGATGTCTCTCTCCTTATAAAACATGTGAGTTTCATCAAAAGAAACATGCATAGATTCTTCCATTTTAAGAGATGATTTATTATAAACTCTATAAGCCTTGCAAACTTGAGAGTATCCAAGGAAGATTTCCTCTGCAGCTTTGGCTTCAAATTTTCTAAGGTATTTCTTATTATTATTGTGAATATAGCACATGCAACCAAAAACTTTAAAATAATTAACTGTAGGTTTCTTTGATTTAAGTAATTCATAGGGGGTCTTACCCTTTAGCTTATGAATTAGACTTCTATTCAGAACATAATTTGTTGTGCTTACTGCCTCTGCCCAAAAGGATAGGGGCAATTAAGCATCTGTAAGTAATGTCCCTGCAGATTCAATCTGGGTTCTATTTTTCCTTTCAACTACCCCATTTTTTGAGGAGTTCTAGGAGCAAAAAAATAATGCCTGGTACCTTTCTTCTCACAGAATTCTTGCAAGAGAAGAGATTCAAATTCAGTGTCATGATCACTTCTGATCAATGCAATCTGAGTAGAGTACTCAATCTGAATGCTCTTAAGAAAGTCTATAAGAACTTTAAAGTTATCTGACTTATTTTTCAGAAAGAAAACCCAAGTGAATCTAGAAAAATCATCAACAATCACTAAGTTATATGACTTTCCTCCCAAGCTCTATACTGCAATAGGTCCAAAAAGGTCCAAATATAGCAAGTACAAGATTCTGGGTGAAACACTTTTATTAATGGATTTGAAACTATTTTTAGTTGCTTGCCTAATTGACATGCCCTACAAAGTCCTTCTTTCTTATAGGAACCAGAAGGCAGTCCTCTGACAAGGTTGTCCTTAGATAATTTAGCTATAGCCCTAAGGTTTACTTGACCTAATCTCTTATGGCAAAGATCACTACTTTTACTAATCTGATTAAATAAACAAATTTCATATTTTGGAGAATTAAAGTAAACTAGATAAATATTGCATTGTCTAATACCAGTTAAAACAATTTTATTTAAACAAGAGGTAATAGAACATAAAGATTTATTAAATGTTACCTGATAACCTTCATTACATAATTGGCTGATGGAGATGAGATTATGCTTCAGACCATTTACATAAGCTACCTTCTTGAAGGTAATTGCTCCAACTTTGACATTTCCATATCCTTCTGTCTGTCCACAGTTGGAGTCTCCAAAAATAACCTTAGGTCCAAGCTTTGCCTTGAAATTACTTAGGTTGGTCTTTGATCCTGTCATATGTTTTGAGCAACCACTATTCAAGTACCACTAATCCTCTATGGTAGGATAGCTCTTTACCTGTATAAAAATAGAATAGTTGTTCTTGACCCAGGATACCTTGTGTCCTTATTTATTTTCATAATGATAACTGAAAATAAAGGAACACTCTGGTTGATCTTTATAACCTAATGGATGAAATCTCCTAGGAGGAATAATCCATTGAGTAAAAGGATTAAAAATTTTTGCTTTTGATTTTTGTATGGACAAGAGTTAAAATTTTTGTTATGAAAAACTGAGTTCAACAAATTTAGTTGAGTTCATCGATCTGTGTTCGACGAAGAGTATTGATTTCGTCGATCTCGGTTCACAGAATGATAATATTTATTTCCTGCATTCCACGATCATCGATCTCTATTTGACGAAATATGTTGATTTCGTCGATCACCCGCTGTTGAGTAATCATACACAAATTCTGGGTTCAGAGTTCAGCAATCACCGTTTGACGCATAGTACTGATTTGGTCGATCTCGATTCGACGAATTTTGTTGAACATTATTTTTATGAGATTTTTTATTTTTCTTTGATTTAGTCTTTGGTAAAATTTCAGTATCTTTATATGTAAATTATAATACTTCTTTCTCTTTTCCTTTTGCAGATATGAATTCAATTGGTTTAGATAAGATATTTTTCTCAAAAATATAAGGCTGACTAGATGAAGCTCCCAAGCCAAGTTTGCCATTTAATCTGGCATTCACTATTCTTGTGATATCCATCAATTTGATACTTCTCCCATTAAGGGATTCTTCAAATTGCTTAGCCTCATTTAATTAATTTTCTAAGGAAAATATTTGATCATTAGCAGTTTTTAAATCTTCTTTAAGTTTTAAGTTTTCAAAAGAGAAATTATCAAATTCAATTAATTTCTTTTTAAGAAGTTTGATTTCCTTCTCTAATTTGATTAAATCATTGCATAATAGTTTAAATTCAGCTTTGAACTACTCTGAAGTAAAATTAAAAGAAGAAATTACCTGATCTTCTTCTGATTAAGATTCAGCTTCAGAAATTTTAGCTTCAGAGTGGCTGCATGATGCATTGATTGCCATCAAGCAGACCTCCCTGGCCTTAGCTTCTTTTTCATCCTCACTGGAGTTGGATGAAGATTCATCCTCAGATTAACTCCATGTTTCAGCAACAAAGCCTCTTTCCTTCTTCTTGTATTTGCTGGAGGAGGGCTTGTGTGAATGCTTCTTAGAGTGCATCTCCTTCTTCTTTTCTTTCTTCTGGTTCTGTGGACATTCTAGTAGTATGTGTCCAGGTTTCCTGCACCCAGAACAAATAATCTCTTTAGTAGTAGTCTTGTCATACCTTGGCTTATCATCATTTCTGAAAGATCTTCTCCTGAAGTCCTTCCTTGTCATATTATAAAATCTCTTAGCTAAGAGACTCAATAGATCTTCATTGTTTGGAATGGCTTTTGTTTCTTCAGTTGCTTTAAAAGCAATGCTTTGTTATTTCCTTACTGAAGAAGAGGTTCTTTGTTCAGCTTATCTGGCCTTGATGAGCTGCTCTTAGGATTTGAGCTTGCCCAACAAGGTCTCTATAGATATTTCATTGAGGCTTCTGGCTTCTTCGATTGGCCAGATCCTAGATTCCCATGTGCTAGGGAAGCACATAAGGATCTCGTCATTTATCTCTGTCAATGAGATGTTCTCGTCCAATGATTTCAGCTCATTGATTATGAGGCTGAGTCTATTGTACATATCAGCAACTGATTCTACTTCTTCCTTCTTGAAGTTCTCATACTGAGAGATTAGATGTGATCTCCTATCTTTCCTTTCATTTGTAGATCCTACAACCATCCCATTTAGGGAATCCAAGATATCCTTGGCTGAAGTGCATTCAGCAACTTTCTGGAATATGTCATCAGACATAGTTTGAGCCAAAATGTTCATGACTTTGGCATCTACAACTTTCAGCTTCTTTTGAGCCTATGTCCACTCAGGTGGTGGTACAGTTGAGGTTCTTGTAGAGGCAGATGAAGTAGGGGGACCTGACAAAATAGAATTATAATTATCTTCATCAATAGAATTCATATAAAGACTAATCCTTGCCTTCCAAAGTGCAAACTTATTTAGATTGTACACTGGAGGTCTGGTGCTTGAAAACTCTTTATTTTGTGCCATGAGAAAAGGAGAAAACTAGAGTAAGTGAGATATATCAAGGATCTTTTGGTTCAGGTGTTAGCCTGTGAAACCAAATAGCAACCCTCTGAAAACAATTGAAAGTGAGGGATAAATCTAACTTAACTCTAGGGGGTGAATAGAGTATTTAAAAACTTTTAAGTTATTTTTATAGCTGATTAAAGTAGGTAATATATATATGTATATAAAGAGAAAAATCACAGCACACAAACAAAAAAGTAAAGGCAAACCAGACGACACAAGGAATTTATAGTAGTTCCCCAATAAACCTAGGTACATCCACTCTTCTACCACCCTAGTAGGAATCCATAGGTGCCCTGCCACCATAGGTTTTTGCTCAGGTTCCCTGCCACCACAGGTTTTTGCTCAGGTGCCCTGTAACCATGAGATCTATTTTTCTTAGGGAGATCTAGCAACACTTTAGGCTATTGATCAGGTGCCAAAAAACTAATCCCAAGTCTTTTGATCAGGTGACTTGTGAACCAAAAAGGTTAACTTTTGAAGGGAGTTAAAACCCTGTACACAGTGAAAGGAAAATGTAAAAAGATGTTTTCTTCTCTGTCTCAAATCTCTGAGAAGACTAGTGGATTTGTAGATGATGTCAAAGCTCCCCCTAAGTTGTGTAGATGATCAGGAGTTGGATGCTTTGCTTCAGGGTGTAGGCCTTCTTTGTAAGCTTCTCCTTCCAGTAAATGTCTCTGAGAGATGTGAGCTTTTAGTCTCAGATTGAAGATGAGTTGTTGGAAGAAAGCTTGAAGAACAGAAAGCTAATTCTCTGAAAAGTATTTCTATAGCTTTCTGTAACTCTGAGAAAACCTTCTGTATATGTCTGTTACCATTAAGGCAAAAAAACTTCTGATAATATTATATGATCAGGAATGCTAGAGAAATTCAAATATTTGAATTCATTCTGAACAGTTGGAGCATTCCTTAGAATGGTAACTGCCTTGGAAAAGGATTAGTATTTAACTCTATGATTAAGTCCATATTTAATGATGCCTTTAAACAGCTATATTCATAAGAATATTGAGCATTAAATATCAAAGTTATAACTGCCTGCAATTAAGCCTTGATAAAAATTCTGTCTTTAGAATATAAAATATCCTGAAATTAAGCCTGGAAAAAACTGCTTCTTGCTTGAAATAACTACCTAAAACACTGCCTGGAAATCGTCGAACTGAGCAAGAAATTCGTCGAACTGAGCTTGGAGATCGCCGAGCTGAAACTGCTTATTCGTCGACCTGAGCTCAGAGATAGTCAAACTTAGTTTGGCTGTCGTCGAGCTCAGATGCATATTTCGTCGATCGGAGCTCAGCTTTTGTCGAGCTCAACTCAGAGTTGGAACTCTGAGTTTATCGGGCTGAGCTTGACTTTTGTCGAGCTGAGTGCGACTTTCATCGAACTAAATTAAAGAACTCTGAAATCTTCTAAGGCAACTAACCCTAGAAAAACCTATGACCCAGACTATACATATTGGGTCAGTCTAAGCATCCTAATAGTAGTCCTTTCCCAAATCCAAAATGGGGTTCCAACAATGTCAATCAATTGATTGACAAATATGGTGTTATCTTGGAGGCTCTGAAGAAGAGTAAAAAGCTTGTAAAAGGCAGGCTAAAGAGATTATCTCTTTACAGTAAGCTGAATCAATGCAATCTGAGTCAACTTTGCTGCTAGCTCAGATGAGTAGAGAAATCAGTCAGTTGAGATCTATGACTATAATACAAATAAGCACCGTAAGCCAGAAGAGCAAGATCATTAGGGATCTTGAAGAGAAGCTCCTCAAAGAGAGGATGCCAGTGGCTTAGTTTTCGAATCCAAAGGCAGTGTTGCCATAGATTGACTCATTCACCTCTCAAAATAATAAGAGGGGATTGGGGTTCATGTTGAATGCTAGAGCTACCCATTCTAAAGAGAAAGGCAAGGATCCAGTTGTGCCTCAAACCACCTTTCAAAAGGTAGTTTTTCTTTCTAACAGGTGTGATCATGACATCATGTATGGTCACTAGAAAAATAGAAATTCTTTTTGCAAGAGCAATAATGTTCCTTACAATGGAAGAAGAAAGGGCATGGGGTTAAGTGCACTGAAGGCTCCCCATGAAGAAATCTAAATGGCCCACCATGGACCATTTGTGTTTGGTGCTCGAGCACTTACTCTCAAGAGTAAGGCAGTGGCCTCAACCCAAGGTATTTCATCAAATAATAAGGTTGTGGGCAAGACAACAACCAAGTCTCACTTGGCTATTTCTTATGCCATCAACACCTTGTCAGCTGGAAAGCAACATCTGTTGTGTTGGGTACATTGATCACAATGTCCCAGATTTGAAGAAGGCCTACAGGACAATGGCAGACACATGCTTATATCTGATGCATATCCTAAGTTCTATATATGTAGGTGTTTACTTGATTACACTGATTAGACAGGTTGTCTAAGTAACAATGGCATGCGGACACATAGAAGAATGCAGAAAAGACAGAAATCTGTCTATGTTCACAGACATTGAGTGAAGATAGATAACTCAACACCAGATGGCCTTAAATATTGAGTAAATACTAGACAGTCAAAGCCTTAACATTGCCAAGACAGAAATCTAGTTAAGTCCAGAAGCGTTGAGTGAAGGCAGTTCACTCAATGCCAAGAGCCAGAAGCGTTGAGTAAAGCTAAAGCAGTCAAAGCAGCAGAGAATCTGTAAAAAAATATGGCTAAGTCTAGAAGCGTTGAGGGAAGGAAGTTCACTCAACACCATGCAGAAAAAGCGTCGACAGAACATAGTTCAGTCAGAGCTACAGTATTGGTTGATATAGAATTCTGTCTAAGGACAGAAGCATTGATTGATGTCAACTCACTCAATGCCTATTCAACATAAAAACTACCTAAGGACAAAAGCATTGAGTGAAGTCCATTCACTCAACGCCTCTTCAAAAAAACAGGCAAAGACAAAAAGCATTGAGTGCAGAAGCTTCACTCGACGTCTTCATATAAAGAAAATCGACTTAGTCCAAATGTGTTGAGTGGCGAAGGTTAACTCAACACCTAATCTGTTCGATAGCTAAAAGTCTATATTCCTTGAGTGATGACTGATCACTCAATGTCAGCTGTTTGTATAAAACTGACTAAGTGTTTTGGCGTTGAGTGATAAGCCCTCAATCAATGTTTATGCTAAATTGTCTGAATTTGACTAAATCCACAGGTGCTGACGTCAGCAAAAATTCAAATGTTGCGGGAAGTGAACAGTACATGACAAATAGCGTCGCTTGCCTTTTGTACATAATTTAATTCAAAAGTAAAGCTACAACTACCAACTCCTGGTGGTCCCAATACTCAAAGAGCCATTGGACAACAGGATAGAAAATAAGAGATTGTAGAAGAAGAAGATAATTTTTGGAATGTGCTGAACTTCATCTTCTTCCTCTCGACTGAGTTGGAGAGCTTGAAAAAACAATTCATTCTTCTGATCTGAAAGTTTAAAGAAATATGGTTGCTGATCTATTCATCTTCAACAGCAAACTCAGAGAGCCTTCTCTCTGAGTTAGAAGTTGCAGCACAAGCAAACCCTAGCTACAGTGTCTTCACAGCCCAAGAAGAATTAATATTGAAGATATATTCCTGGAGCTGTGAAGAAAGGAGGACTGAGTCATCTCAGTTCAGGAAGAGAAAGACACCGAATATATTTATCTGGTGTCTTACATCAACACAAACCATATTCATTTTGTAGGATCTTAATAGTTCTGAGTTGTAAGCCTAAATCATAAAGGCTAAGTGGTAGGGAATTTGTGCCTGAGTTGTAGGATTCAGTTGTGAATCTGAGTGGTAGGGCCTTTGGCCTAATATAGGATCTGGTTCTGATCTGAGGTAGGAGAGTCATTCTCTCTATATTGTAGGGATATCCTCCTAGCCTGAGTGGTAGGACTTTGAGAAAAGTAGGAGGTAGGTGACCAGTAGATCACTGAGTTGTAGGTGCATTGCTTGTTATGAGTGGTAGGGCTTTGAGCCTGAGGTAGGACTTGGAGTAGTTTGAGAGATCCTGAGGGATTTGAATTATAAGCTTATTGAGCTAAGTTTGGTGCTTGCCTTATCTAACAATCTATTAGAAAGGTGGGAGGGGCAGTGGATGTACCCATAATCTAGGGAGCCACTATAAATTTCCTATGTGATGGT
Organism: Platanthera zijinensis; assembly: GCA_039513925.1. NCBI lineage: Eukaryota > Viridiplantae > Streptophyta > Magnoliopsida > Asparagales > Orchidaceae > Platanthera > Platanthera zijinensis. The sequence goes on from CM077087.1 coordinate 154,413,265, forward strand.
TGTGTAATCTTGAAAGCTAACTGAAAATAAATCACAACACACTAAGAATAGAGAAAGCTCAAAAAGACCTAAAAACCTATTCAACCTCCCCCTCTAGGTGATTAATTACTCTTGAAACTAAAGAATTTCAAGTGGTATTAGAGATAGGTTGCTCAAAAAAGACTTAACAGTCTGAGTTGATCTCCTAGAGTAGCTAAAAATATCCTTATGGTTTCAGGAGAGAACCATAAGGATTTTAGCTCTATGAAGCTTCCAATCTACAGGAAGGAGAACTTTAGTATCTGGAAGGAAAGGGTCATACTGTTTATGGAGGCATCTGACCTTAGGATTTTCATTACAGTTCAAGAGAGACCTTTCTTCCCCATGAAGGTCTCAGCTTTGGATGATACTGCCCAGACACCTAAGAAATATTCTGAAATGACCAAGGATGAGGTCATTTTGGCTACCATGGACAAAAGGGCACATAACATAATTTTTAGTGCCATTGATGATTCTACATTCTAGAATCTTGTACACTACAAGACTTACAAGGAAATGTGAGACAATATGGTTGTCTACATGGAAGGCAATGAAGAAGTCAGGGATTATAGGAAATCCCTAATTAATCAAGAGTATGAAGCCTTCAGGCAAACCAAGAAAGACAGCTTAGCTGAATTCTATGAGAAATTCTTTAGAGTGGTTAATAAGTTGAGGTCCTATGGAAGGGTGTCTTTAACAACTATGAGCTGAATGACAAGTTCCTCAGATCTATAACTAGAGACTGGGACACCAAGATCTAAGCCATCAGAGAGGTTTCTAAGCTTTCTAAAACTCCTCCACATACTTTGTTTGAAAAGCTGCTCTCATATGAGATGCAGCTATCTACCATGAAGGAGGACGAGGTCTCCAGTAGACATCGAGCCAAGGAGAAGACAGTGGCCTTCAAGGGTGATTGCTCTAAGAAGTACAAGGAGAGGATTGCCTCTCCCCCATAAAAGCCTGTTGATTCAGATAGTTCTGAGTCAAGCTCATTTGACAACAACATGTCAGATGGGGAGTTTGATGCCTTCTCTAGGCAGTTCCAGAAGATGATGAAGAGGAAGCAGTGGAGGAATAGGCCTTCCTCCTCTCATCACAAGAAGGACCACAATAAGGTTGAGAAGAAGTTATCCAAGGGAGACAGGTATGACACTAACCCAATAAATAGTTTTCTTATAATGTTGTTTATTACTGTTGTAGCAAGATTAGGCATGTCATTGTTGATTGCCCAGTCAAGAGAAATGATCATAAGAAATTTGAGGAGAAGCACCACCACCAACATAAGGGCAAGAAGGAAAGATCCTTCATTGCCAAAAAGGAGAAGAGCTGGAATCAGAGTGACTCAGCCTCTTCAGATTCTGAAGGAGAAGAAGAAGCCTACATAGGGTTGTTTGTTGCTATTGCTGATGATAAGGAATAGGACTATCCTACTGCAAGGATAGGTATCAGGGCCCCTCTATCACACTTATACAGTGACAATGAGGAGGATAAAGAAGATGACAGCAAATATGGTCTCATGACAATGACAAAAGAAGAATCCAGCCAGGATCAGCCTGGTCTAGATAAGGTATATTTACTATCCAGCTCCTCTTCTGGTTCAGACTATGAGACTAGTCCCAATTCTGATGCATCTTCATCTTATGATGAAGATGGGTCAGAATCTGAGAAAGATGTCAATCAATTGATTGACAAGTATGGTGCCCTTCTGGATGCTTTGAAGAGAAGCAAGAGCTTGGCCAAGAAATAAGCTGAGGAGATTATCTCCCTACAGCTAGCTGGTTCCCTATAGTCTGACTCAACATATTTGATGGATCAGAAGATGAGGTAAGTTAGTCAATTGAAGGCCATCAAATTCAACCATATTGGGACCATCAGCCACAAGAACACAATCATTATGGATCCTGAAGAGAAGCTCCAAAGGGAGAAAAGGATTGTGGCAAAATATTCAAAACCCAATACAGTGTTGCCCCTGATAGTCTCCTTCACCCCTCAAAAGGATAAGAGGAGTTTGGGATTCAAGGGGAACACTAGAGTTGGCCATTCCAAAGGGAAAGGCAAAGCTCAAATTCAGCCTCCCATCTCTTTTGAGAAAGTAGTGTTACCATCAAACAGGTATAACTAAAAAAGTATCTATGGTCACTGGTTGAATGGAATATCCACAAGTATGAACAAAAATGTCCATAGCCATGGTGGAAGGTATTGCAAGGGGATGAGTGCTTTTAAGGCCCCACATGAGGTGAGCTTCCGCTTCTTGTCACTATTTCTCCTTCATTTGCATTTTCTCACTTACTATTCACTTTTAGAGGGATCTCGCACCCCAACCTCGACGCGAGAGCCCGCGGGACGTCACCGCCGACCATCACCAAAATCCTGACTCGCCTCAGCCATCCACCCCTCCATCTACTCCTCCAAGTGCGAGGGAGGATGACCTTTCTCACGTTGCTGGGACCTCTCGTAATCCTGGTAAAAAACCTTCCCTTTCAGACATCTGTCCTGCTCACTACTCCCATACACTACTGTGATAACCCCCCTTACTCTACCCTCCTGCCCCTTGTATAGGCGTCCAGGTCGACTCGCCTACTGAGTAATTCTCTAGGAAACTAGTCGTCTCGCCCCCTCCTCCTATAGACGAGATTGAAGACTATCTGGGTGACCCCATGGATCCGTTAGAGATGAAGCACAGAATAGCCGAGATGTTTCGGAAGTACGCATGTATCATCCGCGAGTTGGAACAAGATAACAAGGAGGCCGACCGGCGAATCGATTGGTTGGAAGTTCAATGCGCTCGCTTGTCTTCGGAGATCGATGCTGATATTGAGGTGGATGAGATTGATCCTCAGGCCATCCTAAACGAGGTCGATCAACAGCTTCGTCTCGCATGTTGTGGTGTTGACGTGGCTCGTGCTTTTCACCTCCCTAACCGACCCCCTTGTGCAGGATCTCGCGGCGGCCGCTGGAGATGGCACAAGCACTGAAGACCCCTCGGCTCGTCTAGCCTAATTTACCCATCTCGCTCTTCAAATTCGTAGTATTCCTGTAATGTTTATTATGCTACTGCCTCGCCCAGGTCCTAGGACCTGCGAACATATTGATCGCCTTGTGCGGGATGGGATAATTAAATAATCGGTATTTCTGGTTTATTTTTTAAGCTTAGTTTTAACTTCTTTTTATTTATTTCTATTTGTCGTTCGCTCTTTGTCCCGCCTTGCTGAGGGAACCCGCATTGGGCCGCACATGAATCGAGGCAGAGAGAGAGTGAAATGCCGACCGACTCTCCCCTTTCCTCCATATATTTTTCCCACCCATTTTTCTTTTCACTGACCATATCCGATATAAATACCCCCTAACCCCGGATCAAAACTACGCTCTTACTTCTGTTGCACTCTAGATCTCGTCCTTTTGTTTCCCTCGTCTTGCCTATCGTTCTCGCCCTTTGTTACTCTCGCTCTTTCTTCTTTCGGCCATCTCGTCATTCTTCTCGCCACCTCTTCTTTTAATCGCCTCGCCTCCAACAGTTTTGCTAAAAATGGGAAAGAAGAAAACTTACGAGGGAGAGGGGCACAGCTGCTGTGGGAAAAGGTTTACTGACCATGACTTCCCTCCCGGTAAGATCTCTGAAGAAGAATACGATGGCTTTGCATGTGAGTTCCTGAGGGAAGGGTTAGAATCGCGACCCCCTAATGTTGGCGAGGCGATCAACACCTACTACCCTGGAGGACTCGCCTTCACCGTCTCGCACTTCGAGGCGGGGTTGAGACTGCTTCTCTGGCCGGAGGTAAAGCAGGTCCATAAATATTTTGGTGCAGTCCCCGCGCAACTTAACCCGAATGCTATTTCGGTGTTAATTACTTTCGCAAGCTATATGCGTCAAGAGAGCATCGAGTTTAGCTTGACGGTCTTCTGCAAGCTGTTCGTCTATCATGCTAACGCCGACGGCGTATCCTAATTCATTGGGAAAGGGCTCAAGGTGTGCGAGATGCCCAATAAGAACCACCACTGGCTCACCAAATTTGTCTTCATCCGTGGAAACTTCGGGGGCGTCCCACTCGCGCTTGTGTCGCCTCCCGAGATATTTTACGTGTCTCCGCAGGTGGGTGACACCGATAAGCTGTTGTACGATTTATTAATCGGCAAAAACTTCGAAAGCCTATTCCTGCGGCGGGCCTCGACTCGCTACTTCCCATGCTCCTTGGCGAAGGTACTCTCGCTTCCCTTTGGTCTCGCCTTTACTTATTTTGTCTTGCTTTCTTATCACCTAGTAATTTGTTTAGGAGAGAGGAACGTCCTCGTTCACCCCCCTTACAGGAGTAATGCTAAACCATCCAAGGATCTCGCTCTCGCCAACATGGCGGCCGAGGCGGCGAAAGAGTCCTTGGCCCCCTTCGTCAAGAAAAGGCCCGCTGAAGGCACCGCCCCGTCTCGCCCCAGCCTCGAGAAAAAGATGAAGAAGGTTATGTCCTCCAAAGATAAAAAGGGGAAAGCCCTCAAAGAGAAGAAGGAGATGTCGGGGTCCCTGAGCCCCATCTCCATAGGATCGCAGTCCCCTCAATCACCTCCTCAGTCGCCTCGTCCACAGGCCGTCTTGCCTACCCACGAGACGGCACTGCCCGACCAACCTGTCGGCACCTCGATTCAACTAACTGGGTCTCCATCTCGTACAGCGGCTTCTTCCAGTCGCCCGACCCCCTCTTCTCATCAAAATTTCAACATGGGCCCCTTGGTTCAAGACGTCGTTAACGACACGGTTTTAGTATGGGAGAAGGAGGAGAACCGGGTGTCAATCACCACCCTCCTTCCTTCATGGAAGGAGCAGGACCCACCCACTAGCCACGCCTTCTCCCTGGGCTTCGGCCTTTACGGGAGCCCAGGGTCAGATTCCGTCGAGACGGAAACTTCACGAGGTCTGATTATGAAGACTACGCATGCGCAGCTGCGCTCCTTGGAGCTTTCGCACCAGCTCTCGCATCGCCTGATTATTAATAATCGAAAATGGAAAGAATCTAAGGCTGACCTGGCTACGGAACGCGAGAAATTCGGGGACCTCGAAAAGAAGCTGGTTGTTGCTGAGGCCCTTCTCGCTAAGGCCCGGGGTGGCGTGGTAAGCTTCATCTTACCTTTTGCCTGCTTCTCTCACGTCTGCCTCAGGTTAACTGATAAGCTTTTGCAGTATGCTGAGACGGCAGACCAACTTCATTCGCACATAGCGTCATTGGAGGAGGAGGTCAAAGATTTGAAGTCTCAGATCGTCCATCTTCGATACAGTGCTCCATTAACTTCTCACTCAGTACTTCCCCAGGCTCCTCCCCCTCATTATTACTATGAGGAGGTCGATGAGCTTTGCCGAGACTCCAACATTAGGATGGTCGAGGTCATCCTGAAAATGATGTAAGGAGTTGGGGGTTGTCAAGGAAGAGTTTTAAAATGTTACTGCCCGCGATCTGGTGCCAGAGATTTATGGCGAGGAGGAGGATGACTCGTCCTCTAGCGAAGAGGAATGAAACACTTCTAGCAAGACCTAGGGATCTCTCTTTTTACTTCCTTATAACTTTGTACTTAATTTCTTTTTGTAATGAACAGTTATATGGATAAGTGTATATGCTCTTGCTTTATTTATTGTTATGTTATTTCATTTTATTGCGAGACGATTCTTAAATTTGCTCACGCTTGCGAGATGGGACCATTCCTTGTCTCGCCACCTTGCGAGAGAGTGGATTTTGCCCAGAGTTCGAGATACCACTTTCCCCACCGCTATTGCGCGCGGGACCGACTTGTTCTCCCCTCTCGTCTCGCCTAACGGTATCTCCGGCGCGAGTGGTCTCGAGGGGTCAACCCACCCCCCCCCCCCCCTTATAATTTTATGAATTTTCCTCGTTTGATAATTAGTAGGGATGTTTCTTTAAGGGACCTTACCGCTTACTCTGCCACTTAACCTGCCCACGATCCTGCCAGCTTAGTGATCCTGGTTAGTATGTCTTCTAAGGGCCCTGTCTTTCAACCTGCCACCGAGTAAGCCTTCAGCCCTGCCAGCTTGATGAGAGCCTGGTCAGCGGGTCCGTGTGTGCGGGTCCTCGTTGGAGTAATTTGCCAGCAGGACACGTGTGTGTGGGACCGACCCCGTGGCTTTCCCCATCGCGTTCCTGGTCTGGGTGTTGACCCCGGTGGGCCCCCTGTGGCGGAATATCCCCGCGGTCCTGTGGTTGGGATTAGTCCCACATCGCTCGCAGCGCTTGGTCCTCGGTGTTTATGTACCCCGCCACCCTTCATCTCAATACCTGGGTTTTGAGATGAACTGTTGGGTTGGCGGGTTCTCACATGGTATCAGAGGCATCGATCCTTTCCTCCTGATTCTGTCTTCTCTCTGTCCGCGCGGCTTGCTTCTCCGGCTTGCGCCCTGTCCGCGCGGTCTCCTTGTCGTTGCCCTCTGTGTGCGCGACCTGTTGCCTTGTTCTCTGCGATCTGTTGCCTAGTTCGCCGCGACCTGTTGCCTAGTTCGCCGCGACCTATTGCCCTGTGCCTTGCCCTCTCTTGTGCTTCTGTTCGAGCGGACTGTCTGCTTGCCGCTCGACTTCTTCCCCTTTGCTTGTTACTGCGGCTTGGTCGTGGTCTCTCTGGCCGCTGGTGTCTGACATCCTGACCGCCGCAGTTTCTCTTCTGCCTATCCGCGCGGCCTGTTTTCTAACCGCGCGGCTTCCTGTTGTTTACTCTTATGGCTCTTTCTGATGCTTCTACTGCCACCACTCCTGCCACCCCCCCTGTAGCCAATCCGGCTCCTCCTCCTACTCCTTCCGGGAACCTTGGCACCGTTTCCAAGCTTGTCGGCTCCAACTACCCGGACTGGAGCGTCTCTTTCACCTTTCTCCTTCGCTCGCAACGCAAACGCCACCATCTCGTTGATGACCCTCCTCCTACCACTTCCCCTCTCTTTGATGACTGGGATGCGAGTGACGCTCTTGTGCGTACTTGGCTCGCTAACAGTCTATCCGATGAATGCCTTCCCGTCATCCATCATGATGAGACGGTGAAGGCCGCTTGGCTTCATCTTGCTGCCTTGTATTCCAAAGGGGCTCAGACGTCCCGCATCTATACGTTGTATGCGGACCTCTTTGCCCGGCCTACCTTGTCTCCTGCTGCTGCCTACCAACAAGTTCAAGCTCTTGGGGCTGAGATTCTTCAGAATCGCCCCTTTTCTGCGGATCTGGCTCAACAACACAAGCACTTCCAGGAGCTTCTGGTTGTGTGTTATCTGCTCCGTCTTCCTGACACTTATGACATGATCCGCCAACAAATTCTGGGTGAGGCGGAATCTCCTACCTTAGATGTCACCGCTGCTCGCATCACCGCTGTCACCTCTCTCCTTCAGCGCCCGCTTCTACCCGCTCCTTCTCCTCCGGATAACTATGCTCATCAAACTCAGCGGAGTGGCTCTGGTAGCCGCAGTCATCAGTCTGGCGGACGTCCTTCTTCCCGCTATCTCTGCTCTCACTGCGACCGCACCGGACACACTCTTGACCGCTGCTGGACAAAACATCCCCATCTTCGCCCCTCGGGTGACTCTTCCGCCTCTTCTTCCAAGCCGTCTGCTTCCGTGGTCACATCAGCAGGTAGTGCCCATGTAGTCACTCAAGGTAAATGGCTTATCGACTCTGGTGCTACTAATCATATGACGGGCAATCCTCAGTGCTTCTCTCTCCTCGAACAGCATGATCGGTTGCCCCCGGTCCTCATTGCAGACGGTTCTCCCTCCCCGGTTCATGGGTCGGGAGTGGTTCATGTTACTCCGTCCCTTCGGCTAGAGGACACTCTCTATGTGCCCAAGTTTCCGTGCAATCTGTTGTCGGTTACTTCTTTGTGCAAGCAGCTTCAATGTTCTGTAACGTTTACTCCATCTTCTTGCTCTTTTCAGGATCCGAGCTCCCAGCGGACGATTGCTACTGGGACTGAGAGCGGCGGCCTCTACTTCCTCGACAACGTTTCCGCTTTGTCCGCCTTCTCTTCTTCTTGTACGGATCTTCTCCAGTGGCATCTCCGTCTCGGTCATCCTCCACCACGGCTTCTGCATCAGCTTCTGCCCCACCTCCCTCCTTCCACTACTCCTCTCCACTGCGAAGCATGTCAACTTGGCAAGCATCATCGTTCCTCCTTCCCGCCGAAGCAAGGTCGGGGCTCTACCCGTCCGTTTGATCTTGTCCACTCCGATATCTGGGGACCTGCTCCTACCCTTACTATTGGTCGGGGTAGTTCTTATTTTGTAACTTTTATTGATGATTTTTCTAGATGTACTTGGGTGTATCTCTTACGAGATCGCTCTGAACTTTTTAATGTATGGACCTCCTTTTATTATTTAATCAGAAATCAGTTTGGTATTAGTATTAAAACTTTTCGCTCTGATAACGCAAAAGAGTACTTAAGTCATGATTTTACCTCTTTCTGTGTGCAACATGGCGTTATTCATCAGACAAGTTGTGTCTATACATCCCAACAAAATGGGGTGGCGGAACGCAAAAACCGTCACCTCCTTGATGTTGCTCGCACATTAATGACTCAAATGCATGTCCCTCGCTCATATTGGGGCTATGCTGTTCTTCTTGCTTGCTATCTCATCAATCGCATTCCCTCCTCCGTTCTCCAGGGAAAAACCCCTTTTTCCATCCTTTATCCTGGCAAGGAGCCCTTTCCTCTCCCTCTCCGAATCTTTGGGTGCACTGCTTTTGTGCATGTCCCATCTGCCACCCGCGATAAGCTTTCCCCTCGCTCCACCAAATGTGTTTTTCTGGGGTACTCGGTCACTCAGAAAGGCTACTGCTGTTTTGATCCTGTTCTTCGTAAACAGTTTGTCTCCGCTGACGTTACCTTCTTCGAGAATGCCTCCTACTTCTCGGATGACTCCTCTTCTCTTCCTCCCACCTCGGATTCTCCTGTTATTCCGTTCGTTCCCTCGTCTCCTACTGCGATATCCGCTCCTCCTCCGTCTCCGCCCACTCCTCTCCCTCCGCCTCTCTCTCCGCCTCCATCTCCCTCATCTCCGCTGCCGTTGCTCTCTCCTCCCGGGCCAGCTCTCTCTGCCACGGATGCTCTGGATGCCGAGGAGCCCGCCGACCTGGATCTTCCTGTAGCTCTTCGCAAAGGGGTGCGGACGTGTACCCTACACCCCCTTGCTGCTGTTGTTTCATATGATCGTCTTACCCCTTCTCGCAGGGCCTTTGCACTGGCTATCTCTGCTACTACCACACCTCGTTCCTACCAGGAGGCTCTTGCCATTCCTCACTGGAAGCTGGCCATGGATGAGGAAATGGCGACCCTCACAGAGCGGGGTACCTGGACTCTTGTCCCTCCTCCCCTTGATACAGATGTTGTTGGCTGTCGCTGGGTCTTTGTAGTCAAGTTTGGCCCCGATGGCACTGTGAACCGTTACAAAGCTCGTCTGGTGGCTAAGGGCTTTACTCAAACCTATGGGGTTGATTACTTTGACACCTTCTCTCCCGTGGCTCGTCTCAGCACTATACGGGTCCTTCTCTCTGTGGCAGTCAATAAAGACTGGCCCCTTTCCCAGCTGGATATCAAGAATGCCTTCCTTTATGGTGATCTTCAGGAGGCCGTCTACATGGAGCAACCTCCAGGGTATGTTGCTCAGGGGGAGACACGTGTCTGCCGGCTACAGAAGGCAATCTATGGCCTCAAGCAGAGCCCTCGAGCTTGGTTTGACAAATTCAGCGGCATCGTAGCGGCCGTTGGTTTTGCTCGCAGCGCTGCTGATCACTCTCTATTTATTCGCAAAACCTCTTCGGGACTGGTGGTTCTTGCAGTATATGTGGATGATATTCTTCTCACTGGTGATGACCAGGAAGGGGTAGCCTTGACAAAGCGGCATCTTCGCCAACATCTAGTCACGAAAGATATGGGTTCTCCGAAGTACTTTTTGGGGATCGAAATCTCTCGGAAGCCCAACTCTTTAGTCCTCTCTCAGCGTAAGTATGCTCTTGATATTTTAAAAGAAGCAGGATTGACTGGGGCCAAACCTGCTCGATGTCCCATGGCTGTTGGAGAAGACAAAACCTGGACAGATGGTTCGCCTCTTCTTTCAGATGCTTCGCGGTACAGGCGTCTAGTTGGTAAGCTCATATACCTCACCGTGACTAGGCCCGACATTTCCTATGCTGTGGGCAAGGTGAGTCAATTCATGCAAGCTCCCAGGGAGTGCCATCTACAGTCCGCCTTGCGGATCTTGGAGTACGTCAAAGCAGCCCCTGGGAAAGGATTGCTCTTTCAGAAGAATGATCATCTGAGGGTTGAAGCTTACTCAGATGCGAGTTACGCTGATGACAAAGGGGACCGCAAGTCTACCTCCGGTTTCTGTACCTTTGTTGGGGGCAATCTGGTAAGTTGGAAGAGCAAGAAGCAATCTGTTGTCTCCAGGTCCAGTGCTGAAGCCGAGTATCGGAGTATGGCATCGACCACTTGCGAGCTAAAGTGGCTACGGGCTCTCATGTTGGATTTAGGAGAGGTCTACAACCATCCTCTACCTATGTTCTGTGACAATAAGGCGGCTATATATATCTCCAAAAATCCAGTCTTCCATGAGAGAACCAAGCACATAGAGGTCGACTGTCATTTCATTCGTGAAGAGATTCTGAAGGAACAAATTTGCACTCCCTTCGTCACGTCTGAAAAAGAGCTGGCTGACATCTTCACCAAGCCAGTATCTGCCTCATTTCTTCATATATGTGACAAGCTGGGCATGATCGACATATATGCTCCAGCTTGAGGGGGAGTGTTGGAGTTGAGACCGGGCGGTCTGGCGGTCTGGCGGTTTGGCGGTTTGCCTTCAGCGGGTTGGTTGCTGTGTTGAGGTCTGAGGCGCAAGCGGTCAAGCGGTCTGTTACTGGCGACTAGGAGACCGTGCGGTCTAACCGGTCTCCCCTGGCGGCTCGTCTCTCTATCAGGCAGTGGCCGAGCGGTTAGCCCTTCTGTCTAACCGCGCGGCTTGTTCCGGTCTGTTGTTCTAGCCGCCCAGATTCTTTTGTATAGTTTTAGTCCCACATCTCTTATTTGTATTCTCTCTTCTCTCCTCCATTCTATATAAGGGAGGCCATACCTTTGTAATACATACCTTTTTCTGATAATAAAATTTCAGTTATACCATTTCCGGCTTGTTTTAGTTCGCTTCTTACATCTTGGGGTCTCCTCTCCGAACTAACTCCACCTGCTGAGTGAGCCTACAGCCCTGCCAGCTTGGTGAGAGCCTGATCAGCGGGTCTTCTTGGGGTCACCTTTCCAAACCAACTCCAACCACCGAGTGAGCCTACAGCCCTGCCAGCTTGATGAGAGCCTGATTAGTGGGTCTTCTCGGGGTCGGTCCCAAACCAACTCCAACCACCGAGTGAGCCTACAGCCCTGCCAGCTTGATGAGAGCCTGGTCAGCGGGTCTTCTCGGGGTCTCCTCTCTAAACCTCTCCAACCACCGATTGAGCCTACAGTCATGCTAGCTTGATGAGAGCCTGGTCAGCGGGTATTCTCGGGATCTCCTCTCCAAACCAACTTCAACCACCGAGTGAGCCTACAGCCCTGCCATATTGGTGAGAGCCTAGTCAGCGGGTCTTCTCAGGGTCTCCTCTCCAAACCAACTCCAACCACTGAGTGAGCCTACAGCCCTGCCAGCTTGATGAGAGCCTAGTCAGTGGGTCTTCTCGGGGTCTCCTCTCCAAACTAACTCCAACCACCGAGTGAGCCTACAGCTCTGCCAGCTTGATGAGAGCCTGGTCATCGGGTCTTCTCAGGGTCTCCTCTCCAAACCAACTCCAACCACTGAGTGATCCTACAGACTTGCCAGCTTGATGAGAGCCTGGTCAGTGGGTCTTCTCGGGGTCTCCTCTCCAAACCAACTCCAACCACCGAGTGAGCCTACAGCCCTGCCAGCTTGATGAGATCCTGGTCAGCGGGTCTTCACAGGGTCTCCTCTCCAAACCAACTCCAACCACTGAGTGAGCCTACAGCCCTGTCAGCTTGATGAGAGCCTGGTCAGGGGGTCTTCTCAGGGTCTCCTCTCCAAACCAACTCCAACCATCGAGTGAGCCTACAGCCCTTCTAGCTTGATGAGAGCCTGGTCAGCGGGTCTTCTCGGGGTCTCCTCTCCAAACCAACTCCAACCACCGATTGAGCCTACAGCTCTGCCAGCTTGATGAGAGCCTTGTTAGCGGGTCTTCTCAGGGTCTCCTCTCCAAACCAACTCCAACCACCGAGTGAGCCTACAGCCCTGCCAGCATGATGAGATTATGGTCAGTGGGTCTTCTCGAGGTCTCCTCTCCAAACCAACTCCAACCACCGAGTGAGCCTACAGCCCTGCCAGCTTGATGAGAGCTTGGTCAGTGGGTCTTCTCGGGGTCTCCTCTCCAAACCAACTCCAACCACCGAGTGAGCCTACAGCCCTGCCAGCTTGATGAGAGCCTGGTCAGCGGCCTTCTCGGGGTCTCCCCTCCAAACTAACTCCAACCACCGAGTGAGCCTACAGCCCTGCCAGCTTGATGAGAGCCTGGTCAGCGGGTCTTCTCGGGGTCTCCTCCCCAAACTAACTCCAACCACCGAGTGAGCCTACAGCCCTGCCAGCTTGATGATAGCCTGGCCAGCATGCCTTCTCGGGGTCTCCTCTCCAAACCAACTCTAACCACCGAATGAGCCTACAGCCTTGCCAGCTTGATGAGAGCCTAGTCAGTGGGTCTTCTCGGGGTGTCCTCTCCAAACCAACTCCAACCACCGAGTGAGCTTATAGCTCTGTCAGCTTGATGAGATCCCGGTCAGTGGGTCTTCTCTGGGTCTCCTCTCCAAACCAACTCCAACCACCAAGTGAGCCTACAGCCCTGCCAGCTTGATGAGAGCCTGGTTAGTGGGTCTTCTCGGGGTCTCCTCTCCAAACCAACTCCAACCACCGAGTGATCCTACAGCCCTGCCAGCTTGATGAGAGCCTGGTCGGCGGGTCTTCTCGGGGTCTCCTCTCCAAACCAACTCCAACCACCGAGTGAGCCTACAGCCCTTCCAACTTGATGAGAGCCTGGTCAGCGGGTCTTCTCGGGTTCTCCTCTCCAAACCAACTCCAACCACCAAGTGAGACTACAGCCCTGCCAGCTTGATGAGAGCCTAGTAAGCGGGTCTTCTCAGGGTCTCCTCTCAAAACCAACTCCAATCACCGAGTGAGCCTATAGACCTGCCAGCTTGATGAGAGCCTGGTCAGCAGGTCTTCTCGGGGTCCCCTCTCCAAACATCGCAATATTATCTCATGAAGGAAAACACCTTGATATTTATTATATCAGGAAGCCGAGCCAAGTTTACGAGTATTGAAAAGGGCAAAATATCAAGTACTGAAAAAGAAAAACAGCAAGTATGGAAAGAGACAACATCAAGGGTAGAATATTTTCAAGTCATCTCCGCTTCGGGCGTGATCGAGAGATACCCCGTCCACATCCTGGAGATGGTACCCTCCTGACTTCAAGGCCTCCTTTACTATGAAGGGACCCTCCCAATTGGGGTTGAGCTTCCCTACTGAGGCTCCCCTGCCCGCTACATCCACTTTCTTGAGGACCAAGTCCCCCTTCTGGAACTGCCTAACCCTAATGTGCTTATCAAAATACTTTGACATTCGGCGCTTGACTCCCTCCTGTCGGATCGATGCTAGCTCCATGAGCTCCTCCACCATGTCAAGGGAAAGCTTCTGCTCTTCCTCGTTTTCTGCTGGCCACCCTTCATCTCCTTTCCTTTTTGTTGCCACCCTGGGGGATTCAACCTCAAACTCCACAGGAATAATGGCCTCTGAGCCGTGAGAAAGTTTGAATGGCGTCTCTCCCGTGGCGGTATTCGGTGTAGTTCTCAAAGCCCAGAGAACGGAGGGGAACTGTTCTACCCAACTCCCCCTCAAATTCTCTACCTTCTTCTTCAAGAGGTTTACGATGACTTTGTTTGCAGCTTCCACCTGCCCATTGCTTCGAAGATGATGAACTGAGGCGAATCGAAGTTTGTTGGGTATTGTATCCACAATTACCTGGATTTGAGGAAGCCACCTGTCAAGCTAAGATGAATCCACAATGTATTTGATGAATTATTCTCTAGTTGTACTTGCAGATATTCCATGCTAAGTACACACCAATGTCAGGGTGCAGTGGGTCAATATACGCGGATCTGTGCAACGTAATCCCTCGTTGAGCAGATCAGTGTGTTGGCCTACGTGTACTCTCTCTATTGGTGTGTACTTAATTTCAAGTACAGGGCTATGATAAAGCAAGAGCAGACAAGGAGCAAGGATGGGCCAAAGACCAGCTCAAGGAAAGAAAGAGGAGAAATAGCCTAAGTAAAAATCGACGAGAATCACTATATGATTCTCGCCGATTCGGCGAGAATCACTAATGATTCTCGCCGAGTCGTCGAGAATCACTAGCTGATTCTCGACGGTTGAAGCCGGCTGCTTCGACACAGACAGGGAAATTTTCTAAGGCAGAATCGTCGAGAATAACTTATGATTCTCGCCGATTCATCGAGAATGACCTTGCATTCTCGACGATTCGGTGAGAATCAAAAGTGATTCCCGCCGATTCTCCCTGGCTTCTGTATCAGTTCAGCCAGATTTCGGCTAAGTAGAAGTCGGCGAGAATCGTAAGTGATTCTCGCCGATTCGGCGAGAATCACCTACGATTCTCGCCGAATTTGACTTAGGCGATTTCCTGTTGTTCTCTGGACCGGTTCAAATTATTTAAACTATTTCGAACCGGGCTCAAGTCTTCTTATCGGTGGGACCCACAACGGTCATATACTTGACCTAATGTATATATACTCCGTATGTATGAACAGTAAAAGAGGAGAATCCACGAGATTTCAAAAAGCACGAGCCGCCGACAAGCCCTAACGCTTGCCGCGGATCGGCTCGCCGCAACTCTGACTAAGCAACGTGCTGCCGGAAGATTCACTGCATCTCCTCTCAAGGTAATCCCTCTATCGTCCCTAACCGTGCCTTGAGCTTAGTGTAGATTTTACTCTCAACCTCCTAGTTTCAAAGATTCTTAGACTTGGAAATTGACATTCCCCTTCTTCCTAGTTTGCTATGGCCCCACGGACTACTGTTGGCCTGGTCACTGGTTGCGAGCTAGTAAGAACCGGATTCTCCCAGGCCTCAGACGAGTTCCGCAACATAATCATCATGCTCGAGGAAGCAGGACTGACATTCGTGCTGGAGCACCCATGCAAGATTCTGGATAAAGAAGTGATGGAGTTCTTTGTAACCGCCAAACTTCGGAATGAAGACTCTATCATCAAGTGTAAGGTTGCAGGTGCAAGGATCAAGATGTCTGCCAGGAAACTGACTCAATGCTTGCAGCTCTCCAGTTCTGAGCACTAGGATCATCTGGAGGAACATGATAGAGTCAGGACCCTATTGTTCTGTGGGCTAGCTAGGGGCACCAGATCAATAAAGAGAAAAGAAATGAATGAGGAAGGGAAACTTTTGTCCGACATCATTGGGAAAGTACTAATCTGCAAACCTGGATCCCATGACCACATTTCTGGGGAAATGTTCAAAACGTTGGTGGCAATCGTATGCCGAAAGCAGTTCAACTGGGGAGCCTTGCTGTTTGACAGGATTAAAGACTCACTCCGAACCCCCAGTTTTGGCAGAATCATTAGCCTTTATCTGAACCAACTGAACGGAGACAAATTCGATATGAGCAAGGGAGTGCCTCTGCACTACTTGAAAAGGATGGATGCTAGCATATTCGACCGATGGGAACGTCGAATAGGGCAAGCTGCAGTGGTAGTTGAAACCGGATCTGAAGCCCCCAGTGAAGTTCCTGATACACTGATTACAGGAACTGAGGGGGAGTTTGTACTCCATTCTGCAAACATCTTATCAGATATTTCTTAGATAGCAAAAGATGCTGTGGAATCTGTGCAAGCTGACAGAGAGGAAGAAGTGGCAGATATGGAAGAGGAAGAGGATGAAGTGGCTGATGAAGATGAGGTGGATGCAGTAGAAGAAGACATCCATAATTCTGCAGATCAGGGTGAGCACATGGAGACTGAGGTGGAGGAAGAAGTACTTGAGCGGGAGAAAGTGGTGGACTCTCAGAAGGCTGCAGAGGTTCCATCTGTGGAACAAGCTCCTAGGCAGTCAGATGCAAGGATGGAGGGGGAGCAATCTTTTGTTCCCCCTGTGGACTATATGCTGCTCTCCAGCTCTCCCAGTACTTCTGCGGGGGAGCCTGACCCGGGTCAGCCTACAGCTCCTCCACTACAAGAAAGCATAGCAAATCTCACGATCAACTTTGTCCAAGGTATGCTTGATGAGCTCAAGGATACAGTTGTGAAATCGCACAACAAAGTGCTACAGAGACTGCGGGAGTCTGAGGATCTCATGCTGAAGAATGTGGTTCAGATCAACCACAAACTGGATTTGATGGAAAAGAAATTTGATGAGAAATACACAGAGGCAGGCAAAGCAGTATCTCTTCTCATGCAAGGGCTGAAGAGGAATACTGACGATCTGGCTGTCGTCAATAAAAATGCACATATTGTGGCGGAGAGCATACAAAAATTTGATACCAACATGGTGCTCCTCAATAAAAATCAACAAGACCTGCTGACTGAGTTCTCTAAATCTCTGAAGCACATTGATGAGTCCCTGCACTCCTATGCAAACTCCATTGCAATCGAAGCCAAAAAGGGGGAGAAAGAATATACTGCTAAAATGGAAGGGCTTCAGCAAATCATCATCGAAAATTTTGACCAATCTAATGTATATGTGTATGATAGTTGCCAGTGGTTGCTCAACCAAGCACTAGGCAATAATACAACCAATATTCCTGAGGATAATCCTGCTCACGAGACTACTGAGAACAATACTGTGGATGACGAAGGAGCAAGTGCAGAGGTTGTTCCGTTAAGCGAAGCTGAGTCAAAGAAAGCTGCTGAAAGAGCTGAACGACGAACTTGGTTTGATCAAGATGCCTTAGCTAAAGCCAAAGGAAAAAGGCAAATCCAAGAGGGAACTTCAAGGGAAACACCAGCTGAAAAGAGGATCCGATTGACGGAGGAGGATGTGAGAAATTAAAAATGGAGTCCTGCATCAAAAAGTATCATCTTGGACACATTCTTATTACAGCAGAAGGGGCACATAAAACGAAGTGAGGTATACAGTCAATACGAATGGGAGAGGCACAAAGAATTTGAAGCCAAACGCAACTTATTTTTCAGAAATAATACAGTGATAGATAAAGTTCCTCCTCCCAGATATCATCCTAAGCCAAAGGAATATTTCGAAAGACAGAGCAAGAAATTCCTAGCTCAGAAGCTCAAGGATGATCTTGCTAAGGAAAAATAGGCTTAGGACCTTTTTGTCTCTCACTGCACATCTATGTTTTCATATAGTCTTACGAACAAGTATTGTGGTTTTATATATATATATGTGATGACATGTTTTGACTCAAGTATTATTTTGTCTGTTCTTATGTTCTTAAAGTTGTAATTATTCTTTGGGTGGTGGTATTCATCTTAGCTAGTAGGATTTTGGCTTCGTCAAATAGGGGGAGATTGTTGGGTACTGTATCCACAATTACCTGGATTTGAGGAAGCCACCTGTCAAGCTAAGATGAATCCACAATGTATTTGATGAATTATTCTCTAGTTGTACTTGCAGATATTCCATGCTAAGTACACACCAATGTCAGGGTGCAGTGGGTCAATATACGCGGATCTGTGCAACGTAATCCCTCGTTGAGCAGATCAGTGTGTTGGCCTACGTGTACTCTCTCTATTGGTGTGTACTTAATTTCAAGTACAGGGCTATGATAAAGCAAGAGCAGACAAGGAGCAAGGATGGGCCAAAGACTAGCTCAAGGAAAGAAAGAGGAGAAATAGAGCCTAAGTAAAAATCGACGAGAATCACTAATGATTCTCGCCGAGTCGTCGAGAATCACTAGCTGATTCTCGACGGTTGAAGCCGGCTGCTTCGACACAGACAGGGAAATTTTCTAAGGCAGAATCGTCGAGAATCACTTATGATTCTCGCCGATTCGTCGAGAATGACCTTGCATTCTCGACGATTCGGTGAGAATCAAAAGTGATTCCCGCCGATTCTCCCCGGCTTCTGTATCAGTTCAGCCAGATTTCGGCTAAGTAGAAGTCGGCGAGAATCGTAAGTGATTCTCGCCGATTCGGCGAGAATCACCTACGATTCTCGCCGAATTTGACTTAGGCGATTTCCTGTTGTTCTCTGGACCGGTTCAAATTATTTAAACTATTTCGAACCGGGCTCAAGTCTTCTTATCGGTGGGACCCACAACAGTCATATACTTGACCTAATGTATATATACTCCGTATGTATGAACAGTAAAAGAGGAGAATCCACGAGATTTCAAAAAGCACGAGCCGCCGACAAGCCCTAACGCTCTGCCGATCGTCTCCGCAGCTCGTGCACTTGTCGCCGCTGCTGATCTCAGGTTCTTCCAGATCTCCGGCAACCGAAGCTTAGGCTAGCATAGCGTCTCACTCGTCTAACCAGAGATCCCTTGTCTCTTGATTCGTTGATCGGGAAAATCCCTCCCCTTCCGAATCGATCGAGACGATCGATCCTAGTGTGACCGTTGGAAGACCTTGCTTCCTTTGCTATGAAGTTAGAATCAAGTTGGCACTGCTGCTGCTCTCCGTCGCCACCGCTGATTCCGAGAACCTTACCGCCGCTTTAAGCCGCCGCCGGTTTCGGGAAGATTCTTTCCAAGTGAGATCTAGGGTTGTGGACTCTTCGTTGACTTCAAGAACACGTCGTCGAACAAAGAGGGACACCTTACTCTCCAAACGTCATTTGTATTTCTTACAAGCATTTTCAATTCCTTTGTAACGGACCGATTGGTCTTTAGTTGTAAGGGTTGGGTGCAACCCGGGTTGTGGGAGTGTTGACTCCTACGTGTGGAAGGGTTCCTTCCATTAGTGCAAGGATTGGATTTCAATCCTGTTGGTGAAGTGACCGAGTCGTCCCGTGTTGGGAGATAGGTCGAAGGGGGAAAGTGGACGTACCCAAATCGGGGAACCACTATAAATTGTCTGTGTATTTTCTGTGCTTGGTTGTTTTGTTTTCTTGTGCAGGTAAAATCTTAATTCCGCAAATACGCTGCAGAGACACCTATTCCCCCCCCCCATAGGTGAAGATAGTTGACACTAGGTGAACTTTCAAAGTTCTATGCCCAGTTGGACAAAGAAATCCACGAATTCCCAACTAGAAAACTGCGGTCCATTATCCGTGACGATGGCCAACGGGAGCCCATGTCAGCAGATGATCTCTCCCCACACAAAATTTCTAATTGCCTGCGATGTCACCTTTGCCAGTGCCTTCACCTCCAGCCATTTCGAAAAATAATCCACCATGACCAGCAGGAATCTCCTCTAGACACTGGCTTGGGGGAACGGGCCAACCAGATCTAGTCCCCATATTGCAAAGGTCCATGGAGTAGTGATTGTGCGTAACCTTTGGGCCGGGAGGAGTTGAAGAGGGGAGAACTCCTGGCATTTCTTACATCTCCTTGCGAATTCCTCAGCATCCCTCCTGAGGGTAGGCCAAAAGTAGCTTTACCTCAACACCCATCCTTCCAAAGTCTGACTTCCAGAATGGCTCCCACATTCTCCCGAGTGAATTTCCTCCAGCACCCTCAAGGCCTCCTTCTCCGATACACACCGAGCCAGTAGGCCTGACAGCGTATTCCGATATAAGGTTCCCTCTTTCAATAGATAATATGCTAATTTGTACCTGACTAGCTTCTTCTCAAGGTCTCTCTCGGGTTGACGTCCCGATGTCAAAAAGGCGATAAATGGATCCATCCAGGACCCTTGCTGGTCCACTTCCATCAACTCTCCCTCCTCTATGGAAGGCCTGAAGAGCTCTACCACAGTTCCTCCGGCCCGAGGGTCGTGCTTAGCTAGCAGGTCCGCCTGAGTATTCTCTTCCCTGGGGATATGATGAATTGAAAAGCTGTGGAACCGCCCGATGACACCCCTCGTCTTCGTCAGGAACAATTAGAGGGTGGGCTCTCTCACTTCAAACTCTACATTAATGTATCCTGCAACTACCATAGAGTCCGTGGAGACCTTGATGTCCTATATGCCGAGCTCCCGAGCCAGCCTGAGCCCTGCAATGATGGCTTCGTACTCCGCCTGGTTGTTGGTGAGGGTGAAGTGAATCTTTAGGGCCTGCTCAATTATGGTCCCCTCGGGGCTCACTAGAATCATCCCTCCTCCTAAATAGCTTCTTCCCGAGGCCCCATCTACGAGCATCTCCCAAGCCGCTATAGGGGGTGCTTCAGCTTCTTCGACCTCGACCACATATTCTGCCAAGAAATCCGCCACTACTTGTGCCTTGATAGCCACCCGGGGGATGAGAGTGAGATCGAATTCGCTGAGCTCAATCGACCATTTGGCCAACCTTCCCGAATGCTCCACCCTGTCCAGGATGAGACGGAGAGGATGATCCATCACAACCTGGATAGAGTGAACCTGAAAGTATGGCCTGAGCTTTCTAGCTGAGACGATGAGGGCGAAGGCCAATTTCTCAAGGATAGGGTATTTTAGTTCCGCCTTTTTCAGGACCCTGCTGACATAATAAATCGGGAACTGCCTCTTACCCTCTTCTCGCACGAGGACTGAACTTACTGCTCCCGTCCCTACTCCTAGGTAAAGGAACAAACTCTCTCCATCTCATGGCCCTTAGAGTAGCGGCGTTTGGGTGAGCTGTTGCTTTAGAGCTAAAAAAGCCTTCTCACATTCAGAGTTCCATTCGAATCTCTTTCCTCCTCTCAACGTTCAAAAGAAAGGCGAGCACCTCTCTCCTGCTCTGTAGAGGAACCTACTCAATCCAGCCAACTTACCAGTGAGACGTTGAACCTATTTGGCATTCTTCGGAGATTCCAACTCTAAGATTGCTTTCACTTTGTCTGAGTTAGGCTCTACTCCGGACGGGGTGAGGAGGTGTCCCAAGAACTTCCCCCTACTGGCCCCGAATACGCACATCAGAGGGTTAAGCCTCATCTTGTATTTCCTTATAGTTCTAAACGTTTCCTCTACATCTAGGACATGAGACCCGAGGTCCCGGCTCTTGATCATCAGGTCATCTACGTAGACCTCGAGGTTCCTCCCCTTCCACTCCCGAAAGATCTGGTCCATCATCCTCTGATAAGTTGCCCCTGCATTCTTCAACCCGAAGGGAGTCATATTATATCTGAAGCACCCATCCTCGGTGACGAAGGTGACATCCTTGACCTCTGGGGGGTGCATACGTATTTGGTGGTATCCTGAAAAGGCATCTAGAAAACTCATTAGTAAAAAACAGATGGCTAAATCAACCAGCGCGTCGATTCGAGGCAGAGGGTAACAATCCTTAGGGCATGTTTTATTTAAAAGGGAAAAATCGACGCACATCCTCCACTTCCCCTAACCTTTCTTCACCATTACAACATTACTCACCCACCCAGGATACTTGTTTGCAGATATGAACCCTACCTAGAGCAGCTTCTCCACCTCCTCTCTGATGGGCCTGGCCATCTTAGAAGCGATGGCCCACTTTTTCTACTGAATGGGATGAGCCTGGGGGGTCAAGGTTAAGACGGTGGAATGTCATGTCTTCATCAACCCCCGACATGTCGGCTGTGCTCCAGGCGAAGACGTCGATGTTCCCCTGTACGCACTTTCTGATTTTCTCCCGATCCTCGGGGCTGAGCTCTCCACTTACTTTTATTTTTTCCTTCCTTCCTTAATGAGGACTTCCACCTCCAGCACCTCAACTGCCTCCTCCAGCCTCGAAGGCTCCTCCTCTCCCTCCTGCTCCCTCAGCTCATGTTCTATGGCTTCACGCTCCTCAACGGTCGCAACCACCTCCCTCAAGAACCTCTCCACCTCTTCATCAGCACCCCTTCCTTGTGATGTACCTCCTCTCCTCCCTGGCTGAGCCTCCCCCTTGGATGACTCCCCCTCTCCCTTTATTTTTCTTTTTCTTCCTCCTGCCACTTCTACCTCCTCTCCAGCCTCCTGCTCTCCTGCCATTTCTGGCTCCCCCGCAATGCCACTCTCCACTCCTACAACTTCTCTCTCCTCCTCCACCTCTCCTTCAACCTCCTGCTCTCCCGCCATTTTTGCACCCCCCCCCCCCACCCCGCAATGCCACTCTCCACTCCTATAGCTTCTCTCGCCTCTTGCTCCCACTGCTCCATCCTCTTCTCTAGCTCCTCAGCATCACCTTTCCAATAAATGGTGTTCACCGTTGTCACGTAGCATTCTCTGGCGGCCTTTGGATCTCCTCGCACCCTGATTTGAGTCCCCCCTGAGTTGAGCTTCAAGCATTGATGGAAAGACGATGGTACGCATCAGAAGGCGCTGATCAAAGGGCGCCTAAAGATGGCATTGTAACTTCTGGGAGCGTCCACTATCACAAAGCGGCAATTCCTGGACAGCCTTCCCAGAGTCACTTGGAGTCCTACTCCCTCGACCTCCTTCCTTTCTCCTGAAAATCCGAACAACGGTCCGTCTGCTGCCAACACCCTCCTGGCCTCTACCCTCATCTCGTTGAATGCCTCCTTGAAAATAACATTCACTAAGCTCATGTTATCCACCAAGATCCTTGACACCGTGAAGTTTTCTATGGCGGTCCGAATTACCAATGTTATCGCAAAATGGATCCTCGTGATCTGGCAAGTACTTCCTGGAAAAAGTGATCTTCTCATCTGGGGGCGGGGCTTGCGGCGTCGAGGCAATGCTCCGACGGTGCATGGTATGAAGGCTGGCTTTACAGGTAGCCTCAATCCCCATGCCCCCATGGATCACCCCAATCCCACCTCAATCTCCCACATCTGATCGGTCTACACATCGATCCTCCTCCCCAGTTCAAGTCACCTCTACTATTTGTACCGGTAGTTGCTGCTCACCTGCTCCTCTCCTCTCCTTCAATTCCAGAAACTCCGGGCAGGTAGTCGTCGCGTGGCCTTCCTCCTCGTGAAAGTCACAATACGGCAAGGCTACCTCCCCATCCCGCCTTCCCTCCGGGTGGTTCCTCCTTCTACCTGCTCCAACTCCCGCTCTTCCCCACTCTCTTCCTCTCCCCCGCCCTCGACTGATGGCCATAGCTTGCTGAGGCGGGGTGGGAGTAGTCTAGGACCATGTCCCCACCCTAGTTGATTGAACCTCCCTGGTCCTCCCTGGTAGTAGTTCCTTCCTCCTTGGGGGAAACCTCTTCCCTGCCCTTGAACATGTCCTCCTGGCTGCCTCCAACCCAACTCTTGATGTACCGGACCCCTCGGCTCTTCCCTCCTCCTTCCTTCTTGTTGCCTCGCTCCTCCTGGTTCCCTCGACTCCACCTCCGTCAACCTTGCCAACTTCTTTGCAAACGCCGGGTTTGCTACCTCCATCGCTATCTCCTTCGCTGTCTTCTCCATCAACCCTTCGAATGACAACGGCGCCTTCCTAGTCAGACTCATCTTGAAGAAGCCCTCCCCCAGCCCCACGGTGAAGGCCATTTGGAGAGAAAATTCTGGCACCTCCTGAATGTCTAGGATTTCCTCTTTGAAGCAATTCATGTACTGGGCCAAGGACTCGTCGGCCTTCTGCTTGATCAAAATAATTGACTCCGGATTCTTCTTCCACTTCTTCGAGGTCGAGAAGCATAATTAGAAACTCCTACTCAAGTCCTCGAAACCATATATCGACCCTGCCGGGAGTTGATGGAACCAGTCCCTGGCTTTGTCCTTCAAGGTGATGGAGAAAAGGCAACACTTGAATGCGTCCGTCATCGTCCTGATGGAGACTGCATCTTCGAACCATTACAAGTGCTGGAGGGGGTCGTCTTTCCCCACGTAGTAGGTCATCTTTGGCTCGCGAAACCCTTCCGGGACGGGAGCCAAAAGAATCAACTCGCAAAAGGGAGACCCTCTCACCGGAGGTCTCGCCACTTCCACTCGCGCGACCATCTCCCCTAGTGAGACAGCACTCGCAGGACTGGCGACCATCTCCCCTGGCGAGGCTTGCGACGTCAAGGCAATGCTCTGACGGTGCATGGTATGAAGGCTGGCCTTACAGGTAGCCTCAATCCCCATGCCCCCATGGATCACCCCAATCCCCCCTCAATCTCCAACATCTGATCGGTCTACACATCGATCCTCCTCCCCAGTTCCAGTCACCTCTACTATTTGTACCGATAGTTGTTGCTCACCTGCTCCTCTCCTCACCTTCAATTCCAGAAACTCCAGGCAGGTAGTCGTCGCGTGGCCTTCCTCCTCGTGGAAGTCACAATATGGCAAGGCTACCTCCCCCTCCTTCCTTCCCTCCGGGTGGTTCCTCCTTCTCCCTGCTCCAACTCCCGCTCTTCCCCACTCTCTTCCTCTCCCCCGCCCTCGGCTGATGGCCATAGATGCTGAGGCGGGGTGGGAGTAGTCTAGGACCATGTCCCCACCCTAGTTGATTGAACCTCCCTGGTCCTCCCTTGTAGTAGTTCCTTCATCCTTGGTGGAAACCTCTTCCTTGCCCTTGAACATGGCCTCCTGGCTGCCTCCAACCCAACTCTTGATGCACCGGACCCCTCGGCTCTTCCCTCCTCCTTCCTTCTTGCTGCCTCGCTCGTCCTGGTTCCCTCGACTCCACCTCCGTCAACCTTGCCAACTTCTTTGCAAACGCCGGGTTTGCTACCTCCATCGCTATCTCCTTCGTTGTCTTCTCCATCAACCCTTCGAATGACAACGGCGCCTTCCTAGACAGACTCATCTTGAAGAAGCCCTCCCCCAGCCCCACGGTGAAGGCCATTTGGAGAGAAAATTCTGGCACCTCCTGAATGTCTAGGATTTCCTCTTTGAAGCAATCCATGTACTGGGCCAAGGACTCGTTGGCCTTCTGCTTGATCAGAATAATAGACTCCGGATTCTTCTTCCACTTCTTCGAGGTCGAGAAGCGTAATTGGAAGCTCCTACTCAAGTCCTCGAAACCATATATCGACCCTGCCGGGAGTTTATGGAACCAGTCCCTTGCTTTGTCCTTCAAGGTGATGGAGAAAAGGCAACACTTGAATGCGTCCGTCATCGGCCTGATGGAGACTGCGTCTTCGAACCATTATAAGTGCTGGAGGGGGTCGTCTTTCCCCATGTAGTAGGTCATCTCCGGCTTGCGAAACCCTTCCGGGACGGGAGCCGAAAGAATCAACTCGCAAAAGGGAGACCCTCTCACCGGAGGTCTCGCCACTTCCACTCGCGCAACCATCTCCCCTGGCGAGACAGCACTCGCGGGACTGGCGAAGAGCTCCCTGCCCTCCAGGTCTCATCGGCTTCCTTCTACCACTTTCTCCTTCCCTGGTCTCCCCCCGGTGCGTCCTCGCCTGCTCTTGCCGAGACGATCCCCTCCTGAGGCGCGATACCAGGCGCCTGAGGTGGGGGGGTCACGCAATAACCTCGCTGCGAGATCTGCTACAGCATATCCATGATGCCTCCAATGGATGTCATGAACTCCTTTCTCCCAACGTATCCTCCCGGGTTCTGGGACCCACCCTAATCTCCTTCTCCAAGATCTCCTGCCACGGAGTAGTCCAAGGTTCATTTGTGTAGGCTGCGATCCACGCTCACCGCACCAAAAATGTTGGAGCCAGTAAACTCGGCTTCCCCTAAAGCTCAGATCTAAAACTGCAGCTCACACCTACTCTCCTCGAACCGCTCCTTAGATGAGAATCTCAGAGGAACAGACCGTGGGATTCAGCACGGAGGTCCTACCTCCTACCCGGAAGAACTATCAATTCTCCCCCTCCCTAGCCAATGCTGAGCTAGGTGCCTTAGAAGAAGAAAAGAAGGGGCAACAACCTCTTATCAGGCACCTTATCGGTCTATTTACAGGCCTCTGAATCTGAACTTCCAATAACCAAACTGAACCAATCGGAAATTACCAGAATACCCTTAATCGGGTTTGTCAACAGCCAAACTCCGCTGTTCTGAAGGGTTATATGCAGACCACCAAGGGCAAAAGTGTAAAATCACATGGGGCTAAAAAGGTGAACCACTTTCTTCCTGAACCGGCCCTTGACCAAACACTGAACCGGCACTAATCCCCTCGCCGAACCGGCGCATGGCGAGAGAGTCGTCTCACGGGCGAGAGCTCTCCCCCCTGGAGCCCTCTCGCTTAGCGAATCGGCCCTCGCCCTGCGAGTGGCCCTTTCCCTGGGATCCACTCGCCTAGCCAACAGTATGGCTCTCGCTTGGACCCCTCTCGCCCAGTGAGCAGCTCTCGCCCCGCTTGTACATACATAACTAAAATAACAGCATCAAATACAGTCACAATTCATCTTAGATTAATTGGACCCTTCTTCAAATCTGGGTTATTGTGGATACAATACCCAACAATCTCCCCATATTTGAAGAAGTCAGAACCCTATAAGCTAAGGTGAATTGTACATAACAAATCATAAAACATTAAGACTTAAAAGATAAATGAAATTAAAAACAACACGCATTCCCAATCAACATAGAAATCATATATATATATCAAGAAAGTTCATAGTTTGGGGGGCAACCCACAACACTCAACACGTAATATATAATATATGACTATTAGTTCTGCTCGCTCTACCTCTTCAATATCTTCCTATCAAAATATGCCCTTGACTTTGGAAAATACTTAGGAGGGGCTTGAGACATAAGATCAACATTCTAGTTATTTATTAAGTGTATCCTTCTCTTTGTGCAAGCCAGCTTATACTTGTTCCACTCTTCTTGGTCGTAGTAGAGTTCACGTTTTTCACCACCAAGATCGACCAAGGAGAAGGTGTCCAAGATAATCCCTCTTGAAATAGGACTCCACACCTCCTCCATCTTTCTATTGGGCTCTGACTTGACTGCCGACGGGCCTTCCCGATATCTTCTTCGCTTGTGAATTGGAGCAGCTGGAATGTCTTCAACAAGTTGAACTTCTGGAGCCTCAGCAGCAGCAGCCTGTGTATCTGCCCAATATTGAGCGTAATCCTCAGTAGGATGAACCTCATCATGAGCAGGCACAATAGGTATTTACTCCTTTGAAGTTTGTTAACATCGCTTTCTCAAGCGCATTTACCTTTGCGACCACCTTAATTATCATGGTCTCCTCCCCCCTTCTGACTTCTTCAGCCAGAGCATCTGCATAAGCTTCCATGCTGGTGTCATAATGTACCATTGAATTATTGTGAGCTTCAATCATGGTTTTGGCATTGGTATCAATATTGCATAGAACTTTCAGATTGCTCTATAATCCTTTCATGACAAAATTTACCCCTTTTTCACCTTGAGTAAACCAAGAGTCTAGCATGGCATCTAGCTTGTCAAATCTAACCTTAACCTATGTTTGGTCATTGTTCAAATCTCTTTCTGTTTCCTTGACCTTTTTCAGAACTCTTCGCATGGAGGAATCAAAATATGCTTTCTGCTTGGCCAGCATCGCTTCTATGCTCTACAAAATTGTATTATCAGCAGTAGAACTTGGGATATCAAGAATAGGAGTGATAGGCAGATCCTCACTGGAAGACTCATCTATCGGAGATAAACAAGCTTTAGAAGTTGTAGCAAGGTCTTCAGCAGTAGTTAGAATAGGAGTCTGCTCCTCTGCATCTACCTCCTCATCCGAAAGAACCACAACCTCCTCTACAGCAGAAGGAGGTGCATCTGGCATCTTGCCTATCCTTTTCTCAAGGTTGCGCATGAGCCTAGCAACCTCAATAGCAACTGATATTGAGGGCCTAGTCACCTCCCCCTTAGAAGATGAAGCAGGAACAATTTCTAGGAGAGGGAAAATCAAGTTCTCCATTAACATTAGCTCACCAGAAGCAACACCATCATTATCCAAGTCATTTACATGCAAATCCTCCTCAGCAGCAATATCAGCTTCGACCTCCTCAGGCACTAACTCTTCAACAGTAGTCTAAGCCATCTTGTCAACCTCTGTCATTAGATCCTCTGTCTCTACAACTGTCTCAACTAGCTCCCCCTCCGCTCCTGCACTCAATCTCTCAAGAGTTTCACTAGGGTATGGAGAAGTAATCCTGACATCAGGAGTGCATTCTACCTCCTCCACAGCCAAATCTGGGGCTCCCCTTGCCTAATGATCCTCGTATATATCCCACCTGGAAAATATGGATGAGTATATTTTCTTCAAGTGGTGGATAGTCACACCTTTGGTCATATCAAACTTGTCACCATCCAGTTGATTCAGGTACAAGATGATAATCCTCACAAAGTTGGGAGTGTGGAGGCTTTCTTTGATTTTCTCAAACAGCACAGCACCCCGATGTGCTTTGTCCGGCTGTGAGAGACTGGATTATTCGCGATCGCTATTGCGCTGGATGAGTCGCAATACATTGGAATCTCTTTGAACTTCAAGTTGTATTCTTCAAGTTGATTCCTAATCCATAGAAGTTGTGCGCAATAACTACCCGCAGAGATATACTCTGACTCAGCCGTAGAAGTTGCCACACAATTCTGCTTCTTACTACTCCATGAAATAAGTCGTCTTCCAAGGAATTGGCATGTCCCGGAAGTGCTTTTCCTGTTATCCCTGCTTCCTGCAAAATCGGCATTTGAAAAACCAATTAGCTCTACATCATTATTTCTCGGGTACCATAAGCTAAGATTGGGTGTACCATTAAGGTATCTTAAAATTTGCTTTACAGCGACGTGATGAGATTCCTTTGAGTTCACCTGAAATCTAGCGCAGACGCATGTTAAAAACATAATATCTAATCTACTGACAGTCTGGTAGAGCAAGGATCCAATTATGCTTCTGTACTTAGTTTCATCAAAAGGTTTCCCCTTCTAATCCTTGTCCAGAGACATAGTTGAACCCATTGGAGTCCTCATAGAGGTTGTGTTCTCAATTCTGAATTTCTTAAGAAGATCCTTGGAGAATTTCTTCTGAGAGATGAAAATTACATATTTAGATTGTTTCACCTGAAGTCCTAAGAAATACTTCAGCTCTCTCATACTTCTCATTTCAAACTTTCCTTGCATAAGTTTGAAAAACTTCTTGCAAAGGTTATCTTCCGTAGAGCCAAATATGATATCGTCGACATAGA
Organism: Platanthera zijinensis; assembly: GCA_039513925.1. Classification (NCBI taxonomy): domain Eukaryota; kingdom Viridiplantae; phylum Streptophyta; class Magnoliopsida; order Asparagales; family Orchidaceae; genus Platanthera; species Platanthera zijinensis. The sequence continues at coordinate 154,442,354 of CM077087.1, forward strand.
TTTGCACTAGCAGAATCTTTCCTTTTACTTCCCTAAGAAATAATGTCTTGTCTAACTTTCCTCTTATAAACTTGTTCTCAAGAAGAAAGCTTGATAGCGTCTCATACCAAGCTCGTGGAGCTTGCTTCAAGCCATATAGAGCTTTGTTAAGAAAATAAACATGTTCAGAGTGAGTTGAGTTTACAAAACCAGGGGGGTTGCGCTACGTATACTTCCTCTTTTAGATTCTCGTTAAGGAATGCTGACTTCACGTCCATTTGGTAGACGGTGAAGCCTTTGAGGGCAGCATATGCAAGAAACAACCTGATCGCCTCGAGCCTAGCCACTGGAGAAAAGGTCTATTCGAAGTCGATCCCTTCTTCTTGTATGTATCCTTGAGCTATAAGTTTGGCTTTATTCTTGATAATGACTCCATTTTCGTCCAGCTTGATTCTGAAGATCCACTTGGTACCGATCACGTTTTGCCCCTTGGGCCTGGGTACCAACTCCCAGACTTTGCAACGTTCAAAATGATTGACCTCCTCTTGCATTACCAAAATCCAAGAATCATCTTTGTTTGCCTCTTCAAATTTCTTTGGCTCAACCTGTGACAGAAAACTAAGATGCATAATCTCATTAGTTGTACCTCTTCTGGTTCTAATACCGTCGCCTGGCTCTCTAATGATTTGATCAACTAGGTGATCTCTTAGGTGTCTGAACCCTAGATTTCTTGCTCTCCCACCAGTAGGCTCTGTAGCATTTGGTGCAACCTTTGGAGTTTGAAGCAATTCTTCCTCTAGCGGTTCTACATCCACCAAGCCTGGATCGACGATCTTGACCGAGCTTGGAGCTTCTTCCTTGACAGCTTCATCCAAGCTTAGTTCCTTGAACCTGGTACCTGCATCTGCACCAATAACACTAAACGAGCTACTGTGGATAAGGCTTGTCTCATCAAATACAACATTGATTGACTCTTTTACCACCAGAGTTTTCTTATTGAAAATCCTATATGCCTTTCAATGGCTACTATAACCTACAAAAATACCTTCAAAATATTTTTCACTAAACTTCGTACGGTAATACTTCCCATTATTAAGTACGAAGCATTTACTTCCAAAGATTCTAAAATAGGACACGGTTTTTTGCCCTTCAATAGCTCATAGGGGTCTTGCGAAAGCTTTTGTTGATAAGTGCTATGTTTTGCACGTGACAAGCTGTGTTGACTGCTTCAGCCCAGAAGTACTCCGGAAGTTAAGCATCGTTCAACATAGTTGTACATGCTTCAATTAGGGTTCTATTCCTTCTCTCAGCAACTCCATTTTATTGTGGAGTGCGCGGGGAGGAAAACTCATGAAAGATACCTTGACTTTCTCAAAATTCTGTCATGGCACCAGACTCAAATTTTGTTTCGTGGTCACTTCTGATTTTGACCACTGAGCAGTTCAATTCGTTTTGAATTTGCCGGACAAATTTTGTGAATGTATCGAAGGTGTCTGACTTGTGTTTCAAAAAGAACACCCAAGTAAAATGTGAGTAGTCATCAACAATTACTTACATGTAGAACTTACCTCCTAAACTGTGAATAGGCATAAGACCGAATAAGTTCTTATGAAGTAAGTATAAACTTCTTGAAGAATCTTTCTCAGCGATACCCTTGAAGGTAGCTCTTGTCTCTTACCCATTTGACATGCGTGACACGGGCTCTCTTTAAGGCACTTAATGTTGGGGGCATCGTGCACTAAGTTGTGAGAAAATAACACATTTATTGGTTTGAAATTAATATATTATAATCTCTTGTGTCATTGGTCACAAAGAGACGCACTATCTTTTGCAAGAAAATAGACTGGTGTAGAATTGTCTAAGCAAAGAAAAGTTAAACAAAAAATATTTTTGCTTCGAGTGCCTGTTAAGGTCATCTCCAAATTTGCAGATGACATTATCAAACACTTGTCCTTGTAGAACTCAACGATGTAGCATTTTATCATATAGCTGACTTATGCTTATAAGATTATGGTGTAATCCTTCAACATAAGCCACGTCTGTGAAAGAAACAACTCCATTGGAGATCATACCATAGCCTTTTATAGTTCCCTGATCTAACCCTCCAAAGATGACTTTTGGTTCGTCTTTGACTGTGGTGAAATCAAGCAACGGGCTTCTTCTCCCGGTCATGTTCCGAGAGCATCCACTGTCCAAATACCAGATTGGATTTTTGTTAGCCTTTGGACATACCTGCAATCATAAATCATTTTACCTTAGGAACCCAAACGTATTTGGGTCCTAGGTTCCTGGTCAGCTTAACACCACTAGGAACATTAACTTTGCGAGTGGTCAGTCTCACATGGTTAACTCGTGGAGTTACAAAGTTAGTAGGGTTAAACCAGTAATCTACGCCAAAATAACCAATTTTGTTGCAGCACCAACAGTCAAACCTATTGTACCTTCTCTTGTACTCCTGCTTTACCTTTTAAATGTGAGGTCTAGCAGGGGCAACATACTTGGAGGTGGAAGCCTCCTGATTACATCATACACAGGGCTTCTCCATCTCCATGTTTTTGGTGCCCTCTTATGGTTATGCCCATGGACATAAGGACCATAACTCTGGAGTTCAATCTCTTCGTAAGGTGCTTTGAAAACACTGGCACCATAGTCTCGGGGATGGGTCCATCCCTAGTATCGCTTCTTGGGCTCTACGTAAGTAGGCCTAGCCAGATGACCGTAAGATGACTCAAGGTCGGAAGATTACCTTCCTAAACGAGGGTTGACATAGCGGTGTCTTTCCCTTTTCTTTGGCACTGCCTTTCTTGACAACCTTACCTTTTCTAACTATGTGGCCAAGACCACTACCCTTCTTCAGAGTTGAGAACTCATCAATGAGAGGGAGAATAGTATTTGGCTTGGAGTAACTCTCAACAAGTTTTCTCTCCGCCAAGAGCTTTTCTTCTAGCTCATCAAGATATTTCTCTTTTAAACTTGATATTTTAGCCGAGCTTTTCAATTGCAGGGAGTGAACTTCATTTCTAAGAGGAGTCAATTCTGCAATTTCCTTCCTCAGGGTTGATTCCACTACCTTGAGAAAGGCAATTTCTTTTGCTTGCTTTTTGACTACCTTTCGGCATTTGTGAAAAGCCTTCAAAAGATTCTTAGGCTGAACCATTAACTCAGACTCTCCCTCTTTAGAAGTATAACCTTCATGACCATTAGTGGACGTTTCCGATTCTGAGAGTATTGTGTGCAAGTTTACCTTCCCGTAATACTCAGAGTCACCAACTTCCTCTTCTGATTGAGCCATGAGCCCGAAGTAGGCTTCCTCATTCTCTGAGCTCGACTCACTTGAGTCACTGTCGCTAAGATTCTTGGACTTCTTGGTGACGAAGCTCTTTTCTTCTTTTCTTTTGCCCTTGAAGGATCTTTTCTCCTCTTTCTTGGAGTCCTCCTTCTTCTTGTATGGGCATTCAGCAATCATGTGACTTGTCTTGTTGCAACAGTAGTACACAATATCAGAGGAAGAGTGTTTGTTCGATTTAGATCTATACCTGTCCTCTCGATTGTAGCTTTTTCTGGAGCGATCACCATCACGATGAGATTTTATGAAATCAGATGAGGATGAATGATTCTTCATCTATTTCCTCTTGCTAAGCAGTTTCTTGAACTGCTTAGATATTAGAGAGAACTCTCCATCTAATAGCTCAAAGCCAGACATGCTAAGCTCGGAGTCTTCTAGGGTGCTGAGCAGTTTCTAGGGTGAAACAACTTTGGACTTTCTTGACCCTTCCGCCTTTAGGGCCACCGATTTCTCTTTGCTGGAAGTCCAGCTGCTTTGCTCCTCCTTCTTTCTGGTGTTCATTTGTAGTTCATAGGAGATAAATTTCCTAAAGAGGTTCTGAGGGTCAATTTCAGGCAGCTTTTCAAATTCTCTAATTACTATGACTTTGGTGTCCCAGTACTTTGTCAGGGATCTCAAAAATTTATCGTTGTGCTCATCATTAGTGAAATTACGACCATAGTTCCAGAGGCTATTTACAATCTTAAAGAACTTCTCGAAGCTGTCAGCAATACTATCACTTGATCCTTGCTTTAATGCTTTGTATTCCTGATTCAGCAATGATCTGTGGTCATCTCTGACTTCTTTTGTCCCTTCCATCAGTACAACTAGGTAGTCCCATATTTCTTTGGCAGATTTACAGAGGAATTGATTTTGAAGCATTGAGTCATCAACTACACTTGCAATGATGTTCTTTGCCTTCTTATCAAGAGAGACTAAGGCAATTTCATCATTAGACAAGTCCATCATCTTCTTGGGGATCATGACTGCAGGATTCCAAGCTGATGGTTGAGTTGGTATGTGGGGTCCTTCTTCAACAATCTGGAATATTCTGGGATCAACAGCTTCCATAAAGAACCTTACTCGTTCTTTCCACATGAGAAAGTTTTCTTTTGTGTATGCTGGAAGCTTCATAAAAGACATGTCTTTACTTATATCCATGGTTACTTGACGGAATCTCTTGATGCTAGAATAGGGATCTTGTTCAAGGTGTTAACCTTATATCGAACAAAACGCCCCTCTGATACCAACTGAAAGTGTCTAGCGTCTACCTGTATCACCTAGAGGGGGGTGAATAGGTGATGTTTGTTTCTTTTCGCGGAATAAAAGTTACTTAGAAATCAAGCAAACAAACACCGAGATTTATAGTGGTTCCCCGAGTTGGGCACGTCCACTTTCTCGCCTCGCCTATCTACCACGAAGGGCTAGATTTGGCTACTTCACCAAACTCAGATTCCATAATCTTACACCTCGGAGCCGCAACTCCTACAACTCATAGATGATGCTCCTACCACTTGATCCATAACTGGATCAATGACTCGATCTACAAACGGATCTACGACTCGACCCACAAATGGATCTACCACTCAATTCACAAACGGATCAACCCTCAAAGAAAAATATCCTACAAAAATAAATGAATATTACACAATAATATTACAATCTAACTTAGACAAGATTTAAACTCTTCAATCTGTCATTCTTCTAGAATAGTAGATCTTGAAATTGCTTAGAGAACACAGAAGATGAAAACGTTGAAGATCTTGAATCTTGACTTGAATCTTCGATCGACTCGATCTGGAGGAATATAGATTTGTAGAGAGAGTAGCAATCTCGTCGCATATGTTGAAGAAAATGAATCATGCACAATATGTCAGCGGCCGATCAAAAAAATCGTGAAAGCACTATACATCGGCGGCGGATCCGATCGATTTTCGGAATTGGAAATTTTTCTATGTTTGAATTGAGAGCAATAGCACGATTAGTTGGAAAGAAAATATCCCCTAGGTATTTATAGAGTTCTCCTTACTAACGGCATCAAGAAACTTTCCAAAAACGAAACCTAGAAATCACTTTGCATGGTCGACCGAACCCGAACCAAAGTTTTGAAAAAATTCAAAAAATGACCTAAGTCAAATTCGTCGAGTATCGCCGAGTATCACTAGTATACTCGTTGAATGGTTCTTGATATACGATGAATAAGACTTAGAATAAATCAGCTCAGGGCAGCAAAACACTCAACACCAAGGCAGAGACCATACTCGAAGAATTTGATGAGGATCGATTGGTATACTTGTTGGGTACATTGGAAACAATGTACTTGATTTGAAGAAGCCCTTTTAACTCAATGATATACACAATATGTATTTGATGTATACTTCAGTTTATGCTTGCAAGTTGCATATGTCATAGTGATTTGACAGGTGGTCCAAGTTACATTGACAGGTGGACTCTAAGAAGCTGACTAGAAAGTGAAGAAAATTGTCTAAGTACAAAAGCGTCGAGTGAAGTCAGCAAAGTGTTGAGTGAGTCAACACAGTCAACATCGAGAAACTTGCAGTGCCAAAAATTGGCTAAGTATAAAAGTGTCGACACACTTCAACTATGTCGACACCTTTATAGAAGTTGTGTCGAGACAAGTCTGTTATCTCGACACTTTGAAGACTAAGTCAGCAGTGTCGATATAAGTCATCTAACTCGACACATTGAAGATTCAATACAACAGTGTCGAGATAAGTCAGTTATCTCAACATCTTGAAGACTAAGTCAGTAGTGTCGAGATAAGTCAACTAACTCGACACATTGAAGATTCAATACAGTAGTGTCGAGACAAGTCATCTATCTCGACACCTTGAAGACTAAGTCAGTAGTATCGAGACAAGTCAAATATCTCGACACTTTAAAGCTTAAGATAATAGTGTCGAGACAATACAACTGTCTCGACATAAAGAATACTGAAGTGTAGACTTAAACAAGTGTCGACACCAGCAGACTGGAGTGTCGAGACAATTCAACTGTCTCGACATAGTGAAGAATTAAAGCAAGTATAAAAGTATCGACACCCAGCAGACAGTTGTGTCGAGACATTTCAACTATCTCGATACAGTGCAGATTTACAAATGTCGACACAGATGACAGTTTTGTCAAGACAAGTCAACTGTCTTGACACTTTCAAGTTCAGCCTGAAAATTCTTCTAAGTAAAATTGTGTCGAGACTGTTAAGATGTCTTGACACCTTCTAAGAACACTTAAGTAATATAGTGTCGAGACACTTTTGACATCTCGACACTTATGTTTATGAAGATGTGCAGAGTCAACATAGAAGTGTTAAGACAAGTCAGAAATGTCACATCAGCTACCATAACGTGGTATTTCAACAGAAATAGTTTAAAGGAGAATTTGAAGTATGATGTCATATGATGATGTCATCAATCAGAAACCAACAATCAATAAAGGCTATAAATAGAGGGGTTGTCTTCACAGAGATTAGCAATCAACAGATCAAAAATTCTCATTCTAATTTCTTAGAAGTCAAGGGGAGAACGACAACTCCAAGGAGGAGAAGGAAGACAAAAGTCTTCAAGAAGATCTTCAGATCCTTTCATCAAGTGATTAGAAGATTCAAGTGGATCTATTCTATAAATTCTTCAAGAAAATCAAGTCGATCATCAAGAAGATTGCAGATCCAAAGAAGTATCTCTTCAGCCAGATTATTCATCAAGATTTAGTCAAGTGCAGCTGAATTGAAGAATCTGAATTCATTCAGATAAGTCATATTACAGATTAGTTTTATGATTATATTTACCACTTAATTTGTGTAAGATCTCTGTGAGATCTGAGTGGGTAGGAGAGTTAATCTCTGAGTTATAAGCCTAATTTATAAAGGCTGAGGTATGGTTCTTGAGGGACCTAAGGTAGGTGATTTGAGTGGGATCGCCGAGGTATAAGCTTATGTTATAAATGCTGAGATAGGATACTTGAGGGACCTGAGGTAGGATATTGGGTGAATCTCTGAGGTAGGACCTGTTGGTTTGAGTGTAGGTTTCATAACAGAAACTAAGCTTGTAAAATCTTTGGATCTTAGTTGAAGAGGAGGAGATATAAATTTATCTAGCACATTGCTAGTGAGGAATAAGGGGGAAAGTGGATGTACCTTAGATAGGGGAACCAGTATAAATTCTATGTGTGCTGTGATTTGCTTGTGTTTGTGTTGTGTTCTGAGATTTACATGTCCTATGTTTTGTGGTTTAATTGTGCTGAGTTATTGTGAAGCTTATTTATTAAGTATATTATCTTCAGAATATAATATATGTTGAACAGTTAATCTAAGTGACAAAGAATTCTAAAAGACACTTATTCACCCCCTCCCCCACTCTAGGTGATTATATACCCATAGTATTATCTTTCAAGTGGTACCAGAGGGAGGTTATTCAAGAAAGACTTAATAGTCAGAAAAAAATCCAAAGGGTAGTTGAAAAATATCAGATCTAATGGCTTCTGAATCTCACAGAGAACTCAGCTATATGAAACTGCCAATATGTACTAAGGATAACTTTGCTATATGGAAGCAGAGAGTGAGATTGTTTATCGAGGTTTCAGATCCAAGAATCTTTGTCACTATACAAGAAGGACCGTATATTCCAATGAAGATATCTGTCCTAGATGCAAATGTTCAAACCCCTAAGAAACTGTTTGAAATGACAAAGGATGAGGTGGTTCTTGCCACCATGGATAAGAGAGCACAAAATATAATTGTCAGTGCAATAGATAATTTAACCTTTCAGAATCTAGTGCACTGTAAAACATCCAAGGAGATGTAGGACACACTCATAATCTACATGGAAGGCACAGAAGAAGTAAGAGATGACATAAAGTCTCTACTAAATCATTAGTATGAGGCATTCTGATAAGGAAAGACTGATTCTATAGAATTGTTATGAAAAGTTTTTTAGAATAGTAAATGACTTAAAGAATTATGGAAGAGAATTCTCAAATTATGAGCTTAATGACAAATTTTTGAGATCCCTAAATAAATAATGGGACATCAAGATTTGTGTCGTAAGAGAAATGGAAAATCTGAGAAATATATTATCTCAAGGCCTATATGGGAAGCTATTGTAACATGAGCTTCAGCTAAATTCTAAGAAAGATGAAGCTGAATCTACCAAAAGTTCAACTCAAACTAGATCTATGGCCTTCAAAGCAGATACATCAAAGAAGTATAGAAGAGAAATCTGATCATCACCAAGAAGGGATGAAGATACAGATAGCACTGGAACCTGTTATTCATTAGAAGAATTATCAGATGATGAATTGACACTGTTCACCAAACAATTCAAGAAAATGATGAGAAGAAGGAAGCAGTGGAATAAGACAAAATCAACTGGATCAAGTTCTAGTAAAAGCAAAGACAAACATAGAGACAAATCTGTGGTCAGGTATGATTCTCATCAGAATAAATAATTTAAGACTGTCATTATTTGTTATTGTTGTAACAAGACTAGGCATGTCATTGCTGACTGTCCAGTAAAAAGAAAGGAGAACAAAAAGTCAAAAGAAAAGAAGTTCTATAAAGACAAGAAATCAGAAAAAGGTCTGATGACAAAGAAGCCAAAGACCTTATCTGATAGTGATACTGATTCAACTGAATCAGAAGAAGAACATGCTGGACTATTCTCCTATGAAGAAGAATTCATCAGAGAGGACATATACAAGGGCAATAACTCCACAACTTCATCACACTATGGTATTCTGAAGAAGATATGGAGGTTAATTTGATGGCACTATCTAATAATCCAAATACAGAAATTGCTGAATGTCAGGATACTTAGGTAATTTTTGACAATTCATGTTGTTCTACAAATTCTGTTCATGAGACTGTGGATGAGCTAGACTCATATGACTAAAAGTTTCATTCACATAAGTTTAACCCTAAGACTGAACTACAGCAGCTCACAGGGAAATTTGGAAAATTGATGGAAGCTCTTGTAAAGAGCAAGAAGCTTATCAAGGAACAAGCTATATAAATTACATCACTAAAAGGTCTTGAGTATCATCATAAGATGGATACTCAGAAGATAGGTCTTCAAAGCCCAAAGTTAGCAAAGCTGACTAAGATCATTGATGATCAAATTATGTTGATAAAACAAAAAGATGCAATCATTCAGGATTTAGAACTCAAACTCCTGAATGAGAAAAGACTACAGCTATTTTCTAAATCTAAAACTGTGATGCCCATTATAGATACCTTCTCAGGAACACCTGGAAGTAGACTTGGTTATGTTAAACCTAAGAGAAGAGGCAAAAAGCTGACAGGACAAAAGGGTCCAGTCATTCCACAACCTATGTTTCAGACTAAGGGAAAAGAAACAAAGAAGTCTGGACCAGTTGAACCAAAATCATATGTGAATAGGAAAGCTATTACTAATGTGCTTGCTCCAAGGAGGACTATTGTAACTAAGAGAAAAAATAACCATTTTGCTCCTAGTAAAAATACAACTATCAAGTTTGTTGATTCATGTCCTATGGAATGTCAGCACAAAGTTCCTTTTGTTTCTCCAAAGAGGAGGTACAACAGATACGAATGCTGGTGTTGTGAAAAGGTAGGATACTTTGCCTTGGAATATTGGTTCAATAACACTATGTCTCATGCTCAGAAAATGTACCTAAGCTCAATGGAGCCACAGCTAACAAGAACCTACGACCCAATACAATTTGGGTTCCTAAAGAAAAATAAATTCTTATTTTGCAGGAATGTCCAAGCACAAGAGATAGGCCAATCCGGTACCTGGATAGTGGGTATTCCAGACACATGATTGGAACAAGGAGCAATTTGAGGGAATTTATCCCTCTGAAGAATGGACCAAAGGTGATCTTTAGTGGAGCTGATAAAGGAATTACCAAAGGTTATGGTAATATCTCAAATGGCTTAGTCACTTTCACTAAAGTAGCTTATGTGGAAGGGTTACAACACAACCTTATAAACATAAGCCAACTTTGTGATCTTGGCTATGACATTTCATTCCACAAGGATGAGTGCCTAATAAAGAAGTAAAGTGACCAAGAGGTCATCTTGACAGACACTAGCTGTGAGAATATGTATTGTTTGAATTTTCTTTGTTTAAAGTCAGACTCACCCTTATGTCTAGTTGCAAATGAGAAAGTCTCACACTGTGTCAAATGGCGCAAGAGGCTAGCTCATTTGAACTACAAGGCCACATGTAAACTTTACAGTAAAGAGCTAGTTAGTAATGGTCCTAACATTAAATGTTCTAAGGAGAGCATTTGCTCTGCATGCCAAAAAGGCAAGCAGGCCAAAGCTTTATTCAAAAGTATTGAAACCAAAGACTCAATGAGGTGTTTATACCTCTTGCATATGGACTTGTTTGGTCCTATGCCAGTTCATAGTCTAGGAAGGAAAGTCTACACTTTTGTGATTGTTGATGATTATTTTAGATTTACCTAGGTTTTCTTTCTTAGGAAAAAGTCTGAAACTCCTGATGTCTTCAAGACATTTGTCAAACAAATACAAAATGAATTGAACAGTTCTGTGGTCCGAATCAGAAGTGATCATGGAACTGAATTTCAATCTGAATGCATGATAAATTTTTGTGAAGAACTTGGGATTCAGCAAGAGTTTTTCACTCCAAGAACACCCCAGCAAAATGGAATTGCTGAGAGAAAGAACAGAACTCTCATTGAAGCTGGAAGAACCATACTGAGTGATTCTTCTCTCCCATAATATTTCTGGGCTGAAGTAATTAACACAGCATGTCATGTTCTTAATAGAGCTTCAATGAACAAAAGGTTGAATAAGACTCCTTATGAACTAATGAAGGGCAGAAAACCAAACTTGGTTTATTTTAGAATCTTTGGATGTAGATGTTTTGTCCTAAATAATGGGAAAACCTACATAAATAAATTTGCTGAGAAGTCCTATGAAGGAATATTTGTTGGTTATAGTAACCACAGTAAGGCCTATAGGGTCTACAACTTGAGGGATCAAGTTGTGGAGGAGTCTGTTCATGTTGTATTTGATAAAAGTTCTATGTTTTACAATGATAAGCAAGGTACATCAAACACAACAGGAGAAGACTTGAAGCTAAAGGAGCTGTCTATAGAAGATTCAGTTCCAGCAAGCCAAAATATAAAGATGGAGTCAACATTGTTGAAGAAGTGCTTGCATAGGAATAGCCAGAAGTATAAACTCAGCAACAAAATGTAGCTGGTCAAAGAGAAGAAGTTACATTACCAGTAGCTGTCAGACATCTAAGGGATCATCCAAGGGAATTGATCATTAGAGATGCAGCTCAGGGTTTGACCACAAGTATACATCACAACATTGTGATGTACTCAAGTTTTCTGTCTCAAACAGAACCAAAAAAATTTGAAGAAGCCAATGTAGATCCATTTTGGATAGGTGCAATGCAGGAAGAATTGAACCAGTTCAAGAGATGTAAAGTCTGAAAGCTGGTTCCCAGGCCAGATGATTGTAACATCATAGGAACTAAATGGATATACAGGAATAAACTGGATGAGAATGGTGTTATAGTCAGAAACAAAGCTAGACTGGTTGCAAAGGGATATAGACAAGAAGAGGGTATAGACTTTGATCAAACCTTTGCACCAGTGGCTAGATTGGAGGCTATTAGACTCTTCCTGGAATATGCAGCCTACAAAGGATTCAAAGTTTACCAAATAGATGTGAAGTCAGCATTCCCAAATGTTAATCGTAAAGAAAGGGTCTATGTTGAGCAACCATCAGGTTTTGTTGACTCTACTAAACCTAATCATGTTTATCTTTTATTAAGAGCTCTCTATGGATTAAAACAAGCCCCAAGGGATTGGTATGGGACTCTGTCTAAATTCTTTCTAGAGAATAAATTCTCAAGAGGAAAAATAGACAAAATACTATTCCTAAGGGAAGTCAAAGACAAGACGATCTTAGTACAAATATATGTAGATGACATTATATTTGGTTCTACTGATGAGTCACTTTGCACTAAGTTTGTCAAACTTATGCAAGGTAAGTTTGAGATGAGTAGCATGGGTGAACTCAACTTTTTCTTGGGTCTCAAAGTTAAGCAAACTATAGATGGACTTTTCATTAGTCAGTCTAAGTTCACCAAGGAGATAATCAAGAAGTATGGCATGGAAACAGCCACTTCCATGAGAACTCCTATGGGGTCTAGTATGTCTTTAAACAAGGATGGTGTTGGCAAGCCAGTTGGTATCACCTTGTATAGGGGCATAATTGGATCACTACTCTATCTAACAGTCAGTAGACAAGACATAATATATGTCACTTATGTCTGTGCTAGGTATCAAGCATGCCCTAAAGAATCTTACTATATAGCAGTTAAAAGAATATTGAGATATTTAAAGGGCACACCTAATCTTGGCCTATGGTATCCTAGGAATAGCGATTTTGAACTGACAAGCTTTTAAGAAGCAGATTATGCAGGATGTAAAGAAGACAGGAAAAGCACATCATGCTCATGTCAATTCCTTGGAAGGAGGCTGCTTTCATGGAGCAGCAAAAAGCAAACAAGTGTAGTAATATCCACTACTGAATCTGAGTACATTTCAGTTGGAAGTTGTTGTGCACAATTGCTTTGGATTCAACATCAATTACAAGATTACTGCATAAAGCTTAGTAAAATTCCTTTATTTTGTGATTCAACTAATACTATTTCTATTGCAAACAACCCTGTGTAACATAGTAGAACAAAATATATTGAAATTAGATATCACTTTATTAGGGAGCATGTAGAAAATGAAGATATTAGTTTAGAATTTATTCCAACAAATAAACAAATTGCTGATATTTTTACTAAGCCCCTAGAAGAAGAGAAATTTAATTTCTTTAAGTTTGAACTTGGAATGTTGAATCTTGAGTAATTGATACACTTATAAAAACTGATATAAAATAAGAATAAAATAATTAGTCAGTAATTAAGTTTACTCATTTAGATTCAAGGATAGACCACATAAATGTCAAGTATCTACATTTTAGAAAACAAAATTTTGACTAAGTCAAAAGTTATGTCGAGACACCAGAGAATGTGTCGAGACATCTTAGAAAGTGTTGAGACACCAGAAAGTGTGTCGACACTATAAATAGTAATGTGTCTAGACACAATAAAGTATGTCGACACTATAAATAGTAATGTGTCGAGACACTAGAAAGTGTGTCGACACTATAAATAGTAATGTGTCGAGACACCAGAAAGTGTGTCGACGCTGCATAACTGCAAAGTGTCGAGACACTAAAGTAAGTGTAGAGACATAAGGGTGTCGATACCCAAAGGTATATGTCAAGAGACATTATCCTTGTGTCGACTTGTGTCGACACATCTCAACAGACAATTTTTTCCTGTATTTACCTAAAATTTTGGAAAAGTCTAAATGCAGCGTGCCCATTCATCTTCAGGAAAGATTAGACTATAAATAGGGTGTGAGAGTAGGAGTCGACTACGCTTTCTTAATTTCTTGAGCTTTTGATTCCTGAGTGTCGAGACCTAAAACCCAGATCAGTCAACACTGGTCAACCCTTTCTCTCCTCTCCAATAGCTCCTAAGATTGACGATAACATCTTTGAGGGGTATGGGCTTTTTTGTAATGGATTCAACTCAGCGAATGAAGAAATTAAGAATGTAATAACCCTAATTAAATAAGCAGGTCTGGAATATCTGCTCTCTGAACCGACAAACATTTGGAAACGAGAAGTTTCAAAATTCTTCTCCAATGCTCATCTGAATTCAAACTCAAACAAAATTAAGTCTAAAGTGAATGGAGCAAAAGTTAAAATCACAACCAGGATATTGGCCAAGGTTTTTCAAATACCAAGAATTGATCAGGATGATGACATTGATTCTGCCAGGACTACAGATTCTTTGAAGTGGTGTGGATTGGCTCCAACCACAAAGATTGGAAGCACCTTGAACAGGAAGGGTATGAATACCCAAGGCAAATTCATGTCTGAAATAGTAGGAAAGGTGTTGTTGTGCAAGACATGGGCACATGACATGTGTAACACCCTTATCTGTCACATAGCATATAGCAGTAGGTCCGACCGGGGCCCGACGCCATAAACCACGGACAGACCGGTGGGTTACTAAATTAAACCATTCAACCAATAACCAATGTCCTACGCAGAGTACATTCTATCGGAAGCAAATTATTAAGTTGCAAAGAAAGGACACAACCAAAAGCATGAATGTCCACTAACAAACCCAAACAGGAATGAACGTACAAAATACACAAAGTACTGGGTCTTATGGCCTTACAAAAGTTTACTTAAATAAAATATGTCTTCCATACAATGGCACGTAGGCCGGTCACACATGAGAATGAAGTAAATAATACACTTCGGCCTTCGAGGGCCAGCACTGCAATAATTCACCGCAACGGTGACAAACAAAAGCAACGGTCAGCTAAAGCTGACCAAATTATAACAACCCCACCCCCTTATTGGGGTGGCGGTGCTCCTTCCCTATAATGCATTAGTATAATCCAACGATTAAAGTGAAAGTACAGTATTTGCACAATACACCACAGGTGCAGGCCCGCGGCCACACACCCCGTGCTCTCAGGGCACTTAACCGGTGAACCCGATGAAAATCCGTGGTCTTCTAGGACGGCAAATCTCGTGAGCATTTTGGTCTTCTGGCCTAAGCCTAAGACCCTCCATCTATGCCAACGGTATGTGTCATCTACTTTAGATCTCTTAAATCAAACGACACAGAGTGGGTACAGTTCCGCCTAACCCGTTGCTCACACCGCAACATCAATTTAAGCCATATGTGCGGGTCAAGCTTCCCCGAGTCCCAAAATGATTACACAAATTTTACATAACCCAGTAATGTACAAGTTGGCTCCCAGGCCACCAAGTTGGCAGAATCACGCTTCTGCCCAGTTTTCCGGGTGCACCTTGGAGTTAATCCCCAAGATTCCCTGATGCAATCTACCGCGTAGAAAACCCGAAAACAACTATCGGCACGGAGTCTTCTCCGACCATTCATGTATAATGAAACAGCACCGATCCAGACCAACTTGTCCGGGTAGGCTTCACACACCATGCCTATGTCCGTACTTCGACTCCGGACTCTACATGCAAAACAACGGGGACTATTCATGTCTACCCGAAGGAACACCACAAACTCACTGCATACTCGCAAGAGTGGGCTTCCTATGCAAAAAGGAAAGGGGACTTCACATATCCAAGTAGAGAATCGTTACCCTAGCACTTCTCTTCGGCACCATGAAGATCTACTCAGATGGAAAGCACCGTAACAGCCTTGCCTTTGCAGATCTGAACTCGATTTGCGATTTAGCGCTCTGAAACTCCTACGACGGCCGGATCTCCACTCCTTCTTCTTCCTTGCTCTCCTCTCTCTCTAGAACTTTAGAAAGAGAATAGCCCAAGTAAAATGAGGAAGAAAACCCTCATCTCTCAGACTTAAACCAGCAGGGAAAATCCTGAACCGTTGGATCCCAAAATAAGGAAACGAACGGCCACGATTTGCTCTTAAAGTCAAATTATTGGGCCGAACACGGCTTGTGACACGCCTGTGTCATCGGCCGTATTCCTCAATCGACGCTGAAACCGTCACGTCCCGAACGAGACACAGACTTAGACACGCATGTGTCACAAATGACACGCCCGTGTCCTACAGTACACGCCCATGTTAAGGGGCATGTTCCCTGAACCGACACAGGATCAAACCATCCCAAAGAGGATATGGCTCTGTGACATGCCCGTGTCGCAGGCTGTGTGCTAGGCATGCCCTGGGACATGACCGTGTCCCAAGCTGTGTAACTCTTTCCACACAGCTCGGCAAATAGCCCGAGCAGGACACGGCCCTGGACACGCCTGTGTCTCAGGCCGTGTTCTCCGCCTTCCACGATCGTCGACTGCAACTCGTCGACCTCAAGAAAAATCGTGCAACCCGAGCACGACATGCCATGGGACACGCCCGTGTCCCAGGCCGTGTGGCCCTCACCAGGACCCAAACAGGCTTAAACGCGTTGCCCGTTTCTCTTTTGAGTTTCGGGGCGTTACAACCCTCTCCCTCTTAAAAGAATTTCGTCCACGAAATTACCGAAAGGAAAAGATACACAAAACAAAATGGTACTTGAGTGGAATAACTCGGGGTACTCCTCGAGCATGGTCTTCTCTCGCTCCCACGAAAGCTCCTCACGACCGCAGTTGTCCCATCGAACTTTAACCATCCTGATGTCTTTATTACGCAGTCGCTTTACTTCTAAGTCCTAAATGCGTATAGGCTTGACTTTCGTGGTCAACCCATCAACAACTGGTACTTGATCAACCGCAATCACTTGCGAAGGCTCTTGCACCGCCTTCTGCAACGCCGATATGTGGAATACGTCGTGTAGACCACCAAGTTCTGCTGATAGCTTCAGACGGTAGGCTGCTTCACCAATCTGCTCCAGAACCTCAAACGATCTAAGGTACCTTGGGCTTAGCTTCTTCAAGCGCCGTACCCGCGAGACACCCTTGAATGACTTAATCTTCAAATACACCCAGTCACCAACAGTGAACTCCACATTCCTATTCTTGGTGTTAAAGTATTTAGCTTGTCGGTCCTGAGCGATTAGCAACCGTTCTCGAATGGTTCGTACCAACGACGTTGCATCTTCCACCTCCTGCCTCTTGAAAAGCTTCGTCTTACCTGTTTCTAACCATGACAATGGCGTGTGATATTTTTTACCATATAGGGCCTCGAAAGGCGTCATTTGAATGTTCGCTTGGTAGTTGTTGTTATATGCAAACTCCACCAAGTATAGGTGATCTTCCCACTGCTTCCTAAAATCCAAGACGCACATGCGAAGCATGTACTCCATCGTCCTGTTGACCCTCTCGGTCTGACCATCCGTCTGCGGATGAAAGGCTGTGCTGAACCTCAGCTTAGTTCCCAACATTTGCTGCACCAGCCTCCAGTCATTGGACGTAAATCATCCATCTCTGTCGCTCACGATGCTATGGGGCACACCGTGTAGTCGAACAATGTTATCCACATACAGTTTCGCCAGTTTCTCCACTGAATCATCCTTCCTATTCGGAATGAAGTGCGACACCTTCGTCAAACGATCTACGATCACCCAGATGGCATCGTTCCCCTTCTAGGATCTTGGCAAACCATGCACAAAATCCAAAGAAATATAGTCGAACTTCCACTCCGAAATAGGCAAAGACTTCAAGAAACCTCCGGGCTTCTTGGACTCCGCCTTCACCAAAGCGCACGTTTGACACTTTGCCATGTAAATTGCCATGTCCTTCTTCAATCCTGGCCACCAAAACAACTTCTTCATATCCTGATACATCTTCGTGCTTCCCGAGTGAATCGAGTACTTGGTATGATGTGCCTCGTACATCAATTCATCCCACAATTTACCTACATCAGGGATACGCAAACGACTGTCCTTCCGTAACAGTCCATCAACAACATTAAACTGGGAATTTGACTTATCCAAAGCCTCATCCAAGATTTGCTTCATGTTGCTATCCAACTCCATAGCCCGTCGAATCCGATCAGCCAGGTCATATTGTACCTCTATCCAGTTCAGTTGTGCTTTGGCACTAGTCTTCTTGTCCACACAAGAGATCTCTAATGCCTACAGCTCCCGAATCAACCGCTCATCATGAACCGACAACTAGTTGGCCCGCGCAGGGGCCCTGCGAGTAAATGCGTCCGCAATTGCATTGCCTTTCCCAGGTACATAGTGAATCTTGAATGTGTATTCCCACAGGAACTCCATCCATCTCCACTGCCGTATGTTTAGATCCTTTTGATCTAACAAGTATTTTCGGCTCTTGTGGTCGGTATAGATATCGAATTTCACCCCATACAGGTAATGTCTCCACAACTTTAGAGTAAATATCACGGCCGCTAACTCCAACTCATGGACCGGATAATTTCTCTCATGCACCTTCAGCTGGCACGAGCCATAAGCTATGACTCTCCCGTGCTGCAGTAGAACACAACCCAAACCACTGCCCGAAGCATCACTGTAGATCTCAAAGCCTTCGGTCCCAACCGGTAAACCTAGAACAGGTGTCTGTTGGAGTTACCATGGTGATCTAGAAGTGGTCAAACATGTAATCTCACTACCAACGCGATATGAGCCTGCATGGTCGCACATAAGAGCATGTGGAGAAGTTGGAAGATTGACTGTGTTGGTAAAGGGTTATCAATCACCACACAGAATGGGGTCGGGCAAACGTTGCCAAAGGAATTTCGTCGGGAGTCGTCGAGTATGACTCGCCGACTAAGGCAAAGTCGTCCAGAGTCGACGGGAGTCGTCGAGTATGACTCGCCGACTAAGGCAAAGTCGTCGAGAATCAATCTGTTGATTCGTCGAGAATCGAGGACAGAGTCGTCGAGACTGTCTGCTGATTCTCGCCGAATCTGGCTGCTGATTCTCGCCGAATCTGTCTGTTGATTCTCGCCGAATCTGTCTTCTGATTCCTGTCGACTGGTTCTCGCCGAACCTGTGCTGATTCTCGGCGAATGACTCTTAAACCCTATTTTGGGTGGTCTTCGGATAGCGATACTCTTAGGTCTATTTATGCCTTTGGT
Organism: Platanthera zijinensis; assembly: GCA_039513925.1. Taxonomy (NCBI): domain Eukaryota; kingdom Viridiplantae; phylum Streptophyta; class Magnoliopsida; order Asparagales; family Orchidaceae; genus Platanthera; species Platanthera zijinensis. The sequence goes on from CM077087.1 coordinate 154,461,260, forward strand.
ATAAATTGAGACTTAGGGTTTTGGGAAGAACAAGATCGGGCTTTTTCTCCTGTGGCTGGATCGAACCCGACGGAAGCGTTCCGCCGCTCGCTCCGCCGATTCCCGAACCTCACCGACGGAAGAGTTCCACTTCCGCCGCCTCATTTTCTCCGCCGATCACCTTCTCTCCGGCGACAGTCGCCAGTGTTGTTATTCCTGGCTCGGACCTAGCAGTCCGTGGAAGAGGTGCGGTTGATCTCCTTCCCGACCCTTCGTGCGACGAAGCTCGGTGTTCTCCTGCTCGTGTGGATTTCTGCAAAGACGTAGACGTTATTCTACGTAGAACTCGTCACCGACAAGGACTCAAAGCTTGGAGCATCTCTGTTGAGTTTTGACTCAACACCGGAAAGGTAACTTTTACCTAGTTGTTTGTTAACTTCTTGATTCAACATTCATGGCCTGATCCCAATCTCTTTGGGTTGTTCTTGATTTTTATTACTTCCGCTGCGTGCACAAGCGTTGTGCCATCCATATAGAGAAACCCAACAGTGGTATTAGAGGGAGGTTTCGGCCATGATTGTTGTTTTGGAAGTTAGGTTATTCCAGTACGTGTAAACCTAGGGATTTAGAAGCGTTCTAAATGTCTAGATTTAATCCTGGAACATCAATTGTTGATGGTTTTTCCAAGGGAATTCGGTGGGCCCATAACCCACAGGTTAGGGGCTCTGCCCCTTGGAACCCGGCCAGGAACGTCTGGGATTTCGTGGTAATTTCTAATTGTTAGAAATTGTTGTCTCCTTAGCAGTAACCGTCCCTCGAGTGGTTAATGAACCAGTGCATTGTTTTGGATTTTGAATCCAACAATGAGAGACGAGCTTATCTACTGCTTTAAGTTGAGTTGCCTTTGTCTTTTTCCAATGCATGTAAATCTGAAGATTTGGAAGTGTCCGGATGTTCAGACTTAGCCCTTTCTTCTATCAAATGTTGATAGTACCATGTTGTGCACATAAGGGATGCATGTTGTTTTTAGAGATTGTTTTTCTGTGGATGTGCACATTGATCAAATGTTGATCATGGTTAATTGTTAACCTATAATCAAAAAAAAATCCCTTCCTCTAATATTAAGTGTTCGAATGCCTTCCGATGGATGACACTCTTTCTGCCTCAATTGATGAAGTGTGGGCTTGCCAAAGCAAGGTACATTAATCTATCTTGGTAAAGGTGCGAGCGGATAATTGTGATATCCCACTGTCGACATCGGGTCTAACTTAACTAGGTGACCTCAAAGGTTGAGTTCCTAGAGGCATAGGGTTGGCATGCACCATATGATGGATGTGAATAAGGAGTTATTCACCAACCATACAAGAATTGCATGAGGATGCAATTGGCAAGCGTTGCCTACCTAAATAACCACATCGTGAGAGAAAATCCAAAGCTAACTCATTGTGTTGGTGAAATACGGATCTTGTCCACTAAGAGAGTAGCTCGCATGAACTCTCTGAATTGACAGTGAGGGCTATCATTTCGAATAAAATAGTGGGAGTTTTAATTTAAGTCCAAATTAAAAATAAATTGTATTTTGAAATTTTGGTACTGATATTATTCTACATGAATTCTTGTAGAATTCCATGGCAAGTGGTTCACACTCCACTCTGTCTCTGAGAGCCATCCTTGAGAAGGATAAGCTCAATGGGACTAACTACATGGACTGGTACAGGAACCTGAGAATTGTTCTCAGGCAAGAGCGAAAGCTCTATGTCTTGGAAGAAGAAGCCCCCGAGGTGCCGACCGGGAATTCTTCTCGTGCTGATAAGGATACTTATAAAAAGTATACTGATGACGCCTTAGACATTGAATGCCTTATGCTTGCCACCATGAACTCTTAGCTTCAGAGGCAATATGAGAACATGGGGTTCAAGGAGATTGACGAGCATCTCAAGAAAATGTTTCAAGGGCAAGTTCGTCAAGAGAGGTTTGACGTCACAAAAGCGTTATTTCAGTGCAAGATGGGAGTTCGAGACTCAGTAGAGACTCACGTACTCAAGATGATTGGGTATATAGAGAACCTTGAAAGGCTGGGTTTTCCTCTAGGTCAAGAGTTGGCCACAGATCTTATCCTGCAATCGTTGTCGGACAGTTATGAGCAGTTCGTCTTGAACTACAACATGAATGAAATAAACAAGACACTGCCCGAGCTCCTAGGCATGTTGAGAACTGCCGAGATCAATATGAAGAAGGTCAAGCCTGCCAGCCCCATACTGATGGTGCATAAGGGCAAGGGCAAGGCCAAGGGCTCTATGAAGACGAAGGTGGGACCTAAGTCACATCTTGAACCCAAGTCTTCTGCACTGAAGAAAAAGAAGAGCACGGTGAAGGAAGGGAAATGCCACCACTGTGGCAAGGCTAATCATTGGAGGAGGAACTGTCCTTCTTACATTGAGGGTCTGTAGAAAATGAAGGGAGGTATGACTTTCGCTTCAAATATTTATGTTATAGAAATAAACCTCTCTGCTCCTTTATCTTGGGTATTGGATACCGGATGTGGTTCACACATTTGTACAAATGTGCAGGAACTGGAAAGGAGAAGATTGCTGAGTAAAGGGGAGGTGGACCTACGCGTCGGCAATGGAGCAAGAGTTGCTGCTGTAGCCGTAGGGGTTTACCGTCTTTCTTTGCCCAGTGGGCTTGTAATAGAACTAGATAATTGTTATTTTGTTCCGGCCATAACTAGAAACATTATATCCATTTCATGCTTGGACATGATTGGATTTTATTTTATAATTAAGAACAACTGTTGTTCTATATTTAAGAATGATGTTTGTTATGCTGTAACCCAATTGTTTAATGGTCTTTATGTTTTGAACTTGGACCATCTGATCTATAATGTAGAAAATAATAAAAGACTAAGAACAAATGACGCAAACCCTGCATATCTATGGAACTGTCGTTTGGGCCATATAAACGAGAAGCGCATATCCAAGCTCCATAAAGATGGACTTTTGGACTCATTTGATTATGAATCATTTGAGCGATGCGAATCTTGTTTGTTTAGCAAGATGACTAAAGCCCCTTTCACTAGTTTTACTGAGAGGGCTGAGGATCTCTTGGGTGTTGTACATAGTGATGTATGCGGACCCATGAGCTCCATGGATAGAGGTGGGTATTTTTACTTCGTTACATTTACTGATGATTTTAGTAGATACTGATATGTGTATCTTGTGAAGTGCAAATCCGAGACCTTTGAAAAGTTCAAAGAGTTCAAAAATGAAGTAGAAAACCAGTTGGGTAAAAGGGTTAAAGCACTCTGATCTGATCGAGGTGGCGAATACCTGAGTCATGAGTTCTGTGATCATCTGAAAGAGTGTGGTATTGTATCACAGCTCACTCCACCTAGAACACCACAACATAATGGTGTGTCTGAGAGGAGAAATCGTACTCTGTTAGACATGATACATTCGATGATGAGTCATGCAGACTTGCATGTTTTCTTTTGGGGTTTTGCTTTAGAGACTGTTGCTATGACACTGAATCGCGCTCCAACGAAAATGGTTCTGAAGACACCATATGAGATATGGACTGGGAAGCGTCCTAGTATGTCGTTCATTAAAATTTGGGGTTATGAGGCATACGTGCGACGTCAAATGCCTGACAAGCTGGAACCCAAATCAGATAAATGTTACCTGGTGGGATATCCTAAGGAAACGAAAGGGTATTACTTTTACCTACCGTCCGAGGGCAAAGTGTTTGTCGCAAGGACTGGCGTCTTCTTGGAAAGAGAATTCTTATCAAGAAAGACTGAAAAGGTAGAACTTGAAGATGTTCAAGAACCACAGGTAGTGAACGAACCGGAATTGGATTCTGAGACAGGACTACAAGATGTTGTAGCTAGAGAACCTGCTAGAGAAACACAAGTCCTACGTAGATCTGGTAGACCGAGATTTGAGCCTGAGAGATATGGATTTCTCATGTCTCAAATAGGTAATGTGTTGCTTATGGATCATGATGATGAACCAGCAACCTACCAAGAGGCTATGAATGGGGACTAGACTCCGACAAATGGCTTGAGGCTATGAAATCCAAAATGGACTCCATGTATGCAAACCAAGTTTGGAACTTGGTGGAACCACCAGAAGGGGTACGACCCATAAGGTGCAAATGGGTCTTCAAGAAGAAGACCGACATAGATGGGAATGTACAGAAATTCAAAGGGCGACGGTGGCTAAGGGTTTCAAGCAAATTCATGGTATTGACTATGATGAGACCTGTTCCCATGTTGCCATGGTAAAGTCCATAAGGATATTGCTTGCTATTGTTGCGTATTATGACTACGAGATCTGGCAGATGGATGTCAAAATAGCTTTCCTTAATGGAAACCTCCTTGAGGAAGTGTGCATGACACAACCTGAGGGTTTTGTATCCCAAAATGAAGCCACTAAAGTATGCAAGCTGAATAGGTCCATTTATGGACTGAAGCAGGCCTCTCAAAGTTGGAATCTTCGTTTTGATAAGAAAATCAAAGAGTTTGGTTTCATCAAGAATGAAGATGAGCCTTGTGTTTACAAGCGAATCAGTGGGAGCGTTGTTGTCTTCTTGATATTGTATGTAGATGACATACTGTTGATTGGGAATGACATTCCTAGCCTGAAAGTTGTTAAGAACAACCTAGGGAACTGATTTTCTATGAAGGACTTGGGTGAAGCGACTTATATACTTGGTATTAAGATCTATAGAGATAGATCGAAGAAGTTGCTGGGTTTGACCCAGAGTACATACATCGAGAAGGTGTTGAAGCGGTTCAACATACTTGAGTCCAAGAAAGGATTTTTACTCATGTCTCATGGTGTGAATCTCTCTAAGGACCAGTGTCCAAAATCTTGTGAAGATAAGGACCGCATGAAGTTGATTCCATATGCTTCGTCAATTAGATCAATTATGTATGCAATGTTATGTACTCGACCCGATGTCTCCTTTGCTTTGAGCATGACTAGCATGTATCAGTCAGACCCCGGTGAGTGTCACTGGATTGCAGTCAAGAATATCCTGAAGTACTTGAGAAGGACAAAGGATGTGTTCTTGGTGTATGGTGGAGAGGAAGAGCTCGTTGTAAGTGGTTACACGGATGCTAGCTTCCAAACTGATAGGGACGACTCAAAGTCTCAGTCAGGTTTTGTGTTTTGCCTTAATGGAGGAGCTGTGAGCTGGAAGAGTTCCAAGCAAGAGACAGTTGTTGATTTTACAACAGAGGCCGAGTATATCGCTGCAGCTAACGCAGCGAAGGAGGCTGTATGGATTAGGAAATTCATCGACGAGCATGATGCAGTTCCTAACATTGTTGGTCCCGTAATTCTCTACTGTGATAACAATGGTGCAATTGCACAATCTAAGGAACCTAGATCTCATCAGCTCTCCAAGCACATACTTCGGCAGTTCCATCTTATTCGTGAGATTGTCGAATGAGGAGATGTGAACATTTGTAGAGTGCCGACTGAGGAGAATATTGCGGATCCACTGACAAAGCCTCTCGCGCAGAGAAAGCATGATGGTCATACTATATCAATGGGTATGCGATACCTAAATGATCAACTCTAATAAGAGTCTTGTGGGTTGCATGTATACATATATTCTATTGGCTGTTTATTGTTTATTCATATGATGAATTGTGTACCTAGATTTTGCTTTTACAATTAATGGCATGTTCTTTTATTATGGTTTCTCTATGCGATAGTTAAATGTTAACACAATAAATACCCTTAGAATGTTTGCTTCCATAGGACATCAAGTACGTGACTTGAATGTAAGAGCCTATGATTTATTTGAAGCTTCATTCTTAAAAGGTCCTTGGTCGTTGTATCATCATAGAAACTAAGGGTGATGATGATACATTAAGACTAGCATGTGTGTTGACTGATGACCAGATCTCATAGGTCATGATATTGTGATATCAAGTCATCACGTGGGTACTTGTTAATGAACAAGTTGTACTGGACAGACCCAACCTGAGACTACTCTGTGGATTGTTATCTAAACGTGTCACGAGTAGGTCTCAATTGATAATGGTGTTGTGGTCCTTTAACCTGAAGTCACAACATTCATTAGGTGAGGAAGAGCGTGCTTTGATGCCATCTAAAGTCTTCCTTGAGAAAGGTTGATGATAAGGGTGGTTGTTGGGCACGTTACAAATCATTTGGGTGTTTGTGTGTGAGCAGATATGGGATTTGTCCTCCTATATGACAGGAGTTGCATCCATGGGCCCCTTGATGGAACTGGACTGAGAAATGCATGGCCATGCTTGGTTGAGTCAATATGTGATATTGGACTCACCATTCTCTGGAAGTCCGTTCTAGATCAAGAAACTTGGATTGAGCTATTATGAGGGTGACACGGTCCATGCCTCTAGTTTTTTCCGGATGTAAGGGACAAAGGGACAAAGACAATGCTGGGACATTGTTCATAAAGGCTTATGAGTTATGAACTCTTATTGTTTGGGTAGCAATGATGCATTACTAGATGCCGCTCATTGTTTGTGAGGTTTTTGGTTTGATACTTTCAAGATCAAGTGGGAGACTGTTGGAGTTACCATGGTGATCTAGAAGTGGTCAAACATGTAATCTCACTGCCAACGCGATATGAGCCTGCAGGGTCGCACATAAGAGCATGTGGAGAAGTTGGACGATTGACTGTGTTGGTAAAGGGTTACCAATCACCACACAGAAAGGGGTCGGGCAAACGTTGCCAAAGGAATTTCGTCGGGAGTCGTCGAGTATGACTCGTCGACTAAGGCAAAGTCGTCGAGAGTCAACAGGAGTCGTCGAGTATGACTCACTAACTAAGGCAAAGTCGTCGAGAATCAATCTGTTGATTCGTCGAGAATCGAGGACAGAGCCGTCGAGACTGTCTGCTGATTCTCGCCAAATCTGGCTGCTGATTCTCGCCGAATCTGTCTGTTGATTCTCGCCGAATCTGTCTTCTGATTCCCGCCGACTTATTCTCGCCGAACCTGTGCTGATTCTCGGCGAATGATTCTGAAACCCTATTTTGGGTGGTCTGCGGATAACGATACTCTTAGGTCTGTTTATGCCTTTGGTATAAATCGAGACTTAGGGTTTTGGGAAGAACAAGATCGGGTTTTTTCTCCTGTGGCTGGATCGAACCCGACAGAAGCGTTCCGCCGCTCGCTCCGCCGATTCCCGAACCCCGCCGACGGAAGAGTTCCTCTTTCGCCGCCTCGTTCGCTCCGCCGATCACCTTCTCTCCGGCGATAGTCACCGGTGTTGCTATTCCTGGCGCGGACCTAGCAGTCCGTGGAAGTGCAAGGTGCGGTTGATCTCCTTCCCGACCCTTCGTGCGACGAAGCTCCGTGTTCTCCTGCTCATGTGGATTTCTGCAGAGACGTAGACGTTATTCTACGTAGAACTCGCCACCGACAAGGACTCAAAGCTTGGAGCATCTCTGTTGAGTTTTGACTCAACACCGGAAAGGTAACTTTTACCTAGTTGTTTGTTAACTTCTTGTTTTAACATTCATGGCCTGATCCCAATCTCTTTGGGTTGTTCTTGATTTTTATTACTTCTGTTGCGTGCACAAGCATTGTTCCATCCATATAGAGAAACCCAACAGTGTCGTGGTCAACCGCCTCTTCAATTATTCGAAAGCTTGCGCGCACTCCGGCGACCACACAAACTTTTGATCTTTTCTCGTCAAAGTCATGAGGGGTAACGCTATCCGCGAGAAGTTCTCTATGAAGCGCCTGTAGTAGTCGGCAAGTCTCAGAAAACTTTGGACTTCTGCTACTGAACACAACACAGGCCACTCCCGTATCGCAACTATCTTCGCCGGATCCACCGCAATCCCTTCTCCACTGACTATGTGACCAAGAAACGCCACTGAGGACAACCAAAACTCGCATTTGGAGAACTTGGCGTATAGTTGGTTCCTCCTCAGTGTCTCCATCACCAAATGCAAATGCTTAAAGTGATCCTATTCGCACTGCGAGAACACCAATATGTTGTCGATGAAGACGATCACAAAGTGGTCCAAGTACTCTCTGAATGTCCTGTTCATCAGATCAATGAACACTGATGGCGCATTAGTCAGCCCAAACGGCATGACAGTAAACTCATAATGCCCATATCTCATGTTGAACTCTATCTTGGGGATATCACTTTCCCTTATCCTCAGCTGATAGTACCTGGACTTAATATCCAATTTAGAGTACACCGATGACCTAACCAACTGATCGAACAGATCATCAATCCTTGGGATCGGGTACTTATTCTTCTCCGTTAACTTATTCAGCTCTATGTAATCGATACAGAGTCGCAAACTTCCGTCCTTCTTCTTAACAAAGAGGACCGGTGCGCTCCAAGGTGACAAACTTGGACGCACATAACCCTGTTCCAAAAGCTCTTCCAGTTGAACCTTTAGTTCAGCCATCTCCTTAGGCGCTAACTGATACGGAGAGCATGACACAGGTTTTGCACCTAGCACTAGCTCAATTGTGAAGTCAATCTCTCGCTGCGGTGGGGCTCCAGGGAGATCTTCAGGGTACTCGGATACCACTGAGATACTGTCCAAAGTAGGATTAGGCTTCGAAGCCTCCACTAGTGTGAGGAACTGCTCAGCACCGGCACGAACTGCCTTAACCACCTGAAGAGCAGACATCAACATCTTGCTCGACCCTTTCAAGCCCGCAAAAGTCGTCTCACGACCAGTTCCCAACTTAACCTCTTTGCGATTGCAACCGATGTATGCTTGCTGCTCAAAGAGCCAGTCCATACCAAAAATTACGTCGAACTCCACCAGCGGTAGTAACGACGCTTGCAAGTCGAACTCCTGACTCCCAATCTGTATCTTGACGCAACAGATTCTATCCGCGTGCATCGAACACCCGTTCGGCAACAACACATCCAATTTATCCTTCATCATTGAAGAAGGTACTCCGATGCGTGATATGAATCGCTCGGACAAAAAGGAGTGCGAAGCTCCCGTATCAAAGAGCGCTCTCGTCGGATTATCGAAAATCAACACAAAGCCTAGTATAAGCAATAATAAGCTAACATGCGCAAGGTAACAGTATTTAAAGCTAAATTGCTATAAATTTAAACCGTGTATATCACCACATCGGCTTGCTTTATCGCCTCCTGCTGGCCAAGATTATAGACTCTTGGTTGAGTTGGGGCATAATGCGATGCGGTGGACTCCACCGCCTTGCCCTTCTCTTCATAGGTTGCTCCCGGCTTCCTCTCGGACTTTGGGTGTCTGCTCCAGCAATCACAGGCAAAATGCCCCGGCTTCCCACAATTGTAACAAGCGCCCGAGGTCCGTCTTGTAGATGCCCCCGAAGCACGAGAAGAAGGGGTTGGACCCGAAGTCCTAGCCTTCTTAAAGAACTTACGATAACCAGACTTCGAGGTAGTCGGCACCTTAAACTCTGTCTTCTTAACACCAGAGTCTTTCTTCGCCTGCACATTCTTCATATCCTTCTCCGAAGACCGGGTCGTGTTGACTAGGGTTAAGAAGCCTTGCGCCATAGGCCCTGAGAGTAGTAGCCTTAGGTCATCCCTCAGACCTTCATAGAAACGATTCGTCTTCCGCTCCTCATTAGCAAAAGTAGAGCTAGCGTACCGACCCAATCGTGTAAATTCGTGGAGGTACTCATCCACGCTACTCTCTCCTTGAGTCAACTTCTGGAATTCGTTCTCCAACGCAATCCTCTGAGCAGAGGGGAGGTACCGTGCCAAGAACAGTCTCGAAAACTCTTCCATCGAGACGTCTGTAAGTTGTCGTCCCCCCAAGTGGTGTAGTTCAAAACCTTCCCACCACAACCTTGCATCACCGTCCAACAAGTAAGTGGCTATAGTCAACTTTTGCCATTCCTCCGTCTCCATAGCTATCAGGACTCTCTTTATCCGGGAGAGCCAATCTCCAGCTTGGTTTGGGGTTCCCGTCCCCGAGAACACCGGAGGATTGAAGCCCATAACATGCTTCAGCTGCTTTTTAGTTGCTCTCCTGGGCATCATTGGCTCCACTACCACTTGCTCTACCCTCCTCGGTTCTGCCGCTTGAAGCGGTACTTGCTCAATAGCAGGAGCAGGCTGATGCACTTGTCTCACAGGCTGAGCATTGATTATAGCGAACACCGCTTCAGCCACCGTGGTTTCTGCCGAGGGAGGTGTTACAGGCTCAATATTTGGTGCGCTACTTGCCTCAGAAACCGGATGTTCTGGCGGCCCTGCACCACTCCTGGTCACCTATAGTCATATAAAACACCATTAAGTTACCGAACAATATTGCAAAAAGCAATTATAGGAACACGCAGGTTCCTCAAACATGTGTATTTTCATTCCTAAGTGGACATTCATGGGTTCTTTTTATGTTATAACGATGACACACAGACATGTGCTCACCACCCCTTAAAAGAATTCACCCACGAATTCATTTAAGCATGACCGAAACCAGTAGTCTGATACCAAATTATAACACCCATATCTGTCACATAGCATATAGCAGTGGGTCCGGCCGGGGCCCGATGTCATATACCACAGACAGACCGGTGGGTTTCTAAATAAAATCATCAACCAATAACTGACGTCCTACGCAGAGTAAATTCTAGCAGAAGCAAATTATTAAGTTGCAAAGAAAGAACCCAACCAAAAGCATGTATGTCCACTAACAAACCCAAACAGGAATGAACGTACAAAATACACAAAGTACTGGGTGATAGTTTTACTTTCAAGACAACCTAAACACCTAGAGGGGGGTGAATAGGTTCTAATTTCTTGTATATACTTCTAGGCAGAATTCAATTACAAATTAAGACATCTAGCACAGCATTCACAGATAATTAAGCATCACAGATTGCACAATGTTTTATAGTGGTTCCCCAAGGTCTGGGTACATCCACTTTCCCCCTTCACCTATCTTAGCAGTATGCTAGATTCGGCCAAACTTCCACTATTCTCAGATCCTCAGATCCTACAGCTCAGAACCTGGATAGGTTCCTACAACTCAGGCTCAACAGCCCTACCTCAGCCTTGCCTCAAGGCCTACCACTCAGAGAATAACTTTCTCCTACACTCAGGAAAATAGCCCTACCACTCAGAGATCACCTCTCCTACACTCAGCCTTTATAACACAGGCTTACAACTCAGATCTGTATAAACAGATCCTACAGAAATTTAGAAAAGATATTTTAGTGTCTTGCCTTTGTTGAGAGAGAAGAGGACAAGACACTTCTTGATCAGCTGATGAAATCAACTGAATCTGAGCTTTCTTCAAAGCTTCTTGAATCTGAACTTAGCTGAGTTGATTTCCAAACAGCTTCTTGAGAAACCACTGATGGCTTCCTTCTTCTTCTTCAAGATGACTGGATCCCTCTCTATCCAACACCTTTTCTGATACTTCAGACTTCTTCTTCTTAGATCTACTGATGAAGATCTTCTTTAGAGCTTAGCACTTTCTTGAATTGAAGCTACAACAGGATTGTAATCCTTCTGTTTCTTCTTCTTAGATCTTCTTCAGTTGTCTTTTTTTTAATTTCCTTCTGAATATGTCTATTTATAGACTTTCTTCATGGTAACCGGCTGATCCGGTTTCTAACTGATTTCTGACAGGTCTGACAGCTTTAGTTAAATGGTGGCAACCCACAGCTGTCAAGTCTTCAAACAGTTCCTGTACCTTAGCCTTGGACAGCAAAATGTCGAGACAGTCTGTTAGAAAGTGTCGAGACCAATCTGTCTATCTGTGTCGACACAAGTGACTTTGGTGTCGACACAGTCTTTGATGATGTCGACTGAGTTGCCTTTAAGTCGACACAGCTTCTTCAGAAAATAACTTGGTCTAGACTCTGCAGTGTGTCGACACAAGTCCTGTGTGTCGACACAGTTGTTGTAGATTCAGAACTCAGTATGTGTCGACTCAGCCTTCAGGTGTCGACACAGCAATATTCAACTCTGCCAAAATGTGTCGACTCAGTCTTCTGGTGTCGACACAAGCATAGTCGACTTCTGCCAATATGTGTCGACTCAGTCTTCTGGTGTCGACACAAGCATAGTCGACTTCTGCCAATATGTGTCGACTCAATCTTCTGGTGTCGACACATCCACCCAGTGTCGACATAGTTGAGGTCGACTATCCTCTTTTGTGAGTCGACACACTTTCTCTGGTCGACTATCTTTCACTAGTCGACTATCTTCCACTAGTCGACTATTTTCTCTGGTCGACTATCTTTCACTAGTCGACAAACTTTCTCTGGGTGTCGACTATCTTTCACTGTGTCGACACTGCTTCCCAGTGCTGAGGTCGACGATTTTCTTTATGTGTCGACACTGCTTCCCAGTGTCGACATAAGTGTGGTCGACTATCTTTCTCTGTGTCGACACTGATATTCTGAAGTGTCGACACAAATATTCTGAAGTGTCGACACAATTTCTTCAGGTGTCGACATGTGGACTTAGAATATTTTTCTGCATTCTTTAATACTTCTTCACCTGCACATGTCAACTCAAAACAACATCAAATACACCTTGATGTATATCATTGAGCTAAGTTGGGCTTCTTTAAATCAGGTACACATTTTCCAATGTACCCAACACTGGGCCTTATGGCCTTACAAAAGTTTACTTAAATAAAATATGTCTTCCATACAATGGCACGTAGGCCGGTCACACATGAGAATGAAGTAAATAATACACTTCGGCCTTCGAGGGCCAGCACTGCAATAATTCACCGCAACGGTGACAAACAAAAGCAACGGTCAGCTAAAGCTGACCAAATTATAACGACCCCACCCCCTTATTGGGGTGGCGGTGCTCCTTCCCTATAAGGCATTAGTATAATCCAACGATTAAAGTGAAAGTACAGTATTTGCACAATACACCACAGGTGCAGGCCCGCGGCCACATACCCCTTGCTCTTAGGGCACTTAATCGGTGAACCCGGTGAAAATCTGTGGTCTCACCACTGCCTCTAGGACGACAAATCTCGTGAGAATTTTTGTCTTTCCGGCCTAAGTCTAAGACCCTCCATCTATGCCAACGGTAAGTGTCATGTACTTTAGGTCTCTTTACCCGAACGACACAGAGCGGGTACAGTTTCGCCTAACCCGATGCTCACACAACAACGTCAATTTAAGCCATATGCGTGGGTCAATATTCCCCGAGTCCCAAAATGATTACACAAATTTTACATAACCCAGTTATGTACAAGTTGGCTCCCAGGCCACCAAGTTGGCAAAATCACGCTTCTGCCCAGTTTTCTAGGTGCACCTTGGAGTTAATCCCCAAGATTCCCTAATGCAATCTACCGCGTAGAAAACTCAAAAACAACTATCGGCATGGAGTCTTCTCCGACCATTCTTGCATAATGAAACATCGCCGATCCAGACCAACTTGTCCGGGTTGGTTTCACACGCCATGCCTATGTCGTACTTCGATTCTGGACTCTACATGCATAACAACGGGGACTATTCATGTCTACCCGAAGGAACACCACAAACTCAACGCATACTCGCGAGAGCGGGCTTCCTATGCAAAAAGGAAAGGGGACTTCACATGTTCAAGTAGATAATTGTTACCCTAGCACTTCTCTTCGGCGCCATGAAGATCTACTTGGATGGAAAACACCGTAACATCCTTGTCATTACAGATCTGATATCGATTTGTGATTTAGCGCTCCGAAACTCCTCCGACGGCCGGATCTCCACTCCTTCTTCCTTGCTTTCCTCTCTCTCTAGAAATTTAGAAAGAGAATAGCCCAAGTAAAATGAGGAAGAAAACCCTCATCTCCCAGACTTAAACCAGCAGGGAAAAGCCTGAACCGTTGGATCCCAAAATAAGGAAACGAACGACCACGATTTGCTCTTAAAGTCAAATTACTGGGTCGAACACGGCTTGTGACACGCCTGTGTCATGGGCCGTGTTCCTCAATCGACGTTGAAACCGTCACATCCCGAACGGGATACGGACTTAGACACGCCTGTGTCCTACAGTACACGCCTGTGTCCTACAGTATACACCCTTGTTTAGGGGCGTGTTCCCTGAACCGACACAGGATCAAACCATCCCGAAGAGGACACGGCTCTGTGACACGCCCGTGTCACAGGCCGTGTGCTAAATACGCCTTGGGACACACCCGTGTCCCAGGCTGTGTAACTCTTTCCACACAGCCCGGCAAATAGCCCGAGCAGGACATGTCCATGGACACGCCCGTGTCTCAGGCCATGTTCTCTGCCTTCCACAATCGTCGACTGCAACTTGTCGACCTAAGGAAAAATCGTGCAACCCGAGCACGACACGCCCTGGGACACGCCCGTGTCCCAGGCCATGTGGCCCTCACCAGGACCCAAACTGGCTCAAACGTGCTGCCCGTTTCTCTTTTGAGTTTCGGGGCATTACAATAGGATCTCAGCATTTATGTTTGAGCTGATGACTAGAATTATTTTTAAAATCAATACTAACATGAGTAGAGTAGTATTTGACAAAATTACAAAAAGTATCAAGAAGCCTAATATGGGCAGAATTTTAAGCCTATACTTGGTGCAAGCCATTCCTGACAAAATCAATCTGAAGATTGGATCTAAAATTAATTATATGAGAATATTAGCAAGGTGGGATAGAGTCCTATCTAAGGAAACACCTGTAGTGGAGAAGGAGAAGGATAAAAAGAAGAAGGTTATAGTTGTGGAAGAAGATTCTTCCAGTGAATCTAAAGAATAAGAAAGTTCTACCTCAACAAAACAGGATGATACAATAGCTAAAAAATCTCCAAGGCCCTCACCTAGAACTAGTGATCGGGTGCAAGGGTAGACAATCCTAGATAGGGATCCAATTGAGGGGGAGAACCTTAATGATCTGCCAGATATTGATATGGATACAGTAAATATAATAGTAAGGGAAGTAGTACAAGAGCTGGACAATGTGCTGAAGCAAGCAGAGGTTCCTGAATAGGAAATGCCTACCGAGAGATTGAGGATGCAATCCCCAAGGAGACTAAAGAAGAAATCCTTCTGAATAAAGATATAAATATCCAGGGGGAGATGACTGAACTTCCAGAGGACCCTGTTCTTGATGCTAAAGCTCAATAAGATGAGGTCAACCTGGATAACACCAACATTAGTGAAGAAGTTGCTATGGTTGAGGGGGAGTTAGAAGATCAGGCCCCAACTACTGAAACAGCTAAAGAGCCTACGTGTAACACCCCAAATCCTTATTTGGAGTTTAGGCTGCATGACGCGACCTAGGACACGGGCATGTCCCAGGGTGTGTCAAGCTCTCAGTACTCGAGTGGATCTCGAGTAGGACTCGAGTGGGCGTCGAGTGTGTCTCGAGTGAGGCACCCGGCCTGGGACACGGGCGTGTCCCAGGGCATGTCCTTTACGGTGCGTGTCGACTTGTCGACACAATTTCTGTCGACGATCGTTGAGTGAGGCGACACGGCCTGGGACACTGGTGTGTACCAGGGCGTGTCCTGCTCGGGTTGGAAATCGAGTGGCGTTGAGTGGTATTGAGTAGCGTTGAGTGTAGAACACGGCTTGTGATACGGGCATGTCACAGGGGCGTATTCGGCACACGGTTAAGGATATGGGCGTGTGCCTAGGCCGTATGCTTCTCGGGAGAGTTGGTACTGTGTCGAGTGAGAAACACGCCCCTCAATTAATACAGGTGTGTACTTACTGACACGGGCGTTTCAGGGCTTGACACAGGCGTGTCTTAGCCCGTGTTCTGGTCTGGATTGAGTCGGTTCTTACCGCTTAGGGACACTGGCATGTCACAAGCCTTGTCAGCCTAGGAAAAGTGATTCCAAGGATAATCTTGGCCGTCTAATTCCTTCAATTTGGATCCTGTGGTCCAAGCTCCTCCTGCAGTGATAAGACCGTGGAATGAGATGGCTTTCTCATTTGGTCTAAGATCACTCTCTTTCTAAGCAAGAGAGAAGGGAGAGCTTGGAGGAGGAAGAAGGAGAGGATTCCGGCTGCCGATGGAGCTTCAACGGTTCGACTCGAGATCCGAAGCCAGTGTTATGGAGGCAAGGCCGTCGCGGTGATTTCCATCCGGCTAGTTTCTCCATGGCTCCGAAGCGATCGTCAAGGGTAACAATCTCCTTCTTGGACAAGTGAAATCCTACTTTATGCATGTGCATGGGATCCTCCACCAAGAGGTGGAAAGCGTAAGCGATTCCAGCGGTTGAGTCTGCATTTAGATCCGGAAATGTGTAGTAGGGAATAGGCATACTGTGTGAAGCCCATCTGGATGGGTAGCCTAGATTGGTGATGCTGCGAACCGGAGAAGACTCCGCGTATAAAACGAATAGCTTGCGGAGAGTGTGAGGACGCTTGTGATTTGTGGTAAGGAAGCTTTGCATAGCTCCTTTGGTTGTATGCTTGGCACGAGCTAGTTGATGGATGGGAAAGCGGCACTATGTGCCTGTGTTATGAGATGGATTGCGGATACCTATGAGTGGATGGGCGCAAGAGGTCTTCAATAGGGGTTTGGAGGCTGATGCCCATGGCCAACAAGTTAAGAACCTCTGAGTGGGTGGGCCACCCAACAAGTTCAGTGGTAGGAGCGTGTGAGCGGTCAATTTATAGCACTATAAATGGTGGGGCTTCGGGCCTTCCCGGCGTATTGCACTACAGGAGTAGGTCGACCGATAGTGCTCACTAGTTGCCGTGAGGTAAACGCCTCTGAGTGGGTTGGGGCGTGAGGTCTTCAACAGGGGTTTGGAGGCTTATGCCCGACCAACAAGCTAATCACCTCGAATCGGTGGTGGAACTTGGAGGTTTTCGGTACACCATAAGCGTGCCCTGAGTGTACGGAGCGTCTAGCACTAAGGCCGGTGTTTGTGATGATGTTGTTGTGATTATATATATTGTGATTGCACTTCATACAGGGAAGGAATCCCACTGCCCCGAGTAAGGGGTAGGGTCGTTATAATTGGTCAGCTGAATGCTGATCGTTGCTTTGTTTATCACCCTTGGGGTGGATGTCCATATACAGGTGCTGCCCTTGTTGATGCTGACTTGGATTGAGCTGGCTGAAGCCATTGCTGCTGCTGCTTGTAGGCCCTTGAAGGTCGTGCGAAGAATTGGATTTCATGTGTGGCCGGCCTGCGTGCCGATGTATGAAACCACCTTTTGTAAAGAGAAACATGTAAGGCCTTAAGGCCGTGAGCGTTTGAGTTGTAAACATTCCTGGTGTTGTATATAAATGTGTTATTTATATATGTATAGTGGACATTCATTGGATGAGTTCTTCTAAACTTATAAGCTTCTGCTAGAATGCTCTGGGTTAGGGTGTGATGGTATTTTGGTAATAACCGGTGACCTCGCCGTCTGTTTGTGGCATATAGTGTGGGGCCCCGGCTGGACCTTCTATTATATGTTATTTAACGAATGAAGTCGTTATATTTTTAATATCAGCTTGTTTCGGTCTTCCGCTTTCGAATTCGTGGTCGAATTCTTTTGTCGGGTGGCGAGCACGTGTACGTGCGAACTGTTTTAACATAATTGAACTCAAGAATGTCCACTAGGAATGTGTGTGTGTGTATTCGGTATGTTTGCCGTTTTGGATTGGAGGTTGGTTGGTTATTGATATCTTGTTCATGTATAGGTGACAAGGAGCGGAGCTGGGTAGTCTGAACCCCAGCGTTCGGATAAGAGTGTTGCACTAGCGGAGGTTCCCACACCGCCTCTGTCGGTAGAGATGGTCCGGTTGATCTCGGAGGTGGTTGTAGCGATGATCAGGGCCCACCATGAGGGACAGGTACACCTTTATGTTCCTATGGTGTGTCCCTTGCCGGTTGGTGTGTGTGAGCAAGTGGCCAAGGTAGAAGCATCGATTTCGCCGTTGAACATGTGTCTGACCCAAGGACCATATACCGTTGAGGAGTATTTGCATGTATTTGTTGAGTTGAGACATCATGTAGAGTATGGGTTTGAAACCGAGGAGATGAAGACCAACATATTTTATGATGGTCTGCGCGATGAACTTCGACGTTTATTGGTGGGTCCAAAGTCGCTGGGATTTTGTGCCTTGGTCATGGCAGCTCGGTCTTTGGAAATGGACTTAAGGAAGTTCCGAGCGAAGTTCGGTGTCAATGTGCCACCCCTTGTGACAGTATCAACCTCGTCCACCGTCAAGGAACCAAAGAAAAGGTGTTTTTCATGTGGTAAGGGAGGACATTGTGCCAACCAATGTTGAGAAAAGAAGGCTAAGACTGGGAAACCTTCAACCATTTGTTACTCGTGTGGCAGAGAAGGACATAAAGCCCGAAATTATTACGAGAAAAAGACCGGTGCGTCCTATGCGGAAAAGGGCAAAGCAGTGGCGGAATCATCTGCATCCCGAGCACACCCACGAGAGTACACTCGCGAAGTGCAGGAGCCGCAAAACTCAAATCATGAAGGACAGCAGCCTCACGTGTCTCAGTAGGAGTTACAGGAGACTGAAAAAGCAAATTACGAACGACGCGGCTGAGCAGAAATAGAGAAAGAATGTACATTACTTTTATTTTGTGTGTGTGAGGCCGTGAGGCGAGTAACCCCGGATCGTTTTGTGTATTTTTGTAACAAAGGCATGGTTATGTTGTTGGTTATGTTGCGCTAAATTTCGGGACGAAATTTCTATAAGGAGGGGATGGTTGTAACACCCCAAATCCCGATTTGGAGTTTAGGTTGGATGACACGGCCTGGGACACGGGCGTGTCCCAGGGCGTGTCAAGCTCTCAGTACTCGAGTGGGAGTCGAGTGTATCTCGAGTGAGGCACACGGCCTGGGACACGGGAGTGTCCCAGGGCGTGTTCTTCACGGTGTGTGTCGACTTGTCGACACAATTTAAGTCGACGATCGTTGAGTGAGGCGACACGGCCTGGGACACGGGCGTGTCCCAGGGCGTGTCCTGCTCGGGTTGGAAATCGAGTGGCGTTGAGTGGCATTGAGTATAGAACATGGCATGTGACACGGGCATGTCATAGGGGCGTGTTCGGCACACGGTCAAGCACACGGGCGTGTGCCTAGGCCGTGTGCTTCTCGGGAGAGTTGGTACTGTGTCGAGTGAGGAACACGCCCCTCAACACGGGCATGTACTTACTGACACGGGCGTGTCAGGGCTTAACACGGGCGTGTCTTAGCCCGTGTTCTGGTCTGGATTGAGTCGGTTCCTTGCTGCTTAGGGGAACACGGCCTGTAACACGGGCGTGTCACAGGCCGTGTCAGCCCAGGAAAAGTGATTCCAGGGCAAATCTTGGCCATCCAATTCCTTCTATTTGGATCCTGTGGTCCAAGCTCCTCCCTGCAGTGATAAGACCGTGGAATGAGATGACTTTCTCATTTGGTCTAAGATAACTCTCTTTCTAAGCAAGAGAGAAGGGAGAGCTTGGAGGAGGAAGAAGGAGAGGATTTCGGCCACCGGTGGAGCTTCAGCGGTTTGACTCGAGATCTGAAGCCAGTGTTGTGGAGGCAAGGCCGTCGTGGTGATTTCCATCCGGCTAGTTTCTCCATGTCTTTGAAGCGATCGTCAAGGGTAACGATCTCCTTCTTGGACAAGTGAAGTCCTACTTTATGCATGTGCATGGGATCCTCCACCAAGAGGTGGAAAGCGTAAGCGATTCACGCGGTTGAGTCTGCATTTAGATTCGGAAATGTGTAGTACGGAATATGCATGCTGTGTGAAGCCCATCTGGACGGGTAGTATAGATTGGTGATGCTGCGAACTGGAGAAGACTCTGAGTATAAAACGAATAGCTTGCGGAGAGTGTGAGGACGCTTGTGAATTGTGGTAAGGAAGCTTTGCATAGCTCCTTTGGTTGTATGCTCAGCACAAGCTGGTTGATGGATTGGAAAGCGGCATTGTGTGCCATTGTTATGAGATGGATTGCGGATACCTCTGAGTGGATGGGCGCTCAAGGTCTTCAACAGGGGTTTGGAGGCTGATGCCCATGGCCAACAAGTTAAGAACCTCTAAGTGGGTGGGCCACCCAACAAGTTCAGTGGTAGGAGCGTGTGAGCGGTCGATTTGTAGCACTACAAATGGTGGGGCTTCGGGCCTTCCCGGCGTGTTGCACTATGGGAGTAGGTCGATCGATAGTGCTCACTAGTTGCTGTGAGGTGAATGCCTCTGAGTGGGTTGGGTGCGTGAGGTCTTTAACAGGGGTTTGGAGGCTTATGCCCGGCCAACAAGCTAATCACCTCGAATCGATGGTGGAACCTGGAGGTTTTCGGTACACCATAAGCGTGCCCTAAGTGCACGGAGTGTCTGACACTAAGGCCGGCGTTTGTGATGATGTTGTTGTGATTATATATAATTTGATTGCACTGTATACAAGGAAGGAATCTCACTGCCCCGGGTAAGGGGTAGGGTCATTATAATTGTTCAGCTGAATGCTGACCGTTACTTTGTTTATCACCCTTGGGGCTGACGTCCATAGGCAGGTGCTTCCCTTGTTGATTCTGACTTGGATTGAGCGGGTTACAGCCCTTGTTGCTGCTGCTTGTAGGCCCTTGAAGGTCGTGCGAAGAATTGGATTTCATGTGTGGTCGGCCTGCGTGCCGATGTATGAAACCACCTTTTGTAAAGAGAAACATGTAAGGCCTTATGGCCTTGAGCGTTTGAGTTGTAAACATTCTTGGTGTTGTATATAAATGTGTTATTTATATATGTGTAGTGGACATTCATTGGATGAGTTTTTCTAAACTTATAATCTTCCGCTAGAATGTTCTGGGTTAGGGTGCGATGGTATTTTGGTATTAACCTGTGACCTCGTCGTCTGTTTGTGGCATATAGTGTGGGGCCCCGACCGGACCTTCTATTATATGTTATTTAATGAATGGAGTCGTTACACTACGTCTGTTGAGGTGGTTAGCTCTTCAGAATCTGAGGCGAAAGAAGCCTCTCAGTTAAATAAAAGAAAATTATCTTAACTTAAAAAGAGAAGTAGAAGTTATAAGAAGATTATTTTGTCTAGACCAACATCTGCTCCTACAATGGATTCAAGCTCACTTCTAGTTCAACTACAGATAATGTTTGATAAACAAAGAAATCAACTAGAAAAGTATGTGGATGAAAGCAACAAGGAGTTGCAGTTTCAACTGCCCAAGAAATCAAATCAATTAGATTTGAGGTAAATCTATTAAAGAAAGATATGACTGATTTCTTTTAGAGAGGAGCTAATGTTGTAGTATGCATTGCTAAACAACACGTGAAGTCACAGAAAGTTGAAAATGACATAGCTATAAAACAAGGTTATGTCATGGAAAATCAAACAAGAATGAAAGAGAAAATGATAGTTATGCATGATACTACATTGGTAGAGATAGCTAAGAAAACTATTGCTCTGGAAACTAAGATAACCTCTACCTTCAAGGATATTGAACCTCAGTTATCTACTAAATCAGCCTCTATGCTTCAAGATATTAAGGCTTCTCACAAAGAATTGGATGAACATCTGCTCAAGGTCAAAAATTTTGTAACCTCAGGAATTAATTATCTAGATAGTCAAGTCAGATTTCACAAAAATGACCTAAGAGATCATATAGAAAGAGAAGTCATAAAGGAAAAGAGAGTAATGATAAAGGCAAGCACTGAGCATACTATCTGGACATCCAATAGCATCAGAGAAACTATAGGTCATCCTCCCATATGGTATGATGAAGATCAAACTGCTGAGTCTGGTTGCCAACCAGCTCATTTTGAGGTCATTCAAACTGTTGTCCAGACCATGTACAGTCATCTACCACAAATTCAGAATATAGTATGTAAGGAGGTTGTCACAACCCGCATTTTTCACCACCAATAAAGTAGTATCAGAGTAAGGGAAAAATGCGCGTCATGATGCCACGTCAGCAGGGGATAACTGCGGGCGCTCAGGCAAACACCTACTTAAACAAAAAGAAAGATTCTTTAAGTTATTTAAAGGTAAAACCAGTTTAAGTGCAATAGTTAGTCGTATCCCTCGGCTTAGTGGCTCATCTAGTCCATAAGAAAAGTAATTAAACGTTGCGGAAAGTACCTCTTTTATCAGATTAGGCATCATACAAGAGCTTAGAGGTTCCCAAAGGACACCTCAAGGCATACAAGTTCTAAATTTAGTAGAAATAAAAGTAGATTTGTACAGTCGTTAAATATAGTGATTTTACATTTTATAATATGTAATGCATGAGGTAGTAATAGTAATTTTATACTTGAAAATAACTACCATACAATTCTAGCATAAAACATCTCAGAGAGCAAGTAATCTTATACACAGAAAGAAAACTAAGCAGCTAGTAAGTTGTAACACCCATATCCGTCACATGGCATATAGCAGTAGGTCCGGCCGGGGCCCGACGCCATATACCGCAGACAGACCGTGGAGTTACGCATCGCATTATCATACTCACAATTTGAAAGACAACGTCCTACGCAACACCTAGCGGAAGCATTTTAGGTTATTAAAAAGAACCCAACAATAAGCATGAATGTCCACTAATGATAAAACCCATAGGAATGAAACGACTAAAAATACACAAAACAGTCCTCGGCCTTAAGGCCTTACAAACATTGTTTTCTTAACCAAATAGTGTCTTTCATACATCGGCGCGCAGGCCGGCCAAACATGAATATGAAAAACAAAACTAAATCTTCAGCCTTCATGGGCTAGCGCTGCAACTTGGGCTTTAGCCTGCTATTTGCCGCTCGGCTCCGCAGCAGCACCTGTAAGAAGCAATCCACCGAAGAGGTGGCAATTTACACGAGTAACCGGTCAGCAACGCTGACCAAATTATAACGACCCCGCCCCGCAATTGCGGGACGGCGGTGCTCCTTCCCTGCATAACAACTAACATAGCAATATATAAATCTATATAACTATTCGCCACAAGTGTCGGCACGCACGGCCGTACACCCCGTGCTCTCAGGGCACTAATTGGTGAATCCGGTCCGGACCCGGTCCGTTCCCGCGATTCCACCGTCGTCTCGTGGACGACAATTCTCGTGAGCAAATAGCCCTTTCAGCCGAAGCCTAGGCCCGTTTCCAGCCCCCCGGGAAGTCCCATGTACTTTAGGTCGCTTCTACCGAGACCACTTGGAATGGGTAGAGTTCCACCCGCCCGTTGCTCACTTCACCACGGCCATTTAGCCATCGGTGCGGGCCAAGTTTCTCCTCATTCCCACAATCGATCAAAACACGCACATAACCCCGTTATGTACCGATTTGCCCTCCAAGGCAACATCGTGGCGGCAATGCGATTCCGCCCAAGCTTTCCGGGTGCGCCTCGAGGTTAATCCCCAAGGATCCCTGTATGCAATCTACCGCGTAGAAATTTCGGAAAACTGAAATCATCGGTGCGGAGTCTTCTCCGACCATGCAATGCAACATCACCGATTCGGGCTAAACCCGAATGGGCTTCACACACAATGCCTACGCCCGTACTTCGATTCCGGGCTCTAACAACGGGGACTTTACATATCTACCCGAAGGGATTCCGCTCCTCAACGCTTACTCGCGAGAGGGGGATTTCCCCATGCAAAGGAAGAAGGGCGACTACACATGCCCTATGAAGAGGATCGTTACCCTCATAGATTTTCGCGCGCCCGTCATGAAGAAGTAGACGGTTGAAAAGCTTCGCCTCGCTCTTGCCGTCGAGGATCCGGTCTCGGATCGAGATTCGGTGCTCCGGTGCTCCGCCGGCGGCCGGATCTCCTCTTCTCCTTCCTTGCTCTCCCTTCTCTCTAAACTTTTAGAAAGAGAGTCTAGGGTTTGAAATGAGGGTTTAGAACCCTTCAACCCTAAATTAAATGTTTGGGCGGACCATCCTAGGCCGTTAGATGAGATTTGATGGAAAATCGGACGGCCACGGAGTCATTTTACGGATCCTGCACCCGTCCGCACGACCAGTGGCGCACGGTCAGTGGTCGTGCGCCCTATGTCAGTGATCGTGCGTTTTCGTTAAACAGGGATTTGGCATTATATTTTCTTTATGCACGACCAGTGGCGCACGGTCAGTGGTCGTGCGCCCTGTGGTCAGTGATCGTGCGCTAAGGGAAAAACTGCACAGTTCAACGCCCTTCCGCCGACGGTTACTCTACCGCGAGGCGTTAACTCCCACCGACTCCAGGACTGAACATGGGGTGTTACAACTCTCCCCCCCTTAAAAGAATTTCGTCCCGAAATTACGAATAGCAAGTAAACAACTTAAACTTAAACGGTACCTGAGTTGAAGAGTTCGGGGTACTCCTCGAGCATGGTTTGCTCTCGTTCCCACGATAGCTCCTCACGACCGCAATTGTCCCAACGGACTTTCACCATCCTGATTTCTTTGTTCCGAAGCCGCTTGACCTCGAAATCTTCGATAGAAATGGGCTTGACCTTGGTCGTCAACCCTTCCTCAACCGGTACTTGATCAACCGCTAACACTTGCGACGGCTCTTGCACCGCCTTCCGCAATACTGAGATGTGGAATACGTCATGCAAACAACTCAGTTCCACAGATAATCTCAACCGGTAGGCCGCTTCTCCGATCCGTTCTAGAATCTCGAATGGCCCAAGGTATCTCGGACTCAACTTTTTCAAGCGTCGAACCCGTGACACCCCCTTGAACGGTTTGATCTTCAGGTATACCCATTCGCCAACATTGAACTCCACGTTCCTATGTTTGGCATTAAAATACTTAGCCTGCCTGTCCTGAGCTATAAGCAAGCGCTCTCGTATCGTTCGCACCAAAGAAGTCGCATCTTCGATCTCCTGACGATTGTAAAGTTTCGACTCACCCGTCTCCAACCATGACAACGGCGTGCGACACTTTCTCCCATAAAGAGCTTCGAACGGTGCCATCTGGATACTTGCTTGGTAACTGTTATTGTACGCAAACTCGACCAAGTATAAGTGATCCTCCCACCGTTTTCCGAAGTCCAACGCACACATGCGAAGCATGTCTTCCAATGTCCTGTTGACTCGCTCGGTCTGGCCATCCGTCTGCGGATGAAACGCCGTGCTAAACTTCAGTTTCGAGCCCAACATCTGATGTACTAGCCTCCAGTCATTGGACGTGAAGCGTCCATCGCGATCACTCACAATGCTGCGGGGCACTCCGTGCATTCGCACAATATTATCCACGTAGAGTTTTGCTAACTTCTCCACCGGATCATCCTTCCTCATCGGAATGAAACGCGACACTTTTGTCAATCTGTCCACGATCACCCAGATGGCGTCGTTTCCCTTCTGCGATCTTGGCAATCCATGCACAAAATCCATAGATATGTCGTCGAATTTCCACTCCGGAATGGGTAAGGACTTCAAGAAACCTCCCGGCTTTTGACATTCCGCCTTCACTAGGGCGCAGGTTTGACACCTCGCCACATAAAGCGCTACATCTTTCTTCAGTCCTGGCCACCAGAATAGTTTCTTCACGTCTTTGTACATTTTTGTACTCCCCGGGTGGATTGAGTACTTGGTATGTGAGCCTCGTACAACAATTCCTCCCGTAGATTACCTACGTTGGGGACGCACAAACGATCGTCCTTTCTGAGCAATCCGTCCTCCAACATAAATTGGGAATTTGACCCATCCAAAACACCATCCATGAATTGCTTCATAACATCATCCACAGCTAAAGCCTGCCGAATCCTATCAGCCAGGTCATACTGCACCTCTGTCCAACTCAAACGCGCTTCGGCGCCCGTTTGTCTATCTACACAGAAGATCTCCAAATCCTCTAACTCTTGAATCAATCGTGCATCATGCACCAACAGCCAACTAGCACGTGCGGGAGTTCTGCGACTCAACGCATCTGCCACCGCATTGCCCTTCCCCGGCACATAATGAATTTTGAAGGTGTAGTCCCCCAGGAACTCCATCCACCTCCTTTGCCGCATATTCAAGTCCTTCTGATCCAGCAAGTACTTCAAGCTCTTGTGGTCGGTGTAGATATCAACTTTCACACCGTAAAGGTAGTGTCTCCACAGCTTCAGTGCATGTATCACGGCCGCTAACTCCAAGTCATGGACCGGATAATTCCTCTCGTGTACCTTCAGCTGCCGCGAGCCGTAGGCAATCACACTCCCACGCTGTAGTAGTACACATCCCAAGCCACTCCCGAAGCATCACTGTAGATTTCGAATCCCTCGGTCCCACTCGGCGAACATAAGATTGG
The DNA here is from genome assembly GCA_039513925.1 of Platanthera zijinensis. NCBI lineage: Eukaryota > Viridiplantae > Streptophyta > Magnoliopsida > Asparagales > Orchidaceae > Platanthera > Platanthera zijinensis. The sequence continues at coordinate 154,487,361 of CM077087.1, forward strand.
CGCCGTGGTCAACCGACCCTTTAACTCCTCAAAAGCTTGTGCGCACTCCGGCGACCACACAAACCTTTGATCCTTTCTTGTCAACGATGTGAGAGGTAACGCTATCCGCGAGAAGTTCTCTACGAAGCGCCTGTAGTAGCCGGCAAGTCCTAGGAAACTTCGGACTTCCGCTACCGAGGAAAGAACAGGCCACTCCCGTATCGCCACTATCTTCGCCGGATCTACCGCAATCCCTGCTCCACTAATGATGTGGCCAAGGAAAGCCACCGAGGATAACCAGAACTCGCATTTGGAGAACTTAGCATAGAGCTGGTTCCTCCTCAGTGTCTCCAACACCATGTGCAGATGTTTGTAGTGATCATCTTCGCTCTGAGAGTATACCAGGATGTCGTCGATAAACACGATCACAAACCGATCCAAGTACTCTCTGAATGTTCTGTTCATCAGATCCATAAATACGGACGGCGCATTCGTCAGTCCAAACGGCATAACCGTGAACTCGTAATGCCCATAACGCGTGCTGAACGCCGTTTTAGGGATATCACTCTCCTTGATCTTCAACTGGTAGTACCCAGACTTCAGATCCAACTTCGAATAAACTGTAGACCCCACTAGCTGGTCAAACAGATCGTCGATCCTCGGAATCGGGTATTTGTTCTTCTCGGTGAGCTTGTTCAACTCTCGGTAGTCGATACACAGCCTCAGACTTCCATCCTTCTTCTTGACGAAGAGGACCGGTGCACTCCAAGGTGACGAGCTTGGACGCACGTACCCCTGATCCAACAGTTCTTGCAATTGGACCTTCAGCTCTGCCATCTCCTTCGGCGCTAGCCGATAAGGTGAGCGGGACACAGGTTTGGCACCTGGCACCAGCTCTATTGTGAAATCAATCTCTCTTTGGGGTGGAGCCCCAGGGAGATCATCGGGAAACACGTCAGGATACTCCGAAACCACTGGGATACTATCCAGACTCGTCTTAGGCTTTGCGGCCTCCACTAACGCGAGAAAAACAGACTCTGCTCCCAGCACGAACCGCCTTGACCACCTGAAGAGCAGACATCAGTGTCTTGCTCGCCCCTTTAATGCCCTCGAACGTAGTCTCGCGACTAGTATTTGCCCCCAGTTTAACTTCCTTCCGACTGCAGTCAATATAGGCTCGCTGCTCCGAGAGCCAATCCATCCCAAGGATCACGTCAAACTCCACTAGCGGAAGTAACGACGCCTGCAGATCGAATTCCTGATCCCCAATCTGAATCTTCACGAGGCATACTCTATCTACGCGCATAGAGCATCCATTGGGGAGTAGCACATCCAGTTTGTCCTTAGCCATCGAAGAAGGGACTCCGATGCGCGATACGAATTCTTCGGACATAAAGGAGTGCGACGCTCCCGTATCAAATAATGCCCTTGCTGGGCTATCGGATATCAAAACGAAGCCTGTCACCACGTCAGCCTGTTTGATGGCTTCTTGAAGGCCAAGGTTGTACACCCTGGGCTGAGCTGGAGTATGGTGAGATGCGGATGACTCCGCCATCTTCCCTTTCTCCTCATAAGTTGCTCCCTGGCTTTCTCTCGGACTTTGGACGTCCGCTCCAACAATCACGGGCAAAGTGCCCTGGCCTCCCACAGTTATAACAAGCACCTGGGGTGCGCGCTGTCGTTGCTCCCGAGGCACCAGAAGAGGGGGCTTGACTTGACGTCTTGGCCCTCTTATTCCACCTCTGAAACTTTTGACTTCGTAGCGTTCGGCACCTTGAACTCGGGCTTCTGCACACCCAGCTCTTTCTTTCCAGAGATTCTTGCCAACTCTCGCTCCAACGATCGAGCCGAGCCGACCAAGGTTAGAAATCCTTGCGTCAACGGCCCTGATAGAAGTACCTTGAGATCATCTCGCAGTCCTTCATAGAAACGGTTCGTCTTCCGTTCCTCATCGCCAAAAGTAGGAGCTGCATAAACGACCCAGCCTTGTGAACTCTCATGCAGATAATCATCCACATTTTGACTCCCTTGTTGCAGTCTGAGGAATTGATTTTCCAGTTCTATCTTCTCGGTCGACGGTAGGTACCGCGCCATGAACATTCTCGAGAATTCTTCAATAGAAACCTCTTCCAACTGTCTTTCGACTAGATGGTGTTGCTCCACACCGTCCCACCACAGCCTTGCCTCGACCATCCAATAAGAAAGTGGCTATGGCGGTTTTCTGATCCGCTTCGGTTCTGGTTGTCGAAAGGATCCGCTTAACGCGTGATAGCCAATCCTCCGCTTGCGATGGGGTTCCACCCCCGAGAATATTGGCGGATTGAAGCTCATCACGTTGCTTCAGCTGACAATCCGTCGTACGCCTTGGTGGTCTAGGCTCCTCAGCCACCACAGGCACTGTCGCTCTCGCAGGTTCTTGCTCAATCTCCGGTGCTGGACGTTGTACCTGCCCTGCAGGTTGGGCATTTAGTGCGGCAAGCACCGCCTCGGTAACCAGCCGAATAGTTTCAGCAGATGGAGGTGTTGCAGGCGCCTCGCTTGGTGCCCTACTCTCCGCTGAACGTGTACGGGCTGACTGCCCTGCCCCACTCCTAGTCACCTAGATAAACAAAACCGACAAATAAGCGACAAGCACATTGCTAAAAAGCAATCATTTGAACATTTAACTTGTTCAAAACTGTGTATTTTCATTCCTAAGTGGACATTCATGGGTTCTTTTTTCATGTTATAACGATGACGCACGTGATAGTGCTCACCACCCCTTAAAAGAATTCGTCCGCGAATTCTAATAAGCAAGACCGAAACCGTTAGTCTGATACCAATTTGTAACACCCTATCCGTCACATGGCATATAGCAGTAGGTCCGGCCGGGGCCCGACGCCATATACCGCAGACAGACCGTGGAGTTACGCATCGCATTATCATACTCACAATTTGAAAGACAACGTCCTACGCAACACCTAGCGGAAGCATTTTAGGTTATTAAAAAGAACCCAACAATAAGCATGAATGTCCCACTAATGATAAAAACCCATAGGAATGAAACGACTAAAAATACACAAAACAGTCCTCGGCCTTAAGGCCTTACAAACATTGTTCTCTTAACCAAATAGTGTCTTTCATACATCGGCGCGCAGGCCGGCCAAACATGAATATGAAAAACAAAACTAAATCTTCAGCCTTCATGGGCTAGCGCTGCAACTTGGGCTTTAGCCTGCTATTTGCCGCTCGGCTCCCGCAGCAGCAACCTGTAAGAAGCAATCCACCGAAGAGGTGGCAATTTACACGAGTAACCGGTCAGCAACGCTGACCAAATTATAACGACCCCGCCCCGCAATTGCGGGACGGCGGTGCTCCTTCCCTGCCATAACAACTAACATAGCAATATATAAATCTATATAACTATTCGCCACAAGTGTCGGCACGCACGGCCGTACACCCCGTGCTCTCAGGGCACTAATTGGTGAATCCGGTCCGGACCCGGTCCGTTCCCGCGATTCCACCGTCGTCTCGTGGACGACAATTCTCGTGAGCAAATAGCCCTTTCAGCCGAAGCCCTAGGCCCGTTTCCAGCCCCCCGGGAAGTCCCATGTACTTTAGGTTTATTCGCTTTCTACCGAGACCACTTGGAATGGGTAGAGTTCCACCCGCCCGTTGCTCACTTCACCACGGCCATTTAGCCATCGGTGCGGGCCAAGTTTCTCCTCATTCCCACAATCGATCATCAAAACACGCACATAACCCCGTTATGTACCGATTTGCCCTCCAAGGCAACATCGTGTGCGGCAATGCGATTCCGCCCAAGCTTTCCGGGTGCGCCTCGAGGTTAATCCCCAAGGATCCCTGTATGCAATCTACCGCGTAGAAATTTCGGAAAACTGAAATCATCGGTGCGGAGTCTTCTCCGACCATGCAATGCAACATCACACACCGATTCGGGCTAAACCCGAATGGGCTTCACACACAATGCCTACGCCCGTACTTCGATTCCGGGCTCTAACAACGGGGACTTTACATATCTACCCGAAGGGATTCCGCTCCTCAACGCTTACTCGCGAGAGGGGGATTTCCCCATGCAAAGGAAGAAGGGCGACTACACATGCCCTATGAAGAGGATCGTTACCCTCGTAGATTTTCGCGCGCCGCCCGTCATGAAGAAGTAGACGGTTGAAAAGCTTCGCCTCGCTCTTGCCGTCGAGGATCCGGTCTCGGATCGAGATTCGGTGCTCCGGTGCTCCGCCGGCGGCCGGATCTCCTCTCTCTCCTTCCTTGCTCTCTCCTTCTCTCTAAACTTTTAGAAAGAGAGTCTAGGGTTTGAAATGAGGGTTTAGAACCCTTCAACCCTAAATTAAATGTTTTGGGCGGACCATCCTAGGCCGTTAGATGAGATTTGATGGAAAATCGGACGGCCACGGAGTCATTTTATACGGATCCTGCACCCGTCCGCACGACACCAGTGGCGCACGGTCAGTGGTCGTGCGCCCTATGTCAGTGATCGTGCGTTTTCGTTAAACAGGGATTTGGCATTATATTTTCTTTATGCACGACCAGTGGCGCACGGTCAGTGGTCGTGCGCCCTGTGGTCAGTGATCGTGCGCTAAGGGAAAAACTGCACAGTTCAACGCCCTTCCGCCGACGGTTACTCTACCGCGAGGCGTTAACTCCCACCGACTCCAGGACTGAACATGGGGTGTTACATAAGTACCCAAAATCAACAATCCTGTTGTCAACTGTCACAACCCGCATTTTTCACCGCCAAATGAGATTAGGAGCTTCTTGGGCCTGGTCCGATATTATAGAAGATTCGTGGAAGGATTTTCAGTATTGTCAGCCCCTCTAACTAAACTTACTCAGAAAAATACTGTATTCATTTGGCGGTGAAAAATGCGAGTTATGACAGAGGTGGAGATGAATGCTTTTGCATTGTTAAAAGAAAAAGAAGCTCAACTATCAAAGAAAAGATTCAGGGAACAGACTGAAGCAAAACCTAATTTTGAGCAATATTGGAGTCCAACTTCTAGATCCATTATTCTCACTGCATGGAAAGCAGTCAATAACAATGCAGCTGATAGAGGAAAATGGTATTCAGAGCAAGAGTGGGTCAAACACAGAAAGCGGCAGGAGATCCTCTACAAATTCAGAAAAGATCTGAAGGCAGGGAAGATCCCAACTGACTCTATTGAACTCGACAAATATTTTCCCAAGCCCTATCACTATTTTGAGAGATAGAGGCTCAAGTAAGAAGAAATTTCTAAAGCTAAGGGTGCCAAGGGAAAGGAGAAAGTGGCTGATGACAAAGTGCCTGAAGTCAAAGCTAAAATTCAATCTAGAAAAGACATTGTCATCAAAGAGATAGAGGATTCTTAGTTTATTTTTCTTTTCTAAAAAACTATGTAATTTGGCTTTAAGAACATTGTAACAAAACTGAAAGATGTAATCTTTGAATAAATTTGAATGAAAAGTTTGGTTGCATTTTGTTACATCTGTGTTATTACTGTTGTGTTCCTTTATATTTTGTTCAGCATTTTTTATTATACATCATAATTATTATATTTTGGTATTGTGGTGTATATTATTGAATTGGGGTTATGACTTCTCCAAATAGGGGGAGATTGTTGAGTACATTGGAAACAATGTACTTGATTTGAAGAAGCCCTTTCAACTCAATGATATACACAAATATGTATTTGATGTATATTTCAGTTCATGCTTGCAGGTTTCCTATGTCATAGTGATTTGACAGGTGATAAAAGTTACATTGACATGTGGACTCTAAGAAGCTGACTAGAAAGTAAAGACAATTGTCTAAATACAAAGGGTCGAGTGAAGTCAGCAAAGTGCTGGGTGAAGTCAGCACAGTCAGCATATAGCAACTTGCAGTACAAAAAATTGGCTAAGTACAAAAGTGTCAACACACTTCAACTATGTCGACACCTTTGAATAAGTTGTGTCGAGACAAGTCTGTTATCTCGACACTTTAAAGACTAAGTCAGCAGTGTCGAGACAAGTCAGTTAATTCGACACATTGTAGATTCAATACAGCAGTGTTGAGATAAGTCAGCTATCTCGACACCTTGAAGACAAAGTCAGCAGTGTCGAGATAAGTCAAATATCTCGACACTTTAAAGCTTAAGACAATAGTGTCAAGACAATACAACTGTCTCGACACAGAGAAGACTGAAGTGTAGACTTAAACAAGTGTCGACACTAATAGACTGGAGTGTCGAGACAATTCAACTGTCTCGACACAGTGAAGAATTAAAGCAAGTATAAAAGTGTTGACACCCAGCAAATAGTTGTGTTGAGACAATTCAACTATCTCGACACAGTGTAGATTTACAAATGTCGACACAGATGATAGTTGTATCGAGACAAGTCAACTATCTCGACACATTCAAGTTCAGCATGAAAATTCTTCCACGTAAAATTATGTTGAGACTGTTAAAACATCTCGACACCTTCTAAGAACACTTAAGTAATATTGTGTCGAGACACTTTGGACATCTCGACACTTATATTTCTGAAGATGTGTAGAGTCAACACAGAAGTGTCAAGACAAGTCAGAAATGTCACATCAGCTACAGTAATATGGTATCTCAACAGAAACAGTTTAAAGGAGAATTTGAAGTATGATGTCACATAATGATTTCATCAATCAAAAACAAGCAATCCACAAAGGCTATAAATAGAGGGGTTGTTTTCACAGAGATTAACAATCAACATATTAGAAATTCTCATTCTAATTTCTTACAAGTCAAGGGGAGAACGACAACTCCAGGGAGGAGAAGGAAGACGAAAGTCTTTAAGAAGGTCTTCAGATCCTTTCATCAAGTGATCAGAAGATTTAAGTGGATTTGTTCTACAAATTCTTTAAGGAAATCAAGCTGATCATCAAGAAGATTACAGATCCAGAGAAGTATCTCTTCAGCCAGATTATTCATCAAGATTTAATCAGGTGCAGCTGAATTGAAGAATCTGAATTCTTTCAGAGAAGTCAGATTACAGATTAGTTTTCTGATTATATTTACCTCTTAATTGTTTGTAAGATCTCTGTGAGATCTGAGTGGGTAGGAAAGTTAATCTCTGAGTTATATGCCTAATTTATAAAGGCTGAGGTAGGGTTCTTGAGGGACCTGAGGTAGGTGATTTGAGTGGGATCACTGAGATGTAAGCCAGTGTTATAAAAGGCTGAGGTAGGATTTTTGAGGGGCCTGAGGTAGGAGATTGGGTGAATCTTCGAGGTAGGCCTGTTGGTCTGAGTGTAGGTTTCTTAATAGAAACCGAGTCTGTAAGATCTTTGGATCTGAGTTGAAGAGGATAAGATATAACGTTATCTAGCACATTGCTAGTACGGAAGAAGGGGGAAAGTGGATGTACCCTAGATTGGAGAACCACTATAAATTCTCTGTGTGCTGTGATTTGTTTGTGCTTGTGCTGTGTTCTGAGATTTGCATGTGCTGTGTTCTGTGATTTAATTATGCTGGGTTATTGTGAAGCTTATTTCTCAAGTATATTATCTGCAGAACATAATATCTGTTGAACAGTTAATCTAAGTGACAAAATTTTGTAAAAGACACCTATTCACCCCCCCTCTAGGTGATTATCTACCCATAGGATTATCTTTCAATACTCGACGAATTCGTCGAGTATCGGCTAGCTCATTCGACGCACTCGACGTCTGGACAAGTGATATATGACAAATGAGACTTAGAAAAATTCATAGAAGTGACGTCAAATGGACTCGACGAATTTGGCGTGTATCGTCTAGTATATTCGACGAATTCAGCGAGTATCGTTAGATACATTCGACGAATTCGACGAGTATACACGATGATACTCGGCGAATTTTACTTGGCGGATTTTCCAATTCTCAGAGAATTTGCCCTAAGTACAAATGATGAATTCAACTTATGTTGGAAGGGATATATGACAAATTCGACTAGTATTAACGAGTATACTCGACGAATTCGACGTGTATTCCCTAACAATACTCGACGAATTTTACTTAGGTAAATTCTCGTCTTTCTGATTCCAAGCCTTTGTTCTTCCCTGATCCTTCTACTATACTTGGGATGGAAGAACACCCCAATAGAGAGATTACATATGAGTCAACATATTGGCCTATACAATGAGGGATTACATTGTATAGTCCTGTGTTTACTAACCCACTGTAACCTGAAAGTGATGTGTACTTAGAAATGTAAACCTGCAAGTACATAACTAAAATAGCAGCATCAAATACAATCACAATTCATCTTAACTTAACTGGACTCTTCTTAAAATCTGGGTTATTGTGGATACAATACCCAACAAAGAAGAAAACCGACATGGATGAGAATGTACAAACATTCAAAGGACGATTAGTGGCTAAAGGTTTCAAGCAAATTCATGGTGTTGACTATGATGAGACCATTTCCCCTATTGCTATGGTTAACTCCATCAAAATTCTGTTTGTTATTGCTGCGTATTATAACTATGAGATCTAGCAGATGGATGTCAAAACGACTTTCCTAAATAGAAACCTCCTTGAAGAAGTGTATATGACACAACTCGAGAGTTTTGTATCTCCAAGTGAAGCCACTAAAATATGCAACCTGCAGAGATCCATTTATGGGTTAAAACAGGCTTCTCGAAGTTGGAATCTTTGTTTTGATGAAAATATCAAGGAGTTTGGTTTTATCAAGAACGAGGATGAATCGTGTGTTTACAAGAGGATTAGTGGGAGCATTGTTGTCTTCCTGATATTGTATGTAGATGACATACTGCTGATCGAGAATGACAAACCGACCCTAAAAATTATTAAGAACAACCTAGGGAACTGCTTTTCTATGAAAGACTTGGGCGAAATGACTTATATACTTGGTGTTAAGATCTATAAAGATAGATCGAAGAAATTGCAGGGTTTGACCCAAAATACATATATTGAGAAGATGTTGAAATGATTCAATATGCTTGAGTTTAAGAAAGGATTCTTACCCATGTCTCATGGTGTGAGTCTCTCTAATGACCAGTGTCCTAAATCTTGTGAAGATAAGGACTGCATGAAGTTTATTCCATATGCTTCGTCAGTTGGATCAATCATGTATGCAATGATATGTACTCGACCCGATACCTCTTATGCTTTGAGCATGACTAGAATGTATCAGTCTGATCCCGGTGATAGTCACTGGATAGTTGTCAAGAACATCCTAAAGTACTTGAAAAGGACAAAGACACGTTCTTGGTATTTGGCGGAGAGTAAGAGCTCGTTGTAAAAGGTTACACGGATGCTAGCTTCCAAACTGATAGATACGACTCAAAGTCTCAGTCAGGGTTTGTATTTTGCCTAAATGGAGGAGCTGTTAGCTGGAAGAGTCCCAAGCAGGAGATAGTTACTGATTCTACAACTAAGGCCGAGTATATCACTGCTGCAAATGTCGGCCCTCAAAGTCTTAGTCTCTTATATCGATTTTTTTCCTGGATTTTTAGGAGGTGGTCTCGAGGCTGCCATGTATATACATATAAACATGTTTATATGATATTTATTTCCTGAACACAAGTGCACAAATTTCATCCATTGATCTGCTTGTGTTGAACACACAAAAATCAATACTGAATTTTGCACTCAGTACTAGTTATGAGTTTTAGAATTAGCACATAGAGCACTTGATCAGATGCACTATTTTGTATGAGGAAAGGTTGTTGAAATTGTTTCAACTAATACTAGGATATTTTGCTTATTGATATATGTTTATGCGTGATAATCCAACTTCTCTTGTAGAAAATATTTTAGGCAGATCTATATGCAAGCGGGTTTACCCAACGCCGCAAAATTCATAAAGAACAAGACGTCGCAACTGTTACGCATTTCCGCAATCACGAAGAACGAGCAGGAATCCAAAAACGATATAATTTAGTTTCCGCACTTTATTTACCTTTCGTTCCAGCTCGATTTATTTTGTGTTCTTAATTTAGAAAAATAAATTAATATAAACTGCAATTAGAGACTAATAGCATTTGAATTAAAACGATCCTTAGGTTCACGTGTCGTTGCATTCATTAGAATTATTAGAAATTTTGATAATATTATTTCATCGTAATGCCGCTTATCCCTAAATTTTATAACATTTTGCCAGGGTTAAAACTGTTGGAAAAAAAGTGCATCCACTCCCAAAATGAAGTAACCAACTCAGGAGAACTCAGAATGACAGTCCGTTGAGCGGAGGAGTATGAACCAATTGGTCGGAAGACAATAATCTGTATATCTTCGTCGATCGTGTCTTTTTTAATTTTTTCTGAGCTGTAAGAGCAACTCCAACCGTCCGGCATTTCTCAGAAATGCCGGACGGTTTCCCTCCAATGCTTCGGCATTGGAGGCTGCATAAATGGAGGAGGCGGCATTTCGGCCTCCTCCTCCTCCATATTAGAGGAGGAGGAGAGGAAATGCCGGCCCTCCATTTATTATTTTATTATTATTTTTTATTTTTATTTTATTTTTAATTATATATTTATTATATTTAAGGAAAACGTGTATTACACAATAACGTTCGTAGCCGCTAAATATTATTTCAAACTTCACATATAATATACAATAAATTTGTTTTTTCGAGACCTACAAAACGAGACTAATATTTCATACTTTCTAAATATTATCGATCATATAAATAGCTAGAGAACACGATTTACTAAATAAAATTGCACATACACCGAAATACATTCAAATTAAAATGCATACAATTTTCCAAATTACATTGTTCATTACCATGTCGTGCCCACAGATGTTCGATCAGTGCATCTCGAATGCGAAATGTGCCGCCTTGTCTCTGATTTTTTTAAATGCCGATTTAGGAACTGCTGAAATCTTTCGACTTCACTTGTGTCTATCTCTTCAACATTTTGAGTTGGCGGCGGTGGAGAAATAACGATATCTCTCATTTTCATCACGCTCGGTCCTCGATAATCATATTGTGCATTATAATGCAAGCAGTCATGATATCATGCCAACACATTTTTATCCCCAAAAACGGCAAGGCCCCTTAATAAATTGCAAAGCGTGATTGGAGAACTCCAAATGCGCGTTTCTACATCTTTCTCGGCATGCCTCTTGCATCATTGCGAAGTGTTTGTTTTTTTTATCTTGTGTATGAGAAATGGTTTGAACTAGTGTTGACCATTTCGGATAGATACCGTCGGCTAAATAATAACCAACATCATAATTTTTACCCAGTATTGTATAATTGGTAGGAGGCGTTATACCTTGGGTTAAGTTTGCAAATAAATTTGATGCCTGCAAGACATTAATATCATTGTTAGATCCAGGTAAGCCAAAATATGCATGCCATATCCATAGGTCGTATGATGCTACTGCCTCGAGAATGATTGTAGGTCCACCATGACGTCCTGAATATTGGCCTGCCCATGCCGTTGGGCAATTCTTCCATTGCCAATGCATACAATCTAGGCTTCCCAACATCCCTGGAAAACCACGTTCTTCACCTTTCTGTAGTAATCTTGTTACATCATTTGCATTGGGAGATCTCAAATATTCATCTTTGTATAGTTGTACGATTGCCCTACAGAATCTTTTCAAGCATTGAATCACAGTAGACTCGCCAATTCGAATGTACTCATCGCAATTATCAGCTGATGTTCCGTATGCTAACATACGAAATGCTGCTGTAATTTTTTGTATTGTTGATAGTCCAGGCTTACCAACACCATCCTTCTTTTGAACAAAAAAAATTGTCGTGCTCCTGCACTTCAGTAACAATGCGAAGGAAAAGTTTTTTTCGCATTCGAAATCTTCGTCGAAAAAAAGTTTCCCCATATGTGGGGTGTTCGGAGAAGTAATCATTCCAAAGTCTAGTGTTGCCTTCAATCCTGCCCCGATTGATTACCACGTGGCCAGGTATGGAACCTCTGCGTCGCGGACGTGCATCTTCTTGAAGTTGAGCTTCGATTATGGCATTGTTGGAGGCATGCATGCGAGCTAAAACTTCATCTTCATTCTCCCAATTTTTAAGCTCTTCTTCCCACTTGAGAAGTATTTGTTCATCATCATCTGAAGATGATGAAGATCGCAAATGGGATGAACCTTCTCCATAGTTCATTTTTCTTAGAAGAAAAGGATGTTATGAATGTATCATTGACTATCTTAAAAGGGCGTTTATATAGCTCGCCAGCATTGGATACCTTCTCTCAAGCATTGGATGCCTTCTCCACTCAAGATTCTGTCTTGTCTTGTCAATCCTGTCATCTCGTAACCCGGAGCCTTGTTTTTTCCCAGCATTGGATGTCTTCTCTCAAACATTGGATGCCTTCTCCACTCAAGTCTCTGTCTTGTCTTGTCAATCCTGTCATCTCGTAACCCGGAGCCTTGTTTTTTCCCAGCATTGGATGTCTTCTCTCAAACATTGGATGCCTTCTCCACTCAAGTCTCTGTCTTGTCTTGTCAATCCTGTCATCTCGTAACCCGGAGCCTTGTTTTTTCCCAGCATTGGATGCCTTCTCTCAAACATTGGATGCCTTCTCCACTCAAGTCTCTGTCTTGTCTTGTCAATCCTGTCATCTCATAACCCGAAGTCTTGTTTTTTCCCAGCATTGGATGCCTTCTCCTAAGCATTGGATACCTTCTCCACTCAAGCCTCTGTCTTGTCTTTGTTGGGGTTATGGAACACTTCCGGTCCTCTTGTTTCTCACACCGGGTTTGCCCACGTGAGCTTAGAGGAATCGAAGTGTGATCCCCCTTCGACATCTCCGGGACCGACGACAACGGGGGTCCGGGGGCGGCAGCCCCCGGCGGAGGTCCCGCTGACCGGACAGCGGGCAGGGGTCCAGGGGACAGCGTCCCCGGTGGGGGCTCGGGGGCAACGCCCCCGGACCAAATTTTTGGGGAGATGTTTTCTCCAGTCGTCGAACTGGGTTCGACGATCGTCGAACCCAGCTCGACGATCGTCGAACCCAGCCCGACGTCGAACGTCGAACCCAGCTCGACGTTCGACGCGCCGAACTCAGCTCGACGTTCGGCCGAGCTCGACGATCGTCGACCGCCGTTCGACGTTCGTTCGAGCTCGACGTTCGGCCGAGCTCGACGATCGTCGATTGCCGTTCGACGTTCGGCCGAGCTCGACGATCGGCCGAGCTCGACGATCGTCGACCGCCGTTCGACTTTCGGCCGAGCTCGACGATCTGTTATGCTGAAGCCTATTTAAGGCATTTTCTCCCAAGCATTGGATGCCTTCTCCACTCAAGCCTCTGTCTTGTCTTGTCAATCCTGTCATCTCGTAACCCGGAGCCTTGTTTTTTCTCAGCATTGGATGCCTTCTCCCAAGCATTGAATGCCTTCTCCACTCAAGCCTCTCTTTTTCATAAGTACTCATTCTAGCACTCTCTATAAGTACCCATTACAGAAGTCAAGTTCTCATCACTCTATCCCCAAAATCAAGAACTCTCTAATTTCTTTCATCGTCATCATGTCATCTATTCGTGGCCAAGCATTCTCCCCAAAAGAAGATCAAGCACTATGTTATGCTTGGCTTGAGGTTTCGGAAGACCCCGTTATGGGAAGTAATCAGAAAGAACAAAGAATGTGGGAAAGAATTTCAACCATCTTTCACAATACAAGACCTCAAACTTGCGTAGGACAGAGAACCCCAAAATCTCTTTCTTGTCGTTGGTCCCTTTTGGCAAGTAAAACAAGCAAATTCCGAGGATGTATTCGGCAGATAGAGCAACGAAACCCCAGCGGTGCTTCTGAACTTGATATTGTAAGTATTTTTTAGAAATTTTTTGTAGCAATATCTTAAATAATGTGTGATTAAAGTAATTTTTTTGTAGCTCAATGAAGCCAAAATGTTATATGCCTCTGATTCAAAAGAGAAGAAGGGCTTCATGTTTGAGCATGTTTGGCATATCTTAAAAAACACAGAGAAGTGGATGGAAACGTCAGGGTCTACAAAAAATAAGAACTCTCCAAATATTGACATGTCACAAACATTAAGTTCTAACACTCCCAGTCAAGGGAGAGGAATAGACTTAAATTCAGATAACAATAACATGAATCTTGGTAGTACTGGGGATGAAGAATCTCCAATCTCAACTTCCAATAATCGACCAACTGGGAGAAAGCAAGAAAAGGAGAGGAGGAGACAATTGAGTGGTAAGGGTTATGATATTGAGACTCATACTAAAAAAAATGAAAAATCTTAGAGGTTTTAAAGAGAGGGCAAGAACAACGAGCAAACGATATGTCTGCTATCCAAGAGCTCATGAGAATAAAAGCAGAAAATCAAAAAAGAAAACTAGATCTACAGAGCGCTAAACAAGATCACGATATCATGATGATAGATTTGGATAGCATCAAAGGAACTCCAGAACGACAGTATTTTCGACAAAAAAAACAAGAAATTATGAATAGAAATATTATAAAACCATTATTTGGAGGATCTTCATCACTCGAAGGAACTGAATATGGAGGTGGCGTATACGGAGGTAGTGGTTACGGTGGAAGCCAATATAGAGGAAGCCAATATGGAGCACCTCAATTTGTAGGAGGTCAACTTGGAGGAAGCCAGTATGAAGGAGATCGACATGGAGGACTTCGATATGGAGGGCCTCAACTTGGAGGTCCTCCATTTGGAGGAGGTCAACATGAAGGAAGTCAGTACGGAGGAAGCCAGTATGAAAGAGACCGACATGGAGGACTTCAATTTGGAGGGCCTCAATTTGGAGGACCTCCATTTGGAGAAAATCAGTTCCGAGAAAGCCAAATACCGAGAAAACCAGTACGACGGAAGCCAATTTGAAGGACATCAGTTCGGAGGAGACCAGCAGGGAGGAAGCCAGTATGGAGGAAGCGACTACAACATACCAAGGTATGGAGGAGAACAACAGGGGGATAACGCGCGCGGAAATCGTATCGAACCCAGTGATGACCTCCCAGATTTTTTAGCTTAAATTTCAAATGTAATATTTTAATTTTGAAATATGTAATGCTTATTTTATTTTTATAATGTAATGGTTATTTTAATTTGGCAAGCTAATTATTATTATTTATATAAATTATTATTTATATTAATTATTAATTATAATAAAAAAAATATGAAAAACCGTGGAGCTCAGCTCAACGTTCGTCGAGCTCAGCTCGGGCAAAACGTCGAGCTCAGCTCCACGTTTTTATTTAAATATATTTTTTTTATTTTTAATTTTAATTATTATATATATTTATTTATACATATAAATATGTAAATTATATAAATATATTCTGACATTAATAAATGTATATTTATTTATAAATATAATATTAAAAAATTCATGTTCTTCAAATATGGAGAACATGGTTGGAGTTGGTTCTCCATGTTCTCCATATTTGAAGAACAAAGTACCACTGCATCTCCATATTTAGAGATTTCACGTTGGAGATGCTCTAAATATAAATTTATGAGCTACTTATATAAATGGGCTGATTTGCACTTTGCACCCCCCAATTACATCATTTTGGCACTTTGCACCCTAAATTATTAAATTTGGCACTTTGCACCCCCCATTTACACTTTCTTTGGCACTTTGCACCCCAGCCTTAATATGAGGGGGTATTTCGGTCATTTTGTCATTTTGAGTTGAAATTTTTTTTTCCTGACTGCCGCCTTCTAAAAAATATGAACGTAAGATTGCATTGTCGGCGGTCGCCTGTCTTTCAGGTCCATCTCACTCACACGGGAAGCTTTTTGATCGTTCTTTGAAGATATTGTAGTCTTATATATATATATATATATATATATATATATATATATATATATATATATATATATATATATATATATATATATATATATATATATGGGGTTAATGTATATACGCAGCTTGTGCATATAGGCTATATACGCAGGGATGCGTAATACGGAAATACACCTAGTAAAATGCATTTTTAGGAAAAGTGATCAACATGAAAGTTGTAGATCTCGACGATATCTACAACTTTCATGTTGACCACTTTTCCTAAAAATGCATTTTACTAGGTGTATTTTCAAATGGCGCGGAACCGGGCGGAACTATTGCGAATCGCAATAGTTCCGCCCGGTTCCGCGCCATTTGAAAATACACCTAGTAAAATGCATTTTTAGGAAAGGTGGTCAACATGAAAGTTGTAGATATCGTCGAGATCTACAACTTTCATGTTGACCACTTTTCTAAAAATGAAATCTCGCACCTAAGAAATGTACACAGCCTGCGTTTTTACATTAAATCCTATATATATATATATATATATATATATATATATATATATATATATATATATATATATATATATATATATATATATATATATATATATATATATATATATATATATATATATATATATAGGGTTACTCTAGTGCGGGCGTACGGGCAAAGATTAATGAGACTTCAAATCGAAAAGTGATCAACATGAAAGTTGTAGATCCTGGCGAGACGAACAACTTTCATGTTGATAACTTTTTGATTTGAAGCTTTCTTGGAACTCGATTTGGACCCCGAAATCTGGGACGGCGGAACTACTGCAGTAAAGCGTCCGCCGCCACAGATTTCGGGAACCAAATCGAGGTCCAAGACGGCTCCAAATCAAAAAGTGATTAACATGAAAGTTGTAGATCTCGACGATATCTACAACTTTCATGTTGAATAGTTTTCCTAAAAATGCCGTTTAGGCTCCCGATTTAGCCCCCGAAAAAAATCAGGAGGAACATATGTATGTTCCTCCTGATTTTTTTCGGGGGCTAAATCGGGAGCCTAAACGGCATTTTTAGGAAAACTATTCAACATGAAAGTTGTAGATATCGTCGAGATCTACAACTTTCATGTTGAACACTTTTTCTAAAAATGCCCGTAGAAGACGCAGTTTTAAAAGATGCGTATATAATTATATCCACGTAACGCGGATATACATTAAACTCATATATATATATCTACAAGATTACAATATCTTCAAAGAACGTTCAAAAAGCTTCCGGTGTGGGTGAGATGGACCTAAAAGACAGGCGACCGCCGACAATGCAATCTTGCGTCCATAGTTTTTTAGAAGCCGGCAGTCACGAAAAAAACTTTCAACTCAAAATGACAAAATGACCGAAATACTCCCTCATATTAAGGCTGGGGTGCAAAGTGCAAAAGAAAATGAAAATGAGGGGTGCAAAGTGCCAAATTTAATAATTTGAGGTGCAAAGTGCCAAAATAATGTAATTGAGAGGTGCAAAGTGCAAATCAGCCTATATAAATGTCTAAAATTAAATCATTCATAGCTGATTTTCTAGTTATAATTAGAAATTGAGTTCTTTATAATTCTCACCTTCCTTTTTCTCCTTTTATGTCCGGCATGAATTACAGCGACGGTGTCTCAGCCGGCATGATTCTCGATCACTTTTTCTATTAATTTCATGGCCCTGGGGCCTCTCCGTTCTCTTAATCGCCGCCTGCTCCACCACAGTTCCAGCTGCTCCCTTCCTCAACCCTTCGCCGGTCTCCACCGGATCACCGGAGGCTCACCGACTTCGCGTTCCGAGAAGCCTCGCCGCCCTTCCGCCGCTGCAGCCGAAACGCTGGCGCAAAGGATAGGGAAGGCCGTTCGGCGGCCTGGTGCCGCATCCAGGTCGAGGGTTTATGCGGACGTCAACGTCGTTCGCCCCAAGGACTACTGGGACTATGAATCGGTCACCGTCCAGTGGGGGTAAGTTTCTTGGGATTGTCTAGGGTTTCTCATGGCTTAATTCTTCCGAAGATTAGTCTGGCTTACCATGTTCTATTTTCGGTTGGTTGCAGGGATCAAGAGAACTACGAGGTGGTTCGGAAGGTGGGAAGGGGTAAATACAGCGAGGTTTTCGAGGGGGTGCACTGCACAGACAGCCAGCCTTGCATTATTAAAATTCTGAAGCCCGTAAAGAAGAAGAAGGTGCATTATTTTTCGTTTTGAATCAGGGTTTTGACATTCGATATTTTGTTGATATGTTCCCTTTCGAGCTAGAAGGGATTCTTGGCACACTGGTTAAGGTGTTACCGTGTGACCTTGAGGTCACAGGTTCAAGTCCTGGAAGCAGCCTCTTGCAAAAATGCAGGATAAGGTTTGCCTACATGTTGCGATCCTGGATCACTACTAACAGGAAATACTAAGAAAGGCCTAAAGAAGGATGGCCGGAGTTGAGAGAGAGGACGAAGGCCGGGGGGTGGCCGGAGTTGGGAGAGATGAAGGGGGGGGGGGGGGTCGGGAGAAAGCAGAAGTAGAGAAACTTTATTAATCCATTCCTTATCCCCATTTACAATCTATAACCCCTATTTATAAAACTAATTACAAGCTATAACCACTCATATTTGAGCACGTGGCCTAATGGCCGTTACATTACATTCCCCTTTGAAAACGACGTCCTCGTCGTTTGTTCATCTAAATTTTAATATGATTGCATCCTTCGAATGTAGCCACCACTGAAGTTGAGGACGAAGAATATTTTTGTTGTCCGGACCGAACAATGAGAACTAGAATGTCCTCCTGGATCAAAAACAAGAATAATTGAAGAGATTGGTATTGGCTTGACCATCCCTTCATCGAGTAGTTCTTGATCATGTGATTGTCTTGACAACGGTGACAAAAATCTGTTTACGGCAAGATAATTTTGGCGCATCATGGTATCTTGGTCGAGGAAATAGTGACGAGGAGTGCCAAGAAAAGTGGAAAATTTATTAAGCTCTAGCGGGACAATTTTGATGTTGTTCTTCATCATAAGAGTGGTGGATGACAACTTTGGATCCGTAATAGCAATCACACTAGTTAGGTCATTGCCCACATTTTGCTCTTCTTCAAAGTTTGATGTTGTCATGGCGGGTGGAGATGTCGTCCATTCTGTCGGAGCTATCCTTGGCCAAGGTTTCACAACATATTGCTCTTCAAAAGCGTCCCCATAATGGTCCTTGAATGTCGAGATGAAAGTCGGCACAATGGTAGAAGGACCATATTCCTTAACTATGACATCAACAAACATCGGAAATGTTATAGCCGGATGAACGCTTAATATAGCTCGATACCAGATAGACGCGAGTCTATCTAAGTGTAAAGTTGCGTAGATCATGAAATCTGCGGGGCGAATGTTGTTATTCGAAAAATACAACTGTAATTTGTAAAGCCAATCTATGGGATTCCCGTCAAAAAAACGCGGACAAGAATCATGTCTTGCTTGTAAATTACTTTTCAAGCGCTCCTCAAAAACATCAAAATTGCGTAATATATTCTGCTTGCAGGCTTCAATAGCAGCGTATACATTATTCGTCATTGTTGAAGATTGAAAAAATTGACGTGTGCAGATCAAACTTCTACAATTTTGTGTTAAACCCACTTTTTAATTGTTCTCTTTCTTCAATTAATTTGCAGCAGTCTTGACAGAACAATTTCTTGGAAATGAAAACACTAAACAAGGTTTATTTTTTTCCTTCTGTTAAAAGTTGCAGCAAGGCTGCCGTATACGATGGCGGAGGAAAGAGTGCTCTGCCGTTCTTGAATCAGTCGCAGAGCAGAACTACGGAGGCGGCGCAGCGGCAGAGGCGGGGCAGCGGCTGAGGCGGCACGGCGGTGGTGGCGGTGGCGGCGCAGCGACAGTGGAGCGCAGTGGCGGTGGGGGCGCAACAGCGAGGGTGGTGGCGCAGCGGCGGTGGCTGTGCAGCGGCGAAGCAGCGGTGGCTGATCTCCTGTAAAACAGGGGTGGCTCTGTTTCAAGATCGGGGAAGACGTTGTTGATTGAAGGTGTGGAATGGAGTCCTTGAGCGCCGGAGATGTTCGTCGGAGTTCTTGATTTCAGCCAAGTTCTTGATCGTCGGTGGGGAGGGAAGTTCTTGATCGCCGGAGACGGTGTTCGCCAGCGTTCTTCTCTCAACGAGAGCACCATATGTTGCAATCCTGGATCGCTACTAACAGGAAATACTAAGAAAGGCCTAAAGAAGGATGGCCGGAGTTGAGAGAGAGGACGAAGGCCGGGGGGTGGCCGGAGTTGGGAGAGATGAAGGGGGGGTCGGGTGAAAGCAGAAGTAGAGCAACTTTATTAATCCATTCCTTATCCCCATTTACAATCTATAACCCCTATTTATAAAACTAATTACAAGCTATAACCACTCATATTTGAGCACGTGGCCTAATGGCCGTTACACTACATTTCACCCTTGTAGTGGACCCTCGCTGCCCTCGGATGCTTTGTGCACAGGGCTGCTCTTTTATGTTCCCTTTTGTGGCAGGATGTTTTTTTTATCAACTGGTTCTTCACTCTCTGCCTAATTCATGCTTGTGTTTTGGCTTTATGAAATTGAGATTGTTCTTCTTGATGCAAGTGGATGGAAATTGTCAAAAACATTGAAGATAACAAATAATTAGATGATGGTTGAGGTGTTTAATTTAAAATAAGCAAAAGATTTTGAATAACATTCATCTATGTTATATTTTGTATACCTTCTCTCCCACCTAATTATTCAACATTAACTCTATTCATTTGCTTAATCTATTTATTTTATAAATTTAAACTATACAAATCATTTGGATAGATTTCATATGTATATATATAACCATTTGTCCGCCCCTCTACCATCTAATCATTCGAGCTAACTCTATTTATTCATCTAATAGGTGTTTTTCATTTTTCACTGTACACATCCATTTTTATTATCTTATCTTTGATAGATATCATGGATACTCTTATAATATTTTTTTTCTTCTTCCAGCTTTACTACATATCCATCTTAACATTCTCATTTTTGCCAAATTTAACTTAGATATCAATGAGTTTTTTTTATCACATATCCATGTTAGGCGTTGTGAGAGTCTAGTCACTAGGCATGTTAAACGAGGGAGGGGTAGACCAATAACACTTGGAATGAAACTATAAGGAAAGATATGATGTACTTAGGCATTAGTGAGATTATGACAAAAGATACGGCACAATGGCGACGAAGGATCCATATAGCCGACCCCACTAGAGTGGGATAAAGGCTTGAGTGTTGTTGTTATTGTATCAATGAGTTTTTTTACTACTGATATGTATACTATAGCATCCCAATTTTCGATTGACTAATTGACCTCTTTGATGGACTAAGTCAGATCAAGGTGATCTTATTAGCGTAACGTCTTGAGTACAACTTAGTATATGTCAGATTTGAACTATGATGACTTAGAATGGACTTTCTCAGCAAACAAACTATGAATTGATTTTGGTCCGTGACATTGCACTCGTATGGTCAATACAAACTCAATGACAACGGTTGCACCTCATTCTGGTAGGCATTTAGACAGTTGACCAAATTGGGCCGTTTTAAACTATTGGTCGGGCCAAGAATGACTTTTTGAGTAAATGAATTCGAAATTGACTTCAGTCAATGACATGCAATGTTTATCATCTGGGGGCCCCTCATAGACATAGATCTATCAGTTTGCTAACTTGGTCACTGATGCAGCCCGAGGGGAATCAACTTAAGTTAATTTCTATTAGGGTCCGTTCGACGCGCATGTATTGGCTTTGGCCAAAAACTAATATCTGCATGAATTGGTTTTGTGCCGAAAGTCAATTCTACTGTTTGGCTATAAGATGCAATTCAATGAACAGAATTAGAATTGATATGTAAAACCTGTTCGGTTGCACAATGAAATTGACTTTCTGAAATTAAAATTTTTAAAATTATACAGTTTTAAAATAAAACAGCAAATTAAAGTATTCTAATAATTAAAGTTCAAAATTATAAATATTTTCTACCGCATAAACATTGTCCATAATAAAAAATACAAAAATAGATAAAAGTCCATCGTCCATAAAAAAGACACAAATCTAGCGATCAAACTGCATTCATAGCCATGTGCCCTTCATGTCTTCAGGCAGCCTCTTGAATATATCACATTTGACATAATCATGACACAGTATATCCATCGCATAGAGAAAATCACGCTGGTGTAAATCCGTCATCTGAGCCAGTACAATATGTATGTCATCAACATTGCTAGCAGTCTTGCTCCCCGCTGCGTTTTCGACGGGGTCAGCCAATTTCTCTATGGCTGCCAAAATTATACCAAACTGAAGCATGAATTTGTTAAATATCTACAAAAAAATGTTCATCTGTTGAATGGATACATTTATAAGTACAAAAAAGGAACTAAATAAACTGGGTGTGATACAAATAAACAAACTGAGATAGAAAACTAATAATGCTAAGTATGCGTAGGAGAAAACTGCCACTATACTTTTCAAATACATGCTGCATGAATATGTATGGCTATAGTGATTAAATACATAGAGAACAATCAGAAAAATGATAACAGGGCTTGCATTCCACAGATCTGAAATTTCTTTCCAGAAATATCAGATCTGCAATGACAGAACTGAAATTTCTGAAACGAAGAAGAAGGTGAAGAAGAAGAAAGGAGGAGGAAGAAGAAGAAAGGAGGAGGAAGAAGAAGAAAGGAGGAGGGGATCAGGAGGACTTGGACGATGAAGTTGAAGAAGAGAAGAGAAGGAAGAAGAAGAGGAGGAAGTATACTTGCAGCGGAAGAAGAGGAGGACGATCAGGGAGGAGTTTCGCTGCTGTCGGGGGAGGAAAAGGTTTTTGAACCCGGATAAACGAGGTCGAAGATGAGGGGACGATCGAGGAATTTCTTAACCCGTTGGATGTTTAGATTAGTGTGAGCGTATAGAACGATTCATGACATGAAAACAGATGCCTATAAATTGTCAGGTAGAATATGCCACCCTTAAGCTTAAAAAACCAACACGAGTCTGGTGGGTTTAGTTGGAGCGCACACGATTCATCTTAGGTTTAGTGCCTATCACTATTTGGGTAGAATTTAAAACCCAACTACGAAAGCGGTATGCTCCATTGTATTACCTTCAAAATTTTTATCGCAAATTTCATAACCTTCGACAGGGTAAACTCTCGGTGGATGATTACACCAATGAGTTTCTTATTCTTCAGTCTAGGTTGGACATGTAGGAAGAGGACGATATGACTGTGTCTCGCAGCCTAAATGGGCTCCGTTATGCCATTCAAGAGAAATTAGAGCTTCATAATTTTAGAGACTTAGGAGAGATATCCAGTAGGGCCCGTCGTGTCGAGACATCACTACAAAAGAAAGCTTCTGGCCCTATGACTTTGATATGATGCCTATGCAATATATCAAACTATTACACCTAAGCCCCCATATTGAACCGTCCCTTAGGGTCCACTTGTGCCCCTTCACCTCCTCCCTCCTCGTCTAAAGACAAGGAGATTATTGGTTCTCGATCCAACCCTAAGGTCTTTTGGTGTTTTAAGCGCATGGAGCCGGGACACATCCTCAGACTGTCTCTGTAGACAGTTTGTAGTCATCAAGTTTGAAGAAGATTAGGAGCCTGAATGTGGAGTCTTTCTCACTGATTCTTAACCTAATTCGGTAGTTAAAGATGAGGTAGAAGTTGTAGGGGAGCATGATGAACGTTTATTTTGTCTACTCTAACATAACCAATTGACCCCCAAAATTTTCCCCGAAGGCGAGTGGTTGAGGGCCTTTGAGGCATAACATTTTTGGTACTGCTGCACGCATTCAGGGGTACTTTTGCTTCATCATTATAGATAACGGTAACATGAATTTTTCTGTGTCTCAACGCATCGTAAAAAAATTAAACTTAAGACAACCACCAAGAAAGCCGTATAATTTGTCTTGGGTCATTAGTTCTATGACTAGACTCATTATGCATCAGTGTTTAATCTAGTTTTCCACAAGGGGTATCTACCAAGATTCTATTTGGTGTTATTTCACCACTACAGAGGTATGTCACATTCTATTAGGGCGTCCATGACAGTTTGATAGACGTGTGCTTCATGATGGTGCGAGAAACTCACATATGTTTGAAAGAAGCGGGTGTAAAGTCATTCTTTTACCAAAAAAGGATGGCCTTATACCCAAATCCTTAAAGCGTTCCTCACCAAATAGTAGTACATCTACTCCTATCGTTGCGATTTCATTTCCTTCATCTCTTATGTTCCTTTATGGGACCTAATTCTAGGAAGAAATGAAGGATAGTGAAATTGTCTACATCTTAGCCGGTTTAGAGTTCGGTTTCGAGTTTGCTAAAATTATGAGTAGTGTTCAACCCCTTATTTCCTAGTTCTCAAGTATTATGCCTGATGAGTTACAGAATCACTTGGCACCCATGCATGATATACAACATTGTATTGACCTTATGCCGTTTGTTAGTGTTACGTGAGCACATTCACTCAAACACACCCCCTCATTGGAGTTCATGGAGCGCGCATATGGAAGCTGTCGTGATAAATTATAATTAATTAGTATGTGCCCTAATGAATCACTTGCCACCCATACATGATAAATCTACTCATATCGCTGCGATTTCATTTCCTTTATTGTACAACCCCGTATTCGCTAAGTGGGCCCCTCCGGCAAGATCGGGGCCTTGTAGGACATTCAGGCCCAAGTGTCCAAGTAGGCGAGTGGGGCAGGCAGGCCCGCACTCGCCCAGAGGGAGCAAAAGGGTTCCTGCCCATAACAGGCGGAAAGGCTCTCACCCATAGTAAACGAGTGGCATGTTGATCTCGCATCCGCCCTTTCAGGGAGCTGTGGAGGCGAGTGCCTGATTCACCCAACACTCGCCCCTTTTAGGAGAGTGGTGCTTTCATGGATCATTCGCCCAGTAGGATCCAGATGCAAAATTACATGGATGCCCTTGAAGGGCTGCAAATAACCTTCCAGAACAACGGATTTATGCTGTTAACAGACCCAACTGGGCTGCGTATAGTAATTCTGAACAGCGGAGTTACGCTGTTGTCAGACCAAGGATGGAAATCTATAAATAGAACCGAGGGGGCACCTTTGGAAAAGAGGTTCAATAGTTTTCTCTTGCTTCTTTCTTCTTCAGGCTCTCTCCAAGGTGCCCAAGCTCAACATTGGCTTGGGAGAGGAAGTGTTTCTTGATCTTTTGGGTGTGTGGTGGGATCTCCTGGCTGAGACCTCGGTTCTGTTTCTAAGTTCCAGATTCTTCGGTCCGGAGTACTAGTCCGAGGGAAGTAGGTGTGAGGCCATACCCTCTTGGGACCCCGAACTACACAGAGACCGATTTTCGGTTTCAACACTTTTGGTGCGGTGAGCGTGGAGAGTGGCCAGTATAAAAGAACCTCAGCTAGTTCAATGGCCGAGACGAAGGGCAAGGATTTGGCCGGGAGCAGTCGCCACCCCCGCCGGGTCTGGCGACTGTAGGCATGTTCGAGGATTCCAGAAAGGAGGTCATGGAGACCTTGCACCATTGGCTTAGCGCCAATCGCGACGAGTGCTCAACTCCCGCCTTCCCAGTGGTCGCGCAACCCACCCTGGGCGAGAACGCCCCGGTTAGGCAGACCGGGAGGGGGAAGGAAGGAGAGATCCACGTGCAGGATCCCGCTGGGCGAGAACTATTCCCCGACTCGCCGAGTGCTGTCCGGATCAGTGAGGTGATCCTGCGAGAGCCACCCACTCGCGTGATAGGCGGGAGCCCCTTCAGCGAGTTGGTCGTGTCAGCCCCAGTTCTAGAGGGGTTCAGGCAGCCAGAGATGTCTTACTACACCGGCAGAGACGACCCGGTTCAGCACGTCCACTGGTTTGAGGACGCAGTCTCCATAAGACAGATGACTGATGCTTTCAAGTGCCGGTTCTTTGCCATCTCCTTCAAAGACAAGGCGAAGGACTGGTTTCACTAGCTTCCTAATAGTTCAATTTACTGCTACGCGGACCTGCGCCGCGCTTTTCTATTGAGGTTCTCGACTTCGAAGAAGAGGAAGAAGGGTGCGGAGTTTCTTTTCACAGTCAAGCAGGGACTGGATGAGACCCTGACAAGTTATTTTGACCGATTCCAGGAGGAAGTCCTCGTTGTGGAGGAGGTGCCAGGGTTTACCCTGATGATGGCCTTCACCTTGGGGCTGCAGGAAGGATTCTTTAGGGTGGCACTGAAGAGGAGGCCACCACTGTCTTTCGAGGAAGTAATGGAAAGAGCGGCGCAGGATCGAAGGAGGGGCAACAAACCCAACTTTGCTAGGAAGTTGGACAGGTTGGGAGGAAGCGAGGAGAAGGAGCAGGGGGCGAGCAGGCATCAGGAAGAAAGAAGAAGGGACGAGCCCAGAGGGCAGGGACTCCCAAGGCAACATCAAGGGTGGGGTTACCAGGAACCCACCAATCAGTTGGGTTGGAGGCAGCAGGAAGGGCCTATTCAAGGCCAAGGAAGAAGATTCCAGGGAGGAGGAAACTATCAAGGGGGGGGCAGGGGAGGTCCAATCCCCCTGGGTGGAGACAGGGCCCGAGGCCACCTCTCCCCCCGCAGCATCAAGCCATGACAATAGCGCGAAGATTGAATGAGAGAAGGAATGTCCGGGGAGGACGAAGAGGAGCAGAGGTGGAGTTGCCGTACTGTGACTTCCATCAGAAGGTGGGTCACACAACTGCCACTAGCCCCGAGTTCCTGGAGTTGAGGAGGGGGAGAGGACAAGGACAGCAACATCCAGCGGTGCGGATCGATGAGGTGGCCGCGGGAGCCGACGAGGCCATGTGTGAGGAGAGGGCCGACATAGGAGGCTTTGGAAGGATCAGTGTGATCCACGGGGGGGGGGGGATCGAGGCCACCCGTAAGGGGAGCCTCCAAACAGTCTTCCGGCGCAGCATCGCCTCGACATCCCAGACCCCACCTCCCGTAGAAAGGATCACCTTCACCTCAGGAGATATGCCGGATCATGAGGATCCGTTCTGCGATGCGCTGGTAGTGCAAACAGTGATCGAGAACTTAATTGTCTCCCGAATCCTGGCGGACAATGGGAGCTCGGTCAAAGTCGTCTTCAAGAAGATGTTCGATGGGATGAAGGTGGAGGTCAAGAGGGTGCTAGCCTCGGATGGACCGCTCTTTGGGTTCTCGGGGGAGGAGAAGGAGGTAGAAGGAGTAAGGCTTAATGTAACTCTGGGGGGTCAGTCCCACAACTGCCGGTTCGTGGACGCCCCCAACAGCTACAATGCTATCTTTGGTCGGCCCCTCATCAACGCGTTTCGATGCGTCCCCTCGTCCTTCCATCAGTGCCTCAAGTTCAACGACAGGGGAGTGCAAGTCCGGATCCGGGGAGACCCCAAAGTGGCAAGGCAGTGTTATGTCACCGCGGTTAACACCATCTCATGGATGGGGGAGGCCGAGGCAATGGGGGAGGTGATGGAAGAGGCGTCGACAAAGTCAGGGGAGGAGATGATGGCAACGGAAGGAGCAATAGAAGAGGAGTTCCTCGCCCAAGGAGAGCGGGCAGCTGAAGAGTGGGAGGAGCAGTCCCGACTGGAGCCGGTGGAAGCGGTGGTAGAGCTGGAGGTTCTGACCGGAGCAGGCAAGGCGGAGAAGGTGTGGATCAACGGGGGCCTAGGTGAAGAGGATCAAGAGAGGATGCTGACATGCATTCAGAAGCACGTGGACATCTTCGCGTGGAGTGCGGTGGATATGCCCGACATCGATGCAGACGTGGCTTGCCATCAGCTGAACCTCGATCCGAAGGTTCGCCCTATCCGCCAGAAGAAAAGGAACGTGGCCGACAAGCTCGAGGGGCCTATCTAGGAGGAGGTGGAGAAGCTTCTCAAGGTCGGGTTTGTATCAGAGATCTAGTTTTCAGGCTGGGTCTCAAACGCCGTAATGGTAAAAAAGGGAGATGGGTGGCGGAGAATGTGTGTTGATTTTTCATTGTTGAATAAAGCATGCCCCAATGATTGCTACCCCTTGTCTCGAATCGACGCGCTGGTTGACTCAGCCGTCGGTTTCCCTGTAATGAGTTTTCTGGATGCTTTTTCAGGGTACCAGCAGATCAGGATGAACTATCCGGATGTAAAGGACGTGTCTTTCATCACGAGCAACGGATGCTATAGCTATAACATGATGCCTTTTGGGCCGAGGAATGCAGGAGCAACCTAACAAATAATGATGGACAGGGTCTTCCGAGAGCAGAGAGGGAGGAACCTGGAGGTATATGTGGATGACTTGTTGGTAAAAAGCAAGGATGTGAGCTCTCACCTCCAAGATCTGGAAGAAACTTTTTCCATCTTGCGAAAATTTAAAATGAGGCTGAACCCCCAAGAGTGTGTTTTCGGAGCAAGTCGGGGGAAGTTCCTTGGACACCTCCTGACCCTGGCTGGGGTAGAGCCCATCCCAGATAAAATAAAAGTCATAATTGAGCTAGGGTCGCCCAAGAATGCCAAGGAGGTCCAGCGCCTGACGGGGAAGCTTGCAGGGCTGAACAGATTTCTTTCCCGGGCAGGAGAGAAGTGCTCACCCTTTTTTAGGATACTGCGAGGAGGCCAAAAGTTCGAATGGTTCAAGGAATGTGAGGTAGCTTTCCAGTCTCTGAAATGTCAACTCTCCAGGGCCCCGCCGCTCCAGGGACCCAAAGAAGGGGAAGACTTGACCTTGTATCTCGGAGAGGGGCAGAGGCCGTAAGTTCCGTCCTGGTCCGGGAAGAGGGCAAGAAGCAACTGCCAATTTACTATGTAAGTCGGGTCTTGAAGAAGACAAAGCTCAGGTATTCCATCCTGGAAAAGTTGGCCTTTGCATTGGTCATCTCGGTCCGGAAGCTTCGACCTTACTTTCAAGCTCACTCAGTTCGGGTGGTGACAGATCACCCACTTCGTGGCATCTTCGAAGGGGTGGAGCTCTCTGGAAGGTTGGCAAAGCGGTCAGTAGAGTCGAGTGAGTTTGACATCTCTTTCATCCCGCGCTTGTCAGTTAAAGCACAAGCGGTGGCAGACTTCTTGGCAGATTGCGTGGCGGAGTCGGAAGAGGTGGGTCTGAGCCATCCTGTGGCATGGAGGCTGCTAGTGGATGGGGGCATCGAGAAAGCACTCCTTGGGCGCATGGGTGGTCTTGGAGAGTCCCCAGGGAACAAAGATTGAATAAGCCATAGTGATACACTTTCCCGTGACCAACAATCAGGCAGAGTATGAATCAGTCATTGCGGGGATGAGACTTGCTAAGGAGCTAGGAGTGCAGGACATGGAGGTGTTGATGGACTCGATGGTGGTGGCCTCGCAGGTTAAAGGAGAGTTCGAGGCAAGGGAGCCGACCCTGCAGCAATACTTACTCAAGGTAAGGGGTCTTATCGGGGGGTTCCAGACTTTCTCCATCTGGCGTGCACCACGTGAGGAGAATGCTGTGGCAGATCATCTGGCTAAGTTCGGTCCTAGGACCGGGGGAACCGCAACAGACTTATTCCGACCGTCTATAGAAGAGGGAGAGCTAATGGAGATAGAACAACGCCCTTCGTGGAGGGATCCGTTCATCACATTTCTGACCACTGGCGAGTTTCCCAGGGAGGTCGCAGATAAGAAGCATTTCAGGCATAAATCGGCATATTACCTGTTACGCAGAGGAGAGCTCTTTCGAAAGACTCTTTCAGGACTTTTGGCCAGGTGTGTATCTGAGGAAGAGGCTCCAAAGATTTTAGAGGAAGTCCATTCGGGAGAGTGTGGAAGCCACTCGGGGAGCAGGACCCTTGAGGGCCGGATCGTTCGACAGGGGTATTTTTGGCCAACCTTGAGCAAGGATGTGGAAGAATTCACAAGGAAATGTCTTAAGTGTCAGCGTTTCGCGCCGTTGCAACTCTTACCCGCCCAGAGGCTCAGAAGTATCACGGCGCCATGGCCTTTTGCAATTTGGGAAATGGACCTGGTGGGGCCTTTTCCCCAGGCCAGCGGGCAGAGGAGATTTCTTCTGGTCATGATTGATTACTTCTCGAAGTGGCTGGAAGTAAATGACTTAGCCAAGGTAACTTCCCAAGTAATCCGTAACTTTGTTTGGAGAGAAACCATCTGTCGGCATGGGTTACCTCATGCCATAGTCACCGACAACGGGCCGCAATATTCAACAGCTTCTGTGGCCAGCTTGAGATTGATCTCAGGTTCGCATCGGTCCACCATCCCCGGAGTAACGGACAGGTGGAGGCGGCAAATAAGATCATCGTGGGTCTGCTGAAGAAAAAGGTGGAAAATCTAAAAGAGAATTGGGTGAAACAGCTCCCATCGGTTCTTTGGGCCCTAAGAACCATGCCCAACATGGCCACGGGGGAAACCCCGCTCAGGCTTTCACATGGCTGCGAGGCCGTGCTTCCCGTAGATTTCGAGGTCAAGTCACCACGGGTAGTCATTGTAGGAGAAGGGGAAGAGAGCCGAAGGATTGAGAACGAAGGCGAGATGCGACTCTCGCTTGACCTGGTGGAAGAGCTTCGCGACCTGGCCGCCGTTAGGTAGGAGGAAGTCAAACGCCGGATGACCAAGTACTTCGACAAGCATGTACGTGTAAAACAGTTTGCAAAAGTGGATCTTGTCCTGAAAAAAGTGGATGCGGCAGGAAGGTCTGCGTCGGTAGGGAAGCTCAATCCCAATTGAGAAGATCCCTATATAATCGAGGAAGCACTCAAGTCGGGGGATTATCGCCTCCAAAATGTGGAGGGGGTGACCATCAACCATACTTAGAGTGGTGACGACTTGAAACACTTCTATCCCAGAATAAATAGAATACATGTCTTATTTCCGACTCTTTTCTCTTAGCATGTTTGTTTCTTCTTTTCTCCCCCTCCCCTTAAGGTTTGAAGGTAGGTCAAACCAAGTCCTGAGCTGCTCCTGCTGTCAGACTCTCACCTAGCTGGCAGATCTGTTGGGCCCTCGGTGGACATTGTGAACTATTGAAAACTAAGTCCCGAGCTGCTCCCGCTGTCAGGCTCTCACCTAGCTGACAAGTCTATTGGGCCCTCGGTGGACATTGTGAACTATTGAAAAACCAAGTCCCGAGCTGCTTTCGCTGTCAGGTTCTCACATAGCTGGCAGGTATATTGGGCCCTCGGTGGATATTGTGAATTATTGAAAAACTAAGTCCCGAGCTGCTCCCGCTGTCGGCTCTCACCTAACTAGCACGTCTGTTGGGCCCTCGGTGGACATTGTGAACTATTGAAAAACTAAGTCCCGAACTGCTCCCGTTGTCAGGCTTTCACCTAGCTGGCAGGTCTGTTGGGCTCTCGGTGGACATTGCGAACTATTGAAAAACTAAGTCCCGAGCTGCTCCGGCTGTCAGGCTCTCACCTAGCTGGTAGGTCTGTTGGACCCTCGATGGATATTGTGAACTTTTGAAAAACTAAGTCCCGAGCTGTTTCCGCTGTCGGGCTCTCACCTAGCTGACAGGTCTGTTGGACCCTCGGTGGACATTGTGAACTATTGGAAAATTAAGTCCTGAGCTGCTTCCGCTGTTAGACTCTCACCTAGCTGACAGGTCTGTTGGGCCCTCGGTGGATATTGTGAACTATTGAAAAACTAAGTCCCGAGCTGCTCCCACTGTCAGGTTTTCACCTAGCTGCCAGGTCTGTTGGGCCTTCGGTGGACATTGCAAACTATTGAAAAACTAAGTCCTGAGTTACTTCCGCTGTCAGGCTCTTACCTAGCTGACAGGTCTGTTGGGTCCTCGGTGGACATTATGAACTATTGAAAAACCAAGTCCCTAGCTGCTCCCGCTGTCAGGCTCTCACCTAGCTGGCAGGTCTGTTAGGCCCTCAGTGGACATTGTGAACTATTGAAAAACTAAGTCCCGAGCTGCTCCCCCTGTCAGGCTCTCACCTAGCTGGCAGGTCTGTTGGGCCCTCGGTGGACATTGTGAACTGATGAAAAACTAAGTCCAGAGCTGCTCCCGCTGTCAAGCTCTCGCCTAGCTGGCAGGTTTGTTGGGCCCTCGGTGGACGTTAAACGCTTCACGGGGTAGACGTTCCAAGAACGACGTTTATTTGGAGGACAGGAGGAATCTAAATGCCCCTCTCGTCCAAAGTTGTAGATGTCAGATGTCGGGTTCATGTCAGTTTGGGTTTGAAATGTTGTTTGTCGGATTGTGGGGGATATATCGGGGATATTTTACAATATCGGATTTTAATATTTCAATAAATTTATTTATATATATAAACATTTTTGGTACATGTATGCAGTTACTTACATAATATATTTTTATAAATTACATAATAAACATATATACACATAATGTATGTTTATAAATTATATAATAAACATATATACACATAATGTATGTTTATAAATTACACAAAAGAAGGTAAACAACATAAAGATCATCAAATGAAAGTGAAACGAGAAAGAAAGTCAATCTTAGCTCAGAGAGATGCATAAAATGTAGCACAAAACAAAATATTACCGCTTGGACGCTTAAAAAAGGAAAAAAAATATTTTTAGTACTCCTTATATATTGTCTTCGAGATATTGCTCGTCGCCCAATATATTGGGTAAGACCGATATATCGGGGCCAAAAGACCGATATATCGGGGTCAAAAGACCGATATATCGGGGTCAAAAGACCGATATATCAGGGCCAAAAGACCGATATATCAGGGCCAAAAGACCGATATATCGGGGCCAAAAGACCGATATATCGGGGACAAAAGACCGATATATCGGGGACAAAAGACCGATATATCGGGGACAAAAGACCGATATATCGGGGACAAAAGACCGATATATCGGGGACAAAAGATCGATATATCGGGGACATTTTTAAAAACAATATTTTTACTTAAAATGTCGATGTCGTTGTGTTTTCTGTCCAACAACTTTATGTCGGCCGACATGTTGAACAAGTCGGACGACATCTACAACACTGCTCTCGGCAGAACCCACTCGACAAGGTTTACTAATCAGACCTATTTAGCGGACCTGCCCCGCGGTGTCAAAGCCATTTCCCCCCAGACGCGGTTCACAAGCGCGAGTTGCGATTGACACGGCCGTCACCACCTAAGAGCCTAGGGTATGTGCGAATGCGCGAAAGCGTTTGCGAATGGTTAAAAGCGAAAAGCGAGAAACTCAGAGCGACAGTCTTCCCCACAGAAATGAAAGAGTCAACATGCCCAAAAATAATCTTTTATATGTACACAAATACATTAGGGGTCTCGCCCATTACATGTATTTCAAAAAAAAGAAAGGAAAAGTACAAGTAAAAGGAAAAAAAGAGAAGAGAGGAAAGTCTTCAGGAGGAGTCGCCGGGCATCTCGCTAGAGGAACCTTCGTCCCCGCCGAAGAGTGAGTCGGCTTCATCCTTGCGCGGAAGGTCGTCCTCCCCCTCGGGCTTATCAATGGGAGTGAACAGCCAGGGGAGGATGCTGCACGCCGTAAGCTTCTCTTCGCCTTTTTGGCCGCCCCTGGGCATTCTCCTGCATCACCTCGATTGCATGCTTGGCCGCCCCCTGGGCATTCTCCTGCATCATCACCTCGACTTCATAGTTGCTGTATTGATGCCGTCTGACCCTCTCGCCCGGGGGCAGCGGAAGGAGAGTCTCTTGCAGGCGTTTGTTCTCGGCCTTCAATCCCCTGACCTCGCGCTCAAGGCCGGTCACCCGCGTATGCATCAGCTCGGCATTCGCGGAATCCTGCGGAAAGGGCATTGAAAAAAGTTAGCTGGGAATAATGCGAAAGTACGAAGGGAAAATGAGTGATTCGCTCACCCCTGACGCAGGGCGACTGGCGAGAAGCGCCTCGGAGGCCTCCAGTTAGCGCTTCAGAGAAGTCACCTCTGCTGCAGCGAGATCCCATGACTTTTGAACCTCATTTAGGTTCCGTTCAAGGTTGAGGCTCCGGCGCGACGCCATGTGCGTGAGCTCAAGAGCACGCAGCTGGGCCCGCACAGTCTCGTGCGCAAGGGTCCGGGTTGACTCCTTGTCGTAGAGGCTGGCGTCATCCCGACTGTACAAGCCGAAGGCGAGTGCGAAGGCCTCTCCGCTGGTGGTAGTATCTTGCTCCATCCATGTTGGCAGGAGTGTCGAGAAGGAGGCACGGTTAGCCTCAGGGTCCCACTGGAGAAGTGGCTGGCCCGTCTCGTCCAGGTGCCTTTCGCCAAGGCCGAAGTTCCTTTTCCCTCTCGGCCCCGATCCCCCGGGAGCCTTCTCCACGATGGCGGCGATCTTGGCGGCAGTACTCGTCGTGTCCGTCGCGGGCGGGGCCTTGGCGGGGGCTTCGACGGCGGACTTGCCCTTGTCCAGTGCGGATGTTTTGGTCTTCTTAGAAGATGTTGGGGGAGGAGCATCCGACTTCCGCTTCTGGGCACTTGATGCATCTTAAAATCTAAAATTGATTTTAAAAGGTAAAATCCGAGAACAAACTTAAATTAAGTGACTCTAGCTGAAATTTTACGAGTG
Organism: Platanthera zijinensis; assembly: GCA_039513925.1. Lineage (NCBI taxonomy): Eukaryota > Viridiplantae > Streptophyta > Magnoliopsida > Asparagales > Orchidaceae > Platanthera > Platanthera zijinensis. Next base: position 154,521,516 of record CM077087.1, read on the forward strand.
TTTGCAATCGTTAACCGTCCAAGCTTTCATAATCGCACAAAAATGTCCAGCATTCGCTCGCGTTCAACAATTTGAATAAATGGTCCATAGGATTTAGCAAGGTAAAATAACAGGCACAAAATTTGAAATTAACGGCAAACAAAAGTAAGGTTAACTTAAGCAAGCAGATCTGATTTTACTGGCCAAATATTATTGCGCATAACATTAGACTAATAATGAGGTAAGGGTTTGTGCGAGAATGATGCTTGACCCGTGCGCATACAACACGAGCCCCAAAAAAGGTTGACTGGGACTATCCCGGGACAGAAATGACTGCAGGCCCGGGTGGAGGAGAAGTTGTGGCAAGCTCGGTGGAGGAGAACGGAAATACGGGTCGGGGTTAGCGGAGCAGAGGGTCGGCCTGCCTCAAGATGCCGGAGGAGGGCCAGGAATAAAGTTGCCGACGGTCGACTGGCCCCAGGCTGGGAGGTCGGAGGCGCCAATGAGAATGATGCCGCTGTACGGGGTAGAGGAAGGCTGCCACCGGGAGTTGATTTTCCCACGGCAAGGCTCGTCGAAGTCGTCGGAAGGGGGAATCGGGAGGAATTGCAGGTTGGAGAGGGATGCCGACGCCGTTCAGTACTGTGGCCGCTCTATCCCGTCAGAGATGGCGCAGAGATGTGTCATCGGAGGTCGCCGGGACAGGGGAAGGCTGCGATGAACAGTGACGTTGTGTGGGAGGAGGAATCGGCCGGGCAGTCACGCCGGGTGAGGAAAATGACGAAGTCTACAATGACTCGTCGTTTTCTTCTTTCCCAGGCTACCAGAATAGGGGGAGGGGCTCGGTTTATCAAGAATTGTTTTTAATTTTCATTACTAAATGACATAAAGTTGGGGGTTACAATAGTGGCCGGTACCATTAAAGTGATAACTGATATGATTAAATTGGGGGTTTCAAAAGGCTAAAATGTTTTGGAATTTCAAAGGGTGGTGGAAAATATTAGGTTTCTTCCTCTAAAATACTAATTTCAGGATATAGTTCGTATTTTAATTTATTTGCTTGCTTAATTTAACGCTACTCCTAATTTGACGGATCTATCCATTCATGATCTTATTGGTCGGTCACTTCAATAAGTCCAACAACAGTGCGCGAATAACAAGCGCTATACAACATGCGTGAAATAAAACATAAAATGTGCGAAACAATGCGCTACAAAAAATACTTAAATAAAGATGCAAACATGAGTTACATCAATTCTCTCGGGGTTGAAAGGACTCGACCTCGTCGAGAATGAAGGATGATAAAAGCTTTACCCTTAGGGGGATAGATCTATTTAACTCTGGAGGGGGGGGGGATGAATCGAGTATTTCAAAAACTTAATTGGTTTTTATAGCGGAATTAAAAATAGTGATATATATATCTTAAGAAAGTGTATGAACAAAAAGCTAATTAACACAGCACACAACAATAAGAAAACAACAAGAAATCAGACGACACAAGAAATTTATAGTGGTTCGCCTAAACTTGGGTACATCAACTCTTTTACCACCCTGGTAGGAATCCACTACAAATTTTTGATCAGGTGCTCTGTCACCACAAGATCTATTTGAAGGGAGATCTCACAACCCTTTAGACTTTTGATCAGGTGTCCAAAAACCAAGCTAAGTCTTTTGATAAGGAGACTTAAGAACCAGGTGGTTAACTTTTGAAGGGAGTTAAAATCCTGTGAACAGTGGGGTGAAAGATGTGATATTGTCTTCTCTTTCTCAAACAACTGAGAAGACTTTAGTGGATTGCTTGATGTTGTCAAAGCTCCCCCTGAGATGATTATTGTTCAGGAATTTGCTGGAAGCTTTGCAGGGTGTAGGTCTTCTTTGATGGTCTCCAGAAGCTTGTAGACTGATTGTGTTTTGATGTCTCTTGAAAGCTTGAAGAAGAGTTGCAGATGATGAAGACTGTATGAGTATGCAGACTGAATCTCTTTCTCTGTCTGCCTGTGTCCCTTAGTCGATTCTATAACTTCTTGTCTTTAACCTTTTTGAAAACTCTTTTATATTTACTGCAAAAATTCTGTCTCTGAATTTGAATTCTACTCCTTGATTGACTGCCGAAATTTTGGAACTTGGACAAACGGCTAGAAGGGCAATAAATTGATTCCTTAACTGTCCCAGTTATTAAGCCGAATATTGACTCTGTGAAATCCGGTAATTAATGCTGCTAATGAACGGCTATATTCATAAAAATATATGCATTTAATTACTCAGAGCAATATAGACAATAATATATTATATAAGCCTTGGTCAATCTGTAAATTAACTGCAGAGAATAGAAATAATGAACTGACAGATTTCGTCGATCAGAGATTCAAGATCGTCGAACTCAATCCTCTCTTTCGTCGAGCTGAGCCCCAAGAACTTTGAACTGAGTTAATGCCGTCTATTCTGGGCTTCAGGTTCGTCGAACTGAGATAGTTGTTCGTTGAACTCAACAACTGATAGGGGATCAGAGTTTGTCGAACTCAGTTAAACTTTCGTCGATCTCAACTTAAGAGAAGAAACTTTGAGATCGTCGAACTGAGAACGAAGATCGTCGAACTCCATTCAGATTTCGTTGAACGACTTCTTCAACATAGAAAAATCTGTCTTGTTCTGAAGTCTTCAGTCTTCTAAGTCTTCTGAGGGATTGGTCCAATCAAAATGACTTGTTGACCTACCCTAAGATCTAATAAAGACCTATGACCATAGACTATACATTGTGGGTCAATCTATGCAATCCTAATAGTGAACCTAGCCCAAATCAACCATAAAACAGGTGGGGTTCCAACAATCTCCCCCTATTTGGGTGAGGTCACTATGTACAATGCATTAAAACAAAAAAATAATAATCACAAAGCATAACAACAAATATCTGGCAGAAAGTAAAAGTCTAGCAGACATATATACATCAAGTGCTTTGTGACAAATTAACCAAAACAAATAGTTCAGAGAGAAAATAAGCTAATCAAAAAGCTATTTAGATTTCTTAGACTTGTCTTTCTCTGATGGCTGTCTGAAAATGATTTCCCTGTTGGGATTTGCTGCTTCTCTTTTAGACATAGTCATATCAGCTGCTCCAATGATATTGCTTGAAGTTGCTCTTGAAACAACTGCCTCTGGATGTAAGCTCATACTAGTATCAATATTGAAAAAATGTTTAGCTTTGTCATACCTTTTCAAATCTTCTCTTCTGTAAGAAGACATTGTAGTATATTGAGAAACATCTTTGCCTTCTTTTTTAGCTTTATTTATCTGAGAAAGTCCAACCAGCTCTTGAAATCTAGCAATTTTAGAAATGTTTTCCTGTTCTGGATCAACAAATGGAACTGGTGGAGAGTAAGGTCTTTCCTTATATTCAGATTTAGAAGAGTGCTGTCTTCCATTGCTGCTGTGGCTGCTTTTGTAGTCACTCTTGGCAGATTTGTCATATTTCTGATAAGAAGATTGCCTTGAGTGCTGAGAAGATGTGGTTCTTGAGGCTTGATTGCCTGAAACACCTGCAGCTGGTGGAGGAGGAGGAGGTAGATCCTTTCTGAATTTCTTAGTTGGAGCAGATCCAAACTTCTTCTTATTCTTTTGTGCCTTCATCTGATTCTTTGAAAGCTTCATCCAGTAGGGAGAAGTTGGAGTTAGAGGAATATTATACAAAATATAATATGGAATGTCATTCTTGGGATTAGGTGGTTGCTTTGTTGTTGCATGAGAAACTGCCTTCTTTTTCTGAAACTTTCTCTTCTTAGACTTAGTATCCTCTGAATCATCTTCACTGGATTCACATACAGGATTGTCATACAAAGCATTAATCCTCTTCAGTTGATCTGCAGACAAGATCTCTCTGAGAGATCCACTCTGAACTGAAGCTGCCTCTGAAACTTGAACTTCAGCTTCTGGCATTGGAAGAACCTCTGCCTCTGTAATCATATCTTCCTCAAAAAGATGATCCATATTTGGAAGAGGAGATTTTGCCCAACCAAAAGTTGGAGAAGAGAAAGCCTTTGACTCATCCTCTAGTCCTGAAGGGGAAACTGAAGGTTCTGTAAAACTGCATCTAATTTGATCTATAATCACTGAGCTGATAGGGGCAGTATAACATATTATAGCCCTAAAAAACTGCATCTCAGGAATAGGAAGAGAATGATAAAGAATATCAAAATCTCTTAACAAATTAGCTAAGTCCACAGAAGGGACTAGGAAAAAGAATGGTGCAGCCTGAGGCTCTACAATCTCAATATCAAATTCTGAAAAATCTGTATCAAGAAAAGCTGATAACTCTGTATCTGTATTTACAAGCTCTATAACTGCTGTATCCATATTTACAACTGCTGCTGCTGCTTCACAAACTGCTGCTGCTGCTGCTGGAGAGGGGATCTCATCATAGAACATCTCCCCCTGCCTGGTATCAGGAATACCTGAGGCCAGGCCCCTGAATGAGGAGGGACCAGTAGAGGTAGCAAGTTGAGAAGAGAGAACATTGATGGAAGAAATGAGAGGTGCAATGACAGCCTATATTAGAGATTTGATGGTGGGAGTTAGTAGAGAAATGATGGTGGATGTGGGATCAGATGATGATGATGGAAAAGAGGTGGTTGTGTTACCACAAGAAGTGCATATGTTGAAGGTGGTAGATGGAGTTAGAGGTATAGATGGTGGTAAGAAAGGTGTGGTGATGACTGGAGGGGTGACGGTTTGAGGGATGTCAATTAGAATGTCATCATGATGTGGAGATGGTGGTGGAGTGTGGGTTGGAGATGGAGATGGTGTTGGTGTTGGGATGAGAGTGAAAGAAGGTGATATCTGGATGGAAACAGATGTTGTGGATGGAATTTCAGGAGGAGAAGGTAGTCTAGGAGAAGGGACTGGAGCCTCTACATCAGGTTGGGGAGTGACTAGGGCTGTTCACGAATCGAATCGAATAGCTGTTCATACGAATCCAAATTTCACATAGAATGCAGAGATTCGGATTCGGATTCGTTCAAATATTCGGATTCGGATTCGACATGAAATTTTGGATTCGAATTCGGGTTCGAATTAGGATTCGAATTCGAATTTTTATTTCAAATACATGTAAATTGTAAACACAGGATTCTCGATTTGTAAACATAAAATGCAATTTGGTGATAACTCATAAATTATTATTATTTTAGAAAGCCTCTCATCTAAATATTAACATGTAACATGTTCAATTGAAAATTGTCATCAAACAAGTGCACAACTGACAATTACACTGCAAATTTTGTGAATCTCATCTACTTCACTGCAGAATCTGAAGAACTGCCTGAGTTAGTGGATCTTTGTAGCAACAGAAACATCTTAGCCTACTATATGGTTAAAATCATTATGGTGATAATGATATTAGGATGTCTTAAGATATGGAATAGTACAATTTTTGCATGAAATCATTAAAAAACATTCTGCTGTAAAGACTATGATAATGATCCCTGAACATAAAGCTATCCAATAAATAACATCAGCTTTCGGCAAGTTCGAAATCAAAGTTGCAACTTTTTAAAAATAGCTATAACGGAACATGACGGCTAAATGATATTCGTTTGGAAATATATCAGATCATAGGATTACTTGGAGCCTGTAAAAAGAGGATGAAGAGTGAAAAGTTCAGCCATTATAGCACCCATTACCCACATATCTAGAGAAATAAAACATGTAAAACATCAGCACAATCACATTTAAAGCACAAAGGTGTACTACATATTCTAGGTTAATAAATTACACACCAACTGCAGCATCATAAGAAGAAGATTGCAACAAAACTTCTGGTGCCCGATACCTAAATATTTAAAGAAACATCATGCAACTAATAATGCAGTAAATTCAAGAAAAAATTGTATCCAAAGAACAGTTTCAAGATAACTACCAGTGGGTAGATGAATGAAATGTTATTTGGACATTGTACTTACCCAAAATATCTATAACTCAAAATAAATTTCTGGCCTTTATGCACCAACAGTTCATTCATTTCCTTTTATAACTGAAAAAAATCCATATATTATTTTAAGAACAATTTTCATAGATCTTTTAATGACACATCAATTAGCGAAATAATATACCTGGAAGATCAATTTGCATTTCTTCCTTTTCAACCTATATGATAAGAAGATGAATATCATGCATAAGTAAATTATGACAGAATAACATACTACAATACGCTATAAACAAGTTGTTTACCCTGAATTTCTTCTTTACTCCATAGGTGCTTCGAGTCCAATCTCCACCACAAATTAATATTTGTACAGTTTCGGGAGCCAATGAAGCACGATATGTATCAATTATACGACTTCCAGCACTAAATGTAGCTTCAGAGGCCACGGTAGTAATAGGTATGGCTAAAATATCTCTTGCCATCTTTGATAATATTCGGTATGTCATGCTATTTTCTTTCCACCATACCAAAGCATCAAATGAACTCGATGTAGCTCTATCTAGCATTAAGCATGTTTCCTCAATGTACAAGTCTAGCTCTGACTTGGGCGGTGGAATTGTCTCAACAGTTCTCACGTACTCACATATTTCATGAAAGCCCAGTGCAGTGGAATTGAGAGACGAAGATGGAACATTCGAGGAACTCGCACCTTCACTTGGATTAACAGTACTAAAATTAGCTTCATCGACAATTTCACTTTGCATACTTTCGTATTATGCATAAATTTCTACTAGAATGCTCCGTACCTAAAATTGCGACATAAAAAATTTGCAGTTTTAAACAATATTTAAATTAACGCAATTCACTATACATATAAAAAAACTCACAAACCTTTGCAATGTTTTGTGTCGCTTCATTGTTAGTGTAGATTTTAGGAAAACTAAATTCAATTGCTCTCATTTTCCATCTCGGGTCCAAAACAGATGCAATTGACATCAATATGTTACAATCTCCCCAATATTTATCAAACTTTAACTTCATTTTCAATATCATGTCTCGAACAAAAGCACGATCATCACTAACTTGTCTATCCAAGATTATTTTAATCCCATAAATCTCTGGTAGGAATAAGTTTGCAGTTGGATAGTCGCTTCCTGAAATTAAATTGGTGGTTCTATTAAATACCCCCCAAATTTCACAAACTAACTCAACCTTCTCCCATTCTTCTTGAGTCGGGCATGTATTAAAATGATCATCCATATCACTATACATCGAAAAGGCATTCTTTAAAACTACTGCAGTAAATAACATTTGGTAGGTAGAATTCCATCTTGTCTTGCAATCAAGAATAAGCTTTCTTGTAGGTAAGGACAATGTCTTCACAATCTTCGAGAAGTCAATCAATCTTGCATCACTAGCATTAATATAAAGCACACTTTCTCTTACATTTTGAATCACTTCCTTAATTTGTCCAAGCCCATCCTGAACCATAAGGTTCAAGATATGTGCACAACATCTCACATGAAATATCTTCCCTCCACATAACAATTTTCTGGTTCTATAAAAATTGCGTTTTAAATGATGCATAGCTACGTCATTTGCTGAAGCATTATCCATTGAGATTGACATAATTTTGTGCTCTACGCCCCACCCCATTAAGCAATTATAGATTGCATTGCATATATCAATGCCACGTCTAGGAGGAGGTACATGCACAAAACTTAACACACGCTTTTGTAACTTCCAATTTGAATCAATGAAATGAACAGTTATGACCATGTATTCCATCTTTTGATTCTTTGACTTCCGCAAATCAGTTGTCAAACTCATCTTACTTGTTGCATCTAAAAGCCTCTTAAGTTTGGCTTTTTCATTATTATAAATAGTAACACAATCTTTTTTTACTTTGAAGCGACTTATATGCTCCCAAAGTGGCTGAGCACATCTCATCATACGATTGAAGCCTTTGTCTTCCACCATGCTAAATGAAATCTCATGCATAAGAACCCATTCAGCAACGACCTGCCTCATCTTATCATGATCATATTTTCCATCTGTAAGAGCACAAATATTCACACTTTCTTTTGAACTTAGATTACTTGGCTCGAGGTTTAATAACTGTTGCTTTTTGGTGGATCTTAATCTAGCTTTACAAATTTCTAAGTGTTTCTTCAAGTGTGAAGTACAAGAAGATGCCTGTTTTGCAAGCTTTCTACCACAATGATTGCATTGATGTTTATCTTTTCCATCAATAATGACTGTTTTAAAATCCTGCCAAACAGTAGATTTAAGTTGTCTTTTATTTCGGCCTTGCATAGGATTTTCAGTCTCATGACTCTCATCACATGCTTCAGAAATCAGTTCATTGTTCTCTTGATTTACATCCATTTGAACATCAATTGTATTACTAATATCTTGATCAGAATGCATCTACACAGAACCCCAAAAAACAAGTGACAAGAACATCATTGATAAGAATAACATTCAGCACATTAAAATCATTGGAACAAGCATAAAATATGTTAAAGTATATAGATCTTAGTAAAGTACCTGCTGTCTTTGCACATCCATGGGTATTGAATATTGATAATTAAATTTGCTAATGAAAACCGGCTGAAGCAGTGGAGCCGATGAAAACCCTCAATGGAAACCTTAATGAAAAACCGCCTGAAATTTGCTAATGGAAACCTAATATAAGATATTGCTAAATGAAGTTGGAGAGGGAGTAAAATAGAGGAAATAGAGCGAGTTGCAGAGGTACGGGTTACAAGTGGCAAGTTGCGGAAGTGTGGATGAAAGCCCTCAATGGAAACCCTTTGTTGCAGAGGTGCTCGCACATACGGTGAGAGGCGAGATATGGCTATGAAATCCCTCAAATCTCGATAGAATCATAAAAAAGGGGTGAGTTACGTACCAACAGAAAATAGGGGCGACGGCCGACGGGGCGAGTCCGGCGAGACCGGCGAGAACGCGAGATATGGCTAGGGCTTCTGCCTTCTCGTACAACAAGATGGAGTGAGTGAGATCCTGAGAGCTGATACGCGAGACGGCGAGAGGCGAGAGGCGAGAGCAGCGGATGGCTAGGGCTTCTTCCTTCTCGTAAGTCGTAACCGGCTTCTCTGTTTTCCGCTGTACAGGCTGTAAGCCTGTAACTTATAAAATGATTTGTATTAATAAAATGATATGTATTTTTTATAATATATGTACACAGTACAGCCTGTAAATATTTAAAGATGTGTATTTTAAGTAATTTACTATTCGCGAATAGTTCAAATAGGTATAAATGTGTTCGGATTCAGATTCAAAAATTATTCGAATCCGAATTTGGATTCGAATTCGAAAATTACGAATATTTATCAAATCTTCACGAATCGAATCCCGAATTATTCACGAACTATACTATTTGTGAACAGCCCTAGGAGTGACAGTTTCAGTCCTTGTGTCCTCAGAAGTCCTGGAGGAAGAGGAGGCCCTGGAAGGCTTGACAATGGTCCTCTCCCATTTGCCAAAGAGGTCTGGTGTTAACCTCTTGGAAGCATTGATAAAAATTGTCTGGGAGACCAGCAACTGAGGGTACTTTTCCTGGAGGAAAAGCCCTAGTATCCGTCCAAAATTAACTTCTCTTTTATTATTCTTCTTCTTTATCAAATCAAACAACAAAACACTCCAGTTGACTGATTTTCTATTCACCAATGCACTCATCACAAGAAACTGATGCCTGTGATATAGTCATGTGCAGTGTGCTTGCCCAGCAAGATTTTACCAACAATATTAAAAAGGAACTTATATTCAACAAATAAGTCCTTTAATAGCTTGCTAGGGTTTCCAGCGGAGTGACACATCGCAACCAGCATACGGAAAATTCATCACTGTTCATCTCTATATCATCTTCTCCGTTAACAAAACCAAAAATTTCAGACAAAATTGCAGGAGTAAGAATGACCTGTTGTCCTGCAATGGTGCTGATAAGGGTTTGGGCGTCAGAGACGAGGATGAATAAACCCATTCGTTGATCTCGAGCACTGAAAGTTTGATTCTTGTTGTCATGAACTTCTGTAAATGCGGCTCCTCAAACAATTTCAGTATATCCTGGACGACTTGATCAGTGTGACTGAATGATTCCAAATCGATGTCAAAGCCTACATCAAATTTCATTGCGAAGAGAACGGCCGCCGGAATCGCCATGGAGGTTTTCCCGCAAAGAAAAAAACAACGATCAAGTGCAAAGAGAAATGAAAGCGCGGGATAGATTTCGTCAAAAACCTAGTAATAAGGTTTTTAGAAGATGAAAAGACGATCTCAGTCCAACGAAAAGGAAAAAAAATCTTCGATCTGAGTTCGACGAAATATTTTATTAATAAATGAGTTCGTTGATCACAGTCTAAAGAACAAGAATAAATCGTCGATCGTCGTTCGACGAAGTACTCACTGAAGCAGGGATCGTCGATCTCCGTTCGACGAAATCTGTTTCACTAAGAAGTGTTCGTCGATCTCCGTTCGACGAACTCTTCACGAAGAGTTCATAGATCGTTGATCTCCGTTCGACGAACTGTGCCAAATCGGCGACCATAGACAAAAATTAAGTTAATTCTTCCCTATTTATCATACCTAGCTGATTTAAGACGAACAGATGTTTCTTCTCATCTAATGGCTTGGTGAAGATGTCTGCTCTTTGTAAATTAGTAGAGATAAAAACAAGATTAATTTTCTTTTTGTTTACACAATCTCTAATGAAATGATGTCTAATTTTTATATGTTTGGTCCTACTATGATGCACTGGATTTTGTGCAATAGATATTGTACTGGTACTATCACAAAATATAGTTGAATTATTTAAGTTGAGACCATAATCCAACAATTGATTTTGTATCCACAAAATCTGTGAACAGCAGCTGCCTGCAGCTATGTATTTAGCTTCAGCAATTGATGTGGACACAGAAGTTTGCTTCTTACAAAATCAGGACACAAGCCTATCACCAAGAAACTGACAAGTTCCTGATGTGCTCTTCCTGTCCATTTTACATCGAGCATCAGCATCAGAAAATCCAGTTAAATCAAATTCTTACTCTGATGGATATAGAAGTCCTAGATTTGGATAATCCTTTATATAGCTCAAAATCCTTTTTAATAAAATATAGTGATATTCTTTAGGGTTCACTTGGAACATAGCACAAATACATGTGTCAAACATTATGTCAGGCCTACTTGCTGTGAGATATAATAGAAATTCAACAATAGTCCTATAAGTTTTCTGATTAACAGGCTTGTCATGTTCATCAGAATCAATCACAGCATTAACAGTCATAGGTGTTTTCATTGCTGAGGCATCACACATCCCAAACCTTTTAACAAGCTCCTTAACATACTTGGATTGGGAGATGAAGATACCATCAGGTGATTGCTTCACTTGGAGACCAAAGAAGTATGAAAGTTCACCAATGCTACTCATCTCAAACTTTGAATGCATTAGATCAGAAAATCTTTTACATAGTTTGAGATCAGTAGAGCAAAAAATAATATTATCTACATATATTTGAACTAACAAAATTTTATTGTTATGATGCCTAATAAAAAGAGTTCTATCTACTAATGCCCCTAGAAAACTTATGCTCTATAAGAAAGCTAGCTAAGATCTCATACCAAACTCTTGGAGCTTGCTTTAAACCATAACGAGGTTTATGCAATCTAAAGACTTAAGAAAGATGAGTTGGAGAGATAAAACCTGGTGGTTGCTCCACATACACTTGCTCTTTTAATTCTCCATTTAGGAAGACACTCTTTACATCCATCTGGTAGACTTTGAATCTTTTATAGGCTGCATATGCTAAGAAAATCCTTATAGCATCAAGTCTTGCCACTAGAGCAAAGGTCTGATCATAATCTATTCCTTCCTCCTGTGAATAGCCTTGAGCTACTAGCCTTGCTTTGTTCCTTATAATATTTCCTTCAGCATGCAGTTTGTTTCTGAAGACCCATTTGGTTCTAATGACTGGATAGTCTTTGGGTCTAGGAACCAAATCCCAAACTCTGCACCTCTCAAACTGATTGAGCTCCTCTTGCATTGCAATGATCCAGTAGGGATCTTGCTCTGCATCTTTGATGGAGTGAAGCTCAAGTTGAGAAATGAAACAAACATGCATCACATTATTGTTGAGTTGATGCCTTGTTTGCACACCAACTGAAATGTCTCAAATCACTTAAGATATATGGTGATCTCTAAGTGTGACAAGATCAATGTGAGGAGTTGGTTGAGCAACAACTTGTGGAATTATATTAGCTGTTGGAGGAAGTTCAGCCACTTCCAAACTTTCTTCTTCAACTTGTGGAGAAGGATGTGATGGAACCTCTTGAGTGAGGTTTAGATCATACAATTTCTCACACATGTAAGGTACCTACAAAATGTTATTGGTAGAAATTTCTTTCTCCTTATAAAACATGTTAGCCTCATCAAATGTAACATGACTAGATTCCTCAATTTTTAAAGTGGATTTGTTAAACACCCTATAAACTTTGCTGACTTGGGAATATCCTAGATAAATTCCCTCTACAGCTTTTGCTTCAAACTTTCTAGTGTATTTTTTGTCATTATTGTGAATATAACATAAACATCCAAATACTTTAAAATAGGTGATTTTAGATTTCTTCCCTTTAAGTAACTCATAAGGAGTCTTATTCTTAAGCTTGTGTATCAGACTTCTGTTCAGTACATAGTTTGCCGTGCTCACAGCTTCTGCCCAAAAAGATAGGGACATGTAAGCATCTGGAAGTAATGTGCCTGCAGATTTAATTAAGGTTCTATTTTTCCTTTCAACAACCCCATTTTGTTGAGAAGTTCTAGGAACTGAGAAACAGTGCCTGATACATTCCTTCTCACAGAATACTTGCATAAAAAAAGACTCAAACTCAGTATTATGATCACTTCTGATCAATGCAACTGGAGTAGAGTACTCAATCTGTATGTTCTTGAGAAAATCTATAAGAACCTTGAAGTTATCTGACTTAGATCTCAGAAAGAATACCCAAGTGAATCTTGAAAAGTCATCTACAATCACTAAAGTATAAGATTTTCCTCCTAGACTTTGTACAACAATAGGGCCAAAAATGTCCATATGTAGCAAATACAATATCCTAGGTGAGTCACTTTTATTTACAGATTTAAAGCTATTTTTAGTTTGCTTGCCTAACTGACAAGCTCTACAGAGACCTTCCTTCTTGTAGGGGCCAGAATGCAATCCTCTAACAAGGTTGTCCCTAGATAACTTAACAATATTTTTAAGATTTACATGTCCTAATTTCTTATGCCAAAGTTCATTTTGATTGCTAACCTGATTAAATAAACAAAGTTCTGAACTAGCTGATTGAAAATTTACTACATATATGTTGCCTTGTCTAAGTCCAATTAAAACAAGTTTGTTTTCTTTACAATAAATAATACAAGAAGATAAGTTAAATGATACCTGATAACCTTCATCACATAATTGACTTATAGATATTTGGTTATGCTTTAAGCTACTCACATAAGCAACTTTTCTGAAGATGACTGCTCCAACTTTAACATCTCCATAGCCTTTAGTTTGGCCACAGTTGGAGTCATCAAAGATCACCTTTGGACCTAGCTTGGACTTGTAGTTTGTTAGATTGTCCTTACAGCCAGTCATATGCTTTGAGTATCCACTGTCCAGATACCATTGTTGATTAAAGACTGGACAGTCCTTTACCTGCATAGAAAGGAATTATGTGTTCTTGACCCAGGTTACCTTGGGTCCTTGTTTCTTTTGATAAGAGAAACTGGAAATAACAAAAAATTCCGGTTGATTTTTATATCCTAAAGAATGATATCTTCTAGGTGATATTTCTCATTGAGTAAAAGGATTAGTAGATTCTCTGAATTGATTGAAGTTTCTAACAGAGTTATAGTTTTTATTAAACCTGACTGGGTTCGACGAATTATTATAAGTTCGTCAATCTGCGTTCGACGAATAGGGATCAGTTCGTCGAACTCTGCTCAGAGAATGAACATAGTCATTTTCTGTGCCCCAAGTTCGCCGATCGCTGCTCGAAGAACCATATACAGTTCGTCGATCGCAGTAAGACGAATTATTATAGTTATAATTAGTGTTCATAGATCGTCGATCTGGGTTCGACGAACTATACACATTTCGTCGATCTTAGTTCGACGAAATTTGTTGAACATAGTTTTTATTCAGATTCTTATTCTTTTTCTTCTTATTTATAGATTTCTGAGAGACATTTGGTTGAGTAGTTTCTCCTATTTTCTCTTTGCCTTTTTCAGAGATAAATTTAATTGGTGTTGAAAGAATATTTTTCTTTAATATGGGGGGGGGGGTAAGCTTGATGAAGCACCTAAGCCCAACTTGCTATTTAATCTGACATTGACTGTGCTTGTGATGTCCATCAGCTTAAGGCTTCTCCTATTGAGAGATTCCTCAAGTTGCTTTGCCTCACATAATTCAGTTTTTAGTGAAATGATTTGTTCATTAGCTGAGTCTAAATCATTTTTCAGTTTGATATTTTCAGCAAATAGGTTATCAAATTCAAGCTGTCTATCTCTAAGAATTTTATTTCCTTCTCTTACTTGATTAAATCATTGCACAAGGATTTAAATTCAATTTTAAAATCTTCTGAATTGAAATCAAATGAAGAGATTACCTGATCTTCTTCAGATTCAGATTCTTCTTCTGATTCTTCAGCTTGTTCCTCAACATCAAATTTGCTGCTGGAGGCATTAATAGTCATAAGGCAAATTTCCCTTGCCTTTTCCTCCTCTTCTTCTTCACTAGAGCTGGAAGATGAGGATTCTTCATCTGTGTCACTCCAGGTCTCAGCAATGAAGCTTTTCTCCTTTCTCTTGTGTTTGCTGGAGGATTGCTTGTTTGATTGCCTCTTATTCTCCTTTTCTTTTCTTCTGTCTTTTTTCCGTGCCTCTGAGCATTCAGGTAAAATGTGTCCAGGTTTTCTGCATCCAAAACAAACAATTTCCTTGGTAGGAGTCTTGTCATATCTTGGCTTGTCATCATTCTTGGATGACCTTCTTTTAAAGTCTTTCTTGACCATTTTATAGAATCTTTTAACCAACAAGCTAAGTAGTTCTTCATTAGCTGGAAGAGCTTCTGATTCTTCTGTTGCTTTGAAAGCAATGCTGTGCTCCTTCCTTGAAGATATAGAAGCCTTCTGTTCAGCAGCCTCCCTTGTCTTGATCAACTGCTCATAAGACTTGAGCTTGTCAATGAGAGATTCTGTAAAAATCTTATTTAAACTTCTGGCCTTCTTAATTGGCCATATCCTGAAATCCCAAGTGCTGGGGAAGCACATTAGGATTTTGTCATTTATCTCAGTTAATTTGATGTCCTTATCCGGGGTTCTCAGTTCATTTATGATGACACTGAGTCTGTTATACATCTCAGCAACAGTCTCTGATTCCTCCTTGAATTTCTCATACTGTGATATGAGGAGGGATCTCCTGTCTTTTCTTTCATCTGCTAAGCCAACAACTATTTGGTTCAGTGAGTCCCAAATGGCCTTTGCAGAGGTGCACTCAGCCACCTTCTGAAATATTTCATCTGACATTGTCTGTGCCAGAATATTCATTGCTTTAGCATCAGCCATCTTGGCTTTCCTTTGTGCATCAGCCCACTCAGGTGGTGGAACTTCATGCGTATTGGTAGTTGTAGTAGCAGCTGTAGGTTGAGTGTGACCTGTCAAAATAGAGTTGAAAATGTCCTCATCAATAGAGTTCATGTAGAGTTTTATTCTTGCCTTCTATAGTGCAAATTTATTCAAGTTGCATACTGGAGGTCTGGTGCTAGAATATTCCTTATTCTGTGCCATGCTGTAAACAAGAAGCTAGAGAGAAAAAGATTTATCAAAGCATCTTGGTTCAGATGTAAGTCTGTGAAACCAAAGAAACAGCTCCTCTGATACCAATTGAAGGATGGTAAAAGCTTTACCACCTGAGCGGATAGATCTATTAAACTCTAGGGTGGGTGAATAAAATATTTTTAAAACTTAATTGGTTTTTATAGCGGAATTAAAAATAGTGAGATATATATCTTAAAAAAGTGCAGGAACAAAAAGCTAACTAACACAGCACACAACAATAAAAAAACAGCAAGCAATCAGACGACACAAGAAATTTATAGTGGTTCCCCTAAATTTGGGTACATCCACTCTTCTACCACCCTGATAGGAATCCACTACAGGTTTTTGATCAGGTGCCCTGTCATTATAAGATCTATTTGAAGGGAGATCTCACAACCCTTTAGACTTTTGATCAGGTGTCCAAAAACCAAGGTAAGTCTTTTGATAAGGAGACTTAAGAACCAAGTGGTTAACTTTTGAAGGGAGTTATAACCCTGTGTACAGTGGGGTGAAAGATGTGATATTGTTTTCTTTTTCTCAAACAACTTAGAAGATTTTAGTGGATTGCTTAATGTTCTCAAAGCTCCCCCTGAGATGATTATTGTTCAGGAATTTACTGGAAGCTTTGCAGGGTGTAGGTCTTCTTTGATGATCTCCAGAAGCTTTTAGACTGATTGTGTTTTGATGTCTCTTGAAAGTTTGAAGAAGAGTTGCAGATGATGAAGACTGTATGAGTATGCAGACTGAATCTCTTTCTCTGTCTGCCTGTGTCCCTTAGTCGATTCTACAACTTCTTATCTGTAACCTTTTTGAAAACTCTTTTATATTTACTGCAGAAATTCTATCTCTGAATTTGAATTCTACTACTTGATTACTGCAGAAATTCTATCTCTGAATTTGAATTCTACTACTTGATTGAGTGCCAAAATCTTGGAACTTGGACAAACGGCTAGAAGGGCAATAAATTGATTCCTTAACTGTCCCAGTTATTAAGCCGAATATTGACTCTGTGAAATCCAGTAATTAATGCTGCCAATGAATGACTATATTCATAAGAATATATGCATTTAATTACTCAGAGCAATATAGACAATAATATATTATATAAGCTTTGGTCAATCTGGAAATTAACTGTAGAGAATAAAAATAATGAACTGACAAATTTCGTCGATCAGAGATCCAAGATCGTTGAACTCAATCCTCTCTTTCGTCGAGCTGAGCCCCAAGAACTTTGAACTGAGTTAATGCCGTCCATTCTGGGCTTCAAGTTCGTCGAACTGAGATAGTTGTTCGTCGAACTCAACAACTGATAAGGGATCAGAGTTCGTCGAACTCAGTTAAACTTTCGTCGATCTCAACTTCAGAGAAGAAACTTTGATATCGTCGAACTGAGAACGAAGATCGTCGAACTCCATTCAGATTTCGTCGAACGACTTCTTCAACATAGAAAAATCTGTCTTGTTCTGAAATCTTCAGTCTTCTAAGTCTTCTGAGGGATTGGTCCAATCAAAATGACTTGTTGACCTACCCTAAGATCTAATAAAGACCTATGACCCTAGACTATACATTGTTGATCAATCTACTCTATCCTAATAGTGAACCTAGCCCAAATCAACCCTAAAACAGGTGGGGTTCCACCAGAGAATATGACGAAACCCGTCACTAAAAGAACTAAAAGCTAATCCGAGGAATTGTTGAGGCACTGCCCTGCTGCGGTAGATGATGGAACACGGGAAGGACCCGTTGTTGCTGCGCACGATCTGGAATGTCACCCTCTTTCCTGAAAGACGCAGGAAACCAAACTCCCTTGGAAAAAGACAACTTCCGGTGATAAAGTCATCCATGGAGTTAAAGTTTTCCAAAGGTACTCCCAAACTATTAGTCATGATTTTATGCATAATACGTACTTGATAAGTAAAAAACAGAGCAACGAAAAAAGGAACATCATAAAGTGGGGAAGAGAACGGACAGGGCGAGAAGCAAAGCAGAGAGTAAGCAAGAACAACATGTGGAATCATTAAATCATACAACGTCATACGCGCTCCTGCTAGACATCTTCGCGCGACTACAAAACCCAGACCAATCATCGCTTTGATACCACTCGTGAGAATTCGACTAGCACGACAAATTTTAAAATTGTCCACAAAATTACCTTGTAAAACCAACCAGAGGAATCTTTTAAAACGCGTGTCCTTTTTAGGAGTAAAAATTCTTTTAAATGTTTCAGTTTCCCTACTAAGACTGACCCAAAAAAATTCATAATTCATTTGAAAGAACCCAAAATTTAAACTCATGGGACAGCGGTGTGAACTAAACACATGATCGCCGAATATAAAATCAACGTGTGGTGGTGCAGACAGAACATCTAAAATGGATGACTTTCCGGAGGCAAGTGCGTCTTCTTGGAGTAGGGGTCCAGGTTGAAGTGCGACACTAAATAATAGTGGTGTAGTGGTAACTAACGAAGGTGAGGGCGATTGTGACGAGGTCCTCCCAGGGGCCCTAGGAACAAGACTATTCTTCTGGGGAAGAAGAATAATTTTGCGCCCACGGTGATGAAAGGAATGAGAGTTCCTTACACCATCATGCACGACACGCCTATCGTATTGCCATGCTCTACCTAACAAGATATGACAGACATCAATGGGGGCGACATCACATTGAACAGAATCCTGATACACATCCCCGATAGAGAACTCTACGAGACAACGATGAGTAACGGGTATAGTCATGTGACTATTAACCCCAGATAAGTGATAGGGTCGCTCCAAGGGGTGCGTCTCGAGTCCTAGCTTCTCAACCATACGTTGCGAAACAAAATTTTCCATGCTACTGCTGTCAATAATGATGGGACAAAAATGTCCCTGAATGCGCGCAGTAGTGCAAAATATCTCATGTCTCTGACAATCACGCTCAGTGGACTCACTAGGGGAAATCAAGCTATATCGAAGGACACAAACTAAGTGTTCAGCTTGTTCTCACTCGAGCTCAATAACGTTGTGAGACTTTGGCTTGGGCTCAGGTTTGGGCCTTTGGGGTCATTAAGGAAGACTCCATATTCTGGTTCACGCCCATCAGAGGAGTCAGTAATTGCGACGAAGTGGCGTCGTGGGCACTCAGAAGATTTGTGCCCAGGCTCTATGCACTTGAAGCATCGGAATACTCCAGTGTTGGGCTTGGATCCTATGGGCTCCTTACTCCGGGTGAGGACATTGGGAGGAGCTGGGGTCCCAGTAGTGACAGTTGGAAGAGGATCAATATTCTTAGAGGTGGGTGCAGTGGTGGTGGTGCTCGAGGAAGGCCTATCAGTAGACCTATGCCCAGATGTCCTCTTCTGAAGTGAGGCTTCCACTGTACGTGCTCGACTAAACAGTTCACCCAAATATCTAAAGTCGTGCAACTCTAGCTCATCCCTAATAGCATAGCGGAGCCCGTTCAGGTAACGAGACACCTTCATATCGTACTCCTCGTTGAAGTCTAATCTAGACTGTAACACTGTAAACTCGTGGGCGTACTCATCCACGAAAAGCTTGTCTTGTCGAAGGTTGTGGAACCTTCGATAAAGAGTTTGCAGATAGTCCGGGGAGACATATCTCTTTCGTAGTTATAACTTAAACTCTACCCACGTGGTGATAGGTGCTAGGCCTAAGGTGTATCGGGTGCGCTCTAGTTGAACCCATCAGACTAGTGCGGGTCCTTTAAGCCTAAGGACAACATACTCGACTTGCCGATTCACAAGCATTTATTTCCACGCCATGAACCTTTCCACACGCTCACACCAATCGAGGCATTTCTCGGGCTCTACGTGACCCTCAAAATCACTTACGTCAAGCTTAACTCCATCATCCCAACGGGGTTGGCGACGGAGTCCAAGGTTAGGCTGTGCAGGATCCGCGGGCCTAGGATTTTATTCTTCTTGCCTAGGATTTTGGTGAGGAGGCGTATTTAGTCCCAGATGTCGTTCAGCTTCTAGGTTATTAACGGCGGTTCTCAAGATATTTACTATGTGGTTCGTGTCTCTCACGTTGGTGGTGAGTGCTTCCACCGTCTTCATCAGCTCACCCATTCGGTTAGCGAGGTCACCTATGGTGACATCTATACGATCTATGCGACCCTCCTTTTTTTCTAAGAAAAATAAAACTTAATAACGTTTTTTTTTTGAAAAAGAGGACTCGAATTTTTTGACAGGAAAAATTTTCTTTTGTTTTTTTTGAAAAACAATTTTTTTTAAAAATAACTGAATAAAATTTAAAATAGGATCGTTCGATTCACAATAGGAGTGAATCGAACCAACCTCTGATACCAAACTGATGCATCCTAAAATCTAAAATTGATTTTAAAAGGTAAAATCCGAGAACAAACTTAAATTAAGTGACGCTAGTTGAAGTTTTACGAGTGTTTGCAATCGTTAACCATCCAAGCTTTCACAATCGCACAAAAATGTCCAACGTTCGCCCGCATTCAACGATTTGAATAAATGTTCCATAGGCTTTAGCAAGGTAAAATAACAAGCACAAAATTTGATATTAATGGCAAACAAAAGCAAGGTTAACCTAAGCAAGCAGATCAGATTTTACTTGTCAAATATTATTGCGCATAACATTAGACTAATAATAAGGAGGTAAGGGTTTGTGCGAGAATGATACCTGACCCGTGCGCATACAACATGAGCGCCAAAAGAGGTTGACTGGGACTATCCCGGGACAGAAATGGTTGCAGGCCCGGGTGGAGGAGAAGTGGTGGCAGGCTCGATGGAGGAGAACGGAAACACGGGTCGGGGTTAGCGGAGCAGAGGGTCGGCCTGCCTCAAGATGCCGGAGGAGGGCCAGGAATAAAGTTGCCAACGGTCGACTGGGCCCAGGCTTGGAGGTCGGAGGCGCCGATGAGAATGATGCCGCTGTACGGGGTAGAGGAAGGCTTCCACCGGGAGGCTCACCGAGAGTTGATCTGCCCACGACAAGGCTCGCCGAAGTCGTCGGAAGGGGGAATTGGGAGGAATTGCAGGTTGGAGAGGGATGCCGACGCCGTTCTGTATTGTGGCCACTCGATCCCGTCAGAGGTGGCCCGGATATGTGTCATTGGAGGTCGCCGGGACAGGGGAAGGCTGCGGCGAATATCGACGTTGTGTGGGAGAAGAGGAATCGGCCGGGCAGTCGCGCTGGGTGAGGAAAACGACGAAGTCTACAGTGACTCGTCGCTTTCTTCTTTCCCGGGCTACCTGAATTAGGGGGAGGGGCTCGGTTTATAAGGAATTGTTTTTAATTCTCATTACTAAATGACATAAAGTTGGGGGTTACAATAGTGTCCTGTACCGTTAAAGTGATAACTGATATGATTAAATTGAGGGTTTCAAAAGGTTAAAATGTTTTGGAATTTCAAAGGGTGGTGGAAAATACTAGGTTTCTCCCTCTAAAATACTAATTTCAGGATATAGTTCGTATTTTAATTTATTTGCTTGCTTAATTTAACACTACTCCTAATTTGATGGACCTATCCATTCATGATCTTATTGGTCAGTCACTCCAATAAGTCCAACAACAGTGCGCGAATAACAAGCACGATACAACATGCGTGAAATAAAACATAAAATGTGTGAAACAGTGCGCTACAAAAAATACTTAAATAAAG
Organism: Platanthera zijinensis; assembly: GCA_039513925.1. NCBI lineage: Eukaryota > Viridiplantae > Streptophyta > Magnoliopsida > Asparagales > Orchidaceae > Platanthera > Platanthera zijinensis. The sequence goes on from CM077087.1 coordinate 154,542,916, forward strand.
ATGCAAACATGGGTTGCATCAACACTCGACTGGGACGAGGTACCCGACTCCTCCCTACAGACCAAGGCCGCCGACTGGGCGAGAGACAGGCTTGGGGCGAGAAACCCAATTTCCTCATACGACTGGTGGAGGGGGATTTCTCGCTCACCTGCGCGGATAGTGATAGTTAGCTTTGCCAAAACCAAGGCAACAATCTAAAGGGAGGGGCAGAATGATACCTTCTCCGGCGAGAACAGGCAGAAGGGAGTCAGTCTCGCCGCAAGAACTTGACGTCAAAGTTCTTGGTCCCGAAGAAGGCGATAAGGGTGGTCTCGTGCCCCACCAAGCGCGGGAGGTTTGCAGGTCGCCTCGTCATATTGGACGGGCGAGAGGGGCACGTTGCCGACGTTCTCGGAAACGAAAATGAACTTCTGGGGCCAGTGGTGGTTCTTCTTGGCGAGGCCGCTCGTCTTGATCGTCTGGCCCGAAAATAAGACGATCCCGCTCTTGGCCTGAAAGTTGAGCAGCTTCTGGAAGACCGAGAGGTTGAGCTCGATCCTTTCCGCACGCATGTAGCAGGCGAATGCTACCAGAAGAGCAACGGAGTTCGTGTTGAGTTGCGCGGGAACCACTCCAAAGTATCGGAGGGTCTGGCGCACCTTCGACCAGAGGGGGAGGCAGAACCCCACCTCAAAGTGTTCCAGGGGGATGGCGAGCTCCCCTTCCGGCAGGAAATTGATTTTGTCTTGACCCTCGGGATGCCGCGCGATAAACCCTGGCGGGACGTAATTGGCAACTGCGGAAAAGTATTCCTCCTCGGTCAGCTTGCAGGGGGGGAAATCATGGTCAATAAAGCCTTGCGTGCATCGAGTCCGACCGTTTGTCTCTCCCGACATTTTGCGAGTGTGCGAGGGAAGTTGGGTTTGCGCAGGAGCGAGACCTTGAAAGTTGCGAGTGCGAGAGAAGATGACGAAGACTTGGAATCAAATGATAGTAAATGAGGTTGGTGAGCCGACCTATTTATAGAAAAATTTGGCAATCATGATGTTTTCCCCAGGCGGCGGGGGTGCAGATAACGTCTTTTAATATTCTAGCGCCTTGTAATTCGCCCGACCCCGCCGCCGCTTCTTACCTGCAAATGGAGAAAGCTTCCGAAAAGGATCCTGGGTAAGCGAAAGGCATAGCGTAACGAGTACAAAAAAAGCAAGTATGACATTCGTCAGAATAAGTGCATTGTGTGAGGCAAGTGCATCATTAAAATTACAGAAGGCCACTCGCCAGGCGAGGGCAAACTTAAACATTAACTTAAAATTTTATTACAGGGCAATCTAAGTTATCAAGGCGCGCCTGAGGCGTCGGGTGCACCGGGCGCACAGAACAACACCCGATCACGAGAGAGGCGGGCGAATTGGCTCGGGCGCGCCCCAGGCGCGCCTTGCGGGTCATTCAAGCGCTGGTTTGGTACGCCTAGAAGATTTCCGGTCTAGGCGCAACCGGTTTGGATTAATTAGGGTTATGGGTTTATAAGATGTGTTGGCCTCATTTTTTCGATTCACGCCGAGTCGGGATTAGGGTTGAAAGCTCGCCATCTCCGCTCCTGTCGCCGCTCCTCTTCCGTTCGCCGCTCCTCTTCCGCTCGTCGGCCGCCGCTTTATTTGCTAACTTCTTCTTCTCACTGCATTCCTTCTTCTTCTTGCATAATGGCCGTTGGTTGCCTTTTTTTCCGGCTGCATTTTTTTCTGCCTGTCATTTTTTCCGGCTGCCCTCTTTTGTTCTAGCATAATGGAAGCCCAGTTCAACAGTGAACTGACAGCCCAGTTCAACAGTGAACTGACAGCCCAGTTCAACAGTGAACTGACAGCCCAGTTCAACAGTGAACTGGCAGCCCAATTCACTGTAAAACAGTGAAATGGGCTGCCAGTTCACTGTAAAACAGTGAAATGGGTTGCCAGTTCACTATTTTACAGTGAACTGGACGCTACATTTTTCACTACATATCCTGTTCTATGTAATATTTTTTTGTAAAATGTTTTAATAGCTGGAAATGGATACGAGTGGATCTGGTTCATCCAATGTCTAATGTAGGATTGATCCAGGTTGGAAGTATGTGCGCCAGACATCTGTCACTAATAAAAATGATTTAATTTGCATTTTCTATGAGAAAGTCACAAAGGTGGAATTTATCATGCGAAACAACACCTAGTTGGGGGATTTAGAAATATCAAAGTTTGTCCCAAATGCCCACAATATGTAAGGACAGAAATTCAAGATTATATGGAAAAGAAAATTGCTGTAAGCAATACGGTAAAACAAGAATTCTCGGACTTCGCAGATGTAGATACCTTTGGAAGCGATGAGGATATGAATGACATCGGTGCGAAGATTCTTGGATGCGGTCCAAGCGGTGCGCCTAAAAAGTCTAGGACTAAAGGGCCGATGGATGTTTTTTTCGCATCTAATATTGAGAAGAAAATGAAACAAAAAAGCCAACATAAGCAAATGCATCAAACTTCAATCAACAAAGCGTGTAAGAAGGAACTTAGAGGGAGGAATTGCAAGCATATAACTCAATGGATGTATGATGCAGCTATTCCTTTTAATGCGGTTACCTACCCTAGTTTTTCAATGATGATAGAATCCGTTGGACAGTTTGGGGTTGGACTGAAACCACTCAGTTATCATGAAGTTCGCGTGCCTTTGTTGAATAATGAAGTAACTGAAGTCCAGAATATGATGAAGAATTATGAGGATGACTAAAGGTTGTTTGGATGTTCTATCATGACAGACGAATGGACAGATAAGTAACAAAAAATTCTTATAAAGTTTTTGGTAAATTTACCGAAAGATACATTTTTTCTGGAATCTGTTGATGCATCTTATTACGCGAAGATTGGAGAGAGGATGTTTGAATTGCTTGATAGAGTAGTGAAATGTGTTGGAGAGACAAATGTTGTTCAAGTTGTTACTAATAGTGCACGCAATAATGTACTAGCAGGTAAATATATCATTAATCATCTTCTTTTAATATTTATTTAATTTTAATGTCATATATTGACTATGAATGTGTTTGTTATGAAATAGGAAAATTATTGGAAGCAAAACAACCACATTTATATTGGACACCGTGTGCCGCCCATTGCATCGACTTAATACTGGAGGATATTGGAAAGATGCCTAATATTAGTAGAACAATTAAAAGAGCAATGAGTGTCGACAATTATATTTATGTTCGGTCTGGACTAGTCAACATGCTAAGGAGCTTCACAGGACAAGTGGAGCTTGTTGGACCTGCTGTTACTAGGTTTGTGACTTCATTCCTTGCTCTTCAGCGCATTCATAAGCGAAGGATAAATCTAAGGAAAATGTTCAGTTCACCCGAGTGGACATCAAGCGAGTGGGCAAAGGAAACAGGAGGTAAGCACGTACAAAGCATTATATACATGGTCTCTTTCTGGAGCACTATTGTGTACATTTTGAAGATTTTTGGACCTTTAGTTCGGATATTAAGATTGGTAGATGGGGAGAAAAGACCGGCTATGAGTTATATCTATGAGGCTATGGATATACCAAAAGAGACAATCATGATCTCTTTCAATGAGAAAGAGGGAAAATATAAAAAAGTCTTTGCGATTGTCGACAGAAGATGGGAAAATCAGCTTCATCGACCATTGCATGCGGCGGCTCATTATTTGAATTCAGAATTCTTCTATTCAAACTCTGAAATGACATTAGATAGAGAAGTCATGAGAGATTTATATCAAACAATGCAAAAGCTCATTCCAAGTCTTGAAATTCAAGATAAAATTATGGACCAACTAAGTTTATATAGAAATGCTGAAGGTTTATTTGGAATGCAATTTGCAGTTCGACATAGGAAAACAAAGTCCCCAGGTTAGTTAATTAAATATTATTCCAAGTTTCAAACAAACAATTTATTTACTAAGAATGATTCATTAATTTCTTGATATTCATTTTTGGGGGCAGCTGAATGATGACAATCATATGGAGCTGATACTCATAATCTGACTAAATTTGCTGCAAAGGTTTTTAGTCTCACTTGCAGTTCATCCGGATGTGAGCGTAACTGGAGTTTTTTTGAACATGTATGAATTTTTTTGAACAAGTATGTAAATATTAATTTATATCATTATATGATTAGTTATTTATTTGTTATGTTGCAGGTCCATAGCAAAAAAAGAAATTGACTAGCACAGTAACGCCTAAATGATTTAGTATTTGTAAAATACAATCGTGCCTTGCGTCGGCGATATGATTCACGTGATTGTATTGATCCGATCTCGCTGAAAGCTATTGACGATATCAATGAATGGCTGATGGGAAGAATGGAGGAAGATGAGGAGGTTGAGCAGGATGATGATATAGTTTTTGATGACGAATTATTGACCTGGAGTGCAGTAGCAAGGGCCAGTGGAGTAGAAGAAGACATCTACTCCACACGCTTATCCAAAGGGAAGATGGTAGCTGACAAGGGGAGCACATCTAAGAAGAAGGCACCTACTCCAACAATGCGTATAGATGACACCGAGGATGAAGAAGAAGCTGAGTTCAATGAAGAAAAAGATTTTAGTGAAGAAGATGAAACTTTAATTGATTCAGACGATGCGTAATTAATTCTTAATGATGATGAGATCACGAGACTGAGGAAAAATTGAAAAATTATGTGATGACGCGATGTTATGTTATTTCTTGCACATTATTTTAGAGTTTATGATTGGTGACTTGGTGGTTTATGTTTGTTTTTGTTGCCAAACGTTACAATCTCTTAATATTATTTTTAAATCATTGTTTTCAAATGTGAAAGAACATTTCATCTCCAAACATTGCTAACTTGGTGGTTCTTCTCTCCAACCTGCCTGTCTACAACAAGTCGAAGCAACTTCCGGGCCCTCAACATTTCGTCTCCCTGGCTTTCTATTTGTTATGTAAGTTTGTAGCTGAAGTTAATAGTTCTCATTGTTGTTCAATTTCAGCGAATTGGGCGCCCAATTCGCTCAATTGAGCGAATTGGGCTTCAGCGAATTGGGCGCCCAATTCGCTCAATTTGAGCAAATTGGGCGCCCAATTCGCACAATTTTAGTGAATTGGGCGCCCAATACGCACAAGTTCAGCGAATTGGGCGCCCAATACGCTCAATTTCAGCGAATTGGGCGCCCAATACGCTCAATTTCAGCGAATTGGGCCTCAATTTCAGCGAATTAGGCGCCCAATTCGCTTAATTTCTTTTTCTCCCATTTTTGCGCTTCATGTGCCTCAGGCGTGCGCCTGCACCTAGGCTCCATGACCCCTTTGTGCCTTGGTGCGTCTTGCGCCTTTAATAATTTAGATTACGTGTCAGTTGCAAACTTATATTTTAAATGAAATGCATATAAATGCAGTAGTTTTACCTGCTTTCCCCCGATACTACTGATCAACTTTGTTGCAGCCCACTTTGCAGATGTGAATAGGTCCCTCAACTGATTCTTCTTCTCTAAAATACTCTCTAAAGATAGAAATATTGTAGCGAATCTAGTCACACTTGGTCGAATAACTTCATGAGAGTACAAGTCCTTCGTCGACTCTCTAAACATGTCGAGAGAGATAGTGTGACCATAAAAGAAGATGAAGAGTTTGCGGCTCAAAGAGATATCACTCTTTATTGACTTCTATTTTTCTATATCTTGTAACAATAGATTAATTGTTTGAGTTGCATAACTAGTCCATAAAAACTTAGGCCTTTTCGAGACCATAAGTTCTGCTGCAGCCATATTATTAACACGCTATCCGTCACAATCTGCAAGATACTGTCCTCTCTTTAGTTCTTAGGGCTATCAATCGTCTCATAAGATGAACTTTTCATCATGTGTGGAGGAGACATTCTTCGAAAGCCAGAATGCCACTCCAAAACTATAATGTATCATGATGTTCATCATGCTTCTTCCCTTCCGATCTATCCACATATTAGTCATGATAGTGCAACCATTCAATTTGTAGGTTTGCGTGAATGTGCCCAACATCTCCTTCGTTCCCTCCATCTCTGTTCGCAAAATTTTCTCTCTCAACTCATAAATTGTCGGGATCTTCATCCCAGGTTCGCATAACCTAATGACATGAGTTGTCTACTGGAAGAATGAATTACATATGGTATTAAACGAGATCCGGTTTTCATATGCTCATCTATCTATGTACAAGACATCATCATCTATGGCTTTCTTTTTGTAATTGCTCTCTATCGTGCTCTGTTGGGAATCTTTTTCCTTGCTAGGCTCCATAGCTGAATGACCAAATTGGTCCATTGGACCCTTGGAACCTATGCTTCTACGTATGACCGTCTTTTCTAATTCATCGTAATGTACTCCTCCAACTACCACCTCATTCAAGGTTGCTTGTAACTTTGCACTCTTAGCTCTCCAAGTTTGAGTTTAGAGTCGACTCCACCTTCTCCTTAATGTCGGCAGGAACCTTAGTGCATAGCTTAACATTACCCTTCCACTTACCCAAGTGATTCTTGAAACATGTAATTCCACCATTCATTGTCTTCTTGCAGTAGTTGCATTTAATTTGGTTGGTGTCATTTGCAACCAATTTCTCACCAAATTTTCAGAACGGATCTCTACTAGTTGGTACCAATGATACAGACACCTCACTAGATCTAGTAGAAGAAGCCATTCTATGGAAACTGAAATGAAAGAAATAGTAGTTATATGAAATAAAATTAATATTTTACATAATTATCACAAGAAAAAATACAAAATTACTTGATTAATTGAAAAAATCAATATCTGAATAGCCCCATAATTTCATTAGATCTTTAGATCTTCAGTCATCTTTCAAATTATCCACGCAACATTTTATTTATCCAACATTTTGCATTATCAGCAGTATACTAGCATACAAAATTATAACTATCATTTAAAGTAGAGAACCCAAGTATTAAAATAAACAAAACATCCAATTATCATTCAAAGTATCCAACAAAACATTAATGTAGACTATTACCCAATTATTATTCAAAGTATCAGTACTAGTATCAGAACAAAAACATCCAACATTTTATTTATCAAAATGCACAAATCAACATGTCGACTAGAAAATGAATTTTAATATACATGCATCATCGATTGTAAAATGAAGTTAGATAAATAACTAATAATAGAGGTATTTCAAATGATTTGTTGACTAACAAAATCATATACATTCAAAATAAAAATCACAAACAACCAGTCAACCACCAAGTAAGAAGCAATGCAAACACCAATCCACAACCAACTGTCTACAACAAGGCAGCAGGGTAGCAAGTAGCAAATAACCACCATGCTACAAGACCCACAACCAACAAGGCAGCCATCCAATAAGGCAGCAGGAAGCAAGGCAGCAGGGCAGGCTGGAAGCAGGGCAACCTATTCTAACAACCACCATGCTACAATAACCACAACCAGTAAGGTAGCCAACCAATAAGGCAACGGTGAGCATGGCAGCATGGCAATCTATTCTAACAGTCACCATACTATAAACACCACAACCAGCAAGGAAGCCGACCAATAAGGTAGCAAGGAGCAAGGCAATAAGGCAACATGGTAGCAGGGCAGTATGGAAACAACAACCAGCAAGATAACCACAACCAGCAAGACAACCAACAAAGCACGAGAAAATGAAAAAATGCAGAGCGAGAGAATAAGAGGGGGAGGTAGGGAGAATAATGCACCAGACGAGAGAGTGAGAGCACCAACAGATAGAGTCGAGAGCCTGCGAGATTTAGAGTACCAGAGAGAAAAGAGAACAACCAGAGTGAGAGCACCGGTCGAGGGAATCTAGAGCACTAAGGAGAACAACCAGCGAGCACCAGGGAGAAAAAAGAACTAGAGAGAACAATCGGGGAGCTAGAGTGCCGAGAACGTGAGAGATATAATTAGCAAACGAGTGAGCGCGAGAGAGATAACAACCAGCAAGCGCAAGAGCGCGAGGGAGAGCACCAACGGAGAACGCGGGGGATAGCAACAACAAAGAAGCGAGGGAGTGCGCTAACAGAGAGCGTGTGAGAGAGCACCATCAGAGAGCGCGAGGGAGAGCTAGGGCAGAAGCGGCGTAATGAAATGAACCGCGTAGGGTGTGGGGGAGAGATAAAAGATCGCGACATTGCATAGAATAAAAAAACATTACGGTTTATTTTTAGCGTTTTTTCCAAAATGTTACAAACAAAAATTAAAATGGTTACGCGTTGTTTTAGCTCCCAAACCTTTATGTCGGCCGACATGTCTGACATGTCATCCGATATCTACAACACCGGGTGGAGATGAAGGAAAATGGCTGGTTGATGAGATTTATTAGGTAGGTTGAAGCGGAGATTAACTAGATGAGAAGGAAAAGATCCAGGCTTCGATACCTAAGTCCCACAGAGTCGGCACCATGCAAGTTCATCAAAACCTGAATATTGTGTCCAAATTATGCAATAATCTAAAACCCTTGGGGTCTGTTTGGATCACATGAATTGGAATTGCAGAATTGAAATTCATCCAATTCCAATTCTTGTGGGAATTGTAATTGGTCTGAATTCCAATATAGTTGTTCGACTGAAAGATGGATTTCTTGAATTAAATTTGGAATTGGTTTAAAATTTTTTTCTCATAGCTACAGGATAGGGCGACAACGATAATTTGAAGTTGGAGTATGGAGTCATTCAGCACTAAGTTATTGCGACAAAACCTAGCGGTGGCGGGAATTATTCCTTTACGATCTCTCGAAAAATATAGAAGTTGGCGATACTATATAAATCAACTTCAGATAGTGTACCAATAATTAATTATGTTAAGTTTGTTGAAAACTGTAGAAACACACGAAAAAGTAATAAAATAAAAGGAATTTTATTAATTTCTCAAAAATTCTTTCATACATCATACATGTAATTGTACATGTTTACACTTATATAATAGGAGAAAGGAAAGAGGAATCTTATTCTAAGATGTGAGAATAAATAAGCTAACAAGATGACCTCAAGATGGGCCTAATATTGGGCTTTACATATATTCTTTAACACTCCTCATCAAGCTGGAACATACAAATCGTAAGTTCCAAGCTTGGACAAGAACTGATAATACAATGGTCGAGGTAAGACCTTGGTGAAAATATCAACAACTTGCCCAGTAGCAGAAACATTTTCTAATTCTAACCTCTTCAATTGAATCTTCTCCCGAATGAAGTGACAGTCAACTTCAATGTGTTTAGTTCGCTTATAAAATACAGGATTCTTGGCAATGTGTATAGTAGGTTGATTGCCACAAAATAGGGTTGCTGGTGAGGAAAGTTTGACTCCCAAATCATCAAGGAGACTTTCTAGCCAGGTAAGTTTAGATACAATAACAACCATTGCACGATATTCAGCTTCAGCAGATGAGCGAGCAATAACAGATTGTTTCTTGCTACGCCAGGTAATAAGATTTCCTCCAAAGTAAAAACAAAAACCAGATGTGCAGCGTCTATCATCCAAAGACCCAACATAGTTAGCATCGTAGTAGGCAATCAAAGATACAGAGGAAGATGGTTTGTATACAAGCCCTTGTCCAGAAGCAGTTTTCAAGTATCTGAGGATGAGCTCGACGACCTGGAGTTGTGAGGTCCGTGGAGCATGCAGAAATCGACTGACAACTCCAACAATAAAAGGGATATCAGGTCTTGTAACAGTAAGATATATCAGCTTTCCTACAAGACGACGATAATACTCTGGGTTCGGAAGTAGTTGATCGGAGTCCGGGTTCTGAGCACGGTGTTTGTTGTTGACATCCATAGGAGTATCGATAGGCTTGCATCCCGAATAGCTAGCTTCCTGAAGAAGGTCAAGACAGTACTTCCGTTGAGATAAGACAAGACCATCAGGATGTCTCGCTATTTCAAGTCCAAGAAAGTACCGAGGATTTCTCAGATTTTTAGTTTGAAAATTCGAGTTCAAATGCTGCTTGATCATTTATATTCCTTTGGGGTCATCATCGGTAATCAGAATATCATCGACATAAACTAAGAGAATCACTGTGCCTATTAGTTGATGACGAGTAAATAGGGAGAAGTCAGTAGAGCTCCGAGTGAATTTGATATCACGAACAATTTTACTGAACTTGTCAAACCAAGCGCGAGGAGACTGTTTGAGACCATAAATAGATTTCTTAAGATGACAGACAAGAGACTCCCCCATGGTCTTAAACCCGGGAGGTTGATTCATTTAGACTTTTCCTTGTAATTCGCTATTGAGAAAGACATTTTTGATACCAGTTGATGCAATGACCAGTGACAATGAACAACTAGGGAGATCAAAACACGAACAATATTCAGTTTGGTGACCTTAGAGAAGGCCTCATCATAATCCTGACTTTGTTGTTGAGTAAAGTCACGAGCCACAAGACGAACCTTCAGTTGTTGAATTGTCCCATCCGAACCATGTTTGATGACAAATATCCACTTACAACCCACACAACTCCGGCCGGGAGGAAAATGGACAAGATACCAAGTTTGGTTTGCCCAAAGAGGAGTCATTTCCTCATCCATGGCCGCCCTCCATCCCGGATGTTGGAGTGCCTTTTGTAGGGTTGCAAGTTGAGTTGAGTCAACTCGAAAGCTCGATGATCCGGCTCGAAAAAAGCTCGACTCGAGCTCGAACTCGGATATTATTGTTCACGAGCTCGCGAGCTGGCTCGCGGGCTTTTTATACCTATATATATTTTTAAAAACAAAATGTAAAGAAAATCAGACTCATGAGCTAAAAAGCTCGTGAGCAGTTCGAAGCTCGAGTTCAAGCTCGATATGCTCGCATTGAGCTCGAGCTCGAGCTTGGAAATTTTGCCAAGTTCGACTCGTTTGCACCCCTAGCCTCCTGCACAGAGTTAGGGATGGAAATATAAGATAAAGAAAGAGCAAATCACTTGAGTTCCGGAGAGAGGCGATGTAAGGAGATATAACTCGCCATTGAGTGAGCAGTAGAGACGGTTGCCGGATCTGCATACCGCAGAGTAGCATCAGTAGAGGGCAACTCTCATAGAGCAGCAGACGAAGGAGTACGATGAGTATACACATGAACTAGAGGTGGTTTTGGTGGGATTGACGTGGGAAGAAGAGGTGGAAGGTTAGAAGTAACAGGGGACAACAAACTGCAGAAGTAAAGGTGGAAGTGTAGGATCAACAAACAGACAATGATAGGGCGTGTCTTCAAGAAAGGTGACATCAGCAGATGTAACAACTTTGCGATCATTCAGAGAGTAACAAACATAACCCTTTTGAGTGTGAGAGTACCCAACAAACATATATTTTGTGTCACATGGAGCTAACTTGTCAGTGGATGGACCAAAATTATGAACATAACAAACACAGTCAAATATGCGAGATGGTACGGGAAATGAGGTTTTGGAGGGAAAAAGGAGATTAAAGGGAGATGCAAAGTTAAGAACGGAGGAGGGTATGCGGTTAATAAGGTAGCAGACTGTAGAAACCACAAAATTCCAATAGAGTTTGTGGACATTCATTTGAAACATAATGGAGCGTGCGACATCAAGAAGGTGACAAATCTTGCGTTCAAGAACACCATTTTGTTGGGGAGTATAAACACAAAAGGTTTGATGGATTATCCCGAACTCAGCACACAAGTCTGTAACCGCATGACTTGTGTACTTACGGGCATTGTCGGTCCGGAGAGTTTTAATGGAGTAGAAAACCGATTGAGAGTCTCAATACTAAAGCCACGAATCACACTAGTTAGGTCAGAGCGATCATGAAGTAAATATAACTATGTCATTATAGAGTAATCATCAATAAATGTGATCAAGTAACAATAACCAGAAGTATTTGCCGTTTTATAGGGTCCCCAAATATACAACCCCGTATTCGCGGAGTAGGGTCCCTCCGGCAGGCGCAGAGCCAGTTTTAAGCTTTTAAGCTTTTTGGATATTTTGGACGCTTGGTGACCAATTTTGGCTTTAGCTTGGAAATATACTAGTAGGGGGAGGAAAAATTTGCCTTCCCCTTGCCCCCTTCTTTGAGGGTCGGGTGCGGCAAGTTGGTCGGCACCCCCAAACGGGGTGAAGGGCGAGGTGGGGGCAGCGGGGTCGACTGGAGACCATGGTCTCGTCCCCCCTGCCCCTTAGCCCCGAGCAGGGGCGAGACCGGCCGGCCAGGCGCGGTCTCGCCCGCGCGGCCAGTTCCGGGCGAGACCGCCGGCCAGGCAAGGTCTCGCCCGCGCGGCCAGCTCCGGGCGAGACTGCCGGCCAGGCGAGGTCTCGCCCGCGCAGCCAGTTCCGGGCGAGACCGCCGGCCAGACGAGGTCTCGCCCGCGCGGCCAGCTCCGGGCAAGACCGCCGGCCAGGCGAGGTCTCGCCCGCGCGGCCAGCCCCGGGAGAGACCGCCGGCCAGGCAAGGTCTCGCCCGCGTGGCCAGCTCCAGGCGAGACCGCCGGCCAGGCGAGGTCTCGCCCGCGCGGCCAGCTCCGGGCGAGACCGCCGGCCAGGCGAGGTCTCGCCCGCGCGGCCAGCTCCGGGCGAGACTGCCGGTCAGGCGAGGTCTCGCCCGCGCGGCCCGCTCCGGGCGAGGCCGCCGGCCAGGCGAGGTCTCGCCCGCGCGGCCCGCTCCGGGCGAGACTGCCGGCCAGGCGAGGTCTCGCCCGCGCGGCCTGCTCCGGGCGAGACCGCCGGCCAGGCGAGGTCTCGCCCGTGCGGCCAACCCCGGGTGACCAGGGTGGGTCAGGGGTTGTGGTTTGGCGTGGTCTCGTCCTTGGACCTTTTTACCCCCGGGGGGGGGATTTCCTTCTTTGCCCCCGGTGTGGAGGTTTGCTATTGGCTTGAGGCATATTTACCCTAGGGGTATTTTGGTCTTTTTCCCCCCAAGACTTGGAAAAACTATAAATAGACCCTTGAGGGTGCCTTGGAGGGCATTCATTCATTCTTTTGCCACAAAAATCTCTTTGACTTTCTTCCTCCAAGGCACCTAGCTCAAGCATTGGCTAGGGAGGGGGGGACCTCAAAGGTCTTCCGGGTGTGAGGTGGGACCTCCACGCTAGAGCCGAGGGTCAGTTCATAGCTTCCTAAGTCTTCGGTCCGTGACGTTCTTCCGAGCATGTAGGTGTGAGGTCACCCCTTTCCCCAAGTGTCGAACTCCACAGAAGTCAATTTTGGCTTCGGTCATTTTTGGCTTCAACAGTTTTGGTGCGGTGAGCGTGGAGAGTTATCAGAACAGAAAATCTCGGGTGAGTGTCATGACTAGAGATCTGGGAGGTGGTGATGACTTCGGCGAGCTCCCCAACCCCGGACCCTTCGTAGGAAGGGAGGAGTTCATGGCTTCCATCTCAAACATCATGGAGATGCTGAGAAGCATTGCCCCTCGGGCTGACAGCTCAACCCCCACCCCCCAAGGACTAGCTCTCAGTGGTCTCGGCGAGCTGGCTCCCAGGGGGCAAGGCGAGATCACCCCAGCAGGGGGAGAAGTAAGTTTGCCAGATAGGAGACCTGGGAAGGAAAAGATGGTAGAGGGGGTCGAGCGAGACCTCCCAGGCCGGGAGCTGTTCCCAAGCCCGGCGAGAGCTAACCCCCCAGGCGAGCAGGTCGCGCGAGTGGAGGTGGCGAGAGCTCCCCTTAGGGGGTCACCCTTTAGTGAGTTAATCATCTCAGCTCCCGTTCCTGAGGGGTTCAGATAGCCAGACATGGCTTACTATACCGGGAAGGATGACCCCGTCCAGCACCTGCAGTGGTTCGAGGATGCCGTCTCCATCAGGCCGATGACGGATGCCTTCAAGTGTCGCCTCTTTGCGATCACCTTGAAAGAGAAGGCGAGGGACTGGTTCCATCAACTCCCTCTAAGGTCCATCTTCGGGTTTGAAGACTTGAGCCGGAGCTTTCAGCTTCGCTTCTCCACCTCCAAGAAGAGGAAGAAAGGTCCTGAGCCCCTCTTCCTGATAAAGCAAAGGGCCGAGGAGTCGCTGGCCCACTATGTTGACAGGTTCCAGGAGGAGGTCCTTGACATCCAAGAGGTGCCAGGGTATGCCCTCCAGATGGCGTTCACGGTGGGGTTGCGCGAAGGGTTCTTCAAGATGAGCTTGACCCGGAAGACCCCTCTTTCCTTCAAGGAGCTGATGGAAAGGGCGGCGGAGGAGATAGCCATGGAGGCGGCCAACCCGGCCTTTATAAAGAAGTTGGCAAAGTTGACAGAGGTGGAGTCAAAGGAGCAGGGTGGCTCGAGGCATCAGGAAGGAAGGAGGAGAGAAGAGCAGAGAGCTCAAGGTTTCCAGGGACAGGAGGGTCCGGAACCAGGCTGGAGGCAGCAAGGAGGACCTGCCCAGGGTCCAGGAAGAGCTCTCATCCAGGGTGGGGGGAACTTTCATGGGGGCCAAGGGAGGTTCAACTTCCAAAGGCAAGCCCCAAGACAGCTCCTGCCCCCACCGCAGCAAGCGATGACGATTGGTCGAAGGGAGAGGAGGAATCGCAAGGGAAGAGGGAGGGACAGAGTAGAGTTACCGTACTGCGACTTCCACCAGTTGGAAGGTCACGCCACGACTACCTGCCCCGAGTTCCTGGAGGTGAGGGGGGCGAGAGCTCCAGCCCAGCAGCAGCCGGAGCGGATCGAAGCCCTGCCCCAAGGAGGTGGAGGTGATGATGTGTGTGAGGAACGGGTCGATGTAGGACCCCGAGGTGGTATAACCGTGATCCACGTGGGGTGGGGGGGTGGGGGGTGGGGATCGAAGCCGCTCGGAAGGCAAGTCTCCATGTGATGTATCGACGGAGCGTTGCCTCGACATCCCAGACCCCTCCCCCGGAGGAAAGGGTCACCTTCTCGTCAAAGGACATGCCAGAGCATGAGGATCCCTTCTGCGACGCCCTGGTCATCCAGGCGGCCGTCGAAGGCTTCACCGTCTCCCGGATCTTGGTTGATAACGAAAGCTCAGTCAACGTCATTTTCAAGAAGGCGTTGGAGGGGATGAAAGTGGAGCCAAGGAGGGTAGTGGCATCGGATGGACCTCTGTTTGGATTCTCAGGGGAGAGGAAGGAGGTGGAAGGTGGAGTCGGACTCTAGGTGAAGTTAGGAGGGACCTCAAGGAACTGCAGGTTCGTCATTGTCGACGCTCCAAGCAACTACAACGCCATCTTCGGAAGGCCCCTCATCAGCGCCTTCCGGTGCGTGCCCTCATCCTTCCACCAGTGCCTCAAGTTCAACTCAGATGGGATCCAGGTCAGGATCAAGGGAGACTCCAGGATGGCGAGGCAGTGCTACGTCACGGCAGTCAACACCATCTCTTGGTTGGCTAAGGCGGAGGAGATGGAGAAGATCATGGAGAGCCTGAGCAGGATTGAGGTGTCCAGTGGGATAGAACCTGATGGCGACCACCTTCCCAGGCCCCCTGAAGAAGCCTCGTCTCGGCGGAGTCATGTATCTTGTTTTTCTTTATGTTGAAATGAGTCCAACCTCCGACCGGTAGGGTTGGGAGGGTCATGTAACCTAACTATTTTCCACTTTTGAGGATGTTGAATTTTGGCAGAGTTCAGGTGACATGCCCCGTCCCTAAGTCCCTTAGCTCCGAGATGATTCCGCTGCTAGGCTCTCACTAGCTGGCAAGGCAGCTTGATCTCTCGTGGAAGCTAAGTCCTTTTGCTCCGAGATGATTCCGCTGCCAGGCTCTCACTAGCTGGCAGGTCAGGTTGATCTCTCGTGGAAGCTAAGTCCTTTTGCTCCGAGATTATTCCGCTGCCAGGCTCTCACTAGCTGGCAGGGCAGGTTGATCTCTCGTAGAAGCTAAGTCCTTTTGCTCCGAGATGATTCCGCTGTCAGGCTCTCACTAGCTGGCAGGGCAGGTTGATCTCTCGTGGAAGCTAAGTCCTTTTGCTCCGAGATGATTCCACTGCCAGACTCTCACTAGCTGGCAGGGCAGGTTGATCTCTCGTGGAAGCTAAGTCCTTTTGCTCCGAGATGATTCCGCTGCCAGACTCTCACTAGCTGGCAGGGCAGGTTGATCTCTCGTAGAGGTTGACTTTTTACCCTGAGGGAGTCTCGCCACCCAGGCTCTCATCAGCTGGCATGGCAGGTTGACCCCCCAGGAGGCTAAGTGCTTTTTACCCTGAGGGGGTCTCGCCACCCAGGCTCTCATCAGCTGGCATGGCAGGTTGACCCCCCCAGGAGGCTAAGTGTTTTTTACCCTGAGGGGGTCTCGCCACCCAGGCTCTCATCAGCTGGTATGGCAGGTTGACCCCCCAGGAGGTTTAAGTCTTTTTACCCTGAGGGGGTCTCGCCACCCAGGCTCTCATCAGCTGGCATGACAGGTTGACCCCCCAGGAGGCTAAGTGCTTTTTACCCTGAGGGGGTTTCGCCACCCAGGCTCTCATCAGCTGGCATGGCAGGTTGACCCCCCAGGAGGCTAAGTGTTTTTTACCCTGAGGGGGTCTCGCCACCCAGGCTCTCATCAGCTGACATGGCAGGTTGACCCCCCCAGGAGGTTTAAGTCTTTTTACCCTGAGGGGGTCTCGCCACCCAGGCTCTCATCAGCTGGTATGGCAGGTTGACCCCTCGAAAGAGGCCTCATAATCTTTCGACACCGCGAGAGCAAGCTACACTCAGCGAATACGTTGGGTTGGATGTTTCTTTCCGAGCTTGTGCCAACCTCGAAAAGAGCCGGGATTGTGTACAACCCCGTATTCGCGGAGTAGGGTCTCTCCGGCAGACGCAGGGCCAGTTTTAAGCTTTTAAGCTTTTTGGATATTTTGGACGCTTGGTGGCCAATTTTGGCTTTAGCTTGGAAATATACTAGTAGGGGGAGGAAAAATTTGCCTCCCCCTTGCCCCCTTCTTTGAGGGTCGGGTGCGGCAAGTTGGTCGGCACCCCCAGACGGGGTGAAGGGCGAGGTGGGGGCAGCGGGGTCGACTGGAGACCATGGTCTCGTCCCCGCTGCCCCTTAGCCCCGAGCAGGGGCGAGACCGGCCGGCCAGGCGAGGTCTCGCCCGCGCGGCCAGTTCCGGGCGAGACCGCCGGCCAGGCAAGGTCTCGCCCGCGCGGCCAGCTCCGGGCGAGACCGCCGACCAGGCGAGGTCTCGCCCGCGCGGCCAGTTCCGGGCGAGACCGCCGACCAGGCAAGGTCTCGCCCGCGCGGCCAGCTCCGGGCGAGACCGCCGGCCAGGCGAGGTCTCGCCCGTGCGGCCAGCCCCGGGCGAGACCGCCGGCCACCGCCGGCCAGGCGAGGTCTCGCCCGCGCGGCCAGCTCCGTGCGAGACCGCCGGCCAGGCGAGGTCTCGCCCGCGCGGCCCGCTCCGGGCGAGACCTCCGGCCAGGCGAGGTCTCGCCCGCGCGGCCAGTTCCGGGCGAGACCGCCGGCCAGGCGAGGTCTCGCCCGCGCGGCCAGCTCCGGGCGAGACCGCCGGCCAGGCGAGGTCTCGCCCGTGCGGCCAGCCCCGGGTGACCAGGGTGGGTCGGGGGTTGTGGTTTGGCGTGGTCTCGTCCTTGGACCTTTTTACCCCCGGGGGGGGGGGAATTTCCTTCTTTGCCCCCGGTGTGGAGGTTTGCTATTGGCTTGAGGCATATTTGCCATAGGGGCATTTTGGTCTTTTTCCCCCAAGACTTGGAAAAACTATAAATAGACCCTTGATGGTGCCTTGGAGGGCATTCATTCATTCCTTAGCCACAAAAATCTCTTTGGCTTTCTTCCTCCAAGGCACCTAGCTCAAGCATTGGCTAGGGAGGGGGGGACCTCAAAGGTCTTCGGTCCGTGACGTTCTTCCGAGCATAGTAGGTGTGAGATCACCTCTTTCCCCAAGGGTCGAACTCCACAGAAGTCAATTTTGGCTTCGGTCATTTTTGGCTTCAACACCAAATATCTGAATGAATAAGAACAAATGGAGCATCGGTCCGAGTTTATAAAGGGGGAGAAAGTAACACGATGTTGTTTGTCGTAGATGCAAGACTCACATGTGAAGTCATTGAGGGACAAATCAGGGAGAGCTTTCTGGAGTATGTGGAGAGGAGCATGCCCAAGTTGCCGATGCCACTCGGCAGAGCTAATAGAGGAGAGAATCGAGGGAGGTGGGAAATGTTCCAGGATATAGAGCCCATTCAACAGTTGCCTTTTACCAATTATAGTCTGCATCTTGCGAACCTGCCCAACAACATAAGTGGAAGAGAAGGTTATATAGCAATCAAGGTCTTGAGTGTGATGACTAAATGATAGGAGATTAAAGGGAGAGCCCATAACATGAACCGAGTGAAGAGTGATGGAGGAAGTAAGGGCAACGTCGACCGAACTAGAGATTGGGGTAGTGTCTCCATTGACAACAGTAATATACTTGGGATGCTTAGAGGCGAAGTATTGAGAAGGTTTCTTGGGGGTAATATGGTGTGTTACTCCGAAATCCATAATCCAGGATGAACTGTGTGCTAGACAGTAGATACCATCTGAAATAGATACAACAAAGCTGGAGGAACGACTTATCAGCTCTTGAAAGTGCTGGAGTTGGGTGCGTAAGGCATCTATGTCGGTGCGAAGGCTGTTTGGAGCATGGACCGCAGTAGAGACATGCAGTGCGGGAAGTATACCGTGCATACGGTAACAAGTGGCTGCGAGGTGACCATCCCTTCCATAGTAAGTACACTGAAGAGAAGTGCGAATGTGTCGACCTCCATCGCGAGAAGAGAAGCAACCTTGACAAGAGGATGGAGGTGAACGCTGAGCCATCACAACAAGGAAAACGGCGGTCAGACTTCTACGAACACCCAACTCCAGCCTGGCAAGGAGGAACTGCGGAAGAAGAGGCTGCGACAAAGGATATCAACACCCACAAAAAAAGAACTGCGGCCTGGCCAACAGAAGAGCAGCGACTTGGGAAGTTGCGGGTAGAAGAAGCCTTTGCCGTATGGGGAGCAGTTGCTTTGGCTAGAAGAAGCACGCAGCGGCTAAAGTTGCGGGTATAAGAAGTAAGGTTGCTACAAGAATTGTGGCAAGGTGAGCAGCTGTTGTAGAGAGAACTTGCGAAAAACAGCTGCAAGACAAGCGACATGCGGCCGAGGAGAGCCGACGACAAACGGCAACAAGCTGTAGCAAATTGCGGTAGGATAGACAGCTTCTGCGGATAGGAATGGAGGCATGGAAAACAACAACCTGCGGACAGAACATGGCAGAAGCTGCGGACAGAACACCGACAGAAGCTGCGGCGGGTAGAAGCTGTGACAAGCACTGGCTGAAGAACACCGACTGAAGTTGCAGACAGAGCAGGAAGCTAGGCTGGTGCGCAGCAGGGGGCGACCCAAGCAATATGAGCGGGCTGACATCAGGCAGGAGGCATAAGCGGAGAAGTTGTTGTGGTTAGAGAAGTTGCAACGATCTAACGGCGGGAGGGAATGGCGGCGGTCTGGAGCGAACTTGATGATGGTCGCATGGTGGGATTGTAGACAAGGAAAGAACAAAAACTTGATGATCCTGTGGATACGAGTAGCGCAAGTCAAAGAAGAGAAGGCAGACAAGAAAAACTGACCGCAGATACTGCGGTAACTGTCTTCCAGGTGGGGACCGGTTGTTAGCAGGAAGAAAAGGCTATAAAACCCGGGGGAGGGTGGGATTTGGTGGAAGGAAAAATATAGGGAGGGAACTTCAGGTTTAGGGCCATCTCAGGGACAGAGGGTTGCACATTTCTTCCATGTTGTGCGTTGGTCACAGCGAACACCGCTTAAACTATCCTTCTTATAGTTTCAAAAGAAGTAGGGGTCTCAGGCACGTCGCTGGGTACAGTACTTTTCTCAGAAAGTGTGCGTTCAGACTGCCACGCGTCACTCCCGTACACGTATAGTTGGACAAAACCCCAATAAGAGACCGAACAAAATTGCAAAAAACAATTATAGGAACGCGCAGGTTCCTCAAACATGTATATTTTCATTCCTAAGTGGACATTCATGAGTTCTTTTCATGTTATAACGATGACGCACACACATGTGCCCACCACTCCTTAAAGTGAATTCGTCCACGAATTCATTTAAGCCCGACCGAAACCGGTAGTATGATACCAAATTGTAACACCCATATCCGTCACATAGCATAGAGCAGTAGGTCCAGCCGAGGTCCGACGCCATATACCACTTACAGACCGGTGGGTTACTAGATGAAACCATACAACCAATACACACGTCCTACACAGAGCATCTAGCGGAAGAAATTTATTAAGTTGCAAGAGAAAGAACCCAGCACAAGCACGAATGTCCACTAACAAACCTAGAAGGAATGAAGTACAAATATACAAAAAGTACTAGTCTTATGGCCTTACAGCAGCAGTTCACTTGAATAAAATTGTGTTTTACAAACTTCGGCTCGCAGGCCGGCCACACATGAACTAATAAAGTAAACACACAAGGCCTTCGCCGGCTCAGCAACTTGGGCTTTGACCCGTTATTTGCCTCTCGGCTCCGCAACACCTGCAAGCAAAAATCACCACAACGGTGGCAAACAAGAATAACGGTCAGCTAAAGCTGACCAAATTATAACGATTCTGCCCCCAAACTGGGGCGGCAAAGCTTCTTCCCTGCACTTGTTAGCAAAACAAGCAACATAGCAAATAAACATCACATCACAGGTGCACGCACACACGGTCGTACACCCCGTGCTCTCAGGACACTTACTCGGCAAAGCCAGTCCGAACCTAGTTCGATCCTTGACTCCACCACCACCCCAGAGTGGCAAAACTCGTGAGCATTTAGTCCTTTCAGTCGTAGCCTAGACTCGATCTCCAAATCATCGGTAAGTGCCACATAGCTTTAGGTCTCTTTAACTGAAACAGATGGAGCGGGTAGGGTTTCACCAGCCCGTTGCTCACCCCGCCATGGCCATTTGGCCTTTGACGCGGGCCAAGCTTCCCCCATTTCTGCCTTGTGTCCTAATTTCTGCCCAGATCTTAATTTTGTATACTAATAAACCGTTTCGTGTCGACACGGTGCATCTCGAGCAACCCACTATGTACCTGACTGGCTCCCAGGCAACAAAAATGGAAGAACTTCGCTTCCGCCCAGATTTCCGGGTACGCCTTGGGGTTAATCCCCAAGGATCCCTGCTGCAATCTACCATGTAGAAACACGAAAATAACAAAAGGGCACGGAGTCTTCTCCGGCTATCAATGCATAGCAAATCATCACCGATCCAGACCAACATGTCCGGGTAGGCTTCACACACAAGGCCTATGTCCGTTTAGATTTCTGACTCTACATGCAAACAAGGGGGACTTTACATATCTACCCCAAGGAACACCGCAACTTACCGCACACTCGCGGGAGAGGGTTTTTCCTATGCAAAAGAAGAAGAACTTCACATGCTTAAGATGAGAATCGTTACACGCTGGCGCCATGGAAAACTACGCGGATGAAAAGCACCGCGATGATCTTGCCTCCGCAGATTTTGACTCCGTTTGCGATTTGGCGCTCTGAATCTCCTCCAGTGAGCGGATCTCTCTTCCTTCTTCCTCCTTGCTCTCCCTTCTCTCTAGAAGTTAGTAAGAGAGTGAACCCAAAAGAAATGAGGGTTTAAACACTCAATCCCGGCCTTAACCCTAGCATGGAGAGATCTGAGCCATTAGATCCAAAAATAAGGAAACGAACGACTGCGATTTGGCCCGAAAATAAACTTCCAGGGCCGAACACGGCTTGCGACACGCACGTGTCCAAGGCCGTGTCACTCATTCGCCGTGGAAACCGTCGCGTCCCAAAAAGAACACGGGGACACGACACGCCCGTGTCATCCAGTACACGCCCGTGTCATCCAGTACACGCCCGTGTAGCTAGGTGCGTTCCTCCATCGACACAGGTCCAAAACGTCCAGAGCATGACACAGCAATGTGACATGCCTGTGTCGCATTCCGTGTGCTAGACACTCCCTGGGACACGCCCGTGTCCCAGGCCGTGTAGCTGCCTTAGCACAACTCGCCAAATACCCGAGCAGGCCACGGTTATTCGACACGCCCGTGTCGGACCCGAACACACCTGGGCTCAGGCCGTGCATCCTCACTCAACGATCGTTGAGTGAAAGGCTTTGAGTGTCTTACATGCCCGTGGACAGGCCCGTGTCCAAGGCTGTCTTCACTGCTCCGCCGATCGTTGACTGCAATTTTTTCGATCACGCGACCATTGCCGACCCGAGCACGATACGCCCTGGGACACGCCCACGTCCTAGGCCGTGTCACCTTTACCAAATCCCAGATTTGGCTCAAAACACCACCTATCACTCTTTTGAGTTTTGGGGCGTTACACCCCCCCCCCCCCCCCCCAGGACCACATGAGGACCACTCCTCTTTCCACCTCCTTCCTCTCTCCCGAGAACCCAAATAGAGGTCCATCCGAGGACAACACCCTCCGGGCCTCCACCTTCATCACGTCAAATGCCTTTTTGAAGATGACGTTGACCAAGCTCCCATTATCGTTGAGGATCCAGGAGACAGTAAAATTCTCGACCAAGGTCTGAATGACCAACGCATCGCAGAAAGGATCCTCATGATCCGGCATATCTTTCCTTGAGATGGTAATCTTCTCATATGGGGGTGGAGTTTGGGAAGTGCAGCGAACGCTCCGACGGTACATGGTGTGAAGGCTCGCCTTCCGAGCGGCCTCGAGCCCCAACCCAGTGGATCACCCTAATCCCTCCACGGTCTCTGACATCAGCCCGAACCTTGCACCTTTCCTCCTCTCCCCTGGGCAAGACCTCATCAATCCGCACCTCCTGGCTGGGTTGCTGCTGCTCCATGTTTCCCCTCATCTCGAGGAACTTCGGGCACATGGTCGTGGCGTGGCCCTCTTCCTGGTGGAAGTCGCAATAGGGCAACTCCACCCTGACCTCTCGCCTTCTCCTCTGCTATCCTCTCCTCCTCCCCTAGGATATCTCCATAGCCTGACGTTGATCGGGGAGAGGAGGCCTCTGGCCATGCCTCCATCCTGGAGGGTTGAACTGACCCTGGCTCCCCAAGCGATTGTCTCCTCCTTGGAAACCTCTCCACTTGCCTTGGTCTTGCCACTCCTACTGCCTCTAGCCGAGTCGATTGTTCTGCTCCTGGCGCCCCCACCTCGGCTGCTACTATTGCTGCTGCTCCCTCTGCCTGGGTTCAGCTCTTCTCACCTCCTTACCTCTTCAACCTCCTTGCTCCTTCTCTTCCTTCATTGCCCACTTGGCCAGCTTCTTCGCAAACTCGGGGTTCGACGCCTCCCCATCGACCTCCCTTGTCGCCCTTTCCATCAGCTCCTCATAGGAGAGAGGAGGGCACCCTCTTCAGCTCTATCCTGAAGAAGCCCTGTTGTATCCCCAAGGTGAAATCCATCATCAGGGTGTGCCTTGGCATCTCCTGGACATTGAGGACCTCCTCATGGAACCGGTCAACATAGCTCCCTAGGGTATCGCTCACCCCTTGCTTGATGTGGAAAAGGGACTCGGACCCCCGCTTCCTCTTCTTGGAAGTGGTGAACCTCAACATGAATCCTCGACGTTGGTCCTCGAAACATTATATAGAACTGGCCGGCAGCTGGTGGATCCAATCTCTTGCCTTCTCCTTAAGGGTGATGGAAAAGAGTCTGCACTTGAACGCATCCGACATCTGTCGAATCGAGACCACATCCTCAAACCACATGATGTGTTGAATCAGATCATCCTTCCCGGTATAGTAGGACATCTCCGGCTCTCGAAACCCCTCTGGAACTAGGGCAGATGAGACCAACTCGCTGAAGGGGCTGCCTCCCCCTGATAAGCGACCGGGGGATCTCGCACACCCATCTTGTTGATCCGGCCTCCACTTACTGTGCTGGGGAACAACACTCGCCCTTATAGATCCCGCTCCCTCCCCTCCTCTACTACCTCTTTCCCAGGTCACCTATCGGGTGCGTTCTCGCCCAGGGTTGGGGCCACGACAATTTGGACCGCTGGCATCGAGCACTCAACGCGCGTGCCGAGTGCAAACTTGACGAGGCTAAGCACCTTCTAATGGAAATCCTCGAACATCCCGAGGGTGGCGAGTGGAGGGGGAGGTGGCGAGTCGGCCCTGTCAGATCCCTATCCTTCACCTCCAGTCATCGAGCTCACTAAAGATTTTCGGTGCTGATCACTCTCCACGCTCACCGCACCAAAATGTTGAAACTGAAAATCGGATTCTATGGAGTTCGAACCCTTGGGGAAGGGGTGATCTCGCACTTCTCCCTCACAAACTCAAATAGCTAGAGACTTAGAACAAAAAATGGATCAAAGGAACCATCATGGAGGTCCCACCACACACCCGGAAGATCTTAGAGCGCTTCTCCTCCTTAGCCAAGTGCTGAGCTAAGGATACCTCAAAAAGCGCAAGAAGATCAGGGCACAAGTAAGCATGCCTTCTGAGGTACCCCCCTTGGTTCTATTTATAGTTTTCTGAAAATGGTCTGCCAACAACCAACCTCCTTTGTTCTAAACAGCTATACACAATTCAGATTGGCCTACCAACAGCGTAACTCCACTATTTTGAAAGGCTATGGGCAGACCAACGGGGGTAAAATGGTAAAAAATACATCATACATCACTTAGGAGAGTGGCCCTTAAAAACCTCCACTCGCATGGGGTAGCGAGTGCTCGATGGTGCTAGCATTCGCCGCCTTCCTATGGCACTGGACGAGTGCAGGACAAAATTACCCCACTCGCTAATGGCCTGTCGAGATTTATGGGCGAGTGCGAGCCTGCTGCTCCACTTGCCCCTATTCCGCTCCACCCCAATTGGGCGAGCTGACGGATCTGCCGAGATGTCACTCAATGCTAAGAGGCGTCGAGTGAATAAGCCTCACTCGATGTTGGGGTAGAAGGCGTCGAGTGGACTCGACGCCAACGACAGGAGTCAAGTGGACTCGACGCCAGGGGTCCGGCTTGCTTGGCTTGGCTAGTCTGGCTCCTGTCGATCCTACTCGTCGGATATGGGGTTGTACACATGTAGAGTTTCATGCTGTCATCCAACCCCAAAGCCTGTCGAATCTAGTCATCGAGCTCATATTGTACCGCTTCCCAATTCAAATGTGCTTCAGCACTAGACCTCCTATCAACACAAGTGATCTCTAAGAGCACCTAATATCGAATGAGACGTTCGTCATGCATTTGGCCGACGCGGGAGCCCTGCGACTTAACACATCTGCAACTGCATTACCTTTGCAAGAGACATAATGTATCTTGAAGGTGTAGTCCCCAAGAAACTCCATCCACCTTCGTTGACGTATATTTAAGTCCTTTTGATCCAATAGATACTTCAAGCTCTTATGATCCGTATAAATGTCAACCTTCACGTCGTACAAGTAGTGCCTCCAGATCTTTAACGCGAATATCACAGCCGCCAACTCCAAGTCATGGACCGTATAATTCCTCATGCACCTTCAACTAGCGTGAACCATAAGCTATTACTTTCCCATGCTGCAATAAAATGCAGCCTAAGCCGCTGCCTGAAGCGTCGATGTAGATCTCAAAGCCTTCTGTTCCACGTGGCGAGCAAAGAATATGAGTCATGGTCAGACGACTTTTCAGTTCTTTGAAAGCTTGCGTGCACGCTGGCGACCAAATAAACTTCTGATCCTTCCTTGTTAGAGTCGTGAGAGGTAACGCTATCCACGAGAAGTTCTCCACGAAGCGCCTGTAGTAGTCGGCAAGTCCTCGAAAACTCCGGACCTCCTCCACAGAAGACAACACAGGCCACTCCCGGATTGCAGCAACCTTTTCCAGATTCACCGTGATACCCTCACCACTAACAATATGACCTAGGAATGCTACCAAAGAAAGCCAAAACTCATACTTCGAGAACTTGGCAATCAACTAATTACTCCTCAAGGTCTCCAGAACAATAGGTAAGTGCTCCACATGATCATCCTCGGATTGGGAGTATACCAGGATATCATCAATGAACACTATCACGAACCGATCCAAATACTCCTTGAACATCCTATACATTAAGTCCATAAATGCGGATGACGCATTAGTCAGCCCAAAAGGCATGACCGTGAACTCGTAATGCCCATAACTTATACTGAACGCTGTCTTGGGAATGTCGCTTTCCCTAATTCTTTGCTGATAGTAACCAGACTTCAAATCTAGCTTCGAATACACCGTTGACCCAACTAACTGGTCGAAAAGATCATCGATCCTAAGAATTGGGTACTTGTTCTTCTTCATTAACTTATTCAATTCCCGTTAATCGATATACGGTCGCAGAATTCTGTCCTTCTTCACAAAGAGGACCGGGACACTCCAAAGTGATGAACTTGGACACACAAACCCCTGCTCTATCAATTCTTGAAGTTGCACCTTCAATTCCGCCATCTCTCACGGTGTTAAGCGGTAAGGAGACCGCGACACAAGTTTAGCACCTGGCACCAACTCGATGGTGAAATCAATCTCTCTCGGAGGTGGGAATCCAGGGTGATCATCGGGGAAAACGTCAGCAAACTCCGACACCACAGGAATACTGACCAATCCAGGCTTGGGCTTCTGAGCCTCTAAAAGAGTGAAGAATAGCTCAGTACCCTCATGAACTACTTTAACTACTTGAAGAGCAGACATCTTTATCTTACTCAATCCCTTCATATCAGAGAAAGTAGTTTCTTGGCTAGTATTCAACCCCAATTTAACAGTCATCAAATTACAATCGATGAATGCATGTTGCACTGAGAGCCAATACATGCCTAAGGTTAGGCTACAGATGATTTTTAAATAATATATTGTCTTCCTTTCCATACCATAACATGACTTTGCTTGGTATATACTTAAATAATCAATTTAACCTTCAACAAGATAAAAGGCATTACGATGAACTATACGAAAACCTTAGACACTAAGATGCGAGAATCCCCTGCAACGAACAGTGTTCTCTATGCCCAAGAGTAGCACAGGGCCTACTATAAACAAGTTATATACTAGCAACTAATCATTTCATAACTGTAAAAGTTATACTCTAAACCGCACCAGTCATCTCGTCGCTTTTCTTATGGCCTCCTGCCTATTCCCTTATCTTCGGAATCCCACTCCAACAATCGCAGGCTATATGAACCGACTTACCACAAGTATAACATATCATTGGGTCTCGCCCAACGGTTGCTCCAGATCCCACCTCCTTTGCCACTAGGCTACCATTCTGACATTCTCTAGCAATATGTCTTATCTTGCCACATATATAACAAGTAAGCGGAACTCGCCCAGCAACTGCTCTTGACTCAACTTCCTTTGTGTTTGGGGCATTACTACGACAATCTCGGGTAAGGTGTCCTATCTTGCCCCAAGTATGGCAAGTGCATGGAGCTTGACTAGTAGATGTTCTAGACCTTTTACGCCACCTCCTGCGGTATTCAGACTTTGCAGAAACTACAGAGTTTAGTACCTTGAACACTGGCGTCTGGTGGACTTTTGCCAAATCTACTTCCAATGATCTAGCCGACTCTACCAACGCTCGAAATCTCAATAACTTCGGTCCTATCAATAGAAGTCACAAATCATCATGCATACCGTTATAAAATCTATTAACCATAATCTGCTCGTCCTCCAACACAAACTCTGCATAGCGCCTTATCATGACAAACACATGTAAAATACTCATCAACTGAGTGTTATCCCTGCACCAAATGCATGTTCAATTACTGAGGCTCTTCTTATTGCAGTTTGCTCCATAGTGCCAACCAGCATTGATGCTCCCCTAGGGACAAGACGACATACATGCAACACATGATGGGGATTGATCATTGCAAACACTATTTCAGCTATTAGCCTTATGATTTCAGCTGAAGGAGGGGTCACAGGCACGTCATTGGGCGCACTACTCTCCACAGAGTGCTGACGTTATGACTGCTCTGCACCACTCCTAGTCACCCATAATCGTGAAACACTCAATTAGGTGACAAACAATTTCCAAAAAGCAATCATAGGAATACGCAGGTTCCTCAAACATGTGTATTTTCATTCCTAAGTGGACATTCATGTGTTCTTTTATGTTATAACGGCAACGCACATACATGTGCTCACCACCCCTTAGAAAAATTCGACCACAAATTTGAAGAAGGAAGACCGACACCAGAGTCTTATACAAACTTTGTAACATCCTCGTCTGTCACATAACATATAACAGAAGGTCCGGCCGGGGCCCTACGCCATATACTACAAACAGTCGAAGAAGTTACTAATTGAAATCATAGACTATGTAAACGCATCTTAACACAGAGTGCATTCTAGCGGAAGTAATTTAAAAAAACCCAATAACAACATGAATGTCCACTACCACAACTTGGAATGTAAATCAAATACACAAATAAGGTCTTGGCCTTAAGGCCTTACATTGTTCAACTCAAATTAAAATGACTTGCATACATAGGCACGCAGGTCGGCCACACATGAACAATAAAATAAGCAGGTAATTTGCTTTGACCTTCATGGGCCAACTTAGAAATCCTGGGCTCCAGCCCGCTACATCCCGCTTGGCTCGACTGCAACTGCACGAAACATTTCACCATATAGTGGAAAACAATAGCAACGGTCAGCATTAGCTGACCAAATTATAACGACCCCACCTCTCACCCGGGGTGGCGGTGCTCCTTTCCTGCAAGCATTAGTATAAACATATAATGGCAATCAAAACGTGCAACTTAAGCACCACTCGCCACAGACATTGGCGCAAATGCCTAATTCCCCGTGCTCTCAGGGCACATTCTCAGTGCACAGGACGACAAGGGTCGCACCACCACTGTCTGTGACGGTCAACAACATTTGAGCTTTCAGTATTACAAGGGCAAAGGCCAGAGACAATGCCCAGTGCTATGACAAGTCATGTGCTTTACACATTGACAACTCCAAGTCGACTGACGTAGGGGAGGGTACAGTTCATCCATATCCTGTGCTTAAATCGTCTGGCTCGCAGGCCTGACGCGGGTCAGCATCCCCTTTCCCTTTTTTGCATGATCCGTAACTCTGTAAGGATCCTGAAGTTCGCAGACCGTAGGAATTTCGCAGAGCAGGGCTGCGATTCGAGAAAGTCTGACCGGGAAAATAAGGAAAGCGGAGGAACGCTTCGCTTTGATACCATGTAGAGATGCACAAAGGAGTGAGAAATATAAAATAAATTTTATTAATTTCTCAAAAAGTGTTTCGTACATCATACATGTAATTGTACATTTGTACACTTATATAAGATGAGAAAGGAAAGAGGAATCTTATCCTAAGATGTGAGACTGAATATGCTAACAAGATGGGCCTCAAGATGAGCCTTTTACATACATTCTTTAACAAAAACACATCATACCAAGTAGGAAAACTTGTCCTAGCGACGACGAGATCAATCAACGATGGCGAGATCGGACGACAGTAGAAAGATTGTGCAGAGACGACGAGATCGAGTGATGGCGATGAGATCGAGTGATGACGGCGAGATCGTGCGACGACGACGGTGAGGTCGGGCAACAACGGCGAGATCGGGTGACATCGACGAGATTGGGCAACGACGACCATAGTAAAAATCTGAATTTCATGAAATACCTGTCTTTACCCCTAAGAATTAGTCATAGTGAAAAACTGATTTCCAATTCCAATTCCAGAGATCCGAACGGGCCCTTAGACTCCTATTTATAAGCAAGGATCACACTATGGACAACCATGATCGTATGATACAATAATACATCAAACATGCATAAATAAAATGCAAAATACAATAAAAATACATATCTCGATGTCGCTCTAAACACGACTACAAGCTCAGATTGCCCATATCCTAACTCCATCTCCTGTGTACATTGACTCCTATAGGTTCCGAAAAGGGTCATCTTGCCCGTGTTCCCTTGTCCCCATCACATAGTACGTTGCTTTCTTGAAGAAGTAATGAAATGATGTATTTATGGGCCAAGCAATATATTGTTGGGTGCTTTAGAAATAATAGAAGTTGCCTAAAATACCCTCCTTACGTACCCTTCAAAATTCAAGAATTCATGGTGAGAAAAGTTGGTGCAAATAATGGAGAAAAATACATATTTGAACGTTGTAGATGAAAATGCATATGGCACATGAAAAATTAGATGATATTGGAGAGATAAGGGTGCAAGAGGCATGAGTAGCAATATATCTATGGGCATGCCAAAGAAGTCAAAATAAATAGTTTTTTTGACATCTAATACTGAAAAGATAGGATGCATCAGAAACCAATGAAACAAACATCAATCAACAATGTGTGAAAGAGAGAATTTGTAGGGAGAGCTTATAAAAGCATTAGCACAGTGGATGCATGATGCAACCATCTCCTTCTTAACACTGTTAATTATCCAAGGTTTTATGTGATGGTCCAGTCCATAGGATAATTTGATGTTCTGTTAGAACCACCTAATTATCATGTGGTGCGAGTGCCTTTGTTAAATAATGTAGTTAATGATGATGAAGTTAATGAAGATAATGAAGTAAAACAATATGATGAAGGCCTATGAAGATGAATAGACATTATATTGTTTCCCTATCATAGTTGATGGCTGGATAGATAGGAAACAAGCAGCCCTTATCAACTTCTTGGTGAATTCTCCAATAGGAACATTTTCCTCCAGTCGGTTGAGTCTTTCGATTATTCTAGGAGAGAAAATGCTTGAATTACTTGATAGTGCATTGGAGCGCGTGGGTGAGAAAAATACCGTCTAAAATTTTATAAACAGTGCAAATTGCAATGTGCTGCCAGGTATAAAATTTAAATTATTTCATTCCATTTTTCTTATTAATTAGGTTGATTTAGTATTTTTACTTATACAAGACCTTACATGAAGATTATTGGAAGCGAAAAAGATTGCATTTGTTGATGTCATATGCTACTCACTGGATCGACTTGATACCGGAAGATATTGAGAAAATACCTGCCATAAGTAGAACATTAAATATGACAATTAACATAGATAATTACAATTATGATCGTCCTAGTGTAGCCAACATGATGAGGAGCTTTATGGGATAAGTAGATCTTGAAAGGCATGCTATGAGTAGGTTTGCAACATTTTTCTTACTATTTTTGTAACTTATACAAGATCTTACATGAAGATTATTGGAAGCGAAAAAACCGCATTTGTGGATGCCATGTGCTACTCACTGCATTGAGTTAATGTTAGAGGATATTGAGGAAATGCTTGCCATAAGTAAACATTAAAGATGACAGTGAACATATATAGTTACATTTATGCTTGCCCTAGTGTAGTTAACATGCTGAATAATTTTAAGAGACAAGTAGAGCTTGTAAGGCATCCTCTTCAGTGTATTCGTAAGCAAAAGGATAGTATTTGAAAAATGTTCACTTCACCAGAATGGAGATCAAGTAAATCGGCAAACAAATTGATTCATAGCAAGTTGTTAGCATTATCTTAGTGGTTATACTTCCGAGCAATATTGTTTACATTTTGAAGATATTTGGTTCTTTGGTATTTGTACTGGAATCAGTTGATTGCGAGAAAGGACCAATAATGAATTAGATTTGTGATGCTATGTTTTCAATGAGAAAGAGGACAAATACAATGGTATTCCTAAAAATAATTTACAAGAGATGTGAAATTCATCTTCATAGCCTTTTGCATGTAGTATGAGATGTTATAAAAGGTTTATATCAAGTGTTGCAAGGGTTTATTCAATAATATTATTGATCAACTTACTTTGCATGGAAATACTAAGGGGTCATTTGGAGTAGGGCTTGTTATTATACATCGCAATATAAAATCCATAAGTAAATTCATATTCTTCAACTATGAAGTAATTGAAGAATGTATGTTTAAACTAATACTCGTTTATATAGTTTATATATTGGCAATTGAATGGTGACAATCTTATGGAGCTTCAACTCTAAATTTTTGATAGTTTGCTATAAAAGGGATTAGCTTCAGTTGTAGCGCATCTAGTTGTGAGCGCCTTTGTTGCACAGGGATGGAGACGGGTTACGACTTACGAGATACAATATGATACGAATACCGGATTCGTGATTTTAAAAAAGTGGATACGGGATATGTTTTCAAATCTAATTATTTAAATATTAATATAAGTCAAACAGAAGATACTTGTGACTTTCACAGATTTGATGCAGATAGGCGCCCACAATGCCAAAATTTATTTTACACATTTTCATTTTTGTTAGTCATGTCGAACATTTTTATCCTATGCTGCACACTTCTTTCACGCTTTTATTTTCCTGAATTTTTTGTGTTGGAGTGGTTGTAATGGTGTATTCCCTATGACAAAATTAACTAGGTCGTACATTTAGTTGCTCTCGATTAGTCGGAGGTATAACCTTTTGATTTGGTAAGATCAAACCTTGTTTTCTCTCCTACTTCCATATTGAGCTTTAATCCTATTTTCAGCCTACCAGTATTTTATTTCACATTACAATTCCTGTTGAGTTGAAAAAAGAAAGTTCAGTGTATATATATTTTCAAACAATTGAATTAGAAAAAAATCTGAAAGCTAATATATGCTATAGTTTGCATGTTCACTTTTCACGTGAAAAGGAAGTTATATGCAGCTGTAAATATTCTCATCTCTCTCCTGTGAGAACACTTTCACGTGATGGGCAAACCGCCCGCTTGACCGGCAAACCACCCACTATTGTCGTTGAACTAGGCGGTTGTTTGGAGGGATTAAAGGGGCGCTGAATTGGAAGGAAAAAAAGGAACAAATAGAAATTTTTGATGCCCGTGAACTGTACCCCTCTTTCTATATTGAACATCGAGTTCCTTCTTCCTTTATCTTTTCTCCTCCATTTTCTTCTTCATGATTTCTTCCTCCATCTCTCCGCGGATTTCGACGCCACCATTCTTCTACCCCGCCACCGCTTTGTCTTCCTTGCAAGCCACCATCATCTTTACTACGTTTGCGTGAGGAGTCTCTAGTCTTCCACCGACCACCACCACCATACATCTTCATTCCCGGTGAGATCTATCGTAATTGTTGGGTTCGCCCCTCCCTAGTTTATAGTAATTAACCTAGTTTATGAAGTTTGTTTTTTTTGGTCTTTTTCCTTAATTTCCCGTTTCTTTTAAATTAGTTTTTTCCTCTCGGCAAATATTTTGTTACTTTGGAATTTATTGATTACCGCAGGATTGTCATTCATCGGGTGCTTTGCGCCGCCAAATAAATTAAATTGCTAATTTTGTGTAGGTTGCGCTCCAAATTGCTTGTTAATCTTAAAACCGCGTATTTAATTTAAATTGCATAAAAAATTATTTTTGCATTGCATTCATCACATCGGGTGCAAATTTGAGTGCATCAAGTGCTATGTAGTCAAGGTGCACGCCTATGCGTGCTTGAGGCGCCGGGCGCAGCCCGCCGTGCCTCAGCATGGCTGAGGAGGGTGATGTGCCCCCTCAGGCGCGCCTTACCAGCTCCCACACACACCAAAGGCGCGCCTGGGCCTTTCAAGGAGTTTTCTTCAACCAGTTTTTTTGGGAAACGAGCAAAAACATGATCTCAGACGCACCCGAGGCATCCCTAGACACACTTGGGCGCCCAATTTGCTCAATTTCGACGCATTTGGGCGCCCAATTCGCTCAATTTCGACGCACTTGGGCGCCCAATTCGCTCAATCTCGACGCACTTGGCCGCCCAATTTGCTCAATTTCCTTTTTCGCCATTTTTGCGCCTCACGTGCCTCAGACGCGCGCCTGCCCCTTGCGCCTAAGATCCAGGGCCCCTTTACGCCACAATGCGCCTTTAATAATATAGATCTTGTGGGATCAGAGCCAGTTTTGTCTTAGTGGCTTTGTTTAACGTCATCTTTGAGTTTTCTGCGAGTAGAAAAATCACAAAAAATACTTGCAAATATTTGTTGTTTTTGTGATATAATATTGCTGTTCAAAAAATTTATTTGTCATTTCAGCATACCTCATAGCATCAATTCATATTAGAGTGCATCATAGGATTCATATAGCATAGTAGTTGCATCCTTGTTTCATTTTTCACATTTTCATGGCTAACTCAAGAAATCAAGGGCAAAATACAAGCCCCATCTTGGAAGAAAGGTGACATGGTATGTTTGTTCTCCAACACGAATTACTAGAAAGACAGCAAACTACTCTTGACGTCCTTATAAAACAAATGAAGATCCTCACTACCACATTCACTACGAGAAACATTCTTCGACCTATCATAAATGGGCCAAGAGAATTTAGAGAGAGCACGTATAGAGGAATTTTTTCTTGAAATCCCCATCGAATCGAGAGAAACCAAAGAGTTAAAACACTTACACATTTATTAAAGATGTTAAGAGATTTGTTCTTCACTCTCAAAAGGACCCTCCTAAGCCAAAGAAGAAAGAAGTGCTTATTACAGATACTACTGCTTTAGTTCTCTCTGCCATTGAACTTGAGACAGAGGTTAAAAGTCTGATTTATTATATATCCTAGTAGGAAAAGAGGTAGAAGCTGAGATTGAGATTCCACAGGTGGTCCAACCTATTCTTCAGGAGTATTCAAACTTGATTCCTGATGAGCTACCCGATGGACTACCACCGATGCGAGATATACGTTAACATATAAATTTAATACCCGGTGCTAGTCTGCCACACCTACCTCACTATTGAATGAGCCCAACTGAGTACGAGGAGATGCATAAGAAAGTGAAAGAATTATTAAGGAAAGGATTGGTTAGAGAGGGCGTGAGTCTATGTGCGGTCCCTGCACTTCTCACTCCAAAGAAAGTTGAAACTTGGAGCATGTGCGTCGATTGTAGAGCCATTAATAAGATAACCGTCAAATATCAATTTCCCATATCGAGACTTGATGCTTAATTATTAAAGCCGCAAGGCGCACAAAGGTGCAAATGGGTCTTGGAGCCTAGGCTCAAGGTGCAGGCGTACGCCCGAAGAAGGCAAGGCGCAACCACATTCATTTTAAATAATCAACATCAAACATCAGTACATCTTTTTGAATAGATTCTTTATATATTCTACTCATTAGTTATTCATTACTATCATTTATATCTTTTAAAAAATAAAATCAAAATGGTCGCTTGCATTATATCTAAGTCTCAACGATCGATTATGTTTCAAGAACTCTAAATCGTATAAAATTTAATAAGTTCTTGCATTTTTTTTTCATTATTTTGAAAAAAAAATTACAACAAAAATCACACTAATGTGCGCCTTTAATGTCCAAAGGAGCAAAAAAGACACACGAAGGCACAAACCTCCGTGCCTGGTGAGCCTGGAGCCTTAAGCGCGCCCGAGGCACGCCTTTAGCAAAATAGACTTGATGATATGTTGGACATGTTACACGGTTCTATTATCTTTTTCAAAGATTGACCTTACAAGTGGATACCATCAAATTATGATTCGATTTGGGGACGAGTGGAAGACGAACTTCAAGACTCGAGAGGGATTCTATGAGTGGCTTATCATACCCTTTTGTTTATCGAATACATCCATTATATTTATGCGTACAATGGATCAAGTGCTTCAAACTTTCATTGAAAAATTTGTGGCTGTGTATTTTGATGACGTATTGATCTATAACACTAGTCTCGACACCCAAATATCTCATTTAATAATATGGACCCTAAGAGATCACTATTTATACATCAGTCTTAAGAAGTGATCATTCATGAGTCCATGACCAACAACTTGATATTCCTTGGTTATATTGTATTGGCTGAAGGGATTAGAATTGATCCGATAAAAGTGGAAGCCATTATCCTACCCCCTTATGCAGGACAGACATCACACCTGCCTGGCACCCTGGAGTCCCACCAGGGGCCACCTGGACGTCGCACCAAAACGGCTTTATCAGGTCTGCGGTCCGTATACCCCAACCCGTCTTCAGTCCCACCACAGGAATCCAAAAGGTTGTTGAAGCCGATATTCGATCTCGAGACCTCCTTTGTAAAGTGATCTCAGGCGAGCTCTCATTATCAACTGATCCGCATCATAAAAGTGCTCTTTTATGATGCAGGACAGACATCACACCTGCCTTCCACCCTGGAGTCCCACCAGGGGGCCACCTTGGCGTCGCACCAAGGTGGCTTTATCAGGACCGCGGGCCGTACACCCCAATCCGTTGGTGATGAGAGCTCGCTTGAGTGCTCTTTATCAAAGAGGTCTCAAGATCAAATCTCGGCCTCAACAACTTTTCGAATTCCTGTGGTGGGATCGGAGACAGGTTGGGCTGTACGGCCCGCTGGCCTGATAAACCTGCCTTGGTGCGACGCCAAGGTGGCCCCCTGGTGGGCTCAAGGGTGGCAAGCAGGTGTGATGCCTGTCCTGCATCACCACCAGGACTATTAGCGTGACAAGAGGGTTTCGTAGGTTGGCATCATTTTATCGTCGATTCATTCAGAACTTTAGCACCATGATTGCCCCCATCACTAAATGTCTTAAAATGGATATATTTAAGTGGACACTAGAAGATGAATAAGTGTTTAAGATAATAAAAATCAAGATGACATAAGCATCAGTTTTGGCGTTAATCAATTTTGCTTAGTTTTTGAGGTTGATTGTGACACATCTCATGTAGGTGGAGTTGTTCTTAGTCAGGAGAGACGTTCGATTGCATTTTTTAGTGAGAAATTGAACGAGACACGATCCCAATACTCTACTTATGATGTGAACTTTTATGCGATTGTTCAAGCTCTGAAATTCTGGAGACATTTTTCAGATTCAACGTGAATTTGTATTGGATACTGACCATGAAGCATTGCATTATCTAGGATCCCAAAGGAATTTCAATAGGAGGCATGCTAAGTGGTCATCATTTTTGTAAGAATACACCTTTAATCTTAAGCATAATGCAGGAACTGTGAATCGAGTGACAAACGCTTTAAGTAGGAGGGCACACCTATTAGTCACCCTTAAACCCACACAATAGTATCACTAAATTTTCTCAATGGTCATTATTCGACTGACCCACACTTTAGTCACCCTTAAACCCACACATAGACCCGACTACACATTTTTTGATTCAAGATGTATTTTTATTTATGGAGTCATGCTTATGTATCATTAGTGACACTTAGAGTGCGTCTTATTAGAGAAATTCACAGTGGAGGCTTAGGTGGTCATTTTGGTGAGACCAAGTCTATAACTTCTATTGGGGATAAATGTTTTTGGCCAAGTATGCATGGAGATGTGTGTCGGTTTATTAAACGTTATCCTACATGTCAATTTTTAAAGGCACTGCACAAAATACTGGGTTTTCTTCACCTCCTATCCCAATCAAACCTTAGGAAGATGTCACTATGGACTTTGTTTTAGGACTTCCTATAACTATTAGGAAAGTCGATTCTGTTTTTTTGTTGTTGATAGATTTAGCAAGATGTCACATTTCATTTCATGTAGGAAAACATTTGATGCATTTCATGTAATTGATTTATATTTTAGGGAGGTTGTTCGCATGCATGACATACCTAGGACATTCACATCTGATCGCAACATTAGGATTCCGAGTCTTTTTTGAAAAATATTGTGGGCAAAATTAGGAATCAAACTTCAGTTCAGTAGTGCATATCATCCTCATACTGATGAGCAAACTGCAGTAGTCAATGTGAGCCTATGTAACTTTGATGTCATGCGGGAGAAAAACCAACTCAGTGAGATTTTATACTTCCACAAGTCGAATTTTCCTACAATAGCTCTGTGTACCATTCCATTGGCAAACCCCCCTTTGAGATCCTTTATGGTCAGCCTATTGCCCACCTACTAGATCCTTTACATTTTCATGGTAGGATTAGTGTAGATGCTAGTGAGCTTAGCAACCAAATCCTAAAGGTCCAGAGGGAAGTACTTGAGAGACTCTGTATCTCAAACGCACGGTACAAGGCAATTGGTGGTGAGCATAGAAAAGAGTAGCATTTTCATGAGGAAGATATGGTGATGACATACTTTCAACGACAGAGATTCCCAGTTGGTGCTTACTACAAATTGAGTCGGAGGAAGTTTGCCCCATTTCGTATACTATGCAGATTGGGGACTAACGCTTAATTGTTTGATCTCCCACCTACTATGACCACTTCCCCGTGTTTAACATTGCCAACATGACAACTTACACGGGAGATCCGTCAAATTAGGTGGACTTAGAGACACTACCATTTATACTTGTGGAGAAGCTAGAGACTGACAAGATCAACATCATTGTGGATATCCACACCACTCAAATTTAACATAGGGTACATCAGTGATTCTTAGTTTGTTGGCGAGGACGACTGTTAACTGATTGTTTGTGGATCGAGACCGAGGATTTATCGAGACGTCGCCCTGACATATTACAACATATCATTGAGGCTTTTCGTCTGGGCACGAGATTCTCTCATCTGGGAAGAATTGATGCAGACAGGCGCCCATAGCGCCAACGTTTATTTTACGCTGTTCATTTTTGTAGTCACGTCGAACATTTCTCTTTTGTCACGCACTTGTTTCACACTTTTGTTTTCCTGTATTTTTTTATGTATTGGAGTGGTTGTAATGGTATATTCCCTATGATGTAATTAACTAGGGCGTACATTTAGTTGCTTTAGATTAGTCAGAGGCGTAACCCTTTGATTTGATAAGACTTTGTTTTCTCTTCTACTTCCATGTTGAGCATTAATTCCTGTTGAGTTAATAAAACAGTTCACTATATTTTCTTTTTTCAACACTTAGAATTAGAAGAAAAATCTGAAAGCTAATATTTTCTATAGTTTGCATGTTCACATTTCACGTGAAAAGGAAGTTATATACAATTGTAAATATTCCCATCTCTCTCCAGTGAAAACACTTTCATGTGGTGGCTATGTTGTCAAGGCGTGCGCCTGAGGCGCCGGGTGCACCAGGCGTAGCCCGCTGCGCCTCAACATGGCTGAGGCGGGCGATGTGCCCCAGGCGCGACTCGACGCGCACCTTACAAGCTCCTAGGTGCACCTTACCTGCTCCTAGATGCATCAAAGGAGCGCCTGGGCCTTTCCAAGTGTTTTCTTCAACCTGTTTTTTGGGAGATGGGCAAAAACATGATCTCAGACACACTTGAGTAACCTCTAGGCGCAGTTGGGTGCCCAATTCGCTGAAATTGAGCGAATTGGGCGCCCAATTCGCGGAATTTCAGCGAATTGGGCGCCAAATTCGCGGAATTTGAGCGAATTGGGCGCCCAATTCGCTCAATTTCAGCGAATTGGGCTCCCAATTTGCTCAATTTCTTTTTTCCCCATTTTTGCGCCTCATGTGCCTCAGGTGCGCGCCTGTGCCTTGCGCATAGGCTCCAGGACCCCTTTGCTCCTCAGTGTGTCTTGCGCCTTTAATAACATAGTGTGGTGGGCAAAATGTCCACTTAACGAGCAAACTTCCCACCACTGTCGTCGAACTAGGCGGTTGTTTGGAGGGATTAAAGGGGTGCTGAATTGGAAGAAAAAAGGAACATATTGAAATTTTTGAAGCCCTTGAACTCTACCCGTCTCTTTCTATACGAAACGGTGACTTCCTTCTCCCTTTATCTTTTCTCCACCATGTTCTTATACGTGATTTCTTCCTCCATCTCTCCACGGATTTCGATGACACCATATTTCTTCTACCCCGCCACCGCTCAGTCCTTCTTGCAAGCCGCCTCCGTCTTTAATTCATTTGCGTGAAGAGTATCTCGTCCGACCTTCCACTGATCACCACCACCATATCTCTTCACTCCCGGTGAGATCTATCATAATTTTTGGGTTCACCTCTGCGTAGTTTATAGTAATTAGCTTAGTTTTTGATGGAAGTTTGTTTTATTTTTTATTTGTCCTTTTCCTTATTTTCCCATTTTCTCTAAATTATTTTTTTTGTCTCAGCAAATATTTTGTTACTTTGAATATTATTGATTACCGCACGATTGCCATTCATCGGATGATTTGCGCCGCTAAATGAATTAAACAGCTAATTTTGTGTTGGCTGCGCTCCTTGTTAATCCTAATGTCACGTACTTAATTTAAATTGTATAAAAATTTGTTTTCACATTGCATTCATCACATCCGGTGCGACTACGAGTGCATCAAGATTGGACCCAGGAATGCAACTATGTAATCAATTAACTCTCACCACTAATCACCCAAACACACATCTTTTTGTATGTCATCGTCATAACATACACATTTTTTGAGTATTTTGAGCATACTCGGTCATGTACAAGACTATTTGAGAGTTTCTGTAACTTTTTTTAAAACTAAAATAAAATACCTCCAAAAGTTTCTGGAATGAGCTTTGTTGAGTTTCCCCACTCCGAAACATTTTAGATACGATACGTAAGGTTGTTGCAAGTATCCGTGCTCCATAGGTGGGCACAATTTGAGCTTTTTTGATCATGAGTAATTAAATATAATAGAAAAACCCTTAAAGAATTCAATTTTTGTATGTTAAAAGTATAGTGCAATCGTGCCGATTAATTTGTTTTGATATATTATAGATTCACAGTAACAAATGCTAGCTCAACAAAGCAGTACTTGAACCATTTGGTGTTTGTGAAATATAATCGAGCATTGAGATATCGATATGATGCACGTTGGTAGCATTGATCTAAGTTTATTGGGAGATATAAATGATAATATTGTATGTTTGATGGTGTAGAATGATAAATTGATGTTTGATGATGATTATTTGACATAAGGTGCAATTGTTATGTGATGGGGAGCCATCGGATGCACTTGGAGGAGCTCGCCGCAAGGCGGGTCCCACATATATGTATTCGCGCAGGAAGACTTGATCGGATCGCCGATCGGACTCCGCGGTTGCGTCCGGGACGTCGCCGCGAGTCAAAACACTATATTACTTTATATTTTTTGAGTTTATTTTGATGTATTTTAAGGGCTAACCCACCGGTCAATCATAGCCGTTGATGGGGATGCCCTAGTTTGTGTTTTCTTATAAATAGGATGCTAGGGGGCTGATTTGAAACCATTGCAGAATTTGGAGAAGATTAATCCCGGATTCCAGCGATCCCTCCCCGGTGCCGACGTCGTAGAACCCTAGGTGACGACTCCTAGGCCGCCAAACCTTCCCCCAAGGTAACCCCCATCCCCCTCCTTCATTTTCCAGCCCTTCCCCCTCTTCTTCCACCGCCGTAGACCCCCAAAACCCCCTCCCAAATCCCGCCGGCCTGCTGTGAAAACAGCAGCCGCCAGCCCTTGTTTGGAGCCCCACCCAGCCGCCTCTTTTAAACCCCCCCTTCCCGTCGTCTCCCCTGTACCAGCTGGCCAACATCCCCTCCACCGGCCCTAATCCCACCCCCCCTCCTGCCTAAACAAGCCGCCGACTTGTAGCCAAGCCCTCAGCCCCACCGCCCCCTCCTTTTTCCCAAAACCGGCCACCCTATGGTTTCCCAACCCTAGCCGGCCACTCCTCCCCCTTCCCCTTCGTGGATCCACTTCCCACCGCTCCGAAAACCCTAGATCTAATTGATCTAGCACTTCCTTCCCCCGATCTACCGCCCACTTACGTATTCCCACTCCCGTAGCCCGGATCCGCTCTAAAATTAGCGGATCTACCCACCGACACTCCGATCCATTCTCTAGTGGCCGGATCTCGCCATTCCCGGCCCTCATCCCCTCTTTTCCACCGTGGGCAGCCACCGTGACCGCGTGACGTCACCGTGCCACCGTGTTCGCCTCCGATCGCCCGTTTTGCATCCGGTCCCTCAACTTCTCCACCACCTCAGATCAGCCCACTGCATCGTGACATTTGCACTTGGTTGTGTATCTATATTTGTGCTGTGATCATAGTTTGGTAGTTGTTGCACTTGTACGCTAATATTTGTTTGTGGAATTAATTGCCGCCGCTTGTTTAGGCCCTCCGCGCGGAGGAAGCCGTTGCCAAAATTATTTAATTGCTTCTTATTTTGATTAACTACGTGGTGTTGTTAATTTTTATTGCTTAAATTAATTGTCATTGCTGTCCGACTGTTCATTGCATGTAGCATTGCATTCGCATATCCCCTCACACGTGCACGTAGATTCCTAGCCTCCGAGCACCACTAGCCTACCCCTACATCATTTTGGTATCAGAGGTCAAGGTTAGACCATTGCATGCTCCGTAGTGGTAAGAAATTTAGAGAAAGCATGGTAGAGCCACGGAACACCGAGGACCGAGCGACGAGTTCGAACTCGGACGCCGCTTTTGCTGAGTTCCAACGCCTTGTCCTAGGTCGCCTTGACACCATAGGAGCCCAGTTCGACGATATGCGTCATGATCTTGCCGAGGCGGACCTTCGTTTAGGCCACTTAGAGGATGCCAAAGACACTCCGACACAGCATGACGACTCATTTGAGGACGATCCTGATGTTCCTCCACGTTATGACCATCGCCCAAGAGATGGTCAGCCTCCGGCAAACCTCTACCGTCGTGATCCTCGCCACCGAGCCCCAGCCCCACCGGCCAGACGACATCTTGATCCGGTGCGTGAAAGGCCCCTACCTCCGCGTGTTAAGTACCGTGTGCCGCGTAGACCTCAGCCTGACCCTAGGGATCGGGTGCCCCCACTCGGTCACCGCGACCACCGTCGTGATGAATACTATCCTCCAGGTCGGTGAGAGCGTGGCCCCCCACCCGCTCGACACGATTACGCTCAGGATGAGTATCCCGAGGACTACCCTGACCCACGGAGAGGTTGCCACTACCAGGACATCACTCGTCGTATCCGACTCGATGCCCCTTTGTTTGATGGTCGTCTAGATTCGAAGGCCTTCAACAACTGGCTCTTGGACATGGACCACTACTTCGAGTGGTACGACATGAGTGACGTGCGTTGTGTCCGTTTTGTGAAGATGAAGTTGATCGGGCAAGCTAAGATATTTTGGATCAGTGTTGAGAGAGCTTTAGAGCAGGATGGTTACTACCCCATCGCCAGATGGGATGAGATGAAGGAGAGACTGAAGGAGAAGTACCTCCCCGTGTCATACTGTGATCAGCTATTTGAGCAGTTGCAGAATTTACGGCAGGGGACACTTACCGTCGCCGAGTACATGCCTCGCTTTGATGAGCTGATCGTTATGAGTGATATTTCAGAGGAGCCCATTGTCTCTGCCTCCCGCTTCAAGGCGGGCCTTTGTTCCGATATTCGGAGAGAGTTGCTTGGCCGCCCCTGGCTTTTTTATCGTGATGTTATGTGTTTCGGTCGCTCGAACACGTGTGTCTTTTATGATAAGGGGCGGAAGATCACGTTGACACCCACCCAACCCCGAGATCGACCCAAGGGTGTGGTAGAGTCGTCTCCGAGCACGAGCGCCTCGCGGCCACTACATATTCTGAGGCGAGGTGAGTTTCTACTAGATAGTGTTGAGTCCGACGTTATTTATGTAGTCGCCGCTACCCAGGTTATTGAGGACGCCCCGGTTGATTTCCCACTCGCGGTGCGTCCCCTGTTAGACGAGTTTGCGGACATTATGCCAGACGAGCTCCCCGATGAGCTGCCTCCCCCATGGGACATTCAGCATGCCATTGATTTAGTTTCGGGAGCTCCCCTCCCGAACCTGCCCCACTACCGTATGCACCCGGATGAGCACGCTGAGCTCAAACGGCAGGTTGACGAGCTTCTTCGGAAGCAGTTTATTCGTGAGAGCATGAGTCCGTGTGCGGTCCCCGCCCTTCTTACCCCTAAGAAGGACGGTAGTTGGCGTATGTGCATCGACAGCCGCGCCATCAATAAGATCACGGTCAAGTATTGCTTCCCTATCCCACGACTCGATGACTTACTGGATACTATGTCCGGTGCCCAGATCTTCTCCAAGATCGACCTCCGCAGTGGGTACCATCAGATACGAGTTCGTGAGGGGGACGAGTGTAAGACTGCATTTAAGACCAAGGACGGTCTGTATGAGTGGCTAGTCATGCCATTCGGGCTATCCAATGCCCCGAGCACGTTTATGCGCATTATGACGCAGGTGTTGCGGCCCTACATGGGAAAGTTTCTGGTGGTGTACTTTGATGACATATTAGTCTACAGCCAGACTCAGGCCGCTCACCTCGATCATTTGAGACTTCTCTTTTGCACCCTCCGCCAAGAGAAACTATATGTGAACCTGAAGAAGTGCGCCTTCCTCTCCGAGTCCGTGCACTTCCTGGGCTTTATTATTTCCTCCACTGGAGTCTCCGTGGACCCTGAGAAGGTCAAATCTATTCGATATTGGCCTGTACCTAGGAATATCCACGTGGCTTGTAGCTTTCACGGGCTTGCCACCTTCTATTGGAGGTTTGTCCAGGGGTTCAGCACGATCATGGCCCCCTTCACGAGCCGTCTCAAGAGGGGAGAGTTTCAGTGGACCCCCGCGGCCACTAGAGCCTTCGAGGAGATTAAGGAGAGATTGACGACAGCTCCCGTCCTACGGTTGCCAGATTTTAGTCGCGCCTTCGAGTTTGCCTGCGACGCGTCCGGTATCGGTATAGGTGGCGTTTTGAGTCAAGAGGGACACCCAGTTTCTTACTTTAGTGAGAAGCTGAATGAAGCAAAACAAAAATACTCGAATTACGATCGAGAATTTTATGCTATTGTCCAGTCTCTACGCTATTGGCTAAACTATCTCCTTCCCCGGGAGTTCGTGTTGTACTCCGACAACCAGGCCCTCCGTTACCTCGATTCGCAACGCAAGCTGGGCCACCGACATGCGAATTGGGTCGAGTATCTGCAGGATTTTCATTATGTTCTCAAGCACCGTGCGGGTGTTGAGAACAAGCCGGCTGTTGCGTTGAGTTGCCGCGTGTCCCTATTGCAGACGATGATGGCGAGTGTGCAGTGACTTGAGCGACTGATGCTCGATTACCCTACGTGCCCTGACTTTGGCGAGATTTATACCGCCCTATCCCGAGACCCACCCGACCCTGTTGAGGGATATCAGATTTACGAGGGATATCTGTACCGGGGTACCCGCCTATGCGTTCCTCAGACGTCTTACCGAGACTACCTAATTTGGGAACTGCATGCGGGCGGAGCCGCGGGTCACTTCGGGCGAGATAAGTCCATAGCCATTGTTGAGGACCGTCTCTACTGGCCTAGCCTCAAGAAGGACGTAGCTCGGATTGTGCGCCACTGCTGTATCTGTCAGACGGCCAAGGGAAATAAGCA
This sequence comes from Platanthera zijinensis, assembly GCA_039513925.1. Taxonomy (NCBI): domain Eukaryota; kingdom Viridiplantae; phylum Streptophyta; class Magnoliopsida; order Asparagales; family Orchidaceae; genus Platanthera; species Platanthera zijinensis. The sequence continues at coordinate 154,587,871 of CM077087.1, forward strand.
GAACACCAGCCTTTATACACCCCTACCCGTTCCATGCCGCCCTTGGGAGGACATCAGCATGGATTTTGTTCTCAGACTTCCCCGCACCTTACGGAAACACGATTCCATCTTCGTGGTGGTTGATGGGTTTTCGAAGATGGCACACTTCATTGCTTGCCGCAAGACGGCAGATGCGACCCACGTTGCATCTATATTCATGAGAGATGTCTTTCGGTTGCATGGCCTACCCAAGTCGACCGTGTCTGACCGCGATGTGAGGTTTATGAGGTGCTTTTGGAAAACCCTGTGGCACAAGACTGGTACTATCCTTAGGTTTTCCTCGGGATATCACCCATAGACGGACGGTCAGACTGAGGTAGTGAATAGGAGCCTAGGGAATCTGTTGCGGTGTCTAGCTGGAGAGCATGTAGGTAGTTGGGACTTAGATTTGCCGATCGTCGAGTTTGCCTACAATAGCTCAGTCAATAGGTCCACCGGATTGAGTCCATTTCATGTAGTTTCAGGATACGACCCTAGGAAACCTATAGACCTAGTCTCGAGTCCTTTAGAGTCCCGCCCCAGTGAGTCTGCTGAGTCATTTGCACAGCATTTGCATGATTTGCATGAGTCGGTTCACCGACGAATAATACGCAATGATAATTATAAAGCCCATGCAGATAAGCAAATGCGAGAGCAGATATTTAATGTAGGCGAAAAGGTAATGGCGCGAGTCCGCCTCGAGAGGCTCCCTTCGGGGCCTGCCAAGAAGTTAAGCGCGAGGCGAATAAGTCCATATTCCATTATTAGTCGTATTGGGACCAACGCCTACCGGCTTGACATCTCGGCCAGTATGGGAGTTCACCCTGTGTTTAATGTTGAGGACCTGACTCCATACTATGAGCCTCATGAGCATGTGGACCCGAGCGGGGGAGATGCCCAGCCACCCCCACCACCACTGTCACTACCATACCACCCGTCCACTTCGCCACCACCTGCTGGCCATCCTAGTCCACCCACTGTTGCCACCCACCCACCTGGGACTTCGTCCACTTTGGTTCCCCCGCAGGCACCACCAATCGCACCGGGACCCACCTTCCGAGAGGCGAGAGATGAGAGCATCACAGAGATCAGATCCCACCAGTTTGTTCCCACCTCGGACGGACCGCATTGCCGCTACCTGGTACATTGGCGGGGCCGACCCGACACAGACGATACTTTGGATACTACCGGCAGAGCTAGATTGGCTCGCCCCCGGACTTCGACTCCAGTACGATCATCTCCATTCATCGGAGATGAAGACCTTTCAGTCGGAGGGAGTTGATGGGGAGCCATCAGATGTACTTGGAGGAGCTCGCCGCAAGGCGGGGCCCACATACATGTATTCGCGCAGGAAGACTTGATCGGATCGCCGATCGGACTCCGCGATTGCGTCCGGGACGTCGCCGCGAGTCAAACACTATATTACTTTATATTTTTTGAGTTTATTTTGATGTATTTTAAGGGCTAACCCACCGGCCAATCATGGCCGTTGATGGGGATGCCCTAGTTTGTGTTTTCGTATAAATAGGATGCTAGGGGGCTGATTTGAAACCATTGCAGAATTTGGAGAAGATTAATCCCGGATTCCAGCGATCCCTCCCCGGTGCCGACGCCGTGGAACCCTAGGTGACGACTCCTAGGCCGCCAAACCATCCCCCAAGGTAACCCCCATCCCCCTCCTTCATTTTCCAGCCCTTCCCCCCTTCTTCCACCGCCGGGGACCCCCAAAACCCCCTCCCAAATCCCGCTGGCCTGCTGTGAAAACAGCAGCCACCGGCCCTTGTTTGGAGCCCCACCCAGCCGCCTCTTTTGAACCCCCCTTCCCGCCGTCTCCCTTGTACCAGCCGACCAGCCTCCCCTCCACCGACCCTAATCCCACCCCCCCGCCTGCCTAAACAAGCCGCCGGCTTGTAGCCAAGCCCTCAGCCCCACCACCCCCTCCTTTTTCCCAAAACCGGCCACCCTAGGGGTTTCCCAACCCTAGACGGCCACTCCTCCCCCTTCCCCTTCGTGGATCCACTTCCCACCGCTCCGAAAACCCTAGATCTAATTGATCTAGCACTACCTTCCCCTGAGCTACCGCCCACTTACGTATTCCCACTCCCGTAGCCCGGATCCGCTCTAAAATTAGCGGTTCTACCCACCGACACTCCGATCCATTCTCTAGTGGCCGGATCTCGCCATTCCCGGCCCTCATCCCCTCTTTTCCACCGTGGGCAGCCACCGTGACGTCACCGTGCCACCGTGTTCGCCTCCGATCGCCTGTTTTGCATCCGGTCCCTCAACTTCTCCACCACCTCGGATCAGCCCACTGCATCGTGAGTATCTCGTGGTATTGTGTTTTGTGTTTGACATTTGCACTTGGTTTGTATCTATATTTGTGCTGCGATCATAGTTTGGTAGTTGTTGCATTTGTACGCTAATATTTGTTTGTGGAATTAATCGCCGCCGCTTGCTTAGGCCCTCCGCGCGGAGGAAGTCGTTGCCAAATTGCCAAAATTATTTAATTGCTTCTTATTTTAATTAACTGCGTGGTGTTGTTAATTTTTATTGCTTAAATTAATTGTCATTGCTGTCCGACTGTTCATTGCATGTAGCATTACATTCGCATATCTCCTCGCACGTGCACGTAGAGTTCTAGCCTCCGAGCACCACTAGCCTACCCCTACATCATTATGGATAGTGTTGAAGAGAATACCTATTAGACTAGATTATCTTAAGTAAAAATGTTATTTTTGCAAAGGCAGTTAAAACAAATAATCTTCGTCAAAAATGAGTTCATACTCCATTAGTCCTTAGGGAGGAGGATGAGGAATGTGATGAAGATGAAGAAGAAGAATACAACAAAGACGAAGATTACCATGAGAGTAGCGAGGATGTTGAAGATTTAGTTTTTCTGATGATGAATAGCTGATAATGAGACTAATGAGTAGTCGAACACTTTCATTTTATGTCCTATCGTATTGTCGACATTAATATTAGTACTTCTTCATTTTTATTATACTGTTCACATTAATGCTAGATGTTTTTTTTTGTATTTAATAGTGTTATTGTATTATCTTACTTTAAGTAACTTTTTGTGTGTTTTGCCTTCTTCACGTGTGCTCCTGTCCCTTGTACCTAGGCTCCAGAATGCCTTTGTGCCTTGATGTGTCTCGTGTCTTTCATAACATAAATGGTTTATGGAGAAACCTAAGCAACATTCATGAGATGCTAGAATGACCCATCCCAACATACTTAAGAAGCTAAGGGGCTTCCAGTTATTGGCATAATATTACATGCATGTTTATAAAAGGTTATGGTGTGCTAGCAAACCACACATTGAATGCTTAAGCAGATTAAATTTGCTTTGCAGCTCAAGCCTTTCAAGGCTTGAAGAAAGATATGAGCAGCTCACTAGTACTAATTTTAAATAATTTCAATGAAATCTTTGCGTTGAGAATGAATGCTTCTAACAATGGTTAGGAGCGATCACCAAACCTTTGAAGCACTTGTAGGCCAAACTTGTAGAATATGATTATTCCATTTCTATACGAAGGGAAAAGAAAACTTAGTTAGTTATACTCTTTCTTAGCGGGAGAAGAGGAGAAAAGATATGAAAGATAAAATCCAAGTGACACTCTCTTGGTTATAGCCCTAGACTCAAAATCTCATTCATCCGAGAAAAAACATACAATAAGTAATGATTGGGTATTAAAACTCTCGCAATGGAAGATTCATAAATAGCAGCAGTTACGTAAATTGAAACAAAAATACGGAATTAGAATTTGAAAAAGGGGATATGAAGGGCAATGCTGCCTAGGCATTCTCATAAACTACCATGATTTGAAGGTTGTGTTTTCTTTCTGTTGGGGAAAAAAGTGCGCAGACCCCACTTAGGTGCTAAAAAGGATAGTGGTACTACTGGTGGAAGAGAAGTCAAGGGAGACGCGGCCAGGTTTCGCAAAATGCAGTGCGAACCTTTAGTTGAGCATGATTGTATTAATTAAAAGTTGACTTACAACCTACGTTGTTAAAGGCGTGCCTCAAGTGCCTCGGCCTGCCTGAGGCGGGAGAGATCACTTAGACATGGGTGAGGCACGCTCCTCACTCGAACCGCTAGGCGCTCCTTGGCCGATCTAAGCCCTAGTCATTTTTAGTTTTTTTCCTACTCCCATAAGTTCCTATACTCCTGCATGCTTCAGACCAACTTGCATTCTTTTTTTCTTCATGAGCCCGCTCCTCTTGACTCTCTCCCTCTCGTCCGCCGCTGATCCTCCTTGTCGTTACTGGTGAAGCCCCTCTCGGTGAAGCTCTCACTGACATGAAGATACTCTTGCTTGCGTGGAGCTTCTCCTCTCGCTCGTGCGAAGCCCCTCCCGGTTTTTCTTATTTTCTTGATCAGGGAGGTGAGATTCAATTGTTGAGCTTTCTCTAATACCATGAAGTGAATGATCTTTCTCTAATAGCATGAAGCTGCTATATTGCAGTGATTCATTTCAAAAATGTACCGAGATTGTGATTCTTATGTGCATCCCATCTTTGTGCTAAATTTTATTATAATCCACTCGTGGTTACAAATTATTGCATGGTTATTTCACGATTCTAGTGTGCTGATATGGTGGGAGATTTATTTTATGTGTATTTTGTATTTAATAAACAATATTGTTTTTTTTTTCTTTTTTGTGCCTCACGTTTTTCAAGCGTGCGTCTAGTCTCCAGGACCCATTTGTGTTGTGGTGCGCCTTTAATAACCTATGTAATAACTTATTACATTCAATTGAGGTCCTTCTGGGAGTACAAGATGGGAGCTCACGAGCATTATTCTGAGAGGTGTGAGTGCTAGGCTATTTCTAGGCCTGACTCCATCAACGTATTATTTATACTACACGGGGGCTTGCCAGATAGGTAGTTGCATTGAAAAAGGTTACTGGCCTGAAAAGACGGGCATACAAAGGAGATATGCTAAGTAATTACACATTAAGGGAACACCTGCTGGAGCATCAGAATATAGAGCCCGCGAGCACTGAAAAGGACCTGCGAGTACGATTGAGCATCTGCGAGTATGTGGATCTTGCGAGAACCCTTGGAGTGTTTGCGAGAACTTGACGGTTCGTAGGCCTTGGGCGATTTCTCTAATCAAATAGGGGTCACGGAGCTTTGGGTAAACACTAGGCATCTATAATTTCATTGTCTTTATAGGCTCACCAACTTCATATCCATTTTCTTCTATTTTAGCATGCGATGATCTAATTTATATTCCTGATGGCTTTTTGGTACAGATAAAGAGGGAAATAAAGATATTGCAGAACCTATGTGGCGGTCCAAATATTATTAAGTTGCTTGATATTGTCCGAGATCAGCAATCCAAGACTCCCAGTCTCATATTTGAGTATGTCAATAACACCGATTTCAGAGTGCTCTATCCAACTTTAACGGACTATGATACACGATACTACATATATGAACTTCTCAAGGCAAGGCTTTATGTATCATATTACTCACCGAATTATTTCTTTGGGATTTATTTTTAATTGTGACTTCAAATTCATATACGAACTTCTCAAGGCAAGGCTTTTATGTATCATATTACTGCTGCGTTATTTCTTTGAGATTTATTTTTTATTGTCTGACTACAACTTCATAGTTCAATTACTGAAGTGACACATTTAGCTGAGATTTATTTTATTGTCTGACTACAAATTTATAGTTCAGTTTCTAATAAGTGACACATGTAACAGTTTAATCAAGCTCATTAAGCTTAATCCACAACTAGAAGTATTTACTAATGATGCTTGCTGGTGTAGGGTATGCTTGTGACTGTGCTCGGGAACCCAAGGACGCAATGCCGAGTGGGGGGTGACGTGCAGGACGGACTTGTGGCAATGTGCGTGGACTGAAATTAAATGCATGCAACTTAAATTGTTTTATCGGTAGATTAGCAGCTTGAAATAATAAATACTTAGCAAAACATTTAGCAGCTTGCAAATATAGTGAAAACAAGAGTTTTGTTTCTCTTCGATTGTAGTGCACAAGTAAGAACACCAAGCAAATAAACCCCACATTCTATATTGATTAATTTTGAATGACAAATATTTACAAATTTAGTTCCATTAAGCAAAAAACAAACATCTATTGCGTACAATAGGGACGTCACAATCAAGACTACTAGACTTACAAGTATAGGACTGGTGTGATATGGTTGGTCTTCATGAAAGGAGACATCAACAGATACAACCACCTTACCAGTGGTAGGATAAAAACAGACATACCCCTTCTGAGTGCGGGAGTACCCAACAAACATAGCTTTGGTAGAACGAGGGGCTAACTTGTCATTTGAAGGACCAAGGTGGTGGACATAACATGTACATCCAAACACACGAGGTGTGAGAGAGAAGAGAGTCGTGAATGGGTAAAGGAGAGTAATGGGAGGCACAAAGTGGAGGACTGACAAAGGCATGCGATTGGTGAGATGACAAGCAGTATAAACCGCAAAGTTCCAATAGAGAGGAGGAACCTGCATTTGGATCATGAGAGATCTAGCAACATCAAGGAGGTGACGATTTTTCCGTTTCGCTATGTCATTATGTTGAGGGGTATAGGCACACGAAGTTTGATGTATAATACTAAATTTGAAAACTTAGTGCGAGTTTCCGTAAGAAACGTACGGAACGTGGATGTGAGTTCGGTACGATCACGAAGTAAATACAACCAGGTAACCTGCGTGTAATCTTTATACTATAAGGGAGCCCTTAATCACTCCATGGTGTAACTTTTATATCCCTTTTTGCCCTCATTAACACATGTTTTTTGGGGTTAACTAAGGGGTATTTTGGTCTTGCGGCCTTAATTAATAAAGATTTCGGCAAAAGTGCATCCATCAAGTTTTCTTCCAAATTCCGGCACCTCTTCTTTCCCGCTCCCCCATGCTTTTTCATCATTTTGGCAAAATCCTGCCTTTATCCAGCATGTTTTCTCTCAACTCCAATTAAATATCCATTGTCTTCTCCCATCAACTCCTCCCGCCAGCCCCTCAATTCCTCCCTCCAGCAGGATTTTTTACTTTTAGCAGGCTTTTTTATTTTCAGCTCCTCGACTGCCACCCACACATCTCCTCCCACGTCTCCCGCCAAAAATCCATTTCTATACCTCTTCGACGCAAGCCCTAAAGAGAGGCAAATCTCTATACCTCCTCTCCTCCCGTGTTCTCTCTGCTCCATCGAAAAAACTCGCCTCAGTCAGCGGCAAATCGCACCTCAAACAACGGCAAAGCTCGCCTCTTTTCCTCTTCTTCGGTTAGCGGCAAAGCTCACCTGACTCGGGCAAGTCCTTCTCATTTTTCTTCTTTGGTTATTTTTTTTCTTTAGTTCCATGGCTGTCTTGAAAGTCTTGAAAGTTGTCAAATAAAATGGTAAAACACCGAGCGCAACATATTTTCTTTGATTAAAAATCTTCTTTGATTTTCAGCTCCACGGCAACATGTGTTTTACCATTTTCAGTCCTCCTTTTTCTTCGTTTTTTTTCTTTGTTTTTTAGTTGCAGCTAGGAGCTCGGTCCACTCGGCACGGTTTTGGTGTAATGAAAATCCTAAGTTGCAGTCTTTCTCTCTCTCTCTTCATTACTTCATCCTGTGCTGTTTTTACCAACTCCTAGATCGATCATGTTTGTTCTGCACTGCTTCTCTCTCTACTGTGAATGACCTCTTTTACCAATTTCTGTTTTTCATTTTTGATTCCTACTTTGATCTTTTATTTCATTTTAAATTTCAATTTTGATTTTTGCTTTCATTTAGATTTTTACTTTCAGTTTGGAGTTTTTAATCTCAGTGTTAGGATTTACTTTCAGTTTGATTTTTAATCTCAGTTTTAGGATTTAGTTTTAGGATTCATTTAGGTTTTAATTTCAGTTTTAGGAATTTTTTGTTTCAGTTTTTAATATCAAATTTAATTTTAGTTCAGTTTTAGGAGTTTTTATTTTAGTTTTGTTTTGATTTTCAATTCCAGTTTTAGGAGTTTTTAGTTCAGTTTTAGGAGTTTTGATTTTTAATTTCTGTTGTTCATTTTTTATTACTGTTTTGATCTTTCGTTTCATTTTATATTTCAGTTTTGATTTTTTTGCGTTCATTTAGATTTTTACTTTTAGTTTGGAGTTTTTAATCTTAGTTTTAGGATTTACTTTCAGTTTGATTTTTAATCTCAGTTTTAGGATTTAGTTTTAGGATTTCATTTAGGTTTTAATTTCAGTTTTAGGAGTTTTTGTTTCAGTTTTTAATATCAAATTTAATTTTAGTTCAGTTTTAGGAGTTTTTATTTCATTTTTGTTTTGATTATCAATTTCAGTTTTAGGAGTTTTTAGTTCAGTTTTAGGTTTTAATTTTGTTTCAGTTTTGTTTTGATTAAAATCAAAACTTTTAATTTCTGTTTTTCTTTTTTTATTACTGTTTTGATCTTTCATTTCATTTTATATTTCAGTTTTGATTTTTTTGCTTTCATTTAGATTTTTTACTTTTACTTTGGAGTTTTTGATCTCAGATATAGGATTTACTTTCAGTTTGATTTTTAATCTCAGTTTCAGGATTTCATTTATGTTTTAATTTCAGTTTTAGGAGTATTTATTTCAGTTTTTAATATCAAATTTAATTTTACTTTTCCCTTTAAGTTTAGGATCTCATTTTGAAATTTGAAATCAATTTTGAATTCTGGTTTTGATTTTTAATATTTATTTCTGATTTAAGCTTTTAATTTGAGATTTTGAGTTTTGGAAACATAATTCTTATTTTCAGTTTGAGGATTTCTATTGCATCTTTTCCTCTTCTTCGGTTAGCGGCAAAGCTTGCCTATTGACTCAGGCAAGTCCTTTTCCTTCTTCTTTGGTTTCACTCATGCAAAGCTCGCCTAGATGCTGTTATTTTTTTTTTCTTTAGTTCAGTTTTACCATGGCTGGCTTGAAAGTTGTAAAATAAAATCTCAGTTTATGATTTCAAACAAACACATTTTTACTTTGATTTTCATTCTCATTCAGACAAATACGGGGCGCAACATATTTTTACTTAAATTTTCATCCTAAATTACAAATCTTCTTTGATTTTTAGCAATGTGTTTTATGACAACTTCACCACCAGCGCAAGATATGTGTTTTACCATTTTTAGTGCCGAACATATCTCCATTTTTAATTTTGTTTTCATTCTAGGCTTTGTCAATGTGTTTGTATGCAACAACAACAACAAAAATTTAATGCTCACTCTGTGTTTGTCTGAATGCTCCAATAATTTTACTGCCCACAACATGCTTCAGTGTCGGCCCTCTGCACAAATGGCTATTTTATTTCTTTTAGGTTTATTTTGATTCTCATAGTCGGGACTCTGCACCTGTTTGTGACACTTTAAGGCTTAAGCAATGAAAAACTACGACGAAAATGCCACTGCGACGGAGTTGCTGGGAAAAAGGGATACTAAATGATCAAACGGAACTAAGCAATGATAATCATTTAGCACTTTTTTGCTCCAGTTTTTCCAAAATATGCATGGTTACTTCATCTTCTTATAGGTTTTCTTATATGCACTTATGTACGCACATTTTTGCTCCAGTTGTTTCCAAAACATGTATGGTTAATTTATCTTCTTATATGCTAAAATTTTCTTTCCTTCCATTTTTGTGTGAAATATCAAATATGTGCAGCATGCTAAAGTTTGTGTGTGAAAAATGAATTAAATTGTTGACATATTTGGTATGGCCAGTCCCGTGCACAAAGCATTCCCGCACAGCGAGAGTCAGGGGAAGTATTGAATGGTCAATAATTGAATGGATAGCTATAATTGTGCATGCAGAAGCTGCACAGTAAATGTAAAGCGACGGCTTCCCTAATTCCAACCTTTTTTGAGAGCAGAGAAGGGCATATTTCCAACCGATGTCGGCTCCACGAACATTGTCGCCTTCCACGACAAATGTTGCACTAGATCAATAGCGTCGCCTCGACTAATGTCGCCGCACCGACCAATGTCGCCGCCCCGACCATTGTCGCCTCCCCAACCATTGTCGCCGCTCCGACCAATGTCTCCGCCCCAACCAATGTCGCCTCAACAACCAATGTCGCCGCCCACGACCAATGTCGCCACCCCCGCTCTCCACCAATGTCGTAGCTCATGACCAATGTCGTCTCCCCCGACCAATGTCGTCTCCCCCGACCAATGTCATCTCCCCTGACCAATGTCGCCTTTTCTGACCAATGTCGCCACCACCGACCAAAGTCGCCTCCCCCGACCAAAGTCGCCGCCCCTGACCAATGTCGCCGCTCCCGTCCAATGTCACCCCCACGACAAATGTCGCCCCCACAACAAATGTCGCCCCTCGACAAATGTCGCCCCCACGACAAATGTCGCCCCCTCGACGAATATCGCACCCACGACGAATGTCGCACCCACGACGAATGTCGCACCCACGACGAATGTTGCCCGCACGGGGTCCCCCGTGCACGACTGCTTGTCATACGACGAATGTTGCCCGCACGGGGTCCCCCGTGCACGACTGCTTGTCATCTATAAAGGTAGCAAAGTAGCGATACCCAAAAACATTAGGTGTCTTATAGGGCTCCCAGATATCAGAATGCACTAAGGATAAATGAGCATCGCTCCGAGTACAAGAAGAAGAAAAAGATACACGATGGTGTTTGCCGAAAATATAGGATTCACAAAAAAACTCTTGAAGAGAAACAATGAGGAGAGCTTTCTTGAGAATTGGAAGAGGAACATGCCCAAGACGACAATGCCAATCAGCGGTGGAGACAAGAGTGAGAGCAGCTGGAGGAACATTGAGAAGATACGGCCCGTTAGACAGTCACCCTCTACCAAGTATATTTTGCGTTAGTCGATCCTGCACAACAAAGGAAGAGCGTGAGAAAGTTACACAACAATCACGATCTTGTGTAAAACAGCTAACAAAAAGTAGATTAAAATTAGAGTCCGGAACATGAAGAACTGAGGATAACGAGAGGGAAGGAGTAAAAGGCAGATGAGCAGTGCCAGAAACCGGGATCGTGTCACCATTAGCCAAATTGATGTGCTTGGGATAAGTAATATTTAAGTATTGAGGCGGCCTCTGCGGAGAGAGATGATGCGTAGCACCCGAGTCCACAATCCAGTGGGAGCTGTGTGAGAGGCAAGATATACCTTCATGGAGATCGAGGCCACGAATCCAGAGGATCGATTAACCACCCCTTGAAGCTGATGGAGTTGAGCGCGTAAAGCATCAATATCATCACTAGTGGCGTAGGGAGATGTGGGAGCGGCCGTTGTAGTAAGGTGAGGGGGCAGGCCTTGCTTGCGGTAGCAGGTTGCCTCCAGATGACCATCCCGGCCGCAGTAAGAGCACATGAAGAGAGTTCGACCACCACGACCGCATCCTTGAGACTGGCGACCACCACAAGACGGAGGACCACGAGCAGATGGAGCGAGAGTAGCCATGGGCTGCTGAAGAAGAGCTGGAGAAAGGGACGGAGCATTCAGAGGAGTAACTTTTAGAAGCATCGAGCACACATCCGAGAGTGACGGAGTAACATCGGATGCTAGGATATGAGCGCAGACACTATGAAGATGTGAGGGAACACGTGTCATCATCTTAGCAATCCCCACTATCTCTTTCTGCTGTCGTTGAGTAACCAAGTCCGTGGTGGGGGGTTGATGCTGGATCCAAGCCTCAACAAGAGTTTTAGCTTGAACAACAAAGGAAGTTATGTCTCCAGTAACACCAACGTCAAGAGACTGAAGATCGGTAGGAATATCAAATAAGTGCTAAAGACTATCCTTCCCAGAGTAGAGAGAATGAAGATCTGTCTACATAGCGTGAGCCGTTTCGTGATACATGACCATACGATAGGGCTCGGTGTCAAGAGAATTGAGAAGACAAGATTGGACGCATCCATCGTCACAGATCCACTCATCAATGGGTTCAGTGGGAGGTGGCCTTGTGAGGTGATGAAGGAGACCTGTAGTTTGTAGCTCACGCCGAACTGAGTGTACCCATTCCACAAAATTTTGTTTACCACGAAGAGAAATTGTGGTAATGCGTAGTTCATCACGAAGCTCAAGAGGAGCAGCACGAGGATAGCCTGGAAGAGTAGACGAATCGGAAGCAGTTGTGGAATCGAAAGCCATCTGAATGAACCATGCCCAGCGACTAGGTAAAGTAACCGAGCGGCAAGGGAAGCACGCGGCAAGCCGAACAGGTCACACGGCAACTAACGAAGAAGCGCCGAGAACAATGACTAGAAGGTGCCGCGCGGGCAACAACGACTGGAAGAGGTCACAGGAAGCAGCGACTAGAAGTGGTCACGCGCGAGGAAGCGATCAGAAGAGATCGTGCGGAACGCAGCGACTAGAAGAGAAATCGGAAAGACCGCAAGCAGAAAACGAGGCCGTAGCGGAGGGATGCAGTCCACAATCCGCGACGGATAGACCGTGGCGACCAAACAGATAGAAGAAGCCGTTCAACAAGAAGAGGGAGCAGCGGGTTAGATGGCCACCAACCCGGCAAGAACAGACCGCGCGGTAAAACAGACCGCAGTGAGGAGAAAAGGAATCAAGAACCTCCAGCGACAAGAGAAGTCGACAAAGCGGCTCACGGGGACACCGTAGCGACTAGAAAGAAAGGGCCGGCGAGAAGATTACAGCGGCAAGGCGAGCAAGCCGCGAGAAATAGAGGAGAGCGCGCGGGTAGAGTGCGACTAGCAAAGATCTAGTCGCCAAGACCGAAGGAGAAAAAAATGGCTATAAGAGAACCAAAAAGAGGAGGAAGTGGAAGCCACGAGAGAAGCGGGAGTGGGAGACACGAAAGCGGTTAGAGGAGAGGAGACCACACAAAGGGTGCGGTTAAAAAAGCACAAGCCGAAAAACAAACCGCACAAGGGTGCGGGAAGAGGCTTGCGGGAGAACGAGCACAAGAGATGAAGAAAAGGCTAACCACAAATTCGGACCGATGCCTCTGATACCATGTAGAAAACAATGGGCAAACTTTGTATATCCTTCTTCATATCTCAAATACAAGAGAGAGTGCAAATATATAGGAGAAGAGAGGGAGAAAGAATCATATACAATAGATGTGGGACTAAAGAAGAAAGAAGAAATGTGTCTATAAATGAGCCTTTACATCGTTTTCCCTTATATCCTCTAACAGTGTGGATAGTTCAGCATTAGAAATAGATTTGAGATTTTTAGGGATATGAAATAAATAATGTTTTCATGAGTTAACGTAACAATAATTATGTATCAGATAGGCATGCAACAGATACAACACAACAACACTCAGAAGCCTTTATCCCACTATAGTGGGGTCTGCTATATGGATCCTTTGTCGCCATTGTTCCCCATCTTTTGTCATAATCTCACTAATGCCCAAGTACATCATGTTTTTCCTTACAGTTTCATTCCAAGTCTTTATTGGTCTACCCCCCCCCCCTGTTTAACATGCGTAGTGACTAGACTCTCACAACGCCTAACAGGTGCCTCTAATGGTCTCCTTTGTACGTGTTTAAACCATCTTAGACTAGCTTCTCACATCTTCTCTGCAATTGGTGCTACCCCTGTCTTATCCTTGATAGGCATGCAACAGATGAATCATACAAAATGAAATAAATTATGGATTGCAGAGTTATATCTTAATGGATTCAAGGGTAAAATCAATATCTATCATGGAAGGGTTAGTTTAGTTTTTATGCCCATGCTTAATGCTTTCCTGTCGGTTTCACCCACAGGCATTTGATATTAAGTTTAAGCTTGTGTTGGCTGCACATCAACTCTGCCATTTGTAGGACCAAGCTCAAACAACTTAAATAATTACGGGAGAAGTGGACAGACCTGCTTCAGAGTCAGCAAATATTAAAGGAGGAGACAAATAGTAAGGTGAACTGCCAGCGATTTTTCCAACTTCTCATTCCAAAATTGGGTCCTTGCGAGCAATAATTTTTCATAAATAAGTCAATTTACATTAGTCTAAGCTAAGAACAAACTAAGAAAAAAAATTATATGTTATGTGTCATATTATGAGTCGGTCATGTTATCATGTTGTTGTATCTTTATTATCATGTTAGGTGTCTAATGTTATTATTATATGGGAGCCTCGAGCCCCGGGTCTAGTTTTAGGGTCATCATGAGTGTTTCGTCTTATTATGAGTTGTAGCCTATATAAAGGCATGAGTTCATTGTTTGAAGGTAAGCAAGAAAGTATTCTAATTTCCCTTCTTTCATTGTGAGATCTTGGTGGCTCTCTCCTCCGACGAGCAACCCTGCTTAGGCAGCCGCGGTCACGGCTCCATAGTATCCCCGTCATCATCTCCACCACCATCATCTCTACATCCGGCCACCTCCGATCATCCGTCGTCGACCTCTCCTCCGGGCAACATTAGAAGACCCATAACAACTTGGTATCAGAGCCCAACGCTCCTCTTCGGCACGCCTTCCCTCTGTTTTCTCCAGCCCGAGCTCCAGCGCACGCACCTCCCGCACTGTGCGTCCACCCCATCGCTGAACCACGCTCCTCCAGCCCGCGTTCCAGCTAGCACGCCGCCTCTACTCCCTGTCCAGCACAGTCAACGCCTCCCCCAACTCCGACATCCAGCCGCTCCTCATCGCCTGGCATCGTCGAGCCCTCCATCACGCAACATCGGGCCTCTTCATCGTCTGTCCTCGTTGCTCCCTCAGTCACGCATCGTCTGGCATCGTCATCGTCACGTATCGTCGGCCAGCTCTCTGTGCAGCCACCGCACACCCCAACAGTTTCGAGCCCCTCCCCTGCTTCGTCGCTGCAGACCACGACTTCCTTGAGCCCCGCACAGCAGCGCCTCCTCGAGCCCTGCGCGTCTCTGCTCCCGCTGCCCCAGACATCCCGCGAGCTCTGCTGCCTCCTTTTCATCCTAATCCCGGACATTAAGTCTTTTTCCTACACCACCGTGGACCCCACTTCAAATCCTCTTTTAATTTTTCTTCCCACCCCAACTCCACTCTCCCACTAGACAGCCGGCCGACCATTCCAAGCCTTATTTTTAATTAATTGTGGGCCCATCTCCTTGCTATCAATATTGGGCGCCACCGCGGCTCTCGCGGCCACTCTCAGTCCTCCGAATCGGCGCACTCCGACCACCGGGTCACCCGATCCTCTTCTCGCTCTTCATCCCGCACTATGGGCGACTCCTCGGAACAACTCAATCAGATTATGTCCATGCTCCATGACCTCATGACACAACAGGCGGCGCACACTGCTCTCGCGGACCGTCATCAGGAGGCCATTGCTGCGCTCGCCAAGCGCATCGATGATCTGTCAACCGCCCCACCACATGACCATGCAAGCAGCAGTCAGGCACAACCACTTCTCCGCAATGCCCCACCGCCCCTGACCGTCCACGAACCCCCACCATTGGTACTCGCGCGCCCCGACGCTGCAATTGTGCCGCGCTATACCAGATTAGAGTTTCCAACCTATGATGGGAAAAGTGATCCATTGAGTTGGCTAACCAAGTGTGAACAATTCTTCGGTCACCAGCAAACTCCGGCAACAGATCAAATCCATCTCGCCTCTTTCCATATGTTCGACTCCGCTGTTTTATGGGCCTCTCGACTTCTCACCGACCGGTCACATCTAATTTGGGACGACTTCAAGCGGCTCTGCAACTTGCGTTTCGGACCTCCTATTCGCAGCAATCCCCTCGGCGCACTCACAACTCTACGACAAACGGGTACCATCGATGAGTACATGGAACAATTTCAGCTCCTCTTAGCGCATGTCCCTCTTGCCCCAGATATGCAGGTCAACATTTTCACCGCAGGACTTCGCGAACGGCTGCGGCTGGATGTTGAGTTTGAGGCTCCTCCGGACTTAGTGACGGCTATGAGTCTGGCCCGGCTCTGTGATCGTCGTCTCCAGCTATCACAAGAGGCATATCCACCTGCTACCGACATTGTTCCACAGACTCGATGCGAGGGTCCTCCAGCACCACAGGTCCGCCGCTTATCTCGGGCTGAGATGCTGCAGCGCCGCGCACAAGGATTATGTTTTAACTGCGACGAGCAGTACACTCGCGGTCACAGGTGCACCCGACTCTTCTACCTACATGTCGAAGACTCTGACGACGAAGGCATCGGCTAGAGTTTGCGGGCAAACTCTTTTTGGGGCACGGATGAGATGTTATGTGTCATATTATGAGTCGGTCATGTTATCATGTTGTTGTATCTTTATTATCATGTTAGGTGTCTAATGTTATTATTATATGGGAGCCTCGAGCCCCGGGTCTAGTTTTAGGGTCATCATGAGTGTTTCGTCTTATTATGAGTTGTAGCCTATATAAAGGCATGAGTTCATTGTTTGAAGGTAAGCAAGAAAGTATTCTAATTTCCCTTCTTTCATTGTGAGATCTTGGTGGCTCTCTCCTCCGACGAGCAACCCCGCTTAGGCAGCCGCGGTCACGGCTCCATAGTATCCCCGTCATCATCTCCACCACCATCATCTCTACATCCGGCCACCTCCGATCATCCGTCGTCGACCTCTCCTCCGGGCAACATTAGAAGACCCATAACATTATATCAACCGCATCTAACATATAGCTGCCCATTATCAAATAGCAAATTAAAATCCATAATAGGGGTAAATGACCCAACAATAATTTTCTCCCAACAAACTTAAAACCCAATGAAAATCTCAGATACGAAGATAGTAATAAAGATTCGTAAATCCAATATTTTTCCAAATCAATTACCCATAAACCCAGTTAAATAAAGGTGAAATTGACGATTCATAAATGACATAAGAAAAAAACAACTTGAGAAATCAAACCAATACCAAATTCAAGTCAGCCAATATCACCACAATGTCAATTTTATCTGTCTATTAACAATAATTAAGGCCAATAGTATAAAATCAAGAGAAAATTAGCACATGATGTATTATCTAGAACTCCTGATAGCGAAGAAAGTAAATTATCTTAGTAGAACAGTAAAAATGAAAATAATTATCAAATAAAAGAGGAGTTCAAGCTATAATCATCAAGGTGGCATGATCCAAAGCACTTAATATTTTATTAATAAGCAACTGGCCACCAATGAAGTCCAAAATCTCCAATTTTGATTCAAAGAAGTGAAAACATTTCGACAATTGATCATCCCAAAGTTTCCTAGCACATAGTGCCAAATCTTGAGCCAAAAGGCCAAACCTATGGCCTCTAATGACACCAGCAATAGCCAATTTTTGTGCAAGCTCTCAGAGTTGAGAATCAATAAGTTTGCATGACTTTGGCAAGCTGTTAAAACTGTAAGAACCGATGAAGCTTAAAAAATTGACGGAAAATAGAAAAGAGGTATGATTACATGCAACCCAACATTATCGGCAACTCTATGCAATACTTTTAATTTTTATAAACTCAATTAAAACTAAAACCTAGAATGATTTCCATCTAGAAAATTGAAGCGAGTTAGAACTTAAGAGTCATATGGTATATATAAAGGCGTAAGAGCATGATTCCAAATCAGAACATGATTTATATTTGTAAATAGAAGCATAAGAGCTGATCAACAAAGAAAATCTATACTTGTCTAAACCTAATTACCATACCTTGATATCATAGCAATCTAAAAAGTCATTCATAACCTTAATGTTGAAAGGAAATTATCCATGCCCAACTTCTTCTAATCTCTCAAGGCAAACAAATAAGATGGAGGATACAATGACCTGTTTGGGGAAAGTAAAACTACATCGAAGAAATACAAAAAAGAACTATATATTTGAATGCCGTAATAATTACCGTGGAAATGTTCTGCAGAATCCCTATTACGGGAGAGGTCCATAGTCGATTTATTCCAAAATTGTGATTTTATAATTCAAATGATAAAAATGAGATCTCTTAAAATGTTGTGGCGCTAGTGAGAATTTTACGAGCAAGACCATGCGAGAACCGACCTGGGAATAGCTAGCCACGCAAAACATCTAATAGTCACGCGCAATCCACATTATAAAATAAATCTTTCACCAACATAAAATTACGAAACACCAATGGATTTTCGAAATTAACCCCAATTAGAAAGTGATAATATTAGGCAAGCTTTGAATTTAAGGTTAAATGAATATTAGCATATAATTAATCTTACCCAATGAGAACAACAAAGGTGGGAGAGTTATACCTTGAGGTCATGTCCGGCTTAAGGTTTCAATCCTAGCTCAAGATTGGGTTATGATGGACCGAACTTTGGAGAAAACAATAAAACTAGTACTCAACAGTGGTGTTGCTGGGACTTGCAGGCTCTGGGTGTGGATCAATAACAGTAGAGAGAGCTAACCATAACTGGTGGGAAATAGGAGGACGAAGGGCAGCAGTGGTGATGCCTGGTCTTGCAAGCTCTGCCGAGGAGGCAGATCATTGGCTGTGGAGGGAGTTGCCCAGATCTGGCAGAGACATGGGAATTGTTGTCGAGAAATTACCGCAAGGGAGGATTTCTGGTTGATGGAGATGGCAGAGAAGTGGGCGCCGGAACCGGGGAGGGACTCCGATGGTGGCGACGGGGTCGGGGAAATAGTCGTCGGGCGGTGGGAGGTGGCTAAAGGCTTGAATGGGAGAGTTAGGGCTGGCACTACCTTCCGCGGACAGAAAATGTCTCGTCTTCAAATGGATTCGGCCCAGGCTGAAATCACATGAAGGTGGAGGCGTTTTAAAGAAAGGGTGCTGATATTTGTACACCTAAAATGGCTATTTGTAACCCATGGATATTCGTACACCTCAAAATTATATTTCTATCCCAAAAGACTATTTATACCCCAATTTTGATATTTTAAAACTTACCTTAAACCGACATATGAATGTGCTTCAATATAAACGAACTCATGGTTGTGTATATCATGTTTAACTACAAGTTTCCATTCAATCACGCCCGATTTAGAAATATATTTGATTTCTAATTCCTATAAGGGTGTGATGTATATATGAGTTAAGTGTATATGAGAATATAAGTGTCTTTTTGAACTGCGTCTTATACGTATATTTTCATGAGAGGTGTTCAACATGAAAGTTGTAGATCTCGGCGAGATCTACAACTTTCATGTTGAATACTTTTTGATTTAAAGCAATTTAGACACCCGATTTGGCCTCTGAAAAAAGTCAAGCCGAACATATATACGGACGCCCACGATCAGCGTGACTTTTTTCGGGGGCCAAATCGGAGGATTAAACGGCTTCAAATTAAAAAGTGTTCAACATAAAAGTTGTACATCTCGTTGAGATGTACAACTTTCATGTTGAACACTTTTTGATTTGAAGCAGTTTAGACCCTCGATTTGGGTCTCGAAAAAAGTCATGCCGAAATTCTGTACGGACGACTCATTCCGTACGTGTATTTTTTCGGGCCCAAATTGGTGGCCTAAACGACTTCAAATCAAAAAATGGTCAACATGAAAGTTTTAGATCTCGATGAGATCTAAAACTTTCATGTTGATCACTTTTTCAAATGAGAAACATTTGGGGCTCAAAATTCAAAAATACAAAAATTGCAAAAAACAAGATTGGTTTGCTAGTATGAATTTTTGGGAAGAGAAAAAAATTCAAAAAATGGCTGCAAAAAATTGGATGGGAGGAAAGCGGCAAAAGGCACGTCGGGCCGGCGACAGGAGGCAACACCGGCGGAGGAGAAATCACGGAGATGTGCGGCGGGTTGCGGGTGATTGGAAATTCGGGAGAAAAACGGGAGGAAAAGTTCATGCCTGGACTGGAAAGAATGGGGTACAAATATAACATTTCAGGGTTAAAAAAGAGGAGTTTTATTTTGAATAATGTTGTAGGAATGGCCATTTTAGGTGTACAAATATCAGCACCCTAATGAAATGGTGGGGCCGATTTAATAGGGACTTTTAATTGTGGATTTTAATATTGCATGACACTCAGGCTTCCAAAACAACCGAATGGAATAAAATAAAAAAGTTGCCACTAATTTGGTGGTTTAAATAAAAAAAGTTGCCACTAATTTGGTGGTTTAAATAAAAAAGTTGCCACTAATTTGGTGGTTTTCTAATGAATGGAATTAAGTGTATTTAAGATGCGTGTTCAAAAGGCCTTTATTTGGTATTTCACTATTCCCTTCATTTAATATTCTCCATTAATTAAGAATTTTGATAAAATATTAAATTATAATTTCTGAAATTGAAATTAAAACTAGATGTGTTAGAATATGTTTTTATTATTTTTTTCCTTTTTTTTCTTTCCCTCTATTATTGTATTTCTTGTATATATAGAGGGATCCTATATTGAAATGAATGAATTTTCGGCGTTCAACATGAGCCCGACATGCTCCTGGTGGCCTAAATTTCTGTCCGCTTCGCCGTCCGCTCTCGCCCGCCGACCTCTCCTCCGCTTTTGCCCGCCGACTCTTGCGACTCCCGCGAGTTATTCGCTCGACCCCGCCAGTCTTTCTTCCACTCCAACCCCGCACCTCTCTTTCCGCTCGATTTTACCATGCGTTCTTTCTTCTTCTTCTTCAACCCTTCTTCCGGCGCCGGATCCTCAATGCAGTAAGTGGCCTGCTTCTTCCGACGTCGTCAACCCTTCTTGGTGCTCTTATGGAGTGGATTTCTCTTCCTCTCTCGTTTTTCTCGTTACCCTAAATCTTGGGTTGTCTCCGGATTTCTATTCCTGAGCCATTATGTTTAGCGGAGCTGATTCTCCCGCTTCCTCATCGGGGGTTGTTCTTCCTATGGTTTTTTCCCGTGGAACCCCGGATCATAATACTCTTCAGATCACTGTCATTCATCCAGATGACTCTAATTACCTTTCTTGGTCCCTGTCTATCACCTTGACGCTCAATGGGTACATTGGGAGTCAGAAAATTTCTTAGTCGTGTCCTAGCTTACTAATTCGATGCAAGAGTCCATGGCCTGTAACTATCTATTCCTCGACAATGCTGCAAACATTTGGCGACGAGCGGAGTCTATCTACTCTCGTCGAGGCAATGCTGCTCAGATCTTTCAGTTGCGACGAAATATCTCCTTACTCTGACAGGGTGACCGTCCTCTTTCTGCGTACTACTTGGAGTTCACGCGACTGTATCAGGAATATGATCATTTTGATGCTCTTATATTTGTTAGCTCTATTGATGAGGCGATGGTTCATACCAGAGAAGACCATAATCGCATATTTGAATTTCTTCATGGCCTTCATTGGGACTTTGATAAGATCAGTGTTTAGATTTTGGGGTGTCTGCCATTACCTTCTCTTTCTGAGGTTTACAGCATTGTGCAACACGAATTCGATCGTCGTCAGATTCTACTTTCTGATACTGTGCCTGAGAGCTCTGCTCTGGCTGCTATATCCCCTTCTCTTCTTGCTAGTCGTCCATCTCGTGACTCAAAGTTGAAGGGCTCCACGATAAGGATCATCTCCTCTTGTGATTATTATGGCAAGAATCGTCACACTTGGGATACTTGCTTCAGGCTCCATGGGTTCCCTACGCCGAGAGGGGGTGCTCCGCCTCGTGGTGTTCTTGGTTTTGGGTGCTCGTCTGGTCGTCACACTTCTCCTCGTGCTGCTTATCTCACTGATGCTACTGCCGATATCTCTTCTAGCTATTCCAATTCTGATGGCTCTGCCCCTCCTGGTGCATTTACTGCTGATGAAATGCTTGCCCTCCGGCGCTTGATGCATGGGATTTCTACGGAGTCTTCTGCCTCTTCCTCCTACGCTCACACGGGACTTCCAGGTGCTCATTATACTGCCTCTCATCCTTCCACCCAGTAGATTATTGACTCCGAGGCCACATATTATATGACTGGGTCCTCTGCATGTTTTATCTCCTATACCCCTCTCTCTAATCGCGATAAGATGAGCATTGCAGATGGTTCTCTTTCCTCTATTGCCGGAAAGGGTTCCATCTCCCGCTTCTCTCTCACCTTAACCTCTATCCTTCATGTTCCCAATTTTACTCGTAATTTACTTTCTATTAGTCATCTCACTAACTCTATGCACCGCTCTGTGACCTTTCTTCCTTCCTCTTGTGTTTTTCAGGACCTGACGATGAGGAAGGTGATTGGCTCTGGTATCATAGTCAATGGTCTTTATGTGCTTGACTTCAGCCCAGCTCCACCTCCTCTGCCTCTTTATTCCAACACTACCCATCCTTTGTATTCCTGACATTGTCGCCTGGGCCACCAGGTCTACTTCTGTTATGAAATTGTTGTTTCCCGCTATGTCTACTGCTGTCTTTAATTCATTTGTGTGTGATGTCTGTATTTTAAACAAACGTCATCACACTTTGTTTAAACACGCCTCATTGCCTAGTTTTACACCTTTTGCCATTATTCATACTGATATCTGGGGGCCCTACCTCATACCTTCTATTTCTGGTTGTGTGTGGTTTGGTATTTTTATTGATTGTTTTTCTCGTACTACTTGGTTATATTTGATGGGCAACAAAAATGATGTTTTTTCTTTTTTTTGACGATTTCATAACATGATCTCCACTCAATTCCATACCACCATTAAAATTCTTCGCAGTAACAATGACCGCGAATACATGGATTTGCAGTTTGTGTGATATCTTGCTGATCATGACATCCTCCACCAGACTACCTGTGCTTATTCCCCAACACAAAATGATGTTGCTGAGTGGAAAAATTATCATCTCCCTGAAGATGCTCGTTGCCTCGTCTATCATGCATCTTCCAAAATTCTATTGGGGCAATGTAGTTCTTACTGCGACATATTTCATTAATCGTATGCTCTTTCGTGTCCTTGGGAATGCTACTCCTCTTGACACTCTCCATGTGCCTCCTACTCAGCTTTCCCCTAAGGTGTTTGGATGTGTCTGCTTCGTTCACATCCACCACCCTCGCCCTTCCAAACTTGATCCTCACGCACTCAAGTGTGTTTTTATTGACAACCCTTCTACGCAGAAGGGGCACAAGTGTTTTCACCCACCTACAAAGAAAGTGTTTGTCACAATGGATGTCACATTCCGTGAATTCGAGGCATACTACCCTGCTTCGGATGACCCAGCCTCGGGTGAATCCTCTCCTGTACCTGTTCCCTCTATTCCTCTGCACATACCTCTACCGTATCCCTCACTTCAGGGGGAGACTATACCAGTGGAAGTGAGTCCTCCTACTATGTCTCAACCTCTTCCCTCTACTGCTCCGAGCTTGCAGGTATATACTCGACGTACAAAGAGGACAAGCACACAAGATCTGACTATGCCACCAGAACAATCATTCGATCCTGTACTCTTCATCCTTTCTCACATTATGTATTTTATGACTCTTTCTAATGCCTACAAGGTCTTTATGTCCTCTCTTGCTTCTTTTTCCATACCTGTTTCATGGAAGCAGGCTCGGGAGGCCCTTTTGTGGAGAGAGACGATAGTTGAGAAAATGAATGTTCTTGAGAAGAATCATACATGGGATTTGGTGCCTCTTCCCTATGGAAAGAAGTTTGTTGTGTGTAAATGAGTGTTCTTTGTGAAAGAGAACTCACAAGGGATTGTCGAGAGGTGCAAGACAAGACTGGTGGCAAGGGGTTATACGCAAACCCCTTGGTATTGACTATCATGAAACATTTGCCCCAGTGACAATGATGAACACTCTTAGGGTCTTATTTTCTTGTGCTGCCTGCAAGGGTTGGAACCTTTGGCAGCTTGATGTGAAAAACACATTCCTCCATGGTGATCTAGATGAGGTCTACATGTCTATTCCTCTAGGTCTCACTCTTAGAGGTGTAGAAGGGAAAATCTATAGATTAAAAAAAGGTTCTATATGAGCTGAAATAATCCCCAAGAGCCTGGTTTGGGAGGTTCCACAAGGCTATGATGTCATTTGGATATTATCAGAGCAATGCTGATCACACACTATTCATCAAACATAGGACCGAGAAACTCACTGTTTTCATTGTGTATTTTGATGATATAGTCATAACAGAGGATGATGTTGAAGAAATCCAGAATCTAAAACAAAAATTAGCCAGTGAGTTTGAGGCCAGGGACTTAGGAAAACTGAGGTATTTCTTGGGTATTGAAATCGCGAGATCCAAGCAGAAAATCTTCATTTCTCAAAGAAAATATACTCTGGATCTCCTTGAGAAGGTGGTGATGAGTGGATGTAGACCAGCTGAAACCCTGATTGAAGCAAATCACCGATTGAGGCGCAATGATGAAGAGGTGATTTAGGAAATCTCATAGTTCCAAAGATTAGTGGGGAGGCTGATCTACCTGTCCCACACTCGCCCAAATATTTCTTATGCGGTTAATGTTATTAGCTAGTTCATGCATGTTCCTAAGACACGTCACGTGGATGCAGCTCCCAGAATTCTTAGGTACCTCAAATCATCACCAGGAAGGGGTATCCTGTTTGCTCTGATTCAATGTCTAAGTATTGAAGTTTATACTTATGCTAATTGGGTCGGGTCTGTTGAGGATCGACGATCAACTTCAGGATATTGTTTCCTTGTTGGGGGCAACCTTGTTACTTGGAGGAGCAAGAAGTAACAAGTTGTGGCAAGATCTAGTGCAGAAGCCGAGTTTAAAGATATGGATCACGAGGTTTGTGAGGTTTATGGCTTCGCTCATTGATGAGTGACCTTGGCCTGGCTAAAGCAGGACCCATCCAGCTGTATTGTGACAATAAGTCAACTATTAGTATCACCCACAATCCCGTTCAACATGACCGTACTAAACAAATTGAAGTAGATCAACACTTTTTCAAGGAGAACATTGAGATAGGAATTGTGTGTACGTCTTTTGTGCCCTCTGACAGACAGTTAGAGGACATTCTAATCAAAGGGTTGAATGAGATTATATTTGGCAGGATTGTTGACAAGTTGGACATGATTAACATCTCTCGCCCAAGTTGAGCGATAGTGTTAAAATATGTTTTTATTTTATTTTTTACTTTTTTTTTTCTTTCCCTCTATTATTGTATTCCCTCTCTATATATAGAGGGATTGATGTAGGGTGGGCTACGAGGGTGCACAAAACCAAGACTTCTGGGAGGGAGAATGTAGACTTGACACACTAACTCAAACCTAAATGTAATGATACCGTCGGTGACGACAACAGATTAATTCGAGCAATAAAGATTTCAATCCATGCAAATATTTAAATAACAAAAATAACATTCAATAATTAAACAATTAACGGTTTTCCTCCGCTCAGAGGGCCAATGCAAAACGCGCGGCAAATGAATCTCACCTGCAAGTTATAAGCGTATTAAAGTAAATTTTCTACAAGCAAAAATCCCAAGCAAATATAGAGAGTCCAATCCACTATAAATATGCTGAAAATAATAAGTCCAATATAACAAAAACTCACCAAGTAGTGTGCTGACCAAGACACTGAAGAATTCAGAGCCGGAGATATGTTGACGACGCTCCGAGGTAGAACCAGAGGCATGGAGAACGACGCAGGTGGTTGTCCTCGGCGGTGGAAGGTGGAAACAGATCGGGAATGAGTAGATCCGGCGACGTATGGGTAGATCCAAGTGAGGGAAGGATGGATCCGATGTTTAGAAGCGTATTCGAGCTAGGAAATGAGGGGAGGGTGAGGGGAAATAGCGGATCGGGGCTGAAACAGTCCAAATCTAGACTGATCTGGATTGGGTGCGCTGATTGGAGGTTGTTCCACGAAGAGGAGGGTTGATGGCAAAGAGGAGGGTTAAGACTTGAGGGCGGCGGTTGTGGAGGGGCTTAAGGACCGACAGATGCTGTAGAGAGATGGGGAGGGGGCGACGACGGCTGATGGAGGTAGGGAGAGGGCCGGTGTCTGTTGGGAGGTTATGTGGAGGCCGTCGGCTGGTATGGAGGGGATTTGGAGGCTGGCGGCTGGGAGGTTTTGCTGGAGGTGGTGCGGCTGTTGGGGGGGGGGTGCTGTAGCAGTGGGCGGTCGGTTGATTTGGGGCGTAGGGACTTCAGGAGAGGATGGGGGAGGGGGAAGAAGGGGCCTAGGGTTTTGACAAACCTTATGAGGGAAGATACACACCTAGGAATCGTCATCTTGGGTTCCACGAAGTCGGCACCATGGCGGGATCGCGAAAATCCGAGCATACTATTCTCCAAGCTCTACAATGACCTAATCAGCCCACTAGTTACATATTTATAATAAAAAAACAACTTGGGCATCCCACCATCGATGACTACGATTGGCCGGAGGTGGGACCACTTACATACATCAAATAAAACTATAAAATACAAAAGTAATATATCAAAAAGATTCACGACGCGGATCCAGACGCATTCGCGTAGTTGGATCGACGATCCGATCAAGCCCTCCTGCGCGAGTACCCGAATGTGGGTCCCGTCTTGCGGCGAACCCTTCCTGGTTGTTCCAATTGTGTATAGAAAACCCAACAATGGTATCAGAGGCAAGTTGTAGATCCAGTGCATATAAATCAGGAAATTTAGGAATGTTCTGAACGTGGGTCCCGCTAGCACGAGTACACAAACGCGGGTCCTGCCTTGCGGCGAACCCGTCCTGGTGTTGTTCCAATTGTGTATAGAAAACCCAACAATGGTATTAGAGGCAAGTTGTAGATCCAGTGCATGTAAATCAGGAAATTTAGGAATGTTCTGAATGTTTAGATTTAGCTTTTTTTTACATCAAGTGTTGATGATTTTATTTTGTGCACATTTGAGATGTATTTGGAATGCAAATGTTGTATTTTTATGTATTGTAAATGTGCATATTGATTAAATGTTAATCATGATTAAGTGTTAATCGAAGATTATAAAAATCCCTTAACTCAATACTAAGTATGTGGATGCCTTCCGATGAATGATACTCTTCCTTCCTCGATTGATGAAATGTGTGCTTGCTAAAACAATGTGCATTAATCTATCTTGGTAAGGGTACGAGCGAATAATTGTGATATCCCACTATCGACATCGAGTCCAACTTAATTTGGCGAGCTCAAAGGTTAAGTGCTTAGAGACATAGAGTTGACATGCACCATATGATGGATGCGAATAAAGAGTTATGCACCAATCATACAAGAGTTGCATGATGATGTAATTGGCAAATGTTGCCTATCTAAATAACCACACTATGAGTGATCAACCAAAACCGACTTTTGGTGTTGGTGAAATACGGATTTTGTCCACTAGAGAGTAGCTTTCATAAACTCTGTTAGAAAAGCCTAATTAAGGGCCCATCTAGGGGCTCATTTTTCTCTCTTTTCTCTCTCTTTGTATTAGTCCCACATCTTGGATTGGGATTTCTCTCCTTCCTCTTCCTATATAAATGTATTCATACTTGTAACTATTGATTCAAGAAGTATATACAAGGTTTGGGGCCTCTCTTTACATGGTATCAGAGGCACCGGTCTCCTCCTTGTGTTTACGGTTTTCTGTCCGCGGGTTCTCGCGGTCTGTTTGCGGCTTCTCGCGGTCTCCTTCTTCCTAACCACCCGAGCTCTTCTCTGGCGGTCTCTGGTCCTATTCGCGGCCTCTCCGCGATCTCTTTTTCCTACCCGCCTTTCCGTATGTGGCTCCACTGTTTCCCTCCTCCCTCCATTCTCCTCTCTTTTTATAGGCGCCCCCAATGGGCTCTGTTTTTTGGACAACTCGTTGCGGTTTGCACGGCTTGTTCTCCTAACTGCGGACTTCCTTCTCACGGTGTTCTTCTCCGGCCGGCTTGTCCCTCACCGCGGTTTGCGCAGTCTGCCCTTGGTGGTCATTGCGACCTCGTGTCTCTCTTCGGGCTCCGCATCTTTGGCCGCGACCTCTCTGGTCGCTGGTGTGCTTCACCGTGACCGTGCGGTTTCCTTCCTTCTCTCCGCTGCCATCTTATTTCCTTCTCTTCCCCTAGCCGCATCCTGGTCGCGACTTTCCTTGTCGCTGGTGTGTCTGCCGAGACCGTGCGACTACTTCCTCTACCGACCTCTCTCTCTCTTCGGCCTCTTCCTTCTAGCCGCCCGGCTTCCTTTTCTAGCCGCCCGGCCTTCTCTGCCAAGCCGTCCGGCTTCTCTTGCTAGCCGCCCGACTTCTCTTGCTAGCCGCCCGGTCTTCTCCTTCTAGCCGCCCAACTTTCTTTTCTAGCCGCCCGACCTTCTCTGCCAAGCCGCCTGACTTCTCTTGCTAGCCACCCGGCCTCTTGCTAGCCGCCCGACCTCTTCTGCTAGCCGTATGGCTTCCGATGCATCCGCTGCTACTTCTTCTCCGCCAGCCCGTGCGGCTACTACGGCTTCCAAACTCCGTGAGGAGCTACGAATTACTACCATTTCTCTGATTGGGAAATGAAATTTTGTCGAATGAGTACACTCTGTTCGTCGTGTTCTGCAGACCAAGGGTCTTCTTCACCACTTGACTCGAGTTCCCCCCGAGGCACCCTCAGATGACTGGCTTCGCGATGATGGTCGGGTCCAATCCTGGCTTCTCAACTCTATGGACACTGAGCCGTACAGGATGACCATGTATCATGACACGACCAAGTCCATGTGGGAGGAGCTCCACTCCTTTTATTCCGGGCACAACAGTTTTTAGCACTTATATGATATTCTCTCCGACCTTCAGAACCTTGCTCCTGGTGCTCCCGGCGATATGATCTATTTCGTTGCCCAGACGAAGACCCTGGTCAAGGCTTGGATTCAACATCAGCCTCCAACTACTGATCTAGCTACTCAATGGGTCCAGAAAGATGCTGTCACCATCGCGATGATGTTGTCCTGTGTTCCTCCCCACCTGCATAGTGTTCGAGCCCAGATCCTCTCTTCCACGACGACTCCTTCATTGTCAGATGTCTCTCAATGTTGCTTAAAGTTACGCCTCCTACTAAGGCTCCTCCCGGATTTGCACCGGCTCTTCTTCAACAGCCTCTCCTTCCGACCCCTCCTCTTGCTCGTGGATCTTCCACCCGGGGAGAGCCGACCTCCGTCTCGGGAACGAGGACGTGGTGGTCGTTCTTCTATGAAACGCACATATTGTGGCTGGGGTGGTCATCTTGAGGCTTCATGTTACCGCTAACATGGTTTACCTCCCCACCTTGCTGCTGCTTCCTCTGTTGCTCCTGCTCCCACTGGGGCTTCTGCCCAGGATCCGGCGCCCACTACCCGCCAAGATATAGACGAGCTCCGCACCCAACTCCACCTGCTACAGGGTACCCTTGGCCGCTCCTCCGACTCGGTTGCGTCTTTCTCTGCGGAAGGTATAGCCTGTCTCTCTCATAGCCCCTATTGGATCGTCGATTCTGGCGCTACTCACCATATTACCTCCCAGAAGCCCCCCAGTATCTCCCGACGGCTCATCCTCTGTGTATCACTGTGACCAATGGTGACACCCTACCAGTCTCTGGCGCCGCTGCTCTCCAGCTTACCCCGGCTCTTTCTCTTTCCTCGGTTCTTCATGTTTCAGGGTTTCTTTCAATTTACTTTCTGTTAGTCGCCTGACGCACGACCTTGATTGTTCCATAACCTTTTTTTCTTCTTTTCTTATGCAGGATTACCGCACCCGGAGTATCATTGGTAAGGGGCAGCTGTTGAATGGGCTGTACATCTTGGATATATCACCCACTCTTCTCTACGCTGTCTCCATTGTCGATTGGCATTGCCGCCTTGGGCATGCTTCCCTTCCGATTCTCAAGCGGGCTCTTCCTGATTTTCCTTTACGGGAGTTCTCTTGTGAATCTTGTATCTACGACAAACAACATCGTTCTTCTTTCACCCCTGCCTGTACCAGGAGTAGTACTCATTTATCTTTAGTTCATTCTGATGTATGAGGTCCTTATAAAGTCTCCAGTATCTTTTGATTTCTCTATTTTGTCACCTTTATTGATGATTACTCGCGTATTACGTGGCTATATTTATTGATGCGTACGCAGTTTGCCAGCCCCCTCAAAGTCATCCGCACTGATAATGCTCGCGAGTATACTGGCCGCACCATCTCCAATCTCTGCACCGAATTTGGCGTCATCCATCAAACTTCGTGTGCGTATACCCCTTAGCAAAACGGGGTGGCCGAATGGAAGAATCACCATCTTCTCGATGTTGCGCGGTCCCTTATGTTTCAAATGCAGGTTCCAATTGAATATTGGAATTTTGCCGTCTCCAAAGCCTGTCATTTCATCAACCGCCTACCCTCGTCTGTTCTTCCACCAACCCCACCTCTCTCACCCCGCGGGTCTTCGGGTGTGTTTGTTATGTTCACCTTCTTGGCCCCCCTTTCGACAAACTTGCTCATCGGGCGGCCAAATATATGTTTGTTGGCTACCCCCGTACTCAAAAGGGGTATGTTTGCTACTCTCCTTCTGATGACAAGCTGGTCGTCTCGGCGGATGTCACCTTCTGCGAAGACCAGCCCTTCCACTTACCTTCCCCCACCCCATCTTCCTCTCCTCCTCTTCCCCTGCCTGACGTACCGGTCACGCCCTCTTCTCTGCCATCTCCTTCCTCCTCTCTCCCTGCCCCCCTCGGTTTCCTCCGCTCCTTATCCGTGTATACACTCGTCGTCGCTCCAAAGATGGTTCCCTGCACCAGCTCCCAGCTCCCAGCGACACCCCGACAACGGTAGATCCAGCTCCTGCCTTTACAGCTCATCCCTTGGACAACTACGTTTCTCTCCATCGGCTGACTCCACCTCTCTACGCCTTTGCCACCTCTCTTTCCTCTATTTCTATTCCTAACACTGCGCAGGAGGTGCTTTAACACCCGGGGTGGCGGGCGGCCATGGACGATGAAATGCGGGCTCTCTGGGCTAACCGGATTTGGGATCTGGTTCCTCTTCCTGCAGGCCAAACCTGTGTTAGCTGTAAGTGGGTCTTTGTTATTAAACATGCGGCGGATGGCACCGTTGAGTGTCTAAAGGCCCGCCTCGTGACCTGAGATTTTACTCAGCAACATGACCTTGATTATGAGGAAATCTTTTCTCCAGTGGCCAAATTGAACACGGTTCGCGTTCTTCTCTCCTTGGTTGTTCATCGTCATTGGCCTCTTTATCAACTGGATATTAAGAATGCCTTCCTCAACGACGATCTGCAGGAGACTGTTTATATGCACCAACCTCCCGAGTTTGAGACCACGGGGGAGTCTCGGGTTTGTTATCTTCAGAAATCTATTTATGGTCTCAAACAGCCCCCGCGCGCTTGGTTTGAAAAATTCAGCAAGGTTGTCTGTGATATTGGCTTCATTCGGAGCTCGGCGACTTTTCTCTCTTCACCGAACACCGGTCAACCAGAACTGTGATCCTACTTGTTTATGTTGACGATATCCTCATTACTGGCGACGATACTACAGGGATACAACATATCAAACAACAGATAAACTCTGCCTTTCATACCAAAGATCTTGGCAACCTTCGGTATTTTCTTGGGCTTGAGGTTGCACGACGCCCTGATGATCTTTTGTTATCCCAAAGGAAGTATTGTATGGACCCCCTTCATGATGCCGGCTATTCTAGATGCAAACCTGCGGAGACTCCTATGAACGCCAATCACAAGCTCTCGACCCACAGCTCTGACTCCGATAAGCTGCTTACAAATCCGGAATACTATAGACGCTTGGTTGGGAAGCTGATCTATCTTATGGTTATTCGACCAGACATCTCCTTTACCGTGTGAGTCGCGAGTCATTTTATGCATGCTCCTTGGACATCTCATCTTCAAGCTGTCGAGCGCATTCTTTGATATCTCAAGATTGCTTGAGGACAATGGCTTGTATACAAGCCATCCACATCTCTATCTCTTGTCGCGTACTCTGACGCTGATTATGCATGATCCATTGATAATAAGCGTTCCACAACTGGTTTCTGTACCTACTTCGGTGGACATCTCATAACCTGACGTAGCAAGAAACAGACTGTGGTTGCTCGCTCTTCTGCTGAAGCCGAGTACCTGGCTATGACTGATGTTGTTTCCGAGTTAACCTGTCTTAAGAGCCTTCTGGGATACTTGGGTGTTCGTCTCTCATCACCGGCGACCTTATTTTGTGACAGTCAAACAATAATACATATTGTCAAGAATCCGGTCTTTCACGAGCGCACAAAGTATATTGAAGTTGACTGCAACTTTATCCGGGAAAAGGTACAGTCAAACAAGATAAATTTTGAGCATGTTCCTGCTACAAACCAAGTTGCTGACATCCTGAGTAAAGCTCTCTCCCGGCCGCTATACTACCAGTTTTTATCCATGCTTGGTGCCTACGACTTGTACGCTCCAGCTTGCGGGGGAGTGTTAAAAAAACCTAATTAAGGGTCCTTCTAGGGGCCCAATTTTCTCTCTTTTCTCTCTCTTTGTATTAGTCCCACATCTTGGATTGAAATTTCTCTCCTTCCTCTTTTCCTATATAAATGTATTCATACTTGTAACTATTGATTCAAGAAGTATATATAAGGTTTGAGGCCTCTCTTTACAAACTCTATGAATTGATATTGAGGGTTATCAATTTGATTAAAATAGTGAAAGTTTTTTTAATTAAAGTCCATATTAAAATAAAAATATATTTTAAAATATAGTAATAAATTTACTTTGCATAAATTTTTGTAGAATATCCATGACAAGTGGTTCACACTCCACCCTATCCTTGAGAGCTATGAGTGGACAAGCTAAACGGGGCAAATTTTCTTGACTGGTACAAGAACCTGAGATTTGTTCTCAGGTAGAGCGTAAGCTCTATTTCTTTGAAGAAGATCCCTCCGCGGAGCCAGCCGCAACTGCCTCTCATGCAGATAAAGATGCTTACAAGAAATATGAAGACAATACCTTAGATGTTGAATGCCTCATGTTTGTCACCATGAACTCTAAGCTTCAACAGCAACACGAGAACATGGTGTTTATGAGATAATCGAGTACCTGAAGAAAATGTTTCAAGGGCAAGCTCGGCAAGAGAGGTTCAACATCTCTAAGGCTTTGTTTCAGTGCAAGATGGGAGCTCGAGACCCAATAGGGACTCGTATACTCAAGATGATTAGGTATATCGAGAATTTTGAGAGATGAGTTTCCTTTGGGCCAAGAGTTGACAACTGATCTGATCCTACAATCGTTACAGGACAGTTAAGCAATTCATCTTGAACTATAATATGAATGAAATTGCCAAGACACTGCCCGAGCTCCTAGACATATCGAGAACTGTCGAGATCAATATGAAAAAGGTCAAGCCTGCTAGCACCATATTGATGGTGCATAAAGGCAAGGACAATGCCAAAAGAACCAATAAGACTAATGTAGGATCGAAGTCATATCTTGATCCCAAGCCTCCAACACCGAAGAAAAAAGGCTTGACCAAGGAAGGGAAGTGTCACTATTATGGTAAGACAGGGGACTGGAGGAGGAATTGCCCCCTCTATCTCGAGGATCTGCAACAGAAGATAAAAAATGTGATTTCTACTCCAGGTATTTATGTTATAGAAATACATTTTTCTGTTCCTTCATCTTGGGTATTGGATACCAGATGTGGTTCTCACATTTGTATAAATATGCAGGAACTGAGAGGGAGAAGACTGTTGGGTAAAGGAGAGGTAGACCTTCGCGCTGGGAATTAAGCAAGAGTTACTGCCATTGTCGTTGCCCCGTTGGAGTTTATCGTCTTTTTTTCCCCACTAGGCTTGTAATAGAACTAGATAATTGTTATTTTGTTCCAAGCATAACTAGAAATATTATATCTATTTCATGTCTTGACATGAGAGAAATTTTTTTCATTATTAAGAACAATTGTTGTTCTATTTATTTGAATGATGTTTGTTATGGTGTAACCCAATTATTTAATGACTTATATGTTTTGATCTTGGATCAACTAATTTATAATGTAGAAAATACTAAAAGACTAAAAACGAATGAGTCAAACCCTACGTACCTTTGATATCGTCGTTTGGGCCATATAAACGAGAAATGCATATCCAAGCTCCATAAAGATGAATTGTTGGACTCATTTGATTATGAATCATTTGAGAGATGTATGCCATGTTTATTAGGCAAGATGACTAAAGCCCCTTCACTGGTTATACTGAGAGAGTTGATGATCTTTTGAGTGTTGTACATAGTGATGTATGAAAACCCATGAGTTCTATGATCAGAGGTGGGTTTTACTAATTTGTTACATTTACTGATGATTTAGTAGATACGGATATGTGTTTCTTATGAAAAACAAATTCAAAACTTTTGAAAAGTTCAAAGTGTTTAAGAATGAAGTGGAGAACCAACTGGAAAAGAGGATAAAAACATTCTGATCTAATCGAGGTGAAGAATATCTAAGTCATGAGTTTCGTGATCATCTGAAAGAGTGTGGTATTGTATCACAGCTCACTCCACCTAGAACACCACATCATAATGATGTGTCTGAGAGGAGGAATTGTAATTTGTTAGACATAGTATGCTCTATGTTGAGTCATTCAGAACTGTTTGTTTCCTTTTCGGGATTTGCTTTAGAGATTGTTGATTTCACTTTAAATCGTGCTCCAACAAAAACGGTTTTAAAGACACCATATGAGATATGAACTGAGAAACGCCATAGTTTGTCTTTTATCAAGATTTGGGGTTGTGAGACATATGCACGACGTCAAATGCCTGACAAGCTGGAACCCAAGTCAGATAAGTGTTATCTTATGAGATATCTTGAGGAAACCAAATGATATTACTTCTACCTACCGTTTGAGGGCAA
This sequence comes from Platanthera zijinensis, assembly GCA_039513925.1. Taxonomy (NCBI): domain Eukaryota; kingdom Viridiplantae; phylum Streptophyta; class Magnoliopsida; order Asparagales; family Orchidaceae; genus Platanthera; species Platanthera zijinensis. The sequence goes on from CM077087.1 coordinate 154,622,443, forward strand.
AGTGTTTGTCCCGAGTACTGATGTATTTTTGGAGAAAGATTTTTTATCAATAATGACTGTTGAGGGAGAACTTGAAGAAGTTTAAGAACCACGAACAATAAATGAAACAGAATTGGAGTCTGAGCAAGAACTACAAGTTGTTGTAGCTAGAGAGTCTGCTCAAGAAATACAAGTCTTACGTAGGTCTGGTAGACCAAGATTTGAGTCTGAGAGATATAGATTTATCGTATCTCAAATAACTAGTGTGTTGCTTATGAATTATGATGATGAACTTGCAACCTACCAAGAGGCTATGAATGGACGGGACTCCGAAAAACAGCTTATGACCATGAAATCTGAAATGGACTCCATGTATGCAAACCACGTTTGGACCTTGGTGTAACCACCTGAAGAGGTACATCCCATAGGGTGCGAGTGAGTCTTCAAGATGAAGCCTGATATGGATGAGAATGCACAGACATTCAAAGGGAGGTTAGTGGCTAAAGATTTTAAGCAAATTCATGATGTTGATTATGATGAAACCTTTTCCTCTGTTGTCATGGTTGAGTCCATCAGAATTTTAATTGCTATTGCTGAGTATTATGACTACGAGATTTGACAAATGCATGTCAAAACGACTTTCCTTAATGGAAACTTTCTTGAGTAAGTGTACATGACACATCCCGAGCGTTTTGTATCTCCAAATGAAGCCACTAAAATATACAAGCTGCATGATCCATTTATGAATTGAAATAAGTTTCTCGAAGTTGGAATCTACGTTTTGATGAGAAAATCAAAGAGTTTGGTTTCATTAAGAACGATGATGAGCCTTGTGTTTATAAGAGGATTAACGGGAGCATTGTTGTTTTCCTGATATTGTATGTAAATGACATATTGTTGATCGGGAATGACAGTCCAACCCTGCAAGCTGTTAAGAACAGCATAGGAGACTGTTTTTCTTTGGCGAAACGACTTATATACTTGATATTAGATCTATAGAGATAGATCGAAGAAATGATCTGGTTTGTCCCAAAGTATATACATCGAGAATTGGAGCCTGAGCAAGAACTACAAGTTGTTGTAGCTAGAGAGTCTGCTCAAGAAATACAAGTCTTACGTAGATCTGGTAGCCTAAAATTTAACCCTGAGAGGTATAGATTTCTCGTATCTCAAATAAGTAGTGTGTTACTTATGGATCATGATGATGAACTTGCAACCTACCAAGAGGCAATGAATGAATCAGACTCCGAGAAGTAGCTTATGGCTATGAAATATTAAATGGATTCCACATATGCAAACCAAAATTGGACCTTGGTGGAACCACCTGAAGAGGTACATCCCATAGGGTGCAAGTGGGTCTTCAAGATGAAGACTGACAATAACTATAAGTTGTTGTAGCTAGAGAGTCTGCTCAAGAAATACAAGTCTTACTTAGATCTGGTAGACCAAGATTTGAGCCTGAGAGATAGATTTTTCGTATCTCAAATAGCTAGTGTGTTGCTTATGGATCATGATTATGAACTTGCAACCTACCAAGAGGCTATGAATGGACCAGACTCCGAAAAGCAGCTTATGACCATGAAATCTAAAATGGACTCCATGTATGCAAACCATATTTGGACCTTGGTGGAACCACCTGAAGAGGTACATCTCATAGGGTGCGAGTGGGTCTTCAAGATGAAGCCTGATATGGATGAGAATGCACAAACATTCAAAGGGAGGTTAGTGGCTAAAGATTTTAAGCAAATTCATGGTGTTGATTACGATGAAACCTTTTCCTCTGTTGTCATGGTTAAGTCCATCATAATTTTACTTGCTATTGCTGCGTATTATGACTACGAGATTTGACAAATGCATGTCAAAATGACTTTTCTTAATGGAAACCTTATTGAGGAAGTGTACATGACACATCCCGAGGGTTTTGTATTTTCAAATGAAGCCACTAAAATATACAAGCTGCAATGATCCATTTATGAATTGAAATAAGTTTCTCGAAGTTGGAATCTACGTTTTGATGAGAAAATCAAAGCGTTTGGTTTCATTAAGAACGATGATGAGCCTTGTGTTTATAAGAGGATTTGCGGGAGCATTGCTATTTTTCTGATATTGTATGTAAATGACATACTGTTGATCCGGAATGACAGTCCAACCCTGCAAGCTGTTAAGAACAGCATAGGAGACTGTTTTTCTTTGGCGAAACGACTTATATACTTGATATTAGATCTATAGAGATAGATCGAAGAAATGGCCGGGTTTGTCCCAAAGTACATACACCGAGAATTGGAGCCTGAGCAAGAACTACAAGCTGTTGTAGCTAGAGAGTCTGCTCAAGAAATACAAGTCTTACGTAGATCTGGTAGACTAAAATTTGAGCCTGGGGGATATAGATTTCTCGTATCTCAAATAAGTAGTGTGTTACTTATGGATCATGATGATGAACTTGCAACCTACCAAGAGGCAATGAATGAATTGGACTCCGAGTAGTAGCTTATGACCATGAAATCTGAAATGGATTCCACGTATGCAAACCAAGTTTGGACCTTGGTGGAACCACCTGAAGAGGTACATCCCATAGGGTGCAAGTGGGTCTTCAAGATGAAGACTGACAATAACTATAAGTTGTTATAGCTAGAGAGTCTGCTCAAGAAATACAAGTCTTACTTAGATCTGGTAGGCCAAGATTTGAGCCTAAGAGATATAGATTTCTCATATCTCAAATAGGTAGTGTGTTGCTTATGGATCATGATGATGAACTTGCAACCCACCAAGAGTCTATGAATGGACCGGACTCCGAGAAGTAGCTTATGACCATGAAATCTGAAAGAGACTCCATATATGCAAACCAAGTTTGGACCTTGGTGGAACCATCTGAAGAGGTACATCCCATAAGGTGCAAGTGGGTCTGCAAGATGAAGACTGACATTGATGAGAATGCACAAACATTTAAAGGGAGGTTAGTGACTAAAGATTTTAAGCAAATTCATAGTGTTGAGTATGATGAAACCTTTTCCTCTGTTGTCATGGTTAAATCCATCAGAATTTTACTTGCTATTGCTGCGTATTATGACTACGAGATTTGACAAATGTAGTTCAAAATGACTTTCCTTAATGAAAACCTCATTGAGGAAATGTACATGACACACCCCGAGGGTTTTATATCTCCAAATGAAGCCACTAAAATATACAAGCTGCAGTGATCCATTTATGGATTAAAATAAGTTTCTCGAAGTTGGAATCTACATTTTGATGAGAAAAATCAAAGAGTTTAGTTTCATCAAGAACGATGATGAGTCTTGTCTTTACAAGAGGATTAGCTGGAGCATTGTTGTTTTCCTTATATTGTATATAGATGACATACTGTTTATCGGGAATGACATTCCAACCCTGCAAGCTGTTAAGAACAACATAAGAGATTGTTTTTCTATGAAAAACTTGGGCGAAATGACTTATTTACTTGATATTAGATCTATAGAGATAGATCAAAGAAATTGCTTGGTTTGACCCAAAGTACATACATCGAGAAGATGTTGAAACGGTTCAGCATGCTCTAGTCCAATAATGGATTCTCACCCATATCTCATGGTGCAAGTCTCTCTAAGGATCAATGTCCTAAATCTTTGGAAGATAAGGACCGTATGAAGTTGATTCTATATGCTTCGGCAATTGGGTCAATCATGTGTGCGATGCTATGTACTCGACTCGATGTCTCATATGCTTAGAGCTGTCACGGTTTCGGTTCTACTAAAATCATGAATCAAAATGCTAAGGTAACAGTTCTTCAAATTAGAACCAAAACCTTATTTGGTTTGTCCGGTTTTGATTCTGGTTCCGGTTCCAACTTAATTTTTGGAACCGTCGTGTCAACGTTCCGGTTACGGTTCAATTAGAAACAAAATCAAACCGACCACTAACGGTTCGGTTCGGTTCTATGCGGTTCGGTCTGGTTCTATGCGGTTCGGTCCGGTTCCAATCAGTTCTAACTAAAATTAAAATCAAACTTGACGGAGTGAAATAAAAGTGAGTTGCAAATAGCAAAACTCAAAATAATATCGAAATAATAATAATTAAGTTGCACACTCATCGATAGTCTCTTCCACGATCGGTGGGCTAGTCTTTGTCGCCTTCCTACGCGTGTAGATTTGCCACGACGTTTAGTTAGCTTGTGCGCGTCTCATCGGAATGTGCAACTATAACAATCGGCTACAATTAGTTTTGTCTTCCATACAACAACTCTCAAATCTTTACTCAAATGATCCATATTCATAAGGGTGACTCAATTTTACGCTGGACGTCTACCTAACACAACCCTCACCATTTTTCATCCGGGCTTAAGACCGACATTGGCTGGTTTTAGTTTTGTCTTCCATGATTAATTCTAAATAATAGTTTTACCTTCTATATTTTTAAAATAAAATATATCAGAAAAAATGTGACACCCCAAAAATACAAATTGTGAAGACCCTTATTCCGGGCTTCCCAGATGATTTGAGAATCAAACATAATTTCAATAAAAAAGTTGAATCATTTAAATCACAGTACAAAGACCAGAAACATCAGAAATTTAATTCATTCATTAATTTATTTACAACAGTCGATAAAGAAACTACGAGTATTTATCCATACTCATTACAAAAATCACAATCATAATCGGTATACGAGGTTCTATGTCTTTTCTGAGCTTCTTCAATTTCTATAAATATTTTTAATCATACCTTCGCCAACTCTTCAAGGGAGATCCTCTTCGGTGCACTGGGAGATGCTCTTGTTGCCTAAAAACAAGTTCACTATGGGTTAGTCATAAAATATGACTATGTGAGAAAAGTATTTCGTGAAACAGTTATACATGCAGACAACGGAGAATAATAATATGCATACATTACAATAAACCATCAATTTCATAATATTTCCTTTTAATACTAACCCTTAACTTACCCCGTAATTTTAGTTACATAAGATAGGAAATGCTAAGACATGCAAACTTGAATTGTGCCCCCCTAAATGGCAAAAGTGTAGGTTCACCCCTACTGGTGAATCCATCCGTAGATAATCTCTATATCATAGAATTCAATCCTTCACATTTCCTTATGCAGAGTTTTATTATTCTTATCTTAACGCAATTTACATAAAACATGTGCTTTAACATAAAATTTTCCCTCGAAGGGTTGTATGGCTTTCAATTTCCCTCGCCCACATTTATTTATAGCGATTTATCATCGAGTGAAACTCATATGCACAAGTCGTGTTTATAAAAAGTAAAACAGTAATACTAAAGAAAATATTTGAATAAACATAATCCAAGAAATGAGAAACTCACCAAGACCTTTCCTTTTCCTTTATCCTTCTCGGGTTCATTGCCATGTCGACCCTGTGACGCGATCCTCTAGTTTCTTGGCCTTGGAAACCATTGAAATAACACACTTTATTTGGGTTGCGTCACTAGTTACGCGTAGCTTTTGAAGTTAAAAGGATTTACTAATAGGCGTTTAAAATCCGTCAAAATACGAAAGTCAACATAAACAATAAAAGAAATAATGTTTATACTTGCTGTCTAATCAAAATAGTTCTCAACCGAGACTGCAAATCTCAAACTCAGCCGCCAAACGCCACAAAATAGCCAAAAGCAGTTTCCAAAATGCTCAAAAATAGCCCTTAAAATATGGTTGTTCAATATGAAAATCAGTCTCAAAACAACCATAAAACAACCCACTAACAAGAAGTGAAAATAACATCAAAATCAGCCTACAAAAATATGTATAACAGCCCACCAAAACAACCACCGAAATGGTGTAAAACAGCCTACGAAAACTGCGGTAAAATGATTGACAATACATACTAAGACCGGCCAACGCAAAGGAGGAAACCTAATTTCAGCATGACACATATATAAGAAGTGCAGAGTAGAAAAGAGGAGAACATCCTTACAACGGGAGAGGAAGGAAGAAGGGCGCTGCACAACTGGTCCTTTACAGATCGCCGGAGTGTGACGAGATTCTTCCTAGGTCTCTGAAGGAGGTTCTGAAGCAAGAGAAAGAAGCAGCAAAACCGCGACACAAAGCAGTAGTTCCACAATCGGCGATAGCAAGCCCTAAAACAGCCGCTCAGAACAGTCGACGACACATAAACAGCGGCACAAAGGCAGCGGCACAGAGAAGCAGCTTCCAAGAGAAGGGGAGTAGAGGAGCAACAACCAGAAAGGAGAAGAAGTAGCCGGAAACTGCAAAGCAGCGGCAGCAAAGCAGCGGCAGAGAGAAGGCGCAGAGATGGGAAATGCGGAAATGAGAGAGGCTCGGACACATTTTATAACATGGGATAAACGACCATATGATAAAACCCAACTAAGAGAGTAAATGCACCACTTAGACGTGTCACCAAGTCAGCCCCAAAGCACAAACCAGCCAACATAACAAACCGGCTAGCACAACAAATCAGCCAACACAACAAATCAGCCAACACAACAAATCAGCCAACACAACAAATCAGCCAACACAACAAATCAGCCAACACAACAAATCAGCCAACACAACTAATCAGCCAACACAACTAATCAGCCAACACAACTAATCAGCCAGCACAACAAAACACAACACAAGCCCACTTTACTAATGGCAGCCCACTTAACAAGCCCACTCAATCACATCATTTCGCTATTGACACCCACACTAATAAAATAAAGTAAATTTAACTAATAAAATGAAACGGAAAAATGCGAAAATTTTACGACAAACTCATCTTGCCTTGGGTTCTCATCATCGTGAAAATAGAAAATTATTTTGCGCATTTTTGGGGTGTCACAAACAAGTGGGTTAAGTTGCTCTTAAATGATTCTAAGGGTATTTCATAAAGCAACAGTAAAAGACAAAGAAGCATTTAATGGAGTTTAATGTAGATGTAGACCTGTTGTTTTTAATTGACTGCCACTCTTTAAAAAGGAATTTGACTATATGGAAGGGCAGCTGTTTTCAATGGAAATGACAAGCCAGCCATTTTAATAACATTAAATGGGAAAGGTTTTAAAGTGGCCGGCCCTTTAACAATATTAAAGGGGAAGAGTAAAGGCCAAGGAAGCCATTTAACAATATTAAATGGGAGAAGTTTTGGGAAGGCCAGCCGCCAATGGGAATGAATGAGAATGCCAAGAGATTTATTAATTAAATCTGAAATTAAGTAAATGAGTACCTTATGAAATTAATTTCAGATTTAATTTTTTAATAATTTCATTTCTTGCTTGCCCGAATTAACTCTTGTCCTAATTTGACGGACCAATTTATTTAAGTTCTTATTGGCCTGGTCACACCAATAAGTCGTACACATGAAGCAATACAAAACACAACAATACATGACAAATAAAGGACAACTTGTGCAACGACATGCACTACAAATTATTTAAATAAAATGCGATAAATTAAAATAATGATGCACTTCAGGTTGCATCACTTTGTTTGTGTACTTGAAAATTACGGCAAATGTTGTGTTTGGTTTCTATGCCTTATGATCTTATTGCTAAGAAATTAATTTCGGATCAATTTTTCATATACACAACAACAACGCAACACTCAAGCCTTTATCCCACTATAGTGGGGTCGGCTATATGGATCCTTTGTCTCCATTGTGCCTTATCTTTTTTCGTAATCTCACTAATGCCTAAGTACATCATGTCTTTCCTTCTAGTTTCATTTTAAGTCTTTATTTGTCTACCCCTCGCTCATTTAACATGTCTCATGACTAGACTCTCACAACGCCTAACAGGTGCCTCTAATTTTTCATATACACGCATCATATCATTTAGTTATGTTTGAGTCTACCTTTCCCCACTCACATAGTCTTGCATTAGTATCCGCACACCTTACACAACCTATCCTGCATCACCGACTTTTCTCTTTTCATAGTTCTATATATTTAAAATATTCCTTTGAATGCTTTCTGTTGTTATTAGTATTGATCCGTTCATAACTTTTTCTACCCATTTTTTGCAAGTGTAAATTGTCCGCATGCCCTAGAAGTGGAAAAACAGCTTAGTTCCTACTTTTGGCAGCACTTGACTTAAAATCTTTCTTTTAGAGAAGTGTTTTAAACTGCACTTATATTCACCATATTTTACTATGGATAAAAAATCTCAGCAGTTCGTTTAAACATTAGCATGTTACTTGCATGTATCCTCTTTTGCTTTGTTCTTCTATCAGATTATTATGGTTCCAAGGTTATCATATTCTAGTTATTTTTATTTACTTTCATAAGATTTTTGAAAGAATTGTTTAAATTCTGTTAATTTGATTAAGTTTTCCAGGTACTTTTGTAGGCCCTTGAATATTGCCACTCCCAAGGCATCATGCACCGAGATGTCAAGCCTCACAATGTCATGATCGATCACAAGCAAAGGGAACTGCGTCTTATCGATTGGGGGTTGGCAGAGTTCTATCATCCTGGAAAAGAGTACAATGTTAGAGTTGCTTCGAGGTTTGATTGCCCACATTTTGGTTAAATTTGTGCTGTAGACTTGTCTTCCCTGCATCACTATTTTTTTGAGGTTCTTTTCTATTTTTATGCTGCAGATTCTTACCACAAATTGTCACTATGATTTCTCTAGTTTGCTTATTAGTAATATTGATATTAATATCCTCTCCCTCGAGTCCATAATTAGGCCTACAGTCACCTCCTTGGCGAATTAACCTGATGGATGTGATAAAGTGCCCTTATATATGGGCACTCAGTGTTGGATTACTGTAATTAGACACAGCTTTTAGGCGTTTTCATGTTGATTCAGTGGAAAGACGTATTTTAGAATTCGGATGCCCTAGAACCGGGCAGTAGTATATATATATATATATATACTAGCATCTTCGAACGGGCTCCGCCCGTTCTCGATGCGTCGCTGCGGGCTTCGCCCGCAAGAAAGCGGGCTTCGCCCGCTTGACAACATTTATCGTGGACTGCGATATTGGTCTTGAGTGCGACATTTGTCGTGGGTGACGACATTTGTCGTGGGTGACGACATTAGTCGTGAGCGGCAATATTGTTCGTGGGCGATGACTTTGTTCGTGGGCGACAACATTGTTCATGGGCGGCGACAATGGTCGGAGGCGGCGACAATGGTCGGGGGCGGCGACATTGTGCAAGGGCGACATTGTGAAAGATCTCCGCCCATTCTCGATGCGTCGCTGCGGGCTTCGCCCGCAACCAAGCGGGCTTCGCCCGGCGAAGCAACCAAGCGGGCTTCGCCCGCCCCCCAGCGGGTTTCAATCGGACGGTGGCCATTCTACCAGAAATTTCAATCGGACAGTATTTTAACAAAATTTTAGACATGCTAACAAAAGATTATAACAAAGTATTTGTGGTTTTATGAAATCAGGTTTTGGGGGTTTTTTTGATAGAATTATGGGCAGAAACAATTAAATTTTAGGCATGCTAACAAAAGAATATTTGAGTGTTTTTGATCACTTTAGTTATCCATTTTACAATGTTGTCGGGCACAAACAGAAGAAGATTTCGGCCATAGCAAACTCCCAACTCCAGAGATTGGGAATGGGTAAAGTTTCATTTTATAAAACCAGAGAACTTAAAAAAACCATCGGCAAACCATTTCAATCTCACCTCATGACACGAAAGCTTACCATTTCTGGAAACATATAAAAAACTTTTTGGGCAAACATATGCCAAACAGGGGATGATAAATATGAGCGAACCAAGCACAGAACATCTTCAAGCATTAAAAATGTTCATTTGTTACTCAAGAGGAGCAGTTGATTTAGGGATGATATATAAAGAAGAAGAAGACAAAATTATAATTCCTATGATGACAAAATTGTAATGTCACTGATCATTTGTTAAAATACTGTTCATTTGTTAAAATAAATGATGACAAATTAATCTGGAATTTTTTTGTTGATTTTGGCCATGAATGAACTTTCTTATGATTCCTACTTTCCAAATTACATGAAAGGTCTCTGGAGCTCTAAATGAAGGTGTTTTGTTCTCATCGAGAAACCCAATCACATACACGACTAATTGACATACACACACACATATATAGAGAGAGAGAATTGAATTACATTTTGTAAAATTTATTCAATATAATTGGGATGATAAGAAATTTCTTCATCATGTAAACTTAATAAGCAACCGGGACTTGATCAGAAAAGCTCACTTTTAAAGCAATATAACTGGGAACATTCTGGGGAAGAGATCAAAGCATAAAACTGAAGATAAAGGGGAGAAAAAAACAGGGGATTAGCAGCAGTTATGTGACGATGGAGGGGGAAAAACCCATAGAAAACTGAAGTGACGGTGAGGAGACTTACCGTCGAGGCGGAGAAATATCTCCGGCACCACCGTCCAACGGAGTGAGGTTGAACAGCGGTTATGCCGTAGGCGTCAGCGGGAAGAGGTCTGAAGCGACAGGGGAAAAAGATTCAGAGAAAGGGCCATACAAAACTGAAGCTTAGTTGAGAAGACTTACTGTCGAGGAGGAGAAATATCTCCGGCACCACCAACTGACGGAGCAAGGTTCAGGCACGGGAAGAGTTCCGAAGCTGCAGGGGGGAAGAGTTGTGAAGCGGGAGGAGGAAGACTTCTGAAGCGGCGGCGTTTATGGAGTTAGAGTTGAGGAAAAGGCGTTGAGGCATGTTGCCGTGCGGGAGGGGGAAATGCGTGCTGCTCTCGGCGGACATGACGGGAGAGAAGACTTTCCTTGCTGGCGGGGGACGTGCGGGATGGGATCTGAAAAGTCATAATGATATAAATAAATGCGTGTTGCCTTACAACATAAATGCGTGCTGGAGTTGCAGGATTTAAGGGAGTGGATTGAAAAGTCCATAATGATATATAATTATTTATGTCCATCTAGCAATTCGACAGGATTTATATCCACCTCCCAATCCAAGGGTGGGCATGCTTTGAAGGATATTGGATCCAACGGCTGAAATCAAGATCGTGGTGTGCTTGGCAAATATGTATATTGGTTTATATAATAAAGATATATATATATATATATATATATATATATATATATATATATATATATATATATATATATATATATATATATATATATGAGTTTACAACACGTGACATATCATGTGGATTACATAAGAGCGATGACGGAAAAGAAACGTAAAAATTAATAATAATTAATAATGCGTATATTCAACTCTCCCCCTCAAGTTGGGAATATATATTGATCATTCCCAACTTGTCAGTGTTGTCCTTGAAGTTGTCACTGCATAGTCCCTTGGTGAAAACATCTGCAAGCTGGTCAAATGAGTTCACGAATGGAGTGCAGATATTTCCCTTGTCGAGCTGATCTTTGATGAAATGCCTGTCAACTTCCACATGTTTGGTTCTGTCATGTTGAACTGGATTGTGAGCAATACTGATGACTGTCTTGTTGTCACAGTAGATAGTAACAGGTTTGTTTACCTGAAAACCCATATCTTGAAGAATAGTCTTCAACCACAATCCCTCACAAACTCCTTGCGTCATAGCCCTATATTCTGCTTCAGCGCTCGAGCGTGCTACAACATTCTGCTTCTTACTCTTCCATGATACAAGGTTGCCTCCCACAAAAGAACAATACCCAGTGGTAGATTTTCTGTCATCTTGACTACCAGCCCAATCAACATCTGTAAACTCTCTAACCTCCAAAGGTTGATTAGCTTTGAAGATCAACCTTTTGGGAAGATCAACCTTTTTTCATCTCAGCGAGGATCCGAGGGGGAGGAAATTGTATAGGAAGTGCATTGATATTGTAGAAAAGATGAGGGGTGGTGCTACAGAGTCTATGGCATGCAGGATGTTGATGCTGGTGTTTCAAGGTAGTTTCTTCTTCTTCTTCTTCTTCTTCTTCTTTGCCCTCAGCTTGTGCAGAATTCTTAGTAGTAAACTTCATTTGTTGGTGCATTAGCTGTAAACATGCATGCCATATGACAAATTTGAACATTATGTCACAATAACAAAACTACATTACTTATTCAATCTTCTTGGCTATTACTTGTACATTTATGTTTTAAGTAAGTGCTGCACATGAATGATGTATGTTTTGAAGCTCATTTGTTGACACTGCCAGGATTGTTAACTTGATTGTTTTCATTTAGGATAGCTTAAAAACATAGGAACAACGGGGTTGACTATGGTCCTTTGACTTTTGGTATTTGTAATACTAAATTATGATTCTCATTGAATCCTAGTGAAAGTACAATTGTATATAATAGTTTTTGTTTGTATATTTTCAATTCGGCACTGTTGTTGAAAATTGTGTTTCACGAATTCTCCTTTTTTTCTAAATGATTGAGTTAGGTCTTTTGGCTTCAAACCTTTTGTAACCAGGGAACCTTCGTACAAATGCAGTAAATCAGATGATACGTAATATTTAAAGGCGAAGTCAACATTTGACTAATGATGTTGACCCTTTTACATTAGATTGAGTTGTAGCTGACCTGGCGAATTTAGAAAAAGGAGCCCACCAAATATTTCATCGTTGCAAGCCATCAACTGTAGGTTCTTTTTCCATGCCAAAATAATTATATCCACTTAACTCAGATTCAGTTAACCCCTTATAGGTTTCAACAAGTAAAGATAAGGATGGTTATACACCTGTTTTTAAAGATTAAGGGAGTTATTGACTACGGTGAAATGATAAAGGGTCTTATGCACTTACTTCTAAAGACCGGGGGGTATTGATTTAGTGAAAATGATAAGGGGGGTTATGCACCTATTTCTAACGATTAGTGTGGTTATACTCCTATTTTTAAAGATTAGGGGGGTTATAAACCTATTTGTGAATATTAGGAGGGTTATTGACTATAGCCTCCTTCAGTACTTGGAATGCTAACTCTGCATCCCGTCCCCAATCAAACATCCCATTTTGAAGCAGTGTTATCAACGGCTTATCAATCTTCCTGTAGTCCCTTACAAACTTTCAGTAGTAGCCCGTTATTCCCAAATATCCTCTCAACATCTTAATGTTGGTGGGCGTAGGACAATCCACCATGCTCTGAATTTTCCTTGGATCTGGTCGCACCCCCTCTCTATTCACTAGGTGGCCCAGATACTCTACCTCCTGTTGCCCAAAAGAACACTTTGACCTCTTCACGTACCATCTCTGTTCCTTGAGAACCTGCAACACCTTATCCATGTGCTCCAACTTGTGTCTCCAAACTCGAGCTGTAAATGAGGATGTCATCAAAAAAAAACTAGCGCAAACTTCCGCAGCCACGACCTGAATGTTTCGTTCATGACTGCTTGAAAGGTGGCCGGCGCGTTAGTCAACCCAAAAGGCATCACTAGGAATTCGTAGTGCCCTTCATGTGTTCTGAATGCTTTCTTTTCTACATCCCCCTTCTGCATTCGGATCTCATGATACCCCGATCGCAAATTCAATTTCGAGAAGTACTGAGCTCCTTGCAATTCATCCAATAGCTCGTCTATGACCGGAATAGGAAACTTATCTTTCACTGTAACCCCATTGAGCGTTCTGTAGTCAATGCAAAAACTCCAAGTTCCATCCTTCACTTCACCAATAGGGCTGGGGAGGAGAATGAACTCGTGCTGTGTCAAATGGTACCTTCTTGCAACATCTCACACACACATCTCTCAATCTCCTTTTGTAGGTGAGGGTATATGTAAGGTCGAACACTTATAGGCTCCGCTCCCTTCTTAATAGTGATCCTGTGGTCGCATGCACGCGGTAGTGGCAACTTCGTTGTCTCAAAGACCATCCCGAATCTCCCCACTACCTTCTACAAACTTTGTAGAACTACCTCCTGCTCCAAGGGCTCTCCTCCTGTCAGGATCCAAGCCATGAGGTAGTCTTGCTCGACCCATTTCTCCAGAGACAAGATAGTTGCTTCTTTCACAAACGGGCTCGTATTACTCTGCAGCTTGTGCTTCTTCCCCCCATGAGTGTATTCCATGGTCATGTTCTCCCAATCATTAATAACTAGTTTCAATTGTCTCAACCACTGCACCCCAATACCACCTCAGACCCTCGAATCGGGAGCACATACAAATGTAGGATGGTGGAAGTGGTTGAGACAATTGAAACCATGACCATGGCAGCACAAGCTGCACGATACAACTATCTTGTCTCTGGAGAAATGGGTCAAGACTACCTCATGGCTTGGATCCTGACAGGAGGAGATCAGGAGGTAGCATTCGGGATACGAAACTACCGCGTGCATAGGATTGGTGTTCGAAACAAAAGGAGATTGAGAGATGTGTGTGTGAGGGCTAATTTGGAGACGATGGTGGGCTGAGCGTCGGCATAGGTCGTCGGAAGCAGGGCTCACTGGTGACCGCAGATTGAGCGGCGGCCGACACTCACAGAGAAGTGTGTTTTACACTTTTCTGCTCTTGTTCCCCCCTCCTCCCCCCCCCCCGTGCCCTACGGCAGGGTTTGTATATATTTTGTTTGTCCAAATAAAAAATGCATGACACTTCCCAATGACTTTTGTTTGATCTTTTTCCAAAACCAGGTTTCCAAACAAAATTGATTAAGATAAATCAATAATTCTTTTCCAAAATAATTGATGTAATAGTTTTTGAATTTTGATTTTCCCCTCATTCATTTTATACGTTATTAAATAATTTTAAGCTTGTCGCTACCGTCCTAATTACCTAAATTATTGGACTTTTTTAATCAAGATCTCATCGGACGGTCAACCCACTGAGCCAACCAACTTCAAAAAGAAAATGTGCGACAAGAATACATGCTAATAAATAAATATGTGACTTAGGATGCGACGAAGGATGCATCACTAGGACAACCCCTTGGTCCGCCGATCTTGCATCTCCTGCCACGACAATCGCTTCACCGCTAATTCCTTTCTTATGGAGAAGTTGTTAGTTCCCTTGGTCGTATTTTGTACTCCCTCCTTACTGCTCCCTAAGAAAGCCCCTGCCTCCTTGCGTCTTCCAAGTTTTTCCTCCTGGAATCATGCCATTCAGCTGGCATGAGCTATGTTCCTGGGCTAGAATGCTTGCACCTCACCGCTGATGCTTTCATCGAGTCCGACCATGAAACACCACAAAAGCGCCTTTTCTGACCACTGCACTCGGTTGACTAACCTTTCGAACTCATTTTTGTACTCGTTTACTGCCCCTGTCTGTCTCAGCTTAGTTAGCATCATATCGAAGTCCTCGTACTCGGCCGATCCAAATCTCACGTTGAGCCCATCATGGGATTCCTCCCACGTGTAGTGTCGCTGCTTCCTCCACCAGCTAAGCCACTGGTAGGTATCCCCTTCCAGGTGAAAAGAAGCGATGTGTACCCACTGGTGTTTGGGAAGCTCCTGATACTCAAAAAAAATCTTGGGCTTCTCGATCCATTCCAGCGGATCTCGGTTTTTGTACTTAGGAAATTCGATTCTCGTCAGCCAGGGTTGCAATGGGGACGGTGTTGCGGCACTGCCTGTGCCTTCGGATAATCTGGAAACTGTCCCCATCACTGATTCTCCCCTGACCCCCTCTGCCTTGCATCTTAAGGCCCCTGCCCCACTAGTCCTCTGCTGGAGCTTCTTCTTACCATTTGTGCGGGCCTTGTGCGCTGCCACGCCCTCCAAAGCCATTTTCATTGCTTCCTTCCTCCCAACCCACGTGAGCCTGCCGCAGTTGCTGACCGCTGCCTCTCCCAATATCCGCTAGGCCTTGGCTCCTTTCCTCCCCTTGCCAAGTCACCTATTGCTGCTGCTGCTGGTGAAGGTCTCCTGGATCTCTGGTGAAGCCTCCGGTTCCCCCAAAGCCCTCTCCTAGCCTCCAGCTTCCTCACTACCGCTTCTCCTACGTTCACTGCCACGGATCGACAACTGCTTTGGATCCGCTGGTCACGTCGATCCCGTAGTCCATTGCGTTCGACGAAACTCCCTCCACGATCCTTCGCTCGGCTGGGTGTTCTCCTGTGTCACTGAGATCGAGGTCGCTCTCTGGAGCCATCCTCTTGCCTCGATCGGTCTCTCTCCATGCGGCTCAGCTGTTCCCCCGCCGCCTTCCTGGCTTCCAGGACCGCAGCGCGCAAGCACTATTCTCCTTCGTCGACCCTCTGCGCCATTTCTTGCTTCAATGCTTCGACCAGATCGCGTATTCTCTGATGTCCCTCTTCTAGAGCCGTCAATCAAGTCCCTTGTGTGGCCATCGACAGGGGATTCGATGCTCTAATACCAGATGATAGAAACTACTCGTACTCTATGGTTCTAAGGGTAATAATTGATTGTTATTCTCGATGGCACCTAGGGTTGCAGCCGCAACCCCCATGCACCCAGTCTCTTGAACCGACTGGGCTCCATCAGGAAATGCTTAGGAGGAAGGAGAGACTGAATCGGTTGGTTCAGTCTCCTTGACCCTTGGTCCGCTCCGGTGATAAACCACTCCAAATCGGCCTCGGGTCATATCGGTTTCCTTGTTAGTTTTTCTCTTCATTTTCCTTGTATCTGTTCTCTTGTTTTTCTCTTATCTTCTTTTTAACTGTAATGGTGTTTTCCATCATATTATGCAATATTTGCTGCCACTTCCCTTAGTTTCTTCTCATATCACTATTCATACAATTATTTTTATCTTCTTGCATTTTACTATTTTACCCTTATATGTTTTCTTTTCACTGATTCACTTTTTTCATTGTTAGTGTTTTGTTAACCATTCCTCTTGGTTATTCCTTCTTGATTATGTGTATCTTCTTGCATTTTACAAATTTACCCTTTCTTTGATGTCAACCCTTTTTTTGATATTACTATTCAACCAGGCACGGGGCTTCGCCCTATCCCTAACTGTGACCGTGCTCCACTGCTCTTGCAAATGGGCCGCACCTCCTATGATTTGCAAATAGGTTGTGCTCGCCCGTGCGTTGGGGATGGGCCCGCCCATGCTTAGGTTGGGGTGGGCTCCGCCCGTGCTTAGATTGGGGGAGGGCTTCGCCCTTTACCAATGCAAATTGGAAGCATGTTAGCAGTGTAAAGAAATTGCATTACATTAAATGGTAAAAGATACAATCGAGAATGTGTTCTCACCAAGCATCCCGAGGCTGGGTCCTTGACACTCCACTCTTCAAGAGAGCCAAAACCCTAGACTGCCAAAGTTCCCCTCTAAGCATACTAGCACTCCTATATATAGGCGAGCAGGGAAAATACAAAGTACAATAATACCCCTTGGGCTACATAAACTAATAATAGCATGAGGCAACCGCATCGTATCAACACGTCCTGCCTGAAAAACCATCTTGACACCTTGTCCTCAAGGTCGAAGGTCAAAAGGGTTATCAGAAAGCATCAGTGGATGCAGTTCACCGGAATCAGAATCAATATCTTCAGCTCCCAGCAACACACATAGGTTCCTGAGAGAGCAGACTAATATATTTGTGTGCATTATCTGTTCGTTGAATTTTGATAGATGTAGAAAACTGAGTACGTGTCTCAGCGATAAAGGCATGAAATACACCAGCAGTTCAAAATGACTGTGAAGTAAATACAACAAGATCATGCGAGAATAATCATCAATAAATATGAAAAAATAACGATTACCAAAAACACTAGCAGTTATATTTGCCCCCAAATATCCGAGTGCACTAAATTAAAAGGAGCAGAGCTCTAAGAACAATGAGCTGTAAAAGTAGAACAATGTTGTTTGTCATAGATGCGGGACTCACAAGTGAAGTCGAGGAGGGAGAGATCTGGAATAGCTTTTCGGAGAATCGGAAGAGGCGAATACCCAAGCCTCCGGTGCCAATCAACAAAGGTAACAAAGGTTAGAGTAGTGGTGGAAACATCCAAAGTATAGAGCCCATTTGATAGTCGTCCTCTACAAATAATATTCTTGATCCGTTGATCCTGCACAACAATGGAAGAAGATGAAAATGTTATAGATCAGTCAAGATCTTGTGTCAGACGACTAACAAAGAGAAGATTAAAATGAGAGTCTGGATCATGAAGAATCGACCGCAGAGAGAGATGAAGTGAGTGACACGCCCCCAAAACCAAAAACATGGGCTGTCTCCCCATTTTCCACTGTGATAAACTTAGGGTATGCGGAGTTCAAATATTTAGGTGGCTTTTATGGAGTAATATGATTTGTGGTACCAAAATTCACTATCCAGGCTGGACTATTGGAAAAATAAGAGATAACTTCATTTGAAATAAATTTCACAAGAGCCAGGAGAGAGCGGCCGATCAACCCTTGAAGGTGCTGATGTTGGGGGCACGAGTTCTCAATGTCAGCATGGGCGGTAGGGGGAGCGTCAGTTGCAATGGAGACATGTTGCTGTGGAGGCTGCGCAGGCACACCATGCTTACGAAAGCAAGTAGACTCCAAATGACCACCCGGCCACAATAGGTACACACGTGAGTGTCGATACCCTTGGAGCAATTATAACTGCTGCGCCCCAGAACACGAGAGCCGGTGAGATCTCCATGAGCTGACGACGAGGTGGAATGGTGTTTAAAAGAGTGTTGGAGAAGGGCCGGAGATACATGACCTGGAGAATTAGGGGGTGGTGTCACCTTCTACATCATAGAGCACCACGTCGGAGAGGGAAGGAATTGCGGAGGGCGAGGGAATGGTGGCATTAACACTCTGGAGATATGGGGGTACACATGCCATCATCATTGCAATATTGAGGCGAGATCTGGCGTTGGAGACCGGTGTTGACTCCAGGCTTCGACAAGTGTTTTTGATTTCAAAACAAAGGAGGTTAAGTCTCCGACGGCTCCCGAAGTAAGAGATTGAATCTCCGTGCTAATGCCAAACAGGTGCTGGAGACTATCCTTAGTAGAATATAAAGAGTGAAGTTCATCCCATATTGCCTTTACCGTCTCCTGATACATTGCCATACGATACGACTTAGGGTCTATTGAATTCAAAATCCAGAACTGAACGCAGGCATCATCACAGAGTCATTTCTCATTAGGCTCAGCAGGCGATGCCTTGGAGAGATGATGAAGCAACCCCTTTGTTTGTAGAACACGGAGCACAAGTGCACTCACTCGACAAAATATTTCCTTCCACTAATACAGATAATAGTGATCCACAGTTCATCCCGTACATCGGGAACAGTGGCCGGAGCAAGAGCCGGAAGGGAGGGAGAAGAAGAATTGGCAGGCGTGCCCATGACTACTATGGGAAGAGAAGGTAGTTACAGAGAGAACACAATACGCAATGGCAAAGTGCCAGGCTGCGGCCTGGGGCGCGATAGAGCGGTGTTGCGACACACGGGGGTGCGGTGTAGGGCTCGACAGTGGTTGCGTCATGCGGTGCGGAAGCCATATGCAGCAGCAGAAGGTTGTACAACGGCAAAAAGTTGTTGTAGACCGGTGTTGATTCCAGGCTTCGACAAGTTTTTTTGATTTCAAAACAAAGGAGGTTAAGTCTCCGACGGCTCCCGAAGTAAGAGATTGAATCTCCGTGTGAATGTCAAACAGGTGCTGGAGACTATCCTTACTAGAATATAAAGAGTGAAGTTCATCCCATATTGCCTTTACCGTCTCCTTATACATTGTCATACGATACGACTTAGGGTCTATTGAATTCAAAATCCAGAACTGAACACAGACATCATCACAGAGTCATTTCTCATTAGGCTCAGCAGGCGATGCCTTGGAGAGATGATGAAGCAACCCCTTTGTTTGTAGAACACGGAGCACAAGTGCACTCACTCGACAAAATATTTCCTTCCACTAATACAGATAGTAGTGATCCACAGTTCATCCCGTACATCGGGAGCAGTGGCCGGAGCAAGAGCCGGAAGGGAGGGAGAAGAAGAATTGGCAGGCGTGCCCATGACTACTATGGGAAGAGAAGGTAGTTACAGAGAGAACACAATACACAATGGCAAAGTGCCAGGCT
The DNA here is from genome assembly GCA_039513925.1 of Platanthera zijinensis. Taxonomy (NCBI): domain Eukaryota; kingdom Viridiplantae; phylum Streptophyta; class Magnoliopsida; order Asparagales; family Orchidaceae; genus Platanthera; species Platanthera zijinensis. Next base: position 154,642,237 of record CM077087.1, read on the forward strand.
GCGGCCATGGGCGCGATAGAGCGGTGTTGTGACACACGGGGGTGCGGTATAGGGCTCGACAGTGGTTGCGTCATGCGGTGCGGAAGCCATATGCAGCAGCAGAAGGTTGTACAACGGCAAAAAGTTGTTGTAGCGCGCGACAAGGTGCAGGTGCGGCGTGGAAAGGGAAGTGCGGCCAGGGCATGGGTGTCCACAGGAGAAACAGGCAGGCGCGTGCAGGAGAAAATAGCCAGGCGCGTGCGGGATAAAGCAAGAGCGCATGCCTGGGATGCGGCTGAGGGAACCTGCGGGATCGACAACATCAAATGGACACGCGGGATGCGCGGGATCGTCAACAGTGCGGGATCAAAGTGTGGAGACGCGCAAGATCAAATGGACGCGGGATCGGCAATAGTACGGGGTGCGCTGTGTGACAGAGGCTTGCACATGGGAATTAGGATTAAAAACTGCGGCAATTTTGAATCAAGGGAGAGTAGATAAAGACAAATTTGGAGAAATTTTTTTATTCTCATCAATATGTATTCCCTCAAGACCAATTATAAGTACATATATAAATACGTGAGATGAGTGGAGACAAAATCATCATCCAAGATGTGGGGCTAATGTCTATATAGTAATGGGCTCGGCCGCGGGCTATAGGTCTTTTGTATAAATTGATTTAATATTACTATCTTTTTGATGAGATTGACATAGACCTCTTGAGACAATAAATCTTGTCAGGCCCATCCCTTTCACTATCTTTCTTAGTCCCTAAGCATAAGGAAGTTGCATATTCTCCTTATTTGGATCTCATTGGTGTGTCAAAATCTGCGGTACTTACAATGGTTAATTGTTCCTGCCCAGGTATTTTAAGGGCCCAGAATTGCTTGTGGATCTGCAAGATTATGATTATTCATTAGACATGTGGAGCCTTGGATGCATGTTTGCTGGGATGGTAAAGGGTTTGGCATTACTATTCTGATTGATACATTTTGTTTTCTTTCTTAACTCTTATTACTGATATCAGATATTTCGCAAGGAACCATTCTTCTATGGCCATGATAACTATGATCAGTTGGTAAAAATTGCCAAGGTATGAATACAGCAAAATTTAGAGCATTAGTCATTTTGAGAAATATAATCCGTTTCTATATGTTTTTTGTCAGAATTTGTAATATTAGCTTCTTACTTAAGACCAAATGACATCATTTAGGATTAACATGTTTCAAAACATGTCTGAAGTGATTAGATTTCCATGTGGCTTCAAGCAATTATTTGGTTGAATTCTAAGTTTCCTAAAAAGATGGGAATTGAATTTTAACCATGCTTCTATGTAGTCACCTTCTGATAGCTATTCTCTAGCGTTGAATCAAACAAGAAGTATGATTCAAGATACAACATATCAAGGTAAGCTCGATACCCAACTATTGAGAGCAAGATGCAAAAATATAATCTAGAGCTTTTCTCTCTTTTGAGAACATAGAATCTAAGATGCAAAAATAGAATCCCCTCATCTCCCTTATATTGACCGGAGTGGGCATGCATGAAATTACAAAATGTCACTAGGGCTACATAGACAATTGTGTTAGACTATGGTGATGACGCTTGGAAAGATGGTCGTGGTCCCAGAGTGTTGTATTCACATTAATATTTCCCTTCTTTAAATCAACGTTATCCTCAAGATCAAGTTTGCAAGGGTCATCTGTCAGCGTCAAAGGATCCAAGTTAGCAAAGTCGGGATCATTGTATTCGATATCGATCAACAAGGACAAGTCCTTGAGTGTGCATTTGTGTGTAGGCGAGTATGGTTGTTAGCAACAAAAATAGAGGCCCATTAAGAGTTCGAGGTACTCCGGGTGAGATAAGCGTGGGTGGTGGGGGTACCATCAGCGCGGAACCATCGGAGCCGGAGCCAATGGCGGCCCGTCTACGGAGGTTCAGGTGGAGACGGAGATCCAGCCAATGAAGTGGTGACTAAAGTTTCAATGGTGGAAGCCGCTAGTGGGGTGCCAAGTAGAGGAGGTCGGATGGCTCCCGTAGAGTTCCTTGTCGAGGCAATATGCTTGCATCATAGAGCGGGTGAGAGTAAGTAGGGTTGGGACACGAGGGGGACGCGTGGAGGTGGGGATGCTGGCATGCTGAGAAGTATCCTAGGTAATCGTCCATGGAGAGCTTGATGATGTGCGTGGATACCTCGACGAACTCAACGATGTAGGCCGCGATTGTGTCAAACTGGCAAACGGATCTGAGGTGCTCTTAAGCATTACCCGCTCGGCTCTTGTCGTAGGGGCGGATGGTTCCTCCTTAAGTGTGGGCTTGGAGAGATCATGGATGTTTTGGCTTGTCCAACACACCCAATGGAGTGCCCGATATTCCATGTATATATTCTCCATTAGAACCTTATAGTTGCGGGGTGGACTAAAGATCGAAGAACTGTTCGCTGCGGGCTATTCAACTGAGTGGGTTAGTGTCGTTGATCGCCGAGATCTCAATACGACACAGGAGGACAGGGTGTGACTCCAGTGTGGTTTAGGAATCGCATGTAGTCAATTGAGGGGCTGTAGGGGGTTGTAGAGACGGGGGTGGATGCGTGGGTTGAAGGTTGATGATGGTGGTTGCGAGCTTATGGAGGAGGAAATTGAGATCTTCTAACCGAGTTTTGTGTGATCCAAGCTAGTGGAATCGGTGGTGATTGGCGTGCATGTGTTCTCAAATGCACGGAGGGCCATGGTATGGCTCGTTGCCATGTAACATATGAGTGAAAGAGAGAATGGAGCTAGGGGAATCCAATCAGAAATGGGGGAAATCTAAAGTAAAGTGTGTAGAAGTAGCCCCTAGTCTCGTGCAATACGAAGCAGGCTGAAGGAGCAGTTGGTCGTGGGCTGTTGGGAGCGCCCGAAGGGAACAATAAGAAGACTATCAGGGCTAGGGAAGATTGAAGGAGAAATGTGTGGAAGTAGCGCCTTATCACGTGCAGTAGGAAGTGCACAGAAAGTCCAAAAAGCAGCCGATCGATGTTGGAGAAGATCGAAGTCGAATCATGTGGAAGGACTGTCAGATCTCGTGCAGTAGGAACAAAAACAATACGCAGACTATAGAGGCAGGATTATCGAGGAGGTTGGGAACTACCCGAACAATATATCGGGATGGACGTGTTGGAAACGGTATGCGATGCCATTTAGTGTTCGAAATTAAATCCTGTTTCGTCGGCATGTTCGACCAATTGATATCTAATTGCTTTTTGAATCAAACAAGTAGATTAATATGAATCAAGATAGAATATATTGAGTCAAGTTCAATACCCAATCTCTTGAGGGCATAATCCTTTTAAAAGCTTGTTTGTTATGCACACTCAGGAGCGGACTCCTGCACATCAACAACAAAACATGCAGAGCGCCATGCGTGGGTCCGCTCGAGCAGTTGCATAACATACTCTCCTATTAGAGCCTAGAGAAAATGATCCAAGATGCAATAAGAGACTCCCCTCTATTCCCTTATATAGGAAGCAGTGAGCATGCTTAAAATTATTTAAGTAGGGCTATATTGACATTATAATGCATGCTAGACTATGGGGTGAGGGTGCTTGGCGAGGCGTCCATGGGCCCAAAGTGTCGTATTTGTATCATCATCAGTTTTGTTTCTTTGTTTGTGATAGTAATAGAATAACAATATAATGACATGATAGGTTAGAAAATTAGTATTATTAAATATAAATTAAAATAATGTGAAAAAATAAGGTAAGGTGGTAAAAGTGGAAGTGTGGAACTCACTGTCAACCCAGACAACTATGAGTCTCTATAGAACAAATACATATTTCTACAACCCAGTTCAACTATACTGATTTATGGAACTGAGATTTAAACATATTCCAATACTTTTGATTTATAAAAATATCGCCCTTCATGTAAGCTTCCCATGATTTGAATCTTGTTTAATTTTCAAACAAGCCGTCGATATCCTTGAATTTTTCTTTCTGCTTATTGTAATCAAGTCCAACAACCTGAGAGCTTTTGCTTTCATTGAGTTCTTAGTTGATCTCCTTGTGCATGCAAGTAAATTTTTATATATGCTGATATCTGAAGCAGCTATAAATTGCAGAGATTTCTTTGGATTATGTCGCCCATCATTGTTGTCATCATGAGAAAACTACAATTCTATTAGTTGATTAACTGTAAGAAGAGCGTGCTTGTATCTGGAAATGAGAACGATGGAAGATATTTGCCAACTGCTCATTTGGTTACTTGTGAAATTAAAAAAACGTATTTACTAAATAATGGAATTTCTTTATAGTTCTTTTTAGAACACCATAAGAAATGATGATTTCATTTTTCTCAGTCTAGAAAGTGGCTTTTGTTTTTCACATATATAATCATCCATCAATGGCGTTAGAGTTTATGAATTTGCGACCTCTAAAATGAAATTTGGGCATGCCACTGAGTTCTGAAATGCCCTAAGGTCACAGTTGTCCCAAATAGAGCCATAGTTTCGAGAACATTGAGATGCAGATAACATGATAGATAGTTGTTGTGTGCATGAAATTTTACTTAGTTGTATTGGTTGTAGGGAGCACTATAAAAGGGAGAGGCCTCTCATTTATAATCATCGACATCCAACAAGAGATGCTAGTCTACCAGTCGGAGAGCTCATAAGATTGTTCCTGAGTTATATCTTCTGCCTCTCCTTTCTTCTTGTGAACTAAGTTACAGGAGAAAAGCTTAGGAGCCGAGGATCCCGAAACCACATGATTTCAAGTGGGCTATATATATGGAGGGGTGCAACCTGTAATTATGCTAACTCCCTCTGGAGGTTTGGGTAATTAATAGTTAGTATATATATATAGGGTTAATTACCAGGACCTCTCCTGGCTGTTTGCATAATTACAGGTTGCACCCCTCCATCTTTCGAAATTATATTTACTTCCCCCACTAAGTTTTCTTAGTTTACAAAATTATCCCTTCTGTTAGAAATATGTATGGAAAATAATAAAATCAACCGAATTATTTTATGATATTTCAATTTTATCCTTTCATAATGATTCTAGATTCATCACAAAGAATAAAATGTAACACACCCTTTTTAATGGAGAGTTATTACAATAGGGTAAAATTAAAATATCAAAAAATAATTTGACATATTTGATCAATTTCCATCTGTATTTGTAAAGAAAAAGGTCACACGTAGAGTTATTACAAATGGTAAAATTAAATATCATTAAATAATTTGTGTGATTTTATCATTTTCCTTCCATATTTCTAGCAGAAGTGCCATTTTTGTAAATTGGAGAAACTTAGAGGGGAGATAAATGTAATTTGTAAAGATAGTGGGGTGCAACCTGTAATTATGCAAAGGTCCCGATAATTAACCCTATATGTATCTATCTATCTATCTATATATATATATATCTATATATATAGATATATATAGATATATATATTAATATATACAGTCAGAGCTAAGATGCGTCTGTTCTTGCAACCTTTGGCAGTAGCATTTGATTATCATTGTAGTAATTACGTTCCAACAAATATTTGGCGGATGAGTTGACTTTGACATATAACTGAGATCTCTACCTCCACTTTCAGGTGATTGGAACCGACGAGTTTAGTGCATATATTCACAAATATCGCCTGGAGCTCGACCCACAACTTACGGCGCTTGTTGGGAGGTTCTCATATTTCCTAAAGAATTTTAGTTTCATACTTGAATTAGTATTATTCATCCACAAATATGTCCTACTTGTTGCAGGCATAGTCGAAAGCCATGGGTGAGGTTCATTAATGATACCAATCAGCATGTTGCTGTCCCAGAGGTGACCTCGATCATATTTTTCCAATAGTTAACGGTCCTTATTAAACATGCCATTTTCAAATAAATGAATTTAGTTTTCTTTTGTTTTATCACATTTTGTAGGCCATCGACTTCCTGGACAAATTGCTCCGCTATGATCACCAAGAGAGGCCCACTGCTATGGAAGCAATGGTAGTCATTTTTTCTTGCTTTGCTTATTCTGAACTCGGTCTCTTATTTACATATTCATCAGCACATAATCAAGCTAACATTATCTGAAAACGATTCTTTGGTTTAGAAGACCCAAAATGGCCATTTTTCTAATGTAGTTGAGTCTTTCGAACAGGCTCATTCGTACTTCAATCCGGTGAGGAATGCGGAAGCTGAAAGATCACGTCGGGAACTTGGGGTCTGACGTTATTTACATAAATATCTCTTTCCTAGTTTTGCCGCTTCTCCCTGCTTTTACTTCATTTAATTTGTTTTCGATTGTATGCTATATTGCATTGAATAAACAACTCATTTTCTGCCTCAATTTCGTGCCTACTTTACAATACCATGTGTATTATCATATTATGTTTGATTTAGTAACTGGTTTCTTTTTTTCTGTTGGATTACACGGTAGCTGATAAAGTTGTCTTTATTTGCTCTCGCCAAAAGATTTATTGTCCGAAACTTTTCAATAGTGCACTACCTACATGCAACTATTGAGTAATAAATTTGCATTATATCCTACATCTATAATATGATCTGCAATCAGTATCATAACAATTCTATATTGGGTGTAAGATTTAAGTTGTCATCTGCTCTGGAATCTTGTTCTTCACAAGATGAGTGCTTATAAATAATATTATGTAGTATCATTGTAGTCATTATTTCACTTTTTCATTGTTATGAAAAAAAATGTTATGAGGCATGTCTCAAAGTGTATCCCGTTTCTTCTTCCATAGTAGCGCCAATGAAAAAATTTGCTTTTGAATATCTCCGCTTCTCCCTTAGGTTAGATGATTGCCACATGCAAAATTAGGCAAATGATACTTGGGGCCTGTTTTGGAGTGCTTTTCAGCTCCTTTTTCTTTTTTAAAAAATGCTATCATATTTTACAAATTGTTTGGAAAGTCTATTTGTTGAAAAAGTTACCGTCCAAAATTGATTTTCTTCTATTTTTGAAAAGTCACGGCCTCCAATTTTTTTGGAAGCATTTCCTCATTCCAATGCACAGTGGATGTTGCGCAAATGTTTTCCTACTCTTGATCTAGCTTGACAATGCCGCAGAAATTCTAGCCTTTCTCTCGATGATCCATTTTTACGACGATGATACAATTCGACAACGACGATCCATTTCGACGACAATGATCCAGTTCTCATGGCGTTAAAATATTTTTTTTTGCTTAGGTGCGTATTTTTAGCATGGGCTCGCATTTTTCATTCAGGAGTGCATTTTTGACATCTTTAGGTGAAGAATAAGAGGTCCATCTTCAGGACTTTAGTACTCAAGTGGATCTTGACCAAAATATTACCAGTACACCTCATGTCATGGATGCATCTGCTCAGTGAGAGCTAGAGACTCAAAAGCTAAGGATTGCATAAACTCAAGGGGAGATAGAAATGAATTTGAACGAGACTCAAAAGCTAAGGATTGCATAAACTCAAGGGGAGATAGAAATGAATTTGAACGAGGATATGGATAATAATGCTTCAACAGAGGAGCAAGATGCTCAAGTGTTACATGATGCCTCTACTCAGGGGGAGTTAGAGAAGATTGTTGAAGATATCCAAGAAATTCAAGAGATTCAAGATAAGATTGATGTCCCTGCTGAGGGGGAGTAAGAGTAAATGATTGAGGATATACAAGACAATCCTCTTGATCAATTTTTGAATTCAGATGATCAAGTTGTTGGGGAGCTTCATACTGAGGTCCTTGCTCAAAGAGAAGGTCTCCCAAAATCCCAAGTGGCTAAGACATCAACTCCGATTAAGTTGGATGGTCAAGAGGATCAAGGGATAATATCGAATCTTGTTGATGTTGTAACACCATAAATATCCCTCTCCCAACCATCAACTAGTATGACTGATAGTTCCATCATCTTTTCAATAAAAGCTCTACTAGATGAGCATTCATCTTCATTGAAAATCTATATTGATGTTTCAATCAAAGAAATGAAAGTAGAGATATTCTCTAAAGTTTAGAAAGTTAAAGTTGAAATCATGGTTGATCTGTAGTCTCTAAAGGGTGAAACAGTTCACATCAACAAAGAGATCACCAAATGGTTTGAATTGACTGCCAGCACAGTCAAATAGAATGTCAACATTCTAAAATCAATGGATGAAAGTCTCAGGGAGTCTACTCAAGATATAACAAGTGTGAAAACTGGGCAAGCCAGACTGATGAAGTGATTAAGGAAGGAGTTGACCATATTGAAGGATATGTATACTCCTCACAAGTAAAGGCTATAAAACTTGCTATTAAACACAAAGATAAGATTGTTTATGATCTGGAGAATTTGTTTCAATCTCTATCTTCCAGATTTGAAGTTATTACTCTCCAGCTGGGCAATAGAATCATTGAAGAAGCCAGAAAGGGGGAGAAGTTCAATGTTGAGCAAGCCCTAAAAGTTCTTCAAGTAATATGGATTGCTCTCGATTTACCCCTGCTGAATAACAACAAGCCTTCATATTTTGATTTCCAAGGTCAGGCAAAAGTAGCTCAGGATGAGCAACTTGCAAAAATAAGAAAAAGAGAAGGTCTGATGCTTCATGAAGAATTCATGGCCTAGAGAAGAGCTAAACAAGCAAATGATCTAAACTATCAGTATTGGAGTGATGATTCTAAGAATATCATAATCAATGCATGAATCAATCATGGACATATTTTAAAGAACATTGATAGTGATTATCTTTCAGAGGAATGGATTAAGCATCTAGAGAGGCAGTCTATAAGGCAAAGGGTTTTCAAAGAAAATTTGGTATGAAAGAATAATCTAAAGAGGATGCCTTTCAAATACATTTCCAAACCTTTCTTGTACTTTAAGATGAAGGAAAACAAGGACATAAGTGTTGACGCCAGGAAAATCCTGACCTCAGAAATCGGACTAGGCGGCCTAAAGCTACTAGTCGAGCGGTCAATGAGACAGTCCACAGGGACGGGAACGGAAATGAGTTGTAGAAACAAGACCTCAGGATGCTGCAGCAGGAAGGTCCCACCACGTACCCAGTTGCTTGGAAGAAGCAACCCCATCTCAACCAAAATGGCCGAGCTAGGTACGAAGGAGGCAAGCGAGCTGGAGCTCGCGAGTAACTCCGAGAATTTTCCTGTCCCCTTCCTTCGTACCCCTGGGGTCCTATTTATAGGGAAATCCAAAGGGAGAGGGGGGTCTTACTTATACCCCCACCCCGGCGATCGGGCGACTTTCTGGGGAGCTCGCACGGGACAGGCGAGTATCTCGCCTTAGTCGCCACCTGGCGAGTAGGCCTGGGGAGCTCGCCATACTCGCTCGAGTCTTCTGCGGCCTGGGACGCTGATCTTGACCCCCTTTCTTGACTTGCTGACCTTGAATTCTGATGACCTAGCGGTGGTAGGGCCTACCCTCGTCGAATACGGGTTGTACACAATTCCCGCTCTTTTTGGGCGACGCAGGAGCCCTGAAAGAAACATCCAACTCTTATTCGACGAGCACACCTGCCGAGTATCCGGATGCTCGCCTTGCCGCGGGTTTGGTGAAGTCTATAAATAGGAGGGGGGGATTTTCGAGACGGATTTTGAAGCTCGCCAAAAATGTCGGATACCAACTCGAAGATGCTTCAGGACAGCCTCGCCGCCTTGTCTGGTCTCCTTGGTATCGTAAGACCAAAAAGGCCGTACGAGGAGGATGCCGGCTCCGCGGTTCCGCCGTCAAAAAGGAAAAAGGCTAAGAAGTCCCAACAGCCCGCCACCACGGTGGTCAACTCGCCTCCACCCTCTGAGCCAGTCGCGACGGCGACTGGGAATCCCACGCCTTATGCTGGCACCCAAAAACTTCTGAGCGACCTCGGGCTCGACGACACTTTCAAGTCGGTGGTGGACAGTCCGCCGGAGAAGCCCGAAGCGGCCAAGGAGCTCGCGGCGTCCCGGATCGAAGTCGTCACCGTGGCAGGTCGCCGTTCTTCAAAGCTCCACTCCTGCTAGCTCGTCGCCGCATGCTTCTCGCTAATTTTCTTCGCTGTGCAGATTCTCCTTCGAATGCCACGGATGCGCCTCTTGACGTCGCTCCCTTGAGCTCGGCCCCCTTGCTCGCGTTGGCAGCTGACAGGCCGCTCCGGACTGCTCACACGGTTCAGTTGAATCTTGGCTCGAGGAGGGCATCAGGGGCTTCCTCAGCGAAAGACGTCCCCCCGGCGAGCAAAGAATTACTAACGAAGGACCTCCCCGCCGGGGAAGTCACATCAGTAAGCAAGGACCCCCCCAGCGAGTAAAGTCGCTCCTGCAGCCGTAGGCAACGCGACGCTGCCCGCGACTAGCGTCTCTTTGCCACCACCGCCGCCCTTGGTCGCCGCTCCTAGCAAGGCGCCGAGTATCGTTTTGCCTCCGCCGCCGCCTTTGTCCGCTCAACAGAGAGCGGATCTTCCGCGACATCCTCTGCCTCCTGCATCGAAGACCCCGCATCAACCGGCGAGTTCGTCTCAGGCTCCGCCGCCGTTGAAGAAGTCGGATAGGCCGCGACCGGCTTACTTCCCTCCGCGAGTTGGGGATTCCGATTATGGCGGTCGCGGATCGGGAGGACGCGGGCAGGGCAGATCTTCTGACAACCCTGGCGGCTCGTCTTCAGGGAGGCGAGATGCTCCAGGTCGTGCTCTTTCGTCGCGCTGGTCCCGATCTCCTCGTCGTGGTGAGTTTTTTCATCTCTGATCATGTCCTCTGCCTTCTTCCTGACAACTTGTTCTTCCTGTCCTCCAGATCGCCCGGCAACCCCTGGGGCAGCCTTTATAGATGTCATCGGTCTGTCAGGGAACGAGTATCGCCATGCAGCAGCCCGCGCCTACATGGAGCTGGAGAGCAAGTTCGATCAGCTCGCCATCTGCGACCCTCATCGACGAATCTCGGCTCTGGAGGCGAGGATGGCCAAGATGGAAGGGCTTCAGGCAACTTTAGAGAGCTACGAGGCTCGCTTTCACATGGTGAAAGAGAATGATCGCCAGCTGGAGCTGAACAACCATCACCTGCAGCTGGTCCTTGACGAGCTAGCCGGCATCCGGGCGAGTATGGGTTCCGCGGGGCGACTAGCGAGGATGGAGGAGCAGTTGAGGCTTGGCGATGACACGATGGAGCTAGCGACGGATCACTACCGGCGAGCGCGCGAGATGGGCTGGGCCGGGCGACATCTGTTGGAGTTACCATGGTGATCTAGAAGTGGTCAAACATGTAATCTCACTGCCAACGCGATATGAGCCTGCAGGGTCGCACATAAGAGCATGTGGATAAATTGGAAGATTGACTGTGTTGGTAAAGGTTACCAATCACCACGCAGAATTGGGTCAGGCAAATGTTGCCAAGGAGATTCGTCGAGAATGGTTCGACGAGAGTCGTCGTGTATGACTCGGCGACTAAGGCAAAATCGACGAGAGTCGTCGAGTATGACTCAGCGACTAAGGACAATTCGTCGAGAGTTGACGCGAGTCGTCGAGTATGACTCGGCGACTAAGGCAAAATCGTCGAGAGTCGTCGAGTATGACTCGCCGACTAAGGCATAATCGTCGAGAATCGAACTGTTCGATTCTCGTCGATTCTGTGACTGATTCTCGCCGATTCTGCGATTGATTCTCGTCGATTCTCGCCGACTGATTCTCGCCGAACCTGGAGGTGATTCTCCCCGAACGATCCAGAAACCCTAACTTGGGTGGTCTGTGGGTAGTGATACCTTTGGACTGTTTATGCTTTGGTATAAATAGGGGACTTAGGGTTTTGGGAAAAAAGAGATAGATCGGAATTTCTCCTGTAGCCGAATCGAACCCGACGGAAACGTTCCGCCGCTCGTTCGCTCCACCGGTTCCCAAACCCCGACGGACGGAAGTGTTCCTCCGCATCTTCGCTCCTCCGACCTCCTCCTCCTCTCCAGCGACATTCGCCGGTGTTGCTCCTTCTGGAACGGACCTAGCAGTCTGTAGATGCGCAAGGTGCGATCGACATTCTTCCCGATCTTTCGTGCGACGAGAAATCGGTGTTCTCCCGCTCGTGTGGATTTCTGCAGAGACGTGGACGTTATTCCACGTAGAACTCGCCACCGACAAGGACTCAAAGCTTGGAGCATCTCCGTTGAGCTGTGACTCAACGCCGCTAAGGTAATTTTTGCCTAGTTATTTGTTAACTTCTTGATTCAACTTTCATGACCCGATCCCATCTCTTTTGGGTTGTTCTTGATGTTTTATTCCTTCCGCTGCGTGCACAAGCGTTGTGCCCTCCTCACAGAGAAACCCAATAGTGGTATCAGAGGGAGGTTGCGACCATGATTTTTGTATTGGAAGTTAGGTTATTCTAGTACGTGTAAACCTAGGGATTTAGAAGTGTTCTAAATGTCTAGATTTATTCCTGGTACATCAATTGTTGATGGTTTTTCCAAGGGCGAGTGGTGGGCCCATAACCCACAGGTTAGGGGCTCTGCCCCTTGGAACCCTGCCAGGAACGTTTGGAATTTCGTGGTAATTTCTTATTGTTAGAAATTATTGTCTCCTTAGCAGTAACCGTCCCTCGAGTGGTTAATGAACCAGTGTACTTTTTTGGATTTTGAATCTAACAATGAGAGACGAGCTTGTCTACTTCTTTAAGTTGAGTTGCCTTTGCCTTTTGTCCAATGCATGTAAATCTGAAGATTTGGAAATGTCCGGATGTTCAGATTTAGCCCTTCCTTCTATCAAATGTTTATAGTGCCAGGTTGTGCACATAAGGGATGCATGTGGCTTTTAGAAATATGTTTTTCTGTGGATGTGCACAATGATCAAATGTTAATCATGGTTAATTGTTAACCTATAATCAAAAATTCCCTTCCTCTAATATTAAGTGTTCGGATGCCTTCCGATGGATGACACTCTTCCTGCCTCGATCGATGAAGTGTAGGCTTGCCAAAGTAAGGTGCATTAATCTATCTTGGTAAGGGTGCGAGCGGATAATTGTGATATCCCACTGTCGACATCGGGTCAAGCTTAACTAGGTGACCTCAAAGGTTGAGTGTCTAGAGGCATAGGGTTGGCATGCACCATATGATGAATGCGAATAAGGAGTTATTCACCAACCATATAAGAATTGCATGAGGATGCAATTGGCAAGCGTTGCCTACCTAAATAACCACATTGTGAGAGGAAAGCCCAAGCTGACTCATTGTGTTGGTGAAATACGGATCTTTTCCACTAAGAGAGTAGCTCGCATGAACTCTCCGAATTGATAGTGAGGGCTATTATTTCGAATAAAATAGTGGGAGTTTTAATTGAAGTCCATATTAAAATAAATTGTATTTGAAATTTTGGTACTGATATTATTCTGCATGAATTCTTATAGAATTCTATGGCAAGTGGTTCACACTCCACTCTGTCTCTGAGAGCCATCCTTGAGAAGGACAAGCTCAGTGGGACTAACTACATGGACTGGTACAGGAACCTGAGAATTGTTCTCAGGCAAGAGCGAAAGCTCTATGTCTTGTAAGAAGAAGCCCCCGAGGTGCCGACCGGGAATTCTTCCCGTGCTGATAAAGATACTTATAAGAAGTATACTGATGACGCCTTGGATGTCGAATGCCTTATTCTTGCCACCATCAACTCTGAGCTTCAGAAGCAACATGAGAACATGGGGTGCAAGGAGATTGACGAGCATCTCAAGAAAATGTTTCAAGGGCAAGCTCGTCAAGAGAGGTTTGACATCACAAAAGCGTTGTTTCAGTGCAAGATGGGAGTTCGAGACTCAGTAGGGACTCACGTACTCAAGATGATTGGGTATATAGAGAACCTTGAAAGGTTGGGTTTTCCTCTGAGTCAAGAGTTGACCACAGATCTGATCCTGCAATCATTGTCGGACAGTTATGAGCAGTTTGTCTTGAACTACAACATGAATGAAATAGACAAGACACTGACCGAGCTCCTAGGCATGTTAAAGAACTGCCGAGATCAACATAAAGAAGGCAAAGCCTGCCAGCCCCATACTGATGGTGCATAAGGGGAAGGGCAAGGCCAAGGGCTCTAAGAAGACGAAAGTGGGACCTAAGTCACATCTCGAGCCCAAGTCTTCTGCACTGATGAAAAGGAAGAGCACGGTGAAGGAGGGGAAATGCCACCACTGTGGCAAGGCTGGTCATTGGAGGAGGAACTGTCCTTCTTACATTGAGGGCCTGCAGAAAATGAAGGGAGGTATGACTTCCGCTTCAAATATTTATGTTATAGAGATAAACCTTTCTGCTCCTTCATCTTGGGTATTGGATACCGGATGTGGTTCACACATTTGTACAAATGTGTAGGAACTGGAAAGGAGAAGATTGCTGAGTAAAGGGGAGGTGGACCTGCGCGTCGGCAATGGAGTAAGAGTTGCTGCTGTAGCTGTAGGGGTTTACCGTCTTTCTTTGCCCAGTGGGCTTGTAATAGAACTAGATAATTGTTATTTTGTTCCGGACATAACTAGAAACATTATATCCATTTCATGCTTGGACATGATTGGATTTTCTTTTATAATTAAGAATAACTGTTGTTCTATATTTAAGAATGATGTTTGTTATGCTGTAGCCCAATTGTTTAATGGTCTTTATGTTTTGAACTTGGACCATCTGATCTATAATGTAGAAAATAATAAAAGACTAAGAACAAATGACTCAAACCCTACATATCTCTAGCATTGTCATTTGGGCCATATAAACGAAAAGCGCATATCCAAGCTCCATAAAGATGGACTTTTGGACTCATTTGATTATGAATCATTTGAGCGATGCGAATCTTGTTTGTTAGGCAAGATGATTAAAGCCCCTTTCACTGGTTATACTGAGAGGGCTGAGGATCTCTTGGGTGTTGTACATAGTGATGTATGCGGACCCATGAGCTTCATGGCTAGAGGTGGGTATTTCTACTTCGTTACATTTACTGATGATTTCAGTAGATACGGGTATGTGTATCTTATGAAGTGCAAATCCGAGACCTTTGAAAAGTTCAAAGAGTTCAAGAATGAAGTAGAAAACCAGTTGGGTAAAAGGGTTAAAACACTCCGATCTGATCGAGGTGACGAATACCTGAGCCATGAGTTCCGCGATCATCTGAAAGAGTGTGGTATTGTATCACAACTCACTCCACCTAGGACACCACAACATAATGATGTGCCTGTTTCCTTTTGGGGTTTTGCTTTAGAGACTGCTGCAATGACACTGAATCGCGCTCCAACAAAAACAGTTCTGAAGACACCATATGAGATATGGACTGGGAAGCGTCCTAGTATGTCATTCATTAAAATTTGGGGCTGTGAGGCATACGTGCGACGTCAAATGCCTGACAAGCTGGAACCTAAATCGGATAAATGTTATCTGGTGGGATATCCTAAAGAAACAAAAGGGTATTACTTTTACCTACCGTCCGAGGGCAAAGTGCTTGTCGCAAGGACTGGCGTCTTCTTGGAGAAAGAGTTCTTATCAAGAAAGACTGAAAAGGTAGAACTTGAAGAAGTTCAAGAACCACAAGTAGTGAATGAACCGGAATTGGATTCTGAGACAGGACTACAAGATGTTGTAGCTAGAGAACCTGCTCAAGAAACACAAGTCCTACGTAGATCTGGTAGACCTAGATTTGAGCCTGAGAGATATGGATTTCTCATGTCTCAAATAGGTAATGTGTTGCTTATGGATCATGATGATGAACCATCAACCTACCAAGAGGCTATAAATGGATAGGACTCCGACAAATGACTTGAGGCTATGAAATCCGAAATGGACTCCATGTATGTAACACCTCCCCTGTAAAGACCATATAATATGGGTCCGGCCGGGGCCCCACAACATATGGACGCCACAGCTTTAGTATTAAAAGATGATATGAAAACTACCCAATCTCAAAACTCCAGACAAACACAGCGAAAACAGAACAAACCAACAGAAGTTATCCACTAATGATAGAGTATCAAATGGCCTTAAGGCCTTACACAATAATAGTCCAAAACATATCAATGTGCCAAGCACTCCTAGGCTACCTCGGCATGCAAGCCGGACATAAACATAACAAAAGTAGCAAACATAAAAGGAGAAACCAAGCACGACAACACTTCATGAGGCTTAGGGCTTTTCGCCCGGCGCGCTAACTCTTGCATGCGATCCTTGCCCTGTAAGGATTTGAAGTAACGTGGGTCAGCAAAGGCTGACCTCTACTGTGTAACAAACACATCTCCTCCCGACCGTCCCTAACGGACCCCGGGGTACCACTCCACCTGCAAGTTAGCACTTCGTATACCAAAAGAGCAAATATACTTTAAAGCGGTAAAACAGGCTTGGATGTCTCATACAACATACATGTTCTCTATGTTTTGATTGATGACTATGGTGAACTCCTGCAAGCACTAAAGAGAAGCAGTATCCTGGCTAAAAAGCAGGCAAAGGAGATTGCCTCTCTAAATCTTGCTGCTTCAGACTCAGCAAACATGCTGAATCTAAAGATAAAATAAGTCAGCAAGCTGAAAAACATCACTTTTATTCAGATGGGAACAATCACCTTCAAGAATGAACACATCAGGAATCTTGAAGGTAAACTTCAAAAGTAGAAGGAGTTAGTGGCTAAGTTTTCTAAGCCATGTTCTGTATTGCCCTTGATAGATTCCTTCTCCTCCCAAAAGGGTAAGAAGGGGTTAGGCTTCAAAGGGAAAACTAGAGCTGCAAATTCCAAAAGGAAGGGCAAAGCTCCAGCGAAGCCACTAGTCTCCAAGCCTCAAATTCTTTTCAGGAAAGTACTGCTACCATCTAACAGGTATGAACATGAGAGCATCTATGGTCACTGGGAGTATGGTGTTATGGATGGCAAGGGTGCTAGTTCATACAAGGCAGCCTATAGAAAAGTCCAAATGGCTTATCCTGGACCATTTGTGTTTAGTGTACCAGCCCCAACACTCAAAAATAAAACTGCAGCCCATTCTCAAAGTCTGTTAGTCCACAATCAGACTAAGGGAAAGTATGTCAGCAAACCTGACTTGGGCATATTTGAATCCATCAGGAGCATGCACTCTGAATAGAAGGCAGCTGCTGATAGGGTCCAAGATATCCCAAGTACCTCTGCTGCCAGACATATCCCAAATCAGGTTGTGGCTAAAAGAAATAGGAAAAAGGCTGATGTTGTACCAGCTGGAATGAGAGCTGCTGACAACAATGCTGATAAGCCATCCCTTAAGATAAGATACAATATTTATGAGTGCTGGTGCTGTGGCAAAGTGGGTCACTATGCTATTGATTGCTGGCACAATAATAGTGTCAGAAGTGCTGCATGCAAGCACGTTCATTTCCTATCTAACATGTACCTAGGACCCAATAAGAATTGGGGTCCTAAGGGTTGATGATTTATTTGTTGTAGGTGAGTCCAAGTGGTCATACCCCTATATGGTACTTGTATAGTGGATGATCAAGGCACATGACTGGAATAAGGAGCATGTTGAAGGAATATACTCCAGTAGAGAATGGACCCAAAGTCATCTTTGGTGGTTTAGAAAAGGGAGTAATCAAAGGGTTTGGTAAGATATCAAATGGTATAATCACTATCACACAAGTAGCTTATGTGAAAGGTTTGCAACACAACTTGATATACATAAGCCAACTATGTGATATTGTCTATGACATTTCCTTCCTCAAGGATGAGTGCCAAATTAGGAGGTCTAGTGACTAAGGGGTCATCTTGATAGGCATTAGGAGAGGAAATGTTTATTGTCCGAATTTTGTTTGTGAGAGTAAGGACTCTCCTATATGCCTAGTTGCAGATGAGAAAGCCTCACATTGTTTCCAATGGCACAAGAGACTAGCTCACCTGAATTACAAGACCATAGGCAAACTCTTTGGTGAAGAGTTAGTGAGAAATGGTCCTACGGTAAAGTGCACCAAGGAGGGTATCTGCTCTGCATGCCAAAAGGGAAAGCAGACCAAGACCTACTTCTAGTGCCTTGGTACCAAAGACCCAATGAGGTGTTTATACCTCCTGCATATGGATCTATTTGGTCCTATGCTAGTTCATATTATAGGTAGGAAAGTCTACACTCTTGTGGTTGTTGATGATTGTTCTAGATTTGCCTTGGTGTTCTTCCTGAGGAAGAAATCTGAAACCCCTGATGTCTTCCAGACATTTATTAAGCAAATTCATAATGAATTTAACAGTACTGTGGTCAAAATCAGAAGTGACCATGAGACTAAGTTTCAGTCTGAGTGCATGACAAAGTTCTGTGAAGAGCATGAGATTCATCAAGAGTTCTCCTCTCCTAGAATACCCCAGCAAAATGGAATTACTGTGAGGAAAAACAGAACCATCATAGAGACTAGTAGTACTTTGTTAAGTGACACATCTCTCCTAGAATATTTCTGGGCTAAGGTAGTCAGCACTGTATGTCATTTCCTCAATAGGGCTTCCCTCACCAAAAGCCATAAGAAGACTCCCTATGAGATTCTGAAAGGCAGAAAACCAAACTTATCCTATTTCAGAATTTTTGGTAGCAAGTGATATGTAATGATCAATGGTAATTCCTATCTAACCAAGTTTGCTGTCAAGTCCCAAGAAGGGATCTTTGTTGGGTACATCAATAATAGTAGGGCATATAGGATCTACAACTTGACTAGTCAAGTTGTAGAAGAATCAGTCAATGTTCTCTTTGATGAGTCAAAGCTGATTAACTGTGAGCTGCCTAGCTCATCTTCTAGCTCTACAGATTTAAAGGAGGTGATGGACAAGCTTACCATCAGGGAACATAATCCAAAAGTTTTAGATAAGATAGGAGATGGTTGTCTTCCAAGGGGAGCTCAAGACTCACAAGATGAGGATGAAGAACAGCTAGCTGAAGACAATGAAGAACAACTAGCTGAAGACAATGAAGTGCAACCAATTGAGGAAAATAAAGAACAACAAGCTGAAGCAAGATTGACTCCTGCTAAGAGATATCTGAGGGACCATCCAGCATACCAAATCATTGGTGATGCAAGACATGGGGCCCAGACTAGAAGTAAAAAACATCATTATAGCTCTCTATTCAAGCTTCCTATCTCAAATAAAGCCCAAGAAGCTTGAAGAGGCTATCAAAGATCCTTTTTGGATTGGAGCAATGCAGGAGGAGCTGAACCAGTTCAGAAGGTGTAGTGTCTGGAAGCTGGTTCCCAGACCTAAGGGATATAATATCATAGGAACTAAGTGGATCTACAGGATCAAGTTAGATGAGAATGGCATTATTGTCAAGAACAAGGCTAGATTGGTGGCAAAAGGATACATGCAAGAAGAAAGAATAGACTTTGACCAGACTTTTGCCCCAGTAGCCAGGCTGGAAGCAATAAGGCTATTTCTTGCATTTGATGCCTATCAAGGATTCAAAGTCTACTAGATGGATGTGAAGTCAGCATTCCTTAATGGGGACTTAAAAAAGGAAGTATATGTGGATCAGCCACTAGGTTTTGTAGACCCTCACCTTCCTGATTCTATTTATAGGCTTAGAAAAGCTCTATATGGGTTGAAGCAATCCCTTAGAGCATGGTATGAAATATTATCTAATTTCCTCATTGAGAACAAATTCTTAAGGGGGAAAATAGACAAGACCCTATTCCTAAGGGAATCTAAGGATAAGATCATCTTAGTCCAGATATATATTGATGACATTATCTTTGGATCTACTGAGGACAACTTTTGCAGGAAGTTTGCTAAACTTATGCAAGGGAAGTTTGAGATGAGCAGCATGGGTGAGCTTAAGTTCTTCTTGGGACTCCAAGTAAGACAGACTGTTGATGGCTTGTCCATATCCCAGTGAAAGTTCACCAGAGAGTTGATTAAGAAATATGGTATGGAGAATGCCTCTACCATGAGAACTCCAATGGGATCAAGTATGCCTATAGGAAAAGATGAGGCAGAGAAACCTGTTAATGAGTCTTTGTATAGAGGGATAATTGACTCCCTTCTATACTTGACTACTAGTAGACCTGATATCATATATGCTACATGTGTCTGTGCAAGGTATCAGGTCTGCCCTAAAGAATCTCATTATTCTGCTACGAAAAGAATTTTAAGGTATCTTAAGGGCACACCAGATCTTGGTCTATGGTACCCTAGGAATAGAGATTTTGAGCTAACTGGATTTTTAGATGCAGATTTTGTAGGCTGCAAGGAAGACAAGAAAAGTACTACTGTTACATGTCAATTTCTAGGTGGAAGACTAGTGTCATGGAGAAGCAAGAAGCAAACCAGTGTTGCTATCTCAACTGCAGAATCAGAGTACATTTCAGCAGGCAGCTGCTGTGCTCAATTGCTATGGATACAACATCAGCTTGAAGACTATAATATTAAGATAAGTAGAATTCCTCTTTATTGCAATTCTACAAGTGCCATTTCTATTGCTAGGAATCCTGTTTCACACAGCAGGACTGAGCACATAGAAATTAAGTATCATTTTATTATGGAGCATGTTTAGAAAGAAGACATCTGCCTAGAGTTTGTCTCCACTAACAAGCAAGTGGCTGATATCTTCACTAAGCTACTAGATGAAGACAAGTTCAACACCTTCAAAATTGAATTAGGTGATGCAGACCTAGTGGAAAATAAGATGAGAGCATATGCTCCTATTAAGGGGGAGCAAATCCAGTAGCTATAGGACTAGAGACATTCAAGTGGTATACAAGATAGGGCTATATAAGGGGGCCAGTTGGCAGCTGCACTACTGGTTTCATCTATATCAGCTAGGGTGAGAACATAAGAAGAGAGAACAAACTGATGCTCCTACCTACCTATCTGAAGTTGTCAAAAGGGGGGAGAGATAGAAGAGATTGATCATATTCAAGTAGTCTCCAAGGAGGTGAGAGGTAATCCTCTAAGGTACAACTCACCCTGCATCAATCCAGGGGGAGTAGGTAAAATTCATCTCACTGAATTTAATAAGTTTTTACTGCCTTACTGCCTATGTGATGTGTATCTCATTGACTAAGGTAATTGATCAGTGATTTCGACATCATCAAATAGGGGGAGATTGTTGGGTTCATTGATTCCAATGGCCCTGATTTGATGATGTCAAACAGGTCAATGAGATATACATAGTTATATTTGATGTATGTTTAAGTTCATGCATAAAGGTTAGTCTTTGTCAAAATGATTTGACAGATAGTTCAAGAGACAATGACAGGTGGGCTCAAGGTGAGGCTGGAAATTCAGGAAAATGCCTAAGTCCAAAAGTGTTGAGTGAGGAAAGCTCACTGAATATGATATATCTAATAGTGCTAAGAGAAGGCGAGCAGTCAACTCTTGCAATATTGCAAACGCAGAAATATGGCTAAGTCCTCAGCCATTGAGTGAGGCATATACACTCAACGCTCTCAATGTCATATGGCCAGAATCGTTGAGTCAAGGTTATCTTGTCAAAGCCTAAGCAGTGGAAGCCAGAAAATTGACTAAGTACAAAAGCGTTGAGTGAAGCTTCATCACTTAACGCCATGCTAAGTCTGTCAATGCCAATGTATAAGGAGACAGAAAAATCGACTAAGTATAAAAGCGTTGAGTGAAGCTTCATCACTCAACGCCATGCTAAGTCTGTCAACACCAATGTATAAAGAGACAAAAAAATCGACTAAGTACAGAAGCGTTGAGTGAAGCTTCATCACTCAACTCCAAGTTTAAAAGCTATGAGTCTAGCCGTTCTGTGAAGAAACCAGAATTCAGGCCAAGTATAATAGCGTTGAGTGAAGCTTATACACTCAACTCTCTCAACGCTTTTTAGCAAAAAGGAAAGCAGAAGAATATGGATTAGGCAAATAGCATTGAGTGAAGCTTATACACTCAACGCTCTCAATGCCATCAGGCAGATAGCTGAAGAATGGGCAAACGGGAAATAGCGTTGAGTGAGGTCAACACACTCAATGCCTAGCAGAGCTGAAGAAATTTTCTAAGTCCAGAATCGTCGAACTCAGCTTATTCATTATTCATCGAGCTAAACTTTACTTTCGTCAAACGGAGTTCAGAATTCGTCGAACTCAGCTTTCATTTGTAAGAACAACTCAGCTTTCAGAATCGTCGAACTCAGCTTATTCATTATTTGTCGTGCTAAATTTTCTTTCATCGAACGAAGCTCAGAATTCATCGAACTCAGCTTTCATCTCTTTCACTATTTCGTCGAGCTGAGCTCAGGGTTTGTCGAACTGAGCTTGGAGTTCGTCGAATGCAGAATTTCTGAAAAGATAGTTGATTTTGGCTAAGTCCAGAATGATGTTGACGTCAGCAAAGTCAACAAGTCAACAAATTTCAAATTCGTTGCAAATCGACATTAACATCGTCGTAAGTCTACAGTAAATCTAAATTTGATTAAGCTGGGGTGTTAAACACTGTTAAATCTGGGACACATGTCGATCATCTCGCGAATTGACGGGATTATAAATAGCAGCTGAGATCGAGATCAAATTAAGAAGCTTTTCTGATCAAAAATTAACTCATTCTAAAAATGAGAGGCGGAGTTCGTCGTCTTCATCCGTCATTGTTGCAGAGCCAAGAACTTTAATCTGAAATTCTGAAGAGGTTCTGAGTTCACTGAGGCATTCAACATCTGCTGCAGCAAGTTCAGAGTATTTCCCTGAGGAAGACAAATTAGTTTAGGCGAGCCCTAGCTGAAAGTATCTTCACGATCCAAGCCGTGCTGAATCTGAAGATCATTCACTGGATCTTTGAAGAAAAAGTGGAGAGGGTTGATATCTGCTCAGTCCAGATCGGGTTAGATTCCTGAATAATAAGAAGCAAAAGTTTCTGCTAGTCACTTTCAGAACAAGCCAGGTTGAAAATTTAAGATCGCTTTCTCATCTTGTTGTTGTGAAGACGAAGATAGGGCTGATATCTGCTCATTCCAGGTAGACAGACATAGAGAATTTTCTCTAGTGTCTGTAATTCAATTCTTTGATATTTTGTGTAGTATTCATATTGAACCTGAGTGGTAAGGCTAAGTGCATGAGCTGTGAGCCTGTGTTATAAAGGCTAAGGTAGAGTAAGGGTTGCCTGAGTTGTAGGAGTGTGGATCACTCTAAGGTAGGGCAGGATTGCCTGAGGTGTATGGGTGTGGATTCACTCTGAGGTAGAGTTCTTCTTTCTTTCTCAGATCCTTAGATCTTACAGCTCAGAGCCCAACTGACTCATAAAACTCAAACTATATAAGTATTACCACTCAGATCACCAAGATCCTACAGCCCAAGTTCAGGTGTTTGGCTGAATCTAGTCTATTACTAGATAGGCGAAGGGGGAAAGTGGATGTACCCATTACTTAGGGATCCACTATAAATCTGTGTGTTATGTGCTGTGATTACTGTATTGTGATTGAGTTATAGTTGCTCAATAGCTTTCTTACCTTATCTGACAGAGATAGTAAAAAAGATAGAGAATCAGATTTCATTAACTATTAAGTAGTCTAAAATTAAATTGGACCTTTTCACTCCCTCTAGGTGTTTAGTTGATCTTGAAATAAAGAATTTCAGGTACTGCCTGATGGTAAAAGTACCATTGGAAGTAGTGTGCCGTGTGACATGACGTGTTGAGGCGGCCGTTGAGCGGCAAAGCGGTGCTGGATGAGACCACCACCACCGCCTAAGCTATTGTGCGACGGTAGCTATTTAAATTGTGAGCTTAAGTGAATCTTGGCCATCCAATCCTTAGGAGGTGGAGATCTTGTGGCTGAAAGTGCAACCCTGATTAGTAAAGGGCTGAGGGGTTTATTTTCAACTCATTCTCTCACTCACACACACACACACACACACACTCTCTCTCTCTCTCTCTCTCTCTCTCTCTCTCTTACACTTTGAGAAAAGAAGAGAGAAGACGAAAAAGAAGAAGATCAATGAGAAGGTTGAACCAGCCATAGAGAAGAGCTTGGGAGGCGTTCTTGTGATCGGAGTTGCAAGCCGAAGCTAGATTCGCGGAGAGTAAAGCACTGTGGATGTTTCCATCTGGATCAATTGCAAGCTCATGGCTCCTAAATGATCGACAAGGGTAACAATCTTCCTTCTTGGACAAGTGAAGTCCTTATTTGGCATGTGTATGGAAACCCTCACCAATTGGTAAAGAACGAGAAGTTTCTAGTAGGTTGATAGATGATATCCCTATAATAAACTTGCATATATAATCCAGAATCAAAGTACAGAATAAGCATGCTATGTGAAGCCTATCCAGACAGGTTGGTCTGGATTGGTGATGATTTATTTACATGCCAGAGAAGACTCCATGGTTAAACGTGTAGTTTACGGAGTCATGAGGTGCGCAGGTTGCTTTAGTGAGAGTACTAGAGTTGGTCTCCAAAAAAACACCCAAATTTGGGGAAGAAACGGTGTTCTGTCCCCTACTGTGTGACGATTGTGCAACCGCTGGCGGTAGCTCCCAGAGAGCTAAATTTGTGAGGCATGTCTCTTGGAGACTAGGGGACTAATATGTTGAGTTGTGAGCTTAGATTGACCAGCTATTGTGGTCGTGAGTGCCAGCCTTGAATCATTAAGTTGTGAGCTTAGATTGCCCAATTATGGTGGTCGTGAGCGCCAGCCTTAGAACATAATGTGGTTATGTATGTATGAATGAGCAGGGGGACGCTGACCCATGTCGTGGCTTATGAGCCTAACGGTTTGAGTAACGATCTGTGGCTGAACTGTACCCACCCTATGACGTTCGACTTAGAGTAAGTCATTAGCATGAATCTGGAAGAGCGCCTTTGACTTTGTCGTAGCATAGGGGAGAGTCTTAGGCTACTGGTCGGAAAGTCTAGTATTGCTCAAATGTGGACTGTCATTGAGTACGGTGGTGGTACTGGGATTCCAGTACACATATAATGTACCCTGAGTGTACGAGACGCGTGGCCTTATGCTCCAACATTTGTGGTGAATGGTGCTTAAATTGTGCATTTTGATGTCATTATATATACATGCTGTATACCTGTACGGAAGGAGCATTGCCTCCCCCAGTGAGGGGTGGGGTCATTATAATTCAGCTAATGCTGACCATTGCCTTATTTTGCCACATCTTGGTGGTCGTGCTTGTGTAGGTGCTGGAGAGACAAGTGGAAAGTAGTGGACTGAAGTCCCTTATGCTGTGTTGGTTGGCCCTTGAAGGTCCAAAGGCGAATCTTTTACTATTTTCATGTGTGGCCGGTCTGTGTGCCGATGTTTGTAAAACACTTTTGATGTGAAAATATTTTTTAAGGCCTTAAGGCCAAACACTTTGTGTATTTTGATTATCATTCCTTCTTGTTACTGAGTGGACATTCCTGTGTTTGGATTCGAAGTAAATTTTAAATACTTCCGCTAGAATGCAACTCTGAGTTAGGATGTGTTAATGAATTGGTTTCAATGCGTAACTACGTTGGCTGTCCGTAGAATATGGCATGGGGCCCCTGCCAGACCTTCTGTTATATTCTACGAGACGAGTGGGGGTGTTACATTATTTCATATTTCTTCTCGACTTTAAGGGGTTGAGTAGAAATAAGGGGATGACATTTGTTTTGGTGGTGTATAATGAAAATAATTTGGTGCAACATATGAGGTATATAAGACAGTGGTACTCCATAGGGTGATCCATAAGTTGTATACCCATGAACTCTTGTAAAACATTCATCACTACCATGATCATAAGCATGCACCATTGACATCGAGAATAAGAAAACATAATGATGCGGTGGTGAATTCACAAATTGATGCATAAAATAGATACACAAGTGTAATAATTAGAATTGGATAGCCTGTAAAAAAGTTAAACAATGTGAGGAGAGGAAAATTAAAAGAACAACAAATTTACAACTCTTTTTCTTAACGACAAAAACACAATGAGGATATATTCTCCGATAATGATGTCAGAAACTTGATGCGCTTACGACAAGTGTATCGGTAGTTCAAGTAATATAAAATGAGGAGTAGATGTCACAACCCGTGTTTTCTCAATATATAAATAAATTATTAGAGTGAGATAAAATACATGTCTTGATGACACGCCTTATAGAGGACAACTACAGATACTCAGGAAGTACCGTCTCTTTAGTTATTTTTATAAAATACATATATTTTATGTTGAAGAATGTATTTTAAGTTTAAAGTTCAAAGACCGTGTCCCTCGGTTCAGTAGATCAGCTAGTCCACAAGTAGAAAAGTATATACACAGCGCAAAAATGCAGAATTTAATTCATTTTATCCTACATGAGTATGTAGACCTAACAATATACCGATGATGCACACATTTCTAAATTTAGTATAAGTAGAAAAAGAACTTTACGATCTTCAAAATAGTGTGACATTTAGTCGAAACGTTATAAGTATGAGAAAAGATGCAGGTTTTTATACATATTAAAATAACTAATATGCATCATAACATAAAACCTTCCCAGAGAGCAATGCATCAACAACAAAAAGTAGTAGTAACAAAAATTGCATATAAATAGTCTATACATGAAGAAACTACGTTATGAGTGCCAACAAACTGACACGAACCCATAACACTAGCAGAAAGGTCTGAGATACACCACAAAGTCGAGAAATAACAACATATTACCTCTCATTGATGAGAGGAAAGGTAATCAACTACTAAAGCCTGGAAGAATCGAACTCGGACATCTCTAACTACTACTGGTCCGAACCCGAGACATTCAAAAAGAAAGAATGCTTCAGCATAAATGCGCAAAAGGCAGCTCAAAGAGAGTTTAAAATATGAATAAGTTTAAGAAGTTACCAACCTAATAAGAGTAGCTGTGAAACAACACAAACAAACATTATATGAATAATAAGTATACATAATTCAGCATGAATTGGCTATAAAATAAAAGAACTTGCACCAAGTATGATAAGTATTCATATAAATAATCATATATATATATATATATATATATATATATATATATATATATATATATATTAATATATATATATATATATTAAAAGAGACTAATCGGCTCAATAAGTGAATCATTAACACCGGACATAAAACAATACTAAGGTGATGACATTCTTTTCAACACAAAGCATCCGACCAAAACATCCAAAGAAAAAGGCATTGTGGTGGTGGTCATCTATTCCAACCCAATAGTCCATAACAAAACCACCGAGTGTAATGATTCACCAATAGATACTGTGGTGGAGATCATCCATTCCAACCCAACCAACAGTCCAAAAATATTATATCAAAATCTTGTATCACACAAGACTTGACATCAGAATACCATGACGACACAAGGAAAGAAAAACATAGAAATTCCAAGTAAAAACAGCTTTACACAATGAATTCGTCGAGACCACACGTGAATTCGATGTGATCACTCAATGATCGTCGTAAAAACTCGACGAAACTTACAAGTACACTCGACGAACTTGACATAACCACTCGACGAATTCTGCTTAACTACCCGACAAATTTGACTTGATTACCCGACGAATTCGGCTTAACCACTCGACGAATTCGGCTTTACTACCCGACGAGTTTGACTTGACTACCCCGACAAATTTGGCTAAACCACTCAACAAATTGATTTAACTACTCAATAAATTTCTGGTAACTACTCAACGAATTTTTTGTGACAACTCGACGAATTTCTCGTAACTACTCGAAGTATCTCTTCGTGATAACTCGAATAATTTCTCATAACTACTCGACAAATTCTTCGTGACTACTCGACGAATTTTACTAAGGACAACCAAAATAATTAGTCTCGGAAAGACCAACACCAGGAAAAATAAATACTACAACATCGGGTCTTGGAATTTAAATTTAATGAGAAGAAGAAGAACTAAAAGAGATCTAAACAAGAGGGAGAGACCACCACTTGCCTCAAATCTTTGGATTCCTGGCCTCACAAGCAATCCACGTCAAGGATGGGCCAAAGAAAAACTACGACAATAGATTTCTGAAAGGATTTGGACGAAAATGAAAGTTAGGGCTACGCACTCCAACGCCAAAAAATCAATGAAATCGGAAATACTCACCACACATGCGTAGATCTCGATGAGGGCTTTCCCAATCTATACTCCGATGAAGATTCCGTTCACTATAGCTCCCACGACGGCCGTTAGAAAGCTCTCGGAAAGACGGCTCCTCTCTCTCTCTCACGTGCTCTGGTTCAGTGGAACAGAAAGAAGAAGGAAATTCAGAAACCTAAGTTCTAAAGTTTGGGTCAGCTTTTATAAAGAGATTATATATATATATATATATATATATATATATATATATATATATATATATATATATAGTATTTAAATAATTTTTAACATTTCATTTGAAGATTTGGACTAAGGCCAACTTGGTTTTTCGACAAACTTTGCACTAATGGTAAATACTGGTCCCACGAATCCAACAGCAAAGTAGAAATCAAAGTTCTACGAGCCGATATCGAGTTACGATTTATTTCGACAATTTATGATAACGATAAATCCTTTCAATCATTGAAAAATTCACCGGGCATCCAAAATATCTCAGATTGCAACAAAACTTGACAATCACGATTAGAATTAGATACTTTAATTTCCTAAAGTCGGAAAAATAACTTACACTCCGATAAGCTTTAAATTTAGTCGACTTGACCAAACGGATACGAAAACCACCAATGGCATTGTACTGTTAACTTCGCATTAACGTAGCACCCTTACGTCATTATTATGCCAAAAGAAGATCACAATAAATTATCAAAAATTCAAGGGCATTACAGATACTCCCCTGAAAGAAAGTTTCGTCCCAAAACTTAAAACATAATACGAACCTAAGAGATATAAAGGGACATAGCAAAATTTTGCTGGATAAAAATACTCACCGAAGAAAACTAGGACAAAAAGGTATGGATGATATTCCTTTATGGAAGATTCTAATTCCCAAGTCGCTCTCTTGATGTCCTGATTTTGCTAAAGAACCTTAACCATAGGAATCGTCTTCCTACGCAACACTCGATTCTGCATTTCCAGAATACGAACGAGCACTTTGACATAATAAAGATTGGGTTGCAACTAGGGCACAGAGTCAAGTATAGGACGATCACTAGGAATAAACTTTCGCAATTGGCTCACATAAAATACATCATGAACACCGGGGAAAGTAGCAAGCAAATCCATCCTATAAACAGACACTCTGATGCGCTCAATAATCTGAAAAGGTCCCACATACTTAGGATCCAACTTATGGTTCCTTCCAAATCTCTTAACACCAGGCATCTTAAAAACTTTTGATAAAATCATTTCCCCAGCTGCGAACTCCAGAACAACTCTTCGTTGATTTGCATACTTTTCATAACGCTCTTGAGCCACACGAAGCTTCTCACAAATATACAACAAAACAATGCTCACCTCTTCCAAGGCTTCACAACCTAACTGCGGTCTCTCACCAACCTAAGCCCAAAACAGGAGAGTTTGAAAATGCCTCACAAACAAAGCTTCAAAGGGTGCCATCTGCAAACTCTCCAAATAACTATTATTGTAAGCAAACTCCATAAGTCCAAGATGCTTGTCCCAAGCTCCACCATGGTCCATAATATAACATTTAATCATATCTTCCAAAATTTGATTCTCTCTTTCTATTTAACCATTAGTCTATAAATGATAAGTGGTAGAATACCTAAAGTCAGTGCCCAAAGCTCCCTACAAGCTTCGCCAAAAATGAGACATATATCTAGAATCCCGATCTGACACAATACTTACTGACACACCATGCAGTCTGATGACCTAATTCAAATAAAGCTCTTCTATTTTCTCCATGGAGTAATCAATCTTGAAGGGCACAAAGTGGGCACATTTCGTCAATCGGTCGACAATAACCCACATAACATCATGCCCTTGGGGAGACCTCAGCAATCCGGTAATGAAATCCATAGAAATGCTCTCCCACTTCCAGCTTGGAATATCCAAAGGTATCAACTTATCTCCAGGTCTTCTATAATCTGCCTTAACATGCTGACGGGTATAACATTCTGATACAAATATTATTATATCATTTTTTATACCTGACCACCAAACAATTGCTTCAAATCTCGGTACATCTTCGTAGAACTAGGATGATAGGAAGTACTAAAACCATGTGCTCAATAACAAATCTTTGCCCAAATATCCTCAACAGCGGGAATGCAATATCTACCACGGTACTTTAAGGTACCATCACCATTTATAGAGAAGTCTGGTAGTTCTCCCCTTTCAGCTTTACTCTGAATATGCTGTAAATCTGGATAATCTTTCTGATGTAATCTCGTAAGTGTACTCCATGAAGGCTCTTAAAATTTTAAGCTAATCGACATAGCGCTACTTTTGACAGTTAAGTTCATCAATAAGAATTCCTCCTCCAAAGATTACACGGAAAGACCAAAGACATGGACGACTTTTCTACTCAAGGCATCGACCACCACATTAGCCTTGCTCAGATGATAAAGTTATCAACCTCATAGTTCGCAACATACTCTAACCATCTGTGTTGATGCAAATTCAGCTTCTTCTGAGTGAATACATATTTCAGACTCTTGTGATCCGTATAAATCTTACATAACACCTCGTACAATAGAGGCCTTAGTAACTTTAGAGCATTAATTACTACTATAGACTCCAGGTCATGCGTGGGGTAGTTTCTCTCGTGAACCATTAGTTGCCTTGATCTATATGCAATCACCCTTCCTTCTTGCCTCAAGACACACTCGATTCCAACTTTTGATACGTCAACATAAACATCATACTCCACTCCTTCGGTAGGTAAGGTCAAAATAGGAGCAGTGCGCAACCGCTTTTTCAATACTACAAAGCTTCTTCGTAAGAATCGCTCCAAATGAAAGTTGCATTCTTCTGCGTAAGTTTGGTCAAAGTTGCAGACAACACTGAAAAATCATTGCACAAATCTCCTATTGTAACCTGTCAACCCTAAGAAAATCCTTATCTCATTAGGCATTGTAGGCCTCTTCCAATCCAAAACAATAGTTATCTTCACTCGGTCCAGAGATATTCCATCTTTACTCACAACATGACCTAGAAAAGATACTTGAGAAAGCCAAAATTCACACTTGCTCAACTTTACATATAACTCGTGCTCCCTTAGAGTAGATGTTGGGTCCATTGATCATAATATCCTAGATTTAAAGAAGGGTCCTAAATCAATAGTATACACATGATTATATCTGATATACGTTCAAAGTTCAATGTATGTAGATTGTCTACTATTCATTGAGTAGACAGGTTGTCAGGGTCATAATGTTAGTTGGACTCATGACAAGATGCTGGAAAAGCAAAAATCAGGCAAAGTTCAAAAGCGTTAAGTGAATACACTTCACTCAATTCCAGAGGTCTAAAAGCGTTGATAGAAGTTCATGCAGTTAACGGCTCAGTGTTGCTGGACTCAGGTCTAGAAGCATTGAGTGAAGGCAATTCATTCAACGGTTACTCAAAAGGAAATCTGTCTATGTACAAAAGCATTGAGTCAGGAAGGCTCACTCAATGCCTTATCAATAACTTAGTAGTAGTACAGAAGCGTTGAGTGTTGAAGGTTCACTCAACGCCTTCAGTCAAAAGAAATCTGCCAAGTCCAAAAGCATCAAGTGATGAAGGCTCACTCAACGCTTTATCAATTAAGTTGTCTAAGTCAGATGCGTTGAGTAATGAAGGCTCACTCAATGAATCAAGGTGCAGATTTTTTGTCAAGTGTTTTTGCGTTGAGTCACAAGGCTTCACTCAATGCCTATGCAGATTGATTGAAAACGGCTTAGTCCACAAGCACTAAGTCATGCTGATGTCATCCATAATTCAAATGTTGCGGGACTTGTGTGCTAGAAGACAAATATCATTGAATGTCTTCTATACATCAATTAAAGATAAAGTAATTTTACAGTTACCTAGTTCGGCTTGCCCATACAGATCAAAGAGTTGTTGGATAGTCGGACATAAAAGGACTTTTTACAAAGAAATTAATAGAGCTTTTCCTAGACAGTCATCATCTCCATCAAGTTAGTAAATCCATCTCCCTCTTTAAAAATTACAGAAGTTATTCTGAATACAGAAAAAGGCTAGCTGATTGAAGGGATCAAGAACTGAATATATCAAAGTCTTCTTCAGCAATAATAGAAATCATTTTGTATTTTCTGTAAGAAGAGAAGAAGCAGAGCATTTAAAGGTTGTTTTTCATCTTCAAAGCCACTGGTTACAACACTATTCCATCAAAAGCTTGAAGATACAGAGCTCTGCATCAATTCATCTCAACACAAGCAAAACTACTCTAAAAATCTAAAGTCTTGTTGAAGTGAAGAGCTTGGACTGGGTTTTCGCAGTTCAAAAAGGTGACTCAGAGAACTATTTCTCTGGAGTCAATCATCACCAAACCTTAACTCAATCTGTAAGATCATCTATTGATATGAGTTGTAAGACTGTGTTATAAAGGCTGAGTGTAGGAGTTGAGTCTCTGAGTTGTAGGATCTTGTTTAGGATCTGAGGTAGGGCATGTGCCTGAAGTAAAATCTCTGTATAGATCTGAGGTAGGAGATCTAATATCTCTGAGTGTAGGGTTGTCTAGCCTGAGGTAGGAGTTGCTATACTCCGAGTAATAGGAGTGAGTTTCACTCTGAGGTGTAGGATCATGTGGGATATGAGGTGTAAGCTCAAGGAGCTGAGATAAAAGAGGAGTTAGGCGAATCTAGCTCACTGCTAGATAGGTGAAGGGGGAAAGTGGATGTACCCTAGATAGGAGAATCGCTATAAATTTTGGTGTTTTGTTGTGTCTCTTGAAAGCTAACAATAAAATCTAATACATAACTGAACCAAAGTTAAAAGAGTTCAAAAGGAATTGAAAACCTACTCACCCCCCCCCTCTAGGTGTATTGCTACTTTTGAATAATAACTTTCAAGTAGTATCACAGGTAGGTTGTTCAAAAAGGACTTAACAGTCTGAACATATTTTCAAGAGTAGTGAAAGATTATCACTTTTGGTTCAGGTGAGAACCATAAGGAGTTGAGCTTAATGAAGCTTCATATATGTCGAAAAGAGAACTTCGGAATATGGAAAGAAAGGGTATGACTATTTATGGAAGCCTCAGACCCTAGGATATTTATAACAGTTCAAGAGGGACACTTCATTACCATGAAGGTCTCTGCTATAGATATCAATATCCAGACACCAAAGAAATATACTAAGATGACCAAGGATGAAATTATTCTGACAACTATGGATAAAAGGGCCCAAAATATTATTGTTAGTGTCATAGATGACTCCACATTCCAGAACCTGGTTCACTACAAAACTATTAAAGAGATGTGGGATTCTCTTATAGTATATATGGAAGGGACAGGGGAGATGAGGGATGACAAGAAATCACTCCTGAATCAATAGTATGAGGCCTTCAAGCAAGACAAGAATGATTCCATAGTCGACTGCTATGAAAAGTTCTTCATGATAGTGAACAGTTTGATCACCTATGGCAGACAGTTCACAAACTATGAGCTAAATGTCATGTTCTGAGATCTATAAACAAAGAATAAGATATCAAGATCTTTGCCATTAGAGAGGTTAGTAACTTGGCCATCACAATGCCTCAAAACCTGTTTGGGAATTTACTATCTCATGAGATACAGTTGAACTCCAGAAGGGCAGAATAAGATGTTGCCAGAACTCTCAACAAAGAGAAGGTTTTGACCTTCAGAGCTGAAGCCATAAGGAGCAGGGAAAAGACCCCTTCTCCACTACGGAGAGTTATAGAGTCAGAGTGCTCAAATCCCAGCTCCTCAGGCAATAAGCTGTCAGATGGAGAACTCACCTTGTTCTCCAAACAGTTCAAGAAAATGTTGAGCAGGAGAAGACAATGAAAGAACAAGGGCTCTTCAAGATCCACCTCAAGAAAGCCTTATTCCAACATGGAGAAGTCAAGAAAAGACCCCTCTAGGGAAAGGTATGACTCTAAGAAGAACAAACATATTAAGACTAATATTATTTACTACTGTTACAACAGAAGTGGACATGTCATTGCTGACTGTCCAATCAAGAGGAGGGAGCACAAGAAGTCTGAAGACAAAAAGCATTATAATGAGAAGAAGGATGAAAAGAGCTTCTTGACCAAGAAGAAAATTAGCATGTCAGATAGTGATTCTGAGTCTTCAGAATCAGTGGAAGAAGAGGCCTACATTGGGCTCATATCTATTGAAGTAGAGGCTGATCATCCAGCTTCCTCAACTGGCATTAGAGCTCCATTGTACTATGTTGACATTGACTTTGAAGAGGATGATGAGTTCAGCCTCATGGCCCTAACTGAAGACAATTAGGATAATTCTATTCTTAATGAGGTACACACTCTCCCTAACTCTTCCTCTGTCTATAAGACTGACTCAAACTCTGAAGCATCCACATCTGCCAGTGAGGATGATGGATCAGAATTTGGTGATGATGTCAATTAATTGACTGATAAGTATGGTGTAACACCCCAAAAATGCCAAATCCCAAGTTTGGAGTTCAGGCTGGACAAAACGGCCTGGGACACGGGCGTGTCCCAGGGCAGGTGTTGGTACCCTAGTTTTGATTTGTGTTAAGTATTCTCAATTAGTTTCTTGACCCAAGATTTATCTATGGTCAAAGGTTAGTTGTTAGGTTAGATTCCCTCAGTTGTAGAGTTGTCACTTATCCAGTGGAAATCTGGCTAAGTTGTTTTTGGTTCGACTATAGTCGAACGGCGCTCGACTATCGTCTATCAACTGTTCGACGACCGTCTATCAGTTGGTTGACTATCGTCAGTCAGAAGATCGTCTAACTCTGAGTTAGTTCAACTCTTGTTTGCTCGACGATCTATGGTATCTGCCTCGTCGATCGTCGAACCCTGCTCGACTTCTTTCGTCCAGACAGTTTGCTTGATAGTTCAACTATCTGCTTTGATAGTTCAACTATCTGATAGCTCGACTATCTGTTTGATAGTTCAACTATCTGCCTTGATAGTTCTACTATCTGTTTCGTTCGACTATCTGTTCTGATAGTTCGACGATCTCTGTGGTTCGTTCGACGATCTCTGTGAATCGCTCGACAATCTTTTGTCTGCTATTAGAGATATTATATTCCTTTTATTCTGTGATTTATTTCTTATTTATATGGCTTATTTTATTAAAGATTATTTCATTGATTTTATGCTTATTTCAAGGCAATCTTTGCCCCATTCTTTATGCATAAGTCAAGCTCTACTCTGACAAAGTCTTTTATCTTATTAGTTGAGATATCTTTCTTATTTATCTGTCATGCTGTCCTTTATAGCCGTTAGACTAAAAAGTCTTCTCTGGCCGTAAAGAGTTTGTCCTGATGTGACTTTCTCTAGTATTCTTTTATCAGATTGGATTTGCAGCTTCTCAGAAAGCTTTATCCCTTTATAGGATGTCTTTCTGCAGGATATATTTTGTACTATGTTATTTGCAGCCCAGATTGCAGATCTCAGAAGAAGACAAAGAATTAGAGCCGTTACAAAGGCTAATATATAAAGAGCTATTTGAAAGATATTGATATACACATACACACAGACACCAAGTCTGGTTGATACAGATATTCATATACAGATTAAAAGCAAGAAGAAGATACAGCTCTCAGACATTGTTACACTCAACTCAGAAGAACTACTCTCTTCAGCATTCTTCTTCAATCCTGAGTTCATCCTGCTTCTAGGAACTTTCACACTCAGTGCCTCAAGAAGAAGAAGAAGAAGAAAGAAAAGCTGATTGAAGAAGAACAACCACTTCTCGTCAAGAGTCTTCTTCAAGCTGCTCCTTCAAGAACTTCAAGACAACAGATCATATCTGTCAAGAGTTCAGAAGAGATCCTGCACCCTGAAGCAAGGCTTCTTCCTGGATATTCTCTAAGCCAGGGGGAGCTTTGATTCCATCAGAGCTTTCTATAGCTCAGTGCAATCCACTAGCTTCTTTAATATTGTTTAACAATAGAGAAGACATTCTAACTCTCTCAACCTCCTGTACAAAGGGTTATTACTCCCTTCAAAAGTGAACCTTGGTGGCAGGGCACCTTAGCAAAAACCTATGTTGGATTTTGAGCTCCTGATCAAAAGCTCAAAGGGTCTACTTGATCTACCTAAATCAGATCAGTTGGTGGCAGAGCACCTGAATAAAAACCTGTAGTGGATTCCTACCAGTGTGTTAGAAGAGTGGATGTACCTATTTTAGAGGGAACCACTATAAACCTCTTGTGTTGTCTGTGTTGCTTACTTTAATTATTGTACTGTGGTTGTCAGTAGAACTAACTAGGACTGCTAGTTGCTGTGATAGGACTAAAGCTGAAACTGTAATTACAGTTAGCTTTCTCTTGTGCACCACACTTTGTGTTAGGCTCTAGGGTTTCAAATATCTATAAACTCATTCCGCAAACTAACTCTAAGGGAGTTGAGTAGAAGCTCAAATTTTTGAATACTCTATTCACCCCCCCCCCTCTAGAGGTTTATCTATCCTCACTTTCAATTGGTATCAGAGGGAGGTTGACTGACTGTACAGGCTAACACCTGAGTCACAAGATCTAGATAGATACCAAGTTTATAGATATTCACTTCATGGCCCAATACAAGGATTATTCTAGCACCAGACCTCCAGTTTGCAACTTAGCTAAGTTCAGCATCTGGAAGGCAAGACTCAAGTTATATATGAATTCTATTGATGAAGATATTTTTTCTTCTATTTTGACAGGACCTCCAACACCACCTGCTGCAGCCACTGCTACAACATCTATAAATCTCAGTGTAGTGCCACCTCCAGATTACAATGATACTTACAAGAAAGCAAAGATAGTTGATGCAAAAGCTATGAATATTCTGGCTCAGACCATGTCTGATGAAACCTTTCAGAAAGTGGCTGATTGCACTTCTGCAAAAGCCATGTGGGACTCACTAAACTAGATTATAGCTGGTTCAGCTGAAGAGAGGAAGGACAGAAGGTCCAACCTTATATCTCAATATGAAAACTTCAAGAAGACTGAAGCTGAATCAGTTGAAGCTATGTACACCAGGCTCAGCTCCATCATCAATGAGCTGAGAACCCTTGATAAGGAGATAACATTGAAACAGGTCAATGATAAGATACTGATGTACTTCCCTAGCACATGGGATCTCAGGATCTGGCCCATCAAGGAGGCCAGAAGTACTACTGAGATCTCAACTGAAGCCCTCCTTGGCAAGCTCAAATCTTTTGAGCAAGTTCTAAAGTCCAGGGAAGTTGAAGCTGAAGCTAAGACTCCCACTCCAACAAGGAAAGAGCAAACTCTTGCTCTCAAAGTTGCTGATGCTTCTGAAGGAAGCCAATCCAATGAGGAGCTGATGGCACTCTTTGCCAAAAGGTTTCTCAAGATGGGCAGAAAGGACTTCAGAAAGAAGTCTTCAAGATATGAAGACAAGCCAAGGTATGACAGATCACTTGCTAAAGAAATTATCTGTTATGGCTGCAGGAAACCTGGACACATTCTACCAGAGTGTCCAGAGGAAAAGAACAAAGAAAAGAGAAAAGAAAAGGAACATTAGAAGAAGCACTCCAAGTCCTCCTCCTACAAAAATAAGAAGAAGGAGAATAGATTTGTTGTTGAAACCTGGAGTGATTCAGATGAGGAATCTTCCTCCTCAAGCTCTAGTGAAGATGGGGAAGAGAAGAAGGCAAAGAAAATTTGCCTAATGGCAATTGATACCTGCAGCAATCATTCAGCTGCAGAGAGTTCTGTTGAAGAAGAAATGCCTACTGAAGATCAGGTATTGTCTTCTTATGATTTTACTTATGCTGAATTTAAATTTGAATTTAAATCTCTTTGTTTAGATTTAATTAACTCAAAAAAAAGAAATTAAGAAGCTTAGAAATAGGATAGCAGAATCAGAAACCATCTCTAATGAAAATGCTAGGCTAGAAGCTGAACTCACTAAATGTAGTGAAGAAATAAAATTTCTTAAAATTGAACTAGTAAACTCTAAAAGATTAGAAGAATCTTTAAATGGTAGAAGTTTTAAGCTACTAGAAATTACTAGCATGTCAAACACAAGGAAAGGTAATAACAAACTAGGCTTAGGAGCTTCACCAAGTAAACCCCCCTTGGTTCTGAAAAACCATCTTTCAACTCCAGTAAACTTTATTTCAGCTGAAGGAATAAAGAATACTGAGCAAGTAAATCAAGTCAACAAAGCTTTAAATAAGGCTAAGAGAGAAAAGAGAAAATTTTTTTTAAAGAACTACAAAAGTCGTCGAACTATGCTCGACGATCAAAGGCTCAATGGTCGAACGATGCTCGACGATCTGAGCATCGATCGTCGAACGCTGATCGACAATCTCAATATGATTTTCAAAATAATCACCTGAACCTTAGAAATCCTAATGTAAATAGAAACACTAGGTTTATTGACCCATCAACTGCATGGAGTATTCCACCTAGGAGATCCTATCCCTTAGGATATAAACCTCAGCCTGCTTATTCTTTTATTTCAAGATTTCATTATGTGAAGAATAATGGACCCAAGGTTGTCTGGGTCCACAATGTCTAACTGTTTAATTTGCAGGTGAAGACCTATCCAATTACTAAAGACAAATGGTATCTGGATAGTGGCTGTTCCAAACATATGACAGGAAACAAAGAAAATCTGTCAAGATACAAGGCCAAGCTTGGACCAAAGGTATCTTTGGGGATTCCAGCTGTGGTCAAACAGAAGGATAGGGTAGGTTTACCATTGGAGCAGTAACATTCAAAAGGGTTGCATATGTAACTAGGATGAAGCACAACTTAATCACAGTAAGCCTATGTGATGCAGGTTATCAGGTATCTTTCACTGACACTCTTTGCAATATTACTTTAAATAGTAATGTAGTGTTAGTAGGCATTAGACAGGATAATATTTATTTAGTAGATTTTAATTCAACTCAATCTGAAATCTGCCTGTTTAATGAAGTAACAAATAATAACACCTTATGGCATAGGAGGCTTAGTCATGTTAACCTCAAGAACATATATAGGTTATCTAAATACAACCTTATTAGAGGTTTACCTTCTTGCCCCTACAAGAAGGAAAGCCTATGCAAGACTTGTCAATTAGGCAAGCAAACCAAAAATTCCTTTAAATCTGTAAATAAAAGTGATTCACCTAGAATCTTGTATTTATTACATTTGGACCTTTTTGGCCCAATAAATGTACAGAGTCTAGGAGGGAAGTTTTACACTTTAGTGATTGTAGATGACTTCTCTAGGTTCACTTGGGTGTTCTTTTTGAGAACTAAGGCTGATAACTTCAAAGTTCTTACAGACTTTCTGCTATGTATGCAGACTGAGTATTCTACTCATGTTACCTTGATTAGAAGTGATCATGGTACTGAGTTTGAGTCTCTTCTCATGCAAGAATTCTGTGAGAAAGAAGGTATCAAACATAGCTTATCTGCTCCTAGAACTCCCCAACAAAATGGGGTAGTGGAAAGGAAGAATAGAACCCTAATTAAAGCAGTAGGAACATTATTAGCAGATGCTAACATGCCTCTCTCTTATTGGGCAGAAGCTGTTAGCACAGCTAATTATGTTTTGAACAGATGTCTTATATACAAACTTAAGAGTAATACTCCTTATGAGTTGCTTAAAGGAAAGAAACCTAAAATTAATTATTTTAGAGTCTTTGGTTGTGTAGTGTATATTCACAATAACAACAAAGAATACCTTAGAAAGTTTGAAGCAAAAGCTTCAATGGGAATTTTTCTTGGATATTCCCAAGTAAGCAAAGCTTATAGGGTGTTTAACAAATCAACTCTAAAAATAGAGGAGTCTGTGCATGTTTCCTTTGATGAGTCAAAGATGTTTTACAAGGAGAAGGAAACTTTTCCTTCCACAAGCTCATTGCATGTACCTGAGTCATGCAAAGATGTCACTCAAGAGATTCTCCCTCTTTCAACTCTTCATATCACTAATTCAGACAGTGATGGAGACACTGTGGAAGCAGTTGCTGTACCACCAACAGTTGATCCTATTCCCCGAGAGGAATTAATCCAAACTGTTGTTGAAGATCACATCCCACCTACTGATCTTGTCACACTTAGAGATCATCCTACATCTCAAGTGATTGGTGACATATCAGCTGGTGTGCAAACAAGACATCAATTAAGACAGGATGTGATGCATGCTTGTTTCCTTTCACAAATTGAGCCCCTCACCATAAAAGATGCTGAGCTAGATCCCCACTGGATCATTGCTATGCAAGAGGAGCTCAATCAATTTGAAAGATGTAAAGTATGGAATTTAGTTCCAAGACCAAAAGGCCAACTGATCATAGGCACCAAGTGGGTGTTTAGAAACAAGTTGGTTGCCCAAGGAATAATTATAAGGAACAAAGCTAGGCTTGTAGCTCAGGGCTACAGACAGGAGGAAGGTATAGACTATGACCAAACCTTTGCCCCTGTTGCAAGTCTAGAGGCAATAAGGATCTTCCTATCATATGCAGCCTATATGAAGTTTAAGGTTTTTCAGATGGATGTCAAGAGTGCATTCCTAAATGGTGAGCTAAAGGAAGAGGTGTTTGTTGAACAACCTCCTGGGTTTGTCTCTTCAACTCAACCCTCATTTGTTTACAAGTTGCAAAAAGCTCTTTATGGACTTAAGCAAGCACCCAAGGCCTGGTATGAGACTCTAGCTAGTTTCCTATTAGAGCACAACTTTGTTAGGGGAGTAGTTGATAGAACCCTATTTGTTAAGCATCACAAGGACACCATCCTGTTAGTTCAAGTTTATGTGGATGATATTATTTTTGGCTCCACTGATCCAAAACTTTGCAAAAGGTTCTCGGACCTGATGCACTCTAAGTTTGAGATGAGTAGTATGGGTGAGCTGTCTTACTTTCTTGGTCTCCAAGTAAAGCAAGATGTTGATGGCATCTTCATCTCCCAATCCAAATATGCCAAGGAATTGGTAAAGAAGTTTGGGATGGCTGATGCTTCAGCAATGCATACACCCATGGCTAATAATGCAGTTATAGATTCTGATGATCAGGGTAAGCCAGTTGATCAGAAAAACTATAGGGCCATTGTTAGTTCCCTATTGAATTTAACTGCAAGTAGACCAGATATAATATTTGCCACATGCCTATGTGCTAGATTCCAGGTCAACCCCAAGGAATCTCATTTGATTCTCCTCAAGAGAATTTTGAGATACCTGAAGGGATGTCCAAATTTAGGACTATGGTACCCAGCTGAATCAGAATTTGAGTTAATTGGATACTCTGATTCTGACTATGCTGGTTGTAGAGTTGACAGGAAAAGTACCTCAGGAACATATCAGTTCCTGGGAGAGAGATTAGTCTCTTGGTTCTGTAAGAAAAAGGCTTCTGTCTCAACTTCAAGTGCAGAGGCTGAATATATAGCAGCTGCTAGCTGTTGTTCACAGATCCTGTGAATTCAAAACCAACTTTTGGATTATGGGTACACACACAAGAACACAAAAATAATGTGTGACAGTACCAGTGCTATTTCCATTGCACAAAATCCTGTGCACCACTTTAGGACCATGCACATTGAGATCAGGCACCATTTTCTAAGAGATTGTGTGGAAAAGAACAAGATCAGCCTTGAGTTCATATCCACTAACCTTCAGAGAGGTGATATTTTCACCAAGCCCTTAGATGAACAGAAGCATCTGTTCTTTTTGCATC
This sequence comes from Platanthera zijinensis, assembly GCA_039513925.1. Classification (NCBI taxonomy): domain Eukaryota; kingdom Viridiplantae; phylum Streptophyta; class Magnoliopsida; order Asparagales; family Orchidaceae; genus Platanthera; species Platanthera zijinensis. The sequence continues at coordinate 154,683,764 of CM077087.1, forward strand.
AACTAGGCATGATAAATGGAAAAGACTAAGTGTGACTTCTGCCTTGTTGAAATCTGTTTGAAGATCGTCGAACGACGTTCGATGATAATCGAACAGGTTGAGCCTATCGTCGACCTATGGTTGACGATGGCTCATTTGCTTGTGAAGACATAAATAGTCGAATGATTGCTCGACTACTCCGCTTCTACTATCTGTTAAAACAGGTCGATGATTGTCGTTTTAATATAAAACCGATGGTCGACCTAGGTTAATAGATCGTTCTTTTAGTAGTCGACAGAGCTCGTCTTTTCGTATTCTTCATTCCTGCTTGTAAGGTTTGACTTGAGCTCTGCCCCGCGCTCTTTGATCTTCATTTCTCTTGTCTTCTCCGACCAAATCGATGGCGATTTCTCCATCTCTTCTGATGGTGATGAAGTTTGACGCCGGGTTCAGCATGGACTTTGATTCGTTCAGCGCCTACGATGCTGAGATTCTAGAGATACTCTAGCTGTGCAAGGATCAAGGACTAGAGAAGCTAATGTCCACAAGGATTAAGATTAATATTCCAGAGATTAAAGAATGGGTCTACACTTCGTCGTCCAGTGACGAATCCATGACCGGGACAATCAGCGGCGAGGAGGTAATTCTGACTCCTGCTGTTCTAACTGATATTTTCGGATTAATAAATGGACAAGAAGAGTATGATCAAGATACTCAAGAGTATGGAAGGATGCTCGTCGAGCTAGGTCATGCTGAAGGCATTCCTTCAAAGTTACTGAAAGAAAATTTTCCGATGAGGATTAAGTTCTTAGCAGAACTGGTTGGAAAAGTGCTGTTAGGTAAGCACTCTGCTCATGACAACATTACCAGGCAACAGTTTGCCTTAATGTGTTCCATTGTTAATAAGAAAGAGATCAATTGGGCTGGAATAGTGTTTGATCTGATAAGGAAGAAGAATTCAAAGAAAGAGGTAACCCTTGGAAGGATAATTGGGATATTTCTGAGAGAGAAATATCCCCAACTGTTGGGAACAGTTTCAACTTCTATAAATGCATGCAAGAAGATGGATCCCACTTTGTTCATAAAGTGGAGAAGGAACATCCAGAAGCCCTCACTAGCTGGGGTTGCTCCTGTTACAACTGAGAGCACCAGGACTGTACCAGTCACTCCCCACCTACTTGAAGAAGGCTCCTCCATTCCCCCAGTTCCACCTTCTACTACATTGTCATCCACATCTACTGCATTACCATCCACTTCTACTGAAGTGCCATCTACATCCACTGCCTCTCTTGCACTGGATTCTTCAACTATTCTCCATGTATCACCTCCAGCATCTCCACCTCATTCTCATCTTGCTGGGATTTCTATTCCCAATTTTGATCTGTTAGGTTCTGAGAGAATACCCACTCCACCTCAGTCACCTCTTACACCTCTAGATCATATTGATTTTCCCTCATCCACTCATCAATCCCCAGTTCACAACATATCTCATCAGGATACCACCATCCCTGATGATCTTCCATCTACTGAGATTCCCCCACCATATCTTTTGAAATCAAACCAACATTCATAGCCAACATCTTGGAGCCAATTACTCCTTCAATCAAATCCATGATTGAAGCAGCAATTGCCTTAATTGTCTCTTCCATTTCTTCCCTTACATCCTCCATCAATGCCCTCTCCAACTCTGCTGAGCCCTCTTCACTTAGGGGCCTGAGTTCAGTACCCACTGAAATCAGGCAGGGGGAGATGTTCCAGGAAGATGTCTCAGGACTTCCCCTAGTCACTCCTCCAGCAGATCAAGAAGAGACAGAAGCTCCAAAAAAGACACAACCAGATGAAATTCTGAAAGCTGCAGATTCAGAAATAGCAACTTCTCTTGCAGTTACAGTTACAGAAACAGCTGAAGTAACAGCTGAAGTTCCATACACAGCAGTTGTTCAAGTAGCTCAAGTCTCAGGACAGAGGCCAGCTGATGTAATCATGGAAGCAGAATTGGCTTGTAAAGTTTGTCTTGAAGAATCCTCCACTCCCATTGTTGCCCTATACCTGGAAGGAGTCATTACCTCCTTTCTAGATGACTTATGGGAGTTAGGAAATCCTGAAGGTAATTCCTTATCTCAATTTACTGACCTGTTAACTGACATGTTAACCTGTGAGTATCTTGAAGGAATGTTTCTAGCCCATTTAGAATATTTTTGTCTCCCTTTGGCTACAGATCAAGTTCAAGAAGATCAAGTTGCTCAAGAACCTGCTCAAGAACTTGTTCAAGAACTAGCTCAAGAACCTGCTCAAGAACTTGTTCAAGAACCAGCTCCAGAATCTGCTCAAGAACCTGCTGCAATAAAAGAACCTGAAGCTGAGCAAGCTCCAGAAGAACTGGTCCTCAAGATAGTTACAGTTGAGAAAGAGAAAGTTACAGATGAACAAGAAGAAAGATCTACAGTCTGGGATGACACCCCAGGACTAGACCTTAATACTCTTCTGGCACAGGATGCCTTAGAAGAAGAAAGAGAGAAAACTGCCTTAAAAGCAAAAGAAATGGCTGATCAAGATGCCTTAGACCCTTATGACAAACCTCAGTCATCTCACTCTGATGATGAGGATGATTATGATGATTCAGAAGGTACAAAGAAGAAGAAAATTGCTAAAAGGAAGAGGAAGGCTGTTGCTCCTCCTCCACCAAATCCTGATCATGATATCCCATACTACATATTGAAAGGGATTGATCCCAAATCAAAAGAATACCAACATTAGATGGGACTGTCCAGGAACCAATAGAAGAAGAGAAAGAAAAGTAAAAGATATGACTCTCCAGCTCTAAGGTGGATTCCTAGAGGTCCTCCTCCTCCTCCTAGTGCATGAGCCTCGGGAAATGTTTCTGCCAATCCCTCAGCTCCTTCTGCAAGATTCACTCCCTCTCAAGCATATCAGAGAAGAAGTAATCAAGGTTACCAAGGAAAATCCAAGTCAGGCCAACAAGGAAAAGAGGCTGAACCAAAAGAACAAGTGAAGGAAATGGTTTATCAAAGACCAACCTTTTCTCATCCTCCTTCACACAAGAGAAAAGCTTCACCTTCCAAGGAAAAAAAAGTATACCATCCAAAAAACCAATTCAGAAAAAGCAAACAGATTCAAAAGGAAAAAGAATTATCTACTCTGAAAAATCCAGCAAGAAATATGAAGAATTTGCTCCTCCATCTTCTCTTGTTATTCAAGAAAACAAAGAGCCAGCTACAAGCTTGCTAGACCTCTCTACTCAATTCAAGACCATAAAACCTCTTGATCCAGCTGATGATAATGAATATGAAAGCCAAGAGATTAAACCTGATTTCATGATGGCTAGATTTCTTGAATTAGTTGGATCAGCCCAGATCAGACAAGCCAGAGCTGAAGGCAAAGATGCAACAGGCTTAACTACAATGTCAAAGTTCAGGAAGAAGGAACTAGACAGATTCCAGGTCAGACCTGAGGTTTTTGATGTTTCAAAGTATATGGAAAAGCATCCAGAAGCTGTTGTGCTAAGAGCAGGAGAATCCAAGATCATTGAAGAACAAGACTTGAAGACATCAAAGAAAGATGCTCAAGATCCCTTCAGGAAAATTTCTTTCCTTCCTCGTTCTTCTGTTTCTAAATCAGATTCTGATGCTGTTTGAGTTGTTTATTTTATTGATTGTCTGTTTGATTATTTGTTTGATACAATTGATGCTTATTTATGATATGATACACCTTTGATCCTAACAGGTTAATGTTGGTTTTATATCTATTTTATAGCATTTGTTGTTGTTTGTTGTTTTGAGAGACTTGACCCAAATAGGGGGAGATTGTTGGTACCCTAGTTTGGATTTGTGTTAAGTCTTCTAAATTAGTTTCCTGACCCAAGATTTATCTATGGTCAAAGGTTAGTTGTTAGGTTAGATTCCCTCAGTTGTAGAGTTGTCACTTATCAAGTGGAAATCTGGCTAAGTTGTTTTTGGTTCGACTATAGTAGAACGGCGCTCGACTATCGTCTATCAACTATTCGATGACCGTCTATCAGTTGGTCGACTATCGTCAGTCAGCAGATCATCTAACTCTGAGTTAGTTTAACTCTTGTTAGCTCGACGATCTGTGGTATCTGCCTCGTCGATCGTCGAACCCTGCTCGACTTCTTTCGTCCAGACAGTTTGATTGATAGTTCAACTATCTGCTTTGATAGTTCAACTATCTGATAGCTCGACTATCTGTTTGATAGTTCAACTATCTGCCTTGATAGTTCGACTATCTATTTCGTTCGACTATCTGTTCTGATAGTTCGACGATCTCTGTGGTTCGTTCGACGATCTCTGTGAATCGCTCGACGATCTTTTGTCTGCTATTAGAGATATTATATTCCTTTTATTCTGTGATTTATTTCTTATTTATATGGCTTATTTTATTAAAGATTATTTCATTGATTTTATGCTTATTTCAAGACAATCTTTGCCCCATTCTTTATGCATAAGTCAAGCTCTACTCTGACAAAGTCTTTTGTCTTATTAGTTGAAATATCTTTCTACTTTATCTGCCATGCTGTCCTTTATAGCCATTAGACTCAAAAGTCTTCTCTAGCCGTAAAGAGTTTGTCCTGATGTGACTTTCTCTAGTATTCTTTTATCAGATTGGATATGCAGCTTCTCAGAATGCTTTATCCCTTTATAGGATGTCTTTCTGCAGGATATATTTTGTACTATGTTATTTGCAGCCCAGATTGCAGATCTCAAAAGAAGACAAAGAATTAGAGCCATTACAAAGGCTAATATATAAAGAGCTATTTGAAAGATATAGATATACACATACACACAGACACCAAGTCTGGTTGACACAGATATTCATATACAGATTAAAAGCAAGAAGAAGATACAGCTCTCAGACATTGTTACACTCAACTGAGAAGAACTACTCTCTTCAGCATTCTTCTTCAATCCTGAGTTCATCCTGCTTCCAGGAACTTTCACACTCAGTGCCTCAAGAAGAAGAAGAAGAAGAAAGAAAAGCTGATTGAAGAAGAACAACCATTTCTCTTCAAGAGTCTTCTTCAAGCTGCTCCTTTAAGAACTTCAAGACAACAGATCATATCTGTCAAGAGTTTAGAAGAGATCCTGCACCCTGAAGCAAGGCTTCTTCCTGGATATTCTCTAAGCCAGGGGGAGCTTTGATTCCATCAGAGCTTTCTATAGCTAAGTGCAATCCACTAGCTTCTCTAATATTGTTTAACAATAGAGAAGACATTCTAACTCTCTCAACCTCTTGTACAAAGGGTTATTACTCCCTTCAAAAGTGAACCTTGGTGGCAGGGCACCTTAGCAAAAACCTGTGTTGGATTTTGAGCTCCTGATCAAAAGCTCAATGGGTCTACTTGATCTACCTGAATCAGATCAGTTGGTGGCAGGGCACCTGAAAAAAAACCCTGTAGTGGATTCCTACCAGGGTGGTAGAAGAGTGGATGTACCTATTTTAGAGGGAACCACTATAAACCTCTTGTGTTGTCTGTGTTGCTTACTTTAATTATTGCACTGTGGATGTGAGTAGAACTAACTAGGACTGCTAGTTGTTGTGATAGGACTAAAGCTGAAACTGTAATTACAGTTAGCTTTCTCTTGTGCACCACACTTTGTGTTAGGCTCTAGGGTTTCAAATATCTATAAACTCATTCCGCAAACTAACTCTAAGGGAGTTGAGTAGAAGCTCAAATTTTTGAATACTCTATTCACCCCCCTCTAGAGCTGTATCTATCCTCACTTTCAGCGTGTCCTGCTCAGGTTTCTCAAGTGTGGGTTTTGTCTCGAGAAGGCATTGAGTGAGGCACACGGACTGGGACACGGGCATGTCCCAAGTCGTGTCCTTCTCTGTGTGTTGTCTCGGCACTCAACGCCATGATTGTTGAGAAGGCGTTGAGTGAGGAACACGGCCTGGGACACGGGAGTATCCCAAGTCGTGCCCCTCTCTAGGTCGTCTCGGGCACTCAACGCCATGAACTCAATGATCGTTTAGTGGGAACACGCCCAGCGAGATAGGCGTATCCTAGGGCGTGTCCCTCTCGGGTTTTGGCCAGGGCTATGTAGCCTGTGGAACACGAGCTAGACACGGGCGTGTCTGAAGCCCTGTCAATACATACGGCCTGTGATACGAGCATTTCACATGCCGTGTTCTGGTCTGGGTGAGTTGCAGTACACGGCCTGTGATACAGGCGTGTCACAGGCCGTGTCAGCCGTAAAATTAGACTTTTCAGCCGATTTATGGTCGTTCGTTTCCCTCATCCTAGATCCAATGACCCAAGGTATTCCCAGCTGAGTTTAACTCCGGGATTGAGTGAAGATGTCATTCTTCACTTGGTTATTATCTCTCTAAAGAGAAAAGAGAGAGGAGAGCAAGGAGGAGGAAGAGGAGAAGATCTGACCACCGCGGGAGTGTTAGAGTTCTGATTTGAGATCCGAGGCCAGATCTGTGGAGGCAAGGCCGCTGCGGTCCTTTTCAACTGGCTAGAATTTCTATGGCTCCCAAGAGATCGTCAAGGGTAACGATCTTCCTTCATTGGACAAGTGAAGTCCTCCTTTATGCATGAGCATAGGATCCTCCACCAAAAAGGTGGAAGTGTAAGTGATCCCCCTTGGTTGATAGTTGCTATCCCCAGTTGAGTCTGTATCTAGACCCAGAAATGTGTAGTACGGGATAGGCATGTTGTGTGAAGCCCATCTAGACAGGTTGGTCTTTATTGGTGATGTTGCATATTGCGCACCGGAGAAGACTCTGCGTATAAACGTGTAATTTGTAGAGTCAATGGGTTGTACCTGTGAAGGGGAGTAGCAGGAAGTACTGGAATGAGGGATTCTAGGAAAATACCCTTAAATTTCTTGTACTGTGGCCTGTCCTTGATAGACAGTGTGGCTATTGTGAGGACAGTCCTTAGCGGACAGCGTGGCCATTGTAAAGCCAGTCCTGCGAGGACAGTATGGTTATGGAGAGCTGTGCAGCTCTTATTTAGGCTTCATGCCAAACAGGAAAGGTGAAACCGACCTGCGCCTTTGATATAGCCGTGAGTACATCGTACTCGGTGATGGTAAGGCGACTTGAGCAATGGGGGGTGGCTGATCCGTACCTGCGTTATGTCGACTGTACAAGAGAGCGTCAAGGCATTGAGCTTTCATCAGTGGCATAATGATAGTCTTAGGCATGCGCGCCATTAAGACTAAATGCTCAATACCGTGGAATGGTGGTGTTGACCCAGGTTCGTCGGTGCACCAAAAATGTGCCCTGAGTCCACGAATCGTCGAGCTATGTGGCTGACGGTTGTAACGGATTGCTTGTGCATGAGAGAATAATATATGTTATATGTTGATGCATTGGTATGCCTGCAGGGAAGGAATACCGCTACCCCGGAAAAGGGGTAGGATTTTTATAAATTGGTCAGCTGAATGCTGACCATTGCCTTGTTTACCACCTTTTGGTGGGCTGTCCCTGTGCAGGTGCTGGAGAGCAGAGCGGGAAGTAAAAAGGGCTGAAGTCCCTGCGGATGCTGCTGCTACTGCTAGCCCTTGAAGGCTACTTACTCTTGTATTTTGTTCATGTGTGCCCGACCTGCACACCGATATTTGTAAGCCACACTGTGAAAAGAGGAACTGTAAGGCCGTAAGGCCCAACCTTTTGTGTATTTGATGTACATTTCTTCCAAGCGTTAATATATAAAGGTGGTTTTATATATAGTGGACATTCTTGGGTTGAGTTCATATTCTTGTTAAAATCTTCTGCTAGAATGCTCTGAGTTAGGATGCGATGGTGTTGTGGTATTAACCTGTGACCTCGCCGTCTGTTTGTGGTATATGGTGTGGGGCACCGACCGGGCCTTCTATTATATGTTATGTAACGGGTGGAGTCGTTACATTTTGGTATCAGCTTGTCTCGGTCTTCCTCTTTCAAATTCGTGGTCGAATTCTTTTGTGGGGTGGTGAGCACGTGTCTGTGCGAACTGCTTTAACACTAATGCACTCTTGAATGTCCACTAAGAAATTCAAATACACTTGTTTGAGGAACCTGCGCGTTCCTATATTATTGTTCTTGCTTGTGTAAGGTCGCTAATGTGTGTTTTGTCCACCTACAGGTGACTCATAGTGGTGCTGGGCAGTCTTAGCCCCAACATTCTGATGAGAGTACGACACCAGCTGAGGTGCCTACACCTCCCCCTTCTTCGAAAACTGTCCGCTTAAATGTTGAGGCCCTCTTTGCAATGTTTCAAGCTCAGCCTGTTGGGCAAGCACAGCCGGCAGTGGTACTAGAACGGGTTGCTGTAATGCTAGAACCTTTTGCGGCTGTTGACCCTCGAGCAGCTGAACGGCAGTTAAAACATTTCATGAGCTTCAATCCACCTACGTTCACGGGCATGGGATCCCCAACGCAGGCTGAGGATTGGTTATCGCGCGTCAAGCGTATATTGACGGCGATCAGGACGGAGGAAGATCAGAAGGTCACTTTTGCCACCTTCTTGTTGGAAGGAGAGGTCCGATTCTGGTGGGACGAGGTTGAGTTACACCATTTAGCGGGCAGGCAATTGACTCAAGTGTCGATGGAGGAGTTCTCTCGATTGTTCTTGGCAAAGCACTTGCCAGCGGCGCAACGCATTGCTATGGAGATCGAGTTCCAATGATTAACGCAAGGAGAGAATAGCGTGGATACCTACTTGCATGAGTTTGCCAGGTTGGTACGGTATGTGGGGTTGATCTTCGCAGATGAACAAAGGAAAACCAACCAGTTCTACGAAGGGTTGCGGGACGAGTTGAGGTTCCTGCTCTCCAGTTCAGTGAACCATGGGTTCCAAGCCTTGGTTGATACTGCGTGTGTGCTGGAAAAGGATATGAAGCAGGTGCAAGGCAAAAAGGACTTAGTTTTGACAAAGCCAGAGTTCAAAGCACCCTGCCCTAGAAAATCGTACTACCAGAAGAAGCGGGGCAAGAGGTCCAAGCCTTTTGGGCAAGCTTCTACGACAGTTACGTCGGGAGCAACTTCGCGGCAGGAGCCTCGTACCTACTTTACCTATGGCAGAGTGGGGCATATAGCCCGTGATTGTCGGAGTGCTCAGCCCAAGGGGGAAAAGAAGGCGGGCGCATCTTATGCTGAGAAGGGTAAAGCAGTGGTCGAGTCCTCTGCATCCCAGGCACATCCCAGAGTTTATAATCTTGGACAATAGGAGGCGATAAAGCAAAGTGACGTCGTCACAGGTATGATTGAAGATATTGCTTGTTTTGTTTATCTTGCATACTTTCAATGTTGCTTGTGCACGATATGAGTGCTACAGGCTTTGTCCTTATTTGGAACAACCCAGCGAGAGCCCTGTTTGATACGGGTGCTTCGCATTCCTTTCTATCTAAAGACTTTGTAGCTCGAATTGGAGTACCGAGTCATGGGGCGGCAGATAGGGTAAAGGTATTATTACCTAATGGTTGTGTGATGCTTGCAGATCGGGTCTGCGATGTGGTAGTGCAAATAGGAAATCAGTATTTTGGATTAAGTGCATCTGTGCTACCGATATCGGAGTTTGACGTGATCTTTGGCATGGACTGGCTCTCGGAGAAGCGTGCCTTTATTGATTGCAATTCAAAGGAGATCACACTGGGCCAGAATACCGAGCTTGAGACTAAGTTTGCTGGTATGCGAGGAGTAGGCGGGATCTTGATATCTGCTCTCCAAGTCGTCAATGCTGTGTGGAAGGGCGCGGAGTTATTCTTCACGCGTATTCAGGCTGTTGAGCCAAAGGCCAGTATGCATGATGTTCCGATTGTATCGGAGTTCATTGATGTATTTCCAAAGTATCTTCCTGAGTTACCGCCCCAGCGGGAGATCGACTTCTCTATTGAGTTGGTGCCAGGTGCGAAACCTGTGGCCCGCTCGCCATATCGCGTAGCGCCAAAGGAAATGGCAGAACTAAAGGTTCAGTTACAAGAGTTGTTGGAACAGGGATATATATGCCCAAGTATGTCGCCTTGGAGCGCGCCTGTTCTGTTTGTGAAAAAGAAAGACAGTAGTCTACGGTTTTGCATTGACTATCGTGAGTTGAATAAGTTGACAGAGAAAAACAAGTATCTGATTCCACGGATAGATGACTTGTTCGATCAGCTAATGGGCTAAACCGTCTATTCGAAATTGGATTTGAAATCGAGATATTACCAGCTGAGGATCAGGGAAGGTGACATTCCCAAAATAGCATTTGGAACCTGTTATGGGCATTATGAGTTACCCGTAATGTCGTTTGGCTTATGTAATGCACCTTTGGTATTCATGGATCTAATGCACCGAATGTTCCGAGACTACTTAGATCTCTTTGTGATCATATTCATTGATGATATCTTAGTGTACTCGCAGTCGGAAGCCGATCAAGCAAACCATTTGTGGTTGGTGTTGCATACCTTGCGGAGGAATAAGCTCTTTGCCAAGTTCTCAAAGTGTGATTTTTGGCTGTTGTCAGTGGCTTTTCTTGGCCACGTGGTAAGTGGAGAGGTCATAGCAGTGGATCTATCAAAGATTAGTGCCATACGAGAATGGCCAGTATTGTCTTCGGTGGCCGAGGTCAGGAGTTTCCTTGGACTGGCAGGCTACTATAGACGATTTGTGTAAAACTTCTCACAGATTGCTTTTGCCTCTGACCATGTTGATGAGGAAAGATCAGAAGTTCATTTAGACGCCGGAGTGCGCGCGAGCTTTTGAAGAGCTGAAGTGTCGTTTGACCACGACGCCTGTTTTGACATCGCCATGTGGTGCAGACGGCTATGAAATCTATAGTGATGCTTCAGGGAGCGGCTTAGGTTGCATTCTTCTGCAGTTTGGCAAGGTGATTGCTTATGGCTCACGCCAGTTGAAAGTGCACGAGCGAAATTATCCCGTCCATGACTTGGAGTTGGTGGCGGTGATCTTTGCACTGAAATTGTGGCGGCACTATCTTTATGGTGTTAAAGTGGATATCTATACAGATCATAAGAGCCTAAAGTATATGTTGGACCAGAAAGAGCTGAATATATGACAACGGAGGTGGATAGAGTTCCTTGGGGACTACACCTTCGATATTCACTATACTCCCGGGAAAGGAAACGTGGTCGCAGATGCCTTGAGTCATAGGAATCGGATGCGGGCAATTTGGTTGCAGATGCATGATGAGCGTCTGATCAAGGAGTTGGAAGAGTTAGAGATTTCTTGTGTTGACAAGAATACCATAGCCGATGCATACTTGAACTGGACGGAGGTATAGTATGACCTTGCGGACAGGGTTTGGCGGGCAATGGAGCTTGATGAGAGTCACCAATGCTATGCGAAAGATGGGTCAAATGACCAATTCTCCTGGGATGATGGCTTGTTGCGAAAAGATGGTCGGTTGTGAGTCCCAAGTACGGGTCAGTTAAGAGAAGAGTTGATGTATAAGGCTCATTTTGCCAAGTACTCAATTCACTCAGGGAGCACAAAGATGTAGAAGGACATGAAGAAGTTGTTCTGGTGGCCTGGCTTAAAGAAAGACATAGCTCACTATGTGGCTAAATGTCAAACTTGTGCTTTGGTGAAAGTAGAGTGCAAGTAGCCCGGTGGTTTCCTGAAGTCATTACCCATTCCAGAATGGAAGTTTGATGATATTTCAATGGATTTTGTGCACGGGTTGCCAAGATCTCAACGCGGGAATGATTCAATCTTGGTGATTATATACCGGTTGAAAAAAGTGGCTCACTTCCTACCAAATAAGAGGGACGATTCAGTGGAAACTTTGGCAAAAGTCTATGTGGAACAGATTGTTCGATTACACGGTATTCCCCGGAGCATTGTTAGTGACCGTGATGGGCGATTCACATCGAGGGATTGGAGGCTAATCCATCAGATGTTGGGAACAAAGCTAGCATTCAGTATGACCTTTCATCCCCAAACGGATGGCCAAACTGAGCGGACCAACAGAACGATGGAAGATATGCTTTGAATGTGCGCCCTAGATTTTGGTAAGAGATGGGAAGATCATCTCTATATGGGGGATTTTTCCTACAATAAAAGCTACCAAGCGAGCATCGGTATGGCACCGTTTGAAGCTCTATATGGTCGTAAGTGTCGTACACCGTTAGCTTGGGCAGAAGCAGGTGAATCCAAGCTGTTTAAGCGTAAAGAAGTTGAAGAAGCGAACTCGACAATACGCTCTATTCGGGAAAGGTTGTTGATAGCCCAAGATCGTCAAGCAAAGTACTACAATGCCAAGCACCGAAACGTGGAGTTTGTAGTGGGCGATTAGGTATATTTGAAGATCAAACCCTTCAAAGGCATGTCCAGGATTTGGCGTTTTAAAAAGCTAAGTCCGAGATATCTTGGTCCATTAGAAGTGGTGGAGTGAGTTGGAGAAGCTACCTATCGGCTAGCTCTTTCAGCAGAGTTGAGTGAATTGCATGATGTGTTTCACATCTCAGTGCTTCGAAAAGCCGTCAAGGATCCAGCTCAAGTAATTGATAATGATCGCGTACTGATTGATTATGGGCTAATGACGAAGGTTAGACCCATTCAGATTAAGGATCGAGCCGATAAATAGTTGCGAAACAAGATAATAGGGATGGTCAAAGTCTGGTGGGACAATTGTGGCCGTGAAGAGCTAACATGGGAGCGGGAGCAGACCATGCGAGCTTATTTTAACAAGTTGTTTGTTTAAACTGTGTAAACGTGTGTCTTTTGTTGTAATATACATTTTGAAGTATATCATAATGATTGCTGGGTTTCCTTGTTGTGCCTAAATTTCGGGACGAAATTTTTGTTAAGGAGGGGAGGGTTGTAACACCCCAAAAATCCCAAATCCCAAGTTTGGAGTTCAGGATGGACAACACAGCCTGGGACACGGGCGTGTCCCAGGGCGTGTCCTTCTTAGGTTTCTCGAGTGTGGGTTTGGTCTCAAGAAGGCGTTGAGTGAGGCACACGGCCTGGGACTCGGGCGTGTCCCAAGCCATGTCCTTCTCTGTGTGCTGTCTCGGCACTCAACTCCATGATTATTGAGAAGGCGTTGAGTGAGGTACACGGCCTGGGACACGGGCATGTCCCACGCCGTGTAACTCTCTGTGTCGTCTCGGGCACTCAACGCCATGAACTCAACGATCGTTGAGTGGGAACATGCCAGTGACACAGGCGTGTCCCTCTCGGTTTTGTCCAGGGCTGTGCGGCCTGTGGAACACGGGCTAGACACGGGCGTGTCTGAAGCCGTGTCAATACACACGGCCTGTGATACGGACGTGTCACATGTCGTGTTTTGGTCTGGGTGAGTCGGTTGGTGTACCACTTGCAGTACACGGGCGTGTCACAGGCCGTGTCAGCCGCAAAATTAGAATTTTCAGCCGATTTGTGGCCGTTCGTTTCCCTCATCCTAGATCCAATTGCCCAAGGTATTCCCAGCTGAGTTTAACTCTGGGATTGAGTGAAGATGTCATTCTTCACTTGGCCATTATCTCTCTAAAGAGAAAAGAGAGAGAGAAGAGCAAGGAGATGGAAGAGGAGAAGATCCGACCACCGCGGGAGCGTTAGAGTCCTGATTTGAGATCCGAGGCCAGATCTGTGGAGGCAAGGCCGATGCGGTCCTTTTCAACCGGCTAGAATTTCTATGGCTCCCAAGAGATCGTCAAGGGTAACGATCTTGCTTCATTGGACAAGTGAAGTCCTCCTTTATGCATGAGCATGGGATCCTCCACCAAAAAGGTGGAAGTGTTAGTGATCCCCATGGGTTGATAGTTGCTATCCTTAGTTGAGTCTGCATCTAAACCCGGAAATGTGTAGTATTGGATAGGCATGTTGTGTGATGCCCATCTGGACAGGTTGGTCTGGATTGGTGATGTTGTATATTGCATACCGGAGAAGACTCCATGTATAAACGTGTAATTTGTGGAGTCAATGGGTTGTACCTGTGAAGGGGAGTAGCAGGAAGTACTGCAATGAGGGATTCCAGAAAAATACGCTTGTATTGCTTGTGCTGTGGTAAGTCCTTGATGACAGTGTGACTATTGTGAGGTCAGTCCTTGGCGGACAGCGTGGCCATTGTGAAGCCGGTCCTACGAGGACAGTATGGCTATGGAGAGCTGTGCAGCTCTTATTTAGGCTGTGTGCCAAACAGGAAAGGTGAAACCGACCCGCGCCTTTGATATATCCGCGAGTACATCGTACTCGGTGATGGCAAGGAGACTTGAGCAATGGGGGGGGGGGCTGATCTGTACCTGCGTTATGTCGACTGTACAGGAGAGTGTCATGGCTTTGAGATTTCGTCAGTGGCATAATGAGAGTCTTAGTCCTGTGTGCCATTAATACTAAATGCTCAATACCGTGGAAACGGTGGTGTTGACCGTGGTTCACCGGTGCACCAAAAATGTGCCTTGAGTCCACAAATCGTCGGGCCGTGTTGCTGACGGTTGTGATGGATTGCTTGTGCGTGAGAGCACAATATATGTTATATGTCCATGCATTGTTATGTTTGCAGGGAAGGAATGTCGCTGCCCCAGAAAAGGGATAGGATTTTTATAAATTGGTCAGCTGAATGCTGACCGTTTCCTTATTTACCACCTTCTGGTGGGTTGTCCCTGTGCAGGTGCTGGAGAGCTGAGCGGGAAGTAAAAATGGCTAAAGTCCCTGCGGATGCTGCTATTACTGCTAGCCCTTGAAGGCTGCTTGCTCTTGTATTTTGTTCATGTGTGGTCGGCCTGCGCGCCGATGTTTATAAGCCACACTGTGAAAAGAAGAACTGTAAGGCCATAAGGCCCAACCTTTTGTGTATTTGATGTACATTCCTGCCAAGCTTTAATATATAAAGGTGGTTTTATATATAGTGGACATTCCTTGGTTGAGTTCATATTCTTGTTAAAATCTTCCGCTAGAATGCTCTGAGTTAGGATGCGATGGTGTTGTGGTATTAACCTGTGACTTGCCGTCTGTTTATGGTATATGGTGTGGGGCCCCGTCCAGACCTTCTATAATATGCTATGTAACGGGTGGAGTCGTTACATATGGTGCTATTCTTAAGGCTCGAAAGAATAGCAAAAGGCTTGTCAAGGGACAAGCTGAGTAGATTGCCTCTCTTCAGCAATCTGCTTTCCTGCAGTCTAAGTCAGCACCTTTGCTAGCCTAGATGTGGAGGGAGTTAAGTCAGCTGAATACAATCTCAGCAATCCAAATTGGCACCATTAGCCAAAAGAACAAGATCATCATATATCTTGAAGAGAGGCTCCTCAAGGAGAGGAAGCTTGTGGCTGAATTTTCTAAGCCCAAAATAGTTTTGTCATTGATTGACTCTTTCACCTATCAAAAGGATAAGAGAGGTTTGGGGTTCAAGTGGAATACTAGAGCTGTTCATTCCAAATGGAAAGGCATGGCTCCTATTGTGCCTCAGACCACCTTTCAGAAGGTAATCCTCCCTTCTAACAGGTATGACCATGACAGAATGTATGGTCACTGGAAGAATGGAAATTCTTCTTGTAAGAATACAACTGTATCTTACGATGGAAGGAGAAAGGGCATGGGATTGAGTGCACTGAAGGTGCCCCATGAGGAAATCCAAATAGCCCATTATGGACCATTTGTGTTTGGTTCTCCATCCCCCACTCTCAAGGATAAGGTTGTAGCCTATTCTCAAGTTCCTTCATCAAAAACCTTGACTAAGGGTAAGTTGGTCAGTAAGCCTCACTTGACTATTTCTGATGCCATCAACATCATGTCAACTACAAAGAAGACATTTGTTGGTGTTACTCAGAATAAACCAAGTACATCTACTGGCAGACTAACATTCAGTCAAATTCTTACTAAAAGGAATAGGAAGAAGACTGATGCTCTCCCCTCTGAACAGACAAAAATTGATAGCTTGCTTACTCTAAAGGCTGTTCAAGAAGAGGAGATATAATATTCATGAGTATTTATGTTGGGGCAAAGTGGGTCACATTATCATAGACTGTTGGCACAACCTAAGTGTGTCAAGCGCAAAGGTGAGTCTTCCTGTCAGGATTACTGCAAGTAGACATAGTCATTCTCAGGTTAACATGAACCAAGGACCCAAACCCTTTTGGGTTCCTAAGGTGAACTAATCTGTGATTACAAGATAATCCAAGTACCCATACAATGTCAATATGGTACTTGGACAGTGGATGTTCCAAACATATGACTGGAACAAGGAGCCATCTTAAGGATTATACTCCAGTGAGGAATGTACCTAAAGTAATCTTTGGAGGTTCATATATAGAAGTTACCAAGGGCTTTGGTATGATCACCAATGGCATAGTCTTCATTACAAAGGTAGCTTATGTTGAAGGATTGTAATACAATCTGATTAGTATAAGCCAACTATGTGATAGTGGCTATGTCATTTTCTACCACAAGGATGAGAGTCTGATCATAAGGTCAAGTGACCAAGAGGTTATTTTGACAGGCACTAGGAGTGAAAATATTTATTGTTTAAATTTCTTATATTTAAGTACAGACTCACCAATGTGTTTTGTTGTAAATGAGAAAGTCTCTTATTATGTACAATGACACAAGAGGCTTGCTCACTTTAATTACAAGGAAATCAACAAGCTCTTCAATGAAGGGCTAGTCAGAAATGGGCCCAATCTTAGATGCACCAAATAAGGCATTTGCTCTCCATGCAAAAAGGGCAAATAGACATAGGCCTCCTTTAAGAGCATTGGGGCCAAGGATTTTAAGAGGTGTTTATACCTCTTGCATATGGACTTGTTTGGTCTTATGTCAATTCATAGTCTAGGTAGGAAAGTCTATACACTTGTGATTGTTGATGACTATTCTACATTTGCTTGGGTTTTCTTTCTAAAGAAAAAGTCTGAAACCCTTGACAACTTTATGACCTTTGTTAGGCAAGTTTAGAATGAAAAGGGCAGCTCTATGGTCAAAATCAGAAGTGACCATGATATTGAATTTCAGTCTGAAGGCATGATAAAGTTCTATGGAGAGCAAGGTATTCTTCAAGAGTTTTCTTCTCCAAGAACACCCCAGTAAAATGGGATTGTTGAGAGGAAGAACGAGACTCTCATAGAGGCTGGTAGTACATTACTCAATGACACTTCTCTCCTAGAATACTTCTGGGCTGAGGCAATACACACTGCTTATCATGTCCTAAATAGAGCATCCATCAATAAGTATCACAAGAAGACTCCTTATGAGATTATGAAAGACAGAAAATCAAATCTTGCCTATCTTAGGATTTTTGGAAGCAAGTGCTTTGTGCTCAATAATGGAAAGTCCTACTTGACTAAGTTACTGCCAAATCCTATGAGAGAATTTTTGTTGGGTACAACAACCACAGCAAAGCCTATAGAGTCTTCAACTTGAAGAACCAAGTTGTAGAAGAGTCTGTCAATGTTGTGTTTGATGAGTCTTCTATGATAAACAATATGCCGAACTCCTCTAGATTTGTAGGTGTAGGATTGAAGATGGACAAGCTGACCATCCATAACACTCCTCCCTCTATCTAAGAGGAAGATAATGGTGTTTTCATTCCTAAAGAAGGTCCAAATGCATATGACATAGATGAAGACCAACAAGATCTAGCAATTGAAGTTCAAGTTGCTGAAGACAGAATGCCAACAACTTTTAGGCACTTGATAGATCATCCAAGAGATCAAATCATAGGAGATGCAAGCCAAGGTGTTACAATAAAGAGCAGAAACCTCAACATTGTTATGTATTCAAGATTTCTGTCTTAAGTTGAACCAAAGAAGTTTGAAGATGCTAACATAGAAGAAGAACTAAAACAATTCAAGAGATGTAAGGTCTGGAAGTTAGTTCCCAGACCACATGGATATAACATCATTGGAACCAAATGGATTTATATAAATAAGCTTGATGAGAATGGTGTTATCATCAAAAATAAAGCTAGATAGGTTGTTAAGGGATACATACAAGAAGAAGGTATTGAATTTGATCAAACATTTGCACCAGTTGTTAGACTTGAGGCAATAAGACTATTCCTTACATATGCTGTACATAAAGAATTTAAGGTCTACCAAAAAGAATATTAAGTCAGCTTTCCTAAATGGTGACCTAAATGAGGAAGTCAATGTTGAGCAACCCTCAGATTTTGCAGGTTGTAGAGAAAACAGGAAAAGCATATCAAGCACCTGTCAATTTCTAGGGAGGAGACTGCTATCTTGGAGTAGCAAGAAGTAGACCAGTGTTGTCATCTCCATAACAGAATTAGAATATATTTCAGCTAGAAGTTGTTGTGCACAGCTACTATGGATTCAAAATCAACTCCAAGACTATAATCTCCAGCTAAGTAACACTTCCATGTTTTGTGATTCTTCTAATACAATCTCTATTACTAGACATCCTGTGTCTCATAGTACAACTAAGCACATAAATATTAGATATCATTTCATTAGAAAGCATATAGAAAGGGAAGGCATCAGTCTTGAGTTTGACCCTACAGACAAATAAGTGGCTGATATTTTCACTAAGCCACTAGATAAAACCAAGTTCAACACCTTCAAATTTGAGTTCGGCATATTAAACTTAGTGTAGCTTCATTGAATTTACATGCATGTGTGCTCTAGGCAGGATTGACCTTTACATGTTATCAAGCAAGATATGGACTAACTGTCCAGGCGTCGAGTGCACTAAGACAAGTGTTTAGGCATTGAGTGCACTGAGACTAACTGTCTAGACGTTGATTGCAATGAGGCAACTTCAGGCATCGAGTGCGTCGAGTTCACTCAATGAATGTACTCAGACAGTTCTGATTACGACTATCTTCCGGGATTAATCTTAGTCGTTGATCTACTCGTGTTAATCACGACAGGTACTCGCCTCTCCACATTCTCAAATATGAGTAACTATAAATAGAAATATATGCTTAAAATAAAACACATAAATCCTAACCCTATTCGACTGTCTGTATCCCTGCAAAGATTACTCGAGCAAGTTCCTCGTCACTCTAGAAATTCAAAGTTATATGGCACCCAAAGGAGTAGATTTCCTTTTTGAGGGTTCTAAACTCGTTAGGAATGGGTTCAAGGATGCACCAGAAGAAGTTTATCTAGTTCTCCACTTACTGCTGGTCGCCAAACTGGAGTTTGTCCTATCAGAGCCAAGTTTGATATGGAAACGATAAGTACTGGAACTCTATTCAAATGCCAAAATCAACTCCTCTTCCAACAAAATCAAGACTTTTATTAGTGGACACAAGATTAAGATCACTTCAAGGAGGCTAAGCAAAGCTCTGAATCTAACAAATTTCAGGCCGTCAGATGAAGAAGATGAACTATTTCTTAAAGATTTGAATCAGCTCTCAAATGGTGTGGTCTTTCAAAGCACACCACTGTCTCTATTCTGAGAAAAGATATGAATCTGAAAGGAAAGTTTCTAGTTGATGTAATCGACAAGGCCTTCATTTGCAAAATAGGGTCCCATGACAAAATCTCCAGGAAAATGTTTGAGATAATGTCAAGGGTCATTCTATCCAAAAGAACTTACTGGGGAAGAATTTTGTATGAAAGTATAGTGGAATGTATTATAGAGACAAACCTAGGAAGAATTCTGTCTTTGTACTTGTATGGTTCTGTTCCTGAGATCCTCAATATGAGGCTAGGAATAAAGATACATCACATGAGGAAGATGTACTCCAAGATGTTTGACAAATGGGACAGGGTGTTACTTCCACACCAACAAACTGCTAATAAGAAGAAAAAGAAAGCAGTTATCATCACTAAAGAAAGTTTTGTTAGCAGCTCTTTTGAGAGCAGAGGTGAAGATCCTCATGACCCACAGTTTTCTGACTCTTCTGCAGAAACTAGAAGATATATGGCTGCTTAGGTTTCTAAGTCCTCAAAACCTACAATAAGGACTATACAAGGTAGTGGTTCTCAATCTGAAGACATTCCAGTAGAAACTACAGAACAACTGGCTGGATATATGGTGGATAGGATCTGTGCAGAAATTGAGGGGGAGGCTCCTAAGTTGGATGCTCCTATTGAGGAAGAGCAAGTTCCTTCATTATAGGACCAGATTGATTCCTTCTTGAGCAATCTGTAAAAAAGAATAGATCAGACTCTAGATGAATCTCAGTTGCTGCCATCCAGTACTCCTTCTAAGAAAGAACAAGTTCCAGTTAGAGTAAAAGAAGATGTGCTCATCACAGTTGATGAAGACCAGCAAGTTACTGTGGAAAGTGCAAAAGTTGAGGGGGAGATTCCAATAGAGTTCCCTACTCAGGCAACTGAAAATGCCATTGACATATCTGAGGATAGTGAGCCAAAGGCTGATACTGCAGTTCAATCATCTGAATTCATGAGGACTGACTCAAAAATAAGGGGTGACACATGGAAAGAGGATAAGGATGTCTGCTTCCCAGGGGCATCTCATAAACCTGATACTATGTCCTCTACATTCCTAGCACAGTTGAAAGGACTTCTAGATGATCAAAGGAGATAGCTAAAGCATTATGTTGATGATTTTATAAAAGTATTAAGACAAGATCTCTCTACTGAGATCAAGTCTATCAGATTTGAGGTAAACTTGCTCAAGGTCAACACAGTTGCATTCTTCAAGAGAGCTGCTCCTACTGTGATATATACTGAAAGTAAACTTGAGGAGATCAGAAAAAAGAAGAATGATATAATAGAGAATCAAAACATCACCACTAGCAATATAAAAATGGTGCACAATGTGCAAAAGAAACTGATGGAAACACACAAGATAACTATAGAGACAAGACGGATGCCTGCATACGGATTATGGATGATCACATGTTGGAGGTTAAGAAACATGTTACCAAAGGGGTAAATTTTCTGGATGAAAAGATCTCTCTGGCCAAGAACTCCCTGACAACAGCTATGTCTGAAGAATTCACAAAGGGAGAGAAAGCAATGATCAAAGAAAACACTGAAAATGTTGTTTGGGTCACCAATGTCATCAGGGGATCATTGGGACTAGAACAATATACATATGATAATGTTCATGTTCCTCCTCCAAAAGAACCGACTGATGGTGATCAGTGGGTGAATTCTCTACTTCTGATATTCCTACTGTAACACCTCCCCTGTAATGTCCGTATAATATGGTCCGGCTGGGGCCCCACAACATACAGACTCTACAGCTTAAGCATTATAAGATGATATAAACTACCCAACTCAAAACTTAGACTATAAACACAGCGGAAACAAATAGCCAAACTAGAAGTTATCCACTACTATAGGAGTATCAAACGGCCTTAATGCCTTACAACATCATAAGTCCAAATACTTAAATAATGCATCGACGTATCAACATGCTTTAGGACACCTAAGTTACCTCGGCATGCAAGACGGATCATAGTTCATGGAGTAAAGCATTCAGCAAAACATAAGTAAAAATATGAAAGTTCACTTCATGAGATTTAGGCCTTTTTGGCCGACAAGCTTGCTCCCCCTTGCGGTCCTTGCCCTGTAAAAATTTTGGGTAATGTGGGTGAGCAAATACTGACCTCAACTCTGTAATCAACACATCTCCTCCCGGCCATACCTAGCAGACCCCAAGGCACACCACCACACTACAAGTTAGCACTTCATAATGCAAAAGTACATAAACTAACTAAATATTAAACAGATTTGGATGTCTCATACAACAAACATGCATCTAGATTAAGAAGATAGTAACGGGGCCTACAATGCAGCATGTATGCACACCTGGGCTTCACCCAAGACACCCTAAAGAGTATGAATCTAACACATCATCGCGCACCATCAATCGGGTACTTCCAATTTCCCCTTCGGCGTTCACGTCACATGCACATGGGTACTTCTAATTTCCCCTAACGACATACAAGCCGCCACACAGAACTCTTGTCTAGGCCCCTCCCGCTCATGGGTCTCAAAATCCCAGGCTTGCCTGCAAGCTCTGACTTATCACATTAGGATTCTGTCATACAAACAAACCGATGCTAAGAACCCTTGCTAGACCCACCTGCTTGTGACGACCCAAGCCTGACTCTAATCGGGACCGTGTCTAGCGATGGAGTCCGAGTGGGACCCAGCTGGCATCGTCCGGGCTTGCCCAAAGTTTGGTGTTCTCGTCAATTTCATAGAAGGGGACTTGTCTCACTAGGACACTCTCCACACATGAATTTGCAACATTACGGGTTAGCCAGCCGACCACAGAGACAAAGTCAAGCCTTCACACATCACAATCAAAAGCCTTTCCCTCCTTAATCCACCATTCGTTCTCACATGAAATCAAGGGGAAACAATCATCACAAACGACATCTTGCCGCAAACGGATTTCTAGCACAATCCTTAGGCTCGTATGCAACATCACCGAGTCGGACTAATGGCGGTGACTTCGGCTTCACCCACAATGCTTAATCTACTAACGCAGCAGATTTCTAATGTAATATCATGTTGGGCACGGGCACAATCAACCCGGTGGTTCCTCTTGAACCATGGCAACCCGAACCCCTCTCATTCGAGAGATCTGGTGCCTAAACGCTTGAAAGAGAACAAGAAAAGAATGGATGTCATGCACGCATCCTAAAGACCAAGAGGAAAAATGCCGTTACCTTACGACTCCTCTTCCTTGCCATATAAAACTTGATTTCCACGGATGAAAACATGTGTCTTCAAGTCCACTCCACAGATCTGGCCTCGGATCGACGATCGGATCCCCAAAGCTTCGTCAATGGCAGAGAAAGACTTTATTCTTCCTCCTCCAAACTCTTGCTCTCAAAACTCCCACTTCAAAAGAGAAGAGAATGAAGGTTTAGAATGTTTCAGCCCTTTATATGCCCTTTGGGCGGAGCATCCTAGGCCATAAGATCAATTTGTAAGAGAAATCGGACGGCCAAAATGCCAAACAATGGAAATGCTCCCGTCTGCTACCGCCGAGCGGTAACTACCTACCGCGCTACGGTAACTTCCCGAGCCGTCGGTCCCATTGGTAAGAAAATGCTATCGCCAGCGTTAGCCCTACTGCCGTGTAATAGCCACTCAACGCTTCACGAGCTACCATCGTGCGGTACCACTCAACGCTCTCAACGCCTAGCTACTCAACGCTCTCAATGCCTGGATTAAATGAAATAAGGCTATCTCTTGGCGATAGCTATCTATCTCCACGCGATAGCTTTTAGAGGCTTAAGATCTAGAAAAATCGGGGTGTTACAACTCCTTACCCCTTATAAGAGTTTCATCCTCGAAATTAAGTATGCACTCAAACAAAATCATACCTGAAGTAAAAAAGTTCTGGGAAGTTCTCCCACATTGCTTGTTCACACTCCCAAGAGAACTCGTCTCACCCGCAATTATTCCACCGCACCTTCACGAGTTTGACCTCTTTGTTCCGTAACTGTCAAACTTCTGAGTCCTCTATGCCAACCGGATAGACTTCCGTTCTCAAGTCCTCTTCTACCGGCACCGTTGCCACCTCAACCACAACGTTTGTCTCCATCAAGGCTTTCCTCAAAACTGAGACATGGAAGACATCGTGCAATCCACTCAGCTCCGTAGACAACGCCAACCAGTAGGCTACTTTTCTAATACGTTCCACGACCTCGAACGGTCTCAAGAACCTCAGACTCAACTTCTTGAGTCGGCGAATCCATGAAATGCCCTTGAATGGCTTAATCTTTAGATACACTGAGTCGCATACCGTGAAATCCACGTTCCTGTGGCAAGCGTTGAAATACTTTGCTTGTCGATCTTGAGCAACCTTCGTGCGCTCCTGAATTGTTCACACCAACTCCCAAGCATCAACCACCACCTCTTTTCCCAAAAGCTTGGTGTCTCCCGCCTCTGTCCATGACATCGGTGTTCGACATTTCCTTCCATACAAAGCCTCGTATGATGTCATCCTTATACTTGCCTGGAAACTGTTGTTATAGGAGAACTCCACCATGAAGAGGTGATCTTCCCACATCTTACTAAAGTCAAGGGTACACATCCTCAACATATCTTCCATTGTATGATTTGTCCTTTCCGTTTGACCATCGGTTTGAGGATGGAACACTGTACTAAACTTGAGTCTTGTGCCAAGACTCTTCTGTACTAATCTCCAGTCTTTGAATGTGAACTGTCCATCACGATCACTAACAATACTCTTTGGGACTTCGTGCAACCACACAATATTACGAACATACCATTTTACCCGCTTCTCCACATTGTCCTCCTTCCGATTAGGTATGAAGTGAGCCACTTTGGTCAAGCAATCCACGATCACCCAAATCGCATCATTTATCACAACCCATATTTTCTCCGCATTAAAAGATATATCAGAGTAAGGAGAAAACATGCGTCGTGATGCCACGTCGTGCAGGGGATAACTGCAGACGCTCAGCCAAGACTCCAACTCTATATTTTATAAGAAATTCATAAGTTATTATAAAAGAAATCCAGTTTTAAGTTAAGTTGGTCGTATCCCTCGGCTCAGTGGATCAACTAGTCTACTAGAAAAATATAGTTATACGCTGCGGAAAATACTTGATTAAATTGATTAACACCCTAAAAATCCACAAAGGACAACCGATGATATGCAAGACTCTAGATTTATTATAAGTATAGAAATACTCTTTTCGTTAGCTGAAATATAGTGAATTTAGTTTTGAAATATGACATGAATGAGCTAGTAAAAATGATGTTTTTATAGCTTTAAAATACCTAACATGCAACCTAGTATAAAGCATCCCTAGAGAGCAAGTAGAAACAACCACAAAAATAGGAAAACTAGCAGCTTAGAAAAAACTTAGCATCCCACAATAAAACCACCAGTGGGCATCAACAACCTGACACGAACCCACTGGAAAGTATGTATGTCTGTACTAACAAGGAAACAACCGAAAACTATCTCACAAGGGTGAGGAAAATCTCTACAAAAAAGCAGTCCACTAGCAAACTCCCAAACCTAGCCGCTCAACTGGCTACTGCCCTGAACCAGAGACATTCAAAAAAAGAACACCTCAACAAGAAAATACAAGTGGCAAAAAGAGACAAAAGGTTGTAAACAAGTAAAAATAGAAGGTGTTACCAAACCCTAATATAAGAAGGGCTGACAACCTCAACTACTAATTCTATGAGGGAGACAAGTAAGAAAAAGTACTCATCAGTAAAGTAAGCAAAATTCACCAAGTGCGATAAGTTACCATGCTTCGCTCAAACCTGCAGAAGCAAACAGCCAATGAAAAGCCAAACTATAGAAGGAAAAGGAACTATACGGTCCTAAACATTTGAATCATTAACACTAGTAAAACCACGGATCTGAGTCGGCGACCAAAACATCCAATACCGAGCTATCAGACCCAAATATCTCAGAGGCACGACGGTGGCGGTCATAAGGTCCAACACACCTAAAATAGCCTATAAACAGAGACCCAAAACAAAGTACCACGTGCAATGATTCACGAAACAGCGTCCAATTGACGGTCCTTTATCCACTGCCGATATAGCCGTTAAAACACAACCTAAAAACCCAGCAAAACCCAAATACCAAAGTCTAAACACTTCCCACGACAAACGGGACAAAAATACCCAAGATAAACCGCAAGGACCAAACTCGACGAATCAGACAAAACAGGGAAGAATCCAGAGTCCTAGCTAATTCGGTGAGTATACCCAATGAATCACAACGATACTCGACGAATTCTACATTACTCGGCGAAAATGAATTAACGATACTCGAGGAATTCCTCTGATATGCACCGAAATTCCCTCAGCTAACTTAATATTCGACGAATTATTGATACTCGCCAAAAAATACTTGGACTAACAAACCGACACCCGGCGAATTATACTCGGCAAAACTATCGTCGATACTCGACGAACTGGCCTAAGATATTCGACGAATTGGCCATAACGGACTCGGCAATACTTGCCGAATTTACCTTAGGCAAAAGAAGTATTCTATATTCGACGAATCCAAACTGCGAAATCTACCTCCCTATTGTTCATGTGTGCCCGGCCTGCACACCGATATTTGTAAGCCACACTATGAAAAGAGGAACTGTAAGGCCGTAAGGCCCAACCTTTTGTGTATTTGATGTACATTTCTACCAAGCGTTAATATATAAAGGTGGTTTTATATATAGTGGACATTCCTGGGTTGAGTTCATATTCTTGTTAAAATCTTCTGCTAGAATGCTCTAAGTTAGGATGCGATGGTGTTGTGGTATTAACCTGTGACCTCGCCGTCTGTTTGTGGTATATGGTGTGGGGCACCGGCCGGGCCTTCTATTATATGTTATGTAACGGGTGGAGTCGTTACATTTTGGTATCAGCTTGTCTCGGTCTTCCTCTTTCAAATTCGTGGTCGAATTCTTTTGTGGGGTGGTGAGCACGTGTCTGTGCGAACTGCTTTAACACTAATGCACTCTTGAATGTCCACTAAGAAATTCAAATACACTTGTTTGAGGAACCTGCGCGTTCCTATATTATTGTTCTTGCTTGTGTAAGGTCGCTAATGTGTGTTTTGTCCACCTACAGGTGACTCATAGTGGTGCTGGGCAGTCTTAGCCCCAACATTCTGATGAGAGTACGGCACCAGCTGAGGTGCCTACACCTCCCCCTTCTTCGAAAACTGTCCGCTTAAATGTTGAGGCCCTCTTTGCAATGTTTCAAGCTCAGCCTGTTGGGCAAGCACAGCCGGCAGTGGTACTAGAACGGGTTGCTGTAATGCTAGAACCTTTTGCGGCTGTTGACCCTAAAAGAAAGTTTCGTCCCGAAACTTTACGCACAAAAACTCCTACTATAGAAGAAAAACAACTAAGGGTATCGAATACATACCAAACAAACTAGGAGAATAGATGAGGATAAGCCTCCCTCATAGCTAACTCCAACTCCCAAGTCGCACTCTCCACGTCTTGGTCCCTCCACAAAAATTTAACCATAAGTATTGTCTTTTTTCGCAATACCCAATCTTGAGTATCTAAAACACGAACATGCACTTCCACATAAGAAAGGTTAGGCTCAAACTAGGGCACAGAATCAAGAACTTGCATGTCATTAACAACACACTTTCGCAATTGGCTCACATGAAAAACATCGTGCACACCAGGAAAACTTGCGAGCAAATCCAGCATGTAAGCTGACACACCAATCCGCTCAATAACTTCAAACGGTCTCACATACCTCGGGTCCAACTTATGGTTCTTACCAAACCTTTTTACACCATACATTGGGGAAACCTTAAGAAACACCATGTCCCCTACAGCAAATTCCAAATCTTTCCTACGCCGATTGGCATTCTTCTCATAGCGCTCTTGAGCTCTCCGAAGCTTCTCTCGAATAAGCTTTACATAAACATCCATCTCTTCCAACACTTCAGTACCCAACAACGGTCTCTCACCAATCTCGGCCCAAAACAAGGGAGTTCTGTAACGCCTCCCATACAAAGCCTCAAACGGGGCCATCTACAAACTTTCTTGATAACTGTTATTGTATGCAAACTCCATCAATCTAAAATGCTCGTCCCATACTCCTCCGTGGTCTAAAATATAACATCTGATCATATATTCCATGATTTGATTTACTCTCTCCGTTTTACCATTTGTCTGCGGATGATAAGCGGTGGAATACCTTAAATCGGTACCCAACCCTTCCTGTAAACTCTTCCAAAAGATAGACGTAAACCTGGAGTCCCGATCGGATACGATACTAACAGACACTCCATGCATCCTGATAACCTCATCTAAGTATAACTCGGCTATCTTATTCATGGGGTAATCAATCTTAAAAGGAACGAAGTGAGCACACTTTGTCAATCTATCCACTATAACCCAAACAGAATCATACCCCCGAGGAGATATCGGTAAACTAGAAATAAGGTCCATGGAAATACTCTCCCACTTCCAACTTGGAATCTCTAAGGGAGTTAACTTTCCACCAGGTCTTCCATGATCAGCCTTAACTCGCTTGCACGTGAAATATTCTGATACAAATTTAGCTATATCACCCTTCATTCCATACCACCAGGCAATCTGCTTCAGATCTTGATACATCTTAGCAGAACTAGGGTGGTAGGCAACACTGGAACCATGAGCCTCGCTGCGCAACTTAACTCGAATACAGTCAACAGCGGGGATACAAAATCTGCTACGGTACTTCAAAGTACCTATGTCATCAATCGAAAAGTTTGGCAACTCTCCCTTCTCAATTCTATTATAAAGGTGCAGCAAATTGAGATCTTCTTTTTTTGTGTAGCCTTGTAAGCGAAATCCATGAAGGCTCTGCTACCACCAAATTGCTAGGCGAGTTATAACCTCTAACTGAAATATTCATCAGGAGAAATTCCTCAACCAGAGAATCCACATAAAGATTAAAGATTTTAGATGTCTTCCTACTCAAGGCATCGGCTACCACATTAGCTTTTCCCGGATGGTATTGAATCTCAACATCATAGTCTGCAACATACTATAACCACCTCCGCTGATGCAAGTTTAATTCCTTCTGAGTGAAAATGTACTTTAAACTCTTATGATCCGTGTAAATCTTACACAATGTGCCATATAATAGGTGTCTCCACAACTTCAGGGCATAAATCACAGCTGCGAAATCTAAATCATGCGTAGGGTAATTCCTTTCATGAATATTTAACTATCTCGACCCATACGCTACTAATTTTCCTTCTTGCATCAACACATAACCAAGTCCCACGTATGATGCATCCACGCAAACAGCATACTCTATCCCTTCGGTAGGCAAGGTCAACACTGGAGCAGTGCACAATCTCCTCTTCAATTCAAGAAAAGCTTCCTCGCACTTACCGCTCCACACAAAAGCTGTGTTCTTCTGCGTCAGTTTATTCAATGGCACAGACAATGTAGAGAAACCCTCCACAAACCTTCTATTATAGCCAGCCAGCCCTAGGAAGCTCCTTATCTCTTTGGGTGTGGTAGGACTATTCCAATCCATAACAGTAACTATCTTTTCTGGGTCAACGTAATTCCATCTTATTAACCACATGATCCAAGAAAGAAACCTGAGGCAACCAAAACTCACACTTGCTTAGCTTAGCAAACAACTTATGCTCTCTCAAAGCAGACATAACTAACTACAAGTGCTGGGCATGCTCCACAGCACTACGGGAATATACCAGAACATCATCTATAAATACGGCCGCGAAATGATCTAGAAAATCGTTGAACACTCTGTTCATCATATCCATAAAGGCAGAGGGTGTATTCGTTAAACCAAAAGACATCACCAAGAACTCAAAATATCTATGTCGGGAACAAAAGGCAGTCCGTGAGATATCCGTCTCACGAATCCTCAACTGGTGGTAGCCCGAACGAAGGTCAATCTTTGAAAACATAGAACTGTCACGCAACTGATCAAACAAATCATCTATTCTCGACAGGGGATACCTGTTCTTGATAGTCACCTTGTTCAGTTTTCTATAATCAATGCACAGCCTCATCGATCCTCCATTTTTCTTTATAAACAAAATGGGAGCACCCCAAGGCGAAGAACTCGGCTTAATAAAACCATTCTAAAGCAACTCATCCAACTGGGAACGCAACTCCTCCAGCTCACGCGGGGCCATCCTGTACGATGCTTTAACAATAGGATGGGTACCCGACTCTTGATCTATAACGAACTCCATGTCTCTCTCAAGCGGAAGACCAGGAAGATTATCAGGAAATACATCAGGAAACTCACGCACCACAGGAATCTCCTCGATATGCAATAAACCAACCATTGTTTCTAAAACTGAAACCAAATAAGCAAAACAGCCGGATCTAAAAGCTTCCGAGCACATACCGCAGAAATAATCGGAAAACACTGGCACGGATAACCATAAACACTCCTGGGTTGACCGTTGTCCATCTTGAAGTCCAAGCATTTAACCTTGCACTGGATAACAGCATCATATCTTGACAACCAGTCCATGCCCAAGATTACATCAAAATCTTTCAGGTCTAACACCTTCAAATCAGCAACTGCTAGAAAATCGCCTAACAGAATCGGAAAACTCTGAATACCTTGGTCTGATACCACTGAATCACTAGAGGGAAACTTGACACTAAATGCGTCACCAACGAGATCGAGGGTCAAACGATGACGCTATACAAATGCCTTAGCCACGAATGAGTGGGTAGCACCAGAATCAAAAAGGACACGCGCCTAACGGTTCTTTACCTTAAAATTTCCTATAAAAATCGCATACGCATCTAAGGGAATGAATATTGAAACAATAACTACAAGCTAAAAGCTAAAACTAGAATAGGATCTAACCTGAGATAACTTGAGTAGACATCTGCGCTTCCTCCAAAGACATCACGTTCAGCTTGCCCTTTCCTTATCCAATTGCTACAGCAGTGGCACGACCTGAAGTGGAACTAGCTGCAGTGTGGGCTGAAATTGTGGGAACTTTGTCTTGAAATGTCCTTCCTATCCGCACTGATAGCAGACTCTTTTCCTTCCCCAACAGTGGGAAACATCGTGCCCCTTTTTCTTACACACCGAACAAACTAAATCTCCTTTAGGAGCACTCAGAATCGCATGCCCTTGTTCCTGCTTCTGAGCTCCTAACCTTTTGAAACTTTTCTCAAATGGATGGTCTAGTCGGCCACAGAAACTGCATACCTCTTTGCTTCTCTTGCTTGATGCAAAACCAAATTCCTTAAAATTCCTACCCTCATCCGATTTCCTCTGATCTTTTCTCATTTGTTGACCTCTGTTCTTGGCATTGTCGATCGCTTCGTCCTTCAGGACAGCTTCCACAGCTTCAGCGTAGCTTTCGGATCCATACGCACAAGCCAGCTGCTAGATGTCACTCCTCAGACTACCCAAAAAACGTTTAACTCTATTGGCTTTCGAGGTCACCAAGTTAGGGGCAAACCGGCTCAGTTTGCTAAATTCAATCTCGTACTCACTAACTGTGAGTTGCCTTTGCTTCAAATGTAGAAAATCATTCATCAGACGGTCTCACTCGACCGATGGCAGAAACTTCTTCAGCAGCAACTCCTTGAAAGATCCCAGGGAACATCCATCCTTCAGATTCTCCTTTTCTCTCAACCACCAGCTCTTTGCCAAACCCTTAAGCTGATAGGCAGCGACCATCACTCTCTAGTCCGCTGAAATTCTCGAGTATGAGAACATCTCTTCGATTGCTATAATCTAATCGTCCAAATCCATGTAATCCGCTCTACCATCATAAGAAGGAGGTCTTAACCGCTGGAAATGCGTGATAAAATTCATCTCTGGTAGCAACAAAACCGAAGGCACAAGAGGAGCAGGAGGAACAGGAACAACCAGACCCATCGCAGGGTCCTGCACTCTCGGCAGCTGTCCTGACACAATAGATAACAGTGCTTGGATCTGCGACTGCATCTCCACCATCTGTCTAGACAAAGTCTCATTACTCTGCCTCAGACTTTCGATCACTGCTTCGCTCTGCGCACCTGAAGACTCGCCCTCCGACTGAGGATTCGACCTAGTCGCCACATGCTTAGGCGATATTCTTATATTACAACAAACAACTAAATCAAAACCTAGCTCAATCTCTAGAACCAACAACATAGTCCAGACAAAACATACTTAAGTACTTTCTCATACTGCTAACTTGCTTTGGGATTTTCAATGATGATGTCATGCTTAACTTAGGATGATATACTGTCACCCTATTGACTCATGTGCATAAACCATGAATGCATGAATTCCCATTCCTTTTACTTTAAAACCATGTGTGTACATATGTTATCATGTAAACCTTTAGCTTGGCAAGAGTGCTAATATTATGTTATGCTATGCATGTTATGTTATGCATTCTAATAAAGGCCTTAATGCATATCATGAGCAGCGTACACATGAAATATTATGCATCTCATACTACATAATATCGCATGCAATGAAAATCAAAATCTAATGTGCATTCATGTGATGATTGTTATGTATCCCATAATACATAACAGTCACATGTTGCTTCCAATGAGGATCCATATACAAACACATATTATGTATCTCATACTACATAATATGCCTCGTATACTTCTTGTCATGCTTATGAGTGTAGTGTTCATGCTTCAGCCAAGATGCACTGATGACACATCGATGTGTGTATGAAATGATGCTAAACTACTAACACTAACTAGAGTTAGTTGTTCGACCAATTGTCAAACAACCTGTCCCTCTAATACCAACTATCACAACCCGTATTTTCTCCGTATGAAAAGATATATCCGAGTAAGGAGTAAACACGCGTCGTGATGCCACACCGTGTAGGGGATAACTGCAGGCGCTCAGGCAAGACTCCAACTCTATATTTTATAAAAAATTCGTAAGTTGTTATGAAAGAAATGCAGTTTTAAGTGTAGTTGGTCGTATCCCTCGACTTAGTGGATCAACTAGTCCACTAGAAAATATATAGTTATACGCTGCGAAAAATACTTGATTAAATTGATTAACACCCTACATGAGTATAAACATCCACAAAGGACAACTCATGGTATGCAAGACTCTAGATTTATTATAAGTATAGAAATAATTTTTTCGTTAACTAAAATATAGTGAATTTAGTTTTGAAATATGACATGAATGAACAAGTAAAAATGATGCTTTTATAGCTTTAAAATACCTAACATGCAACCTAACATAAAGCATCCCCAGAGAGCAAATAGAAACGACCACAAAAATAGGCAAACTAGTAGCTTAGCAAAATACTTAACATCCCACAATAAAACCACTAGTGGGCGTCAACAACCTGACATGAATCCATTGGAAAGTATGTATGTCTATACTAACAAGGAAACAACCAAAAACTACGTCACAATGGTGAGAAAAATCTCTTCAATAAAGTAGTACACTAGCAAACTCCTAAACCTAGCCGCTCATCCGGCTACTGCCCTGAACATGAGGCATTCAAAGAAAGAACACCTCCGCAAGAAAATACAAGTGGCAAAAAGGGACAAAAGGTAGTAAACAAGTAAAAATAGATGGGGTTACCAAACCCTAATATAAGAAGAGCTGACAACCTCAGCTACTAATTCTACAAGAGAGACAAGTAAGGAAAAGTGCTCATCAATAAAGTAAGCAAAATGCACCAAGTGCGATAAGTTATCATGCATCGCTCAAACCTGCAGAAGCAAACAGTCAATGGAAAGCTAAACTATAGAAGGAAAAGGAACTATACGGTTCTAAACATGTGAATCATTAACACTAGTAAAACCACGGATCTGAGTCGGCGACCAAAACGTCCAATACCGAACTATCAGACCCAAATGTATCAGAGGCACCACGGTGGTGGCCACAAGGTCCAACACACCTAAAACAGCCCGTAAATAGAGACAAAAAAAACTACCGTGTGCAATGATTCACAAAACGACGTCTAATTGGCAGTCCTTTATCCACTGTCGATCTAGCCGTTAAAACACAACCTAAAAACCCAGCAAAACCCAAATACCAAAGTCTAAACACTTCTCACGACAAACGTAACAAAAATACCCAAGATAAACCCTAAGGACCAAACTCGACGAATCAGGCAAAAAACGGCGAAAAATCTCAAGTCCTGCCTACTTCAACGAGTATACCCGATGAATCATAACGATAATCGACGAATTCTACATTACTCGACAAAAATGAACTAACGATACTCAACGAATTCCTATGATATACGCCGAAATTCCCTTAGCTAACTTATGATATTCGATGAATTGCTGATACTCGCCAAAAAATACTTGGACTAATAAACCTACACCCGGCGAATTATACTCGACAAAACTACCGTCGATACTCGACGAACTGGCCTAAGATATTCGACAAATTAGACTTAACGGACTCGGCGATACTCGCCGAATTTACCTTAGGCAAAAGAAGTATTCTATATTCGACGAATCCTAACTGCGAAATCTACCTCCCCATAGTCGACGAATTCTTCACAGCCGATACTCGGTGAATTATGCGATCTTCGCAGAATTTCT
Organism: Platanthera zijinensis; assembly: GCA_039513925.1. Lineage (NCBI taxonomy): Eukaryota > Viridiplantae > Streptophyta > Magnoliopsida > Asparagales > Orchidaceae > Platanthera > Platanthera zijinensis. Next base: position 154,717,611 of record CM077087.1, read on the forward strand.
GACAGACTTCTTTATCCCTAAATCTGTGGATTTCGCTCGAACGATGACACCCAAACACGTCGTATTTCTGGCCGAAATTTCCAACTATCCTATGGGTTCTTCCAAAACTCATCCTACACTACTCCTGTTCTTTATGAGCGGAGGAAGGAAAAGAAGATAAGGACTAAAAATGAACATGCAAGGAGAAAGATCCACTTGCCTTAAAACTTCAGAGAATCGCCGCCCGCTCGCACCGCGATAAGGATCGGCCATAAAAAGGCCCTAACAACGATTCCTGAAACTTTTGAAAGGGAAAAGGAGTTAAAACCTCAAACCCTAACTCACAAAAATTGGAGAAACGGGGAAAACTTACCACGATCGCGTAGCCCTCGCTTAGAGCTTTCCAAATCTTTAATCTATTGACGAATCTGACCTTTGAACTTCTGGAAATCGCCGGCCGAAAACACGCCAAGCCCACTGAACTTCTCTCTTTTGTGAAACAGCATCGTCGGGTTTAGGAAGACGATGAATAGGAATAGGGTTGACGCGACCTTATTCTATTTCTACTTATAAATATAATATAATATACATTATTAATTAAATAACGTCAAATGACGCGAAATCCAAATCAACTCGAAATTCTACGAAAATCGTACTGTAGCTAAATACCGACGCTACGAATCCAACGACGAAGTCGAAATCAAAATCCAACAAGCCAAACTCGGGCAAACACCTCCCGAAGCCAAAACACAAACATTCCCAAAAAGGCTCCACCGAGTCACCAAAACAGACTCGTTTCGCTAGGGAAACTCACAAACAAGCTAAAACCCAGCCACACCGAAAACCTAATGAGCAAAAACCACGCTCTAACGATGGCACATGTCAAACAAGCGTTAACGTAACGCTCTGATGTCACAAATATGACAATAAAAGAAATAAAGTAAACATCGAAAAATCATGGGCATTACATCGTTACCCTGCTGCGACCGAGGTAAACCATGCATAAAATCCATGGAGATTTCATCAAATTTCCACTTGGGGATAAGAAGAGGCTTCAAAAACCTGCCCGGCTTCTGGCACTCAGCCTTCACTAAGGCACAAGTTTGGCACCGACTCACGTACAAAGCTACGTCTTGCTTCAAACCAGGCCACCAAAAGAATTTCTTCATATCCAAGTACATCTTTGTACTGCTTGGGCGAATGGATTACTTCGTGAAATGAGACTCATACATCAACTCCTCGCGGAGCTTGCTGAATTGCGGTACACATACCCTTCCTCCCTTCCTTAAGATCCCATCAATCATCTCCCAGGCACTACCCTCGCCTTTTTGAGCTTCCATTACGAATGGCTGGAACTCCACATCCACACTAGTCGCTTCCCAGATACGATCAGATAAGTCGTTATGCAACTCTATCCAGTTCAACAGATCCATGCTAGACTCGCCTCTTGCTACAAAATCGATGCCGAAGGACTTAAAGTCTCGCACAACCTGCTCATCATGAGCCTCAATCCAATTCCCTTGTCCAGTATATTATCTACTCAAGGCATCCTCCACCACGTTGGCTTTGCCTGACGTATACTGAATCACCACATCGTAGTCCCCAAGGAACTTGACCCACCTGCGCTGCCGCATATTCAAATCATTTTGGTCTAAAAGGTACTTCAGGCTTTTGTGCTCCGTGAAGATCTCCAACTTCACACCGTACACATAGTGCTGCCACAACTTCAACACAAAAATTACTGCCGCCAACTCTAAGTCATGGACTGGGTAATTCCCCTCATAAGGTTTCAACTACCTAGACCCAAAGGCTATCACCTTGCCATGTTGCATTAACACGCAACACAAACCGCAACCTGATGCGTCACTAAAAATCCGAAATACTTCAGTCCCTTTAGGAAGACTTAGGATTGGAGCTGTCATCAGCCTTTCCTTCAAGGTGTTGAATGCTTGATTGCACTCCTGCGTCCACACAAACTTCTGGTCCTTACAAGTCAGAGTAGTGAGGGGCAGAGCTACCCGTGATAAGTTTTTCACAAACCTTCTATAGTACCCGGCTAGTCCAATGAAACTCCTGACTTCCGCCACGGTGCTGAGTACTGACCAATCTATGATGGCCTTAACTTTTGCTGGATCCACCGTCACCCCATCACCACTAATCACATGACCCAAAAATGCCACATTCTCCAACCAGAACTCGCACTTCGAGAACTTTGCATACAGTCGGTTCTCTCTCAGAGTCTGCAAGACTACTCTTAGATGAGTCTCATGCTCCGCCTCTGATTTGGAGTATACCAAAATATCCTTGATGAAGAACAAATGAGTCTAAATACTCCTGAAACACTCAGTTCATCAAATCCATGAATACTGATAGCGTGTTCGTCAACCCGAACGACATCACCGAGAACTTGAAGTGACCATACCTCGTACCAAACACTGTCTTGGGTATGTCCTCATCTCGAATCCGTAACTGGTAGTATCCGGACTTCAAGTCCAACTTATTAGAGTACACCACTGACCCTACCAACTGGTCGAACAGGTAAACTATCCGTGAAATCAGATACTTATTCTTGACGGTCAATTTATTCAACTCCCGATAGTCTATGCGCAGCCGCATACTACCATCTTTCTTCTTCACAAATAGCATTGACGCGCTCCTTGGCGAAGAGCTGAGTCTAATGTACCTCTGCTCCAACAATTCCTGCAACTGTACCTTGAGGTCGGCCAACTCCTTCGGTGTTATCCTTAAAGGAGGACGTGATACCGACCTAGCTTCTGGTATTAACTCAATCGAGAAATCGATCTTCCGACAAGGAGGCGCCCCAGGAAGCTCCTCAGAAAACACATCCTCGAATTCTGCCACTACCGGCACTTCTCCAATTGTATGCTTGGAAAGTTGTGCTTCTAACAATGCTACGAAAGCTACTCCTCCCAGGTTAACGACCCGCACCAACTGCGTGGCTGAGATCAGGGAACAGACCACTTCACTAAGGTCTTCAAATCAGACTTCTTCCTTTCCTACGCTAGATGATATATCCATCAAAGTATGAAAATGTCTAGGGAATGAAAAAATTTTGTGACATACATGTTTTTTCAATAAGATTTTGAAGTCAAAGAGTATGCTAGACCAATTGAGAAAAAAGTATTTTGTTACCTTTATATAAGAATAATGGAGATATACAAAATTATTTTAATTACAGAAGAATTAAATTGATGGATCATATCATGAAATTATGAGAACGAGTAATAAAAAGAAAAATAAGACAGAAGACTAACATCTCGGAGAATCAATTTGGATTCATGACAGGGCAGTCGTTCATGAAATCTATACATCTCTTCAGGAGATTAAGGCTCTGTTTGGGGGGACTTATTTTCTCCGGTCAAGGGGTTACGACCGCATGAACCTGACCATAATTTATGATCAGATTCATGCGGTCGTAACCGCTTGACCGATAAAAATAAGTCCCTCCAAACAGAGCCTAAATCTTCATTTGTTAACGCCCACCTAAACTACCAAGAAAAAAAAAACAAGATTTGCAAATACTGTCTATGGACCGGTAGTTTATGTACAGGAAATTTTTTTTTGCTCAATGCCACTGTATTTACTCCCAAACGAGCGAAAATAGGTTGGCTTACGAACCAAATTTTTTTTTCGAAAGAACCAGACTACTTTCGTTCGTCTTTGTTCGCCTGAATATCATCAGGCTTGGCTTCAAGACCCGCAATATTTATTAAAACGGAATTATGCGTGATCTTCGCCTAGACAGGATTTAGGCTTCACAGGGGCACCTGCGATTTGAGTTCTTTTGACTTGGTTAAAACTTTCAGAAGCACCGCCGGCCGGAAAACCCAGCCCTAATTGCCCGGCAGCCCCAAAAGAAAAAATATTCTGTCTAAATCTGAGCCCTGTCTATCCAATTTCACCATCGAGTGTTCCAAGAGAGGAGAAATCCAAACCCTACTCGTTCACTTTCTTTCAAGAAAAGGTCAGTCCAAACCCTCCCGTCCATTCTTTCTATACGAATTCTTTCTGGTTGATTGGGTAATGTTTGCTTTCTTGGATCCCGCGATGTCTTTGTTTCTTAAAACGAGGGTTTTTTCTTTCGGGATCATAAATTTTCTTTTGTTCATCAATTGGATTTTGGAGGTCCTTCGCACGCTGCGTGTGTTGGATTGTGTATCTTGGATGAAATTTCGTATATCTAACTGGAATTTGGATATTTTATCTATTGATTTCTAACACTTGTTCTTGTGGCGGAGATTGTCTAACGTTCTATTTGTTTTTCATTGAGTTTTATTGCCTGCGAGGTTTATGAATTGTAATATCTGTTTTTTTTCCCATTGAGATGTACTTTTTCCCGTTATCGTGCCTAATATCCCTAACTTGATCTTTATTTTCAGTTGCGAAATCCACTGTAACTTCTTTGGAAGGGTAGCTCTGTTTATGCTGTAAAGATTTAGTTTTTCCAATTAAGATGCCAGCAAAGAGACAGTTCTCCCGAGTGGACACTATGAGCCTTAAATTGCAGATAGTCAAGAAGCTTGGGCGGCAGAAAGCTGAAAAATACTTCTTCAACTTAAGAAGATTGCTGAATCTGAAGATTAGCAAGATGGAATTTGACAAATTCTGCTTTAGCATCATGGGAAAGGAGACTGTCCGTTTCCATAACTTCTTTATCCGGTCAATAATAAGCAATGCTTGCTTCTCTCATGAACCAACCAGTAGGCATACAGCGACCGGTCATTCTCGGAGCACTATAACATCAAATGGTCAGTTTAATGACATTTTATCCATGTCCCCCCGAAAGGGTAGGTCTATTAGTAGCCGGGATCGAAGGCTTAATGACCGCCCAAGCCCTCTTGGACCACACGGGAAGATTCTTTCTGGAAATGTTGTTGAATTTACTAATTCATGTGATGTACAAAGGTCAAGGGAGCAGCAAAGTGCACCAGAGATGATATCTATTGGCAGCAAAGCTTTGTTGGAAGTTGTGTCTGTTGAAGATGGAGAGGAGGTGGAACAGGTGAGATGTAGTCCAAGCATCCAAAGCAGAAGCCCTGTACGCGCTCCCTTAGGTATTGGATTGAGTGTCGGGAGCCTCTACTGTAGGGATACGCCCGGTTGTTATTCATCATTTTTACATCCTGGTAAATCGGAAGTCCCCGAGCTTTGCAGAACAAGTTTGATGCTGCCAGATATGCCATCTTTGGGCAAGCGTTTGGCGCATAGGTTGGAAACTGAGGGACTTGGGCTAGCAGTTGATTATATTTCTTCATTAAATAATGGGTTGGATGCATACTTGAAGAGGATGATCAAGCCTTGTTTGGAGCTTGCTAGGTCAAGGTGTGGAAAAAATAACTCGAGTGGGTTAAATAATAACTTAAGTGTGACAAGTAACAACTTTCATCTGGGAGTTAATGGTTTATGGCATGGGGAAGATATGCGAAGCTCAAATCATTGCTATTCTGCATCAATGGCTGACTTTAGGGTGGCCATGCAATCCAATCCTCAACTACTTGGAGTTGATTGGCCTGTACAGCTGGAGAAGATATGCATATATTCATCAGAGGATTGAACGTTGCTTGATAGTTGTTTCTGCCTCCTTTTTTTAATGTGAAGTCCTCAAAATAAGCAGGGTAACGATGGTTTTGTAACTTCGGTGATCGTTTCTCTAGCTTATTCGAATTAGTCATGACTGTGAGTAAATGGTGGATATATTCCCTTCTCTGATGGAGATCATGCATGACTTCTCAGCAAAAATATCAATCTTGCTCTAGCCCATATTGTCAAAAAAAGAGAATAAGTTCACTTTCCTTTCAAAGTGAATATCTGATGCAGCGGCATGTCATTGTTCAAACGGCTCCTTTCTTTGAAGAGTTTGAGTTCAGCTGTTTGGTGCTTACCCTGACAACTATTCTGCATCCAGTCAACTTTCAACATTTAGTTGATTTTGTTTTGAGGAGCATTCTTTTTCACCCTTCTTTATGCCAACAGTTTGTAAATAATCAGTGATTATAGATGTAGAGTCTCAATTGTTTGAACTTTCACTTTTTATGTTTCAACAGTATGATTGTTTATCACTCATCAATCATAGGCCTAGTTGGTCTTCATAAAAATATCTGCATGAAGAATTATACGCTTTGGAAGCGCTCAATGTTTTGTTTTCTTTTCATCCACGCACTCTATTTTTGAGTTTCCAGGGTTCTCTCTAGTAGATATACTTTTGCTCTTTATGCACTGTGCTCAGCCCCTACTTCTATCCCATAGCAATGAATGCCTATTTTGCAACTTTTTCTGTTTTGGATGCAGGCTGTGATTTACTCAGCTGTTGCTCTGTAGAAAACATATGATTTTAGGTATTTTAAGCGTAATTTCTTATATTAAGTAGAGATCAACAGTTTTGGTTAGAGATTCCAAGTAAATTTTGTGATTCACTAGCAAAAATTGGATTTATTTAAAGTAGATTTCTAAGAGCGCATCTGCTGCATATTTGTAAGTTTATGGTTGTCCAAAAACGCAAGATTTGGTGTTGAAATTATTTTTTAAATCTATATTATTATTGTTTTTCTTATTTTTAGGATTTTAATCTAATAAATATGCTTAAAATACGGGTTTTCTTCCTTTAATTGTGTCGGAGCAAAAAATATCATCAACTCTTCGCGTGCTATCCCTAAGTAGGGGTGTTCGGCAGAGGAAGAGTGGTTCACAAATGATCCGCTACTAGCCCTGCAGACGGTGTGAGAGGAAGAAAAGAGTGAGAAGAGGAGGTGCCGGTAGCAGCGACGAACGATAGATTTGATGCGTCGCAACGAATGTCTTCCTTGCGACTGGAATTGGTTAAAAGGGGAATTACAAGGGTGTTCGGGCTCTCCTAAGTTCTGGGTTAAGTCTGTGTGTCCCATCTGAGCCTCCCTGGTCCTTATTTATACTCGAAGGTAGGCGGCTCGGGCGATTCACGAACCGATAGGTTTTTAACGCCTTGTTAACTATGACATTAAATGCGCAGTCGCCCGAGCTACATGAAGAGTCAGGCGGCTGAGGTTGAGAGAAGAAAACGCACGTAACCACGCGGTATCACTGAAGTTGACACTGCAGAGATAAGTCCGCGCGGGTTCCAGGGGAAGCACCTGCCACGACCTCTTGGTCGGATCCATGAAGATACTTTGTGAGAGTCAGCCTGCCAGACGTTCTCCCGGGACTGCCTGATGAGTGACCGCGTCGAACATGATCTTGGATTGGATAACATTCGCGGATATCAGAAAATGCACGCCCGAAATACTTTGCGAACTCCAAAAATGGTCACCTGATAAGCCGTCTTCGGTTGTCTGATGCTCGCCTCAATCGTCGCAGAATTTGGGTTAACATGATCCCCGCACTTTTTTGGCAGACCGCGCGGTCTCCAGAAAAGTAGACCGGTAACTACAAAGACTGAGACGCGCCCCGCGCCACCCGAGGTCTATAAATAACGCCAAATGGCACACCCTCCTTGGCCACTTTTCCCTTGGTCTTCGACCTCGCTTTCTTGGTGGAAATGGCCGGGATGAACCAGGATGTCTTGGAAAAGCTGATGGCAAGAGCCAGTGAGCCAGCAAAAAACCCATCGATGCGAACTCCCGCCAAAAGCTTGCTGATGGAGATGGGTCCGCCAAAAAACTTACGGAATGCGGTAACCAAGAGACCCCGCCCTGTAAGAATGATTGTGGCCACGGGGAGTTCTTCCTCAAAAAACACTTTACCCGAGGGAAGTCTCCGAGTAGTGATAGACTCGTCGAGAGGGCCCAATATCCGAAATGCCACCGGGGAAGTGGCGCTGACAAAGGACCCGTCCTTTCTACGAGTGTCCGTGGGAACAACAACCATCAGGAGTGTGCAGGAAGCAGCCAGCTCGGAGTTCAACACCTCTGAGAGGATGATTTCCCGCACAACGTTCGAGGAGGCTGAGGAGAGCCAAGAGGGCATCATGGTAAAGGCTCAACTCTGGATGGCACAATGGGAAGAGGAAGACGCCAAGATACCCGCAGAAAATATGGAAGAGCTAGACATTATACTTGATGGCGAACCACCGTCGAAACAATCGTAGCTGATAGAAGTCGCCCATGGAAAGGGCTTGGTGAGGAGTCTTCTGGTGCAATGTCGTGTGGGTTAGCCGAGCGCTCGCGAATCTGTCATCATCCCCCCCTGTGGTGGAGGCAATCCATAGCGAGTGGCCACAAACCCAAGCACAACTGCAGGCTGCACGCAGGCGCAGAGAACTTCTACGGAGGGCTTATCTCAAGCACATAGACCCGGAGATGGCCAAGTGCCCTGTTTTTGGCTCCGCGCAGTCGTCTGCTCCATCACGGATCGATTTCCAGGCTTTTGTCCCTTCTGGTGGTATCGGCCACTCATCCTGTCAGCGAACACTTGCAGCGACTTTAGTTGACGTCTTTGAAGATGAGGACGTGGAGCCCTTTCCAAAGTCGAGGGGTTTGTTCCTGCAAGTCGCCTTATGGAATTTACTCGAGCGAAAATTTACCTTTCACTTCCCTATGCATTATCTTATCGCGAGGAAGAAGCGCTCGCGGTGACCTTGCACGTCATGTGGGATGCCTTGTCACTGATTCAAGCGTGGATCGCCCGACTGAAAGTAGAGTTCGCCAAGCTGAGAGCAAGGACCAATTGGCATGACGAGCCATTAGGAGCGCGTCCCACCTTATTTATTTGTTTTCCCCTTCTTGCCTACAACTATTAACATAACAATAATAATGACAAAATTTTCCTTCCCCGGGTTCCTTCGCTTGTTACGAATGATGCATGCAGATTACTGTTGAACATTACGCGGTCGTGTGGTTTAAGAATTCTCGAAAGAGTGACCACGAGCAATACGAATGCTGGCGATGCTTTGCCCTTCAGATTGGGACTATAAATAGAGGATCCACCAAGCGTTTCTTTATTCTAAAAACTTACAAAACTCGAGTCATTTAAAATGTCGTGAACTCCTCCTCATCTGAAATCTCTATGCGTGGTTGCTTTTCTAAAAGAAAAGCCGCCTTGCCCAATGCTAGATCGTGCAAGTCTAGCAGTCTTTCTATCGAAGTTTTCACTAGGCCGAGGGATAGTTGTGCATGCTCTGAAGAGGGATGAGAGGGTGAACTCGATATTCCTAACTAAACTCGCGATTTACCTCGATCATTTCGAGGCGGTATGGACCCTCCCCATCTTCCCTTAGGTGGCAGAGATAATGGATTATTTCAGAATTGTCCCAGCCCAGCTACCGCCGAACTCTGTTGCGATCATAATGTACTTCATGACATACCTGAGATTACAACAGATATCTTTCTCCCTAGGGGTATACCACTCCCTATTCTACTTGCGTGCTCTTAAGTGAGGCCAACTGCACTTCAGCTCTGACAAAATGTGGATCTTGCACGTGACGGGCATGTCCGCGGGTTGGCAATCACTCTTTGCCTTCTTCAAAGATGATATGGGCGAGTTCAGCCTCATGCCCGTCCGTCGTGCGGAAGAGATATTTTATCCTCCCACCCTTTCTGATGCCACACTGCAGATCACCCGCTATTTGTAGAAGGCGTACTTGGAAACTTGGTACTATATCCGTCGGGTTAGGGAAGTAGAGAGCACGCCTATAAAAGAATGTAAGTCCCTTCAAGAAACTGTGAACATCCGTGTGCACCTTTCTTAAAAGTTTTGTAACTTTGTAGTTGTTCTAATGGTGTGTTGGGAATATTGTCCACAAAATTCTTGATTTGGAGAAGACCTCAAGGTGATAATAAACATCTTGTATTTGATGAAAGGTTTAGCTTTGTTGTGACAGGACCAAGTAAAGTGCATGACTAATGTATTGTTAGACTTATGGTCACTCAAATAGGGTTTTGCCCTTATAATCTCTCAAGGAGAAAAACTCACATTGTGTAACACCCCAAAAATCTCAAAATTGGATTTGAGGTGCAGGCTGTTTGACACGGCCTGGGATACGGGCGTGTCCCAGGGCGTGTCGGGGGTACACGGCCTGGGATACGGGCGTGTCCCAGGGCGTGTCACTCAAGAAATGAGCGGACTGAGTCAGAGAAGTGCACGGCCCGGAACCAAGCCTTGAACACGGCCGTGTCAGATTTGACACGGGCGTGTCCGAGGGCGTGTGCCTACCCGTGTACTGCTCTGTTGGTTTTGGAGCTCGTTGAGGCAGGGGTGACACGGGCGTGTCACATGACCGACACAGGCGTGTCAGGTTCGACACGGGCGTGTCGATGCCCGTGTTCTGGTAGATTTCAGTCGGTGCGAGTGCCGCGTGTGCCGCTTAAGGGTACACGGCCTGTGACACGGGCGTGTCCCAGGCCGTGTCAGCCAAAAAAATGGAATTTTGGGAAAATCGTGGTCGTTCCTTTTCTCTATTTGGATCCAAAGGCTCATGTGATTCCTTGCTGGATTAAAACACCAGAGGCTTGATGAAGAGATCATTCTTCATTTGGCTAAGTGAAGAGAGAAAGAGAGAGGAGGAAGAAGGAGGAGGAGATCAAGCCACCGGCGGAGCTCCCGTGGTCCGATTCGAGATCCGAGGCCAGCGCTGTGAAGGCAAAGCTGCTGCGGTGCTTTCTCACCGGCTAGATTTCGATGGCTCCCAAGAGATCGTCAAGGGTAACGATCTCCCTTCTTGGACATGTGAAGTCCTTCTTTTCTGCATTGCATAGGGAAAACCCTTCCCCGCGAGTGTGCGGTGGGTTGTGGCATCCCTTGGGGTAGATATGTGAAGTCCCCCTTATTAGAGTCCGGAATTGGAGTACGGATCTAGGCATGCTGTGTGAAGCCCATCTAGACATGTTGATCTGGATTGGTGATGCTTGTTTGCATATCGGAGAAGACTCCGTGGTTATGGCTTGTTTGCCTTGTGCCTACCTGTTGCTTGGTGCAGCAGGAAGTACTGGATGAAGTCCAGGAAATGAAGAGGGTTGGATGTAACTCTTGTGGCCGTGCGTTGCCACTTTGTGTTCGGTTGAGCCGTTGGGCTGCAACTCGATGAAAAGGCAGATTGCCGAACAGGAAAGGTGAAACCGACCCGCGCCTATAAATTGCCATGGATACTTCCGTATTCGAGGTGGCACGACGACTTGAGCAACGGGGGGTGGCTGATCCGTACCTGCGTTATGTCCGTCCGACTGGTAAGCCTGGTTATAGGTTTCGTTGGAGCGCATAATGAGTGTCTTAGGCCCGCACGCCAAAAAGACTAGAATGCTCAATACCGTGTAAACGGTGGTGTTGACCCTGGTTTTCTGGTGCACCAAGAATGTGCCCTGAGTGCATGGACTGTCGGGCCGTGTGGCCGACGATTGTGATGGCTTGAATGTGCCTGCGAGCACATATTTGCTATTGTTGATACCATGCTGTGCAGGGAAGGAATGCTACTGCCCCGAGAAAGGGGTAGGATTGTTATAATTGGGTCAGCTGAATGCTGACCGTTGCCGTGTTTGCCACCGTTTGGGTGGATTGTCCCTATGCAGGTACTGGAGAGCCGAGTGGTAAGTGAAGGGATGAATCCCTTGCTGCTGTTGCTGCTGTTGCTGCTGCGGCTAAGCCCTTGAAGGCTACGCGAATGGTTTTATTTGTTTTGCTTTCACTCATGTATGGCCGGCCTGCGCGCCGATGTTTGTAATCCATGATGTGTGGAAAGAGGAACTGTAAGGCCTTAAGGCCAACCCTTCACCTTTGTTGTACATTCCGTGGCTGTATATATAACTGTGGTTTATATATTGGACATTCCTGGTTAGAGTTCAATTTACAACTTAAAGCTTCCGCTAGCATGCTCTGAGTTAGGATACGTGTAAGGTTTGGTATTATCCTGTGACCTCACCGTCTGTTTGTGGCATATAGTGTGGGGCCCCGGCCGGACCTTCTACTATACGTCATGTAACAGATGGGGTCGTTACATTTTGGTATCAGCTTCGTTCGGTCTTCCTCTTTCGAATTCGTGGTCGAATTCTTTTATGGGGTGGCGAGCGCGTGTTTGTGCGCCCTACTGTAATGCTAATGAACTCTGGAATATCCACTAAGGAATGTACATAATCTTGTTTGAGGAATCTGCGCGTTCCTTTTCTGTTGTTTTGCTTGCATGCGATCGCTAATGTGTGTCTTGTCCACCTATAGGTGACGCGTAGTGGTGCTGGGCAGTCTGAGCCCTAGCGCTCTGATGAGAGTGCGGCACCAGCTGAGGTGCCAACACCTCCTCCATCTGCGAAAACTGTTCGCTTAGTTGCTGAGGCTCTATTTGCCATGATTCAGCCGACCGGGCAAGCGCAGCCGGCAGTAGTGCCAGTTCGTGTTGATGTAAGACCCGAGCCGGTTGAGGCTGGCGATCCACGAGAAGCTGACCGACAGGTGAAGCAATTCATGAGCTTCAGTCCGCCTACGTTTACGGGACTGGGATCCCCAACGCAGACAGAGGATTGGTTATCGCGTGTCAAGCGGATAATGACAGCGATCAGGGCGGAGGAAACTTTAAAGGTCACCTTGGCCACCTTCATGCTTGAAGGAGAGGCGCGGTTGTGGTGGGATGAGGTTGAGGTACACCATTTGGCGGGCAGGCAATTAACACAAGTATCGATTGAGGAGTTCTCTCGAATATTTCTGGCGAAACATGTCCCAGCGGCGCAACGCATTGCCATGGAAAATGAGTTCCAACGGTTAAAGCAAGGAGAAGATAGCGTGGATACCTACCTGCATGAGTTTACAAGGTTGGGACGGTATACAGGAACAATCTTCGCGGATGACCAAAGGAAAACGAATAGGTTCTATGAAGGATTGCGGGATGAGTTGAGGTTCCTGCTTTCGAGTTCAGTGAACCAAGGGTTTCAGGCGTTGGTTGATACTGCATGTGCGTTGGAGAAGGACATGAGATGGGTGCAAGGGAATAAGGGCTTGGTTGTGTCGAAGCCAGAGCAAGCACCTCGCCCTAGCAAGTCGTTCTACCAGAAGAAAGGGGGCAAGAGGTCCAAGCCGTCTGGGCAAGTATCTCCGACCGTTGTGTCGGGGGCGACGTCAAGGCCGGAGTCTCGTACATGCTTTACTTGTGGCCGGGTGGGGCATATAGCCTGTGATTGTCGGGTTGTTCAGCCCAAAGGGGAAAAGAAGACGGGTGCGTCTTATGCTGAGAAGGGCAAAGCGGTGGTTGATTCCTCTGCGTCCCAGGCACAGCCCCGAGTTTATCACCTTGGTCAGCAGGAGGCGATTAAGCAAAGTGACGTCGTCACAGGTACGAGTTAATATAGCTTACTTGCTTAAGTGCTATTGCCTTTTGTTATATATTGCTTGTGCATGATGTGTGTGATGCAGGCTTTGTCTTGATTCGGAATCGTCCGGCGAGAGCCCTGTTTGATACGGGTGCTTCACATTCTTTTCTGTCTGAGGACTTCGTATCTCGAATTGGGGTGTCGAGTCATGTGACGGTTGATAGTACACAGGTGCTATTGCCGAATGGCTATGTGATGCTTGCGGTTAGGGCTTGCGATGTGGATGTTCAAATAGGAAGTCAGGATTTCGGTTTGAGTGCAGCTGTGCTACCGTTATCGGAGTTTGATGTGATCTTTGGCATGGACTGGCTCTCGGAGCAGCGTGCCTTTATTGATTGCAACTCCAAGGAGATCACACTGGGCCAGAATACCGGACTTGTGATGAAGTTCGCTGGTATGCGAGGAGTTGGCGGGACTTTGTTGTCTGCGCTCCAAGTCGTCAATGCTGTGCGGAAGGGCGCGGAGTTATTCTTCACGCTAATTCAAGCTATTGAGCCAAAGGCCAGTGTCGGTGAAGTTCTGGTTGTGTCAGAGTTTGCCGATGTGTTTCCTAAAGATCTTCCTGGGTTACCACCCCAGCGGGAGATTGACTTCTCTATTGAGTTGGTGCCAGGTGCTAAACCTGTGGCCCGCTCACCATATCGCGTCGCGCCAAAAGAGATGGCTGAATTGAAAGTCCAATTGCAAGAGTTGTTGGAGCAGTGATACATACGCCCAAGTATGTCACCTTGGAGCGCGCCTGTTCTATTTGTGAAAAAGAAAGACGGTAGTTTGCGGTTATGTATTGACTACCGTGAATTGAATAAGCTGACGGAGAAAAACAAATATCCGATTCCACGGATTGATGACCTATTTGATCAGCTGGCAGGATCAACGGTCTATTCCAAGTTGGATTTGAAATCGGGATATTATCAGTTGAGGATTCGGGAAGGTGACATTCCCAAGACGGCGTTTGGAACACGCTACGGTCATTATGAGTTCACCGTAATGCCGTTTGGCTTATGTAATGCGCCTTCGGTATTTATGGATCTAATGCATCGAACGTTCCGAGAGTACTTGGATTTGTTCGTGATTGTGTTTATCAATGACATCTTAGTATACTCTCAGTCGGAAGAGGATCATGCAAACCATTTGCGGTTGGTCTTGCATACCCTGCGGAGGAATAAGCTTTATGCCAAGTTCTCAAAGTGTTAGTTCTGGCTCTCTTCAGTAGCCTTTTTAGGCCATGTGGTAAGTGGAGAAGGTATCGCGGTGGATCCGTTGAAGATAAGTGCCATTTGAGATTGGCCAGTGATGTCTTCAGTGGCCGAGGTCAGGAGCTTCCTTGGGCTTGCGGGCTACTATAGACGGTTTGTGGAAAACTTCTCACGGATTGCTTTACCTCTGACCACGCTGACGAGAAAAGATCAAAGGTTCATTTGGACGCCGGAGTGCGCGCGTGCTTTTGAAGACCTGAAGAGTCGTTTGACCACGGCGCCTGTGTTGACATCGCCATGTGGTACAGATGGCTATGAGATCTATAGTGATGCTTCCGGGAGCGGCTTAGGCTGCGTTCTTCTGCAGTTTGGTAAAGTGATTGCTTATGGCTCGCGCCAGTTGAAAGTGCATGAGCGGAATTACCCCGTCCATGATTTGGAGTTGGCGGCGGTAATCTTTGTACTCAAGTTGTGGCGGCACTATCTTTATGGCGTTAAAGTGGACATCTATACAGATCACAAAAGCCTAAAGTACTTGTTGGATCAGAAGGATCTGAATATGCGACAACGAAGATGGATGGAGTTCCTTGGGGACTACACCTTCGAGATTTACTATACTCCCGGGAAGGGAAATGTGGTCGCTGATGCTTTGAGTCGGAAGACTCTGGTACGGGCAAGCTGGTTGTAGAGGCATGATCAGCGTTTGATCCAGGACTTGGAAGCATTGGAGATATCGTGCATTGACAAGGGTTCTTCGACCGATGCATGCTTGAACTGGACGGAGGTTCAATATGACCTTACGGACAGAGTTCGGCGAGCAACGGAGCTTGATGAAAGCCTCCAGCGCTATGTAAAAGATGGGCCGGATGACCAATTCTCTTGGGATAACGGTTTGTTACGAAGAAATGGTCGAATGTGCGTCCCGAGTGTAGGTAAATTGAGGGAAGAGTTGATGTACGAAGCTCACTTTGCAAAGTACTCAGTTCACCCAGGGAGCACAAAGATGTACAGAGATCTGAAAAAGCTGTTCTGGTGGCCCGGACTAAAGAAAGATATCGCACGTTATGTGGCTGAATGCAATACCTGTGCATTGGTGAAAGCAGAATGCCAGAAGCCTGGCGGTTTCCTGAAGTCGTTACCCATTCCAGAGTGGAAGTTCGATGACATTTCGATGGATTTTGTGCACGGGTTGCCGAGATCTCAACGCGGTCATGATTCAATCTGGGTGATTGTGGACCGGTTGACAAAAGTGGCGCACTTCCTTCCAAACAAAAGAGACGATTTAGTGGAAACCTTGGCCAAGCTCTATGTGGAGCAGATTGTTCGACTGCACGGTGTTCCTCGGAGCATCGTCAGTGACCGTGATGGGCGATTCACATCGAATGATTGGCGGCTAGTTCATCAAATGTTGGGTACAAAATTAGCGTTTAGTACGGCCTTTCATCCCCAAACGGATGGCCAGACTGAACGAACCAACAGGACGATGGAGGACATGCTCCGCATGTACGCCCTCGACTTTGGTAAGAGATGGGAAGATTATATTTTTCATGTAGAATTTGCCTATAATAATAGCTACCAAGCGAGCATCGGTATGGCACCATTTGAGGCTTTGTATGGTCGTAAATGCCGTACACTGTTAGCTTGGGCAGAAGCAGGCGAATCTACGCTGCATGGGAAAAAGGAAGTCGAAGAAGCTACCTCGCTTATACGCTCTATTCGGGAGAGGTTATTGATCGCCCAAGATCGTCAAGCAAAGTACTACAATGCCAAACATCGGAACGTGGAGTTCGCAGTGGGTGATTGGGTATATTTGAAGATCAAACCCTTTAAAGGCGTGTCCAGGATTCGGCGTTTGAAAAAGCTAAGTCCGAGATATCTTGGTCCATTTGAGGTGGTAGAGCGAGTTGGGGAAGCTGCTTATCGACTAGCACTTTCAGCAGACTTGGGTGGATTACATGATGTATTTCACATCTCAGTACTTCATAAGGCTGTCAAGGATCCAGCTCAAGTAGTGGAGAATGATCGGGTACCGGTCGAGTATGGGCTAACGACGAGGGTTCGACCCATTCGGATCGAGGATCGAGCCGAGAAACAGTTGCGGAACAAAGTGATCGGGATGGTCAAAGTCCGATGGGACAATTGTGGCCGAGAAGAGCTAACATGGGAGCGCGAGCAGACCATGCGAGCCGAGTTTCCCGAGTTATTTTCGTAACTTGTTCACTCGTTGTATATGTAATAGAAACATATAAATGCTTTGTTATTTTCTCCCTACTGTCTTCAAATTTCGGGACGAAATTTTATTAAGGAGGGGAGGATTGTAACACCCCAAAAATATCAAAACTGGATTTGAGGTGCAGGCTGTTTGACACGGCCTGGGACACGGGCGTGTCCCAGGGCGTGTCAGGGGGTACACGGCCTGGGACACGGGCGTGTCCCAGGGCGTGTCACTCAAGAAATGAGCGGACTGAGTCAGAGAAGTACACGGCCCGAAACCAAGCCTTGAACACGGCCGTGTCAGATTTGACACGGGCGTGTCCGAGGGCGTGTGCCTACCCGTGTACTGCTCTGTTGGTTTTGGAGCTCGTTGAGGCAGGGGTGACACGGGCGTGTCACATGACCGACACGGGCGTGTCAGGTTCGACACGGGCGTGTCGATGCCCGTGTTCTGGTAGATTTCAGTCGGTGCGAGTGCCGCGTGTGCCGCTTAAGGGTACACGGCCTGTGATACGGGCGTGTCACAGGCCGTGTCAGCAAAAAAAATGGAATTTTGGGAAAATCGTGGCCGTTCCTTTTCTCTATTTGGATCCAAAGGCTCAGGTGATTCCTTGCTGGATTAAAACACCAGAGGCTTGATGAAGAGATCATTCTTCATTTGGCTAAGTGAAGAGAGAAAGAGAGAGGAGGAAGAAGAAGGAGGAGGAGATCAAGCCACCGGCGGAGCTCCCGTGGTCCGATTTGAGATCCGAGGCCAGCGCTGTGAAGGCAAAGCTGTTGCGGTGCTTTCTCACCGGCTAGATTTCGATGGCTCCCAAGAGATCGTCAATGGTAACGATCTCCCTTCTTGGACATATGAAGTCCTTCTTTTCTACATTGCATAGGGAAAACCCTTCCCCGCGAGTGTGCGGTGGGTTGTGGCATCCCTTGGGGTAGATATGTGAAGTCCCCCTTGTTAGAGTCCGGAATTGGAGTACGGATCTAGGCATGCTGTGTGAAGCCCATCTGGACATGTTGGTCTGGATTGGTGATGCTTGTTTGCATATCGGAGAAGACTCCGTGGTTATGGCTTGTTTGCCTTGTGCCTACCTGTTGCTTGGTGCAGCGGGAAGTACTGGATGAAGTCCAGGAAATGAAGAGGGTTGGATGTAACTCTTGTGGCCGTGCGTTGCCACTTTGTGTGCGGTTGAGCCGTTGGGCTGCAACTCGATGAAAAGGCAGATTGCTGAACAGGAAAGGTGAAACCGACCCGCGCCTATAAATTGCCATGGATACTTCCGTATTCGAGGTGGCACGGCGACTTGAGCAACGGAGGGTCGCTGATCCGTACCTGCGTTATGTCCGTCCGACTGGTAAGCCTGGTTATAGGTTTCGTTGGAGCGCATAATGAGAGTCTTAGGCCCGCACGCCAAAAAGACTAGAATGCTCAATACCGTGTAAACGGTGGTGTTGGTCCTAGTTTTCCGGTGCACCAAGAATGTGCCTTGAGTGCACGGACTGTCGAGCCGACGGTTGTGATGGCTTGAATGTGCCTGCGAGCACATATTTGCTATTGTTGATACCATGTTGTGCAGGGAAGGAATGCTACTGCCCCGAGAAAGGGGTAGGATTGTTATAATTGGGTCAGCTGAATGCTGACCGTTGCCGTGTTTGCCACCGTTTGGGTGGATGGTCCCTATGCAGGTACTGGAGAGCCGAGTGGTAAGTGAAGGGCTGAAGCCCTTGCTGCTGTTGCTGCTGCTGCTGCTGCGGCTAAGCCCTTGAAGGCTACGCGAATGGTTTTGTTTGTTTTGCTTTCACTCATGTATGGCCGGCCTGCGCGCCGATGTTTGTAATCCATGATGTGTGGAAAGAGGAACTGTAAGGCCTTAAGGCCAACCCTTCACCTTTGTTGTACATTCCGTGGCTGTATATATAACTGTGGTTTATATATTGGACATTCCTGGTTAGAGTTCAATTTACAACTTAAAGCTTCCGCTAACATGCTCTGAGTTAGGATACGTCTATGGTTTGGTATTATCCTGTGACCTCACCGTCTGTTTGTGGCATATAGTGTGGGGCCCCGGCCGGACCTTCTACTATACGTCATGTAACGGATGAGGTCGTTACACATTGACCTCTTTCCTAATCATATATTATACATGTCACTATCATGGGGGAAAGCCACTAGAGTTAAGATATTTCAAATGAAGGAACAAAAATTTGTCTAAGTCATACATCAGGTGCATAGGCAGAAAGCTAAGTATTTTGTCGACTTCATAACTCAGGGAAAATATCGAGTGCATCAACTACATAGCCAAAGAAAAGTTTGACTGCATCATTTTCAAGCTAAGTGTTTTATCGAGTGCATCGTTGAGAAATTTATCGACTATATTGACTGTATCAATGAGATACTTACCGACTGCATCGACTGCACTCTGATAGAAAGTATTCAACGGAGTTAGAAGCCTAAGTGCTGAGTGTTTCCAATCAAATCCTTATGATGAATAATGCTGACTATATATATCACTGAAGTTAAAGGACGTTGTCGATTGCATCAAATCAAGTTTTCTTAGAAAAGCTTTTGTCAGCCTGACGCGTGATGTAATGGCTCTCTCCTGATTATAAGCCGCAGATTGCTCAATCAGTTTGAATAACTTTAAAAAGCGATAATTGTTGCAGAAATTAAGGCAATGCCAAGGGAAAGAAAGATTCTCATTGAACTAAGATTAATTCCTTTTCCAGGATCTTTCCCTAAGTGAAAATATCTAGCTGTTAGAGGATTCCTAATTCAAAAAAATCCCAAGGAGGATTGCCAAGCTTTTGGGACTTTCCTTATCAATCTTCATGCCTTCTGCCGACCTAAGTCTATTATAAAAAGGGGACTTCAAAAGATAGAGATATACATGAATGCACAAGCAATACAAAAAGTTTTTACATATTAACTTTTTTAAAGTTCTCTGTGCAAAGCTCTGAACAGTGATCAAGCAATAAAACTGATTCAAATCTTCATTCATTGCAAGCCACAAAAAGATCTTCCAATTCTAATCTCTGCACCATTTCTTCTGAAAAATTCTTCTTTCTGTCAACGTGTTCTTGATTAAGCCTTCATTATTTCCAAGCCAACATATTCATGTGATAATCAAGGAAGAGGAATAAGCTTACTCAGTGCTTCTATTTGAAGACTCAAGTATTATCTATTGAGTCAAATCTTGTAACTCTCTTTTTGTTTGTAGGATAATTGTGATCAAAGTTGTTGGGCTGTTTGGCCTAAGTTGTAGGGTTGTGTGGCCTGAGCTTTAGGATCTGTTAATAGAATCTGTTAACAAGATCTGAGTGTAGATCTCTAGCTATAGAGATTGAGGTAGGGTTGTATTAGGCCTGAGCTGTAGGATCTTGTGATAAAATATCTGAGTGGTAGGACCTATGTATATGGTTTGAGGTAGGGGATTGTTGTCCCTGAGTTCTAAGATCCGTGGATCTGAGAAAGTTTGGAGAAGTTTGTCCTAAACTAGCTCTTTGCAAGATAAGTGAAGGGGGAAAGTGGATGTACCCATCTCGGGCAATCACTATAAATTTTAGTGTCCTGTATTGTGCTGTGAATTGATTGTGCTCTAATATTATTATGATGTGCTCTAAATAGGAAAATTAAAAGAAAAACATAAAATAAGTAAAACACATATTATTATGTTGGCTTTGAATTGATTGTGCTCGCTGGTGTTTCCCTCAAAGAAGCTATACTCGACAAATTGTCGAGCACATTTCGACCTCCCGTCAGCGTCGGGTCGCGTATTTCCCAGTTTTTCAAAGGCTCTGACGCGAGTGGAAGTGGCGAGAAGGGCAAAGAGGAGAGGGTATATGTCTGCGGTAAAGGCAATGGCTTGGGGGTAGGTGAGGGGGCCTATTTATAAAAAACAGAATTAATGGCCGAGTCGACTGGTCAGTCCGGCTCGCCGACCCCGACTCGCCGACCCCTGCAACCTTTTCTATCCTATAGCGAGCTGAATCTAAAGCATAGCATATTATGCAGAATCAATTAACAGAAAAATCTAAAAATTGTTCAAGTAATTATAGACAGGGGTTCTCGCAGTACAAAAAAGGAAAGTACAATAAGAAGAGGAAGTTATTTCAGCGCGCACGAGCTGGGGGCTGGGGGGAGAGTGCCAGTAGGCTCAGCTAGGGAGCCATTTCCACCTACCCCGTCCTCGCGTCCCCATCCCCGGAGGTCGGCACGGGTTATTGAACTCGCTTCTTTAGCTCGGCAGAGTCTAGCGAGATGTCCAGGAAGTTCTCTATCGCGTTGGGGGAAGGGGTGATGAGTGCTGGGCTGGCTCAGAGGACTCTTCAGCTTCGGATTGGCCGGGAAGATTTGTAAAGACAAGTAATCAAGATGAATGTACAAAGGGCGAGTGCTTCAAAGGAACTATGCGAGATGGTCCTGTGAAAGTAGAGCTTACGGGATGAACTCGACTGCCCCCGAAAGGTGTAGGTAGGAGGCAAGACAAGTCTCTTGCCGCAACCCGGAAGTTGAGATCCTAGGGAGATGAGCTTGAAGCTCAGAATAGGGATGTCCCTGCCAACTCTCCCCGCGAGTGCAGGAGCAGGTGTGGGTTGCTGAGAAGGTGCGCGGGCTGGCGACTTTGGCCTTGGCGAGTCCAGCCCCGTAGTCCCAAAGGGGGGAGATGGTCTCGCTGGCTAGTAGGCGGAGTTTTAGGCCGCGAGTCCTCATGGGGGGAGTCGACTCGCAGCGTGGAAGCTTCATCATCAATCTGATGAACGTTCGAGTTGGCAGGAATCTCAAAGATCCCATTTCCCTGTGGAACAAGAGCTGTCCCAGTGGAAGAAGCGAGTCCATGGTCGGGGGTGGAGGCAAAGTCGCGATAGACTGACTCGGCAGTTTTCGGGGCTTACTTGGCCTTTTTGGCAGGTTGAAGATTGGGAGGCTCGCGCAGTAAAGTG
The DNA here is from genome assembly GCA_039513925.1 of Platanthera zijinensis. Lineage (NCBI taxonomy): Eukaryota > Viridiplantae > Streptophyta > Magnoliopsida > Asparagales > Orchidaceae > Platanthera > Platanthera zijinensis. The sequence goes on from CM077087.1 coordinate 154,739,215, forward strand.
CTGGGGGTGATAGCGACCAGGCTGATAATACAAGCAGCATTGAGCCCGCAGGCACGGTCCAGACTCTCTTAGATCTCTTTGGAAAGAGGCATCTCGAAAAGGTCAGAGTAAGGGGAATTACAAAGGTCGCCCAGGTATGCATGCATATATATAGTCGCTGGTGGATCCCACCAAAAGATTCCCTCGGGCTCGCTGACCCACTCGCCGATCTCTTGGGGTTGGATGTTTCTTTCCGAGTTTGGGGCAATATCACAAAGAGAGGGGATTATTTACAACCCCGTATCCGGCGAGTAGTGTCAGCATGAGTTGGTCTAGCCATTTTGGTGCAGTCCAAGTTCCCGGCGAGTCAGAAGGGGTCCTAGTACCTTTGGGGCTGCCCGACTCGCCTGGTTTGGGGGTAGTATAGAAGGGGTGAGTGGAGAAAGTAGGATCACACTCGCCCCTGACATCTCTGCAGGTAGCCGGCGAGTGGAGCAGGCCGAGCTCGCACTCTCTCTGGCCCTTGAGGAGGTGGAGAGTGCCAGCCTCATTAGGCACTCTCCACCCAAGGCGAGTGGAATTTTGTGGACCACTCACCCAGTGATGTATTCTTACCATTCTACTCCCGATCTGGGCTGCACATAGCTGTTTAGAACATCAGAGGCACAGTATTTGCAGACCATTTTCAAAAAACTATAAATAGACCCAAGGAGATACCTCAAAAGGCATGCTTACTTGTGCCCTGGTCTTCTTGCACTTTCTGAGGTATCCTTAGCTCAACACTTAGCTAAGGAGGTAACACACTCTAGGATCTTCCAGGTGTATGGTGAGACCTCCGTGCTGGAGCCTTTGGTCTGTTCCTTGTACTAAGTCTTCAGTTATTTGGCTTGTGAGAGAGAAGTGTGTGATCGACCCTTCCCCAAGGGTCGAACTCCACAAAGACCGAGTTTTCAGTATCAACACCCGCCTCTAGGTAAGTAGCATCCCTTATCTTTCAAGTGTTATTAGAGCGAGGTTGTTCAAAAAGGCTTAACAGCTGAACAAGATCCTAAAGGGTTAAGAAGATCTACAACACCATGTGAAAGTCTTTGTTTCAAGAGTAGCTAAACACCTAGAGGGGGGTGAATAGGTTTTTCAAGTCTTAATGACTACTTTTGAGTTTAGTGTGTTGTGATTTATATTATTGTTTTAGCTTTTAAGAACACATATCAACACACATTATTTATTGTGGTTCTCCAAGGTATTGGTACATCCGCTTTCCCTCCCACCTTTCTAACAGAGTGTTAGAGAAGGCAATCTTCTTCAAATCTCAGCTCAAAGTGCTTAAAACACATATCCCTCAGGATCTCTCAGACTTCCACTAAGTCCTACCTCAGGCTTAAGCCCTACACACTCAGAGTAGACTTTTACTCCTACAGCTCAATTATTCTCTAGATCACCTACCTCAAGCTTAATAAAAAGCCCTACAACTTCGGCTTGATTGATAACACTACACTCAGAGATGTTATCTACTACCTCAGATCTAACTCAGATCCTACCTAAGGCACATAGGCCCTACTCACTATGATTCACAACTGAATCTTACCTCTCAGCCTATATATTTCCGTCTTATAACTCAGATCAATAAAGATTCTACAGAAAGAGTAGAAGTTTTGTTGATGATTTGCACCAGAGAATCTATCCTCTGAGCCTTCTTTCTGGACTGAATGAGCTCAACCCTAACTTCTTCTCAACAACAAAAATAGATCTTCAGAATGTTTCTGCTTATGTTGAGAAGATATCTGTAGAGCCCTACTCCTTCAAGCCTTTTATGTAGTGGACTTAAAGAAGAACTACAACTTGAAGAATGCTCTGTAACTCCTTGTTCAAAAAAAATTCTGATCTTGTTGTTGAAGATAAGTTTATTCTTCAGTGATTTATTTCTTCAACAGTCAATTCTGTCTATGTTTCACAGACTCTTTGTAAGTATGAGTTCCTGGAAAACTTATTCTATTTTTCTCTCAAGGAAGAAGATGACAAAAAAGCTTTTTTAATTTCTCGGAAATCACCTTTTATCGATCTCCGTCCAACGGCTTTCTACACAGTATGGACCAGTCGGAATTGGCCACTGTAACATCTCTTTTGCATTAATTATTGTCCTGAAGGCATGCGATGCCTTTTGTCATCTAGCGAGCAAATCCCGCGATATTTGAATTCTTGATGACGTCAGTATGACTCAGAGCTTGTGGACTTGATCATTTCCAAACAATCTACATAGGCGTTGAGTGAAGTCTTGTCACTCAATGTAGAAACACTTAGCAGAATTTTGCATATTGAGGCGTCGAGTGAACCCTCAACACTCAATGCTTTTGATATTTACAGTCTAAAGATTAAGGAGTTGAGTAAATCTTCATCACTCAATGCTTCTGGACTTGGTTGAATTTTCTCTGTATGAAGGCGTTGAGTGCAGCTTCCACACTCAACGCTTCTGGACAATGACTGTCTTCTTGATGAGGCGTCGAGTGACCTTCTCTCAACGCTTCCACACTTGACTTGAAATCCAGTTGAGTAGGTGTTGAGTGAACTGCCTTCACTCAACGCTTCTATCCTTAGACAAATTTTAGTCAGCAACTTTGAGGCTTTGACTGCATAGAGTTCTGTCAACGCTTTTCCTTTTCTGGAGTTGAGTGAAGTAAGCTCACTCAACGCTTTTGAACTTAGCCAATTTTTTGCTTGTTCAGCAAACTATCTTTAGTCCAATTATCATTGTGACTCTGGCTGCCTGTCTAATCAATATAACAGTATTCAACCTACATATAATGAACTTGAACATGTATTAGATACATCCATGTGTATATCATTGACTTGTTGGCCTTCTTTAAATCTAAGACATTGTGATCAATGGACCCAACAATCTCCCCCTATTTGAAGAAGTCAACCCAAGTCAATGATATACACTACCACATACAGAAGATAAATATTCACAGTATATAAGAACAGAAATTGATACACACACAATAATATGATTATCATTAAAGACAATAGTCATAAATAGATAATGTGCTTATAATAATCTTACAATCCTAAAGCCCTCAAGGAAAAACAAAAAACATTTCATTTTTTAGGTTCCTTAATCACTATCCCCTTGCTCGGTTTATCTGCATCCTTTTCATCAGCTTCAGTCATTTTCAGCCTCTATCTCTCAAAATAACTGTAAGGCTTAGGAAAGTATTTGTTGGGCTCAAGAGCATCTGGTGACACTGCACCTATCTTTTTGTCTCTTCCAAACTTTCTCCTGGCCTCTTCATTTCTTTCTAGATTAACTCAATCTAGTGAGCAATACAGTTTTCCTCTTTCAGTATTATGGTCCTTGATTTGATCTCAGGCAGACAATATGAAAGTCCTTGATTGAGGACTCCATTTCTCAAAGTCTGGCCTGGTTTCCATCTCTTCTCTGTACCTCTTCTTATTGAGTCTGACCTCTTCCTCTTATTTAGCAACTGACTTGCCTCTGGATCTTATTATCTGTTTAGCAGTGGGGGTGAAGGTAGGAATTTCAACAGTAGTAGAAGGTTCAGCCCACTGAGCATCAACTTGATCAAACTGATCATCACCATATTCATCATACTGACCATCAGAGATAGGAACAGTAAGATTGTTTCCATATAAGTATTGGTCAAGCCCCAATGAACCTCTGATTACATTGGTAACTCAAATAACATTTTCAGTATTGGCCTTGATCATTGCATTCTCCCCCTTTATAACTTCTTCACCAACAGTTGTAATCAGGGAGTCCTTTGCAATAGAGAGTCTTTCATCTAGGAAGTTGACTCCCTTAGTTACATGGTTCATAACCTCTAGCAGATGATTATCCAGATACTGATTGCAAGCATCCATTCTCCTCTCTAGAGTTGTCTTATGTTCTTCCATGAGGATTTTCTACACTTCATGAACCATTTTCATGTTGTTTGTTGTTATGTTCTTGATAGTTTTACTTTCAAGACAACCTAAATACCTAGAGGGGGGGGGGGGTGAATAGGTTCTAATTGCTTGTTTATACTTTTAGGCAGAATTCAATCACAAAATTAAAACAACCAGCACAGCAATCACATAAATTTAATCATCACAGATTGCACAATGTTTTATTGTGGTTCCCCAAGGTTTGGGTACATCCACTTTCCCCCTTCACCTATCTAGCAGTATGCTAGATTCGGCCAAACTTCCACTATTCTCAGATCCTCAGATCCTACAGCTCAGAACCTGGATAGGTTCCTACAACTCAGGCATAACAGCCCTACCTCAGCCTAGCCACAAGGCCTACAACTCAGAGAAGAACCTTCTCCTACACTCAGGCAAACAGCCCTACCACTCAGAGATCAACTCTCCTACACTCAGCCTTTATATCACAGGCTTACAACTCAGATCTGTGTAAAACAGATCCTACAGAAATTTAGAAAAGAAGTTTTAATGTCTTGCCTTTGTTGAGAGAGAAGAGGACAAGACAATTCTTGATCAGCTGATGAAATCAACTGAATCTGAGCTTTCTTCAAAGCTTCTTGAATCTGAACTTAGCTGAGTTGATTTCCAAACAGCTTCTTGAGAAATCACTGATGGCTTCCTTCTTTTTCTTCAAAAATGGGTGGATCCCTCTCTATCCAACACCTTTGATGATACTTCTGAATTCTTGTTAGAACTCTTCTTAGATCGATCCTGAGATCGTCTTCTTAGATCTTCTGATGAAGATCTTCTTTTGTGTATTACTCCTTCTTGATTTGATTTCTCAATTTGATTGCCAAGGTTCAATCTGTTTTCTTCTCTCTGAATCTGTCTATTTATAGACCTTCTTAATGGTAACTGGCTGATCCGGTTTATAACTGTCTTCTGACAAGTCTGACAACATCAGTTAACTGGCTGCAACCCACAACTATCAAGTCTTCAAACAGATCCTGTGCCTTAGTCTTGGTCAGCAAAGTATTGAGACAGACTGTCAGGAAGTGTCGAGACCAACTATCTATATGTGTCGACACAAGTAACTTTGGTGTCGACACAGCCTTTGATGATGTCGACAAGTTTGCCTTTAAGTCGACACAGCTTCTTCAGAACTTTATTTTGAGAATGAGTCGACACAGAGAATTTATGTCGACTCAACACTTCATCTTTCTTCAGAAAATAACTTGGTCTTGACTTTGTAGTGTGTCGACACAAGTCTTGTGTGTCGACACAGTTGTTGTAGATTCAGAACTCAGTATGTGTCGACACTGCCTTCAGATGTCGACACTGTTGGAACACCCTATTACTAATTTGGGCAAGGATCACTATGTTTCTCTTAGGAAACCAGGTTGACCTAGTTGTATAGTGTAAAGGTCAACATTAGAATGAGTCTAGGGCTTAGAACTTAGGTTTGAAGCTGCTCCCAAGGACCATTCAAGCTCAGGATTTCAAGCTAAGTAAAGAGATAAAAATAGTCGAACGACGGTTGACTATCGTCGAGCTCAGGTCGACGATCGTCGAGCTTAGATCGACTACTTATGTCCTCAGCCTTCTGCTTGTTGCTGGCTTCGGTCGACTATCGTCGAGCTTTAGTCCGACGATCGTCGAGCTTTGGTCGACGATCTCTGGCTGTGCTTGGGTCGACTATTTCTGGGAAAGTTTAGGTCGACGATCTCTGTTTGCTTCAAGTCGACGTTTTCTGTTGAAGTCTAGGTCAACGATCTCTATATTAATCAGATCGACTATTTCTGCCAGACCAAGAACTTCGATCGTCGATCTCAGATCGAAGTTTTCTATCTACTGCTTATCTTCAATATCTCTGAGCTCAGGTCGACGATCTTCGAGCTCAGATTGACGTTTTCTGTCAGAATGATCTACTCCTTCTCTGAGCTCTGGTCGACGATCGTGGAGCTCAGATCGACGTTTATTTTGAGAGATCGACGTTCTTAAGGATTCAAATGCTGCCGGTCTTTGGAATGTTTTTTTCTCAGCATTTAATTTCAAGAAGATTTGCCAGCCATTTTCATTTATTTTGGAACAAGTTTCAAGGAATTATTCAGGAATGTTTCATTGGACTTTCCTCTAGAAGACAAATCCTTTATGGAAGGCATTTAATGTCTGATAACGGCTATCTTGGAAGAAATATATTCAGAGAACAAGATCGTCTTCTCCAACAACACTACTCTCCAAGAGAATTAATCTAGAGTCAATACACGATAGAATCAAGAGACACACACTGTTACAGAAGAACAAGAAGAATTAAGCTGTGAAAGATAACCATCCTCTTGCTTATAGAAAAGTGATTAAAGCCTCATCTCAAAGAACTCCAGACACCTCATCTTTCAGCCTCTTTGCTGAAACAATTCTTTGCTGGAGATCTAAAGATCTGAAGACCTATCACCCTAGAGCAAAGCTTCCATTCCTGATTCATTCAACATCTCAGGGGGAGCCTTGACAACAAAAGATCCACTAGTCTTCTCTCATTTGATTTGAGAATAGAGAAGACAACCTCACCTCTTTACCTTTTTCTTTTTCCTGCTGTAAAGGGTTCTTGAACTCCCTTCAAAAGTTCTGTCCGGTTCTGAGAGCCTTGTCAAAACTCAGTGGTGGCAAGACACCTTATCAAAAAATCCAGTTTTGGTTTTTGAGCACCTTATCAAAAGCTCATTGGTGTCAGGACACCTGATCAACTCATCCTGAGTGGATTCCTACCAAGGGTGGTAGAAGAGTGGATGTACCCAGGTTTTTGGGGAACCACTATATTCCCTTGTGTCTTCTGGTTTGTTTGTGTGATTTGTTTGCTGTGTGCTGTGCTCTTAACTTCTTGGTTTTTAACTTCTTACTAGCACTCTACACTATATCATAAATCGAATTTTATATGTGCTGTTTATTTCAACTGTGAAAAATTATTTTAAAATACTCTATTCACCCCCCCTCTAGAGTTGAGATAGATCTTACTCTCACTTTCAATTGGTATCAGAGGGAGGTTGGTTGCTCATACAGGCTAACACCTGAACCAAAAGATCCTTGATAAGATCAATCTCTTAAGAGGATTATTTTCTATACATCTATCTATTTATTTAAAGACATGGCACAGAACAAAGATTATGCAAGCACCAGACCACCAGTGTGCAACCTTTCCAAGTTTGCACTCTGGAAGGCAAGGATTAGATTATACATGAATTCTATTGATGAAGATATTTTCAATTCTGTCTTGACAGTTTGTCCAAGTCTACCAGCAAGCTCAAGCATAAATGCTGTTCCACCTCCCTAAGGAACAGATGCAGACATAAAGAAATGGAAAACTGCAGATGCAAAGGCCATGAACATCTTAGCTTAGACAATGTCTAATGAGATATTTCAGAAAGTAGCTGACTGCAACTCAGCCAAAGGAATTTGGGACAAGCTCTCTGAAATTGTCTCAGGGTCTGTTGATGAAAGGAAAGATAGAAGATCTCATCTGATAAGCCAATATGAGAACTTCAGAAAGGGAGAAGCTGAATCAGTGGCTGACATGTACAATAGACTAAGTCTAATTGTCAATGAGTTAAAAACCCTGGACAAAGAAATCTCACTGACTGAGCTGAATGACAAAAGCCTGATGTGCTTCCCCAGCACTTGGGATTCAAGAATCTGGCCAATCAAAGATGCCAGAAGTCTAAATGAGATTACCACTGAAGCTCTCCTGGGCAAGCTCAAATCCTATGAGCTGCTCATTAAAAATAGAGAAGAAGAACAAAAGGCTACTTCTCCAGCCATAAGGAAAGAAAAGACCATAGCCTTCAAAGCTGCAGAAGAGGAGCCTGAAGATAAAGCTACAGGAAATGATGAGCTCATAAGTCTACTGGCCAAAAGATTCTACAAGATGGCCAGAAAAGACTTCAGAAAGAGACCATACAAGGGTCATGATAAACCAAGGTATGATAAATCAAATAACAATAAAGAAATTATATGCTTTGGTTGCAGGAAACCAGGCCAAATTGTGCCTGGCTGTCCAGAAAACAAGAATAAGGACAAGAAGGAAAGAAGAGAAAGAAGAAAAGAAAAGGATTACAAGAAGAACAGCTCAGACAAAGCCTCCTCCAGCAAGAACAAACATACAAGGAAGGGCTTTGTTGCTGAGACATGGAGTGAGACTGAAGAGGAATCTGAAGCCTCATCCAGTTCCAGTGATGATGAGGATGATGCAGATGAAAAAGAATTTTGCATGATGACTATCAATGCCTTACAACAAAACTCTGATGAAGAATCAGAATCAGATTCAGAAACTCAACCAGATGAAGATCAGGTAATCAACTCTTTTGATTTTAATTCTGAGGACTTCAAAAATGAATTTAAGACACTGTGCCTAGATTTATTAAAATCTGAGAAGGAGATAATCTCTCTCAGGAATCAATTATCTGAGCATAGTGTCCTAAACTCAAAGAACCTCAAACTCTCTGAGGAGTTAGAATGCTGTAGGGAGGAGATAGCTTCACTGAAAAGTGAACTATCAAAGGCCAAAAAGTTTGAAGAATCCCTAAATGGGAGAAGTATCAGACTGATGGACATCACAAGCACAGTGAACTCTAGATTTAATAGCACACTGGGCTTGGGTGCCTCATCCAGCCAACCTATAATATTATCAACTCCAATCAAATTTGTCTCTGACAAAGGAAAGGGAGTAATAGAGGTAGCTAGGAAGAATGCAGATCTGTCAGAGAAAAATTCAGTTCAACAGATGGCGTCGAGCAGAGCTCGACGATCGTCGAACAGAGCTCGATGATCTAACCACAGATCGTCGACCTCAGCTCGACGATATCCAAACTCTGAACTTCAGTATAATCGATCTTCGAACAGAGATCGACGATCTGACCCAAGATCGTCGACCTCAGTTCGACGATCGTCGAACAGAAATCAGGACTGTGAACATTCCTTCAATGGCACATCTAGATTCAATCCTAGAAGTCCCACATCCCAAGGCTTTAATCCCTATACTGAATGGATAGTACCTCCTAGGAGATACCATCCTGAAGGTTATAAGGATCAACCTGGGATGTCTTTTATTTCAGAATTCAAGGGATATCAACCTAGGCCCAAGGTTAACTGGGTCAAAAACAAATAAGCTGTTTCTTGTGCAGGTGAAGACCTATCCAACATCAAAACATCAATGGTATCTGGATAGTGGGTGCTCAAAGCACATGACAGGGGACAAGGACAACTTCACTTCCTTCAAAGCCAAGCTTGGACCCAAAGTAATTTTTGGAGACTCAAGCTTTGGAACTACAAAAGGATATGGTGCAGTCCAAATTGGCTCAGTCACTTTCAAGAAGGTGGCATATGTTGAAGGACTCAAGCACAACGTGATAAGTATCAGTCAACTGTGTGATGAAGGATATCAAGTGACATTCAACAAAACCATATGCAAGGTCAAGTCAGAGGACAACACAACTGTGTTGACAGGTAACAGAAGAGGTAACATTTACTTAGTGGATTTTCATTCACCTGTAGTAGGTATTTGCCTGTTCAATTCCATTTCAAAATCAAATATTTTATGGCATAAGAGACTAGGGCATATTAACCTTAGAACCATTGCTAGGCTATCCAAAGACAACCTTGTTAGAGGACTACCTTCTGGTCCCTACAAGAAGGAAGGACTTTGCAAGGCTTGTCAATTAGGCAAGCAAACTAAAAGTAGTTTAAATCAATTAATAAGAGTGATTCACCTAGGATTTTGTACCTGTTGCACATGGATCTTTTTGGACCCATATCTGTACAAAGCCTAGGAGGGAAATCCTATACTTTAGTGGTTGTAGATGACTTCTCAAGATTCACTTGGGTATTCTTTCTGAGGAAGAAGTCTGATAACTTCAAGTGTTTGACAGATTTTCTCAAATGCATTCAGATTGAGTTCAACACTCACATTGCCCTGATCAGAAGTGATCATGGGACAGAGTTTGATTCTCTTCTCATGCAAGAGTTCTGTCAAAGTGAAGGAATCAGGCACACTTTCTCAGCTTCTAGAACTCCTCAACAAAATGGGGTAGCTGAAAGGAAAAATAGAACACTCATTGAATCTGCAACTACATTATTGGCAGATGCTCACCTACCTCTATCCTTTTGGGCTGAGGCAGTGAACACCTCCAACTATGTGTTGAACAGAAGCCTGATACACAAACTGAAGGGCAAGACTCCCTATGAATTGCTCAAAGGGAAGAAACCTAAAATAGGCTATTTTAAAGTTTTTGGTTGCACTTGTTTTATTCATAACAATGACAAGAAATATCTAGCCAAAATTCCAAGCTAAAGCTGATGAAGGAGTGTTTCTGGGATACTCCATGATCAGCAAGGCCTATAGGGTTTATAATAAATCTTCCTATAAAATTGAAGAATCTGTTCATATTATTTTTGATGAAGCTAACATGTCTTTCAAGGAGAAGAATGCTTCTACCATAGAACCTTTGCAGGTACATTCTCTAGCTGAAGACTTGAACAAATTGCAAGTTGCTGAAAAGAATGAAAGCAGTGATGATGAAGAAGAAGTTCAACATCTGGAAGAAAATCACCTTGAAGAGCCAGTTGTTGTTCCACAAGAGGAAACAACAACACAGGTTGGTGAACCATCAATACCCCCTGTTGATCTAGTAACAACAAGAAACCATCCAATCTCTCAAGTAATTGGAGACATCTCAGCTGGTGTGCAAACTAGAAATCAGGTCAACCAGAACCTGATGCACACTTGCTTCCTATCTCAAATTGAGCCTCAATCCATAGAAGATGCAGAGCAAGATCCACACTGGATCATTGCAATGCAAGAGGAGTTGCATCAATTTGAAAGGAACAAGGTTTGGGAACTAGTGCCTAAGCCAAAGGATCATCCCATTGTTGGAACAAAGTGGGTATTCAGGAACAAGCTGGATGATCAAGGAGTTATAGTCAGAAACAAGGCAAGGCTAGTTGCTCAAGGATACTCTCAACAAGAAGGAATAGACTATGATCAGACCTTTGCACCAGTTGCAAGGTTAGAAGCCATCAGAATATTCCTAGCCTATGCTGCTCACAAAGGTTTCAAAGTGTACCAAATGGATGTAAAGAGTGCATTTCTCAATGGGGACATCAAAGAGGAAGTCTATGTTAGACAACCTCCAGGTTTTATCTCTCTAACTCACCCTGATTATGTTTACAAATTGCATAAAGCATTATATGGTCTCAAGCAAGCTCCTAGAGCATGGTATGAGACCCTAGCATGCTTTCTTCTGGAAAATGATTTTGTTAGGGGGAGAGTAGACCAAACTCTTTTTATTAGAACCCATAAGTCCCATACCCTACTAGTGCAAATTTATGTAGATGCCATTATATTTGGTTCTACTGATTCAAACTTGTGCAAAAAGTTTTCCAAGCTTATGCATTCTAAATTTGAAATGAGTAGCATGGGTGAGCTGTCCTTCTTCTTAGGACTGCAAGTCAAGCAATATGTTGAAGGCATATTTATTTCTCAAACCAAGTATGCAAAAGAATTGGTTAAGAAATTTGGTATGTCTGATGCATCATGTATGAAAACACCCATGCCCTCAAATGCTGTAATAGATGCTGATGAACATGGGAAACCTGTTGATCAGACAACATATAGAGCAATAATTGGCTCTTTATTGTACCTTACAGCTAGTAGGCCTGATATAATGTTTGCTACATGTATTTGTGCTAGATTCCAAGTTAGCCCTAGAGAGTCACACTTAATCTTAGTTAAGAGGATTCTTAGGTATGTTAAAAGTTGTCCAAATCTAGGTCTCTGGTATCCAAAAGATTCAGCATTTGATTTAACTGGATTTTCAAATGCTGATTATGCTGGATGCAGAATAGACAGGAAAAACACCAGTGAAACTTGTCAGTTCCTTGGTGATAGACTTGTCTCTTGGTTTTGTAAGAAGCAAACATCTGTGTCAACTTCAACTGCTGAAGCTGAGTATATGGCTGCAGGCAGTTGTTGCTCACAAATATTGTGGATACAAAATCAGCTTCTAGACTATGGTTACAACTTAGAGAAGTCAAAAATTTTCTGTGATAATACTAGTGCTATCTCTATAGCACAAAATCCAGTCCTCCATAGTAGGAGAAAACACATAGAAATTAGGCATCACTTTCTGAGAGATAATGTAGAGAAAAATAAAATTGAACTTCAATATATCCCAACTGATTTGCAAAGGGGAGATATTTTCACCAAGCCTTTGGATGAAAAGAAACACAGCTTCTTCCTAAATCAGTTAGGCATGTTAGATGGAGGAAGCCTAAACTAAAGTACAAGTTTTTGAAAAGCTAAAACAGACCAAGACTAGGCTAAAAATCAATTCTTTTTGTGTCTGTAGAACAAGTTTTGTCTCTGAACTACGCTCGACGTTTTCCCAGAAATCGTCGAACGAAGATCGACGATTTTCCAAAAATCGTTGACCAAAGATCGACGTTCCCGAAGTCGTCGATCTGAGTTCAGAGTCTTCGCTAGATCTAGGCTTTTTCTCCTTCTGTTCAGAGGCCGTCGAGCGGAGCTCGACGCTTTTCAACATCGTCGAACGGAGATCGACGATATTGACGTCTCTTCAGATTCCTTCTGCAGCCCAAATCGTCGAGCTGAGTTCGACGCTTCTTCGAACTGAGCTCCACGATTTTCCTTTTTCGCGTCGAACCCTAATATAAAATCATTTTTTGGCTACCGCTCGTCATTTACGCCTTCATACTCTCTACAAATTCTTTTTCCCTCCAAACCTTCTACACTTGGTCGCGTTTGTTAAATCTTTGCAGGTACAGATGGCTTCAACTGTTGCCGCCCTTTCGAAGATGAAATTTGACACCGGATTTGATATCGATATAAGCTCATTTGATGGAAGCGATCAGCGCTTCAAGGATATTCTCAATCTGTTCAGAGATCAACAACTGTTGGAAATAATGACTTCCAGAATGAAGATCGCTTCAGATGAAATAAAATAATGGTGCTGTTCAGCGACAGATGAGAATGAGAATTCTGTCGTCGGCCTCATAAAAGGGACCCAGGTACAACTATCCCCGGCTCTCTTAACTGAAGTGTTTCATCTCAGATCTGGAGAAGATTCCATCAAGTTATCTGAAGAAGAATATGATTCCTTGCTTGATCGAATGGGTCACAATGCTGTGAATCCTAATAAACTGTTGAAGAAGAATCTGTCATTGGAATTTCAGTTTTTGGCTGATGTAGTTGGGAAAGTGCTGCTGGCCAAGCACTCTGCCCATGATACAATTTCAAGATATCAGTTTTGTCTGATGGGAGCTCTGCTGGATAAGAAACATCTGAACTGGGGATCAATTTTCTTCAATCTGATTAAGAAAAAGCTGAATAAGACTGCTGTCAGCTTTGGGAGAATTCTAGGGGTCTATCTGCATTTCAGATGCCCTGAGTTGCTAACCTCTTCTGGGATGTTCATTAATGCATCCAAGAGGATCTCCTGTGCCCTTTTTGGCAAATGGGACAGGCAGATCATCAATCCCTCTAGAGCTGCTGCATCGACTCCTACTTCAGGCACAAGGACTGTCTTAGTCACTCCACCTCTGGTCTCTGCACCAGCAGAAGGGTTGCCTGCTCCTCCTCCTCCTTCAGCTGTCTCTACCCCAGCCATTTCATCCTCACCTCCAATCTCTACCATAGCCATATCTTCCCCAATTACCATTTCTTCACCAGTTTCATCCCCTCCAGCATCTACCTCTGAGGTATTCCTTCCTCTCTTCTCTTACACATCCTTTTCCACTCCATCATATTCTCTTTTAGATGAATCCTTTATGGATGATTCTCTTCCTTCCTCTCCTCCCGAGCCTCCCTCTACCTCCTCATTCCAACAAATGATGGAAGACGTTTTCTCTCAACCTATCTTCAATCCTTCTCTTACCCCTTCTATCTCCACCTCACCTCATTCTATCTCCTCCTTTCCTATATCAGAACCATCCATTCCCTCACCTCCTATCTCCTCTTTCCCTATGCCACTAGCTCCAGCCAACATCCTTCCAACAACCTTCTCTCCTACCTCTGCTCAAGCCCCTCTTGAGCATGTAGATCTATCAGCCCTGGCTGACAGGTTATATGAGCTGTTAGCTCCAAAGCTAACCTCATTACTGGAGACCACTCTGGCTCCACTCCTGACCCATGTCAAGGAGCTGTCTTCCAAGCTATCATCTTTCATTCCCTCTCAGGCAACTTCATCTTCTGGGTGCCTTGATTCACTTATCTCTGAACCAAGGCAGGGGGAGATGCCATATGAAGTAGTTTTTGCAATGAACCTCCAGAGCCTGCTCTCCAAGTTTAATGCTGGATACTTCAGATTCCTGCCAGTTCCTCATACTGAAGATCTGTCTAAGGCCATTGTGCCTATTTCTGTCTGTAATCCCAGCCAAATTGAAGCATATATAAATTCTTGGAAGGCTGTGGATGTTGTTATGTCCATCTCTGATACTGCTACTAAGGCCATTGTGCCTCTTGTTGATGATGCTGCTACTGCTGTTGTAGATATTTCTGCTGATATTGCTGTTGATTCTGATATGCTTGTTGATACTTCTGCTGCTGATTCTGTTTGCTCTGCTGCTGCTCCCTCTCCTCCTGCTCCTGCTGTTTCTACAAAGCTTAAAGCTCAAGAAGAGTATATCAGAAGAATTAATGATCTGTATGATCAACCTCAGAGTTCTGAGAGTGATCAGTACAGGACAGATTCTGATGATTCTGCTAGCACTATTGCCAAGAAAAGGAAGGCCAGAAGCAAGGCCATGATGTCTGTTTCCCCAGCTCAAGCAAAGGATTCTAATGATACTCCCTACTATATTCTGCATGACTGCCCCTTATCTGAGCCTTGGATGCAGTACTCCAAGAACCAATTAAAGGCTATGAAGAAGAAGAGGAAGCTAGACAAGTATGAAAAAGGATCTTCTCAGTATCAGCCTCCTCCTCCTCTTCCTCCAGATTCTGGTTCAGGCTCAGCTCCTCAAGCTCTAGTTTCCAGACACAGTTCTTCCCAGTCCTATCAGAGATCCTATCAAAGGGGACAGCATCAAAGGGGATATCAATCCAGAAGAGATCAATATAGAGGAAGCCAGAAAGGGCACAGATTTCATCAAAGGGAAGGACAAGGCCACTCTGACTCTTCTTCAGGTCCTTTCCCTTACAGGCTGAAAGACACAATTGTTTCCAGGGCTCCTACTGATTCTGAAATCATCAACAGATATGAACCTCCTATTCCATTTGAGGATCCTGAGAACAACCCTGTGTCCTGGACAGCTAGAATGAAAGAATTGGCTGCCCTTGATCAAATGAAAAAGGCCAGAGAACAAGGCAAGGATACTTCCAACATAACTACTTTATCAGAGCAGAGAAAGAAAGAACTAGAGAGATATGCATCAAGGAAATTCTTTAATCCAGAAGACTACATGAAGCTGCACCCAGAGGATGTAGTTCCAAGGCCAAGATCTCAAACTTCTCTAGGTGCAGAGGATGACAGAAGATCAAAGAAAGAAAGTCAGAATCCTAACAGAGAAATTTTGTTTAAAAAGGGAACTGAAAAGAAGTGAACTGTGTAAGCTGAACATCATTCTCCCTTGGATATTTGCTGTCTTTTTATCTGTGATCTGCATTGCTGCTATATATCTCCTCTGCAGTTTTGATTTAGCTTTTGTGTTGATGTATGCTTATTTATTTCCTATTTTTGTCTGTAAATAGTAATCCTAACCCAAATAGGGGGAGATTGTTGGAACACCCTATTAATAATTTGGGCAAGGATCACTATGTTTCTCTTAGGAAACCAGGTTGACCTAGTTGTATAGTGTAAAGGTCAACATTAGAATGAGTCTAGGGCTTAGAACTTAGGTTTGAAGCTGCCCCCAAGGACCATTCAAGCTCAGGATTTCAAGCTAAGTAAAGAGATAAAAATAGTCGAACGACGGTCGACTATCGTTGAGCTCAGGTTGACGATCGTCGAGCTTAGATCGACTACTTATGTCCTCAGCCTTCTGCTTGTTGCTGGCTTCGGTCGACTATCGTCGAGCTTCAGTCCGACGATCGTCGAGCTTTGGTCGACGATCTCTGGCTGTGCTTGGGTCGACTATTTCTGGGAAAGTTTAGGTCGACGATCTCTGTTTGCTTCAGGTCGACGTTTTCTGTTGAAGTCTAGGTCAACGATCTCTGTCTTAATCAGATCGACTATTTCTGCCAGACCAAGAACTTCGATAGTCGATCTCAGATCGAAGTTTTCTGTCTACTTCTTATCTTCAATATCTCTGAGCTCAGGTCGACGATCTTCGAGCTCAGATCGACGTTTTCTGTCAGAATGATCTACTCCTTCTCTGAGCTCTGGTCGACGATCGTGGAGCTCAGATCGACGTTTATTTTGAGAGATCGACGTTCTTAAGGATTCAAATGCTGCCGGTCTTTGGAATGTTTTTTTCTCAGCATTTAATTTCAAGAAGATTTGCCAGCCGTTTTCATTTATTCTGGAACAAGTTTCAAGGAATTATTCAGGAATGTTTCATTGGACTTTCCTCTAGAAGACAAATCCTTTATGGAAGGCATTTAATGTCTGATAACGACTATCTTGGAAGAAATATATTCAGAGAACAAGATCGTCTTCTCCAACAACACTACTCTCCAAGAGAATTAATCTAGAGTCAATACACAATAGAATCAAGAGACACACACTGTTACAGAAGAACAAGAAGAATTAAGCTGTGAAAGATAACCATCCTCTTGCTTACAGAAAAGTGATCAAAGACTCATCTCAAAGAACTCCAGACACCTCATCTTTCAGCCTCGTTGCTGAAACAATTCTTTGCTGGAGATCTAAAGATCTGAAGACCTATCACCTTAGAGCAAAGCTTCCATTCCTGATTCATTCAACATCTCAGGGGGAGCCTTGACAACAAAAGATCCACTAGTCTTCTCTCATTTGATTTGAGAACAGAGAAGACAACCTCACCTCTTTACCTTTTTCTTTTTCCTGCTGTAAAGGGTTCTTGAACTCCCTTCAAAAGTTCTGTCCGGTTCTGAGAGCCTTGTCAAAACTCAGTGGTGGCAAGACACCTTATCAAAAAATCCAGTTTTGGTTTTTGAGCACCTTATCAAAAGCTCATTGGTGTCAGGACACCTGATCAACTCATCCTGAGTGGATTCCTACCAAGGGTGGTAGAAGAGTGGATGTACCCAGGTTTTTGGGGAACCACTATATTCCCTTGTGTCTTCTGGTTTGTTTGTGTGATTTGTTTGCTATGTGCTGTGCTCTTAACTTCTTGGTTTTTAACTTCTTACTAGCACTCTACACTATATCATAAATCGAATTTTATATGTGCTGTTTATTTCAACTGTGAAAAATTATTTTAAAATACTCTATTCACCCCCCCTATAGAGTTGAGATAGATCTTACCCTCACTTTCAGACACATCAATTGTTGACTCTGCCAAAATGTGTCGACTTAGTCTTCTGGTGTCGACACAAGTATTGTCAACTTCAGCCAAAATATGTGTCGACTCTGTCTCATTTTGTCGACACAGCCTCCCAGTGTCGACACAAATGTGGTCGACTATCTCCTTCTGTATCGAGGTCGACTATCTCCTTCTGTGTCGAGGTCGACTATCTTTTAGTTAGTCGACACTGCTTCCCAGTGTCGACATAAATGTGGTCGACTATCTTCCTGTGAGTCGACACTGCTTCCCAGTGTCGACACAAATGTGGTCGACTATCTTTCTCTGTGTCGACACAGCTTCCTTCAAGTGTTGACACAAATATTCTGAAGTGTCAACACTGTTACTTCAGGTGTCGACACATGGACTTAGAATATTTTTCTGCATTCTTTAACACTTCTTCACCTGCACATGTCAACTCAAAACAACATCAAATACACCTTGATGTATATCATTGAGCTAAGTTGGACTTCTTCAAATCATGTACACATTTTCCAATGTACCCAAAAATCTCCCCCTATTTGGAGAAGTCATAACCCTTAGAGCCAATGATATACACCATTTATATAAAAAAAAGATGATGTATGACATTACAGGAATACTTTATAAACAAAACATTAACAATTCAACACAGAGTGAACATGAATATGTGATTCCAAACAAAATTTTGTTTATAACTTGGTAATGTTTGATTACAGTTATTTACATTGAAAGATTAAACACAACATTACAAAACACATTTGAAAGAACTTAAAACTAAGACTGATCAGGCTCTTTTATGACAATTCCTTTGCCAGATTGGATTTGAGCCTTCACAGGAGCTTCAGCAACTTCAGCTGGCTTCTTGCCTTTTAGCTCAGCTTTCTTCTGTGCTTCTTCCTTGAGCCTTTGCCTTTCAAAGTAATGAAAGGGCTTTGGAAAGTACTTGCTTGGCTCCTGAGCATCTGGTGGCAGCCTTCCCATCTTGGCTTTTCTCCTGAACTGTACTATGGATTCCTGCCTAGCATCAAATTTTTGCCATTCTATTTCATTATACCACTTTCCTCTTTCATGTTCTTTGTCCTTTACAGCCTTCCATGCAGTTAGTATAATATTTCTTAAAGTAGGGCTCCACTGCTCAAAATCTAGCTTAAGTTCAGCCTGCTCTCTAAATCTCTTCTTGGATAGTAGAGCATCTTGCTGTTCTTTCAAATTGGCCTCAGGCTTATCCACTTTCTCAATAACAACCCTGTTAACCTCCTTTGGAGGGCTATACATATCTTGAACTTGCTGATCAATCATATCAAAATCTGGAGGAGGGTAAATGACTTGGGCAACCTCAGGTTGATTGCCTTCAAGTAGACCTGTTTGTATTCCCGACTCAGCCACCATAGCATCATCACACAAAGGTGGATATCCCAATGTGGCTCGAATACTATTTGTCACCCATTTGGTGTGCTCTGAGCCAACATGAACTAACAACCTCTCCCCCTTTATGGCTTCTCTGGTAATATGATCTCTTAGATCTTCCTTCTGAAATCTGATCTGGCCATCCAGATAATTCACACCCTCTTTAAAAAATGGTTTTAACTTTTGAAGCTTGTCTGATATGTCCTTTTGAGAGGTAGTGATAGCAGTTTTAACTGATTCAATAGCATCTTGAAGTTTCTTATCAAATTCTTCCATCTCCTTTGCTCTAGCTTCAGTCAGCCCTGGAGTAGTCTTTTTCAATTCATCAATAATTTCTTGATGAGATTCAGTTAAATTGTCATTCATCCTCAGCTGATTCTCCAAAACATAACTTTGCTTTAAAACAATATCATCCACTTTAGGGATGATGGACTGCTGTTGTTTAGCCAAATACACCACAACATTACCTCCCTTATGGAAGCAATCTGTCATCTCCTTCTTATGCATATTGACTTCAAATCGAATTGACTTTATATCCTGAGCCAAGTCAAATTGAAGGGACTTATTGCTCTCATCAACATATTTTTCAACTGCCAATCTATGTTCATCTAGCTTTACTTGCAAATCAACCATAAACTTGTTATAATTAAAGTCAGAATGGGATTGTTGAGTTGTAGTCTGTAGAGCCTGCTTATAACCTTTGCTCCTTCTCTTGAAGACAACAAGTTTTCTCTTCTTAGCCATTCTGGCTTCTTCAGTCTCAGATTCAGATAAACTATCAATTTGAACTCTTTCTTGAGGAGGTGGATGAATATCTATCTCAGTGCCATGTTGTTCAGCCTCAACATGCACAGACTCCTCCTCAACTACTTGCTCCTTCTCAATTTCTATCTCCAAGTCAAGGGCCTTCTCAATATCTTGCCCCTCTTCTACTCTATCAGTAGCAATATCAACATTAGGAAATAACTCATCTAGAGTATATTCCTTCTGAGCTTGAACATAAGATGTATCAATTAGATCTTCTATATTCAGATCTTTGGAGATATCAATTTGTACTGCCTCTTACACTGGGTCTGACATCTTCTCCCCCTGTACTTGTTCAGTATTGGTAATGTCCTGGGCAGGTGAGTACACTTGCTCCCCCTGCACCTGTACAGAAATTGAAATATTAGAAATGTCTTTTATAAGAAAATACACCAGCTCCCCCTACAACTGTACCTGGTCAGGAGTAGATTCATTCTGTGCAGGAGAATGAGCTTGCTCCCCCTACATCTGTGCAGGTATAGTGTCTTGCTGGGCTGGAGTAGACGTAGGGTGATCTTCATCCTGCTTCCTCTCTTGTTCTTCTTGAATCTGCTCAGTATCTTGAGCATGAGAAGAGGATTTCACTGGGGTGTCCTACCTGCTCTCATCAGGCACATCCTTAGACAGCACCCTATCCCACCTAGAAAACAAGCTCATGTCCATCTTTCTCATGTGATTGATCTTTGTTCCTGGCAGGTGTTGCATTACCTCAGGGATCACTCCATTCAGATATAAACTCATAATTCTAGCCAGATTTGGCTTCTTTATTCCTTCCTTGATCTTTTCAAAGATTACAGCTGACCAATCAGTTTGAATTGTAAACACAATTCTGGTCATTAGGCAGAACATATAGGCCGAAATCCTATCATGTCCCCCTGGTTTGCACAGAATCACCTTGCCAACTACTTCAGACAAAAACTTCTCTTGCTGATTCATCCCTTTCCTGTTGAACGCAGCTCCAATTTTCAGGGTGGGATCCAATCCGCATCATTGGATAGCCTCCCTTGACTTAGAAGCAGGGACTTCTTCTTCATTCTCAATTATTGGTAAATGTAGAATCTTCCTTAGACTTCTTGGGGTAATCTTCACTGGCGACCCATGAACAGTGGACTTGATCTTGAAAATATCTGAACCTATTGATGCAGAGTTAAAGAATTCATGCACCTCCTTCTTCCATATCTTAGAAGGTTCAGATACTAAAAACTCTAATCCGGATTCGGAAATAAGAGTGATAACTCGCTGAACATCTGTCGGGGCTTCGGCAAAGGCATTCCTTACCAACTCATAACCTTCATTGACGTTGTCTTCAATCTTCGGCGCCATTGTTCAGGTGAGAAAGCTTGAGAGAAGAGAGAGAGAGAGAAAGTTGACACAGGGTTTCAGTCTCAAAAACCTTGTAAGCGTGTCGACTGAATAAGTTCTTGACCAATTTATACCTTCTATTGAAAGAAGATCAAAAGGCGGGCAAAAACAGTCTATATGTGTCGACACAGATGGAATGTGTCGACAAAAACTTCTATTTTCTCTATAACAAATCTGTCTACTATGTGTCGACACCAATTGTGGATATGTCGACACCTGAGAGATATAGTAGAGTATCAGAAAATCTGTGTCGACTCTTAGGATAAGTGTCGACACAAAATTTGTAAGTGTCGACATCACTATTCTGGTGAAGTCGACACTACATTCCTGGATAAGTCGACAATTTAATTCTTAAGTGTCGACACATATTCTCTGTGTCGACACAATATTTCTGACTTGTCAACATTACTTCACTGAGTCGACACATTATCACTGAATGTGTCGACACTATTTTACTTAGCCAATTTCTGTTTCTGTCAACACCACTTGAGACCATTTGATAATCTAATATGTTACTTGTAAGTTTGTTGATAATCTAATCAATGGTCAGCATGCCTAATTCAATTTTAAATTTATTGAATTTTGTTTCATCCAGAGGCTTAGTGAATACATCTGCTATTTGATAATCTGTTTTAACAAATTCCAATGTGATGTCTTCTCTTTCTACATGATCTCTAAGAAAATGGTATTTAATTTCTATATGCTTAGTTCTACTATGAGAAACAGGATTATTAGCAATAGAAATTGCACTCTTAGAATCACACAAAAGAGGTGTTCTACTTACTTGAATACCATAATCTTTAAGCTGATGCTGTATCCACAATCGTTGTGTACAGCAGCTGCCAGCAACAAAATATTCTGACTCAGCTGTAGATATAGCCACACTGGTCTGCTTCTTACTACTCCAAGATATCAATCTTCCTCCCAAGAATTGACAAGTACATGTTGTACTCTTCATATCCTCTCTACAGCCTGCAAAGTCTGCATCTGAATAACCTGTTAGTAGAAAATCTCTATTCCTAGGGTACCAAAGGCCTAGATTAGGTGTGCCCTTAAGATATCTCAGAATCCTTTTGACTGCAGTATAATGAGACTCTTTAGGACAGGCTTGGTACCTAGCACAGACACATGTAGCATACATAATATCTGGTCTACTAGCTGTGAGATATAGTAGAGAACCAACTATTCCTCTATACAAAGTCTCATCAATAGATTTACCTGCATCATCTTTGCATATAGGCATACTTGTTCCCATATTCTCATGATGGAGGATGACTCCATACCATACTTTTTAATTAATTCTTTGGTAAACTTTGACTGGGATATGGACAAGCCATCATCGGTCTGTCTTACTTGGAGTCCCAAGAAGAACTTCAGTTCCCCCATACTGCTCATCTCAAACTTCCCTTGCATAAGTTTGGCAAACTTTTTACAAAGGTTGTTTTCAGTAGATCCAAAGATTATGTCATCAATATAGATCTGAACTAAGATGATCTTGCCTTTGGATTCCCTAAGGAATAGAGTTTTGTCTATTTTTCCTCTTGAGAATTTATTCTCAATAAGGAAAGTAGACAGGGTTTCATACCAAGCCCTTGGGGCTTGCTTTAACCCATACAAAGCTTTTCTAAGCTTATAAACAAAATCAGGTTTAAGAGGATCTACAAAACCTGATGGCTGCTCTACATATACTTCTTCTTTAAGATCACCATTCAGAAATGCTGACTTCACATCCATCTGGTATACCTTGAAGTCTTGATAGATTGCATAGGCAAGAAACATTCTTATTGCCTCCAGCCTTGCTACTGGGGCAAAGGTTTGATCAAAGTCAATCCCTTCTTCCTGCCTGTATCCTTTAGCAACCAATCTTGCTTTATTTTTCACTATTACTCCACTCTCATCCAACTTATTCCTATAGATCCATTTTGTCCCAATTATATTGTGGCCTCTTGGTTTAGGAACAAGCTCCCAGACATTGCACCTTTTGAATTGATTCAGCTCCTCTTGCATAGCATCAGTCCAGTGCTGGTCTTGGATGGCTTCTTCAAACTTCTTAGGCTCCATTTGTGACAGGAAACTTGAATGCAGAACTGTGCTTTGACTTCTGCTTCTAGTCTGCACTCCCTGTCTTGGATCACCTATTATCTGATCTGCTGGATGGTCTCTTAAATGTCTTGTAGCTGGAGGAAGATTCCCTTCTGGTTGAACATCTCCAGCTCCTTCATTATGTTGAACCTCTTGGTTTTTTTCATCTTCTATTGAATCTTGTACTCCCCCTGGACAATAGCCTTCATTTTCCAATACTCCATCTTCCCTTGAAGCTTCAGCAATGGAGAGATTGTCCATTCTCTTGCTTATTCCTGTTGAGTCATTTGATCTACAAGACAACTCACAGTTGATTAATCTTGTTTCATCAAACACAACATGCACAGATTCTTCAACAACTTGAGTAGTCAAGTTGAAGATTCTATAGGCCTTACTATTTGTGCTGTACCCAACAAATATCCCATTCTGGGATTTGGCAGCAAACTTAGTCAAATATGACTTACCATTGTTAAGTATATAGCATTTGCAACCAAAGATTCTGAAGTAGGATAGATTTGGTTTTCTACCTTTCATAATCTCATAGGGAGTCTTTTTGTGGCTCTTGGTGATAGAAGCCCTATTGATCACATGACAAGCAGTGTTTACTGCCTCAGCCCAGAAATATTCTGGTAGAGAGGTGTCACTTAATAGAGTTCTACCAGCTTTAATTAATGTTCTATTCTTTCTTTCAGCAATTCCATTTTGCTGAGGTGTTCTTGGTGAGGAGAACTCTTGGAAAATCCCAAAGTCTTCACATAACTTTGTCATGCTTTCAGATTGAAACTCAGTACCATGGTCACTTCTGATTTTGACCACTGTACTATTCAGTTCATTCTGAATTTGCTTTACAAAATTAAGTAAGACACTTGGGGTTTCAGATTTCTGTTTCAGAAAGAACACCCATGTAAATCTAGAATAGTCATCTACAACCACAAAAGTGCAGACCTTCATACCTAGACTATGAACTGTCATAGGACCAAAAAGATCCATATGCAAGAGGTATAAGCACCTCACAGAATCCTTGTTTTCAAGGCTTTGAAAGGAGGATTTTGTCTGCTTGCCCTTTTGACAAGCTGAGCATATCCCTTCCTTCATACACTTAACTTGAGGACCATTCCTCACTAACTCTTTGATAAAGAGTTGGCCAATTGTCTTGTAGTTAAGATGAGCCAATCTCTTGTGCCACTTAACACAATGAGAAGCATTGTCATCAGCTACAAGACAGATGGGAGAAGCCTTATTCTCACATACAAAATTAAGACAATATACATTTCTCTTCCTATACCCAGTCAAAATGATCTCTTGATCACTTGACCTTTTGATATGACATCCATCCTTAACAAATGAAATGTCATATCCTAAATCACTCAGCTGGCTTATGCTTATTAGATTATGTTTCAAACCTTTTACATAAGCCACTTGGGTGATAGTAATTAGGTTAGAAGAAATATTACCAAACCCTTTGATGACTCCTTTTTCAGATCCACCAAAGATCACTTTAGGTCCATCTTTTACAGATGAATACTCCTTCAACAGCCCCTTTATTCCAGTCATGTGCCTGGAACAACCACTATCCAAGTACCATATAGGGGCATGGCTACTTGGATACACCTGCAACACAGATTTACTTTCCCTTAGAACCCAAGCAAGTCTTGGGTCCTTGGTTCAGGTTAGCATTAACAAAGCTACCATTATCTCTTCTAACAGGTAGACTATTGTTCTTTCTAACACTTGTGTTATACCAGCAGTCTAGTGCAAAATGGCCTCTCTTGCCACAACACCAACATTCAAACTTGTTGTATCTAGATCTAGATACTTCCTTGACAAAAGAATTTTTGTCCATTGCTGGTGCTGTAGCAGCTTCACCCACTGATTTTTTATAACCATTGGGTTTATGAACATGGGTAGGCCTGTTGGCATTTACACCTTTGTTTTTCAGAACATTAGTCTTAATATGACCATGAATATTTTCATGATCATATTGATTAGAAGGCACTTACACCTTTCTAAACTTAATAGGGACTGAAAAGTTCAGTGGCATGATAGGAGCTTTGCCTTTCCTCTTGAAACGGCCAACCCTGGAGTTACCTTTGAATCCTAATCCTGCCTTACCCTTTTGATTCACAAATTCATCAATCAAGGGTAAGACAGACTTTGGCTTAGAGTAACTAGCCACTAAATCTTTTTCAATTCTTAGTCTGGCCTCCAGACTCTTCACTTGATCATTGGTATAATTAATTGTGCCCATCTGAATAATAGTTATATTCTTTAGCTTGGCAATTTCATTTAACTTCTGATCAATTACTTTCTCTAACTCAGTTGCAGCTACCCTTAGTTTAGTAATTTCATGAGCCTGAAGTTTAACCAGGTTCTTGCTTTTCTTGAGGGCCTGCAACAAGTCCCCATACTTATCTATCAATTGATAGACATCTCCTTCAGATTCAGATGCATCTACATCACTTGATGCAGATGTAGCTGATTCTGTACTTGTACTACAAACAGATTTCATAGAAGGACATTGTACCTTATTAAGACCAGACTGTTTCTGGCATATTTCCTCTTCTGATCATGCCATCAGTCCCATGCACTGATGATCCTCTTAATCATAGATGGAGTCTAGCAACTGTAGAAACTCCTCTTCTTCAGATGCAGCATATAGTCCAATATATGCTTCTGCTTCAGATTCTGACTCTGAAGTTGACTGATCTGTTAGGCTCTTATCCTTCTTTACAACAAAAGATTTCTCCTTCTTGCCCTTTTTATGAGTCTTATTCTTGTCTGAAGACTCCTTTCTCTTATCAGGACAGTCAGCCACTACATGTCCAGGTCTATTGCAACAATAGCAAACAATCTTTGAAGTATTAGCCTTGCTGGGCTTTGATCTGCTCTTTTTTTTCCTTGATTACCTTTTCTTCTGATAATAGTCATCAACTTGCTGTGAAGTGGAGGGCTTAGACTTCCACTGCTTCTTCTTCAAGAACCTCTGGAATTGCCTTGTGAATGCAGCAAAGTCTGCATCTGAATCACAACTTTCTGAACCCTGATTATCTGAATTTTCTGAACTGACTTCTGCAATTTCCTTAGGAGGGGATGGTGATATCCTCCTATTCTATCTGATGGATTCTACATTGAATGCCACAGTCTTTTCTCTATGCTCTTCTCTTGAATTCTTTTCCTCCTCCTTCCTCACCATAAGTTGCATTTCATAGGACAGCAGCTTTCCAAACAAGGTGGGAGGAGAGATCTCTGCCAATTTAGCCACTTCTCTTATGACATAGATCTTTGTGTCCCAATCTTTTGTCAAGGATCTTAAGAATTTGTCATTCAGTTCATAGGTACTGAAGACTCTTCCATAGGACATTAACTCATTCACAATTCTATAGAATTTCTAATAGCATTCAGTTATACTATCAGTTTTTCCTTGTCTAAAACTTTCATATTCCTGGTTGAGCATAGACTTCCTATCCTGTCTTACTTCTTCAGATCCCTCCATGTAGACAATCAAGGTGTCCCACATTTCTTTGGAGGTCTTGCAGTGAATCAGATTCTGAAATGTAGAATCATCTATGGCACTCACAATAATATTCTGAGCTCTCTTGTCCATGGTTGCCAAAATGACTTCATCCTTGGTCATTTCAGAATAACTCTTTGGAGTTTGAATATTAGCATCAAGAACTGATACCTTCATTGGAATGAAGGGTCCTTCCTGAACTGTGATGTATATTCTTGGGTCAGATGCTTCCATGAATAATCTGACTCTTTCTTTCCAAATTCCAAAGATTTCCTTCCTACAGATGGGTAACTTCATTGACCCTAACTCCTTGTGATTTTCTCCAGAACCCATCTTCTTGAATCTTGATTCTGCCTTTTAGATCTACCTCAGACGGTTAAGTCCTTTTTGAGGAACCTCCCTCTGATACCACTTGATAGTTTTACTTTCAAGACAACCTAAACACCTAGAGGGGGGGGGGGTGAATAGGTTCTAATTGCTTGTTTATACTTTTAGACAGAATTCAATCACAAAATTAAAACAACCAGCACAGCAATCACAGAAATTTAATCATCACAGATTGCACAATGTTTTATAGTGGTTTCCCAAGGTTTGGGTACATCCACTTTCCCCCTTCACCTATCTAGCAGTATGCTAGATTCGGCCAAACTTCCACTATTCTCAGATCCTCAGATCCTACAGCTCAGAACCTGGATAGGTTCCTACAACTCAGGCACAACAGCCCTACCTCAGCCTAGCCACAAGGCCTATAACTCAGAGAAGAACCTTCTCCTACACTCAGGCAAACATCCCTACCACTCAGAGATCAACTCTCCTACACTCAGCCTTTATATCACAGGCTTACAACTCAGATCTGTGTAAAATAGATCCTATAGAAATTTAGAAAAGAAGTTTTAATGTCTTGCCTTTGTTGAGAGAGAAGAGGACAAGACAATTCTTGATCAGCTAATGAAATCAACTGAATCTGAGCTTTCTTCAAAGCTTCTTGAATCTGAACTTAGCTGAGTTGATTTCCAAACAGCTTCTTGAGAAACCACTGATGGCTTCCTTCTTCTTCTTCAAAAATGGGTGGATCCCTCTCTATCCAACACCTTTGAAGATACTTCTGAATTCTTGTTAGAACTCTTCTTAGATCGATCCTGAGATCGTCTTCTTAGATCTTCTGATGAAGATCTTCTTTTGTGTATTACTCCTTCTTGATTTGATTTCTCAATTTGATTGCCAATGTTCAATCTGTTTTCT
The DNA here is from genome assembly GCA_039513925.1 of Platanthera zijinensis. NCBI lineage: Eukaryota > Viridiplantae > Streptophyta > Magnoliopsida > Asparagales > Orchidaceae > Platanthera > Platanthera zijinensis. The sequence goes on from CM077087.1 coordinate 154,766,987, forward strand.
TCTCTCTGAATCTGTCTATTTATAGACCTTCTTAATGGTAATCGGCTGATCCGGTTTATAACTGTCTTCTGACAAGTCTGACAACATCAGTTAACTGGTTGCAACCTACAACTGTCAAGTCTTCAAACAGATCCTGTGCCTTAGTCTTGGTCAGCAAAGTATTGAGACAGACTGTCAGGAAGTGTCGAGACCAACTGTCTATATGTGTCGACACAAGTAACTTTGGTGTCGACACAGCCTTTGATGATGTCTACAAGTTTGCCTTTAAGTCGACACAGCTTCTTCAGAACTTTATTTTGAGAATGAGTCGACACAGAGAATTTATGTCGACTCAACACTTCATCTTTCTTCAGAAAATAACTTGGTCTTGACTTTGCAGTGTGTCGACACAAGTCCTGTGTGTCGACACAGTTGTTGTAGATTCAGAACTCAGTATGTGTCGACACTGCCTTCAGGTGTCGACACATCAATTGTTGACTCTGCCAAAATGTGTCGACTTAGTCTTCTGGTGTCGACACAAGTATTGTCAACTTCTGCCAAAATGTGTGTCGACTCTGTCTCATTTTGTCGACACAGCCTCCCAGTGTCGACACAAATGTGGTCGACTATCTCCTTCTGTGTCGAGGTCGACTATCTCCTTCTATGTCGAGGTCGACTATATTTTAGTTAGTCGACACTGCTTCCCAGTGTCGACATAAATGTGGTCGACTATCTTCCTGTGAGTCGACACTGCTTCCTAGTGTCGACACAAATGTGGTCGACTATCTTTCTCTGTGTCGACACAGCTTCCTTCAAGTGTCGACACAAATATTCTGAAGTGTCAACACTGTTTCTTCAGGTGTCGACACATGGACTTAGAATATTTTTCTGCATTCTTTAACACTTCTTCACCTGCACATATCAACTCAAAACAACATCAAATACACCTTGATGTATATCATTGAGCTAAGTTGGACTTCTTCAAATCAGGTACACATTTTCCAATGTACCCAATAGTTCTGATTTTGCATGATGTTAAGCTGTTTCTTCCAGTTTTCTTCAAGCTTCTTTTTAGTGTTGGTAACAGCTGGTGCAACTTTCATGAAGAATGGCACTATGTTAGCCTTCAATAGGTTGGATTCAAATCTAATGGACTTTATCTCAGTGGATATATCCTTTCTCAACTCATTGATAAAATCATCAACAAAGTGTTCAATTTATCTTCTCTGGTCATCTAAAAGACCTTTGAGTTGAGCTAAGAAAGTGGAGGACATTTGATCAACCTGATGAGATGTCCATTGGTTATACAAATCCTTAGGCTCTACCCTTTCTTTTTACCTTTTCTCAGAATCATCTCTCATGTATTCAGAAGATTGATCAGCACATCACTCTTTGGCTCATCAACATTAGAGTCATCATCTTCAGAAATGTCTATAACATTCTCTCTCTCTCTTGAGCAGGGAGCTTTGTTGGAATCTCCCCCTCAATCTCTGCATTGCCCATTAGAATTTGCTGCTCTGTAACAACAGTGTCTGGGCATCTACAATCATTGTATCATGGACTTACTCCCCCTCAACTTGTGGACAGAATAGAATCACTTCAGGACCTTCTAGGGTTTGTACAATCCTATTCTATAGATTTTCAATGAAGGAGTCTAGCGATTCTTGAATTGATTGAACAGTCTCTTCCTTAAAGCATCTAGGATGTCTCCCCCTCAATGTTTGCGTAGATCCTGTCCACAATATCTTCAGTGATCATTTCAGCTACCTTAGCTGGAATGTTCTCTGATTGGGAGCCACTGGCTTGGATGGTTTTTTCTACAGGTTCAGAAGATATTGAAAGCTGAGCACTCATATCTCTTCTTATTTCCTCAGAAGAACCAGATAGTTGAGGATCATGTGGCTCCTCCTCACTGCTCTCAGAAGAGCTTCTTCCAGAGCTCTCTATATGACCATGACCGCTTTCTTTTTCTTGTCAGAAGATTGCTGATGTGGGAGCAAGACTCTGTCCCACCTTTCAAACATCTTAGAGTCCATCCTCCTCATGTGATGGATCTTTGTTCCTAGCCTCGTGTTGAGGATCCCTGGAACAGTGTTGTGCAAGAAAAAAGATAGTATCCTTCCCAGGTTTGGTTCTGGGATACACTCTACTATTTTGTCAAAAATAAGCTTCCCCCAGTCAGTTTTCTTGGATAGAATTATTCTCGTCATCAGATCGAACATCTTTCTAGATATCTTGTCATGGGACTCTGTCTTGCCGATCAGAGATTTCCCAACTACATCAGCCAAGAACTTTCCTTTGAGATTCAGCTCTTTTCTTAAGATTGATCTAGTGGTGTGCTTATATAGACCACACCACTTCAGGGCAGATTTTACATCATTTTGATAGAGTTCTTCATCATCAGACGACCTAAACTTAGCCTATGCATGGCCTTGCTCAATCTCTTCAGAGTGATCTTGATTTTATGCCCACTAATGGATGATCTGATTTTATTGGAGGACGGGCCGATAGTGGCATTGGAGTAAAGTTCCAACACTTCCCTCTTCCTTAGCAGGCTAGGCTCAGACAGAATGTATTCTAGGTCAGCAACCTACAAAAGATGGAGAATGAGTTGTATCTCATCTAGTGCATCCTTGAAGCCATTTCTTACTAACTTTGAACCCTCGAACAAGAAGTCTATTCCTTTAGAAGCTATTAATCCTTTGAAATTCTGTAGTTTTCTCGAGCATTCGTCGCAGGGAGGCAGAAGGATGAAAGGATTAAGAATAATGTACTTTTATTCTAAGCACACAAACTTTTATTTATACTTACCTCTTATTTAAGAATATGGAGAGGCGTGTACCTGTTGTGATAATCATGAGAAGATCAATGGCTGAGAATAATCTTGTGAGATAGAGGTAAACAGAATTCCTTAGGAGAATTCGTCGAGTTGTCTTGATGCACTTGACACTCTCGATGTATGAGGTTTTCTTAACGCTCTCGACGCCTAGACACTTGGATTCAGTGCACTCGATGCCTGATGTTGTCTTAGCGCACTCGATTCCTGAACACTTAGACTCAACTCATTCGGCGCTTGGATAAGTCCATGTCTTTCTTGATATCCTGCAAGGGACAATTTTTCCTGCAACACATATGCATGAAAATACTGAAGCTATACTAAGTTCAACATACCCAACTCAATTTTGAAGGTGTTAGACTTGGCTTCATCTAGTGTCTTAGTGAAAATATCAGCCACCTGTTTGTTTGTGGGAACAAACTCAAGACAAATGTCTTATTTTTCTACATGCTCCCTAATAAAATGATATCTAATCTCAATATGCTTAGTCCTGCTATGAGACACAGGATTCCTAGCAATAGAGATTGCACTAGAAGAATCACAATACATTAGAGTTCTACTTAGCTGGAGATTATAATCTTGGAGTTGATGCTAATCTACAATAGCTGTGCATAATAACTACCAGCTAAGATATACTCTAATTCAGCTGTTGAGATAACAACACTTGTTTGCTTCTTACTGCTCCAAGAGACCAATCTTCTTCCTAGAAATTGACAGGTGCCTGAGGTGCTTTTCCTATCTACTCTACAACCTACAAAGTTTACATCTGAATACCCAGTTAGTTAAAAGTCATTATTCCTAGGGTATCACAAACCAAGATCACGTGTTCCCTTGAGATACCTCAAAATTCTTTTTACTGCAGAATAATGGGATTCCTTAGGGATAGCCTGGTATCTAGCACAAACATATGTATCATACATAATGTCTGGCCTACTTGCAATAAGGTAAAGGACGGAGCCAATTATGACTCTATATAAGGTTTCATTAACATGTTTCCCTAACTCATCCTTATCTATTGACACATTTAACCCCATAGGAGTTTTCATTATGGAGGCACTCTCCTTTCTAAATTTTTTAATTAACTCCTTGGTGAACTAAGACTAAGAGATGGATAGACCATCCTCTGACTTTCTAACTTGGAGGCCCAATAAATACTTGAGTTTACCCATACTGCTCATCTCAAACTGCCCTTACATAAGTTTAGCAAACTTCTTATAGAGGCCATCATCAGTAAGCTCAAATATTATATCATCTACATAAATTTAGACTAGAATGATCTTACCCTTCACTTCCCTAAGGAATAATGTCTTGTATATCTTTCCCCTTGAGAATTTATTCTCAATGAGAAAACTAGATTGGGTTTCATACCATGCCCTGGGGGCTTGCTTTAACCCATACAAAGCTTTTCTAAGCTTGAATATATAATCAAGAGATTTAGAGTTAACAAAATATGAGGGTTGCTCAACATAGACCTCCTCTTTTAGGTCACCATTTAGGAAAGATGACTTTACATCCATTTGGTAGACCTTGAATCGCTTGTGTAACATAGGTAAGGAATAGTCTTATAGCTTCCAATCTAGCTACTGTTGCAAAGGTTTGATCAAAATCAATACCTTCCTCTTGTCTGTATACCTTGGCAACCAGTCTAGCTTTATTCTTGATTATAACACCATTCTCATCAAGTTTATTCCTATAGATCCACTTAGTTCCATTGATATTATTTCCTTGTGGTCTGGAAACTAGCTTCCAAACTTTGTATCTCTTGAACTGTTTCAGTTCTTCTTGCATAGCCACAATCCAAAATGGGTCTATGTTGGCACCTTCAAACCTTTTAGGTTCAACCTAAGACATGAAGCTAGAGTATATAGTAATGTTGAGGCTTCTGCTCCTTGTTATAATCCCTTGGCTAACATCACTTATGATTTGATCTCTTGGATGATCCCTCAAATACCTGACCGTTGCTTGCATTCTATTCTCAGTATCTTGACCTTCAAAGGTTGGATCCTACTGGTCTTCATCCATGTCTTGTGTGCTCTGTCCTTCTTCAGGAATGCATAACCCATCCTCTTCCACTTGGGCAGAAGTAGGAGTACCCTTGATGGTTAGTTTATCCATCTCCAACTCCATACCTACAAATCAAGAGGAGCTAGACATCTCACTGTTAATCATTGATGACTCATTAAACACAATATTTATAGACTCTTCTACAACTTGATTTTTCAAGTTATAGACTCTATACGCTTTGTTATGGTTATTGTACCCAATAAAGATTCATTCATAGGATTTGGCAGCAAACATAGTCAAGTAGGACTTCTCATTATTGAGCACAAAGCACTTGCTTCTAAAGATCCTCAGATAGGCTAGATTTGGTTTTCAACTTTTCATAATCTCATAGGAAATCTTCTTATGATACTTGTTGATAGAAGCTCTATTCTTGACATGACTAGTAGTGTTCACTGCCTCAGCCCAGAAGTATTCTGGGAGAGAGGTGTCTCTGAGTAGTGTCCTGCCAGCTTCTATAAGAGTTCTATTTTTCCTATCAACTATCCCATTTTGTTGGGGTGTTCTTGGAGAAGAAAACTCTTGATAAATCCCTTGTTCTTCACAGAACTTTGTCATGCCTTAAGACTAAAATTCAGTGTCATGGTCACTCCAGATTTTGACCACAGAACTATTATTTTCATTCTGAACTTGCTTAACAAAGTTCATAACTGTGCCAAGGGTTTCAGACTTTTTCTTTAGAAAGAACACCCAAGCAAACCTGGAATAGTCATCAACTATCACAGGTGTGTAGACTTTCCTACCTAGACTGTGAACTGGCATAGGACCAAACAAGTCCATATGTAGGAGGTACAAGCACCTCTCGGAATCCTTGGCCCCAATGATCTTAAAGGATGTTTTTTGTCTGCTTGCCCTTTTGACATGCAGAGCAAATGCCCTCTTTGGTGCATCTCAGATTGAATCCATTTCAAACTAACCCTTTATTGAAGAGCTTGCTAATTGCCTTATAATTCAAGTGAGCAAGCCTCTTGTGTCATTGCACACAATAAGAGACTTTCTCATTTATTACCAGACATACTGGTGAGTCTATACTTAAACATAAAAAGTTTAAATAATAAATGTTTCCACTCCTAGTGCCTGTCAAAATGATCTCTTGGTCACTTGATCTCTTAATCAGACACTCATCCTTGTGGAAGATAATGGCATAGACAATATCACATAGTTGGCTTATGCTAATCAGATTGTGTTGCAATCCTTCCACATAAGATACATTTATGATGGAGACTATGTCATTGGTGATCATACCATAGCCTTTAGTGACTCCTCTGTCTGAACCTCCAAAGATCACCTTAGGTCCATTCTTCACAGGAGTATAATCCTTAAGGTGGCTCCTGGTTCTAGTCATATGTCTGGAACATACACTGTCCAAGTACAATATTGGCATTGTATATGAACTTGGACTGCCTTGCAAACACAGATTAGTTTACCTTAGGACCCCAAAAGGAATTGGGTCCTTAGTTCTTGTTAGCTTGAAAATCCACATATCTACCTGCAACAGTCTTGACAGGAAGACTCACCCTAGCCCTTGGCATACTAGGGTTGTGCCAACAATCTATGGCAAAGTATCTCACCTTGCCACAACACCAACATTCATGAATGTTATATCTCCTCTTCTGAATAGCCTTGGAAGAAGTTGTCTGTTAAGAGGGGAGAGCAGCAGCCTTCTTCTTATTTCTTTCAACAAGTATCTGACTGAAGGTTAGTCTGCCAGTAGATACACATGGCTTATTCTGAGTGGCACCAACAAATGTCATCTTTGCAGATGACATGGAGTTGATGTCTTCAGAAACTTCCAGGTATGGCTACCTAACTGACTTACCCTTAGTCAAGGTGTTTGTTGGAGGAACCTGAGAATAGGCTACTGCCTTATCCTTGAGTGTGGGGGCTAGAGCACCAAACACAAATGGTCCATAATGGGCCATTTGGATTTCCTCATGGGGAGCCTTCAGTGCACTCACACCCATGTCCTTTTTCCTTCTAGTATAAGATACCCTAGTATTCATACAGGAAGAATTCCTATTCTTATAGTGACCATACATGATGTCCTGGTCATACCTATTGGAAGGGAGGATTACCTTTTGAAAAGTGGTCTGTGGCACTACAGGAGTTTTGACTTTCCCTTTAGAATGGGAAGCTCTTGAGTTCCACTTCAACCCCAAACCTCTCTTATCCTTTTGAGAGATGAAGGAGTCAATTAGTGGCAACAGAGTTTTGGGCTTAGAGAATTAAACCACAATCTTCTTCTCCTTGAGAAGCTTCTCTTCAAGATCTATGATGAACTTTTTTTTTCTGGCTAATGGTCCCAATTTGGATAATTGAGATTGTCATCAGTTGGCTAACTTCCCTCCTCATCCGAGCTAGCAAGGGTGCTAACTCAGACTCTAGGTAAGCAGCTTGCTATAGGGAGACAATTTCCTCAGCTTGTGTCTTGGCAAGCCTTTTGCTCTTCTTCAGAGCATCCAGAATTGCACCATACTTGTCAATCAATTGATTGACATCATCTTCAGATTCAGAATCATCATTTCCACTAGAGGAAGTGAATGTTTTAGTGTCTAATATAGACTCATAGATAGAGGAAGAGCTAGGGATAGAGTGTACATCATCAGGAGTAGGATTGTCCTGATTGTCTTTTGATATGGCCATGAGACTGAACTCCTCATCCTCTTCACAGTCACTATCAACAGAGGACAGTGGGGCCCTTATGCCAGATGGGGCAGCAAGAAGTTCAGCCTCTTCTTCAATAGTCATGATACCAATGTAGGCCTCCTCTTCATTTGATTCTAAAGACTTAGAATCATTATCTGATAGGCTGACAGTCTTCTTGGCCAAGAATCTCTTTTCAGCCTTCTTATCCTTGTGATGCTTTTTGTATTCAGAATTCATATGCTCCTTCCTCTTAATTGGACAGTCAGCAATTACATGTCCACTCCTGTTTTAACAGTAGCAAACAACATTAGTCTTAACATATTTGTTTTATTTGGAGTCATACCTTTCCCTATAGGGCTCTTTTTTGCACCTGTCCTTGCTGGGAAAGGGCTTCCTTGATGAGGAGCTGGAAGTGCCCTTATTCTTCCAATGTCTCCTCCTACTTAGCATCTTCTTGAACTTCTTTGAGAATAATGTTAGTTCTCCATCTGATAGCTCACTTCCAGAGGAGCTGGGATCTAAGCTTTCTAACTCTACAGCTCTCCTTGGCGGAGAAGGAATATTTTCCCTGCTTCTTCTTGTGGCTTCAGTTCTGAAGGCAACAGTCTTCTCTTTGCTGAGAGATCTCGCAGCATCCTCTTCATCCTTCCTGGAGTTCAGTTGTATCTCATGGGATAGCAGCTTCCCAAACAGATTCTAAGGCAATGTGTTGGCCGAGTTGTCAACTTCTCTGATGACACAGATCTTGATATCTCATTCATTATTTAGGGATTTTAAGAACTTGTCATTCAACTCATAATTAGTGAACTATCTGCCATAGGTGATCAGACTGTTCACTATTATGAAGAACTTCTCATAACATTCAGCTATGGAATCCTTCTTCCCTTGCTTGAATGCTTCATATTGTTGATTTAGGAGGGATTTTTTGTCATCCCTCACTTCCTCAGTCCCTTCCATATGCATAATAAGAGAATCCCACATCTCTTTGGCTATTTTTAGTGAACCAGGTTCTCGTAGGGGGAGTCATTTATGGCACTGACAGTGATGTTTTGTGCCCTCTTATCTATAGTTGCCAAGATGACTTCATCCTTAGTCATTTTAGTATACTTTTTTGGAGTCTGTACATTGGAATCTAAGATAGGGACCTTCATGGGGATGAAAGGTCCTTCTATGACTATAATGAAGATCCTAGGGTCCGAGGCTTCCATGAATAGCCTGACCCTTTCTTTCCATATTCCAAAGTTTTCTTTTTTATAGATAGGGAGCTTCATGGAGCTAAAATCCTTGTGGTTCTCACCTGAACCCATGAAGTAAATCTTCAGCTACTCTTAGAGATCTATTCAGACGGATAAGTCCTTTTTGAACAACCTCCCTCTAATAACACTTAAAAGTCTTTGTTTCAAGAGTAGCTAAACACCTAGAGGAGGGGTGAATAGGTTTTTCAACTCTTAATGACTACTTTTGAGTTTGGTGTGTTGTGAGTTAGATTATTATTTTAGTTTTCAAGAACACGGATCAACACACAGTATTTATAGTGGTTCCCCAAGGTATAGGTACATCCGATTTCCCTCCCACCTTTCTAACAGAGTGTTAGACAAGGCAATCTTCTTCAAATCTCAGCTCAAAGAGTTACAACACAGATCCCTTGAGATCTCTCAGACTTCCACCAAGTCCTACCTCAGGCCTAATCCCTACATACTCAGAGTAGACGTTTACTCCTACAGCTCAGTTATCCTCCAGATCACCTACCTCAGGCTTAATAAAAAGCTCTATAACTCAGGATAGATTGATAACCCTACACTCAGAGATGTTATCTCCTACCTCAGACCTGACTCGGATCCTACCTCAGGCACATAGGCCCTACTCACTCAGATTTATAACTGAATATTACCTTTAAGCCTTTATATTTCAAGCTTACAACTCAAATAAAAAAAATCCTACAGAAAGAGTAGAAGTTTTGTTGATTATTTTCTCCAGAGAATCTGTCCTCTAAGCCTTCTTTCTTGACTGAATGAGCTCAACCCTAACTTCTTCTCAGTAACAAAAATAGATCTTCAGGATGTTTCTGCTTGTGCTAAGAAGATATATGCATATCCCTATTCCTTCAAACCTTTGATGCAGTGTCCTTGAAGAAGAACTATAACTTGAAGAATGCTCTGCAACTCCTTGTTCAGAAAAGAATTTCTGATCTTGTTATTGAAGATAAGTTTATTATTCAGTGATTTATTTCTTCAACAACCAACTTCTGTCTGTGGTTCACAAACTCTCTATAAGTATGACTTCTGGAAAACTTATTCTATTTTTCTCTCGAGGAAGAAGATGACCAAAAAGATTTTTTTAATTTCTTAGAAATCACCTTTTATCGATCTCCGTCCAATGGATCTTTGTGTAATATAGACCAGCCGGAAATGGAAACTACAACATATCTTTTGCATTAATTGTTATCCTAAAGGCATGCGGTGCCTTTTGTCATAAAGCGAGCAAATCCCGCGTTTTTTGAATTTTTGAAGACATCAGCATGACTTAGAGCTTGTGGACATGATCATTTCCAGAAAATCTACATAGGCATTGAGTGAAGCCTTATCACTCAATGCAGAAACACTTAGCAGAATTCTGCATCTTGAGGCATCAAGTGAACCCTCAACACTAAATTCTTTTGACATTTGCAGTCTAACGGTTAAGGTATTGAGTGAACCTTCATCAATCAATGCTTTTGGACATGGTTGAAATTTCTCTGCATGAAGGCGTTGAGTGCAGCTTCAACACTTAATGCTTCTAGACTTTTACTGTCTTCTTGATGAGGTGTCGAGTGACCTATCTTCTCTCAATGCTTCTACACTTGACCTGAAATCCAGTTGAGTAGGCGTTGAGTGAACTGCCTTCACTCAAAGCTTCTGTCCTTAGATAAATTTCTAGTCAGCAACTTTGAGGCTTTGACTGCATAGAGTTCTGTCAATGCTTTTCCTTTTCTAGAGTTGAGTGAAGTAAGCTCACATAATGCTTTTGGACTTAGCCAATTTTCTGCTTGTTCAGCAACCTGTCTTTAGCCCAATTATCATTGCGACTCTGGCTTCCTGTCTAATCAATGTAACAGTATTCAACCTACATACAATGAACTTGAACATGTATTAGATACATCCATGTGTATACCATTAACTTATGGGCCTTCTTTAAATCTAAGACATTATGATCAATGGTCCCATCACCATGGGTTCTAGAGAAAGTTAACTGAGTTCCATGAAACTTCATATTTGTAGGAAGGAGAACTTTGACACATGGAAACAAAGGATCAAACTCTTTATGGAGGAATTTGACCCTAGGATATACACTACCATTGAAGAAAGACCTTATATCTCCTTGTAGGTCTTTACCATTGATGAGAATATGAAAGTTCCCAAGAAACTTTTTGAAATGACTAAGGATAAAGTCATCTTGGCCATCATGAACAAAAGAGCTAAGAACATCATAGTCAGTGTCATAGATGACTCCATATTTCAAAACCGTATATACTGTCAAACTGCTAAAGAAATGTGGGATACCATGATTGTGTGCATGGAAGACACAAAAGGAAGTTAGGGATGATAAAAAAATCCATGTTAAATCAAGAATATGAAGCCTTTAGGCAAGAGAAGAAGGGCAGTATTGTTGATTGCAATGAAAAGTTTTTCAAGATAGTGAATGGGTTGAAAAATTATGGAAGGTCCTTCACCAATTATGAGTTGAATGACAAGTTCTTAAGGTCCATAAACAAGAAGTGGGATATTAAGATCTGTGTTATAAGGGAGATGGAAAATCTGAGCAACATCCATGCTCAAAATCTCTATGAGAAGCTGCAGTCTCATGAACTCCGTCTGAATACTAGAAAGAATAAAGAAGGATACAATAAAGACAAGCAAGTTACTCTAAAAGCTAAGAACTCTAGAAGTGGCAAAGAGAAAGCCTCATCCCCTCCCAGCATAATAACTGAGTCAGAGGAATCTAAAACCAACACCTTTGGAGAAGATCTGTCTGATGGGGACATGACCTTGTTCACAAGGCAATTAAAGAAGATGCTGAGGAGGAGGAAACATTGAAGTAACAATAAATCTTCTTCATCCTTTAACTCCTGAAAGCTCAATAACATGTTAGAAAGATCCAAAAGATACCCCAAGAGGGACAAGTATAATTGTAAGCAGAATAAATTTAATTCTAGTAACACTATTTGCTTTGGATGCAGAAAAGCAAGTCACATGATTGCTAACAATCCATCAAAGAGGAAGAATAGCAGTAGATCTAAAAAGAAGAATCATCACTTTGGAAAGAAGTCTGAAAGGATCTTTTCTGGCCAAAAAGGAAAAGACCTGGAGTGATAGTGACTCAAATTCCTCTGAATTTGAAGAGGAGGAAACCTATATTGGGCTTACTGCACTTTTAGAAGAACTGGTACCTGCTGCTACTATGATAGGCATCAAGGCCCCACTATCTTTAGTTGATAGTGACACTAAAGATGAAGAAGACAGTCGTGGACTCATGGCCTTGAATAAATTGGAAGATAAGAATGACTCCCATCTTAATGAGGTATAAATCAAAACTCTTCTTTTAGATTCTAATTATGAGACTGGTGCTGAGCCAGAGGAAGACTCATCTAATGGTGAGGATGAATTTGAGTTATAGAACAATTTTGAGGAAATGATTGAGAAATATGGTGCTCTCCTTGAGGCATTAGGGAAGAGCAAGAAGCTTTCTAAGAAGCAAGTTGAAGAGCTTGAGCTCCTTAAACCTTTTAAGGATCAATTTGATGAAAAGATGGACAAGGTTTATCAGATAAACAATAAGATAACTTAGCTCAAGCAAATCATTGATGAGCAAGCTAAACTGTTAATTCAAAAAGAAAGAATCATCAAGTAATTGGGAAGGGAACTTCTCAAAGGAGGGATTTGGTTACTAAATTCTATAAGCCCTAGACAGGTCTTCCAATAATTGACAACTTCTCTGCACCATATAGAAGTGGTGTAGGGTATGATAAGAAGAGTAAAAGGAGGACCAATGCAAAAGGGAAGGCACCTATCAACCCACTATTTTCTAAAAGGTTCTAGATTCAAACATCTATGACTAGTACAGTGTCTATGGATGCTGGAAAAATGAGGTTTCCATCAGTGGAACTTAGGATGTACATAATGGGAACAGTGCTCTTAATGGAGCTCATGAAGAAATTGAAATGAAGAATTATGGTCCTTCTGTGTTTTGTATCAACATCAACACTAAAGGCAAAGAGAATACTTCTAAATGGAGAACTGCTAGGGAGGTTAAGGAAGTAGTTGTGCAGAACAAATCTCATCCAACACACCCCCACATGCCCTACAAAGATTCTTATACAGTACCCCTCAAAAGACCTCTTAATCATAGGAAGAATAATCCAATACCTATTGTGAGCCCAAAAGGAGGTACAATATGTATGAATGTTTGTGATGTGGGAAGATTCGCCATTGACTATTGGTTCAACCCAACTATATCAAGGGAAATCATTGGTAAGCCAGCATTCACACCTGGACTATTCCATAATGTACATCTGAATGATCAAAAGCTGAAGCAACCTATCAATGCTAACACGAATCTAGGACCCAACAAGATTTAGATAACTAAGAAGACGTAATTTATTTTATAGGAATTTCCAAATGTCAATCAAACTCCCATTTGGTACTTAGATAGTGGATGTTCCAAAAATATGGCTGGAACTAAGAAGCCTATTGTCAGACTATACTTCAGTGGAAGATGGTCCTAAAGTTATTTATAGAGGATCTGATAGAGGAAAAACAAAAGGCTATTGTAAGATCACCACTAACATAATAATGATCACAAGGGTAGCTTATGTAGAAGGATTGTAGCACAATTTGATCATCATAAGTCAACTATGTGATCTTGGCTATGTGATTGTTTTCCATATGGATGAGTGTCTGATTCAGAAATCTGAGAAGATCATATTAACTGACACTAGTAGTGGAAATAATTAATACTTAAATTTCTTATGCTCTATCTTAGATTCTTGTATATGTCTTATGGCTGTGAATAAGCATCTCGCTATATACAATGACACGAGAGGCTTACTTACAACAAATACAAGACTATTAATAAGCTCTTATCAGAAATCTAGTTAGAGCTGGCCCAAAGTGGAAATTTGTTTAGGAATGCTCTTGTCATGTGCCTAGATTTTGTGGAGTTCAGCGAACTAGCAAATTGGTCCAGGCGGTCTGGTGGTTTGACAAACCGACAGTTAAGCATGGCGGTCTGGCGATTAGTAGACTGGCGGCTTGGTCTAGGCAGTCTGGTGGTTTGATAGTCTAGCAGTTAAACTTGGTGGTCTGACTGTCTTCTAGCAGAGGGGTTCTGGAGGCTTGGCAGTAGTGTTAGCGGACTGATTCCAATAGTGTTGTTGTCTGCCTCTAGCAGACTTATCAAAGAGTCCAGCAGGCCTGTAGCTCATTGAGGCCACATCTTTGATAGTTCAAGGTAACTTGTTCCGCTATTGCAGGTTAGCGGATAGGATACTGAAGCCACTGCAATTAGAGGTCACGGTCTGAGGAGCAGCTGAAGTTATGGTTAGAGGTGGAGTTGAAGCTGCAGATAGAGGATTCTATTGCAGCCTGATGATCAAGGAAGCTTTGTTCATGGAGATTAGCGAATAGGAGCAGCAGTCCGCTTATGTCTTGTTCTGATCATCAACGATGGACTGAGCAGAGATTGGTGGAACTTGTGTGGAGCAGGTAAAATGTATAGCCGCTTAAGTTATGGCGGTTAGAATTTTTTTATCCACCTATCCGCATGTTGTATTTTAGTCATGCATTGTAACGCCCCCGATATTTTTATAATTAATTCAATCCTCTAATTGGCAGTATTTTTAGCGTTAGGGCATTACGTTAGTGTGATGATTTTTTTTGTCACGCCATTGTTAGTGCGTTTTCATGTCCGTTTGGTCAAGACGATCGAATTTCGAGTTTGTTGAAATTTAGATCTTAGACTATAGAAAACTAAATTATTTAATTTTAATATTTTATTAAAAGAATCAGAATTTCCTTTGTTTGAGTTAAAACAAACTTAATTAAATAGAATTCCTTTTCACTAATTTTGGTTCAATTAAGTCAAACTAGCTTTGAAAATGACCAAAAACATTAAAATTCCTTCTTGGAAACTGATCCCTTCATTTATTAAAAAGTGGGGGCCAACTATATATTTCTTTTCCTAAATCCCTTCTTCTTCCTCAAGCCAACCCGAGCAAGAGATTGAGAGAGACGGAGAACTATTCACCTAGAGCTTTTTGACCGCCTGATCGGGAGCTCCGGTGCTCGTTTTTCTCGACGGAGCCTAGATTCGGAAAGCTCTCATCGACCTCTTTGTGTGCGTAATAAGTATTTTTCATTTCATGGAGTTTTAGTGTTAGGGTAAGTAACCCTAACCATGGTTTCTTACTTTTTATTCCTAAATATTCTCACTAAACCCTAACTTATGTTGATCCTCGGTGTGGAGGTCTTTTTAGGCCAAAAACCTTGTGAAGAAGTTAAGGCAAATGGTGGTTTGCTCCCCTTTGCTTTTCTTTTCTTTATATACAAATTCCTCTATATGTAATGTTAGGTTTGGATGTATGGCTTGTACTGATCTTTTTTTTAAGAATTAGTTAACGATAATTGTGAGAATGATAACATTTTTGCTAATTTTCCATTCTAGCAAAGTTTACTGTTCAGGATTTCATGTATAAAATTTAGTCAATTCCTTTATTTGCCTAAGTCCAAATTCGACTGCATGAATTCGACTGCATGATTCGACTGCATGATTCGACTGCATGATTCGACTGCATGATTCGACTGCATGAATTCTACTACATAGTTCATTTTTTGCACTAAGTCATTTTTAACTGCATAAAATCTACCTAAGTCCAGATTCGTCTGCATGAATTTGACTACATGAATTCGACTGCATGATTCGACTGCAAGAGTTCGACTGCATGATTCGAATGTATAGTTCATTTCTGCACTAAGTAATTTTCATCTGTAGGAAATCTACCTAAGTCCAGATTCGACTGCATGGATTCGACTGCATGATTCGACTACATGAATTTAACTGCATAGTTCATTTCTGCACTAATTCATTTTCAACTACATGAAATCTGCTTAAGTCCAAATCCGACAGCATGAATTCAACTTCATGATTCGACTGCATTAATTTGGCCACAAAGTTCATTTCTGCACTAAGTTATTTTCAACTGCATGAAATCTGCCTAAGTCTAGTTTAACAGCATGAATTCAACTACATGAATTCGACTGCATAGTTCATTTCTGCACTTAGTCATTTTTAACTACATGAAATCTACCTAAGTCTAGATTTGACTGCATGAACTCGACTACACGAATTTGACTGCATTGTTCATTTCTGCACTAAGTCATTTTCAACTGCATGAAATATGCCTAAGTCCATATTCGACTACATGAATTTGATTGCATGAATTCGACTACATGATTCGAGTGCATGAATTCGACTATATAGTTCATTGCTGCACTAAGTCATTTTTAACTACATGAAATTTACCTATGTCCAAATTCGACTACAAGAATTCGACTACATGAATTCAACTGCATAGTTCATTTCCACACTAAGTCATTTTTAACTGCATGAAATCTGCCTAAGTCCAAATTCGATTGCATGATTTCTAGCTAAGTCTAAATTCGTCTGCATGATCAAATTTAATTGCATGATTTCTTCCTATGTACAAATTCGACTGCATAATCAAGTTCAACTGCATGATTTCTACCTAAGTAAGAAATCAACTGCATGACTTCAAATACGACTACATAAGTGAAATTTGTCTGCATGACTAAATTTCTACTGCATAATTTATTATATTCTTATTGTCACGCCCTGTGTTGTTTGGTGCTAGTAGGTTGTTGATGAAGAATAGATGTTGGGCTGTAAGTGTCAGTAGACTATACCACCATCATAATACCTTTTTTTAGGAATATTGGGTTGTGTTAGTAAGCAAGCCACCCCCATAGTACATTTTTGTTTAGGATTGTTGGGTTGTGTTGGTAAGTAAGCAACCCCCATAGTACATTTTTGGTTAGTGTTGGTAAGTAAGCCACCCCCACTATAATTTTTTGTTTAGGACTGTTGGGTTATGTTGGTTAGTAAACCACCCCAATAGCACCTTTTTGTTTAAGACTGTTAGGTTGTGTTTATAATGCCCCAAGTTTTCTGAAGCAAGAAATGATTTCTCTGAGATACCGCCCGACGATAGGGTTAACGCTGACAGTAATGAAGCTGTTTAAGGCAGAATACCTCTCTGTGAGGTACCACGTGGGGGTAGCAATACCGCGTGGTGATAGCGTCAGGCATCGAGAGCGTCGAAAGTGCTGTATTGATGCAACATATAGTCTACCGCATGGCGGTAGGTTATTATCGTGCGGTGGCAATAATGCTGATTAATTTGACAAAGCTCTCGGTGAGATACCGCACAACGGTAGGGCTAACAATGGCGGTAGCTGTGCTTTTGTCATTTCTACGATGTTTATGAGATGAGCTAGCTATCGCCCGATAATAGTAAGATACCGCGGAGTGGTAGCAGAGCAGTTATGACAAGGTCATATGTCAGCGTGTGATTGGATGTTTTGAATGGTGGATTACGGGGCAAGCTAACGCTTGAGCTACCGCACGGCGGTAAGTCTCATAAACTGAATTCTAGTGTAAATTGTGGCCATTCATCGGTTTTAATAGAGATCCGATGGTAGGGTGTCATCCCATGCGGTATAAGGCCGGATAGGGTGTTTTCTTCTTCATTTGATCCCTAAGTTTTCTCTTTCTAAGGGTTAGAGAGAAGGGAGAGTGAAGAAAGAAGAAGAGGAAGGAGATCCCGCCATTTTTGGAGCTTCAGAGCTTTGATTCGCAAGTCGAGTTCGGATTTGTGGGGGCAAGACCGTTGTGGTCATTTTCATCCGACTTATACTTCGTCGATGGCGCTGAAATGAACATCAAGGGTAACGATCATCTTCCTTGGACATGTGAAGTCCTTTGTTTTGACATGCGAGGGTAGGCACTCCACAAATTCGTAGAAGCGATTCTCCCGACGGGTTGATCCATGTATCCTCGTTAGTTTTGCATTTAGAATCCAGAAGCGAAGTACGAAATATGCATGTTGTGTGAAGCTCATCCGGATGGGTTGGTTTGGATTGGCGATGATTTTTTGTATGCCAGAGAAGACCCCGTGGTAGTGTAAAATTTCAGAGTCGCAGGGTGTTCAGGTGGCTGTAGAGAGAGTGCTAGGGTGGACCCCAAGGAAAACACCCGTTCAGGGGAAGAAACGATAGTCTGTCCCCTACCGTGCGGCGGTAGCTCCCTGAGTGAGTGATTATTTTGTGAGGTCCGTCTCGTGGAGACCTGGGGGCCATTATTTATGAGGCTTGTCTCGTGGAGACCTGGGGGCCATTATTTGTAAGGCCTGTCTCGTGGATACCTGAGGGCCATTATTTGTGAGACCTGACTAGTGGAGGCCTGGGGGCCATTGTTTGTGAGGCCTATCTCTTAGAGACCTGGGGGCCATTGCGTGGAGCTGTGATCCTAAGGGACCCAGCTTAGGCGGTCGTGAGTGCTGGCCTAGGATCATAACAGGGTTATGAATCCTACGGATGGGAAAGGGGATGCTGACCCGCATCGTGGCTTGGTGCGCCTGACGATTTGAGTACTGGGAAAGAGCTGAGTTGTACCCAACCCTATGTTGATCGACTTGGAGTGAGTCAAAGTGTGTATCCGTGGGATCATCGTGATTTTGTCATAGCCATAGGGGCATTGTCTTTGGCTTCGGCCCTGAAAGACTAAAAAGCTCAAGCGTTGCTGACCTTCACAAAGAATGGAGGTGTGACCCTTTGAGGTCCTATGCACCGAGAATTCGCCCTAAGAGCATGGGGCATTGGACGATCGTGACAACGTATGTGGTGAATGGTGCTTAAATTGCATGACCTGATTGCCAATATATGAATATTTTAATGCCTGCAGTGAAGGAGCACCGCCACCCTGAGTGAGGGGTGGGGTCGTTATATTTTGGTCAGCTAATGCTGACTGTTGCCTTATTTTCCATCCTTTGGGTGGAATGTTTTCGTGTAGGTACAGCTGAGCCGAGCAGGAAATAGCGGGCTAAAGCCCATGGTTGCTAATCTGGCCCTCGAAGACCAAAGCGAAGCGTGTTTCCTTTTATTACTTATTTGTGGCCGGTTTGCGTTCCGAAGTATGTAAAAAAATATTATGTGAGGAAACCTTCGAGAGATTAGCACATATTATTTTCAAAACAATAAATATGCTATTTTCTCACAACTTAGTGTGTGATGCCCCAGCATTAAGTGCCTTAAAGAGAGTCCATGTCACATATGCCAGATGGGTAAGTAGACAAGGGCTACATTCAAGGGCATTTCTGAAAAAAATTCTTCGAGAAGTTTCACTAAAGTCTATACAATGGTAATTGCTGACGACTACTCTCATTTTACTTGGGTGTTCTTTCTAAAATACAAGTCAGACACCTTTGAAGCTTCACTAATTTTGTTAGGCAAATTCAGAATGAATTAAACTGTTCAATAGTCAAAATCAGAAGTGAACACAGAATAGAGTTTGAGTCTGGTGCTATGACAAAATTCTGTGGAAGTCAAGGTATATTTCATGAGTTTTCCTCCCCGCATACTCCACAAAAAATGGAGTTGCCGAGAGAAGGAATAGAACCCTTGTTAAAGTATGTATGACTATTTTGAATGATGCTTCACTACTAGAGTACTTCTGGGCCAAAGCAGTCAACACAACTTGTCACGTGCAAAACAGAGCACTAATCAACAAAAATCATCATATGACTCCCTACGAACTGTTGAAAGGCAGAAAACTGACTGTCCTACTTTAGGATCTTTGGTAGTAAATGCTTCGTACTTAATAATGAGAAGTATTACCGCACGAAGTTTAATGATAAATGTTTTGAAGGTATTTTCGTAGATTATAGTATCCATAGTAAGGCGTATAAGATTTTTAATAAGAAAACCCTGCTGGTAGAAAAGTATATCAATGTTGTATTTGAAGAGACAAGCATACTTCATAGCAACTCATCTAGTGTTGTTGGTGTAGATGCAGGTACCAGGTTTAAGGATCTAAGCTTGGAAGAAGCTATCAAGGAAGATGCCCCAAGCTCAGTCAAGGTTGTCGATCCAAGTATAGTGAATGAAGAATAACTAGATGAAGAATAACCTCAACCTACAGGAGATGCAATGGATGTGGCAGAACCTACTGGTGGGTGAGGAAGAAATCTAACATTCAGACACCTGAGTGATCACCCGACTGAGCAAATTATTGGAGAGCCAGGCGATAGTGTCAGAACCAGAAGAGGTACTGCTAATGAGATTCTACATCTTAGTTTTCTATCTCAGGTTGAGCCGAAGAAGTTTGAGGAAGCAAACAAGGATGCCTCTTGGATAATGGTCATGCAAGATGAGCTCAATCAGTTTGAAAGATGCAAAGTTTAGGAGTTGGTTCCCAGGCCCAAGGGACAGAACGTGATCGGTACCAAGTGGGTATTCAGAAACAAGATGGATGAGAACGGTGTAATCAAAAAGAATAAAGCCAGGCTTGTAGCACAAGGATACAGACAATAAGAAGGGATCAAATTCGATCAGACATTTTCTCTAGTGGCTCGACTTCAAGCGATAGGGTTATTTTTGGCATATGCTACTCACAAAGGCTTCAAAGTCTATCAAATGGGCATGAAGTTGGCATTTCTCAACGGAGATCTGAATGAGGAAGTATACATAGCACAACCCTAAGGTTTTGTCAACTCTACTTTCCCTGAATATTTTTATTTTCTCAATAAAGCTCTTTACGGTTTAAAATAAGCTCCTCGAGCTTGGTACGAGACTCTATCTAGCTTTCTTCTTGAGAACAAGTTCACAAGAGGAAAGATAGATAAGACAATATTTCTTAGGGAAGTAAAAGTCAAGATTTTTCTATTGTAAATCTATGTCGACGATTATTTTTGGCTCTATGGAAGACAACATTTGCAAGAAGTTTTCTAAACTTATGCAAGGGAAGTTTTAAATGAGTAGTATGGGAGAGCTGAAGTATTTCTTATGACTTCAGGCGAAACAATCTAAAGATGGAATTTTCATCTCTCAGACGAAGTTCACCAAGGAGTTACTTAAGGAATTCGGAGTGGAGAACACAACCTCAATGAGAACTCTAATGGGTTCAACTATGTCTCTAGACAAGGATGAGAAAGGAAAACCTTTTGATGAAACCAAGTACAGAAGCATAATTGGATCCTTGCTCTATCTTACTGCTAATAGACCTGACATAATGTTCTCACATGTGTGTGCACTAGATTTCAGGTGAACTCCAAGGAATCTCATTATGTCGCTGCAAAGCAAATTTTAAGATACCTTAAGGGTACACCAAATCTTAGCTTATGGTACCCAAGAAGTAATGATGTCGAGCTAATTGGTTTTTTAGATGCAGATTTTGTAGGTAGCAGGGATGACAGGAAAAACACTTCTAAGATGTGCCAATTCCTTGTAAGAAGGCTTATTTCATGGATCTGAATAGTCACGGGTTTTCAGGTATGCGTCATTTTCCCTCTCAAAATTTTAACTATATATATAGTTTAGGGGCAAACCGTCTACTTTCGTCTAAAGAAACTTTTCGATTCCACCGAACTCTTCATCCCGACATTTTGAATTCCACGACTGTTCATCATCTTCTTCTCGTCGATTCGAATTCTGCGCACTATTCAACATCTTCTTCATGTTGACTTGACTCTGCTCCTCGACGATTCTTCCAGAAATTTTATTCCGATAACTTGTTCTTGACGATTCATCCAAAGATAGTCGTCCGGTTATATAGCCGACAGTCTTGCACCCCCGACCCTCTAATCCCTCAGCTATCAGATTCTCCATGGCTCCTAGAAGCACCAGTGGTTTGCTAGGTGGTGGTAAACTAGTTCGAACAGGGTTTGCCTCTGCTACAGACGAGTTCAGGAATGTGATCCTAATGTTGGAAACCGCTGGCCTCTCATTTGTCCTAGAACACCATGCAAGGTATTGGACAAAGACGTTCTTGAGTTCTTTCAAAACGCCAAGCTTCACAGGGAAGATACTGTAATTAAGAGCAAAGTTCGTCAAATGAAAATTAAGCTGAAGGCTTCTATCCTAACCCAGCTTCTGAGGCTTCCAGCTTGTGATGAAGCCAATCACCTAGAAGAGGAGGACTTCACAAGAGCTCTATTATTCTATGGACTGCCCAGAGGCACCAAAGCAGTTAAGAGAAAAGGGATGAACGAGGAAGGAAAGTTATTGTCTGACATCGTTGGTAAAGTGCTGATGTGTAAGACCGGTTCTCATGACTGCCTCTCTTCAGAGATGTTCAAGATCCGAGTGGCGATCATCTGCAGGAAGAGAATGGATTGGGGTGCTATCTTATTTTGCTTGGAACAAAGATAGCCTCTACATCCCTAACTTTGGAAGGATTCTATGTCTATACTTGAATTAAATGGACAGAGATACATTCGACATGTCCAAAGGTGTACCTATCCACCACCTGAAGATGATTGACGCCTCCATCTTCTCGAGGTGGGATAGGAGGATCCAAAGACAAGGGGGAGTCAGAGATATGCAAGAGGTAGAGGAGGAGGAAGTACTTGAGGACAGGATTTCTGCTTCCACCCCGGGACACTTTTGATTGATTGAGTACAGGAGTTGAGGGGGAGACAGTCGATACACAATTTCCACTAAATTAGTGCCCTTGAGTGTTACTTAAGATGCAGATATTCCAGTTTCAGTTCTAGCTATAGAGATTATAGTTCTAGAGACATGTGATATTCTTACAGAGGTTGCTGAGATTGCTCATGCTGCTGTTGATGAGTTAGTGCCCGATGTGGCTGAGGATGAGAATGTTGTTGAGGACATTCCAGTTACTTCTGGTGTTGGTATTGATGATGTTTGTGCTGCTGCTAATGGTGTGGATGTTGTTGTTGAAGGTGTGGATGATACTACTGATGAGGTGGAAGAGACAGTAGATGATACTGCGCTAGATGTTGCTTATTATGAGATTGATGAGGGTGAGCTTACTGCTGCTGATAATGTAAATGATTCCTCTACGCTCACTGTTCTAGAGAATCTACTTCTACCTCTCCCAGATATCCTATCGGTAAGGTCTGAGGGGGAGCAGAGCCATCCTTCTGTCTCCATACAAACAAAGTTAGACAGATTTGTGAGAAAGCTTCAGAGAAGGATTTTTGCAATCCTAGGTGGACCTCCAATGGAGGAGGTAGATGTTATTGACTTGTTTGATGGGGAAGGAGATGCTGAGCTACACCCTCCTGTCCTAGAAGCTACTTATCCTGAACTCCTTTCTAAATCTACCGCAACTCCCATGGAAGAGTCCTCTAGTGAATCTGAGGGAAGTGCGGATCCCCCACCCCTCCCAGTGTTAAGGTTGAAGATATACCGTCTACCAATGTAGAGGTATCTATTTTGAAAACTATAGAAGGCATGGTGGCCAAACAGCAAGCCCATTTTGATCGTTCCTTAAGGAAAGTGATGAAGAAGGTTAAAGAAATAGAGAAAATTTGAACAATGGCCTTGCAGCTATCAAAATGTGTTTTGATAAATTGGATGCGAGGTTGGATTCTTGGTTTGTGCAGGGTCGCGAAGTGCTTGTTCATACGATGGCCGGACTGAAAAGTAACCTAATGGTACTTCAGAACATTGATATAAATGCTAAAACAGTTATTACTTCCCAGAATGCAGGCATGGATTACTTTGATAACCAAATGGTTTACTATTCAAATGCCATAGCTAACGTGGTATTGAAAGAAGTCAAAAAGGGGGGAGGTTAAGCTGAAATCTAAGGTGACAGCCCTTGAAGCTGCTATGGTGGCAAACTTCAAGGGGGTCAATACCTACAGTTATAATAACTTCAGTTGGCTGCATAATGAGTTGTTTGGTGGGCAAGGTCAACCTCAAGCAAGATTTCCTTAACCTATAGTGCCTGCTCCAGTAGATGTTTCGGTTAATCCTGTTCAGGATTATTCTCAATACTAGACAGACACTCAGGATAGTCATCAGTCTGAACAAAATGCTGCTGCTGCTGCAAATCCAAAAGTTCATATATTTGAAGACATACCTCAACCAGTGTAGAAAAGGAGAAAATATGGTGAAGGCCCATCAGCTGTCAGGTCTGAACCTAATCGAGAAATGGCAGAGGTGTGGAGTCTGATTTCCAAGAGCATCATTTTGGACACATTCAAGATCGTGGTTTAGCTAATGAATAGGTGGGATTACTACAGTTCATATGAATGGCAGAAGTACAAGGTAGCTTGCGCTAAAAGAAGACTGCATTTCAGAAAATATAACTTTGATGATCCAAATGCGCCTCCAGCTTGGCCAAGATATTATCCCAAGCCAAAATCTTATTTTGCTAGACAGAGTCAGAAGAGCAAGGGGAAACAGACTTGATTTTGCTTTTTTATTGATATGTAGATACTCTTTGCCTCTATATAGAACTCATTTATATATATAAATATATCATTTAATGTTTTGTCTGGGAATGCACTTTATTTCATAATTATTTCTTTAATGTCTTGTTCTTTCTTTGATTGATTATTATTATGTGTACAATTCACCTTAGCTTGTAGGGTTCTGACCTCTTCAAATAGGGGGAGAATGTTGGGTATTGTATCCACAATAACCCTGATTTGAAGAAGGGTCCCATTAAGCTAAGATGAATTCAGTTTGTATTTGATGCTTTGTTTTAGTTATGTACTTGCGGGACTAAATTGCTAAGTACACACCAATGGCAGGTTACGGTGGGTCAGTAAACACATGACTACACAATGTAATCCTTCATTGTGTAGGCCAATGTGTTGACTCACGTAAAATCTCTCTATTGGGGTGTACTTCTATCTCATGTGCACGAGAACCAAGGAAGAATAAGGAGTGGAATTCAGAATAATAGAAATTTTACCTATGTAAAATTCATCAAGTATCATAAAGCATATTCATCAAATTCGTCGAGTATACTCGTTAATACTCGTCGAATTCATCGTATATACTTACAGGCACTCGTCGAATTCATCATTTATACTTAAGGTAAAATCTCTGTTAGTTGGAAAATCGGTCAAGTAAAAAATCGTCGAGTATCATCGTGTATACTCATTGAATTCGTCGAATGTATCTATAGATACTCGCCAAATTCGTCGAATATATATGTCGATACATGCCAAATTCGTCGAATATATATGTCGATACATGCCAAATTCGTCGAGTCATTTCGACTTTACTTCTCTGGATTTTCCAAGTCAGATTCGTCGTATATCACTTGGTTAGATGTCGAATGCGTCGAGAATTCTAACCGATACTCATGAATTTGTCAAGTATACTAACCGATATTCATCGAATTCATCGAGTGATTCTTCTATTTGGAGTCGAGTGTTAAGATTAAATCGGGCTGAATGTCTCCAACTAGAATTCTTCAAAATTACTTGCAGTTCAGCGAGTATCCTCAATGATACTCGACGACACTCGACGAATATTACTTAGGGTTATTTCTTCTTCCTGATTTCAAAATCCGATTCGCTCTTGCCGACAACTATATACAGTGACCCGTGATTTTTCTGGCATGCAATAACTATTCTAGCCATTGCAAAGGAAGATCTCTATATATATTTAGGGTGATTTAATCTCAAACCCTAATCGTGCTAATCAAAATCTTTCCAAGAACTTCCGGATCAAGAAATCAACGTCGGCTTCTGTACGTATCGCGCGATAACTCTCGGCCGACACAAGTTTGCTGCAAGATTCGATCTTCCTCTACTAAATCGACTGGATCGTTGCTTTCTGAAGATTCCTATCCATCTAGATCTAGTCGTTCTGTGAATTTAGATTCAAGTCTTCAAAGCTTTCAACGTTTCTGTGTTCTCTAAGTTTTTCAAGATCAACTTTTTGAAGAATGAAGGACTGAAGACTTTAGATCTGAATAGGTTTATTTGTAATCATTTTGTATAAATCTCATATTATATTTGTAGGAGGTTTTCCCTCCGAGTAGTAGGTCTGTTTTTGGATCGATTCGTAGATCCGTCTATGGATCGAGTTGTAGGAGAGGTTGTTCTCTGAGTGGTAGGATCATTGTCTCGAATTATAGGAGTTGAGGCTCCAAGGTGTAAGATTTATTAAAATCTGATAAAGGTGAAGTAGCTTAATTAGACCTTCGTGGAAAATAGTTGAGGAGGGACAGTGGGCGTACCCAACTCGGGGAATCACTATAGATCTCTGTGTTCTATGTGTTTCAATTTATAAGTTGTTTTTTATTCCGCGAAAAGACACAAACATCACCTATTCACCCATCTCTAGGTGATTTAGGTAGACACTAGATACTTTCAGAGTTCGTGGAACAAAAATCGTGTCGAATTCCTAGGTGGTTACAGAAATTTGTAAAATTTTCGTTCTGAAATTTTCCCCCGTGATCAAACCTAATGCATTTTATTTTTAGTTCCATTTCATTTTGTAGTATAGGTCTTAGATTAGAAAATTCAAGAAATACAACAGATTTTTTAGTAATAAAAATAGTCCAACAAAACGTGAGTAGTCGTCGATAAGCACAAAAGTATATTATTTTCCTCCTAGGCTAAAGTGCTCAAAGGACCAAATAGATCCATGTGTATTAGTTCTAGTAGTCTAGAAAAGGAAATATCATTTTTTGCTTTTAAACAAAGATTTTACGAATTTTCCCTTTTGTCAAGGAGCACATAATGAAGTCAAATTACCGCTTAACTTTTGAAGTCCACAAATTAGTTTTTATTTTGATAGTTTGACTATTAGTTTACTCCTGGAATGACCAAGTCTCTTATGCCAAAGCTCTAATTCTTCATTTTTTAGAAACTACGCATTTCAAATCAGAAGAGGATATGTTTTCAAACCTAACAGTATAGACATTATGATTTCTATGCGCAGTAAGCCATACAATGTTCGTTTTAGTGTCTAAAATATTGCAAGTATTTGTGGATGTTTCAAACAACACATTCAAGCCCTTATCGCAAAGTTGACTAACGGATATTAGATTGTGTTTTAAGCCATCAATAAATAATATATTTGAAATAGGAAATGATTTGTTACCTATGGTGCCGACGCCAAGAATTTATCCTTTGTTGTCACCAAAACTCACCATGCCCCTTTCTTCATCTTCAGGCTAAGGAACTGGTCTTTATCTCCTGTCATATGATTGGAACACCTAGAGTCCAAGTACCACATGTTCTCCCTGTCCTTAGACAACCAACATACCTAGAAAGATGATGAGGATAAATATCTGGTTACCCAAGTTATTCTACCTATAGTGTAGGTAGTAGACTTTGGCATCCAGGCTTGAGTAATTTTATTTACTCCTCTCTTCAAGCAAGACCCAGAAGTATGACCAAACTTATTACATTTGGCAAACTTCACATAGGGCGGTGTATTTCCTTTTGCATTGAACTGGGGCTCCTGCTAGAAGATGGATATAGACATCCAGTTTTATTATGATTATCTTTATTATTTATAAGCTTCTTAATCGACTTCACTGAAGATGAGCTATCGCCGGCGGTAGGGATACTGCTGGGCGGTAGCTCACGGTGTTTATATCCTAGCCCGAATTTACAAGATCCCTGATACTAAAAACCTAGTAACATATTAAGAGATTTTTCATATATTCCAAATTTCTATATGGCAAGGTTCAGGTCACGGATCCTTGCTTTCATGGCGGTGTTTTCCATGACGAGCATCACACAGAGTTGCAAACTATTTTTTACCCTCTTCTACTTGTCCAAGTGATATCTTAAGCTTTTTATCCAAGTCCTTTTTCTCATTAGTGAGATTTTTATTTTTGAGAAAGTCTTGGAGAGGCTTTATTTTAGCTCATTGATCATCGCCACCGAGTGAGAGCACGCTTAGCACTCAATCTTCTCTTTGCCACATTTGATCACTTCATTAGTTAATTTTTTCAAGTCTTTCTTCATTTTCATGTTTTCAGATTTAAAAAACTCTTTCTCAAGAAGCACATCATCATGCTTATTACATAATTGCTCATAGATTCATATAGTTAATCATAGGAAGGAGGGATTACCTCAGTGTCGCTCTAGACACTAGATTCATTGTCGGATTCACTGTGATGTTTTCCCACGAGGCACAGATTTGTCTCATCTTCACTACTTGAGTCGGATGTTCTTGACTCGTCAGATCCAACATCGTCCCACGTTGACACCATCAGAAATTTCTTCTTTCCCTTGTCCCGACTTTGTCTCTCTTTTTCCTCATTTTTGAGCTTTGGACAATCTCTCTTTATGTGCCCAGATTTGTGACAGTGGTAGCATTCAGGTACAAACTTTTCTTTGTCACTCTCCATCCCCTTCGATGGTTTGATTCATCTCCTCTTCTCTTCTACACCTTCATTCAGAAATTCTCTAAATTTCCCTTGCCTCTTGGGATTCTTCATGAATCTTATAAATTCTCAAACATAGAGGCTCTCTTCATCTTCAACATCGGACTCTTACACAACCTTCTTGTCCTTTACTGCTTTCAGTGCCAACGGCTTCTTCTCCAGTTCCTAGGGACACTCCTCGGCTTGTATTTTCAGTTCAAGCTCATGGGTCCTCAGGTTACCAATGAGGCTCTCTATCTCCAGGGTGTTGATGTCATGTGATTCGGTAATAGCAGGCACTTTTGGGTTGAATCGTGGAGGCAGAGATCGCAGGATCTTCCTCACCAAGTCTCCATTTGAAAAAGTCTTTCCGAGAGATCTAGAGGCATTGACGATCTCCGTGAAGCGAGTGTATATGATATCCACCTCCTCATCGATATCCATTTGGAATGGTTCATATTCAGATTCCAGTCTAAATAGCTTCGATTCCTTCACCTGTGAGGTACCTCCATGCATTAGCTCAAGTGATCGTCATATATCATAAGCAGTTTCACAGTTGCAAATTCTATTAAATTCAGTTTTGTTTAATGAACAAAAAAGAGAGTTCATAGCTTTCGTATTGTTAGTGAATTTCAGTTTATCATTGCCATCCCACTTATCACGTGGTTTTATCAAGACTTATTCTCCTACAATGGTAGTGGGTACCATGTATTTTGTTTCAATCATGGCCCATATGTCCATGCTTTGAGTCATTAGAAATATCTTCCGTGTATTCTCTAGTGGCTATATTAACTTCCTATAAATAGGGGAGGTCGACTTACACCTTGTCCCTCAGGGAAAGCGTGATTTGCGTTGGCCATCTTACTTCAGGATTTTAATCTTTTTTGAAAAAACCTGGCTCTGATGCCACTTGTTGGATCGGGTGGACAACCATAGAGGTTGTGAATAAGATTTTCAGATTAATTTAGAATTAAAAGTAGTTTTACCAAGGAAAACTAGTTCTGGAAGCTATCGCGGGGTGGTAGCTTGCTAGTGCTTCGCGGTAGGTCACATGAATTATTTTTCTTCGTAAAAACTTTGTCTTACAAAGGCTCACACAACCTTCAAAGATCTACCAACATACAACTATGATATTGCGAGAAAAATAAATGAACAATAATTTTATTCAAGAATAACGAAGGTTGTTTACAATCAAGAACAACTAGATCATCATGAAGTCGAAGATCGGAGGTGATGAAATACAAACTTCTATTTTTGTTTCTATACCGACCCTCTACTCGGACCGGTTCGCTCACTCCCTTTCCCCCCAAAAAGTTCTTTATGTCGGCCCTTCACCTTCCTTACCAGAAGGGTCTTAGAGCCCCACTAGGCGTACCTCCCCGAGACAATTTCTCATGAAACCCTTCACGAATTCCGACGACCCCTCGGTCGATTTTCCTCACACATAAGTAACTAGACAAGAAAGAAAATTCAGAGTAAATAAAGAGTTTAGAAGTTATTTATTAATAAAATGTAGAACTCCTTCGAGGAAGGGTGCACGATCGATGCACTTGAATATCGTTCTCTTTACAATTAATTAGCCACAAAAGATCATTAAAGATTTCGTTCGCTGGAGTTCTTCGATCACGAGCAGAAGGAAGAAATAATACTTTTCCTTCAATGGAGATGAAAGTTCGTCCCCCTCCAGATGGAGGCCGAACCCTAGAATGAATTATTCTACTTGGTATCTTGTCCAAGAAAAGAAATGCACGCTTTTATACATCTTTAAAAACAAGTTATCACCCGCGGCAGAGCTAGCTGTTGAAACCGAAAAACCGATCTCTGTGGAGTTCACCCTTGGGGAAGGGGTGATCGCGCACCTACTTCTCTCCTGCAAGAAAAATAACAAGTAAAAAAGAACAAGGGACCGGCGAGGAGGTACCCACCACACACTCAAAAGATCACTGAGCGCTTCCCCTCCTTAGCAAAATGTCGAGCTAAGGTACCTTAGAAAGCGCTAGAAGACTGGGAGGCAAGTAAGCGTGCCTCTTGAGGTACCCCTTGGGTCCTATTTATAAGACTCTGAAAATGGCCTACAAATAGCTAACCTCTGCTATTTTGAACAGCTATGTGCAGCCCAACAGGGTCTGCCAATAACGTAACTCTGCTGCTTTAGATGGATATTGGCACCCCATGCAGGGTCATCCTGGTAGTTTGGCCTCGGGCCCCCATGAGGAAGGGTTTCCTAACCTCCGAGTCAACTCACAACCATATCGGGCGGGAGCGAGCTGGGGCAAACTTGCGTAGGAGGCGCGGGCCGGGGCTGACCCAACTAGGAGGCGCAGGTCAGGGCTGACCCGCCTAGGAGAGGCGGGGCGGGGCTGACCCACCTAGGAGGCGCGGGCAGGGCTGACTCGCCTAGAAGAGGCGGGATGGGGCTGACCCACCTAGGAGGTGCGGTTCGGGGCTGACCGCCTAGGAGAGGCGGGGCGGGGCTGACTCGCCTAGCAGCGGCGGGATGGGGCTGACTCGTCTAGGAGGCGCGGGTCGGGACTGACTCGCCCAGATGACCTCTCAGGCCCTGAAGAGAGTGAACCGTTCCTCTGGGACCATCCGCCCGCTTATACTGGCGCGGGTCGGAGTTGGCTCGCTTGCCCATCTGGACTCAATCACCGAACACGGGGTTATACACTAGCGCCCGGTGGTAGGTCGATGCGCGTGAAGGTGATAGTTGTCCAACAGATTTGGAAAAATACCAAAGTAAAATATTTTTCCACTTTTGCGCTATCGCGGCACGGTACGGAGTTATCACCTGGCGGTAGTAGTATCTTCTCGACAAAGGCAACTCAGCGTTCGTCAAGGCAGCTAGCGCCCAGCGGTATGGCTAATGCCACGCGATAGTTCGTCGAGAAACTCGTGCAGATTTAATTCCAAGCTAGCGCAAGAGGTAGTGCTAGCGCTCGGCGGTAGGTCGTAAAGATTGATTTTCTTATTCTTTTGTATATGTAAACCTGCACACTATACCCAATACATGTATGATCAAATACAACACGAGATTTGATATTGTCAAACTAAAGAGATACGAACAATGGGTTCCAACAAATTCCACAATACACTTCAGCAAGGTCTAAATCCAAGACAAGGAGCAAATACTAACAAGAATCTAGGACCCAATAAGATTTGGGTTCTTAAGAAAAGGTAATCTCTTTTGCAAGGATGTCCAAAGGCAAACCAAACTCCCATCTGGTATTTGGAAAGTGGATATTACAGGCACATGACATGAACTAGAAGCCTTCTGACAGATTATTCTCTAGTATAGGATGGGCCCAAAGTCATCTTTGGAGGTTATAATAGAGGGAAGACCAAAGGTTATGGTAAGATCTCAAATGGCATAGTCTCCATCTCAAGGGTAGTTTATGTTAAAGGATTGCAACGCAATCTAATAAGTATAATCCAATTATATGACCTTGGTTATGTCATTAATTTTCACATGGATGAGTGCTTAATTAAGAAGTCTGAAGAGACAATTCTAACTAACACTAGGAGTGGAAATATTTTTTTCTTAAATTTTATTTATAATGATTCTGACTCTTATATGTCTTATGACTGAGAATAAAGCTTCACTTTGTGTGTAATAGCATAAGAAATTGGCTCACCTCAACAACTATCAATAAGCTGATCTCAGATAACCTAGTTAGAGCTGGCCTACAGTGGAAGTGTGTCAAAGAAATCCTGGCCAGGCATGCCAAAAGGGCAAGAAAATAAGGGGAACATTCAAGCCCATTAGGGTTAAGGACTCCATAAGGTGTTTATACTTATTGCATATGGACTTTTTTGGTCCTATGTTAATTCACAGCTTAGGAGGAAAGGTCTATACCTTAGTGATTGTTAGTGATTATTCAAGGTTCACTTGGGTGTTCTTTCTCAAACAAAAATCAGATACCCTAGAAATATTCACTAATTTTGTCAAGCAAATTCAGAATGAAATAGGCAACCCTGTAGCAAAGATCAGGAGTGATCATGGGAATGAATTTCAATATATTGCAATGACCAAATTCTATGAAAATCTAGGTATCTTTCAAGAGTTTTCCTCTCTTAGGACTCCACAACAAAATTGAGTTATAGAGAGAAGGAACAGAACCCTAATTAAAGCTTGTAGAACCATGTTGACTGACTCCTCACTCCCAGAATATTTCTGGGCTGAAGCTATCAACACAGCCTGCCATGTTTAGAACAGGGCATTAATCAACAAGTCTCCCAATAAGACTCCTTATGAGCTTGTGAAGGGCAAAAAACCAACACTGGCCTACTTCAAAATCTTTGAAAGTAAATGCTTTGTATTAAACAATGGGAAGCATTTTTTGACCAAGTTTACTGAGAAAGCTTATGAAGGAATTTTTGTTGGATATTGCTCTCATAGTAGAGCCTACATAATATTTAACAAAAAGACAAGAGTTATAGAAGAGTCCATTCATGTGATATTTGATGAGACTATCCTGATTATTAAGGGCTGGTCTAGTTCTCCTAGTGTTGCAGGTATAGAAAAAAGACATGAGCTTGTAACTATCATTGAACCAAGGATGGAAGGTGAACAATCTTCCTTGAGTGAATTGGTCCCAAATGGAAACTACCTCAATGAAGAAGAAAATGAAGCAATTGAAAAGATAGAGCCACATATAGGTTAATATGAACCAGTGGAACTGGACAATGCAGAAGTACTGCCAGCTGCTACAAGTCATCTAAAGGATCATCCTCAAACTCAAATCATTTGAGATCTGAATAAAGGATTACAGACCAGAATAAAATCTATAAATGAAGTGTTTCATCTGAGTTTTCTCTCTCAAGTAGAGCCAAAGAAGTTTGAGGAGGCCAACACAGATCCATCCTAGATCTTGGCCAAGCAAGAAGAACTTGAGCAATTCAAGGGATTTAAAGTCTGGAAGTTGGTCCCAAAACTTCTCAACCACAATGTCATAGGGACAAAGTGGGTGTTCAGAAACAAGATGGATGGTTTAGGAGTTATTGTTAAGTATAAAGCAAGAATGGTTGCAAAAGGATACAAAAAGAAGAAGGAATAGACTTTGATCAGACCTTTGCACTAGTGGCAAGATTTGAAGTCATAAGGTTGTTTCTAGCATATGCAGCTCACAAAGGATTCAAGGTATATCAAATGGATGTGATGTATGCCTTCCTCAATGGAGATCTAAAAGAAGAAGTATTTGTAGAACAACCTCCAGGTTTTTTAACCCAACTTATCTATCCATGTTTTTTTATTTAAGAAAGACACTATATGGTATCAAACAAGCACCCAGAGCTTGATATGAGACATTGTCTAATTTCCTCATTGAATACTAATTTTCAAGGGGGAAGATATACAATACATTATTCTTAAGGAAAATAAAAGGCAAGATTTTACTAGTGCAAATCTATGTTGATGACATTATCTTTGGAACTGCAGATGATAAACTTTGCAAAAAGTTTGCCAAACTTATGCAAGAGAAATTTGAAATGAGCAGATAGGAGAACCGAAATACTTCATAGGGCTCCAAGTGAAGCAATCTGAAGATTGAATTTTTAACTCACAGACCAAGTTCACAAAAGATCTTCTAAAGAAGTTTGGAATGGAGAGTGCAACCTCCATGAGGAATCCAATGGGATCTAACATATTCCTAGACAAGGATGAAAAGGAGAAACCCTTTAATGAAACTATGTATAGATATATGATTGAATCCCTGCTCTACCTTACTACCAGCAGACCAAACATCATGTTCTCCACATGTGTTTGTGCTGGGTACCAAGTGAACCCTAAGAAATCTCACCACTCCTCTGTCACAAGGATTTTAAGATACCTTAAGGGTACACCCAATCTTGGCTTATTGTACCCTAGGAGTAATGATTTTGAACTAATAGGGTTCTCAAATGCATACTTTGCAAGATGCAAGGAAGATGGGAAGAGCACTTTAGGAACATGCTAGTTTCTTGGAAGGAGACTCATTTCCTGGAGCAGTAAGAAGCAGACAAGTGTGACAATTCCACATCAGAGTCTGAATACATCTTAGCTGGAAGTTTTTGTGCTCAGTTGCTATGGATATATCATTAGCTTTAAGATTATAACATACAAGCTAAGTATAATACCTTTATTTTGTAACTCCTCTAGTGCAATCTCAATTGCTAAAAAACTTGTATCACACAACAAGACAAAGCTCTTTCAGATAAGGTATCACTTCATTAGAGATCGTATGAAAAAAGAGGATATTTATCTGCCTTTAGTTTATCCCAATTAACAAGCAAGTAGCAAACATCTTTACCAAGTCTCTGGATGAAGATAAGTTCAATTATTTCAAGATTAAACTAGACATGTTACACTTTGAATAAAAACCTACCTAGCCTATTCACTAGATGAGGAACTTCTTATCTCCTCTTAGTGGGCTACAAATAGCATTTTGTTGTTATTTTGTTACATTTATAATTGGTTGATCTGCAAGTAGTGCTTGAATACTAATCAAGATGCAGGACATAAATACCAAATCTCATTCAAAAGGAAGGATTAGAATTAGAGGAAATCATTGCAACTTTTTAAATCCTTATTAAAAGGAAATCGGGACAATATTTTCCTATATCCTATTCCTTAACAGGTACGCACTGTTTGGTATTCCTTTTTTATATTATTCAATTAGAAATAATAGGAAACACTAGGTTAAATAAGACATAAAAATCCCAAATGTCCTTACCCTGGTTCTCGTACTCTCGCTCCTATCTCGACAGAAGATTTACCAGTTTTTCTCAAACCCTTGTTTCGCAAATGGCACCGAAGGAGAGATCTCCTGAGAGAATCAACACTGGTAGTGAATTTATTCGGGGAGGTTTTTGAACCTGCTCTGAAGACATATAGGAGGTCATCTTTATCCTAGATGCGGCCGGGCTAGAGGTAATCCTCTCTAAACCTACCAAAATCATTCTGTTAGCTATCAAAGAGTTCTTCTAGAATACAGAAGTTAGTAGTTCAGGAACCAAAATCAGAACTTAGTGCTCAGTCATGAACTACGGGTTACGGATAAAAGCTTAAGCCATCACTTGGATCTGTCTACCCTTTAAGAGGGTGAAGAAGAGGAAGACATCACCAAGAAAGATATAATAAATGCCCAAGCTTGGTGTGGGTATTCTAGAAAAATATATGGGTCCTTGGAGAAAATGACATGAATGCTCTAGGAAAACTGATGGCAGATATAATAGGTCAAGCTATATAATGTAAACCTGGATCACATAACCGGATATCAAAAGACATGTTCAAGGTGATGACTGTTGTCATACTAACTAGGAAAACTGACTGGAGAAAATTCATTCTGAGAAGACTGAAGGAGTGCATGACTATCCCCGACATAGGAAGGATTGTATCTCTATATTTGCTTAAAAGCCTAGAAGATAGGCTTACAGAAGCTCCTGAAGTCTCCCCTCATTACCTTAAAAGGACATACTATAAGACTCCAGATAGATGGGATAAAGCTTTTCCCAAATTAGAGAAAAGAGGAGCAAGTTCCAAGAACTCCCAAGATGAGGAGAAGAACAAAGATAAGAAAAAGAATTCTCCCATCCCCACAGGGAAAGTGGCTGTCAAGAGAAGCAGGCTAAGGAAAGATTATATTTATGATAGCTCTCACCACACCTCCACACATATTGAGGGGGAGCAGATAGGGGATCATAACCCTGATCTCTGTGAAGCCTTGATTCCTAATAACATGGAGAGCACAACCCCTACGGAGGAATCAAGGGGTGTGACTGGTCATGAAGGGACTGTGGTAGGGGATGTTCTAGAACTAATACTTAAAGAACTTAATCCTCAGTTCATAGCTGAGAGATTAGGTTGATGGACACTAAACACATAGAGGGGGGGGGTGAATAGGTGTTTAATTCCTTTTAATCAACTTAGTCAATTAACAATGTTAAAGCACAGTAAAATAAACACAGCAAAAACAATCACAACAAGTTCACAGCACAGTACACAATGGTTTATAGTGGTTCCCCAATTTATGGGTATGTCCACTCTCCCCTTCACCTATCCAGCAGAGTACTGGATTCGGCCAAACTTCCTTCCACTATCTCAGATCCACAGATCTTACAACTCAGAACCCAACTGGTTCCTACAGCTCAGACTTTTTCAAGTCCTACAACTCAGAATCTTCTCAAGACTCCTACCTCAGGCAATAACTCTACCTCAACCTTAACCACCGGGCCTACAACTCAGATCAACCAAATACTACACCTCAGATTCTTCCCAAGAATCCTACCTCAGGCAACAGCCCTACCTCAGCCTTTATAAATTTAGGCTTACAACTCAGATCTATATAAGATCTTACAAGGAAATTAATTGTTTAAAACAATAAAATATTCACCCTGATAGAAAGAGAATAGGGTAATGCTTCTTAATCAGTTTTTGATAGAACTGATTACTTTAGATCCAACCTTTCTTAGCTTCTCCAAAGCTTCTTGAATTTGTACCAAGTAAGGTTGATCTTCAATTGGAGTTGGAGTTGATCTTCAATCAAGCTTCCTTCATGAATTCAGAATCAGATCTGAATTTTTTCTAGCAGACTCTTCAGGATCTGCCTTCTTCTGGGTTTGTCTCTTGTTCCCCCTCTCTTGTTTTTTATTACTATACTATATTTCTGATTGTGATGGAATAGGTCTATATATAGAATCCATCCAAGGTTACCGGCTGATCTGGTTCATAACGGCCTTCTGACAGCTCTGATAGATGTGCCAGCTTTGTTACTTATGACAGCTGTCTGGTCTTCAATCTTGACAACTCACTCCTCCTTGAACTTTTATCTCAGCAGAAAAGGGCGTTGAGACAACTCCAAATGTGTCGACACAAATAGACCATGTGTCGACACAAGTCTTGAAGGTGTCGACACAGCTCCCACATTCTCGACACAGTCATACTTTAACTTATTGACACAGCTTCTTTTGGATGCGTTGACACAAGTCCTGTGTGTCGACACAACCGCTTCTGATCTCGACATAGTGGTGTTAACAGATTCTTTGAGTGTGTGTCGACACAAGTACTGTGTGTCGACACAACTGCTTATTGACTCGACATAGCTAGTGTTAACAGATTTCTTGAGTGTGTGTCGACACAAGTCCTATGTGTCGACACAAGCCTTCCTGTCTCAGTATAACTATTGTTGACAGATTTCTTTGAGTGTGTGTCGACACAAGTCCTGTGTGTCAACACAACTACTTCAGGTCTTCAACATAGCTAGTGTTGAGTGTGTGTCGACACAACTGCTGCTGACAGAATTTCTGTGTGTCCATACAAGTCCTGTGTGTCGACACAATCTTGCTTCTGGTGTCGACACAAGTCCTTCACTAGTGTCGACACTTGTACTTAGAATATTTTCCCGTATTTCTTTATCCTGCACATTCAAACTCAACATTCCATCAAATACACCTTGATGTATACCGTTGAGTTAGGTGAGACTTCTCCAAATCTGGTACACATTTTTCAATGTACCCAATAATCTCCCCCTATTTGGAGAAGTCATAACCCTTAGTCAATGATATACACCACTTATAATAAAACAAATAAGATGTATATTATCATTTCACAAGTAGAGTAACTCATAAACAGAAATAACAAGGAATAACATTTATTATCATCACAGAATATGATAACATTCATTAATCAGGAATAAGTATTTGATTTAGAAGATTGTTTAGAACAAAATTTACATAGTTCGAAGACTAGCCTATCTATCCCTAAGATTGATCAGGCTCCTTGATCACAATTCCTTTGCCAGATTTTATCTTCGCTTGCACATTGGTTTCTGAATCATCAGCTGGCTTCTTCCCTTTCAGATCTTTATTTTTGAGCTCTTCAGCCTTAATCTTCTACCTTTCAAAGTAATGAAAAGGCTTTGGAAAGTACTTGCTAGGCTCCACAAAGTTAGCAGGTAACTTTCTAGCTTTGATATCCTTTCTGAGCTGATGTATGGCATCTTGCCTCTTCTTATACTTGCTCCATTCTTGTTCAAAGTAACATTTGCCTCTATCAAGCATATTGTCTTTTACAACTTTCCAGACAGTAAGAATGATATTTCTGGAGGTTTGACTCCATTGCTCCAAATCAGGCTTTAATTCTGCCTATTCTCTGAATCTTTTCTTGGAAAGTTGAGCCTCTTTCTGAGCATCCTTAGCAGCTTCAGACATTTCAACTTTTTCAATAATAACATTATGAGCCTTCTGTGGAGGGCTATACATAAGTTGTACTGCTTCAAAATCTGATGGAGGATAGATGACTTGTGAACCTTCCTGCTATACCCCTTCAATGTGAGCAGGTTGAATACCAGATTCAGCAGTGTTATCTTCTTCACAAAAGGTGAATATCCAAGAGTAGCTCTGATGGTATTAGATACCCATTTAACATGATCAGAGCTGGCTTTAACTAACACTCTCTCCCCCTTTATGACTTCTCTGGCCACATGATCGCTCATATCATTTTTCTGAAACCTTAATTGATCAGCCAGATATCTGTACCTTCTTTATAGTAGGCTCTAAATTTGTTCAGGTGATCAGAAATAGCCTTTTGAGATTCCTGAATGGCTATTTGTACAGCAGCTAGATCTTCTTGTATTTGCCTGGATACTTCAGTTTTCAAATCAGTAGCAATACCTCCCAGTTTTGTGAGAATTTCATCATGTGAGTCCTTAAGATTTTCATTTGATCTGAATTGATTTTCTAGAATATATCCTTATTTTTTTGCTATATCAGCTATTGTAGTCTTCATTTCTTATTGTTGGGTGGCCAGATATACTACATCATTACCTCCCTTATAGAAGCAATCTGTCATCACTTTCTTATTCAAATTGACCTCAAATCTGATAGATTTAATATCTTGAGCTAGCTGGAACTGTACTTCTTTATGGGACTCATCCACATACTTTTCCAAAGCAAATCTTTGCTCATCCAATTTCACTTGTTGTTGCACCAATAGTGAACTGAAGTCTATTCCTAGAGCAGATGTTGGAGGGACAGTTTGTAAGGCTTTCTTATAACATGTGCTTCTTTTCCTGAGAACCACTAGCTTCCTTTTCTTAGCCATGGAAGCTTCTTCATCATCAGAAGAATTTGAGGAACTTTTTATATCCACAGTATCCTTAGGGCTGGAGGCATGTAGTTGCTTCTCCCCCTCAGTCCTTATATCTTGGAGGTCAGGAAACAATTCTTCCAAAGTTACCTCCTGCTGTATTTGAATAGGAGGTATAATTTTCTCTTGTCCAATAAATGGTTCTCCCTGGACATCAAAGTCCTTGTCGAGGGTTTTCTCTAAGCTGGAGGAGTGGAGGTGCTCATCTTGATCTGGATCTGGCATATGCACATCCTGTGCTACATTCTCAGTAAAAACTGTTGTTGTATTGTTGATTTCTGATACTATATCCATAACAGTATCAGTTGCATACTCACTCTCCAGAGCAACTTCAGCAATTACTCCCCCTTGGGAAGGCAGCTATGATTGTTCAGGGTATTGAACAACTGAAGTTTCATTGTTTTATCCCCATGGAGATTATACCACCAGAGTGTCATTTATTTGGATGCCCTCCCCTTGGGCTTGAGCCTCTTTAGCTGGTTGTGATGTGGGTGATTTTATTTGTTGGTCTTCATCTGAGCTAAAGACAACCTATTCTTCAGAATCACTTGAAGATTCTGCTTCCTGGGTAGTAGGTTTCTTTTTCTTATCTTTCTTCACTGGTTTCTGTGAAGTAGAAACATCTTTGGTCAAAAATCTATCCCATCTGGATAGTATTCTCAAATCCATCCTTCTCATGTGATTTATCTTAGTTCTTGAAGTTTGATTCATCACTTCTGGGATGGTGGAATCCAGATATAAGCTCAATATCCTACCTAGATTAGGC
Organism: Platanthera zijinensis; assembly: GCA_039513925.1. Classification (NCBI taxonomy): domain Eukaryota; kingdom Viridiplantae; phylum Streptophyta; class Magnoliopsida; order Asparagales; family Orchidaceae; genus Platanthera; species Platanthera zijinensis. The sequence continues at coordinate 154,806,821 of CM077087.1, forward strand.
TTTTTGGCACTCTCTTTGATCTTGTCAAAAATTACAACGGGCCAGTCTATTTTCACTTTGAAGATAACTTTGGTCATGAGTTTGAACATGTAGGCAGAGATCCTATCATGTCCTCCTATTTTACAGAGAATAACTTTGCCCATTATTTCGGATAGAAACTTACCCTGGGAATTCATTCCCTTCCTGGTTAATGAAGATCCAACCTTGGTATCGGGATCCAGCCCACACCATTGGAGTGCATCCCTTGTCATGTAGGATGCAATATCTTCTTCTTCCTTAATCTTTGGAAGCTGGAGTGACTTCCTGATATTCTTCTGGGAAAGTTTTGTTGTAGAACCATTTATAGTGGACTTCAACTTCTTTCCTTGAGAATCCATTATTGCAGAAGAGTAAAATTCAAGAACTTCTTTCTTCCATATCCTTATCGATTCAGAGACCAAGTATTCCAATCCATTTTTTGAGATTAGGGAAATCACCCCCTTGATGTCTGGCGAGGCAGTCTCGAATGCCTTGCAAACTAGTTCATATCCTTCATTGATCTTGTTTTCCTGTTGTGGCGCCATTGGTGAACAAGAGAGAAGAGAGCCGACGGGAGATTTTCTTATTGACACAAAGTCTAGAGTCGAGAGTTCTGAAAGCACAGTCAGCCAGATTTTGTCTTCTCCTATTTATAGTGTGCTTGTAAAGGGTAGGTCAAACGACGCGCCTAAACTAGTCGACAAAACTTATTGAAGTCGACATGTCTATTTGTCGACATACCTCATAGACTACTGAAGTCTCGACAGAACATTGTAAGTGTCGACATGTCTATGTGTCGACATAGATTTTTGTGTGTCGACATAAAAATCTTCTAATACATGTCTCGACAGAGTTGTGTCGACACAAACTTTATCTGTCGACACAGATTTTATTTCTATGTCGACACAGTTTGTTTCTTTGTCGACATAACTGTTGATAGTGTCGACACAGTTAGCTTGTGTCGACAGAAACTTTCTAACTTAGCCAAATTTCTTGAGGAAGTGTTATGCTGACTAAATATCTCATTCTAGGTTCAACATATCAAATTCAATTTTAAAATGATTGAATTTACTTTCATCCAGAGGCTTTGTAAATATATCAGCAACTTGATTATTAGTGTTGACAAATTCTAGACTTATGTCTTCTTTTTCAACATGTTCTCTGATGAAGTGAAACTTGATTTCTATATGCTTAGTTCTACTATATGAAACATGATTTCTAGCTATAGAAATAGTACTAGTAGAATCACAATATAAAGGAATTCTACTTACCTTGATGTCATAGCCTTCAAGTTGATGTTGTATCCACAACAACTAAGCACAACAACTGTCTGCAGCTATATACTCTGATTTAACTGTGGAAATAGCTACACTTGTTTGCTTTTTGCTGCTCCATGACACCAACCTACCACCTAGGAACTGACATGTTCCTGTGGTGCTTTTCCTGTCTTCTTTGCAGCTTGCAAAGTCTACATCTAAAAAACTTGTTAGTAAGAAATCTCTATTCTTAGGGTACCAAAGACCAAGATTAGGCGTGCCCCTAAGATATCTCAGAATTCTCTTGACAGCAGAATAATGAGATTCCTTAGGGCAGGCTTGGTACCTAGCACAGACACATGTAACATATATGATGTCAGGTCTACTAGCAGTCAAGTAAAGTAAGGAGCCAATTATCCCTCTATATAAAGACTCATCAACGGGTTTTCCTGCTTTATCTTTTCCTATAGGCATACTTGTCCCCATTGTAGTTTTCATGGTAGAGGCTGACTCTATGCCATATTTCTTGATTAACTCTTTGGTGAACTTTAGACTGAGATATAGACAATCCATCACCAGTCTGTCTAACTTGGAGTCCTAAGAAGAATTTCAGCTCACCCATGCTGCTCATCTCAAACTTCCCTTGCAAGTTTAGCAAACTTACTACAAAGGTTGTTTTCAGTAGAACTAAAGATAATGTCATCAACATAAATTTGGACTAGGATGATCTTACCTTTTGATTCCCTAAAGAATAGAGTCTTGTCTATTTTCCCTCTTGAGAATTTATTCTCAATAAGAAAGGCAAACAAAGTTTCATACCAAGCCCTAGGGGCTTGTTTCAATCCATATAGAGCTTTCTTAAGCCTATATACATAGTTGGGATAATGAGAATCAACAAAACCTGATGGTTGTTCTACATATACTTCATCCTTCAAGTCTCTATTATGAAAAGCGGACTTGGCATCCATTTGGAATACTTTGAACCCTTGAAAAGCTGCATAAGCCAGGAATAGTCTTATTTCTTCCAACCTTGCCACTGGGGCAAATGTCTGATCAAAGTCTATCCCTTCTTCCTGCCTATAGCCCTTTGCTACCAGTCTGGCTTTGTTCTTGATTATGGTGCCATTTTCATCTAACTTGTTTCTATAGATCCATTTGGTTCCTATTATATTGTGATTCTTTGGTTTAGAAACTAACTCCCAGACTTTACATCTTTTGAACTGATTATGTTCTTCCTGCATGGCATCAATCCAATTTGTGTCTTGTATGGCCTCTTCAAACTTCTTAGGTTCCATCTGGGACAAGAAGCTTGAACAGAGAACTGTGTTCATGCTTTTGCTTCTGGTCAGAACTCCATGACTTGCATCACCAATGATTTGGTGTGCTGGATGATCCTTCAAATGTCTTCTTGTTGTAGGAAGTCTGTCCACCTCTTGGTCTTCTCTATTATCCTCACCTAGATGAACTCCATTGTATTCGTCTTCATTCAGTGAGTCTTGTACTCCCCCTGGACAACATCCATCATTTTCTTCATCCTGACTTACAGGTTGGTCTTCACTAATTGTAAGCTTGTCCATCTTTTTCTTCAAACCTGTAGGGCTAACAGAAGTACTAGACAACTCATAGTTAATAAGCATAGACTCATCAAAAACTACATGGACAGATTCTTCTACAACTTGTGTAGTCAAGTTGTAGATTCTGTATACTCTACTGTTATTATTATACCCAATAAACATCCCTTCTAGGTATTTGGCAGCAAACTTAGTTAGATAATGCTACCAAAGATCCTAAAGTAGAATATGTTTGGTTTCCTGCCTTTCATAATCTCATATGGAGTCTTTTTGTGTCTCTTGTTGATGGAAGCTCTATTGAGAACATGACATGCAGTGTTTACTGCCTCAGCCCAGAAGTATTCAGGGAGAGAAGTGTCACTTAGTAGAGTTCTACTTTCCTCAATAAGAGTCCTATTCTTTCTTTCAGCAACCACATTTTGCTGGGGAGCTCTAGGTGAGGAGAACTCCTGATGAATTCCAAATTCTTCACAGAACTTTGTCATACATTCAGACTGAAATTCAGTCCCATGGTCACTTCTGATTTTGACCATTGAATTGTTAAGTTCATTCTGAATTTGTCTAACAAAATTCTGAAAAACAGTTGGGGTTTCAGATTTTTGCCTCAAGAAAAAAACCTATGTAAATCTAGAATAGTCATCCACAATAACAAATGTGTAGACTTTCCTACCTAGACTATGAACTGGCATAGGAACAAATATATCTATATGCAAGAGGTATAGACATCTTATAGAATCTTTGTTATCATGTCCATGAAAAGAGGTCCTGGTCTATTTTCCCTTTTGCAAGCTGAACATACACCCACTTTAATGCACTTGACCTGAGGACCATTCCTCACTAACTCCATATTAAAGAGATAGCCTATTGACTTATAGTTCAGGTGATCCAGCCTTTTATGCCATTGGACACAATGAGATGCTTTCTCATCTGCAACTAGACAGATAGGTGAGAACTTATTCTCACAATCAAAGTTAAGATAGTAGACATTTCCTTTCCTGGTGCCTGTCAAGATGATCTCTTGATCATTTGAACTTCTTATTTAGCACACACCCTTGTGGAAAGAAGTGTCATAACCAAGATCACTTAGTTGTTATGCTTTAGACCGTTCACATAATCCACTTGGGTGATGGTAATAGAGTTATTGGAAATGTTACCAAACCCTTTGATGACTCCCTTTTCAGATCCACCAAAGATCACTTTGGGTCCATCTTCTATAGGGAAGTAGTCCTTCAGCATCCTTCTTGTTAAAGTCATGTGCCTGGAACATCCACTGTTAAAGTACCATATAGGGGTATGGCCACTTGGACTCACCTACATCAAATAAAATTACTTATCCTTAGAACCCCAAGAGTTATTGGGTCCTAGGTTCAGGTTAGTTTGATTTTTGACATACTTACCTGCAGCCCTTCTGACAGGTAAGTTGGCCTTATCCTGAATACTAGCATTGAACCAACAGTCAATGGCAAAGTGTCCCACCTTGCCACAACACCAGCACTCAAATCTATTGTACCTTTTCTTAAGTACAGGCTTAACAATATTGCTGTCAGCAGTCATTTTAAGTGCAGGTTCTGGAGCAGCAAATACTAAGGATTCCTTAAGAACCTGATGGGTTTGCTCATGGGGTGCCCTATTAACATTTGCACCCTTTCTATTCAGATCACCATACTTACAGTGACCATGAGTGATGTCATGATCATACCTGTTAGTAGGCTGCATCACTTTCCTAAAAGAAATAGGGGGTTTGAAGGCTAGTGGCTAATCTGGGGCTTTGTCTTTTCTTTGAGAATTGGCTGCCCTTGTTCTTCCCTTAAAGCCTAATCCTGTCTTACCCTTTTGGGAGATGAAATTATCAATTATGGGTAAGACAGACTTTGTCTTAGAGAATTTAGCCACTAGATCCTTTTCTTTCTGAAGTATTCCTTCCAGATTCTTGATGTGATTATTTTTGAAAGTGATTGTACCCATCTGAATAATTATTATGTTTTCAGTTTGACAACCTCATTCAATTTCAAATCCAACATCTTTGCTTAATCTGATGCAGCCAGTTTGAGAGATTCAATTTCCTAACCCTGCTTCTTGATAAGGAATTTGCTTCTCTTAAGAGCCTGCAACAGACCACCATACTCATCAATTAATTGATGAACATCCCCTTTAGATTTAGAACCATCCAAGTATCTTGATGCAGATGCTTTTGATTCTGATCTAGTATAATACTCAGAAGCTAAGGATGGATTGTATACCTTACTGGGACCAGGCTGATCCTGGCACTGATTTTCCTCAGATAGAGCCATCAGCCCTCTACAATAATATTCTTCATATCCATTGATAGAATCCAGCATTTGCAAGAATTCAGATTCTACAGGATCCTCTACTGTAGAGAACAATCCAATATAGGCTTCTTCTTCATCCCCTTCTCCAGATTCTGATGATGAAGAGTCAGTCCAACTCTTCTGCTTCTGGGCAACAAGGGATCTCTCCTTCTTGCCCTTATTCTGATTCTTCTGCTTGTCCTTAGACTCCTTTCTTTTATCAGGGCATTCAGCTATGACATGTCCTGGCCTGTTGTAACAATAGCAAATAATTTTAAAAGAAGTTTGTTTGCTAGGATTAGAGCCATACCTGTCATCCTTAGAAGTCTTCTTATTCTTGTAATAGTCATCCTTGGAAGAAGATGAAGATGGCTTGTTTCTCCATTTCTTCTTCTTCATGAACCTTTGAAACTGCCTTGTAAAGGCAGCAAAGTCCTCATCAGAATTGTGGCTGTCTGAAGTGTTGATGTCAGTATCTTCTGGTTCAACTTCAGCAATTTTCCTGGGAGGAGAAGATGATTTTCTTCTGCCCTTTCTTGTAGCTTCAGCCTTGAAGGCTACTGACTTTTCTTTATAATTTGACCTATTGCTTTTCTCCTCCTCCTTTATGGCAGTGAGCTGCATCTTATAAGATAACAGTTTTCCAAACAAGGTTGGTGGAGGTGTATCAGCAAGCCTGGCCACCTCTCTGATGGCACATATTTTTGTATCCCAATCCTTGGTCAGTGATCTGAGGAACTTGTCATTCAGTTCATATGTGCTAAAGACTCTTCCATTGGTCGTTAACTCATTTACAATTCTAAAGAACTTCTTGTAACATTCTGCTATGCTATCTGACTTGGCCTGTCTGAAGCTCTCATATTCTTGATTTATCATGAAATTTTTATCCTCTCTAACTTCTTCAGTTCCCTCCATATAGACAATCAAGGTGTCCCACATCTCCTTGGAGGTTTTGCAATGAACTAGATTCTGAAATGTAGAATCATCTATGACACTCACAATTATGTTTTGTGCTCTCTTGTCTAAGGTGTCTAGGATTATCTCTTCCTTAGTCATTTCAGAATAGCTCTTTGGTGTTTTGAGATTTGCATCAAGAACTGATATGTTCATAGAAATGAAAGGACCTTCCAAAACTTTGATGTAAATTTTTGGATCAGATGCTTCCATGAACAATCTGACCCTTTCTTTCCATATGCCAAAATTCTCTTTCCTACAGATAGGTAGTTTCATGGATCCAAATTCCTTCTGATTCTCACTTAAACCCATTCTGGCTAACAGTTAATTGCCTTGGAGATCTACTCAGACAGTTAGGTTTATATTTGAGGAACCTCCCTCTGATATCACTTGAAAGATTAGGTTGATAGACACTAAATATCTAGAGGGGGGTGAATAGGTGTTTAATTCCTTTTAATCAACTTAGTCATTTAACAATGTTAAAGCACAGTAAAATAAACACAGCACAAACAATCACAGCAAGTTCACAGCACAGTACACAATGGTTTATAGTGGTTCCCCAATTTATGGGTACGTCCACTCTCCACCTTCACCTATCCAACAGAGTACTGGATTCGGCCAAACTTCTTTCCACTATCTCAGATCTACAGATCTTATAACTCAGAACCCAACTGGTTCTTACAGCTCAGACTTTTTCAAGTCCTACAACTAAGAATCTTCTCAAGACTCCTACCTCAGGCAACAACCCTACCTCAACCTTAACCACCAGGCCTACAACTCAGATCAACCAGATCCTACACCTCAGATTCTTCCCAAGAATCCTACCTCAGGCAACAGCCCTACCGCAGCCTTTATAAATTTAAGCTTACAACTCAGATCTATATAAGATCTTACAAGTAAATTAATTGTTTAAAGCAATAAAATATTCACCCTGATAGAAAGAGAATAAGGTGAATGCTTCTTGATCAGTTCTTGATAGAACTGATTACTTTAGATCTAACCTGTCTTAGCTTCTCCAAAGCTTCTTGAATTTGTACCAAGTAAGGTTGATCTTCAATTGGAGTTGGATTTGATCTTCAATCCAGCTTCCTTCTTGAATTCAGAATCAGATCTGAATTTTTTCGAGCAGACTCTTCAGGATCTGCCTTCTTCTGGGTTTGTCTCTTGTTCCCCCTCTCTTGTTTTTTTATTACTGTACTATATTTTTGATTGTGATGGAATAGGTCTATATATAGAATCCATCACAGGTTACTGGCATATCTGGTTCATAACGGCCTTCTGACAGCTCTGACAGATGTGTCAGCTTTGTTATTTATGACAGTTGCCGGGTCTTCAGTCTTGACAACTAACTCCTCCTTGAACTTCTTTCTCAGCAGAAAAGGGCGTTGAGACAACTCTAAATGTGTCTACACAAATAGATCATGTGTCGACACAAGTCTTGAAGGTGTCGACACAGCTCCCACATTGTCGACACAGTCATACTTTAACTTCTTGACATAGCTTTTGTTGGATGTGTCGACACAAGTCCTGTGTATCGACACAACCGCTTCTAGTCTCGACATAGCTAGTGTTAACAGATTCATTGAGTGTGTGTCGACACAACTACTTCTTTTCTTGACATAGCTGGTGTTAATAGATTTCTTGAGTGTGTGTCGGCACAAGTCCTGTGTGTCGACACATGCATTCTAGTCTAAGTATAACTGTTGTTGACAGATTTCTTTGAGTGTGTGTCGACACAAGTCCTGTGTGTCGACACAACTACTTCATGTCTTCAACATAGCTGGTGTTGAGTGTGTGTCGACACAAGTCTTGTGTGTCGACACAACTACTGCTGATAGAATTCCTGTGTGTCGGCACAAGTCCTATGTGTCGACACAATCTTGCTTCTGGTGTCGACACAAGTCCTTCACTAGTGTCGACACTTGTACTTAGAATATTTTCCTGCATTTCTTTATCTTGTACATTCAAACTCAACATTCCATCAAATACACCTTGATGTATACCATTGAGTTAGGTGAGGCTTCTCCAAATCTGGTACACATTTTCCAATGTACCCAACAATAACCACTGAGGTGGTGGAAGTTTCCCCCTCCTAGACAGAAAAGGGAGCAGAAGAAAGTCTACCTCCTCTCCAGAGTCAAGATATAGTTAAGTGGGAGCCTATACCTGAGGACTTCTCCCAAGAGACTGAAGTGGTTATAACACCTGAAGATGCTCAAGGGGAGTCAAGTCTGCATGACACTATCCAAAGAGGAGTAGCCCTGGACTCAGTCCAAGAGGATGTCTGCACAGCAATGACTGACACAACCAAAGAATATGTTGTTGCTAAAGAACAATTTGAAAAACTCCATCCCACTGGTCGTGAGATGGCAGTGTGGAAAGGAAAGAGTGTACTTCAAGAACCAGAAATAGACATAGGTACCTCAAAGAATTCTACTCCTTGCTATCTGTTTGTGGACTATGAAGGTCCTGAAATGGTCAACCAACAAGCCACTCAAGCTGAGACTCAACCAACAGTTCAAACTACAAGTCCTGTTGAAGAATCCAGTTCTCTTCTTGTACAACAATAAATAACGATGGATACTCAAAGGAGGAGTATTGAATAATTTGTTGAGAAAACATTCCAAGGGCTGAGGACTGAAGTGCATATAAGGATTTCAGAAGTTGAAAGGGAGATGCAATTCCTGAACACTCAAACCTTTCAAATCATCTTGATGGTTGCCAAAGCAGTGGAATTTACTATAGTACAAAATCAGATGACTCATTAGGGCATTCAAGCAGTTGTAGAAAATCAGAATGTCACTGTAAAAAATCTAAATCAAGCCTTCCTAGCCACACATTTAATATTAGCTTAGAACGGGACTAGCATTTTAGAGAGAATGGACTTCTACAACCAGCTACTAGATGATCATCTTCTTTAAATGAAAAATACTATACTAGCTGGTGTAAATATGCTGAAAGAGAGAGTTGCTGAATCCCAAGAAATAATCTACACAAGAATATTTGAAGAACTCAAAAAGGGGGAGAGAAATATAACCTACCATTCTGCCCAGCAGGCTATTTGGACAACAAACACCATCAGGGCAGCCTTGGGTATGGATCCACTTGAATTTTCTCCTCAACTTCCCTTTCCTGAGGTTAACCCGGCTGCTATAGATGACTATCTTCCCCTAGAGGACTATGAATCTGCTTGGGGAGGAGAATATGAGCCTACACCTCCACCTGTAGAGTAAGGTGAGTCTTCTTTAAGGAAGAGAAGGGCTGATCAACTTCAAGAGGAGAGAATGGAAGCAAGATAGAGAAGGAGGATGGAAATTCAAAACATGCCTGGGTATGAGAACTGGAGCCCCATTTCAGAAAATATCATCATGTATACCTGGAACAACTTTGGAAAGCATGGCCAAAATATTTCCAGATATTACAATTCTGTAGAATGGAAGAAACATGAAGATCAGGAGACCAGGAGGAGAATTCACAAAAAGAACAACCCATATGGACCTCATTTTCCTCCCAAATATATCCCTAAGCCCATATACTATTTTGAAAGGCATAAGAGGAAAGAAGAAGGAGAAGACTTTTAGGACATGACTGAGAACTCTAGGATGACTTTGAGAGATTTTATCTTAAAGAACTTTTTGTAATCCTGTTCATTTCATGATTTATAATATGAAAATGATTCACCTCTTTGTCTATAATTATCCTTTGAATGTTTTATTACATCTATGGTTATTGTCATGTAAGGTTCTGACTTCTTCAGATATGGAGAGATTGTTGGGAATATTGTCCCCAAGATTCCTAATTTGAAGAAGGTCTTAAAATGAAAATAAACATCTTGTATTTGATGTCCTCTCTAGTTTTTATATGACAGGTTTAACTTAAGTGCATGGCTAATGTATGGTTAGACACTTGGTCACCCAAACATGGTTTTTCACTTGCAATCCCTCATGGAGCAAAATTTATGTTGACCTCTGTACTAATTATTTATTAGACATATCACTACCATTGGGAAAAGTCACTTTGGACAGAAGAAAACAAAGGCAAAAACAATGATTAGTCAAAGTAAATAAACTACTGTATAGAGTTCAAGACTATGGAAAAGTTCGACTACATTGACTGCATTGAAGAGAAAGAGTTTGACATCGACTGCATCAAAGAGAAAAGTTTGACTACATTGAATGCACTGGATTTATGGCAAAGTAAGAAATCGACTGCAAGAGTTCGCCTGCATCGACAACAAGAGTTCGATTGCATCGACTGGATCGGAGATAGAATTTGGCTGCATCAACTGTAAGGTGGAAAAAGTTATTCTACATGCTGAAATGGCTAAGTGTCAGGAGTTTCCTTATATAACTTAAATAAGGTTTAAGCGCATCCATGTAAATTTCATGAGTGTTATTAGACTTATTCTATGGCATCATGTCATGGTCACATAGACCAATTTCTCCCGACTTGACACATGGAACCACAACTATATCCTTGAATTTAGGCACCAATTATACAGAATATTCAAATCAGAATAAAAAATAGGATTTGCTGCATATTTCAAGGGTAGGCCAACAAGAAGAAATATTCTCATTCATGAGAGAATAATTCTTTATTCCAAAATATTTCTTTAATCAGATTTCGACAGCCTTTGTCTATTTCAAAGGAGGATTACTTCCTAAAGTGTCTGCTAGTTGTTTGAATGAGAATTTGCCAAGAATAAGTTTATTCTAAAAGTCTACCTTCTATAGAATTATATTTGAGCCATTGGACTTTCCTAATACATCATTTGCCAAAGGAAGATCAATCTAGCCATTAGAGAATTCAACTTAACATCTATTTTTCCTCTAACAGCCAAGTCAAGTATAAAAGAAGGACTTAGAGATTTCAAGAATAAGTTTTTTTAACTGAGTACTAGTCTTTGAAATTTTCTCAAGTCATCTATGAAAATTCTATAGCAGTGATCAAGTATTCAAGTTTTTTTTTCATCTTCAACTACTATTGCATTATTCAGAGAAAAGTTTTTTCTTGATTTTATTCAGCAACATCTTTTGTGAAGGATCCTTCTCTGCCTCAAGTTTCTCTTGATCAAGACAGCTATTTCAAACGAGATATTTCAAGTGCTGATCAAGATAAAGAAGAGGAAGCCTACTGTGAGGTCTTCTAGTAGAAGACTCAAACTTCAAAGTGTTGAGTCAAAACCTGTACATTATTATCGCTGTAGGATCTCTTGTGAAACAGAGTTGTAGGATCTCTGATATGAGTGTAAATCTTTGTGTGTGGAGATTGAGTTATAGGGCTTGTATTATAGCCTGAGTTATAGGGCTAATGATATAGCATGAGTTGTAGGGTGTGTGTTATAGCTTGAGTTATAGGGCTTGTATTATACCCTAAGTTGTAAGGCTTAATGTCTGAGTTGTAAGGCTTAGTGTTTGAGTGTGTAGGGCACTTGTGTAGCCTGAGCTGTAGGACCTGTGGAAAGGTTTGAGGTAGGGAACCTATGTTCCTGAGCTATAAGATCTGAGGAAAGGTTTGAGAAGTTTGGCCTAAGCTAGCTCTCTGCTAGATAGGTTAAGGGGGAAGTGGATGTACCCATCCTTGGGAAACCACTATAAATCTCTATGTGTTGTGGATTGTTTGTGTGCTTTACTATTCTTCTATGCTAAGTGAAAAGAAAATAACTAGAATCAATAAACTAAGTAAATCACATATTCCCGACCCTCTAGGTGAGTAGAAACCATTGACTTTCATTGGTCTACATTTAATATCCACTACCATTGGTGTGGAGTTACCTCTCACGCTAGTGATAAATGCCCTACTGGAGATAGTGGTCATAATTCTCATAGCTCAGTGTTTGGAGCACCAATCACTTCCGATTCTTCATACTTTGTGCCCAAGTTTTTTGGCCACTCGTCCTCACTGTATTTTCCTTTTTGTGTTCCTCTCCAGCCCCATAAGGACTGGGGAAAATACCAAATGGTGATTTTTTTATCATAGCACAGATCACGCCCTGAAGGATTGTGCCGAGTATCTTTGCCAATTAGATAAGGATGAAGAGACAGATATCCGGATCATCCCGACTCCTACCTCTAGAAACACACCTTCAACATATAGTTTTGTATTCGTGTCACCTTCATGTTTTGAAGGGAATGATGTGGATGCAACCATCAGAGGTGTAGCTGATCTAGGCTCTAACATAGCTGAGCCCATCTCCCTATGCATATATCCCCCTGCGTGGAGTCAATTTTTTACGAGGAACCAGTGCTTGACATTTATCCGAGCATTATTCCTCCCTCTTTTGTCCATTCTACTACATTCGTTTCTGACGACATTATTGATGATGCATCGTAGGTTGAATATTATGATTCATGTGTTGTGACTGTCCCTAGGGAGGAGGACAACCTTCAGGGTGAAGAGGATTTTTCCTTAGCACCGGTGGAGGAATTCCAAATCACGAGCGAGGCCACTGTTGATCCTACTGAGCCTTACACCATTATCGACGATGCCGACAATTTTTCACCGCCTCAACCTATTGGGAGTGAGACCGGGATCACTCCTCTTATTGATGTTTATTTTAGTTTTTCTTCTCATTTATTACTTGATCACCCTTCTCCATCCGAGCTTGTCCATGTTGGTCTTTCACAGGTACCTCGAGAGGACTTGGGCCTTCTTCCTATTGATAGCACCTTGCTGGGAAAGGATACTTTGGTGAGATGAGTGAGGTCACCTCCTCCTTTTCTTACATTCTCTTCCCTCAAGCTGTGAGGTGCAAGTATGATTATTTAGGTAGAGAGATAACTATTCTATCGCGGTATCGGTACCCGTTACCGAAATGGATAATGGAACAGTTACCTGTTCATTTTTCTTTCCATAGAACGATCTGCTAGAACTTTTAAAATAATCAAAAAGTTAAGCTGGGAGAATAATAACCCTAGTAATTATCTTACATTTCCCTGCGAATTAGTTCAGTTTGTTTATTTTTCTTTTGTTGTCGCGGAGCTCACCCCTGCAGGTATGTTCATTTTATTAATGCGGTGGTTGTGATTCTTCGTATGGCGGGCTTGCCTTTTATTTTCACGCATCTTCTGGTATAATCACTTGCTGGGCATTGGGTACTTTCTTCCCAAGCTTTTTATTTGATTTCATTTGATATATCTCTTGATATGTTACTTAGTCTAAGTCTGGGGGAAAGCTGTTGTACTAACGCACGTGCATATTTCATTTGCATACTAGAAGCACTTTTATTTTTTATTTCATATAATTTTGTTGCATTAGCTTTACACGCCACAACACCCACTTGTGCATGCGCTTAACCGTTAGCTCATCGCAAGTTTAATTTATTACTTTTGTGTGATTTGGAAAAATGGCTGTGTTGGCTTAGGATTGTGAGTCAGAGTAAAATGTTTACTCATGTAGTGCTCTTAGTCGAGTGCTCATGTCTCACGTAAAAATCTAAGTAGAATTAATTTTCTTCATGCTTATAGTTTTGTATTTTTTTATTTGGGTAAATAATAGTTATTCTACTAAAAAAGTAGTGATTCCAGTTTGAATCCTACGGTACCGTAGGGATGTGTGTAGATGGCCGTTAGCCTCGTATTGCTCGAGTCGAGAGGAAGGATGATTTCATTCGGTGCCTAAGAACTTTCCCCAAGTTATTCTCGAAGCATGGCTATAAGTTATTTCAATTGCACGAGTGTGATGTAGGCCATCATTTTGGCTCGGTTGAGCTTTTGTACCTCTTCTATCACTCTATCCTCGGTAGCCCCTTTGTGCCTACCCCATTTTTGATTTAGCTCTACTATTATCTCACCAAAGCCTAAAAGCCTATCCTAGTCGCACACCCAAATTTGAGCTTTAGTTGATGATTTATTTTCATTTTGGGATGCTAATGTGGAGATTATGTTAAGAATACGCGGTTGTGCTCCATTGAACATATGTGCTAAAAAAGTTGTGAAAAAGAAAATTGAAAAAAAATTATGATTAGTAAAAATGTTTGAAAAGAAAAAAAATTATGAAAAAAAGTGAAATGAGAAAAGCTTAATTGAAAATCTATGTATGATGTTTTATGTTAGGAGTTGGTGATGCACACCCATGTTGTCAAGTCTGATCCCGGGGGTGTGGTGCACCTGTGTGTATGTTTGGTGCGTGGATAGTTTCTTTTTATATTATTTCATTTAGGTTACGTGCGTGAGTTGTCATGTTTATATTTGTATACCCCACCTAAACCCAAGCCCCATCTTAAACCTTAAAGTCCTACACATTCGTGCGTTGAACCAAACCAGTGTTATGGAGAGAGTGTGGAAGGGTAAGCTTATGGTCACTGACATTGATGGTTTCTTTAGAGGTTATCCCTAGCCCCAATCTTTGGCAATGTTCACCTCAGTGATTGGTCTACTTTCTCCTTATGCATGACCGGATGATTCACAATGATTCAATTTTTGAGTAGTAATAATATATAGATACGCTCTTAGAAAATTATAAACTATTTTGTATAATTACAAGTTTTTCTACTATATTTTTAAGAGCGTGAGCATGCAACTTCACATGGTACTCCGCCTCGCAATTTCTAAGCTAGCTATTTGTTTTCTCGTCCATTTGAGAGATGATTTGTAATGCCTCAAAAATCCTGAAAATGGGAAGGAGTTAATTTCTGGAAGTTACCGTCAGGCGGTAGTGTTAACGCTGGCGGTATTCATTTGAATTAATTCAACCTTCGTTTCAGGTAGGTACTGTGTTGGAACAACCTATTACTAATTTGGGCAAGGATCACTATGTTTGTCTTAGGAAACCAGTTTGACCTAGATGTATAGTTAAAAAGGTCAACATTAGAATGTGTTTAGGGCTTAGAATTTAGGTTTGAAGCTGCCCCCAGGACCATTCAAGGAATCAGACTTAAAGCTGAGGCAAAGACAATTATCGTCGAGCTTAGGTCGACGAAACGTCGAACTCCGTTCGACGCTCTCTGATCTCAACTATGCTAAATCATCGAGCTCCAGTCGACGATCTTCGAGCTCAGATCGACGATCTGTCTTCGGCTTGTCCTTCAGGTCGCTGAGCTCTGGTCGACGATCTTCGAGCTCAGGTCGACGTTTTCTGTCTGATCTTCATTCCAATCTCTGAGCTCAGGTTGATGATCGTAGAGCTCGGATCGACGTTTTTCCTAAGAGATCGACGATTTTAAGAATTCAAATCAAGTCAGACTTTGGAATGTTTTTCAAATTATCTCAGCATTTATTTCAAGAGATCTGCCAGCCGTTTTCCTTTATTCTGGAGCAAGTTTCAAGGAATTCTTTTTGAGAATGTTTATTGGACTTTCCTCTAGAAGACAAGAATTTTATGGAGGACATTTAATGTCTGCTAACGGCTATCTTGGATGGAGGATCTTCAGAGAATAAATGATCTTTTTTGGTCTGACAGATATACACAACAAGAGACTACACAAACATAGACAGTTAACAACAAGAAATTCTCAGTACAGATTCACAAGATAGAGAGATCAATTCAAAAATTAAAGTGATCAATTCTGAGGAATTAGTTGAACATTTTGGCATACTGAAAAAGTGATCATAGCTTCATCACAAGGACTCCAGACAATTCAATTTTCTCAGCCTTTGCTGAAACCATCTTCTGCTGGAGATCTGAAGCTTCTGAAGACCTATCACCCTGAAGCAAAGCTTTCACTCCTGAACTAGTCTACATCTCAGGGGGAGCTTTGACAACACAATCAATCCACTTGTGCTTCTCTCTTTGATTGAGACAGAGAAGATAACTTCACTCTTTTCCTTTTTCTTTCCTGCTGTAAAAGGGTTACCAAAACTCCCTTCAAAAGTCTTGATTCTGGTTCTGAGAACCTTGTCAAAACTCAGTGGTGGCAAGACACCTGATCAAAAAATCTAGTGTGGTTTTTGAGCACCTTATCAAAAGCTCATTGGTGCCCAGGACACCTGATCAACCCTTCCTGCAGTGGATTCCTACCAAGGGTGGTAGAAGAGTGGATGTACCCAGTTTTTTGGGGAACCACTATAGCTCCTTGTGTCTTCTGGTTGTTTTAGTATTTTCTTTGCTGTGTGCTGTGATTTTCTTTTTACTGTCTTAGTTTTAAATTATATAGCAAGGCACCTTACACTTATACATAAATTAAATCTTAATTGTTTTTGCTTGTTTAAATTGTAAAGTTATTTTAAAAATACTCTATTCACCCCCCCTCTAGAGTTAAGATAGATCTTACCCTCACTTTCATACTGCGTGGCGGTAGGAAGGTAATGCGCGGCGATACCACTCGATGCACTTGATGCACTTGATGCACTTGACACACTCGACGCACTCGACGCAATCGGAGCACTTGGCTCACTCGACGCACTCGACGAAGCGTTGAGAACCTACTGCAGCGCGATAGTGATCTATCATGTTGCGGTAGCTGGCCACATGTCAATAAGGCTGAAACAGTTTTTGAGCGGCAGAGCGATGCCGTTTGGGTTAAGCGGTGATCGCCTATAATATCGCGTGGCAGTAGCTTCCTGATAAAGGTTATAGATGAGATTATTTTCTCATTCACTCTCTCTCTCTCTCTCTCGGTTTTGGAAGAAGGAGAAGGGAAAAGGCAGGAAGCAAGAGCATGGGTGTTCTATACTATAGAGGAGATGTTCGTGTGATCGAATTTGCGAGTCAAAGCCAGATTCGCGGAAAGAAAGCTATGGTGATCAGTTTTATCTGGATCAAGGGCAAGAGAATGGCTCCTAAGCGATCAATGAGAGTAACGATCTTCCTTATTAGACAAGTGAAGTCCTACTTTTGCGTGAGCATGGAATCCCCCGATAAAGGGTGGAAAGTGAAGAGAATTCTGATGGGTTTATACGTGATATCCCCAGGTAGTCTTGCATATAGAATCTGGAAATCGTAGTACTGAATAGGCATGCTGTGTGAAGCCCATCCGGATAGGTTAGTCTAGATTGGTGATGTTTTGATTTGTGTACCGGAGAAGACTCTGAGTATAACCATGCAGTTACAGAATTTGAGGGGTTGTACATATGAATTAAGAAGCGGGAAGTACTAGAGATGCGCTCCAGGAAAATACCAGAAGAATACCATGGTTTTGATAACTGTGGGTCTCGCCAGGAGATAGTAGATATCACTGGCAATGGCTCTTGGTGAGCTATATGTTGTGGAAGTCCAGTTTCTGGCACTACAGGATACTGCAGGTTTTTTGGAATGATGTTCTAGTTGTGGCTCAATATTGACTGTCAAGTCCGGGACTTTTGGACGGTGGTGGGGTTGGGAATTCCAATACACTGATAATGTGACCTGAGTGCACGGAACATTCGGTAGTTGATGCAAATGTTTGTGATATATTGAAGGTGCTTAAGTTGTACCTTCATGTAATATATCTATTTATGAATGTTATGCTTGCATGAAAGGAATATTGTTGCCCCGGGAATGGGGAAGGGTCATTATAAATTAGTCAGCTAAAGTTGGTCGTTTCCTTGCTTGCCACCTTTATGGTGGAATGTCCCTATACAGGTGCTGGAGAGCCGAGCGGGAGATAGCGGGTTACATCCCTTTGATGCTATGTTGGCCCTCGAATGCCAAGCGAAGAACTTGTTATAGTTTTTCATGTGTGACCAGCCTGCGTGCAAATGTTTGTAAATTACTCTTGTGAAGAACAACTGTAAGGCGTTAAGGCCAACAACTGTAAGGCCTTAAGGCCGCAGTTTTTGGTGTATTTTTTATAACATTCCTATATGGTGTAATAGTGGACATTCATGTTACTTGAGTTCTAATAACCCATGAAGCTTCTACTAGAATGCTCTGAGTTAGGATTCGTTTGGCAGTTTTGATTTTCACTTGTAACTCCGCTGACTGTCCGTGGAATATGGCGTGGGGCCCCGACCAGACCTTCTATTATATTCTACGTTGACAGATGGAGGTGTTACAATTTGGTATCAGCTTCTTGTCTCGGTCTTCCTTCTACAAATTCGTGGTCAAATTCTTTTGAGGCGTGGCAAGAACGTGTTTGTGCTTACCGTTATAATAAAAATGAACTCAAGAATGTCCACTTAGGAATGAAAATACACATATTTGAGGAACCTGTACATTCCTATTAGTTTTTGTTTACCCTTTTTATAGTCATTGAATTGTGTATTTACACTTATAAGTGACTAGAAGTGGTGCAGGGCAGTCTGAACCCAAACATTCTGTGGAGAGTACAACACCAGCTGATGTGCCCACACATCCCCCTTCAGTAATAACAATATGCTTAGTTGCTGAGGTAGTGTTTGCTATGATAAATGCACAACCAAATGGGCAGGTGCATCCTATTATGGTCTCGGACCAGGTTGATGTAGCTGAGCCTATAGCTTTTAGGCAAATGCCTGTTGAGGCCTTAGGTGAAAAGTAAGCTACTAAAAGGCAGATAAAGCATTTTATGAGTTTTAGTCCTCCTACGCTCATGGGTGTTGGATTCACAACGCAGGCGGAGGACTGGCTTTCGCATGTTAAGAGAGTATTGACGGCAATTGAGATAGAGGAGGGTTAGAAGGTAACCTTGGTCACTTTCCTTTCGGAGGGAAAGACTCGTCTTTTGTTGGATGAGTTGAAGTTACACCACTTTGAGGGAAGACGACTATTGTTGGTGTTATAATTGTGATCTAGAAGTGATCAAATATGTAGCCTCACTATCAACGCAGTATGAGCCTATCAGTGACGCACATAAGAATGTTTGGAGAAATTGGGAGATTGGATTAGTATGGTTTTACTCATATGATGAGTGGAAAAGACTTAGCTCAGCCAGGCTTGGAAAGAATTGAGTGCATTGAGACCACACAATGATTTAGTCAAGTCAAGTGTTGACTCAACGAATGATGGCGTTGAGTGTGTTTAGTTTACTATACGATTCGTCGAGTCAAAGTGTTGATTCGTCGAGTATTGCACATAAGCGTTGGTGTATTGAATTCACTTAACAATTTGTTGAGTCACGGTGTTGATTCGACGAGTCTGGTTCTCAGGCGTTGATTACATTGAGTTCACTCGACGCCTTTGTCGAGTCAAAGGTTGATTCGACGAATCTGGCACTAAGGCATTGAGTGAGTTGAGTTCACTCAACGCCTTCATCGAGCAAATGTTGATTTGGCGAGTTTGGCACTGATAGCGTCGAGTTGACTCGATGCCTTCGTCGAGTCAAAGGTTGATTCGGCGAGGCTAGCTCTGAGTTCATTGTGTATCTTATGGATACTCGATGATTAGTCAGGTATGTTTGGAAACTCGACCATTCAACAAATATGTTATGGATACTCAATGATTTGTCGAGACAAGGGGTTTCTGGTCAAATTCTGTAGTCCAAGTCTTGGGTCTGCGATTAGCGACGGGCTATTCTATTTATTCCTTGGGTATAAACAGAATATTTTAGGGTTTCTCATCTATCAACTAAACTGTTCATTCAGTCAAAGCACACGAGCCATACTGTGTGAAAACCTGAGACCTAAAAGGCCGACGGAAGTTATTCCACCTACGTCGATCCCATCACCGTCGCTGAGCCCGATTCCGGCAAGTGTCGTTGTTACCTCTTCTCTAACAGACCTAGCAGTCTGTAAAAACACAAGGTGCCCTCTCCCGACCTAGATCTTGTTCGACAAGATTCTATGGGTTCTCCTGTTCGTGTGGATTTACTGTAGAGTTGCAGACACTATTCTGCATTAAGGACTCTAGCCGCTTAGTAATCGACATATTTTTTAGAGCATCTAGGTTGAGTATAGACTCAATCCCGCAAAGGTAATTTTATTTTACTGCTTTTTTTTCTTGATACATGTCCATTGCTAGATCCGAACTTCTTTTGGGTTTTCTTGTTCTTTTTTCCGCTGCATCACAAGTGTTGTGCCATCTAGTAAAACCCAACAGTGGTGTCAGAGCCAGGTTCGACAATGATTATGGTATCAGAAGTGCTAAATCCATGGCATGTAGATCTAAGAATTTTAGAAATGTTCTAAATGCCAAAATCTATTCTTTGGATCCCGCCAAGAACGCATGTGATTTTACTGTGATATCATAGTTGATATCCTTGTTACTCCTTGACAGTAACCGTACCTCTTGTTGGTTTGTGAAACCAAGTATGTTTGATTCTGTATCTCACATAAAGAGACGAGCTTGTCTATTGTCTAAGTGGAGTTAGTGTTACTCCTGTCCAGTGCATGTAAATCAGAATATTTAGAAGGGTTCTAGACATTCAGATTTAGCCCAGTTCATCAAGTGTTGATTATTTTCTTGTGCACATCTGGGATGTACTTGGATTATGAATGCTGTTATTTTAATTTGATGATGTGCACACTGATTAATAGTTAATCATGATTAAGTATTAATCAATTATTTAAAAATCTCTTAAGCAATATTAAGTATTCGGATGCCTTCCGATGGATGACACTCTTCTTACCTCAATCGATGAAGTGTGGGCTTGTCAAAGCAAGGCGCATTAATCTATCTTGGTAAGGGTGCGAGCGGATAATTATGATATCCCACTGTCGGCATCGGGTCAAGCTTAACTGGGTGACCTAAAAGGTTGAGTTCCCAGAGGCATAGGGTTGGCATGCACCATATGATGGATGCGAATAAAGAGTTATTCACCAGCCATACAGGAGTTGCATTGTGATGCAATTGGCAAGTGTTTCCTACCTAAATAGCTGCATTGTGAGAGAAAAACCAAATCTAACTCATAGTATTGGTGAAATACGGATCTTGTCCACAAAGAGAGTTACTCACATAAACTCTTCGAATTGATATCAAGGGTTATCAGTTTGATAAAAATATTGGGAGTTATTTTGATTAAAGTCCTTATCGAAAGAAGAAAAATGTATTTTTAAATGTAGTATTGATTTTACTTTGTGTTGATCCTTGTAGAATTTCCATGGCAAGTGGTTCGCACTCCACCTTGTCCCTCAAAGCTATCTTTGAGAAGGAAAAGCTGAGTGGGACTAATTATTTGGACTGGTATAAGAGCTTGAGAATTGTTCTCAGGCAAGAGCGCAAGCTCTATGTTTTGGAAGAGGAATCCCCTGAAGAGCACTCCTATCTGATCGAGGTGGCGAATATCTAAGTCATGAGTTTTGTGATCATCTAAAAGAGTGTGGTATTATATCACAGCTCACTCCACCTAGAACACCACAGCATAACAGTGTGTCTGAGCGGAGGAATCATACTCTGTTAGACAAGGTACGGTCGATGATGAGTCATGCAGATCTTCCTGTTTCCTTTTGGGGTTTTGCTCTAGAAACTGCTGCTTTTAAACTAAATCATGCTCCAACGAATGCGGTTCTAAAGACACCATATGAGATATGGATTAGGACGCATCCTAATATGTCATTAATTAAGATTTGGGGTTGTGCGGCTTACGTAAGACGTCAAATGCCTGACAAGTTGGAACCCAAGTCAGATAAGTGTTATCCTGTGGGGTATCCTAAGGAAACTAAAGGGTACTATTTATACCTACCTTCTGAGGGCAAAGTGTTTATCGCAAGGACTGGTGTCTTCCTTGAGAAAGAGTTCTTAAGTAGAAGGACAACCAAGGTAGAACTTGAAGAAGTTCAAGAACCACAAACAGTGAATGAACCGGAATTGGAACCTGAGCCAAGACTACAAGTTGTTCTAGCTGGAGAGCCTGCTCAGGAAAGACATGTTCCATGTAGATCTGGTAGACCAATGTTTAAGCCTAAGAGATATGGATTTCTCATGTCTCAAATAGGTAATGTGTTGTTTATGGATCATAGTGATGAGCCTGCAACCTACCAAGAGGCTATGAGTGGACCGAACACTGAGAAGTGGCTTGAGGCCATGAAATCTGAAATGAACTCCATGCATGAAAACCAAGTTTGGACCTTGGTGGAACCATCTGAAGGGATACGACCCATAGGGTGCAAGTGGGTCTTCAAGAAGAAGACCGACATGGATGAGAATGTATAGACATTCAAAGGTAGACTGGTGGCTAAGGGTTTCAAGAAAATTCATGATATTGACTATGATGAGACTTTTACCCTATTGTTATGGTTAAGTCCATCAGAATTCTGCTTATTATTGTTGTGTATTATGATTATGAGATCTGTCAGATGGATGTAAAAACAGCTTTCCTAAATGGAAACCTCCTTGAGGAAGTGTATATGACATAACCCGAGGGCTTTGTATCTCTAGGTGAAGCCACTAAAATATACAAGCTGCAAAGATCCATTTATGGATTAAAACAAGCTTCTCGAAGTTGGAATCTTCGTTTTAATGAAAAGATCAAAGATTTTGGTTTTATCAAGAACGAGGATGAACCATGTGTTTACAAGAGGATTAGTGGGAGCATTGTTCTCTTCCTGATATTGTATGTAGATGACATACTACTGATCGGGAATGACAAACTGACCCTACAAGTTGTTAAGAACAACCTGAGGAGCTACTTTTCTATGAAGTACTTGGGTGAGGCGACTTATATACTTGGTATTAAGATCTATAGAGATAGATCGAAGAAGTTGTTGGGTTTGACCCAAAGTACATACATTGATAAGGTGTTGAAGGGGTTCAATATGCTTGAGTCCAAGAAAGGATTCTTACCCATGTCTCATGGTGTGAGTCTCTCTAAGGACCAGAGTTCTAAATCTTGTGAAGATAAGGAGCGTGTGAAGTTGATTCTATATGCTTCGACAATTGGGTCAATCATGTATGCAATGATATATACTTGACTCGATGTATCTAATGCCTTGAGCATGACTATCAGGTATTAGTCTGATCCCGGTGATGGTCACTAGATAGCCGTCAAGAATATCCTTAAGTACTTGAGAAGGACTAAGGATACGTTCTTGGTATTTGGTGGAGAGGAAGAGCTCGTTGTAAGGGGTTACACGGATGCTAGCTTCCAAACTGATAGGGATGACACAAAGTCTCAGTCAGAGTTCATATTTTGCCTTAATGGAGGTGTTGTTAGCTGGAAGAGTTCCAAGCAGGAGACAATTGCCGATTCTACAACTTAGGCCGAGTATATCGTTGCAGCAAATACAGAGAAGGAGGTGGTATGGATTAGGAAATTCATCGGTGAGTTAAATATAGTTCCTAGCATTGTTCGTCCCGTAGT
Organism: Platanthera zijinensis; assembly: GCA_039513925.1. Lineage (NCBI taxonomy): Eukaryota > Viridiplantae > Streptophyta > Magnoliopsida > Asparagales > Orchidaceae > Platanthera > Platanthera zijinensis. The sequence goes on from CM077087.1 coordinate 154,830,000, forward strand.
TCTCAACTGTGACAACAATGGTGCCATTGCACTTGCTTCGGAACCTAGATCTCATCAGCGCTCCAAGTACATACTTCGGTAGTTTCATCTTGTTCGTGAGATTATTGATCAAGGAGATGTGGACATTAGTAGAGTGTCGACTGAGGAGAATATTTTGGATCCACTAATAAAGCCTCTCGCACAGAGAAAGCATGATGTTCATGTTAGATATATGGGTATACGATACCTTAATGATCAACTCTAGTTAGAGTCTTGTGGATTGTATGTTTGTTGGCTATAATAATTCATTTGATTAATAGAGTACTGTATACATTTCATTTATATATTTTGGCAAGTTCTTTTATTTGTAAACTTATTTCTATTGTGATAGAGTAATTTAACATAATAAATGCCCTTAGAATATTTGCTTCCATAAGAGTCAAGTGGTGACTTAAATGTGAGAGCTTATGTTATTTGAACCTTCATTCTTAAATGGTCCCTAGTCTAGGGTCATCTTAGAAGCTAAGGGAAATGATAACACATTAGGACTAGCATGTGTATTGACTGATGACTTATCCTCACAGGTCATGATATTGTGATATCAAGTCATCACATGGGTACTTGTTAGTGAACAAGTTGTATTGGACAGACCCACCATGAGAATACTTTGTGGATTGTTATATAAACGTGTCACAAGTATGGCTCAATTGGTAATGGTGTTTGTGGTCCTTCGACCTGAAGTCACGACATTCATCGAGTGAGGAAGAGCATGCTTTGATGCTATCAAAAGTCTAGTCTTGAGAAATTTGGATGATAAAGGTGGTTATTGGGTACATTATGAATCATTTGGGTGTTAGCGTGTGAGTAGAGATTGGATTTGTCCTCCTATATGACAAGAGTTGCATCCACGGTCCCCTTGATGGAATGGGATTGAGAAATGCATGGCCATGCTTGGTTGAGTCAATATATGATAGTGGGCTCACCAATTTCTGGAAATCCATTTTAGATCAGGAAACAGGGATTGAATAATTATGAGGGTGATATGGTCTATACCTCTAGTTCTATCTGGATGTAAGTGTTGGGTATTGTATCCAAAATAACCTAGATTTATGTGAAGTCACCCTTGAATTAAGATGAATTAAGTGTGTATTTGATGCTATTCTTTAGTTGAGTGCTTGCAGGTCATTATTGCTAAGTGTAGACCAATGTCAGTTTACAATAAGTCACTAAACACAGGACCATGCATTGTAATCTCTCATTGCGTGATCCATGGTGTTGACTAATGTTTAACCTCTCCATTGGGATGCACTTCATTTTCAAGTACTAGAGCAATAAAAGAAAGGAAGGGTTGCTGGTTTTCAACAAAGAAGAAAAGAAATTTTTTCTGAAAAAATTTTCTAAGTCCATTTCTCGAGAAAGGAAATCTATTTCTCGAGAAGTCTGAGTATATTTCTCGAGAAAGCAAAGCTGTTCTCGAGAAAGCTTAAGACTTCTCAGAAAATTCTCAAAAACTATCTAAGTCCTTTTTCTCGAGAATGGCCCTGAATATTTCTCGAGAAACAAAGTTCATTTCTCGAGAAAGAAAAGTAGTTCTCGAGAAGTCAAAATCATTTCTCGAGAAGCTAAGTATTTTTCTCAAGAAATCAAATCTTTCTCGAAAAATCAATCCTTCAATTCTAAGAATTTAAGTTAAATACTTTTTTCTCGAGAAGACTAGGCCTTTTCTCAAGAAAGCAAATATTTTCTCGAGAAATCAAATCTTTCTCGAGAAATCAGTTCTTCAGTTCAAAATTTACGTTAAGTATTTTTCTCGAGAAGACTACGCCATTTCTCGAGAAAGCAAATCTTTTCTCGAGAAATCAAATCCTTCTCGAGAAATAAGTACTTCAGTTCAAAAAATTTGAGTTAAGTAAATTTCTCGAGAAAACCATGTCATTTCTCGAGAAAGCGCATCCTTCTCGAGAAATTACAGGTCTTCTCGAGAAAAGAAGTTGCAGAAAAATTCTTTTTTCAAACGTCTAACGTATTTCGATATAATCTAAGTTCTTCATGATTGGTCCACGTGGATCATTCCTTAATGATTTCAGACCGTTAGACAATTCTATATAAAGTCTTTTCAAAGGAATCGCTAACCCTAATTACAGCAATCAGAATCGCACCATAATTTGAATATCGAGAGAAGTCACGTTGTCTTTATCGGCGTTCTTCTCTGCCGCTCCTCTCTCGATTCAGCGATTCAAAAGGAGAAAATATTTGACAGATCGCAGATTCAAGATTCTTCAAACATCAACTTGATCGTGTAGGATCCTAAGTTTTTCAGATCAAGTTTTCACGGGTTTTCTTCCTCAACATCTTCTTAGAGATTTTCATTTTTCAAGATGGAAGAACCTTGAAGATTTCAAATCTATAAGTATACAATTTTTATTGTTGTTGTAAACATTTACTTTAACTCTTGTAGGAGCTTTTTATCTGAGATTGTAGGAAGTTTGTTCTTCCAAGTGTAGATCCTATTTTATGGAATCGAGTTTGTAGGAGTTTATTATCTCTGAATTGTAGGAGCATTGCTCCGAGGTGTAGGATTGTTGCAATCCAAGATATGGTGAAGTATTCGAGGCTAGCCATGGTGCTAGATAGGCGAGGTGGAGAGTGGACGTACCCAAGATTGGGAAACCACTATAAATTCCTTGTATCATTTGAGTTATGCTTGATTATTTTATGTGTTGTTTTCTCTCAAGTTTTTATTCCGCAAAAGACGCAGATCTCACCTGTTCACCCCCCTCTAGGTGATTTAGGTAGGCAACTAGATACTTTCAATTAGTATCAGAGGGAGGTTGTTCACAAAAAGGTCCACACCTTGAACATATCTTCATCTAGTTGTCGAAGAGATTATCAAGCATGGACAGATCCAAGGATTTTGTAATGCTTCTGATGTGCACCAAGGCTAAATTTCTCATATGGAAAGAGAAATAAGATTCTTCATGGAAGCTGATGATCTCCGCATCTTCATGATAGTGGAAGAAGGTCTCTATATTCCCATGACTCCTTCCACTATTGATCCAACTAGGAAAGTGCTAAAGAAACTGAGGATGGATCTTGACAAAGATGAGATTTCCCTTGTCTCTCTAGACAGGAAAGCCAAGAACATCATCATAAGCACAGTCGATGATTCGATGTTGCAGAACCAAATTCACTACCAATCTGCCAAGGAAATATAGCAGTCTCTGATTGTCTTGATGGAAGGTACTGAAGAAGTAAGGGATGACAGAAGATCCCTTCTGAACCAGAAGTATGAGGCTTTTAAGCAAGGCCCCAAGGACACAATAGCTAAAACATTTGAAAACTTCTTCAAGATCATCAACGGCCTAAAGAGCTACGGCCGGGTTTTCACAAATGGAGAGCTTAACGACAAGTTCCTAAGATCCTTGACTAAGGAATGGACAACAAAATTTGTGCTATAAGGGAGTTTGGAAGACTGGCTGACACTGACCCCCAGAACCTCTTCAAGAAGCTTATGTCCTATGAGCTTCAAATCAATTCCAGGAAAGCTAAAGAAGAGGGTAGCAGATCTTCATCAAAGTAGAAGTCTGTTGCACTAAAGACAGACAACTCAAGAAAGTCCAAAGAAGCATCTCCTGCTCCCACTCTGGAAGAAAGTAAAGAAGAAGACTCAGAGTCAAGCACCCCGGGCTCAGAGTTATCTGATGAAGAGTTCTCTCTTCTCTCCAGACAGTTCAAGAAGTTTATCAGCAAGAAGAAACAGATGAGAGGCAAAGACTCCTCTTACAAAAAATCACGTCACGATGGTGATCATCAAAAGAAATGCCACACAAATGACAGGTATAAGCCCAAACAGAACAAACATATTTCTACTGACATAGTGTGTTATTGCTGTAATAAGCCAGGTCACGTGATTGCCGACTGCCCTTATAAGAAGAAGGAGGATGGAAGAAGAGAAGAGAATAAGTCCTCCCACAACAAAAAGAAGGAGAAGAACTCCATGGCAAAGAAGCAGAAGACCTTCAGTGACACTGACTCATCTGAGTCAAGTGAGAATGAAGAAGCCTACTTCGGGCCCATGGCTCACTCCGACAAAGAAGAAGCTGACCCCCAATTTTATGGGGAGGTAAGCTCTCACACCATTCTTTCAGAGTCCGATGCTCCATACGATGTTCATGAGGACTGTTACTCTGATGATGAATCAGAACTCATGGCTCAGTATAAAGAGCTGATCATGGCCTATGATCGGTATAGAAAAGTTATTAGAACTCAAGCCAAGGAGATCAAATCCCTTAAGGATGAGGAGATCACTCTGAGGGAGGAAGTTTCAATAATGAACTCACTCAGATAATAATTCCACACCCTAGCCGATGATAACAACAGTTCACACAAGCTCCTTGACAAAAAGGAGAAAATCATCGAGAAGCTGGAAGGACAGCTTGTCGCTGAAAAGAAACTTGTTGAAAGTTTCTCCAAGCCCAAGACAATCCTTCCATTTGTTGTTGAATTCTCTGCTCAGGCTAAAGAAGATGGCTTAAGTCATGTGGATTCTCCTAGTAAATCTTCCAGGAGGGCCAAGGCTAAAAAGAAAAATAAGGCTGCCACAAAAACAACCACCGAAGAGAATGGAAAGGGGCCTATCAGTCAGACCACGTCTAAGAAGGTTATTTTTCCTTCCAATGAATTTGATTTTGAGAGCTCTTATGGTCACTTGATAAGACCAATTCAGGTTGAACCTGTTAAGGACTATAAGGGGTGGACTCATCCCCAAAACTTTAGTGCAAGTGTCTTCAAAGCACCTTATGAAGAAATTCAGATGAAAAGTTATGGTCCATATATCCATGGCCACAATAATAAGAAGGCACCTAAAGCCAAAACTAGTGTTTCTAAGGCTAAGGAGATGGGAATACCCTATGTATGCTGCAACCAGGAGGCCTCCACCTCTAAGAATGCAACCCCTGCTAGACCTCATGTTCAAAGGGTAAAGCAGCAGTACAAAAGGAGGTACAATAGATTTGACTGTTGGTGTTGCGGCAAAATTGGTCACTTTAGCGCAGATTGTTGGTACAACCCTACCAATTTTGTATTTTGACAGTGGATGCTCTCGGCATATGATCGGTACAAGAAGCATACTTCAAAATTATACTCCAGTCAAAGACGGACCAAAGGTTATCTTTGGTGGTTCTGACTGGGGAATTACAAAATGCTATGGTATGATTTCTAATTGTATAGTCTCATTCGCTAATGTGGCTTATGTGAAAGGATTAGAACATAATCTGATTAGCATAAGTCAGTTATGTGATAAAGACTTTATTGTTACTTTCTCTAAGGATCAGTGTCTGATAAAACCGGCCTTTACTATGGAGACGGTATTAACAGGAACTAGGAGTAGAAATATTTTTTGTCTTAATTTTCTATGTCTAGACACTTCTACAACAGCGTGTTTTGTTGCAAAATATAGTGCATCTCTTTGTGACCAATGGCACAAGAGACTAGCTCATATTAATTCCAAAACTATTATTATGTTATTTTCTCAAGACCTAGTACGTAACACCGACTATTAAGTGCATTAAAGAGAGTCCATGTCACACATGCCAAATGGGCAAGCAGACAAAGGCTACCTTTAAGGGCATTGTTGATAAAGATTCCTCAAGATGCTTGTATTTACTACACATGGACTTATTCAATCCAATGCTAATTCGTAGCTTAGGAGGTAAGTCATATACGCTAGTAATTGTTGATGATCACTCACTTTTTACTTGGGTGATCTTTCTGAAACAAAAGTCAGATACCTTTGATGTGTTCACGAATTTTGTCAGGCAAATTCAGATCGAATTAAACTGTTCATTGGTTAGAATTAGAAGTGACCATGGAATAGAATTTGAATCTGGTGCTATGCTAGAATTCTGTGGAAGTCTAGGTATCTTTTATGAGTTTTCCTCCCCGCATACTCCACAACAAAATGGAGTTACAGAGAGAAGGAATAGAACACTCTTTGAAGCATGCACTACAATGCTGACTGACTCCTCTCTACCAGAGTACTTCTGGGCTGAGGCCATCAATACAGCTTGTCACGTGCAAAACAGAGTGTTGATCAACAAGAATTATCGTAAGACTCCCTATGAGCTACTGAAAGGTAGGAGACTGACTGTGTCCTACTTCAGGATCTTTGGTAGCAAATGCTGTGTACTTAATAATGGGAAATATCATCGTACAAAGTTTGGAGAAAAATGTTTTGAAGGTATTTTTGTAGGTTATAGTAGTCATAGTAAGGCTTATAGAATTTTTAATAAGAAAACTCTGGTGGTAGAAGAGTCTATTAACATTGTATTTGATGAAACGAGCATGCTACATAGCAGCTCTTCCAGTTTTTTTGTTGAAGATGCAGGTTCAAGGCTGAAAGAGTTAAGCTTGAATGAGACAATTGAAGAAAATGCTCAAAAGTTCATCAAGATTACTCCTCCAACCTCAATTGGAGAGGAAGAACACAAAGATGAAGAAGTTATCCGAGTTGAAGAAGAAACTCCAGAAATAGTAGAAGCTCCCGATACAAGGACCCTAGAGCTCAGACACTTGAGGGATCACCCGATTGATCAAATCATAAGAGATCCTCATGATGGTGTAAGGACTCAAAGAGGTACTACTAATGAAAATATGCATTTGAGTTTTCTCTCGCGGGTTAAACTAAAGAAATTCGAAGAAGCAAATCAAGACGTATCTTGGATAGTTGCAATGGAAGAAGAACTCAATCAGTTCAAGAGTTGCCAAGTCTGTACACTTGTATTAAGACCAAAAGGAAAAAATGTAATTGGAACAAAGTGGGTCTACAGGAACAAGATGAATGAAGATGGAACCATCATCAAAAATAAAGCCAGACTTGTAGTTAAGGGATAATAAGGGATCGATTTTGATCAGACCTATGCTCCAGTGGCAAGACTCGAATCCATCAGGTTGTTCCTCGCATATGCTGCTCTCATGGGCTTCATTTTCTATCAAATGGACGTAAAGTCAGTCTTCCTCAATGGTAGAAATAATTAGAGTTATGTGGAACAACCCCCAGGTTTTGTTGATCCTAGCCATCCTGATTATGTTTATTTATTATTTAAATCTTTATGTGGTTTAAAACAAGCTCCACGAGCTTCGTATGAAACGCTGTCTAAATTTCTTCTTGAGAACAAGTTCACAAGGGGAAAGATAGATATGACATTATTTCTTAGGGAAGTAAAGGGCAAGATTTTGCTAGTGCAAATCTATGTCTGAAAGAAAGGGGTTAGACCTGATTTACTCTAGAGGGGGGTGGTGAATAGAGTAATTAAAACTTTTGGCTATTTTAAAATTTATCAGAGTAAAATAAGTGATACCAATAGTGATATAGAAATGAAATGAAAACAGGTTAAGCTAATCTATCACAGCACAACAAAAACAAGAAAGAAAATGATCACACACAGACAACACAAGAATTTTATAGTAGTTCCCCAAACTAGATACATCCACTCTTCTACCACCCTGGTAGGAATCCACGATCAGGTTTTTGATCAGGTGACTGCCACCACAAGATCTATTTCCAGAGAGATCTCACAACCCTTTGGGCTTTTGATCAGGTTCCCAAAAACCAAGAATAAACTTTTTAAGGGAGTTATTAAACCCTTTATATAGGAGGTGAGGGAGGTGATGATGTCTTCTCTTTTCTCTATATAACAGAGAAGGCTTGTGGATTCTATTATCAAGACTCCTTCTGAAATGTTTAGAGATGGTTTAGAAAGCTTGGAGCCTTGCTCAGGGTGTAGGTCTTCAGCCTTATCTTGAGAGATCCTGGAACTTTCTGATTGATTCAAAGTTATTGCTCTTGAATGTTCTTGGAGGAGAAGTTGAAGAAGATTCTTGATATTGATGGTTGTTCTTCTTCAGTCTTCAGAAAGAACAAGGGAGAAAACAGAATGTTTTTTGTATGTAGAGAAGTTCTGTATGTTGTTGTTCTGTGCAACTGTATTCTCTTCTCTGTATTCTCAGTACTGTCTGGTCTGTGTATGCTTGTAGTGATTATTGTTTTCGTCTGAAAAGAGAAAATCTCTTTTATATTCTGCAGTCAATAATTTCTCCTTTGAAATTTGAATTCTTGGCATTAATTGTTGATTGCCCTGGAGAAAGAAGTGGCTGGAATATTTGACTTAAATGAGTTTCCTCAACTGTCCCATTAAAATAAGAAAGTAATTAACTCTGATGAAGACCATAATTAATGCTGCCAATAATGGCTATATTCAGGAGAATATGAGCATTAATTACTCAGGAAATCACTGCTAAATAATATAGTAAATAAGGACAAAAATAAGAAAAACTTATAAGTCTGGCTCGGGATAGAATTCGTCGACCTCTGAACAGAATTCATCGACTGGAGTTCCAAGTTCGTAGACCTGAGAATTCCTGTTCGTCGACCTGAGCTCTGCGAACTGCATACTGGAAATAACTTGCCAATTCCGCGCTCTGAGTTTGTCGAGCTATGAATCTGTCTGAAGGATGAAATCATCGACCTGAGCTCGAATGTAATCGAGATCAACTTAGAGAAAGATTTCTGAGTTCGTCGATCTGAGATCGACGATTGTCGAGTTGAGTTTGAAGAATTTCGAATTGATAATTTTGATCTCTGAATTCTTCTAAGTCTGAGTCTACTGAGGTCCTCTGCTGGCAAGTCCATGAAGGTTGAACCTAATGACTAGCCTAAACTCTAGGATTCAAGGACTTGACCCTGGCTATACAATGTGGGTCAAACTCAACCTAATTAGTGAACCTAGCCCAAATCCAACTAGGGATCCAACAATGTCGATGACATTATCTTTGGCTCTACTGATGACAACCTTTGCAAGAAGTTTTCCAAAATTATGTAAGGGAAGTTTGAAATGAGCAGTAAGGGTGAGCTGAAGTATTTTTTAGGACTTCAAGTGAAGCAATCTAAAGATGGAATTTTCATCGCTCAGACGAAGTTCACCAAAGAGTTGCTAAAGAAATTCGGAATGGAGAATGCAACCTCTATGAGGACTCTAATGGGTTCAGCTATGTCTTTGGATATAGATGAGAAAGGGAAACCTTTCAATGAAACCAAGTACAAGAGCATAATTTAATCCTTGCTCCATCTTCCTGCTAGCAAGCCTGACATAACGTTTTCAATATGTGTGTGTGCTAGATATCAGGTGAACTCTAAGGAATCTCACTACACAGCTGCAAAGTGAATTTTGAGATACCTCAAGGGAACACCAAATCTTTGTTTATGGTACCCAAGAAGTAATGATAGCAAACTAATTGGATTTTTCAGATGCAGACTTTACAGGTAGCAAATACGACAGAAAAAGCACTTCTGGGACTTGTCAGTTCTTTGGAGAAAGGCTCTTATCTTGGAGTAGCAAGAAATAGAATTGTGTTGCAATCTCAACCATCGAGTAAGAATATATTTCTGTAGACAGTTGTTGTGCACAACTTCTTTGGATAAAGAATCAATTAGAAGACCACAACTTGAAGTTCAGAGACATTCCTATGTTTTATGACTCCTCTAGTGCTATAACAATTGCCAACAATCCAGTTTCTCACAACTGGACGAAGCACATCGAATTGAGATATCACTTCATCCGAGAGCATGTTGAGATTGGGGACATCAACCTCCAATATGTTCCAACGGATAGGCAAGTATCATATATTTTCATGAAGCCGCTGGACGAGGCCAAGTTCTCGTTCTTCAAGACAGAACTTGGTATGCTCAACATGGAGTCCTGAAAAGTTCACACTTGAAGTCAAGAGAAGATTCGACATCAACCACTCAGAAGATTCCAAGAGAATTCTTACTTCAGCAACCTTCAGATAAAATCAAAGCTCAAATAATTGGATTTCTCGAAAAGATAACGTGATTTCTCAGAAAAACAAATGGATTTCTCGGGAACAACTTATGCTTCTCGAGAAAAGTAACAAATTTCTCGAGAAAACAATTTCTCTCGAGAAATCACCTCACAGAATTTTTAAAAAAGAATTCGAACCGTCATTCCTCAGGTACACCTTTCTTTATTATTCAAAATTTTCAATTTTATATAAATAGAATATTCCATAGAATGTCCAAATCCACAAATTCGAAAAAGCCCTTTCCTGAGAAAGATGCTTCAGGTCCGTCAAAGGTCTCCATCGCTCTTCTCATAAAACTCTGTTGTTTCCTCTCGAAATAGTCTGAAATTTCTCATTCTTCTCGATCGATGGCTCCTACTACAAATATTGGCACCGGGAGTGAGTTCGTTCTCTATGGTATTGTAAAAATTTCTGATGATTTTCAGAATTTTATTCTGCTTCTTGAATCTGTCGGCCTCACCTTCATCCGTGAGCATCCGTGCAAAGTCCTGATTTCAGACATAGAAGAGTTCTTCAGAATTGCTAAGCTTAAGAGGAGTGGGAAGTTTTTGAAATGTTCTGTCAGATATTTGAAGATCAAAATCAAACTGTCTTTTTTAAAAGAATTTCTGAGATTGCCCTCCATTGAAGAGGAAGACTACTTGGAAGAACCCGACTACTCCAGGGCTCTGTCATTCTGTGGTATCTCCCAATCAACTACTTACATTTGTAGACAGAATATAAATGATGAAAGAAAACTATTGGCCGACATTCTAGGAAAAATCCTTCTCTGCAAAACAGGTTCACTTGGATACATATCCTCTGATTTCTTCTTTATGATGATAGTTGTGATATGTCGCAAGAAATTCCAATGGGGACACATGCTTTTTATAAGATTAAGGAAAGCATAAAGACACCTAATTATGCAAGAATCATTTCTCTTTATCTAAATAAAGTGCACCCTGAGATATTTGACTTGTTCAAAGGTGTGTAGATTCACCACCTGAAGAAAGTCACACTCTCCTCCATCAACAGATGGGAAATTAGAATTCCAAAGCCAATTCAAGCTCCAACAATTCCAAGGACAGTAGATGATGAGGAAAGAACCCCATCTCCCCTTCTTACTAATACAGTTGGCACATATGTTGCAGTTGTCGAGGGGTAGCCTGCTCCTTCAGTTCATGAAGAAGTTCGGCAAGCTGAGGTACCAGAAATAGAATTTCAGTCAGATGTTCCTTCAGATCAGGTTGTAGAGTAAGTTGTTGCTGATGATGTGGCAGTAGAAAAGGAAAATCAAGCCCAGTTTGATGATGCGAAGAGCACCTCTGTGCATGATGGTGGCTCAGGTATGGATGTTGACTCTTCCTCATAATAGGGAAATCCTGCTGAAGAGATCTAGAAGATTCTCAGCCCCAGGAATAAGTTGAGGGGGAGAATGAAGTTATGCTCTCTGATGAGGAAGAAGTTATCAAAGAACCTGCAGATCCTCCACTCAAGAATTTAGAATTCTCTCTACTTATTTTTCTTGGTGAGGAAGGGGATGTGATGACTTCTGCTCTACTAATATGGATAGCTCCAGCTCTACATCCTCCACCTCCTCCAACTGAAATGATTCCTGATGATACCCTGTTGAGTAAGATTGAATCTATGTTGACTAAGCAAAGAGAGTACTTTGACAAGTCTCTCAAAGAAGTAACTGAATGAGTAACTATTCTTGAGAAAGAGATGAGCAGAGGATTTGCTGAAATTCAGAACAATACAGATGAATTCAAAAGACTGCTAAATATTGGTGGCAAGGCTTTGGACCACACTATCACTAGTGTTGGTGAAGTCATGAATCAAGCAGTCACTGTGGCCAACAATAAGATCCAATTGCTGAAGAAAACTGAACAACAAAAATTCAAAACTTGTGAAGAGGTTGGAAAATTTAAGGAAGATGCCATAGAGACTCTATCTGTAGAAGTCAGAAAGGGGGAGGACAAAGTGAAAGAAAATCTAGACCTCGAAGTTCAAGACATGAAGAATCAGTGGGGTGATCAACTAAAAGAGATCAATATAAGTATAAAAAAGTATATTAAGGGTGTAAACATCTATGCTTATAAGATTGCTGTGTGGATGCACAAGCAAATCTTTCCAGACTTTCAAGTTGATCTAAATGAGGCTCCGCCTCCTCATCTTGATCCAAATGCTTGCAAGCCTACTTTTTCTCCTAGATCTGAATAGTATGAAGCTCCTCTTGAAAATTATTCTCAAGTCTAGACCTCTAATCAGCCAGAGTTTCCTCAAGATCTACCTCCTGAAATGTCAGTGCCAAAGAAAAGGAAATATGGTGATGGTGCTTCTGTTAGCAGATCTATCCCCAGTCAAGGTGCTGCTAAAAGGAAAGAATAGGAATTTACTGAAGTTTGGAGTCCAACCTATAAGTCTCTAATTTTGGACACTCTGAAGCTGGTTGTGGAATTTAATGAAAATAAGGATGATTATTATAGTCACAAGGAGTGGGAGCAATATGAGAAGTCTATGAAAAAAAGAAGGATTTATGATCATGAATATGGTCGTAATAATCCTAATGCTCCTCCTCAACCTCCAAAGTACTATCTCAAGCCTTTCATCTATTAGAAAATACAACAGGAGAAGAATGAACGGCAACACCAACAGCAATACAATTGATTTAAGATTATCAGTGTTATAGAATTTTGTGGACAAAGATATTTTTATGGACAAATTCTATATATATATATAAAATTTTGAATTTTGATGATCTTATTATCTCTTATCTCTCATTGCATATATTGTTTTACTTGTTAGTTAATTCTTTGATTATCTTGATATAATTCACCTTAGTGTAGAGGGTTCTGACTTCAACAAATAGGGGAGATTGTTGGATATTGTATTCACAATAACCTAGATTTGTGTGAAGTCACCCTTGAATGAAGATGAATTAAGTGTATATTTGATTATATTCTTTAGTCGAGTGCTTGCTGATCATTATTGCTAAGTGTAGACCAATGTAAGTTTACAATAAGTCACTAAACACAAGACCATGCAAAGTAATCCCTCATTTTGTGATCCATGGTGTTGACTCATGTGTAACCTCTCTATTGGGATACACTTCATTTTCAAGTACTAGAGCAATAGAAAAAAGGAAGGTTTGTTGGTTTTCAACAAAGAAGAAAAGAAAATGTTTTTGAAAAAAAAAATTCTAAGCCCATTTCTCGAGAAAGGAAATCTATTTCTCGAGAAGTCTGAGTATATTTCTCGAGAAAACAAAGCTGTTCTCGAGAAATCTTAAGACTTCTCCGAAAATTCTCAAAAACTATATAAGTCCTTTTTCTCGAGAAAGACCTAAAGAATTCTCGAGAAACCAAGTTCATTTCTCGAGAAAGGAAAGTAGTTCTCGAGAAGTCAAAATTGTTTCTCGAGAAGCTAAGTATTTTTCTCGAGAAATCAAATCTTTCTGGAGAAATTAATCATTCAGTTCTAAGAATTTACGTTAAATACTTTTTCTCGAGAAGACTAAGCCATTTCTCGAGAAATCAGTTCTTCAGTTCAAAATTTGCGTTAAGTATTTTTCTCGAGAAGACTACACCATTTCTCGAGAAAGCAAATCTTTTCTTGAGAAATCAAATCCTTCTCGAGAAATAAGTACTTCAGTTCAAAGAATTTGAGTTAAGTAAATTTCTCAAGAAAACCATGTCATTTCTCGAGAAAGCACATCTTTCTCGAGAAATTACAAGTCTTCTCGAGAAATGAAGTTGCAGAAAAATTTCTTTTTTCAAAAGTCTGACGGATTTCGATATAATCTAAGGTCTTCATGATTGGTCCACGTGGATCATTCCTTAATGATTTCAGACCGTTAGACAATGTTCGATAAAAAGTCTTTTCTAAGGAATCACTAACCCTAATTACAACAATCAGAATTGCACCGTAATGTTAATCTCGGGAGAAACCGTGCCACCTTTATCATCGTTTGTCTATGTCGCTCCTCTCTCGATCTAGCGATTCAAAAGGAGAAAAGATTCGACAGATCACAGATTCAAGATTCTTCAAACATCAACTTGATCGTGTTAGATCCTAAGTTTTGTAGATCGAGTTTACACGGATTTTCTTCCTCAATATCTTCTCAGAGATTTTCAGTTTTCAAAAAGGAAGAACCTTGAAGATTTCAAATCTGGAAGTATACAATTTTTATTGTTGTTGTAAACATTTACTTTAACTCTTGTAGGAGCTTTGTCTCCGAGATTATAGGAAGTTTGTTCTTCCGAGTGTAGATCCCGTTTTGTGGGATCGAGTTTGTAGGAGTGTATTATCTCCGAGTCCTAGGAGCATTTCTTGAAGGTGTAGGATCATTGCAATTCGAGATATAGTGAAGTAGATGAGGCTAGCTGTGGTGCTAGATAGGCGAGGTGGAGAGTGGACGTACCCAAGATTGGGGAATCACTATAAATTCCTTGTGTCATCTGGGTTGTGCTTGATTATTTTTTGTGATGTTTTCTCTCAAGTTTTTATTCCTCAAAAGACGCAGATCTCACCTATTCACCCCCCTCTAGGTGATTTAGGTAGGCAAATAGATACTCTCAGTAAGGGACGAAGGGACATGATAATACTGATACATTGGTCGCGATGGCTTATGAGTTCTAAACTCTTATTGCTTTGGGAGCAATGATGTATTACTAGATTCTCCATATTTTTTATAAAGCTTTTGTTTAATACTTTCAAGAACAAGTGGGAGACTGTTGGTGTTACAATTATGATCTAGAAGTGAACAAGTATGTAGCGTCACTGCCAAAGCAGTATGAGCATATCAGGGTCGCACATAAGAATGTTTGGAGAAATTGGGAGATTGGATTAGTATGGTTTTACTCATATGATGAGTGGAAAATATTTAGCTCAACCAGGCTTGGAAAGCATCGAGTGCGATAAGACCACTCAACGCTTTCGTCAAATCAAGTGTTGACTCGTCGAATGATTGCATCGAGTGTGTTTAGTTTACTCAACAATTTGTCGTGTCAAAGTGCTGATTCGTCGAGTATTGCACTTAAGAATTGAGTGCGTTAAGTTCACTAACCGATTCATTGAGTCAAGGTATTGATTCGATGAGTCTGGTTCTCAGTCGTTGAGTGCGTTGAGTTCACTCGACGCCTTCGTTGAGTCAAAGGTTGATTCGATGAATCATGCACTTAGGCGTTGAGTGCATTGAGTTCATTCATTTCCTTCGTCGAGTCAAATGTTGATTCGGCGAGTTTGGCGCTGAGAGCGTCGAGTTCACTCGATGCCTTCATCGAGTCAAAGGTTTATTCAGCGAGGCTGGCGCTAGGTTCGTCGTATATCTTATGGATACTCAACGATTTGTCGAGTATGTTTTGTATACTCGACGATTCGTCGTGTATGTTTTGTATACTCGACCATTCA
Organism: Platanthera zijinensis; assembly: GCA_039513925.1. Lineage (NCBI taxonomy): Eukaryota > Viridiplantae > Streptophyta > Magnoliopsida > Asparagales > Orchidaceae > Platanthera > Platanthera zijinensis. The sequence goes on from CM077087.1 coordinate 154,845,249, forward strand.
TCAAATATGTTATGGATACTCAACGATTCGTCGAGACAAGGGGTTTCTGTTCGAATTCTGTAGTCCAAGTCTTAGGTCTGCGATTAGCAACAGGCTATTCTATTTATTCCTTGGGTATAAATAGAAGATTTTAGGGTTTCTCATCTATTAACTACACTATTCATTCAGTCAAAGAACACGAGCCATACTATGTGAAAACCTGAGACCTAAAAGTCCGACAAAAGTTGTTCAGTCTACGCTGATCCCGTCACCATCGCTGAGCCCGATTCCGACAAGTGTCGTCGTTGACTCTTCTATAACAGACCTAGCAGTTTGTGAAGACGCAAGGTGCCCTCTCCCGACCTCGATCTTGTTCGACAAGAGTCTATGGGTTCTCCCGTTTGTGTGGATTTACTGTAGAGGTACAGACACTATTCTGCACTAAGGAATCTAGCCGCTTAGTAATCAACAGATTTTCTGGAGAATCTAGGTTGAGTATAGACTCAATCCCGCAAAGGTAATTTTAATTTACTGTTTTTTCTTCTTGATACATGTCCATTGCTAGATCCGAACTTCTTTTGGATTTTTTGTTCTTTATTTCCGTTGCATGCACAACTGTTGTGCCACCTAATAAAACCCAACAACTATTTGAGATCTTGATGGACTAGTTTTCGAGATTGTGTTTGGCAAAGAATCTTTCTTTGTCGTAGAGGATTTTCATGGAGAATGAGTTCCAGCGCTTAACTTAGGACAAGAGTAGTGTAGATAACTACTTGCATGAGTCCACCAGGTTGGACATTATGCGGGATCCACTTTTGCTGACGAGGAGCGTAAGACCAATCAGTTCTATGAGGGACTACGAGATGAGCTGAGGTTGCTTCTCTCAGGTCCGATGAATTTAGGTTTTCAAGTATTGGTTAATACTGCTCGTTCGTTGGAGAAGGACATGAAGAGGGTGCAGTGTAAGAGGAACTTGGCTGTGAAAAAGCCTAATTTCAAAGTGTCGACTTCTTCAAAATCACATTTTCGGAAATGGAATAAGAAGTCCAAGTCTTCTGGATAAGCTCCATCTACTATTGCTTCTGGAGCAATTTCTAGGCAAAGCACTCATACATGTTATACTAGTGGAAAACTAGGGCATTTTACTTGTGAGTGTACCAGTGTCCTTCCAAGGAAGGATAAAAAGGCAGAAGTGTCTTATGATGAGAAGGGAAAGGCAGTGGAGTCCACTACATCCCAATATGCTCCAGCTCAGTCGAGGGTTTACAATCTTGGACAATGGGAGACCATTAAACAGGCTGACATTGACGCAGGTATGAGTAGTATATAGTTTTCCTGCTTTATATATGATATAACTTGTGAATTGCTTGTTATAGCTCCATCAGTATAGGCTTTGTCCTTATTCGAGACTATCTGGTGAGAACACTGTTCAATACAGGTGCTTCTCATTCAATTCTATCTGAGGACTTCGTATTGCTAATCAGAGTGCCTAATATTATATCGACAGATATATTAAAGGTGTTGTTAACTAACGGATACTTGATGTGTGCGGGTAGATCTTACTATGTTGAGGTGCGAATAGGAAGTTGGGATTTTGGTTTGGAAGCATCGGTGCTACCGATATCTGAGTTTGACATAATCTTTGGCATGGACTGGCTCTCGGAGCAACGTTCCTGTATAGATTGTCACTCTAAGGAAGTCATGCTAGGACAAAACACCGAATACGAGACTAAGTTCGCTGGTATGTTAGGATCGAGCAAGATATTGAAGTCTGCTCTCCAGTAGTCAAGGCGGTTTGAATGGGCGCGGAATTGTTTTTCACATTGTTGGAGGCTGTAGAGCCGAAGCCCAGTTTGAGTGACGTTCCTATTGTGTCGGATTATGCAGATGTGTTTCCTAAAGATCGCCATGGGATTCCGCCCCTACGAGAGATTGACTTCGCTATTGAGTTTGTATCAAGTGTGAACCTGTGGCCCGCTCATTGTACCGAGTAGCACCAAAGTAGATGGCGGAATTGAAAGTTCAATTAGAAGAATTGCTAAAGTAAGGCTATATATGTCCAAGTATGTCACCTTGGAGTACACCGGTCCTCTTTGTGAAGAATAAGGACGGAAGCTTGCTTTTATGCATTGCTTATTGAGAATTGAATAGGTTGACAGGGAAAAACAAGTATCTGATTCCACAGATTGACGACTTGTTTGATCAGCTGGTGGGATCGACTGTCTATTCAAAGCAAGATTTAAAGTCTGGTTATTACCAGTTGCAGATTAGGGAATGTGACATTCCCAAGATAGCTTTCGGAACTTGCTATGGTCACTATGAGTTCACTGTAACGCCGTTTGGGCTAACAAACACGCCATCGGTATTCATGGACTTGATGCATCAGACTTTTCGGGAGTACTTAGATCGATTTGTGATCGTCTTTATTTATGACATATTGGTGTACTCCCAATCAGAAGAAGATCATGCAAATAACTTGAGGATGGTTTTGCACACCCTGGGGAGGAATAAACTCTATGATAAGTTTTCAAAGTGTGAGTTTTGGCTATCGTAGGTGGCTTTTTTTGGCCATGTGGTTAGTGTAGAGGGTATTGTTGTGGATCTATCGAAGATCATTGCGATATGAGAGTGGCCTATGTTAACTACTGTAGCGGAAGTCAGGAGCTTCCTTGGACTTGCTGGCTACTACAGGCGTTTCATGGAGAACTTTTTGTGGATATCCTTACATCTCACCACACTGACGAGGAAAGATCAGAAGTTTGTTTGGACGCCTACGTGCGCACGAGCTTTTGAGGGGTTACAGAGTCGCTTAACCACAATGCCTATCCTGAGTTCGTCATGTGGTACAAACGGTTATGAGATTTATATTAATGCTTCAGGGAGCGGCTTAGGCTATGTTCTTCTACAGTTCGAAAAGGTTATAGCTTATGGCTCACGCTAGTTGTAGCATGAGCAAAACTATCTAGTCCATGACTTGGAGTTGGCGGCTGTGATTTTTACACTTAAGTTTTGGTGTCACTACTTGTATGGCGTGAAAGTTGACATATTCACAAACCATAAAATCCTTAAGTATTTAATAGATCAGAAGGATCTAAATATGCGATAATGGAGGTGGATGGAGTTCCTCGGGGACTATACATTCAAGATACATTACACTCCTGGGAAGGGAAACGTGGTCGCAGATGCCTTAAGTCATTGGACTCAAGTACATACAAGTTGGCTACAGATGCATGAGGAGCATCTGATCCAGGAGTTGGAGGCCTTAGATATTTCTTGTGTTGATAAGAATGCCACTGCAAATGCGTGCTTGAACTGGACGGAGGTGCAATATGACCTCGCAGACAGGATTTGACGAGCGATGGAACTCGAAGAGAGTATGAAGCGCTATGCAGTGGATGGTTCAAATTCCCAAATCTCGTTGGATGATGGCCTTTTGAGAAAGGACACCGTTTCTGCATCCCAAAAGTGGGTAAATTACAGGAGGAGTTGACGTATGAGGCACACTTTACTAAATAGTCAATCCACCCAGGGAGCACAAAATGTATAAGGGCATGAAAATGATGTTCTGGTGGCCGGGGTTTAAAGAAAGACATAGCTCTTTACGTGGCGAAATGCCATGCTTATGCCTTGGTAAAAGCTGATTTTCAGAAACCTAGTGGTTTCCTAAAGTCATTGCCCATTTTGGTGTTGAAGTTTGATGACATATCTATGGATTCATGCATGGGTTGCCGAGATCACAGAGCTGGAATGATGTCGTGTGGGTGATCGTTGACCGGCTGACAAAGGTATCGCACTTCATACCGAATAAGAAGGATGATTCAGTTGATAAATTTGTTAAGTTGTATATTGATAATATAGTACGTTTGCACGGTGTGCCCCGTAGTATCATCAGTGACCGAGACAGACACTTTGCCTCAAAAGATTGGAGGCTAATCCACAAGTTTTGGGGTACTAAACTGAAGTTTAGTATGGCCTTTCATCCGCAGATGGATGGACATATTGAGAGAACCAATAGAACAATGGAGGATATGCTCTGTCTACGCGCCTTGGATTTCGGGAAGAGATGGGATGTAAGACCCCATTTTTTTATTTTAAACCACCGGGGTCTTATGTCCAGAACCGCAGCTTTGCGGTGACACCAACACACCTGAGAAGGTTGTCACTACAAAATTCTGATCCTGCCGACCATACCGATCGCAAAAAAAGTAGAATAAATGTACATGATTAAAATCAAACTAGTCCACCAGAATCACATATATATAATATAAGTCTCCACGAAGGGAGAGTCCATGGAAATGAATAAGCAAAGTACTAAAGAGGGCTCCTGCCCGATAAATCAAGATCCTAACTACAAGTCACTCAACGCGGAAGAAAAACTATAATAACTACTAATGATCGGGACTCACAGTCCCTAATGGCTGGACTCCAGTACTAGACTACCCCGTCTCCATACGTACCGACCACTGGTGCTGCATCTCCTGGTGTGGCTCCGTGATCCCCTAAAATGATTTGGTTAATGACCGTTAGTCTAAAAAGACTAAGTCCTATCATCCCCCACCCCTTCCCCAATGTCTCCTAGGTACCAAGCGGGGAGAAGGAAAGGGAAGGTAATGAAAGTGGAGAGTAACAAAGTAAGCAAGTGACGATGGAACTAGTCTATCATGAATTATATAATCACAACAAATATAGGTAAGCAGTGGTAGGTAAGTAGTAATATACACAAGAACAAGTGAGCATGTATAGTAAGAAAGGTAAACTAAGTAACCATGACCTATAGGAATGCCCATACAAACCTAAAGACCAAGGGGTCATTTTGCAAGGCCTATTGTATAAAGCATCTCATACCACTTTATACAATAGGTGTCAGGGGTTATATGCAAAGATGATGTTATGACATGCAAGTATGCCATGATGTGAATCATGCAAGTGCAACACACCCACTCTACTCTGTGCACATAGACCTTTAGTTCCCCCTTTTTGGAGCCTAACCTCCCAGGATACCTCCGAAGTGGCAAACGGAAGCGGTGAGATGGGCCTCGCCCACCTCTAAACCAGTATAATACTACTAGTTAGACCTATTGTACGCCTCAACGTTGGTGCACTAAGCGGAGCTCCTGCGTACTCTTGCCAGCTGCGCACTGGACTTTATTTGGCCAAGTGCAAAACCACACCTCCCAAGCCAACGTATTGGTGTCGGTGTGACGAATCTCCAATACCGATGACCCACCACCTTATATCTTATGCACATACAACATTAATGTATTTCCCACCGAGCCAAAGCTCCCCGGACAATCCCATCTATCACAAGTATCTACCGAGCCAAAGCTCCTCGGATTAACCCGTCCGTCTCAAAACCATCCGAGCCATCGGCTCGCCGGGCTAACATGCCCATCACAAAAACCACCGAGCCTACCGCTCATGAGACCTAACCTATCTCCCACAATACCAGGGAGTGTGAGTGTAAGTGTAACCCTAGATTATTTCTAATTACTCTTTCATTCTATTTATTCTTACGGCTTACGTTAACCTTGGACTGCCTAGGGCATTCCCCGTGAAGGTCTCTCGAGGGCACTAGGAACTACGATGGGCTGAAGCCCAAAGCTCTCTTTCGTAAGACACTTACTATTATTGGTTAATACTCGATTCTCGATCCATTTTAATATTACTTTGGATCTAACCCTAGTGTGTTTTGACTCTCTTTTTCCATAGGAAAGTCGATCTTTCGTCGATCCCGAGCACCTCCTAACACTAGTCAACCCATCACTTTTCTCATCATGATTGCTAAAGATCAACCTATTTCTACTTCACCATAACCAGTAAGCTAATAACCCCAACTCCCTATGTCCATTTCACATGTTGTCCCAATTTTTCGCAATTTTACTATACACAGACCAACCTAAGCTATATGATGTACATGATAGGAGATACTCCAAATTTTCATTCAAATGCTCTAAAATATTTATTGGGGGCCTATCATGAAATAATTAGCCTAAGTCCAGAAACTTAGAATTTTCCTAAATAATTTGGCATTTAATTAATTTTTCCAAAAATTGGTCCATGGGTGATTTGAACATGAAGTACTAACTTTACTTAAGATCTGTCCATACAAAAATTTTGAACACTATAGGACTGCAAGATATCAGTGTACCAAATTTCATAGATTTTCATAAAGGAATTATTCTCTAAATAATTAAGCCAATATAATTCAACTAATTAGGGGTAATGAAGGAAGTACCATAAATACTAGTCCAACAATTATACAAAATTTAACAGAGCTCTATCATGAACATAAAACCTTACTGACTAAGTTACATGCAATTCTAAGGCCAGTAAACCATATAGAAAAATTCCTCAATAAAATCCATCATGGTGCACTTTGTGAAGAAACATCCTTGTAATCTAACCTAAACAACATAAAATAATTTTTCCAAGCTTCTTTATGTCCTAAAAAGTCCTCTAGCTAAGTAACACAATTTTCCAGCAAGCTGTAGTATTTATCTTATATTTATCAAAGTAAGGTGCACTAGTTTACTTTACACATGATGTATTAAGAAGAAATGTTCAACTATTCCAAATAATTTACTAGTGCACCTAAATGACATTTGACTGGCTTTTTCGGAGTTTCAAATCATTCTAAGACATTTAAAGCATAGTTACATCAATGTTGGGAATTGTCTTCACAATACCCCAGATTTGTGGGAAGTCAGACCTGAAACTAAGATGAATTAAGTTGTATTTGATGTTGTGTTTAAGTTGTGTATGCAGGACTCTATTGCCAAGTGTGAACCAATGTCAGTCTATAGTGGGTCACCAAACACAGGACCATACAATGTAATTCCTCATTGTGTGATCCAAAGTGTTGACTCATGTATAGCCTCTCTATTGGGGTACACTTTATCTACATGCATTTGGACTACTGGACCATGGAGTGGTGAAAATCATCCAAGAAATTTGACTAAGTCCATATACTTGAGTACATCCATTCATATACTCGAGTACCTCTTTTCCTTATACTCGAGTAGGTGATTGTGTACTCGAGTAGAGCCTTAGTCATACTCGAGTAGTTTCTCAGTCATACTCGAGTAAGGCTAGCTGTTCAGACTAAATATTTCTAAGTCCACATACTTGAGTAACTTCGCTCATATACTCGAGTAAGTGGCTTCGCACTCGAGTAGATTGTTCTTATACTCGAGTAGTCGGGATTAGTACTTGAGTAGATCCTTCTTATACTCGAGTAGTCTGGATTAGTACTCGAGTAGATATTTCCACTTACTCGAGTAGTCTGTCAGAGTAACTCGGGTAGCTCTTCCAAGGTACTCGAGTAGTCATCTCTATTACTCGAGTACATGTTTCTCTTATCTACTCGAGTAGCAGACCTTTATACTCGAGTATTTCATCTATCCCGAGTATGTTGGTTCAGAATTCCTGAAATCGTTAAGTCCAGAATTGACGGAGATTTCGAATTAACCTTTTCTGATTGGTCCACGTGTCAATCTTAATTACGATTATGACCATTGGAGATAGCCTATAAATAGGTCCTTTCAGATTTGACTCATTACAAGTTATTTAACAAGTTATTTTTAAGAGAAATATTGAAAAATCTCTCCCGTCCTTTTCAAGAAAGAAATCCGGAAAACCTAAAATACCGATCGTCCTGGTCGCCGCCGCTATTAACGTTTTTCCGGAAGAAGCTTTGGATCGACTTTCTCTCAAGCGCTGCTACCTAGATCGATCCAAGGAAAAGAAGAATCATCTGATCCGATTGTGCTTCAACGGCTTGTGGATTACTCGTTGATCGTGGTGATTTCAGATCTCAGTTTCTTGGGAATCAGTCCAGCCTTCTTCTACTTTTTCTGATTAAGCCTAAAGCTCTCAACGAAGAAGACGAAGACCAAGATCAAGATCTGAGATATTTTTTTTTGTAAATTTCATTCAAACAATTTTCTATGTAGGAGATTTGTCTCCGAGTGGTAGGAAGTTTTATCTTCCGAGTGTAGATCCCTTGTGGATTGAGTTTGTAGGAACGTGGTTCCGAGGTGTAGGATTGATTTGCAATCCGAGATAGTGGAGTAGTCGAGTCTAGTGGTTTGCTAGATCGGTGAGGAAAGTGGACGTACCCAAGATTGGGGAACCACTATAAATCTCTTGTCGTCTGTGTGATTGCTTGATTACTTGTCTGTGCTGTTGATAAATTTTTTATTCCGCATTTGACACACAAATCACCTATTCACCCCCCCCCCTCTAGGTGAGTTAGGTAGACACGTAGATCTCTTTCAATTGGTATCAGAGGGAGGTTGATCATTAAAAGGCTAACATCTTGATCGTATCCCTCTCAAGTTGTCTACAAGAAAGTATCAAGCATGAGTAAGACCAAGGATTTTGCTAAACTCCCCGTGTGCACCAAGAACAACTTTCCTATGTGGAAGGAAAGAGTCAAATTCTTCATGGAAGCTGTAGACCCTCGGATCTTCATGATTGTTGAAGAAGGTCCGCATGTTCCTATGACTGCATCAACAATAGACCCAACCAAAAAGGTCTCAAAGAATTTGATGGACTTGGATAAGGACGAGATTGCACTTGTCTCCCTAGACAAGAAAGCCAAAAATATTATAGCAAGTGCAGTTGATGACTCGATGCTGCAAAATCTTATACATTGCCAGTCTGCCAAGGAGATGTTGCAATCCTTGGTGACTCTGATGGAAGGGACTGAGGAAGTTAGGGATGATCGGAGATCCCTCTTAAATCAGAAGTATGAAGCCTTCCGGCAAGGTCACAAGGAATCCATAGCTGACACATTCGAGAATTTCTTCAAAATAGTCAATGGGCTAAGAGTTTATGGCCGTATCTTAACCAACGGAGAACTGAATGACAAATTCTTAAGATCCCTGACCAAGGAATGGGATAATAAGGTATGCGCCATTCGGGAGTTTGGAAGGTTAGCCGAGACAGACCCGCAGAATCTGTTCGGAAAGCTTATGTCCTACGAGCTTCAGATCAATTCTAGAAAAGCTGAAGAAGAGATGAGCAGGTCTGCTTCCAAGGAGAAGTCTGTTGCTCTGAAGGCAGATAGCTCAAGGAAGACAAAGGTTGGCCCTCCAGTCCCAGTTCATGAAGTTGAGGAAGAAGAATCATCTGAGTCGAGCACATCTGGCTCAGAGCTTTCTGATGGAGAGCTCTCTCTACTCTCAAGGCAGTTTAAGAAGTTCTTGAATAAGAAGAAGACGTGGAAAGGCAAGGATGCCTTATATAGAAGATCACGCAATGATGGTGATCGCCACAGAAAAGGCTCAAGCAGTCATGACAGGTATGGCTCTAAACCGAACAAACATCATTCGACTGACATCGTTTGTTATTGTTGTAACAAGCCAGGTCACGTCATTGCGGACTGCCCACACAAGAAGAAAGAGAGTGGCAAAAGAGAAGAAAATAAGCCCTACACCAAGAAAAGGACAGAAAGAAGCCTACTGTCCAAGAAGGGTAAAACCCTCAGCGACTCTGACCCATCTGAGTCGAGTGCAGAATAAGAAGAAGCATACTTTGGATTAATGGCTCTAAGTGATGATGAACACGTCCCCCAGTTCACTGGGGAGGTAAAATCTCACACTCCTCTTTTTGAATCTGATGATGATAGTGAGCAAGAGGGTTATCCCTCTGAGGATGAATCTGAACTCATGGATCAATTTAAGGAGTTGCTCAAGGCTTACGACAAATGTCGCAAAGTCGTGAAAACTTAAGCCAAAGAGATAAAATCTCTACAGGCTATTGAGAGCAGCTTGAGAGGAGAAGTCGCTAAGATTGACTCTCTTCAAGAGAGCTTTAATTCTTCTATGGAAGAGTACAATCAAGCTCTCAAGCACCTTGACCTTAAAGATGAAATCATCAAAGAGTTGGAAAAATAACTCGAGGCTGAGAAGAAGCTTGTTGAAAGTTTCTCTAAGCCTAAGACAGTTCTTCCACTCGTTGCTGAATTCTCAGCTAAGGCCAAAGGAGCTGGACTTGGCCATGTTGCCTCTCCTAGTAAATCCTCTAGGAGAAACAAGGCCAAGAGAAAGAATAGGGCTGCCAAGAAGGCTCTAGCTGAAGAAAAAGGGAAAGCTCCTTTGGAGCCAGTATCGTTCAAGAAAGTTATCTTTCCTACGAATGAATTCGACTATGAGTCCACCTATGGACACTTCTCTAGGCCGATCCCGGAGACGCCCAAGTCAAGGTACCAAGGTTGGACTCGCCCTCGTAACTTTGCCGAAAGTGTCTTCAAGGCACCTTATGAAGAGATTCAACTTCAGAGCTATGGACTATATGCTCATGGTCATAACATCAAGAAGACACCAAACGTAAAACTTGTTATGGAAAAGCCTATGAAGGAGAAGACTTCATGTAGCTGTCATCATCATGAAGCTTCTTCCTCCAAAAATGCTACCCCGGCTGGACCTCCACCCAGGAAGGTCAAGCAGGAATTTGGAAGGCAAAGATACAACAGATTCGACTATTGGTGCTGTGGAAAAATTGGTCATTTTGCCATCGATTGTTGGTTCAATCCTAACAATGCTGCAACCCCTCAAGTTGGCAACGTGAGAATGACCACTCATGAGGCTAATATTCATAGGGGGAGTATTCTAACTCGAGACCAAGGACCCAAACATTTTTGGGTTCCTAAGGCTAAGTGATTGTAATTGCAGGTATGTCCAAAGGCCACCAAAATGTCAATCTGGTACTTGGACAGTGGATTCTCTCGGCATATGACCGGGACAAGGAGCCTACTCCAGAATTTCACCTCAGTCTACAACGGACCAAAGGTCATCTTTGGAGGTTCAGATCGAGGAATAACTAAAGGCTACGGTATGATCACTAACGGTAGTGTATCCCTTTCCGACATAGCCTATGTTGAAGGATTGGAACACAATCTCATCAGCATAAGCCAACTGTGTGATAAAGGATATGTAGTTGAATTCCATGCCGACAAGTGTTTGATAAAATCGGTTGACAACATGGAAACGATTCTATCAGGCACTCGAAGCAGGAATATTTTCGTTTTAAATTTCATATGTATTGACTCCTCTACACCAGTATGTCTTTTAGCAAAAAGTAGTGCATCTCTCGCTGACCAATGACACAAGAGACTAGCACATATTAACTTCAAAACTATTAATAAACTATTCTCTCAGAACTTAGTACGTGATGCCCCGAACGTCAAGTGCATTAGGGACAGTCCTTGTCATGCATGCATAAAAGGCAAGCAAACAAGGAGTTCTTTTAAAATCATTATAGGCAAGGATTCTGATAGAAGCTTACAGCTTCTCCATATGGACTTGTTTGGTCCAATGCAAGTTAGAAGTTTGGGAGGTAAGGAATATACATTGGTTATTGTGGATGATTACTCGCGCTTTGCGTGGGTGTTCTTTCTGAAACACAAGTCAGATACCTTCAGTACTTTCACTAATTTTATTAGGCAAGTCCAAAATGAATACAACTGCTCCGTAGTCAAAATCAGAAGTGACAATGGAACGGAATTCAAGTCTGGAGCCATGACAGAATACTGTGAAAGTCAAGGCATCTTTCATGAGTTTTCCTCTCCTCGCACTCCACAGCAAAATGGAGTAGCTGAGAGAAGGAACAGAACACTCATAGAGGCTTGCCGGACTATGTTGAGTGATGCCTCACTTCCAGAGTACTTCTGGGCTGAAGCCGTCAACACCGCTTGTCACGTGCAAAATCGAGCACTCATCAACAAAAACCATGATAAGACTCCTTACGAACTTCTAAAAGGAAGGAAACCAACAGTTTCATATTTTAGAATCTTCGGTTGTAAATGCTTCGTACTTAACAACGGCAAGTATCACACTACCAAGTTTAGCGAGAAAAGCTTTGAAGGTATTTTTGTAGGTTACAGTAGCCATAGTAAGGCTTATAGAGTATTTAATAGAAAAACTCTGGTGGTAGAAGAATCAATACACATTGTATTTGATGAGACGAGTATGCTGCAAAGCAACTCTTCTAGTGTGCTCATTGAAGATGCAGGTACAAACCTTAAGGAACCCAGTCTGGATGAATCTACTGAAGATAGAAATGAAAAGTTCATCAAGATCTCCTCTACAACCCCGATTGGAGAGATAGATGATCAAGATGAAGAATTCATCCCAGCTAAAGATGCAACTCTAATAGCTGAAGAGATCCCAGATGCAAGGACTCTTGAGCTCAGACACCTGAAGGATCATCCCTTGGAGCAAATCATAGGAGATCCCCGAGATGGTGTCAGAACTCGGAGAGGTACAACTAACGAGAATTTATTCTTAAGCTTTTTATCACAGGTTGAACCTAAGAAGTTCGAGGAAGCAAACTTGGATGCATCCTGGATACTAGCCATGGAAGAAGAGTTGAATCAGTTCAAACGTTGCGATGTTTGGACACTTGTTCCTAGACCCAAGGGTAAGAACGTCATTGGGACAAAATGGGTCTACCGGAACAAGATGGACGAAGATGGAACAATTATAAAGAACAAAGCCAGACTTGTTGCCAAGGGCTATCGCCAAGAAGAAGGAATCGACTTCGATCAAACATATGCTCCAGTGGCAAGACTGGAGGCGATCAGATTATTCCTTGCCTACGCTGCACTTAAGGGCTTTATAGTCTATCAAATGGATGTAAAGTCTGCCTTCTTAAATGGTAACATAAAGGAAGAAGTGTATGTAGAGCAACCGCCAGGTTTTGTTGATTTAAACTTTCCCAATCATGTTTACTTACTGCAAAAAGCATTATATGGTCTTAAACAAGCTCCCCGAGCTTGGTATGAGATGTTGTCTAGCTTCCTTCTTGAGAGCAAGTTCACAAGAGGAAAGATAGACAAGACATTATTTCTTAGGGAAATAAAAGGCAAGATTTTACTGGTACAAATATATGTTGACGGCATTATTTTTGGCTCTACGGATGACAACCTCTGCAAGAAGTTCTCTAAACTTATGCAAGGGAAGTTTGAAATGAGCAGTATGGGAGAGCTGAAGTATTTCTTAGGGCTTCAGGTGAAACAATCTGAGAATGGAATTTTCATCTCACAGACCAAATTCACCAAAGAGCTACTTAAGAAATTCGGAATGGAGAACGCAATCTCTATGAGGACTCCTATGGCCTCAACTATGTCTCTGGACAAGGATGAGAAAGGGAAACCTTTTGATGAAACCAAGTACAGAAGCATAATTGGGTCCTTGCTCTACCTTACCGCAAGTAGACCTGATATAATGTTCTCAACATGTGTATGTGCTAGATTTCAGGTGAACTCTAAGGAATCTCACTATATTGCTGCAAAGAGAATCTTGAGATATCTTAAAGGTACACCAAATCTTGGCTTATGATACCCAAGAAGTAATGAAAGCGAACTAATTAGATTTTCAGATGCAGATTTTGCAGGAAGCAAAGAAGACAGGAAAAGAACTTCTGGGACTTGCCGATTCCTCGGAAGGAGACTTATTTCCTGGAGAAGTAAGAAGCAGAACTGTATAGCCATCTCAACGGCTGAATCAGAATATATCTCTGCAGGCAGCTATTGTGCACAGCTTCTATGGATCAAGAATCAATTTGAAGACTACAACATGAAGTTCCAGAACGTTCCTCTGTTTTGCGACTCATCCAGCGCAATAGCAATCGCCAACAACCCAGTCTCCCACAGCCGGACAAAGCACATAGAACTTCAATATCACTTCATTCGAGATCATGTGGAGAATGGAGACATAGATCTACAATACGTCTCCACAGATAGGCAAGTTGCAGATATATTCATGAAGCTGCTAGATGAGACCAAGTTTTCTTTCTTCAAAACTGAACTTGGGATGCTCAACAAAGAAGATTAGTGGACTCAATCAAAGGCTCAGAGTTAAAGTATTGGTGGTGGTTAAGATTAGTGCTTCGAGAAAAATATTTTGTCAAAGTGACTTACTCGAGTACGTGTACTCACATACTCGAGTACTTGGAAACAAACTCGAGTAGATACACGACCATACTCAAGTTCATTAAAATATACTCGAGTAACTCGAAGTATCTACTCGTGTAGGTAAAAATTTACTCAAGTACATATCTTTCATACTCGAGTACTTAGTAACTCACTCGGGTACTTCATGACCTACTTGGTCTTCGACTTACTCACGTAGGTTACAACAGATTACACGTGTATGCCGATATATACTCGAGTACGTGGAAATTCCAGAACTTTTAAAATTTCATTTTTCTCTTTTCGCATACCTCGATTTTTGCCGCCACCCCCCCTCCCCTTTTAGGTATGTTTTATTTTAAAACCTATTCTTAAACCTAATTAGGGTTAAGTATATAAATAGAATGATCCCGTAATCCATTTCCACGAAACCTGTTCTCGAGTAATCGTCGGCGCTTCGCCTCCCAGAACCGCAGAGCATCGTCTTCTCCAGATTCCATTCTTCCATAGATCCATGGCTCCTTCATCCAAGATCGGTATAGGGTCTGAATTAGTTATAGATGGAGTCGTCGATCTCTCCGATGACTTCTGGAATCTTCTAATCCTCCTTGACACCGCTGGACTGTCGTTTCTATTACAGACGCCGTGCAAGATTCTGTTTCCTGCAGTGGAGGAATTCTACAAAAATCTCAAGGTCAAGAGAAATGGAAAGGTACTCAAAACAAAGGTGCAAGGGATCAAAATCCGTTTGGACAAAACTTCAGTGGCAACTCTCCTTCGACTTCCAATAATTGATGAAGAGGACGATTAAGGTCCTGAAGATTCTGCTAGGACTACTCTCTTCTGTGGAGTAGATCCAAAGTGTGTATCTTTTAGCAGGGCAGACTGCAATCTAGAAGGCAAATTTCTGATAGACATCATATCCAAGGTACTACTATGCAAGACATACTCCATCCGAGAAATTTCCAACAATATGTTTGATATAATGCAAGCCATTATATGCCGGAAGAAATTCCAATTTGGTATGGTAATTCTGGATAAAATCAGAGGAAGCATAAAGCAACCAAATTTTGTAAGGATTATCTCTCTTCTTTTGCATGAGATAAATCCAGAAGTGTTCAACCTCTTTAAAGGAACTCCCCTCCATCACATGAAGAAGGTATCCATCTCCTCCATTCAAAGATATGAAATCAAGCTCCAAAACACTGCTCAAGCCTCAAAAGCAGTTGTTACCTCAGAAGATACCTCCAGAGAGCCCCTTGTCTCAGATGACAGGATTCCCTCTCCTCCTCTACATCTCACTACTACCACCTCGGGTGCAATAGTTGAGGGGGAGACTACCTCATCTAGCCTTCAGCACCAAGCTTCAGAAGCCCCCTCTCAGCAAGATAAGATCAGAGATCCTACTCCTCCTCTTTCTCCTCTTCCAGGAGTCCTTCTCTCAGAGGTTCAAGCTCAAGAAAACCTCCTCTCTACTGCTGAAGATATTGATAGATTGATTGCTGAACTCAGCTCAGATGCTCCAGTATTTCTAGATGATTCAGCTGTGCCATCTCCTGAGGATCCCATTCCATAAGATCAGTCTCCTGCTAAGGAACCCTCTCCCTCCCCTACAAAGGAAACCCCTACCTCTCCTGCTTAGTGTCATGCTAAGAGCAAGGTCATTCAAAGTCTGCTCTCCTGTCTGATGACGAGGACATGTCTCCAGAACATGGAGATGCTCCTCTGAGGACACTAGACTTCTGTCTTCCTTCATTCATCAATACAGAAGATTATGTTGTGGTAGAACCTTTCAAGAGAGCTGAAAGCTCAGTTTTGATTGCTGAAATCCCCCCTGGGAGGCTCCTGCTCTCATAGCCTCTGCTCCAGCCTCAGCTCCCTCCAGCTCCTCAGATAGTGTAAGTAAGATTGAGGAAATGCTCCGTAAACAGAGAAAGTACTTTGATGATTCTCTGGCATCAGTGAATAACAAGGTCTCTACTCTTGAAACTGAGATGAGTAGAGGCTTTGCTGAAATTCAAGCTAACACTGATGAGCTAAAAAGATTATTTCAGTTAGGTGGCAAAGCCATAGACCATACTATTACCAGTATAGGTGAACTCCGAAATCAAGCTGAAACAGTTGCACATAATCAGATCCTATTGGGCAAGGATGCCTCTGCAAATGTTATGAAAGTTTGTGAGGAAGTTGGAACATTTAGAGATGAATCCATTGCCCAACTATCCGTAGAAATCAGCAAGGGGGAGAAGATAGTCAAAGAACAAGTTGAAAAACTATCTGCCCAATCTCAAGCAGCTGTGGATGGTCTAGTCAAAGAAATATCTGCCAAATCTCAAGCATTTGTGGATGGTCTAGTCAAAGAAATGAAAGCAGACATCCTAGCTCAGCTTCAATCTGTAAAATTCTATATTTATGATACTGCTATATGGGTGCATAATCAGAACTTCCCAGATTTCCAACTTGACCCTACCATTATTCCTAAGTCCCTAGATCCTCTTGAAGAACATCCTCCCTCAGGTGCTCCAGCTCATGCTAACATTCCAGAGGGTGTGCCAGCCTTCTCACCTAGACCTACTGGTGACATGACTGAGTCTCCTCTCTCTTATGCTGATGTGTGGCAAGATGATATTCCTCCAAGCTCTCAGGGACACTTTGTTCAGGGTGCTCCTAGAAAGAAAAGGAAATATTATGACGGCGCTTCTGCTAGCCATTCTGCACTAAGGAGAGAGCCTGCCCCAGCTTCAGGAAGTAGATCAGAAGTTGTTCATGCAGAAGTTTTGAGTCCTACTTCCAAGTCCCTTATCTTTGACACATTGAAGTTGGTAACAGATCTTGGTGAGAATAAAGATCAGTACTATAGCTACTCAGAATGGAAAGCGTATGATGTTTCTCAAATCAAAATCAGATTGCATGACATAAATTGGGGATTCAACAATCCAGCCGCTCCACCAAGGCCAAAGACTTATTTCCCTAAACCTTTCAGTTATTTGGAAAGGTAAGAGCTGAAGAGAGCTAAACAACACAGAGAGGATTACCCCTGAAAAGTGTTTTTGTGGAACTGGATAATCTTTCTATTTAATATATCTAATTCTGATTATGGTTTCTTTATTTACTATTATTCTCTACTTTAGTCATTTTTTATTGATTGTTGTTATAGATGATCATTTCTTTTTAAGAAATTCATCTTAGTGCAAAGGGTGCTGATTTCTACAAATAGGGGGAGATTGTTGGGAATTGTCTTCACAATACCCCAGATTTGTGGGAAGTCAGACCTGAAACTAAGATGAATTAAGTTGTATTTGATGTTGTGTTTAAGTTGTGTATGCAGGACTCTATTGCCAAGTGTGAACCAATGTCAGTCTATAGTGGGTCACCAAACACAGGACCATACAATGTAATTCCTCATTGTGTGATCCAAAGTGTTGACTCATGTATAGCCTCTCTATTGCGGTACACTTTATCTACATGCACTTGGACTACTGGACCATGGAGTGGTGAAAATCATCCAAGAAATTTGACTAAGTCCATATACTCGAGTATATCCATTCATATACTCGAGTACCTCTTTTCCTTATACTCGAGTAGGTGATTTGTACTCGAGTAGAGCCTTAGTCATACTCGAGTAGTTTCTCAGTCATACTCGAGTAAGGCTAGCTGTTCAGACTAAATATTTCTAAGTCCACATACTTGAGTAACTTCGCTCATATACTCGAGTAAGTGGCTTAGCACTCGAGTAGATTGTTCTTATACTCGAGTAGTCTGGATTAGTACTCGAGTATATCCTTCTTATACTCGAGTAGTCTGGATTAGTACTCGAGTAGATATTTCCACTTACTCGAGTAGTCTGTCAGAGTAACTCGGGTAGCTCTTCCAAGGTACTCGAGTAGTCATCTCTATTACTCGAGTACATGTTTCTCTTATCTACTCGAGTAGCAGACCTTTATACTCGAGTATATCATCTATCCCGAGTATGTTGGTTCAGAATTCCTGAAATCGTTAAGTCCAGAATTGACGGAGATTTCGAATTAACCTTTTCTGATTGGTCCACGTGTCAATCTTAATTACGATTATGACCGTTGGAGATAGCCTATAAATAGGTCCTTTCAGATTTGACTCATTACAAGTTATTTAACAAGTTATTTTTAAGAGAAATATTGAAAAATCTCTCCCGTCCTTTTCAAGAAAGAAATCCGGAAAACCTAAAATCCCGATCGTCCTGGTCGCCACCGCCATTAACGTTTTTCCGGAAGAAGCTTTGGATCGACTTTATCTCAAGCGCTGCTACCTAGATCGATCCAAGGAAAAGAAGAATCATCCGATCCGATTGTGCTTCAACGGCTTGTGGATTACTCATTGGTCGTGGTGATTTCAGATCTCAGTTTCTTGGGAATCAGTCCAGTCTTCTACTTTTTCTGATTAAGCCTAAAGCTCTCAACGAAGAAGACGAAGACCAAGATCCAGATCTGAGATATTTTTTTTGTAAATTTCATTCAAACAATTTTCTGTGTAGGAGATTTGTCTCCAAGTGGTAGGAAGTTTTATCTTCCGAGTGTAGATCCCTTGTGGATTGAGTTTGTAGGAACGTGGTTCCGAGGTGTAGGATTGATTTGCAATCCTAGATAGTGGAGTAGCCGAGTCTAGTGATTTGCTAGATCGGTGAGGAAAGTGGGCGTACCCAAGATTGGGGAACCACTATAAATCTCTTGTCGTCTGTTTGATTGCTTGATTACTTGTCTGTGCTGTTGATAAATTTTTTATTCCGCATTTGACGCACAAATCACCTATTCACCCCCCCCCCCCTCTAGGTGAGTTAGGTAGACACATAGATCTCTTTCAATCAATATCTTCAAAAAGGGCAAGATGAAGGTTATAGCTATAAGGATGAGCTACTGTTATCTAAACACCCTATCATAAATTTCAGAGGTTAATAGCATTATAACATTACCCATACCAAAATATCATAAAGATTCAAGATCATATGACCCATTAAATATTCTCTAAGGTGTATAGACCTAAAAACATACTAAGTGGTTTAAGTGGGGTGCATGTGTACCAATACCACCAAATCCCTTCCTAGGGCATTTCACTACCCTATGATCACATGGACTACACACCAAGTCCATCCAAGGGCATATCACCCTATGCCCTGCACAAACCCCCAAAGTTCAACCCTAGGGTTTGAACTAGGGTCCTAGGGCAAATCAACTCAAATCCACCCTATAATCCATGGGAGGGTGTTTACTGGACATAACACATCAGGGGACCAAGTATCAACCTCTGTTGAGGTGATTTGGTCACCCAATACCACAAAGGGCATTTTACCCTAATTAACCCTTTTTGGGCCTAGGCTATGGTTTACCAAATTACATACCAATTCTTCTCCAAATTGAATGAAATTTTATACAGTCTTATATTGACCCAAAGGACCACTCACCAAAATTTGGGAGGGTTTCGAAGTCATTAGACCTTTTAAATAATTCATACATGGAATATTAAATTTTTACAAAAACTTCAGGAAAATGTTTTCCAAAAATTCCTATTTTTGGATAAGTTCTAGTTATAGGTAAGAGTGACCCCCATCCAAAATTTCAAGTTATTTGGATGGCTGTATTGATGGGGGCACTCAAAATAATATCTAGTCTTGCCTAGGTATAGACCTCACCAAAATGAGTGTTGTGGTCAAACCACTTACCTAAATTGGTTGAAATAAATTTTAAATTAAACTAGACTTCAAGGGCTACAATTTTCATATTGGCCATTGTTTTTGTAAGGGGCCCTAGGTATTTGTACTATTTAATTTAAGACAGCCCAGTAAACAGGACAAAATTAATATAATAGGAATTAATAAATTACCCCTGCACGAATCATAAAGCACATCAGAGGGCTTCTGGTCATCATCTTCCTCCATCTAAGGGTCAGGATTCACCCGACCTGGAGACTATTCCAGCCCTTTTTCTCGGCCATCCGACCACCTCCCTGGCCAGCGACAATCGCCACCACCTTCGTTGAGGTGGGGGGTATCGTCGGGCAGCGATACGGCTGTCGTAGGGGCGGTTTCCAACGAACTCAAAAGGTGTAAAATCCATGAAATTTCAGAAATTTTTCTCACCCAATCGGGCTCAATTGAACCCGATTTATCTCCTAAATGATCTAAGATTCTAGCCCACGAAGAGAGGAGTAGAGGAGAACCTTTAAGCTTGCTTGATGATGAGTGTGGTGGTGGTGCGCCATGGACGGTGGTGGAGCTTTTCAGTGCTATGTAACAACACAGCCAACTAGCTCGGTTTCTTCAGGTAAAGGGTGGAAACATCTCTGAAAGAATTGGTTTCAAGATACCCTAAACACCTAGAGGGGCAGGTGAATATGTTCAATTCTTATTTGATTTAGGCAGATAAATTATATCACAGTTAGACAACCTATGCTACAACTATCACAGCACAGATTAAAACAAACACAGCCAACACAGCATACACACAGATTTATAGTGGTTCCCCAAGAGATGGGTACATCCACTTTCCCCCTTTGCCTATCTAGCAGTATACTAGATTCGGCCTAACTCACTTCTTTCTTCTCAGATCTTCAGATCTCACAACTCAGAACCCAAAATGGTTCCTGCAGCTCAGACTTCAGCAAGTGCTACAACTCAGATTCTTTTAGAGAATCCTACCACAGAGTGAGTCCACACTCCTACACTCAAGCTAGCAAGCCTTACCTCAGCCCTTATAACTAGGCCTACAACTCAGATTACAAAAATCCTACCTCAGATCTATAAAAGATTTTACAAAATTTGATTGAAAGAATTATTATTTCTTCACCCCCAAGAGAAATATGAATGGATAAAGACTTCTTGATCAGTTCTGGAATGAACTGACTACTTAGGATCCAACCTGTCTTAGCTTCTTCAAAGCATCTTGAATCTGAACAAAGTAAGGTTAATCTTTCTTGAAAAGTTGGAGTCGATCCACAATCCAGCTCTCCTCTTCTTTCAAATATAACTCTGAATTCTTCTTGCAGACTTGTTCAGGATCTGCCTTCTCTTTAACAGAGACTTGTTGATTTCAGGATGAAACAGCTACTCAGTTCTTCTCTTCTTTTTCTTTGATAGAACAGGTCTTTATATAGATCCCATCCGAGGTTACCGGCTGATTCGGTTTATAACTGCCTTCTGACAGATGTGATAGCTTTGTCAGTTATGACAGCTATCAAGTCTTCACTCTTGACATTTGAAACTTTGTCACTTTTACCTTAGCAGAAAGTGTCGAGACAAAACTTCATATATGTCTACACAAATGGAACATGTGTCGACACAATTCTTGATGATATTGACATAGCTCATAGAATGTCGACACAACTCTTCTTTATTTTCTCGACACAGCTTCTGAAGAATGTGTCGACACCATCTGCTTCCAGTCTTAACATAGTTGGTGTTGACAGAATTTTTTAGTGTGTCGAAACAAGTCCTGTGTGTTGGACACAATTGCTGTAGAATGAATTTCTGTGTGTTGACACAAGTCCTATGTGTCGACACAATTGTTGTAGATTGAATTTTTGTGTGTCGACACAAGTCCTGTATGCCGACACAATTTCTGTAGACTGAATTTCTGTGTGTCGAAAAAAGTCATGTGTGTCGACACAATCTGGATGTAGACTGAATTTCTATGTATCGACACAAGTCCTGTGTGTCGATACAATCTGGCTCCTGGTGTCGACACATTTCCTTCACAAGTGTCGACACTTGTACTTAGAATATTTTACTGCATTTCTTTATCATGCACATTGAAACTCAACATCCCATCAAATACACAATGATGTATATCATTGAGTTAAGTGAGGCTTCTCCAAATCAGGTACACAGTTTCCAATGTACCCAAGAATCTCCCCCTATTTGGAGAAGTCATAACCCTTAGTCAATGATATACACCACTTATAATAAAACAAGGATTATGATGTAAACAGTCATTTCAAAGACAAGGTTAACCATAAGCAGACATATCATGTAACAATATTATCACAAAATATGTTATAATATAGTAATCATGCATCACATAAACTTAAGTATACAATATCAAATCATGGCTAAACTAAGGAATTCATTTATATATGTTCAGCAATTCAGAATAACAAGTATTTAGTCCAAAACTATTACATAGACCTAAACCTAGTCAATCTAACCCTAGGATTGATCAGGTTCCTTAATGACAATTCCTTTGCCAGACTGAATCCTAGCTTGTACTGAAGCTCCAGTGTCCTCAGCTAGCTTCTGATATTTGCTCCATTCCTGTTCAGAATACCACTTCCCTCTATCATGCATATTCTCTTTAATAGAATGCCAAGCAGTCAGAATAATATTCCTGGAGGTTGGACTCCATTGTTCAAAATCAGGCTTTAATTTCGTCTATTCTCTGAACCTCTTCTTAGATAGCTGAGCTTCTCTCTGAGCATCCCTTTCACTTTGTGCTTCTCTTTCTCTTTGTAATGCAGCTGCAGACATTTCTATCTCTTCAACAATAACATCTTGTGCCTCCATTGGAGGACTATACATTTATTGTACTGCATGCTAAATTCCTTCAAAGTCTTGAGGTGGATAAATGACTTGGGCTACTTCCTGCTGAACCCCTTCAATGTAAGCAGGTTGAATTCATGATTCTGTAGTGTTGTCATCATCACAAAGGGGTGGAAAACCAAGAGTTGCTCTGATGTTATTGATTATCCATTTAGCATGATCTGAGCTTGCTTTGACTAGTACTCTCTCCCCCTTTATGACTTTTCTTTCTATATGGTCTCTTATATCATTCTTCTGAAATCTTACCTGATTAGCTAAATAATTTATTCCTTCTTTATAGTAGGATTTGAACTTCTGCATTTGATCAGAGATTGCCTTTTGAGATGCCTGGATAGCAGTTTGGACAGCTGATAAATCCTCTTTGATTTGTTTGTCAAACTTAGACTTTACTGTAACCATTTGTTCAGTGATAGTAGTTACTTTACTCCTGAGTTCTGCTAGAATAGTATTATGGGAATCTTCGAGATTTTCATTCATTCTGAGTTGATTTTATAGGATATAACCTTATTTTTCTGCAATATCCTCTATTTCAGTCTTGGCCTCTTGTTGTTGTTTGGCCAAGAAGACTACAGCATTACCTCCTTTATGTAAGCATGCTGTCATTTCCATTTTGTGCAAGTTTACTTCAAACCTAATGGATTTGATATCCTGGGCCAAGTGAAATTGCAGATCTCTATTGTTCTCATCCACATATTTTTCAAGAGCAACTCTTTGCTCATCTAATTTCAATTACAGTTGCACTAAAAGTGAACTAAAGTCTACTATAGGAGCTGGTGTTTGTGGGGCAGTCTTCTAGGCTTTCTTATATCCTGAGCTCCTCTTCCTGAGCTCCACAAGTTTCCTTTTCTTTGCCCTGGAGGCTTCTTCATCTTCATAGGAATCAGATGAACTAGCTATGTCCACTGTTTATTTTGTACTATAGGCAATGATTGGTATCTCCCCCTCAGTTCTTGGCATCTCCCCCTCAGTTCTTGCTCCTTGTAAGTCAGGAAATAATTCTTCTAGTGTTACCTCTTGTTGCATCTAAACTGGAGGAATAACTTTTTCATTCTCAACAAATGGATCCCCCTTGAATTCAAAGTTTTCTTCCATGGTTATTTCATTCTCAGGAACTTTGTCTTGGTTATGTTGATCAATAATATTCATGAGCAGGTCATGTGCTTCATTCACAGTGCCTTTGGCAGCTTGATTTATGTCATGTACTACCTCCATTATTGATAGATTGGTTGTTTCACTGTCCAATTCAGCTGTTTGGACATTTGTATTTTGCTCATTATCTCCCCCTAAAGTTGATAGCACTTGTTGATCTGGAACTCGAATAGTCTCCTCCTGGAACTGATACACAGTGATGTTGCTTGCAGGAATGTGCTCCCCCTAAATCTTACCATCAGTGCTAGTTTCTAGAGTAGGATATTTTCTTGTACTTTCTGGTCCATCTTCATCCTGAGCTAAAGACAACTTCCTCCTCTAAATCACTGGAAGATTCAGCTGTCTTGGTTGGAGTTTTCTTTTTCTGAACCATTTTCATGTGTTTCTGAGGTGTAGAGACATCCTTGGTCAACACTCTGTCGCACCTGGATAGTATTCTTAAGTCCATTCTCCTCATATGATTTATCTTACTACCAGACTTCTGGCTTAGTATTTCTGGAATACAAGTAGCAAGATAGAGGCTAAGTAGTCTACCCAGATTAGGCTTCTTAATCCCTTCCTTAATTTTCTCAAACATAACTGCAGCCCAGTCAGTCTTTACTTTGAATATAATCCTAGTCATGAGAATGAACATGTAGGCTGAGATCCTATCATGTCCTCCAGGTTTACACAAAATTACCTTTCCCAGAATTTTTGAGAGGAATTTCCCATGGGAGTTCATTCCCTTCTGAATTATTGCTGCTCCAATCTTAATGGATGGAGATAAGACACACCAGGTTAGTGCACTAGCTATCATCAAAGAATCTAGTTCATCTTCTTGTTTAATTTTTGGAAGATGAAGAATTTTCCTTAGACTTTTGATTGTGACCTTGACCTTCTGACCCTGAACTGTGGATTTGATTTTGGTGCTAGTTGAATCTAGAGAAGCATTCGAGTAGAACTCAAGAACTTCTTTCTTCCATATTCTGGTTAGTTCAGACACCATATATTCTAATCCAGCCATTGTGATTAAATGAATAACCTCCTTGATGTCCTGATTTGCATCATCAAAAGCTTGTCGAACCAGCTCATAACCCTCGTTGATGTTCTCTTCCATCTTTGGCGCCATTATTTTTCGTTCTGTATCGCACAGTCGACAGGATTTTGCTTTCTCCTATTTATAGGATTCTAGAGGAAGGAAGATCAAAAGACACGCCTAAACTTAGAATCTTATGTGTCGACACTTGGTTGCTTGTGTCGACATAGACTATCTAGGTTGCGACGAAGAATCTAAATTCTCGGCAGCACTATGTCAACATAAAGTTTTCTTTTGTCGACACAACTAGTTGATAGTGTCGACACACGTCTTGTAGTGTCGACATAGTTTATTACTCAAAGATATATAGTTGTGTTAACACAAAGTTTTTTGGTGTTGACATAACTAGTGGATAGTGTCGACACACGCCTTGTAGTGTCGACACAGTTTTAACTTAGCCGAAATTTTACAGATTTTCTAGAAACCTGAAATTCTACCTACCTTTTGATTTTCTATATCTATCAGATTATTCCAGATTCAGCATACCTAATTCAATTTTAAAGCATTTGAATTTAGTTGCATCCAGTGGTTTGGTGAACATGTCAGCAATTTGATTATCAGTATTGACAAATTCTAAACTTATGTCTTCTTTTTCAACATGATCTCTAATGAAATGAAACTTGATTTCTATGTGCTTAGTTCTGCTATGTGAAATAGGATTTCTAGCAATAGATATGGCACTAGTAGAATCACAATATAATGGAGCTCTACTTACCTTGATGTCATAGTCTTCAAGTTGATGTTGTATCCATAACAGTTGAGCACAACAACTACCTGCAACTACATATTCTAACTCAGCAGTGGATATAGCCACACTTGTTTGCTTTTTGCTGTTCCATGACACCAATCTTCCACCTAGGAACTGACATGTGTCAGTGGTGCTTTTCCTATCTTCTTTGCATTCTACAAAGTCTACATCTGAATAACCTGTTAGCAGAAAATCTCTATTCTTAGGGTACCAAAGGCCAAGATTTGGTGTGCCCTTAAGATATCTTAAAATTCTTTTGACAGCAGAATAATGAGATTCTTTTGTGCAAGCTTGATACCTAGCACAGACATATATAGTATACATGATGTCTGGTCTGCTAGCAGTTAAGTAAAGAAAGGAGCCAATTATCCATCTATACAAAGACTCATCTACAGGTTTTCTTGCCTCATCTTTGCCTATAGGCATACTTGACCCCATTGGAGTTATCATGGTGGAGGATTACTCCATGCCATATTTCTTAAATAACTCCTTGGTGAACTTAGACTGGGATATGGACAAGCCATCATTAGTCTGACTAACTTGGAGTCCCAAGAAGAATTTCAGCTCACCCATGCTGCTCTTCTCAAACTTTCCTTGCATAAGTTTAGCAAACATTCTACATAGGTTGTTTTCAGTTGATCCAAAGATAATGTCATCAACATATATCTGGACTAGGATGATCTTGCCTTTTGATTCCCTTAGGAATAGAGTTTTGTCTATTTTCCCTCTTGAGAATTTGTTCTCAATGAGGAAGGTAGACAGTGTTTCATACCAAGCCCTAGGGGCTTGTTTCAATCTATATAGAGCTTTCTTAAGCCTATAAATATAGTTCGAATAAAAGGATCTACAAAACCTGAAGTTTGTTCAACATAAACTTCCTCTTTTAAGTCACCATTCAAAAATGTTGACTTTACATCCATCTGGAATACCTTGAAACCTTAGTAAGCTGCATAGGCAAGGAACAGCCTTATTGCTTCCAACCTTGCCACTAGGGCAAATGTCTGGTCAAAGTCTATTCCTTCTTCCTGCCTGTAGCCTTTTGCTACCAGTCTGGCTTTGTTCTTGACTATAATGTCATTTTCATCTAGCTTGTTCCTGAAGATCCACTTAGTCCCTATGACATTGTGATTCTTTGGTTTAGGAACCAACTTCCAGACTTTACATCTTTTGAATTGATTCAGCTCTTCCTGCATGGCATCAATCCAATTTGGGTCTTGTATGGCCTCTTCAAATTTCTTGGGTTCCATCTGGGACAGAAAGCTTGAGCATAAAACTGTGTTCAAGCTCTTGCTTCTGGTCAGAACACCATGTCTTGGATCACCAATGATTTAGTGTGTTGGATGATCCCTTAGATGACTAATTATTGGAGGCAATCTATCCACAACTTAATTTTCTCCATTCTCCCCACCAAGTTGCACTTCATTGTCTTCATCATCAGCTTGTGGGCCTTATACTCCCCCTGGACAACATCCATCATTTCCTCATCCTGTCTTGCAGGTTGGTCTTCACTAATGGTTAGCTTGTCCATCTTTTCCTTCAAACCTGTAGGGCTAGAAGAAGTGGTAGACAACTCAAAGTTGATTAGCTTAGATTCATCAAAGACTACATGGACAGATTCTTCTACAGCTTGAGTTGTCATGTTATAGATCCTGTATGCCCTACTATTTTTGTTGTACCCAACAAATATCCCTTCTTGAGACTTGGGAGCAAACTTAGATAAATAAGACTTGCCATTGTTAAGTACATAACACTTGCTACCAAAGATCCAAAAATAGGATATGTTTGGTTTTCTGCCCTTTAGAATCTCATAGGGAGCCTTCTTGTGGCTTTTGTTGATGGAAGCTCTATTGAGAACATGAAAGGCAGTGTTTACTACCTCAGCCCAGAAATATTCTGGGAGAGATGTGTCACTTAGTAGTGTTCTACCAGCCTCAATAAGTGTTCTATTTTTCCTTTCAGCAATTCCATTTTGCTAGGGAGTTCTAGGTGATGAGAATTCTTGATGAATCTCAAGTTCTTCAAAGAACTTTGTCATGCATTCAGACTGAAACTCAGTCCCATGGTCAATTCTAATCTTAACCACAGAACTGTTGAATTCATTCTGTATTTGCTTAACAAATGTTTGGAAGACAGTTGGAGTTTCAGATTTCTTACTCAAAAAGAATACCCAGGCAAATCTGGAAAAGTCATCAACAACCATAAAGGTATATACTTTCATACCTAGACTATGAACTGGCATAGGAACAAATAGATCCATATGCAGGAGGTACAAACACCTCACTGAATCTTTGGTATCAAGACTGTGGAAAGAGGTCTTGGTCTGTTTGCCCTTTTGACAAGCTGAACATACACCCTCCTTGATGCACTTGACCTGAGAACCATTCATCACTAACTCTTTACTAAAGAGTTGACCTATAGACTTGTAGTTAAGGTGAGCAAGCCGCTTATGCCATTTGACACAATGAGAAGCTTTCTCATCTGCAACTAGGCAAACGGGAGAATCTTTATTCTCACCCACAAAATTTAGACAATAGACATTTCCTTTTCTATAGCTTGTCAAGATAACCTCTTGATCACTTGTCCTTCTAATTTGACACTCATTCTTAATAAAAGAAGTGTCATAACCAAGAGCACTTAGTTGACTTATGCTTATTAGATTATATTTTAAACCTTTCACATAAGCCACTTGAGTGATAGTGATTGAGTTATTAGAAATTTTTCCAAAACCTTTGATTACTCCCTTTTCTGATCCCCCAAAGATAACTTTGGGTCCATCCAATGTGGGAGTAAAGTCCTTTAGCAAACTTCTAGTTACAGTCATGTGCCTGGAACATCCACTGTCCAAGTACCATGTTGGGGTATGGTCACATGGACTCACCTGCATCAAAGAAAATTATCTAACCTTAGATCCCCAATAGTTATTGGGTCCTAGGTTCAGGTTAGATTGAAATTTGACATGCTTGTCTGCAGCCTTTCTGACAGGTAAGCTAGCATTGTTGGACACTAGTGTTGTGCCAACAATCAATGGCATAATGGCCCACTTTGCCACAACACCAGCACTCATACCTATTGTATCTTCTTTTAAGTACAGGCTTAACAACATTGTTGTCAGCAGTCCTCAATTCTGTAGGAACAGTGGTCTTTTTATTAAGTGTTGGGGCTGGTGCATCAAACACTGATGATTCCTTAAGAAATGGTGTGTTTGTTCATGGGCTTCCCTATTGGCATTTGTACCCTTATCATCCTGATCACCATGCTTACAGTGACCATGTGTGATGTCATGGTCATACTTGTTAGTAGGTTACATCACTTTCCTTAAAGGAATAGGGGGTTTGGAGGCAAGAGGCTGAACTGGGGCCTTGCCTTTCCTTTTGGAATTAGCTTCCCTTGTTCTTCCCTTGAAGCCTAATCCTTTCTTACCCTCTTGGGCAATGAAGTTATCAATTAAGGGTAAGACTGACTTTGGCTTTGAAAATTTAGCCACAAGACCCTCTCTCGTTGAAGTCTGATTTCAATACTCTTGATGTGATTATTTTTGAAGGTAATTGTTTCCTCTGAATGATTGTGATTTTTTTCATTTGGCTTACTTTCTTCAATTTCAGATCCAGCATTTTGTTGATTCTGAAGCAGCTATCTTGAAAGAGGAAATTTCCTTAGCCTGCTTTTTGGTAAGGATTCTTCTTTTCTTAAAAGCTTGCAACATATCACCACATTTATCAATTAGTTGATCCACATCCCCTTCAGATTCAGAATCATCCTCAACACTTGATGCTGATGCTTCTGATTCTGGTCCAGTATAATAATCTGAAATTGAAGATAGATTGTTTACTTTACTAGGACCAAGCTGATCCTGGCACTGATCTTCCTCAGACATAGCCATCAACCCTCTATAATGATGATCTTCAATCCCATTTATAGAGTCCAGTATTTGCAAGAATTTAGTCTCTATAGAATCCTCTTCAGTTGTGAACAGTCCAATATAGGCTTCAGTTTCAGCCTCTTCTCTTGAATCTGATGATGAGGAGTCAGTCCAACTTTTCTGCTTCTTTGCAACAAAGGATCTCTCTTTCTTTCCCTTATTTTGATGCTTCTTCTTGTCATTAGATTCCTTTATTTTATCAGGGAAGTCAGCTATGATATGTCCAGAAATGTTGCAATAATAACAAACAATCTTAGAAGAAGTTAGTTTGCTTGGTTTAGTGCCATACCTGTCTTTCTTAGAAGATTTCTTTTTTTGGTAGTAGTCATCCTTGGATTGTGAGGAGGATGGCTTGGTTCTCCACTATTTTTTTCTTCATGAATCTTTGGAATTGCCTTGTAAAGGCGGCAAAGTCTTCATAAGAATTAAGGTTGTCTGTGTGTTGTTGTCATAATTATCTGAGTTAACTTCAGCAGCTTTCCTAGGAGGAGATGGAGACATCCTCCTGTCCTTCTTTGTGGCTTCAACCTTGAAAGCCACAGATTTCTATTTGTACTCAGACCTATTTCTTTTCTCCTCCTCCTTTCTGGTCATAAGGTGCATCTCATATGATAGCAATTTTCCAAATAGAGTTGGAGGAGATGTATCTGCAAGTTTTCTACTTCCCTGATGGCATATATCTTGGTATCCCAGTCCTTGGTTAGTGATCTGAGAAACTTATCATTGAGCTCATATGTGCTGAAGACTCTTCAATAGGTCATTAGCTCATTAACTATTCTGAAAAACTTCTTATAGCACTCAGTTATGCTATCTATTTTGGTTTGTCTAAAACTTTCATATTCTTGATTTAGCATAGACTTTCTATCCTCTCTTAATTCTTCTGTTCCCTCCATATAGACAATCAAAGTATCCCACATCTCCTTGGAGGTTTTGCAATGAACCAAGTTTTGGAAAGTTGAGTCGTCTATAGCACTAACTATTATGTTCTGTGCTCTCTTATCCATAGTGGCTAAGATGATCTCATCCTTTGTCATTTCAGAGTAACTTTTTGGAGTCTTGAGATTGGCATCAAGAACTGAGATGTTCATAGGAATGAATGGCCCTTCTTGAACTGTGATGTAGATTCTTGGGTCAGAAGCTTCCATGAATAATCTGACTCTCTCTTTCCATATGCCAAAGATTTTCTTTCTACATATGGGAATTTTCATGGATCCAAGTTCCTTGTGATTTTCACCTGAACCCATTTTGGCTAACTGATAACTGCCTTGGAGATCAACTCAGACTGTTGAGTCTATTCATGAGCAACCTCCCTCTGATATCACTTGAAAGAATTGGTTTCAAGATACCCTAAACACCTAGAGGAGGGTGAATAGGTTCAATTCTAATTTTATTTAGGCAGATAAATTATATCACAGTTAGACAACCTATGCTACAACTATCATAGCATGGATTAAAACAAACACAGCCAACACAGCATACACACAGATTTATAGTGGTTCCCCAAGAGATGGGTACATCCACTTCCCCCTTCGCCTATCTAGCAGTATACTAGATTCGACCTAACTCCTTTCTTCTCAGATCTTTAGATCTTATAACTCAGAACCCAGAATGGTTCCTATAGCTCAGACTTCAGCAAATCCTACAACTCAGATTCTTTCAGAGAATCCTACCTCAGAGTGAGTCCGCACTCCTACACTCAGTCTAGCAAGCCCTATCTCAGCCCTTATAACCAGGCCTACAACTCAAATTACAAAATTCCTACCTCAGATCTATAAAAGATCTTACAAAATTTGATTGAGAGAATAATTATTTCTTCACCCAAGAGAAAGATGAATGGATAAAGACTTCTTGATCAGTTCTGGAATGAACTGACTACTTAGGATCCAACCTATCTTAGTTTCTTCAAAGCTTCTTGAATCTAAACAAAGTAAGGTTGATATTTCTTGAAAAGTTGGAGTCGATCCACAATCCAGCTCTCCTCTTCTTTCAAATGTAACTCTGAATTCTTCTTGCATACTTGTTCAGGATCTGCCTTCTCTTTAACAGATACTTGTTGATTTCAGGATGAAACAGCTACTCAGTTCTTCTCATCTTTTTCTTTGATAGAACAGGTCTTTCTATAGATCCCATCCGAGGTTACCGGCTGATCCAGTTTATAACTACCTTCTAACAGATGTGATAACTTTGTTAGTTACGACAGCTGTCAAGTCTTCACTCTTGACATTTGAAACTTTGTCACTTTTACCTTAGCAGAAAGTGTCGAGACAAAACTTCATATGTGTCTACACAAATGGAACATGTGTTGACACAATTCTTGATGATGTTGACATAACTCATAGAATGTCGACACAGCTCTTCTTTATTTTCTCGACACAGCTTCTGAAGAATGTGTCGACACAAGTCCTGTGTGTCGACACAATCTGCTTCAAGTCTTGACATAGTTGGTGTCGACAGAATTCTTGAGTGTGTCGACATAAGTCCTGTGTGTTGGACACAATTGCTGTAGACTGAATTTCTGTGTGTCTACACAAGTCCTGTGTGTTGACACAAGTCCTGTTTGTCGACACAATTGCTGTAGACTTAATTTCTGTGCGTTGACACAATTGTTGTAGACTGAATTTCTGTGTGTCGACACAAGTCCTGTGTGTCAACACAATCTGGCTGTAGACTGAATTTATGTGTGTCGACACAAGTCCTGTGTGTCAACACAATCTGGCTCCTGATGTCGACACATTTCCTTCACAAGTATCGACACTTGTACTTGGAATATTTTACTGCATTTCTTTATCCTGCACATTGAAACTCAACATCCCATCAAATACACAATGATGTATATCATTGAGTTAAGTGAGGCTTCTCCAAATCAGGTACACAGTTTCCAATGTACCCAACAATCTCCTCTAACCTTGCGGAAGCTTTTAAGATCATCAAATGGTGGAGGGGAGAGGTCATACACCAATAGCCATTAATGGCCTCAAGGTGAAATTTCGGCCAAGGCAAGATCCAGTGAATGCAATCACTGTACAGCCTAGAAAAGCTCTTGATCTCTTCAGAACTGATGGGGGAAGATGAATCAAGACCTTGGAATCATTTGGAGGGGGACTCTTGCTCTCTCATGGCCATTAATGGCTTTCTCTCTCATCTTTCTCTCTCCTCTTTCTCTCTCTTCCTTATGGGAGAAATTAAATTCAGCCACCTTGGTGGCTGGCTATGATTATTCAACTCCTCATAACTGATGAGTGGGAATGTATCCATCAATTAGAGAGGCCCTTGGTCTCTCTTGGCCATGAATGGCCCTTTTAAACCACTTTCTCTCTCCTCCATTAAAGGGAAAAATTGAGTTATTCTCTCTCCTAGTCATTAATGCTAAATTTGATGACTAATCCTGCCTAATGGCAGCCCATTAGATCATAATATTAATTAAAATAAAGTTAGCCCAAGTGGGGGAAATGGGCTTGAGCTTGGGTTAGCCCATTTGAGCTAGTTTGACCTAATCTTAGGGTAGAGTTGAACTTCGTCAACATGACCATTTGGGTTGACACCAATGGGTCCTTGGTGACCCATTGGCCTCCCCCAAAGTCTAGGAAGGCTTGGGTAGGGTTTGTTGGGCATCTTGGGGGTCACTTGACCCTTAGTTAGGGCACTTTAACCTTTTTAGGGCTAAGGTTGACTTGGGTCAACTTAGCCTCTTTGGCTGACCCCAAGGGGTCCTTGGTGACCCATTGACCTTCCTTCGGGCTTGGAAAGGTCTAGGTATGGTCAGTTGGGCATATTAGAGGACAATTACCCTTATTTAGGGCACCTTGCCCAATTTAGGGCTATGGTGGACTTGGGTCAATTTGACCACTTTGGGTTGACCCCAATGGATCCTTATGGCTCTAATGGACTCTCTAATGGGTTAGAGGTGTTGTAGTGGGGTTATGGAGTCATGGTGAAGCCCAATGGTCATCCTAAAGCTAGTAATTGGAATTCTACAATTTGCAGACCAATGTGGTTCAAACACTAATTCCCAAGTTCACCCCAACCTTTTGATACTTCTCAGGATTTTGTCATGACCCAGTCATGACAAAACCATCCTATGGGTCTATAAGTCTGAGGGATGTTACATGGGAAGCAGTTTTTGAGCGGCAAAGTGATGTCGTTTGGGTTAAGCGGCTACTGCCTATGATACTGTGTGGCGGTAAGAGATACCGCGTGGCGGTAGGAGATACTGCACGACGGTACCTTCCTGATAAAGGCTATGGATGAGATTATTTTCTCATTCCCTCATTTACACTCTCTCTTGATTCTGGAGGAAGGAGAAGGGAAAAGCCCGGAAGCAAGAGCAAGGGTGTTTTATCCCTATAGAGGAGACGTTCGTGTAATCGAATTTACAAGTCGAAGCCAGATCCGCGGAAAGGAATCTAAGGTGATCAGTTCTATCTGGATCAAGGGCAAGAGAATGCCTCCTAAGCGATCAATGAGGGTAACAATTTTCCTTCTTGGACAAGTGAAGTCCTACTTTTGCATGCGCATGGAATCCCCCACCAAAGGGTGGAAAATGAAGGGAATTCTGATAGGTCGATACGTGATATCCCCAGGTAGTCTTGCATATAAAATTCGAAAATTGTAGTACGAAATAGGCAGCAGTGTGAAGCCCATCCAAACAGGTTGGTCTAGATTGGTGATGTTTTGATTTGCGTGTCGGAGAAGAATCTGGGTATAACCGTGTAGTTACAGAGTCTGAGGTGTTGTGCCTGTAAATTGAGTAGCAGGAAGTACTGGAGATGCACTCCAAGAAAATATCCAGAGAATACCATGGTTTTGATAATTGTGGGTATCGCTCGGAGACAATGGATATCGCTAGCGATGGCTCTTGGTGAGCTATATGTTGTGAAAGTGCAGTTTTTGGCACTGCAAAATACTGCAGGTTTTTTTGGAAAGATGTTCCAATTGCGGTTGAGCCTGGAGACAGTAAGAGAAGTTCTGTTGTTAACGTCAGGAAGTAGCGGCTTTCGCTGGCGGTAGCTCCCAGATAGTATTGTGCTTGCGAAGCCTGTCTGGTGGAGACCGTGTTGCTAGCAGGTAAGCTGTGAGCCTGGGTGCCCAACTTTGGTGGCCTTGAGAGCCATTGTACATAACATTGGTTATGTTTTGAATTATGGGAAAGGGGAGGCTGACCCGCATCATGTAGATTGGCCACAAAGGTTTCGGTTTTCGGCGATGACATGGAGATTTGAGCAACGAGAAAGAGCTGAACAATACCCGCTCTATGTGGTTCGGTTAAATAGACCTAAAGTACATGACAATTACAATTGGCATAGGGGGAGAGTCATGGCTATAACACAGTTATGTGTCAGGCTATTAATGCTTAATGTTGACCGTCAAGTTCGGGACTTTTGGATGGTGGTGGGGCTGGGAATTCCAGTACACCGATAATATGCCCTATGTGTACGGAATGTTTGGCAGTTGATGCAAA
The DNA here is from genome assembly GCA_039513925.1 of Platanthera zijinensis. Taxonomy (NCBI): domain Eukaryota; kingdom Viridiplantae; phylum Streptophyta; class Magnoliopsida; order Asparagales; family Orchidaceae; genus Platanthera; species Platanthera zijinensis. The sequence goes on from CM077087.1 coordinate 154,880,055, forward strand.
CGTTTGTGATTTATTGAATGGTGCTTAAGTTGAACCTTCGTGTGATATATCTATTTATGAATGCTATGCCTACAGGGAAGGAATATCAATGCCCCTGGAATGGGGTAGGGTCATTGTAATTTGGTCATCTAAAGCTGACCGTTGCCTTGTTTGCCATCTTTATGGTGGAATGTCCCTATACAGGTACTGGAGAGGTGAGCGGGAGATAGCAAGTTGCAGCCCTTTGATTCTATGTCGGCCCTCGAAGGCTAAGCGAAGAACTTGTTATAGTTTTTCATGTGTGGCCGACCTGCATGCCAATGTCTGTAAATTACTCTTATGAAGAACAACTGTATGGCCTTAAGGCCGCACTTTTTGGTGTATTTTTGTAACATTCCTATGTGGTGTAATAGTGGGCATACATGTTACTTGAGTTCTAATAACTCATGAAGCTTCTGCTAGAATGCTCTGAGTTAGGATTCGTTTGGTAGTTTTGATATTCACTTGTAACTCCGCTGACTGTCCGTAGAATATGGTGTGGGGCCCCGGCCAAACCTTCTGTTATATTCTACTTTGACGGATGGTGGTGTTACATGATTTGCTCAGGACGTGTAAATGGTTAAGTCCGGGGGTGTGATGATTCCAGATTTTATAGGGTTTTTCGGACTCATTTGGGCTCGTTTTCATGCACATGCACTTTACAAATAGCTTATACTTGTCTATACTTCACACGATATTCACTTTCTCACAAAGAGCACGTTTTGTCCCATTGTGGTGTGAAATTGCGCACAATTCTGCTGAGGGTAAGCAACTTGTTCTCCCCGTTTCTTTATTTTTATATGTTCAGTTGATCTATGTGTTGGTGGCTTGTGCCCTAGTTTGTGGTTTGTTTTGTTGGTGGGCAGATCTCTATTCTATTGAAATTCTTTCCATTAAAAATCACACGATTGCTACAACCGTGTGTTTAGCATCCCTTTTTGGTGTTCTATCCCTGGTCGTGCATTTTGTTCTCGCACGGGTTGTTTTGCCCATGCGTGATCAAATCACACGACCTCTTTTTTGTCTAAAAGTTTTATGTTTTATTTTGTTCTTGAATGGTCATGTGTTTCATAACGCACGGTTGTGCAAGAAAAAATTCTGAACTTTTCTATTTTAGTTGCAGTTTTTAGGTCTTCCCCATTCCCAAACAAGCCCGCAATTTCTTCCGTCGGAAGGGAGTTTTGCTCCATTTTCTTCCACACTTCCTCCCCCTTTTACCCGAGGACACCTTTAAAAGTATCTAGTGTCTACCTAAATCACCTAGAGGGGGTGAATAGGTGATGGTTGTGTCTTTTTGTTGAATAAAAATTACTTTAAAACAAGCACACAAACACCGAGATATATAATGGTTCCCCGAGTTAGGTATATCAACTTTCCCTCCTCGCCTATCTACCACGAAGGGCTAGATTCGGCTATTTCACCAAACTCAGGTTTCTTCAAATCTTACACCTCGGAGCCGCAACTCCTACAACTCGGAGACGATGCTCCTACCACTCGATCCACAAACAGATCTACGAACTCGATCTACAAACAGATCAACAAACTCAATCCACAAACGGATCTACAAACTCGGAGATAAATCTCCTATAATATGTAAAAGAATATTACAACAATATTACACAAGATCTGAAAACTTCAATCTGTCGTTCTTCGTAAATAATGGATCTTGAAATCGCTTGGAGAACACAGGAGAATCTGAAATCTTCGAGGACCATGAATCTTCAAATGACTTGATCTGGAGGAGTATTGATCTGTAAAGAGAGAATCGATCTAGTCATGTATGTCGAAGAAGATGAATTGCAATGAACGCCAACGACCGATCATAGAAATCGCGAAGTTATTATGCGTCGACGGCCGATCGGGCGGAAATCCAATTTTGGAAATGTTTATAGGTTAGAAATGAGATCAATAGTACGATTAATTGGAAGGGAATTCATCCTATATATTTATAGTTAATCCCTAGCCAACGGTTAGAAATAAACTTCCAAAAACGAAACCTAGAAAACACTATGCACGACCTACCAAACCCGAACCAGAGATTTTGAAAAATTCGGAAAAATGCCCCGAGTCAAATTCGTCGAGTATCGCCGAGTATCATTAGTATACTCGTTGAATGGTCTTATGATATACGACGAATTAGACTTAGACAAATCAGCTCAGGCCGACAATACACTCAACGCCAAAGTGGAGAGTCATACACGATGAATTCGTCGAGTATAGGCTGAATGACTCAACGCTCTCAACGCCATGACAAGAAATATTCGATTAATGAGACTTTGAAAAATCCAGAGAAGTAGCGTCGAATGGACTCGACGAATTCGGCATATACCGTCTAGTATATTCGATGAATTCAGCGAGTATCGTTAGATACATTCGACGAATTTGACGAGTATACACGATGATACTCGGCGAATTTTACTTGGTGGATTTTCCAATTGTCAGAGAATTTTTCCTAAGTACAAATGGTGAATTCAGCGAGTGATGGAAGGTATATACGACGAATTTGACGAATATGAATGAGCATACTCGACGAATTCGATGAGTATTCCTAACCATACTCGACGAATTTAACTTAGGCAAATTCCTGTCCTTCTGAATCCAAGCCTTGGTCCTTCCTTGATCCTTCTCCTGTACTTGGAATAGAAGTACACCCCAACAGAGAGAGTACATGTGAGTCAACACCATGTCCTACACAATGAGGGATTACATTGTGTAGTCTTGTGTTTACTGATCCACTGTAACCTGACATTGGTGTGTGCTTAGCAATGAAAACCTTCAAGTACATAACTCAAAAGGCAACATCAAATATAGTCACAATTCATCTTAGCTTAACTGGACCCTTCTTCAAATCCAGGTTATTGTGGATACAATACCCAACAATCTCCCTCTATTTGAAAAAGTCAGAACCCTATAAGCTAAGGTGGATTGTACATAAAAAATAATAACACATTAAGACTTGAAACGATAAATGGAATTAAAATTAGAAAGTGCATTCACAGTCAACATAATATATATATATATATATATATATATATATATATATATATATATATATATATATATATATATATATATATATTATGTTGACTGTGAATTGTACATAAAAAATAATAACACATTAAGTGTTCATTGTTTTAGGAGGGGGAAACCCACAACACTCAAAATAAAACACATAATATATGACTATTGGCTCTGCCTTCTCTGCCTCTTCAACCACTGCCTGTCAAAATAAGCCTTTGGCTTTGGAAAGTACTTTGGAGGGGCTGGAGGCATCGGATCAGCATTCTGATTGTTCCTGAAATGTATCCTTCTCTTGGTGTAGGACAGTTTGTACTTGTTCCATTCTTCTTGATTGTAGTGGTGCTGATGTTTTTCACCACCAAGGTCAACCAAGGAGAATGTATCTAGGACAATTCCTCTGGAAATTGGGCTCCAAACCTCTTCCATCTCTCTGTTTGGCTCTACTCGAACTGGCTCTAACCTTACTGTAGATGGGTCTTCCTCATATCTTCTTCGCTTGTAAATAGGAGGGGGGAAGTCTTCAGTCATCTGAGCCTCTGGAAACAAATCATCAGCATCAATAACTTGGGAGAAATGTTGTGTGCATAACCAGTACTTAGAGTAATCCTGAGCAGGATGAGTCTCATCATGTGCTGGTACAGCAACAATAGAAGGTACTTAAGATCCTGTCAACTGACTGTGAAGCCACACACAATTTTCATAACTTTAGTCATTTACGCCTTTGAAGTTTGCTAACATCGCTTCCTCAAGCCCATTTACCTTAACTACCACCTTAGCTTCCAAGGTCACCTCCCCCTTTCTGACTACTTCAGCCAAAGCATTTGCATAAGCTTGCATGTTATCATCATAATGTGTCATCGCTTTATTATGACCTTCAATCATAGTTTTAGCATTAGTATCAACATTGCACATAACTTTCTGATTGCTCTCTAGTCCTTTCATGACAAAATTTACCCCTTTTTCACCTTGAATAAACCAGGAGCCTAGCTTGGCATCTAGCTTGTCAAATTTGACCTTAACTTCTACTAGGTCATTGTTCAGATCTCTTTCTTTTTTTTCACCTTTTTAGCACTTTCTGCATTGAGGAATTAAAATACGCTTTCTACTTGGACAACATCGCCCCTATGCTTTGCAGGATTGTACTATTAGTAGTAGAACTTGGAATCTCATTGATAGGAGTGCTCGGCAGATCCTCACTGGAAGACTCATCTATTGGAGATAAATGATCTTTAGAAGTAGTAGCACAATCTATAGTAGCAGTCAGAACTGGAGTCTGCTCCTCCACAGCTCCTTCCTCATCTGAGAGCACTGCAACCTCCTCTGCAGCAGTATAAGGTGCATCTGGAATCTTGCATATCCTTTTCTCAAGGTTGTCCAAGAGTCTAGCAACCTTAGTAGTAACTAATATAGAGGGCCTAGATACCTCCCCCTAAGAAGATGAAGCTAGAACAATTTTTAGGAGAGGGACTATCAAGTTCTCTATTACCACTAGTTCACCAGCATCAACAACATCAGTAGTAGCAACAGCCTTTGACTTTTCAGAATCAATCATCGTCTCATCAGCAGCATTATCAATGTCATAATCATCAACTATCAGTTCATCAGCAGCAACATCATCAGTTTCCAAGTCATCTTCAGCAGTAGCATCCTCATCAACATCATCAGCAACAACCTCCTCCTTAACCTCCTCAGGCACTAATTCTTCAATAGAATTCTGAGCCATCTTGGAAACCTCTGTAATCAGAACCTCTGTCTCTGTAACTGTAACCTATGGAACTGGCACTGATTCTAGAATCACACTCAAGGGAACTATGCTAGTGGCCACTTATGTTTCAACTGTCTCCCCCTCGATTCCTGCACTCGAACTCTCAAGAATTTCAGTGGGGTGAGGAGTAGGAATCTTGTCCTAAGGTACGTGTACTACCTCCTCCACATGCAGGTCTGGGGCTCCCCCTTGCCTGATGATCCTCCTATCCCACCTGGAAAATATAGATGAGTCTATTTTCTTAAGATGATGGATAGGCACACCTTTGGTCATATCAAACCTGTCACCATACAGTTGATTCAGGTACAGGCTCATAATCCTCCCAAAGTTAGGAGTGCAAAGGCTATCCTTAATCTTTTCAAACAACAGAGCACCCCAATCAAGTCTCTCTCTATAGATAATGGCTACTAGAGTCATGAACATCTCAGTAGAGAGGTAGTCATAGGAATCACGTTTGCATAACAGCACTTTGCCCATGATGTCTGATAGAAGCTTGCCTTCTTCATTCATTCCTTTGCACTTAATTGCTTTGGTACCTCAGGGAAGTCCACAAAACAAGAGAGCCATAGAGAAGTCATCCTCATCTAGTTAGTCGGCTTCGTCGCAAGTAGGAAGCCGCAAGTACCTTGAGAGGAGTGATGCTTTCACTTTGACCTTGGTCTTTTGAAATTTGTACTTTATGACTGTATCTTCATGATGGAGCTTTGCATTTTGGAAGAATTCTAGGACTTCCTTGTCCAACACCTTGCAGGGGTGTTTGAGGATGAAGGAAAGTCCAGCCATCTCCAACATGAGGATCACATTTCGGAATTCATCGGAGGCAGAGGAAAACCCTGTGCGAACTAGTTCACCTCCCCTAGCTGACCACTTGTGCATCTGGGAGCCATGAGGAACACTGAACACTTGAAAGAATTCTGTAAAACTAAATTTTGGCAACTGTTGGAATCATCGAAACCTAGGGCTCAGGAACACAGCACTGTCAGAATTTGTCGACGAGACATTGCAGCATCGTTGGCTAGGGTTTGGACGAGGTTCACAACCCTAATCGAGGAAGAAGTAGAGTCCAAATCGTCGGAACCATTGGAGGAAGATGATGACTTGTCGCGGGAGCCGAATAGTCGGGAGGCAATTTGCTTTGAATTGGTGAGTGTTATCGGTTATCCACTTGTTCTCGTATTTTATATGTATATATATATATATATAATATTTTATTTTTAAAATTTACCTAGAACGCGCGTACTTGGAATTTGCTGCTCTTCGGATCCAATATAAAGATGTAGAATTTTGCCCTAAGTGAAATTAGGCGAGTTTTGTTGGAGGTCGAGTCAGATTTGGCGAGTATCGCATGAAAATTCGACGAATCAGTGACTTTGGCTCTGATACTCAACGAATTTGCCTTGAACAATTTTCTCCCTTTGTGTAGCATTTCCTGAGGTATTTCCTGCTTTGTTGGATCAAGCTCATACCCAACTGTTTCAAAAGCCCGGACTATTGGAAAGGGTGCTACTTAATTTCTTAAATAAGTAGCAGAGCACCACGGGTCAAGTGAAAGAACGCCAGACCCAACAATCCCCCACCCCCCGGCATCTAGCACAACCCATCGGCTCAAAGGTTGGGTTACCACATGTCCCACACAGCTCAGAGGTGGGGTTACCACATGTCCACGGTTGTCTGACCCGCCGTACCCACACAGGTAGAAGGGAAAAATCGGGATTTAATAGCGCCCCGGTCTTGAACCTGTGACCTCCTCTGATACCAAATGTTGGATCAAGCGCATACCCAACTATTCCAAGAGCCCGGACTATTGGAAAGGGCGCTACTTAATTTCTTAAATAAGTAACAGAGTGCCACGGGTCAAGTGAAGGAACGCCGGACCCAACATGCTTGCTTGGCCTTCTTCATGATTCTATCTTCAGCATGTCTAGTTCCATTTTGAAGAATGAGAACTTAGCCTCGTCCAGCGGCTTGGTAAAAATATCTGCGATATGCTTATCCGTCGGGACATAGCTGAGGGCTATATCCTTATTCTCCACATGCTCCCGGATGAAGTGACATCGCACCTCAATTTGCTTCGTACAGCTGTGAGAGACTGGATTATTCGCGATCGCTATTACGTTGGATGAGTCGTAATACATTAGAATCTCTTTAAACTTCAAGTTGCAGTCCTCAAGTTGATTTCGGATCCATAGAAGTTGTGCGCAACAACTACTCACAGAGATATACTCTGACTCGGCCGTAGATGTTGTAACACAATTCTGCTTCTTACTGCTCCATGAAATAAGTCATCTTCCGAGAAATTGACACATCCCAGAAGTGCTTTTCCTGTCATCCCTACTTCCTGCAAAATCGGCATATGAAAAACCAATTATCTCGACATCATTATTTCTCGGGTACCATAAGCCAAGGTTGGGTGTACCCTTAAGGTATCTTAAAGTTCGCTTTGTAGAGACGTAATGAGATTCCTTTGATTTCACCTGAAATCTAGCACAGACGCATGTTGAAAACATTATATTTTGTCTACTAGCAGAGAGGTAGAGCAAGGATCCAATTATGCTTATGTACTTAGTTTCATCAAAAGGTTTCCCTTTTTCATCTTTGTCCAGCGACATAATTGGACCCATTAAAGTCCTCATAGAGGTTGCATTCTCCATTCCAAATTTCTTAAGAATCTCCTTGGTAAACTTTATTTGAGAGATGAAAATTCCATCTTCAGATTGTTTCACCTGAAGTCCTAAGAAATACTTCAGCTCTCCTATACTAGTCATTTCAAACATCCCTTGCATAAGTTTGGAAAACTTCTTGCAAAGGTTGTCCTCTGTAGAGCCAAATATGATGTCGTCAACATAGATCTGCACTAGCAGAATCTTGGCTTTTACTTCCCTAAGAAATAATTTTGTGTCTGTCATCCCTCTTGTAAACTTGTTCTCAAGGAGGAAGCTAGACAATGTCTCATATCAAGCTCGTGGAGCTTGCTTTAAACCGTATAGAGCTTTATTTAGAAAGTAAACATGATCAGGGAAACTGGAATTAACAAAGCCTTGGGGTTGCGCTACGTATACTTCCTCTTTTATATTCTCGTTGAGAAATGCTGACTTCACGTCCATTTGGTAGACAGTGAAGCCTTTTATGGCAGCATACGCAAGAAATAACCTGATCTCCTCGAGCCTAGCAACTGGAGCAAAGGTGTGGTCGAAGTCGATCCCTTCTTCTTGTCTGTATCCTTGAGCAACAAGCCTGGCTTTATTCTTGATAATGGCTCCATTTTGGTCCAGCTTGTTTCTGAAGATCCACTTGGTACCGATCACATTCTGTCCCTTGGGCCCGGGTACCAACTCCCAGACTTTACAACGTTCAAACTGATTGAGCTCCTCTTGCATTGCCAAAATCCAAGAAACATCCTTGTTTGACTCTTCAAATTTATTTGGCTCAACCTGTGACAGAAAACTAAGATGATTAATCTCATTAGTTGTACCTCTTCTGGTTCTAACACCATCTCCTAGCTCTCCAATTATTTGATCAACTGGGTGATCTTTTAGGTGTCTAAACCCTAGATTTCTTACTCTCCCACCAGCAGGTTCTACAGTATTTGGTGCATCCTCTGGAGGTTAAAGCAATTCTTCCTCTAGCGGTTCTTCATCCACCAATCCTAGATCGACGATCTTGACCAAGCTAGGAGCTTCTTCCTTGACAGCTTCATCCAATCTTAGTTCCTCGAACCAGGTACCTGCATCTGCACCAATAACACTAGACGAGCTGCTTTTGAGCAGGCTTGTCTCATCAAATACAACGTTGATTGACTCTTCTACCACCAGGATTTTCTTATTGAAAATCCTATATACCTTACTATGGCTGCTATAACCTTAAAAAATACCTTCAAAACATTTTTCACTAAACTTCGTGTGGTAATACCTCCTATTATTAAGTACGAAGCATTTACTTCCAAAGATTCTAAAATAGGAAACGGAAGGTTTTCTGTACTTCAATAGATCATAGGGGGTCTTACAATAGCTTTTGTTGATAAGTGTTCTATTCTGCACCTGACAAGCTGTGTTGACTGCTTCAGCCCAGAAGTACTCCGGAAGTGAAGCGTCGTTCAACATAGTTATACATGCTTCAATTAGGTTTCTATTCCTTCTCTCAGCAACTCCATTTTGCTGTGGAGTATGCGGGGAGGAAAACTCGTAAAAGATACCTTGACTTCCACAAAATTTTATCATGGCACCAAACTCAAATTCTGTTCTTTGGTCACTTCTAATTTTGACCGCTGAGCTGTTCAATTCGTTCTGAATTTGCTAGACAAAATTTGTGAAAGTGTCGAAGGTGTCTGACTTGTGTTTCAGAAAGAAAACCCAAGTAAAACGCGAGTATTCATCAATAATTACTAATGTGTAGACCTTACCTCCTAAACTCTGAATAAGTATAGGACCGAATAAGTCCATATGAAGTAAGTATAAACTTCTTGAAGAATCTTTTTCACTGATGCCCTTAAAGGTATCCCTTGTCTGCTTACCCATTTGGCATGAGTGACATAGACTCTCTTTAAGGCACTTAATGTCGGGGGCATCTCGCACTAAGTTGTGAGAAAATAGCATAATTATTGTTTTGAAATTAATATTCATTAATCTCTTGTGTCAATGGTCACAAAGAGACGCACTATCTTTTACAAGAAAACATACTGGTATAGAATTGTCTAAGCAAAGAAAATGTAAACAAAAAATATTTCTGCTCTGAGTGCCTGTTAAGACCGTCTCCAAATTTGCAGATGATTTTATCAAATACTTGTCCTTGCAGAACTCAACGATGTAGCCTTTATCATATAGCTGACTTATGATTATAAGATTATGGTGTAATCCTTCAACATAAGCCACATCTGTGAAAGAGAATACTCTGTTGGAGATCATATCATAGCCTTTTGTAGTTCCCCGATCTGACCCTCCAAAGATGACTTTTGGTTCATCTTTGACTGGGGTGAAATCAAGCAATGGGCTTCTTGTCCCGATCATATGCTAAGAGCATCCGCTCTCCAAATACCAGATAGGAGTTTTGTTAGACTTTTGACATACCCGCAATCATAAATCATTTTACCTTAGGAACCCAAGCGTATTTGGATCCTTAGTTCCTGGTCAGCTTAACACCACTATGAACATTAACTCTGTGAGTGGTCGACCTCGCATGGTTAACTTGTGGAGTTACAAAATTAGTAGGGTTAAACCAGCAATCTACGCTAAAATGACCAATTTTTCCACAGCACCAACAGTCAAACCTGTTGTACCTTCTCTTGTACTCCTGTTTTACCTTTTGAACATGAGGTCTACTAGGGGAAACATACTTGGAGGTGGAAGCCTCCTGATTACAGCATACACATGGCTTCTACATCTCCTTTTCCTTAGGTACAAAAGTTTTGGCTTTTGGTGCCCTCTTATGGTTATGTCCATGAATATAAGGACCATAACTCTTGAGTTCTATCTCTTCATAAGGTGCTTTAAAAACACTGGCACTATAGTCTCGGGAACGGGTCCATCCCTGGTATCTCTTCTTGGGCTCTACATGGGTAGGCCTAGCAAGATGACCGTAGGACGACTCAAGGTCAAACTTGTTCATCGAAAAGTTTACCTTCCTAAACGAGGGTTGACCTAGAGGAGCCTTCCCCTTTTCTTTGGCAATGGATTTCTTTGCAGCCTTACCTTTTCCAACTATGTGGCCAAGACCACTACCCTTCTTCGGAGCTGAGAACCCATCAATGAGTGGGAGAACATTCTTCGGCTTGGAGAAACTCTCAACAAGTTTTCATTCGCCCAAGAGCTTTTCTTCCAACTAATCAAGATATTTCTCTTTTAGACTTAATATTTCAGCCGAGCTTTTAATTTCCTCTTGCAAGGAGTGAACTTCATTCCTAAGAGGAGTCAATTCTGCAATTTCCTCCATCAGGATTGATTCCACTACCTTGAGAGAGGCAATCTCTTTTGCCTGCATTTTGACTACCTTGCGACATTTGTCAAAAGCTTTCAAACGGTTCTCATGTTGAACCATTAACTCAGAATTTCCTTCCTCAGAAGAATATCCTTCATGACCATTGGATGACATTTCCGATTCTGAGAGTATCGTGTGCGAGTTTACCTTCCCACAATACTCTGAGTCACCAACTTCCTTGTCTGATTGAGCCGTAAGCCTGAAGTAGGCTTCCTCATTCTCTGAGCTCGACTCATTTGAGTCACTATCACTGAGAGTCTTGGACTTCTTAGCGACGAAGCTCTTTTCTTCTTTTCTCTTTCCCTTGAAGGATCTTTTCTCCTCTTTCTTGGATCCCTCCTTCTTCTTGTATGGGCATTCAGCAATCATGTGACCTGTCTTGTTGCAACAATAACACACAACATCAGAGGAAGAATGTTTGTTCTGTTTCAATTTATATGTTTCCTCTCAGTTGTAGCCTTTTCTGGAACGGTCACCATCACAATGAGATTTCCTGAAGTCAGTGTAAGATGACTGACTCTTCATCTGTCTCCTCTTACTAAGCAGTTTCTTGAACTGCTTAGATATGAGAGAAAAATCTCCATCTGATAGCTCAGAGCTAAATATGCTAGGCTCGGAGTCTTCCGGAGTGTCAGGAGCACGAGTCCTTACTGGTGAAATAGCTTTGGACTTCTTGAACCTTCAGCTTTTAGGGCTACCGACTTCTCTTTCCTGGAAGTCCTACTACTTTTCTCTTCCTTCTTTCTGGTGTTCATTTGGATTTCATAGGAGAGCAATTTCCCAAAGAGGTTCTGGGGGTCAATTTCAGGAAGTTTTCCAAATTCTTTAATGGCTACGACTTTGGTGTCCCATTCCTTAGTCATGGATCTCAGAAATTAGTCGTTGAACTCTCCATTAGTGAAATTACGACATAGTTCCTGAGGTTGTTTACGATCTTAAAGAACTTCTCGAAGCTATCAGCAATACTATCACTTGATCCTTGCTTGAATACTTCGTATTCCTGATTCAGCAACGATCTGTAGTCATCTCTGATTTCTTCGGTCCCTTCCATCAGCACAACTAGGCAGTCCCGCATTTCTTTGGCAGATTAATAGTGGAATAGATTCTGAAGCATTGAGTCATCCACTGTACTAGCGATGATGTTCTTTGCCTTCTTATCAAGAGAGACTAAGGAAATTTCATCCTTTGTCAAGTCCATCATCTTCTTAGGGATCATGACTGTAGGATTCAGAGCCGATGGTTGAGTCGATATGTAGGGTCCTTCCACAATCTGAAAATTTTTTGGATTTGCAGCTTCCATAAAGAACCTTATTCATTCTTTCCACATGGGAGAGTTTTCTTTTTGCACACTGGTAGCTTCATAGAAGACATGTCTTTACTTTTGTCCATGGTTACTAGACAGAATCTCTTGACGCTAGAACAAGGATCTTGTTAAAGGTATTAACCTTATATCAAACAAAACACCCCTCTGATACTAATTGAAAGAATCTAGCGTCTACCTAAATCACCTAGAGGAGGGTGAATAGGTGATGGTTGTGTCTTTTTGCAGAATACAAATTACTTAAAAACAAGCACACAAACACTGAGATATATAATGGTTCCCCGAGTTGGGTACGTCCACTTTCCCGACTCACCTATCTACCACAAAGTGCTAGATTCGGATACTTCACCAAACTCATATTTCTTCAATCTTACACCTCAGAGCCGAAACTCATACAACTCGGAGACGACGCTCTTACCACTCGATCCACAACCGGATCTACAAACTCGATCCACAATTGAATCTACGAACTCGATCCACAAACGGATCTATAAACTCAATCCACAAACAGATCTAGAAAATTGGAGATAAATCTCCTATAATATGTAAAAGAATATTACAACAATATTACATAAGATCTGAAAACTTCAGCCCGTCGTTCTTCGAAAATAATGGATCTTGAAATCGCTTGGAGAACACGGGAGAATCTGAAATCTTCAAGGACCTTGAATCTTCAAATGACTTGATCTAGAGGAGTATAGATCTGTAGAGAGAGGATCGATCCAGTCATGTATGTTGAAGAAGATGAATCGCACTGAACGTCAACGGTCGATCGGAGAAATCGCGAAGTTACTGTGCGTCGGCGGCTGATCGGGCGGAAATCCGATTTTGGAAATTGTTTCTAGGTTAGAAATGAGATCAATAGTACGATTAATTGGAAAGGAATTCATCCTACATATTTATATTGAATGCCTAGCCAACGATTAGAAATAAACTTCCAAAAACGAAACCTAGAAAATACTATGAATGGCCGACCAAACCCGAACCAGAGATTTTTAAAAATTCAGAAAAATGCCCTAAGTCTAATTCGTCGAGTATCGCTGAGTATCATTAGTATACTCGTTGAATGGTCTTATGATATACGACGAATTAGACTTAGACAAATCAGCTAAGGCCGGCAATACACTTAATGCCAAAGTGGAGAGTCATACTCGACGAATTCGTCGAGTATCAGCTGGTATACTCGACGAATTCGTCGAGTATAGGCTGACTGACTCTACACTCTCAACGCCATGACAAGCAATATTTGACGAATGAGACTTAGAAAAATCCATAGAATTAGCGCCGAATGGACTCGACGAATTCGGTGTGTATCGTCTAGTATATTCGACGAATTCGGCGAGTATCGTTAGATACATTTGACGAATTCGACGAGTATACACGATGATACTTGGCGAATTTTACTTGGTGGATTTTCCAATTCTCAGAGAATTTGCCCTAAGTACAAATGGTGAATTCGGCGAGTGATGGAAGGTATATATAAAAAAATTGACGAATATGAATAAGCATACTCGACGAATTCGACGAGTATTCCTAACCATACTCGACGAATTTGACTTAGGAAAATTCTTGTCCTTCTGAATCCAAGCCTTGTTCCTTCCTTGATCCTTCTCCTGTACTTGGAATAGAAGTACATCCCAATAGAGAGATTACATGTGAGTCAACACCATGTCCTACATAATGAGGGATTACATTGTGTAGTCCCGTGTTTACTGGCCCACTATAACCTGACATTGGTGCGTACTTAGCAATGAAAACCTGCAAGTACATAATTCAAAAGGCAACATCAAATACAGTCACAATTCATCTTAGCTTAACTGGACCCTTCTTCAAATCCGGTTTATTATGGATACAATACCCAACAACCTCGTATCATCCGAGTACTTCAAGGGAGAGATTATAGCCCTACTCTAATCACTGAGCTTTGTATGTGACCGGATTGTGAGACAGAGAATATGGGTGTATTTAAAGAAGGTGACAGCTCTTCTGGACCCCGAACGTCAGTTGAAGACCGAGCTAGGATGCGGATTGAAAACTCGGCGACTCTTACCATGAATCTCAACGAGCCTCTGAATGTGTTTGTATCCCTCGCTCTTCCCCCACTCCTCTTATTGTTTTTTGCTAGTTTCTCTATATTTTGATGATGTTTGCACCCTACATGTTATTTAATCTTCATTTAATTATTATGCAATGTTATTTCTCTTGTATGAGTTCCTTGAGGTGTGCTCTTATAGTGATTGTGGCATGAGTGTTTGGAATTTCTACACTAGCAATTGCTATGTGTGAGCTTCGTGATGAGGTGATTACGACCCTTAATTCCACAAAGCATTTCCATTCCATCCACAAGCCTTTTAGGCCATCCGCCTTACGAAGCAGTACATAACAGCCTGCATAGTCTCCATCCACCATGCGAAGTAGTGCATAGCGGCATGCGTAGGAGTAGATGATTTAGTTTGTTTAATTTTATTTCCACAAACTATAAGCCCCATCATAATCAGCCCTCGAGGACTTCAGTCTCGAGTCCTCCTTAAAAGATAACTCTATCTTACTGTGTTCTACGTGAGATCGATACTTGGGGAGTTTCTCCCACACTTTATATTACTTGAGCGACCGGTGCACTTGCCGAACGCGCATCAGTATCCTTCTTAGTTATATTGATAGCATGTTATCTTCATTTTTTCACTATCAATTTTATAATTTTGTTTTGATATATGATCCCCTTATCAATCGAAATCTACCCACTTGTCGGTGCACTTTAATTTTGTTTTGATATATGATCCCCTTAACAAAAGACCATAGCAAATTAATTTTGGCCCGAAGTTCTAAGCCTTATGAATGGATCATGAGCTACGTAATATTGATTTATCATGTCATGTCTAGCATATTAGTCAAAAGATCACGAGTTATAACATGTAAGCCTTAAAATTTCTACTTGAGTGCACTCTCTAAGGATGTGCGTAAAAGTGAAATGTCAATATTCTACCTAAATCCTCATACATACCTAGAGGTATATTAAACATACACTGTCATATCTAATAGCACTCAGTAGTATATAGCAATAGGTTGACCACACCATGACAAACTCAGATAATGTAAACAACGATTAACATTCCTAAATAAAACATTGTACGGAACCTTGATGCTCTAAGTTCTTGTCATGCATGTCTCAAAACTAATTATTATAACAGTTTTCTTTCAAAAAATTTTAGTCTTATATTTTAAAACACTCAAAAAAACAAATAAAATGGCAAAAAACAAGTTTTTGTACTTTTTAGGTTTTTATTAAGTTTATGATTTTTAAAAAATATATTTAAAGAAATAAATGAAGCTAAAACAATAAAAGACGTACAACACAAAATAAAAGAGAATTAAACGAAAAATCAAGGATTTCCATGAAGTTTCACTATCACCGGCGTTATTGCTCATGCCGGGTGGTATCAAATAGAGACTCAATTTTTCGGTAAAACACCCAGTTTTTGCTATTTGTCGCTTTTAATTTTTTGGAAAATGTTTTATCAATGTAAGCCATATCTAATACAGCAAAAACACATGTAAATACGAAAAACAATTGGATTAAATCATTTAACTTAGAGATCTAAAACCTCTAATTCTAAGCGAAGCATAGAGAATCGTGCATCAGGAAGGGGTTTTGTAAAAAAAAGTCCGCCAACTGATCATCTGTGTCAATGAAACTCATTCTTACATTCTCCTTCTTGATATGATCTCGAATAAAGTGATGGCATACATCTATGTGATTCGATCAAGAGTGATGTACCAGATTTTTTGTCAAGTTTATAGCATTGTTGTTATCGTACCTAAGTTTAACATTTTTAATGAAAGACCAAATTTCTCTAATGATTGTGACATCTAAAGTGCTTGTGCGCAACAAACCCCTAGACAATATATCCAGCCTCGGCCATGGAGTGGGCAATAGAATTATGCTTTCTACTCGACCATGAATTTAGTGCCAACCCTAAGAAGTGACAAGTGTCACTTGTGCTTTATCAATCAAAAGAACATCTGGCATAATCAGAATAAGAATAACTATGGAGCATGAATTTGTCGGTATGAGGATGCCAAAGACCAAGATTTGGTGTGCTTATAAGATACCTAAAGATATGTTTAACAGCTTTGAAGTGAGATTTTTTTAGGACTAGTTCGATATCTAGTGCAGAGGCACGCCGCAAATGTGATATCGGATCTAGATGCACTAAGATACAATAGTGATCCAATCATACCTCAATATACCATTTGGTCCACTGAAATGCCACTTTCATCTTTTCCTAGTTTGAGTGATATTCTCATTGGAGTTTTAGTCTTTTTCAAATTCGTTTAAACATGTTTTTGTACATATTTTGATTGGCATATAAAGATTCCATTATGTTGTTGAGAAATTTGAAAACCTAAGAAATATATCAATTCTCCTACTAAACTCATTTCAAATTCACTTTGTATCACTAATACAGTTTCATTACAAAAGTTTTCATTAGTGGCACCAAAGATAATATCATCAACATATATTTGCAAAATCATCAAATCAGAATCACTATGTTTTAGAAATAGTGTGGTATCCGCACTACCCATTCTAAATCCATATTTAAGAGAAAAGTTGTTAACCTATCTTATCAGGCATGGGGTGCTTGCTTAAATCCGTATAAGGTTTTTATGAGTTTATAGATAAGATTTGGATGATTAATGTTGTTAAAGGCAGGTGGTTTCTCAACGTTTACCTCTTCTTTAATATAATCATTCAAAAATACACTTTTGACATCCATTTGATACAATTTTATTTTTTTTATTTGGCAAATGCCAAAAACATCCTAATGGACTCAAGGCAAGCTGCAGGTGCAAACGACTCCTCTAAATCTACCACTTTGATCTGCAAGTATCCCTGAGCAACCAACCTAGCCTTGTTTCATGTTATTCTAGACTCACCATCAAGCTTTTTTTATAGATCCACTTTATGCCTATGACTAGATGGTTACTAGGGTGCTCCACTAATGTCCACACTTTATTTCTCTCGAATTGATTCAGTTCCTCATTCATTTCCATAAACTAAGACTCATCATTTAGTGCTTCAAAAATATTTTGGGTTCTATTTTGGATATAAAACATAAATTTGAAAATGATTCATGCATGGCAAAATAAGTTCTAATCTCATATGAGAGCTCTCCAATTACTAAACTAATTCTTATGGATGTTGCTTTGTAAATTTCAATGTGTTTGGAGGCTTATATTTTTCAGCATGTTCTAATTCATTTACTATTTCCTCTTTCTTCAGACTCTCTTCTTCTAATGGATTAACAACATCATCATCTACATTCGATCTAGAGTCTTCCTTTGGAGTATTTTCATTAAAGTGCAAATGTATTGACTCTTCTACAACCAAGGTTCTTTTATTATACACCCTATGGGAACGAATCATGGAAGAATATCCTAAAAAGATGTATAGGTCAGATTTTTCATCAAATTAACCTAAATGACCCTTGGTGTTTAGAATGAAACAAGGGCAACCAAAGACTATAAAATACGATACACTCGACTTATTTTAAAAATACAGCTCATGTGGAGTATGCTTAATAATTGGGTGAAGCATGGTCTGGTTTATTACATAGTATACTGTACTGACTGCTTCTGCCCAATGAAATTTAGGTAAGTGGTATTCGACACGCATGGTGCAAGCCCATTCTTATAAAGTCCGATTTTTCTTTTCTACTACTCTATTTGCTATGGAGTGCGAGGAGCAGAAAACTCGTGTCAAATGCCTAAATTATTACAAAAAAGAAATAAATTTTCATTCTCAAATTCTCCCCCATGGCAGCCTTATGCATTTAATTTTTAATTACATTTCATTTTGAATTTGAGTGCAAGTGATGGAAAATTAAGAGAAAGCCTCAAATTTATTTGCAAGGAAAACTGTCAAGCAAAATCGTGAATTATCATCTATTAACACAAATGTATATCATTTCCCTCATAGACTGCATGTACTAATATGACTGAATAAATCCATGTGAATCAATTATAGTGGTCTAGTAGTGGTTGTAATACCCCCCTCCCGGAATACAAAACACGGCACGAGAGGGGTCTTATTCCCAGAATAGCCGCCTTGGGGTAGCACCAACACACGGGTTAGTTTGTACCATAAGTCACCTATACTACTGGCTACAACCAATATCAAAACAACATGCCAACCCAACCAAAAGAATATATAAGAAGTCAATCCACACAAGTTATAAGTCCAAAAGTATAGCAAAATAGAAGCTAAAACATGTTTCTATAATATCAGAGTATAACAATAAAATTGCCCTGAAGGGCTACAACAAAAACTCTCATCACTCACATTTGTAACAGATGGTAATGATGGCACCATCCCTTGAGGCCCTATCGTCCTGGCCTGGATAACCGGATCCATCACCTTCTGCTCCACCTGGGGGGTATCCTCCTAAAAAGGAAGACGTAGTAACCGTTAATCATAAAGACTAAGTGGCTTCACATCCGCTCCCTCAGCGACTCCTCGGCACGGGGCGGAGAAATAGACAAGGTACAATATATATAATAAACAAGAGTATAAACAAGCAAGTGGTAACACGAGTAATAATAAATTCTATCAGTTCTACCATCTATCACATCATATGAATATTGAGTTACAACAAAAGTAACTCATCTTATATGGATGCACATACAAGCATATAAGTTGAGGATCGTTCAACAATAAATAACTCATCGTATAGGAGTGCCCATACAAACTTATACGATGAGGGTCTTATGTATGTAATGAGTTGCAATGTTATGTATGCAATGCAATGACACACTCATGATCACACACATGCAGTTGTTATGTCGACACATACTAGTAGTTCCCACTTTTCGAGCAGGTAGCTAACCTCTCAGGCGCCAACCGTCGTGGCCAGACGGTGACAGTAGAACAGGCATTTCTACTACTAAGTGGGTATCCACACTACTTCACTTAGGCCTCTGTACGCCTCAACGCTAAGAACACAACAGCGGAGCCCATGCGTACTACGGCCCAGCGGGTTCACTTGGGTAGATGTGCACCAAGATCCTAGCCCCGAACTGGCCATGTGTGATGGATGGATCCTCAGAAAAGCACGAGGATCAAGTCCAACCAATCACTTGGCACGGAAGGGACCTCGGAGAAAGCACGAGGGGCAGGCCCAACCGCCCTAAGTCTATTCGTCAACTCCCATCAGTGGAACGATAGGCGAGCCCGTATACCTGCCACACTATCCTTAACCCAGGATTATGACACCGCGTGTCGACTCACACCTCATGCAATTCCACAACACCGTGGCATGGAAGGAACCCCGGAGAAAGCACGAGGGTCAAGTCCAACCAACCACTTGGCACGGATGGCACCTCGGGACATGGACACCGAGGGACTAGCCCAATTGTCCAGTTTATTTATCTCAACCAATTCCGACTAGTGTCGGCCAACACCGCACTTACAACCTTCCACAACGCTACTCGTAGGGAGATGACACTATAAGAATTGGACTACTAAACATAATTCTATCAACTCAACATACATATGGCCATAGTTTATTCATCTACATGTCACCCCAAACAATTTCCACATAGAGTAAATACAATGCGCATAAATAATCTAGCAATTTATATCAAGATATTTCATTCCATTTACGCTAGCATCACCAACCATATTACGAATCCAAATTAACAAGCTTCAATATTCATATCACTACGATGGTTATCATAAGAGAGTTCACCCGAACCTCGCATTAGATTGCAACATTAATTCCATCGAATCCAAGTTCATGTTATAATCACCCAGATATTTAAGTGCAGAATTAAATCTGGACAGCAATGTCAACCGAGGATTCCCGTGGCTACAGGAATCCGGTGAGTGCGAGCAACCCCTCTATGGAAAGGTCTTTCCATAGGGTACAACATTCGTGTTCAGCCTGCAACCCAGATCAGGCTCTAACCTACACGAAATCGGCTCCAAAGACTGCAGCGTACAGAATACAAATTCTGTGCGCTTAGTTTACAGCCCTTAATTCGATCGGACATTCCCGTGGCTACAGGCTTCACCCGAAGGCGTGTAACCACCCGTTGGAAAGGTAATTTCAGTGGCTACGTGTTTAGTAGAAAACCCAGATTCGACCATTTATTGCCCGAAAACGGACAAGAAGGTCGCTGCGTGCAGAACACAGATTCTGCACGCATCTTGAAGCGGAATGAACGACATCCGTTCATCTTCCTCCTCAAGCGATTTTCCCCAAATCGCCACCAAAAACTCCTCCACCCTTATTCTCCCTCTCAAGGCCATTCCTCTTCACGGATCCACCCCCATCATCATTTGAGGAAGGGGAGGTTGAAGATGACTAATCTTTAGAACATATGTTCTAGCAAGGCCCTTCCTAAAGAAATCTCCATCTTCCATGTCTAGACTCTCTCGAGTCGACATCTCACCTAGATATCTACAGATCTAGCACCAAGGGAGAGGGTAGGAAGCTCACCTCATTTCCAACGGTAACACCATCCTCGGCCATGGATCTTGTCATCCTCCCCCACGGTATCACTTTCTCCTTGACGGCGGTGGCGTTTCTCCTCCTCCAAAGCTTGCTCCAGAAGTTCTTTTTTCTCCAGGAATTTAACTCCAGAAAATAGGGCTTGGGAAGAGAATGAGGATGCTAGGTTTTCACTTTTCTCTTTTATACAGAAGTGACACGGGTAGGGACACGGTCGTGTCCTTACCTGTGTCCTACTCTGGCGAAACGGCTCGACTGCCATTTCGTGCTCCTACACGGGTACTGACATGCCCGTGTCAATACCCGTGTCCAGGTGGCACGGCCGTGGTACTGGCCGTGTCGACACCTGTGTCCTGCTCGGGGCACTTCTCACCTTGTTTGCCTTGGGGCACACGGGTAGGGACACACCCGTATCCCTACCCGTGTCCTTCTCTGGACATACTCAAAGCCATTGAACACGGGTAGGGACACGCCCGTATCCCTACCCATGTCCTTCTCGGGACACACCACTCAATGCCACTGAACATGGGTAGGGACACGCCCGTGTCCCTACCGGTGTCCTTCTCGGGACACACCACTCAACGCCGTGTCACTCAAAGCCACGTAATACGGGTAGGGACACGCCCGTGTCCCTACCCGTGTCCTTCTCGGGACAATTCACTCAAAGCCATTCTGAAATCACCCAGCACTATAGCCACTCAATGCTACTGAACACGGGTAGGGACACGCCCGTGTCCCTACCCGTGTCATGCTCTACTCCAGTTTCTAGCCTATTTTCTTATTTCCCGCAAGTGCGCACCTGATCACCTGCACCCCCTTGAGCCTACACCAGCTCTCCCGACACCAAAAACACGCACAAGGGGCCTAGCGCGAATCGGTACGTTACAGTGGTAATGTCAAGTTTGTTTTTAAGTGACAATTTTTTGAACTTGTCCTTTTGGCATGAAGCACATAAAGAAGTCAAACTACCACATATTTGTGGAAGGAAACGGATTAGCTTTTCTTTTGATAGTTTGACTATTAATTTACTTCCGGAATGACTAAGTCTCCTATGTCAAAGTTCTATCTCCTCATTTTTAGCAACTAAACATTTCAAATTATAGGAGGACAAGTCATTAAACATGATAGTGTATACATTTTATTTTCTAGTTGCGGTTAACAATATATTATTTGTTTCAGTATAAATAATTTTACAAGTGTTTGTAGAAGTTTCAAATAAAACATTCAAGTCATTATTGCTAAGTTGACTAATGAATATTAAATTAGGCTTCAAACCATCTAAAAACAGTATGTTTGAAATAGAAAATTGCTTATTACTTATGGTGTCGACACCCAGATTTCTTCCTTTGTTATTGTCTCCAAAGGTCACCATGCCTCCCTTTCCCTTCTCTAGGCTAAGAAATTTTTCTTCATCTCTCGTCATGTGCTTGGAACATCCAAAATGCAAGTATCACACGTTTTCCTTATCCTTAGTCTGCCAACACACCTAAAAGGAGGATGAGGGTAAAGTTCTGGTTACCCAAGTTATTCTACTCATAATATAGGTAGATTATTTTTGCACCCAGGTTTGTGCTACTTTAGTTGACCCTTTCTTCAGGCATGAGCCAGAAGTGTGACCAAATTTTTTTATATTTGGCACACTTGGTGTAAGCGGTAGATGTCATCTTTTCCGCTCTCGTTGGGCTCATGCTAGAAGATGGTGACACACTGCCAGTGCTAACAGATTTAATTTTATTTTTAGAAAATTCTTTTTCATATTTACTGGAGAGCAGGTATCACCAACGATAGTAATATCACTTGACTATAGCTGTACATTTTTATCTCCGAGCCCCAACTTCCCAGATCCCCCACACTGATAACCCAATAACATATTCAGTGATTGTTTTCCTATCCCAAATTTTTTGATGGCATAGTTCAAGTCATGGATCTTCACCTTCAACGTAGTGTTTTCCATGACAAGCATCACACGCCGGTTTGTAAATGGTTTCTTCCTATCTTCAATGTGGCAAAGAGAAGTTTGTAGCCTTTTCTACAAAGCCTTCCTCTCTTTATTAAGAGTTTCAATTTTAGAGAAAGTCTCGGAGAGGCTTTCTTTCAATTCATTTACCGTGCACAAAAGTGAAAGAACTCTTGACACTCTACCTTCTCTTTCCAACATTTGATGAGTTTGTTATTAAGGATTTTTAGATCTTTTTCCATTTACTTATTTTAAGACTTTAGAAAGCTATTTTTATCAAACAAATCATCTAACTTATCACATAAATTTTTATATAAATCAAAAAGCTCTTCATAGGTTAGAAGAGGAGACATAGTTACCCATAGAAAGAAATAGAAGAAGTTATTAAAGGCATCAATGTGGGACGGTACATCATTTGACGAGTCAGGCACCACTAGCTCGAGTAGTGAAGAGGAGGAAAATTTGTGCCTCGTGGGGAAGCGTCAAAATGAGTCTGACTGCAAATCCAATGTCTATAGCGATATTGAGGTCACTCTTCTAACCTACGAAGAGCTTTATGACCTCGCTTTCTCGCACTGAGCCCACGGATCACTGACGTGTCCAATTCCATGATAACACCTGTGATATTAATAATGCTCGTGGTAGCGCCCAACTTTGTTGTTCCTAAAAGAGTTTTACACATATAAACCTGCAAAGTATACCTAAAGTATGTATGATCAAATATAACTTGAGATTTGATATTATTGAAAGTATCTAGTGTCAACCTAATCCACCTATGGGGGGGGAATAGATGTATTGCAGTCTTTTGCGGAATTAAAATAACCTGCACAAGTAAGCAAACAGAACACAGAAAACACACAAAGAATTATAGTGGTTCCCCAATTTGGGTACGTCCACTTTCCCACTTCGACCTATCTCCCACCAAGGGACGACTCGGTCTCTTCTTCAAACGGATTGAAATCCAATCCTCACACTAGAAGCAACGCTCCCCTAACCACGGAAGGAACCCTTCCTACAATGGAGTCACAACTCCACCACAACGGGTTGCACCCAACCCTTACAACTAGGAATGAAAATTCCTTTACAACAAAATTGAATGTAAAAGAAAATACAAACAATGCTTTTGAGATTCCGATGTCTTTCTTCGTTCATTGAAGCTTGCACGAAAAGTACGAAGAGTCCACTACCGGATTTCTCACTTGGAATAGATCTTGTCAAGATCGGCGGTGGAAAGTAAGTGTGGCGGCGATGCTTTTTAGATCCAAACTTCTTGACGAAGCAATCTAGGTCTTCAAACGATCTCATTCGGATCAAATGTCTCGACCGATTCGGAAGGGAGAACAAGTCTCGTTCAACGAATCGAAAGACAAGAGATCTCAAGAGAGATACGTGAGACCGGCTGCTTGCCTCGGTTCTGTGGACCAGTGATCAGAGAAGAACTGAGATCAGCGGCGACAACGACTTACGATCTGCGACGTGCGTGTAGGCGGAGCTCGCGATTCGCTAGGTCACGGCGTCGGCTTCCTTTTTGTATTTTGTATTCCGATCAGTTAGACTCTTTAGACAACGGAGATAAGTCTGTATATATACCCAAAGACAACCCTAGAAGACCGTTATGGGGCCCACGAGGAGAAGCCCTAGCCCCGGACAAAACAGTGCACGGCGGCTTAGTTCGGTCCAGCGAACGGAGAAAATTTGCCTAAGGCAAAATCGGCGGGAGTCGTTGGTGATTCCCGTCGATGTCGGCGGGAATCGCTCACGACTCCCGTCGATTCTGCCTTGGCAGAATTTCTGTTTAAGATCTGTCAGCTGGAAGAAGTCGGCGGGAATCATTATTGATTCCCGTCGAAGTCGGCGGGAATCACTAACCACTCCCGTCGAAGTCGGCGGGAATCGCTAACCACTCTCGTCGAAGTCGGCGGGAATCACTAGCGATTCCCGTCGATTTTGACTTGGAAAAATTTTTCTTCTTCCTTCTTTTGATAACTTGGTCTTTGACCCATCCTTGCTCCTTCTTCTACTCTTGATCTACCTTGACCCTGTACTTGAAAGTAAGTACACTCCAATAGAGAGAGCACACGTGAGTCAACACACTGATCTACACAACGAGGGATTATATTGCGTAGACCCATGTATATTGACTCACTGCACCCCTAACATTGGTGTGTACTTAGCATAGAATAGCTGCAAGCACAACTTGATAGAAAAACGTCAAATACATTGTGAATCCATCTTAGCTTGTTTGGAGTCTTCTTCAAATCCGGGTAATTGTGGATTCAATACCCAACAATCTCCCCATATTTGAAGAAGCCAAAATCCTACTAGCTAAGATGAATTACACCAAACGTAAAGATATATATAAATGTATGTGAGACAAGAAATCAAAGTAA
This sequence comes from Platanthera zijinensis, assembly GCA_039513925.1. Taxonomy (NCBI): domain Eukaryota; kingdom Viridiplantae; phylum Streptophyta; class Magnoliopsida; order Asparagales; family Orchidaceae; genus Platanthera; species Platanthera zijinensis. The sequence continues at coordinate 154,905,007 of CM077087.1, forward strand.
TAAAGTTTCACGCATTCAAAACAGAAATTGAATCAGCATATGATCATATATATATATATATATATATATATATATATATATATATATATATATATATATATATATATATATATCCAAAGTGTTTTTCATCTTTAATTACAAGAACAGAAGTACACTCATAATGAAAATTAAACATTTAGGTTTCATGTCTTTCCCTCCTTTGCCTCAGCTTCTCTTTACTGTTTTGCCATGAACTTCTTGCTTTGCCTTTCAAAATATTCCTTTGGCTTTGGGTAGTACCTGGGGGGAGGAGCTTTGTTTTCAACTGTGTTTGTCCTGAAGAATATATTTCTTTTTGCCTCAAATTCTTTGTGCCTTTCCCATTCGTACTGACTATAGACTTCATTTCTGTTAAGCTCTCCCCGTTGTTGTAACATGAATGTATCAAGTATGATGCTCCTAGAAACGGGACTCCATCATTCGTTTTTTACTTCACTTTCCTTTCTTCTTAGCTTCATCTCTGCTGGATTGTCTTTAGAGGTTCCTTCTTGAAGCTTTCTCTTCCCTTTCGCAATCGCTTCTTGATCAAAGAATGCACTGTTAGCAGCTTTCGCAGCCTTTTGGCATCAGCTTCACTTAAGGGAAACTTCTCAGCAAAAGCAACATCATTAGCAGCAGTAGTAATATCATCATCAGGATCAACCTCAGGATCAATAGGAATAGGAATACCTGACTCTTGTTGAACGAGCCAATGACAACTATCAAATACATATTCGTTTGATTATTTGAAGTTGTCGACTATAATTTTCTCTAGCCCCGCCATCTTAGCTACATATTCCTTCTCCCCCTTTTTGGCATCTAGCGCTATTGAGTTTGCATAAGAGTGCAGTGACTCATCTATATGCTTCACATTCTGAGTGAAATCGGCCAGCAAGGTTTGTTGATTTGAGTTGAGGGTGACCATGTTGGCATCGAAAAGTTTGATGTTGTTGGCCACGACATGAGCATTTTGATTGACCACCGCCAGGTCAGTTGTGGTCTTCTTTTGTAACACCTCCCCTATAAAGACCATATAATATGGGTCCGGCCGGGGCCCCACAACATACGGACACCACAGCTTTAGTATTAAAAGATGATGTGAAACTACCCAAACTCAAAACTCCAGACATACACACCGGAAACAGAACAAACCGACAGAAGTTATCCACTAACGATAGAGTATCAAATGGCCTTAAGGCCTTACACAATAATAGTCCAAACAAAATATAAATGTGTCAAGCACTCCTAGGCTACCTCGGCATGCAAGCCGGACAAAAACATAACAAAAGTAGCAAACACACCAAGAGAAACCAAGTACAGCAACACTTCATGAGGGTTAGGGCTTTTCGCCTGGCGCGCTAGCTCCTGCATGCGATCCTTGCCCTGTAAGGATTTGAAGTAACGTGGGTCAGCAAAGGCTGACCTCTACTGTGTAACAAACACATCTCCTCTCGGCCGCCCCTAACGGACCCCGGGGTACCACTCCACCTGCAAGTTAGCACTTCGTATACCAAAAGAGTATATATAATAAAGCGGTAAAACAGGCTTGGATGCCTCATACAGCATACATGTTCTCTATGTTTTGTACAAAGTGGAAGGGGCCTACTATGCAGCATGAATGCAGCCCGAGTTTCACCCAAGGCACCCTAGTTCGTTTGCATCTAACACAACATCAGACACTGGGTACTTCCGTTTCCCCATTGGCTTAAAGCCGCAAACACAAGGGAACCACCATGTCCCTAACGGCACACACGCCGTCACACGGAACCTTGCAAAGGCCCCACCCGCACAAGGGTCATAACCCCCGGGCTTGCCCGCATAATCTGACTTTGCTCGTCAGGGTTCCGCCTCACACTGACTGATTCTAAGAAGCCTTGCTGGACCCCACCCGCTCATGGCTACATTGCCCGGGCTTGCCCTCCGCTCGGCATTCTCGTCACTCTCACACAAGGGGCTAGTCTCGCCGGGACACTTTCCCCACATGACTTGCGCGTCACGGAAAAGCCAGCCGACCACGGAGACATAGCCGCGCCTTAGCACAGCACTAACAAAGGTTTCCCCACCCCAATTGCCACTTGCACCGTGTCTTTCCCGTGCTCCATGGAAACCATCTACCGCACAAAGCGGAGCTAACCTTGTCCGGTTCCGACTACGAGTACTCACTCAAATATAAGGGGGAAGACGCATACATACAACGGCGTATTGCCGCTACGGATTTCTACCAAATCCTCACATCTCGCTATGCAACATCACCGGGTCAGACTAACGGTCGCGACCACGGCTTCACCCACAATGCCTAATCCGCTAACGGAGCGGATCTCTAATGCAAAGCATGCCGGGATGAACATACTCCACCCTAAGGTTTCTCTTGAACCTAGGCTACACGAATCCCTCTCATTTGATAGATTCGGTGCTCAGCATATGAAAGGAAGGGGATGCTATTCATGCATCCTAAATCCTAAAAACCGAGAGGAGAAGTGTCGTTACCTTCCGTCCCCTCTTCCTAGCCATGGAGAAGATTTGCTCGGTTGGAAACCACCGCAACGCTCCCACCTTCGCGGATCTAAACTCCGCTCGCGAAACGGACCTCCGAAGCTTCGCCAGCGGCCGGATCTTGGCCTTCTTCCTCCTCCTTGCTCTCCCTTCTCTCTAGAATCAAGAGAGATAAAGCCCAAAGGAAAATGAGGGTTTCAAACCCTATTCCTGAGCATAATCCCTCAGATCCAGCCCCCAGCCGTCGGATCTCAAACCAAAGAAACGAACGGCCATGATTCAGCCTAAAAATTCACAAAACTGGGCCGAATACGGGTTGTAACACGGCCGTGTGACTGGCCGTGTTACCCATTCGCCGTCTCGATCGGTTCGAAAACCAGCACACGGCTCCTGACACGGCCTTCGACATGGCCATGTCTCGCTCCATACGGCCGTGTCGTGACCCGTGTCACGGCACCCGTTTTCAACATTTTCAGTCAGAGAAGTACACGGCCTCTGATACGGCCCTTGACACGCCCGTGTCACCTGGGACACGGCCGTGTCCGGACCCGTGTCATGCCCCGTGTGCAATACCTCAGAAAAGTTCAAAACGACCCGATGCTACACGGCCTGGGACACGGCCGTGTGCCTGGCCGTGTTCCATACCCGACTATCGTCGACCACACGGCCAGCTCGACGACCGAGCTCGACACAGCCGACACGGCCTCCGACACTGCCGTGTCGGGACCCGTGTCACCTGCTCCAAAAAAAACTGTCTTGGCCAAAAGCGATCCCCGTCGCTCCTACAACATTTTGGGGCGTTACAATTCTCCCCCCCTTAAAAGAATTTCGTCCCGAAATTTAAAACATGGAAAGAACACAAATTCTAAACGATACCTGAGGAGAAAAGCTCGGGGTACTCCTCCAGCATGGCCTGCTCTCGCTCCCATGAGAGCTCCTCGCAGCCACAATTGTCCCAACGGACCTTTACGAGTCGGACCTCCTTGTTCCGCAGTTGCCGAACCTCCGAATCTTCTATCCCAACAGGACGTACTCGCGTCCTCAAGTCTTCCTCTACCGGCACCGCCGCCGGTTCAATCACCGCGCTGGCCTCTAACAAGGCTTTCCTCAAGACGGAGACGTGAAAAACGTCATGCAAACTGCTTAGCTCCATGGACAACGCCAACCAATACGCTGCCTCTCCCACTCGCTCGATGACCTTGAATGGTCCCAAAAATCTCGGACTCAGCTTCTTGAGTCGGCAAACTCGTGAAACGCCTTTGAATGGCTTGATCTTGAGATAAACCCAATCGCCCACAGCGAACTCCACATGCCTGTGACGAGTATTGAAATACTTTGACTGCCGATCTTGAGCTACCTTCATGCGCTCTTAGATGGTTCGCACTAGCTCACTTGCGTCTGCTACCACCTCTTTCCCCAAAAGCTTGGTGTCTCCCGCCTCTGTCCAAGACATTGGTGTTCGACACTGCCTCCCATACAGAGCTTCGTATGGCATCATCTTGATACTTGCTTGGTAACTATTGTTATAAGCAAACTCCACCATGAAGAGGTGATCCTCCCACTTCTTTCCGAAGTCGAGAGTACATATCCTTAGCATATCCTCCATAGTACGGTTCGTTCTCTCAGTTTGCCCATCGGTCTGAGGATGAAAGGCCGTACTGAACCTGAGTTTTGTGCCCAAGCTCTTCTGCACCAACCGCCAATCCTTCGACGTGAAACGTCCATCCCGGTCGCTGACTATACTCTTCGGAATCCCATGGAGTCGTACAATATTGCGGACGTACAACTCCACCAACTTTTCCACACCGTCCTCCTTCCGGTTTGGGATGAAATGTGCCACTTTGGTCAAGCGGCCCACAATCACCCAAATGGCATCATTACCCTGCTGCGATCTAGGCAACCCATGCACAAAATCCATGGAGATGTCATCAAATTTCCATTCGGGGATTGGAAGAGGCTTCAAGAACCCGCCCGGCTTCTGACATTCGGCCTTCACCAAGGCACATGTTTGGCACCGACTCACACACAAAGCCACGTCCCGCTTCATCCCAGGCCACCAATAGGACTTCTTCAAGTCCAAGTACATCTTTGTACTACCCGGGTGAATGGAGTACTTAGTGAAGTGGGCCTCAAACATCAACTCCTCGCGGAGCTTGCCGAACTGCGGTACGCAAATCCTTCCGCCCTTCCTCAGAATCCCATCACCCATCTCCCAGGCGCTACCCTCGCCCTTTAGAGCTTCCTCCACGAAAGGTTGGAACTCCGCATCTACACGGGTCGCTTCCCGAATACGATCGCATAAGTCACTCTGCATCTCAATCCAATTTAGTCGAGCCACGCTAGACTCGCCTCTTGCCACACATTCCAAACCAAGGGACTCCCAGTCCCGCCTTAACCGCTCATCGTGAGCTTCAATCCAATTTCCTTGCCCCGAGTATTTCCTACTCAAAGCATCTGCCACCACATTGGCTTTCCCTGGCGTGTACTGAATCGCCACCTCGTAGTCCCCCAGGAACTCGACCCACCTACGCTGCCGCATATTTAGGTCCTTCTGATCTAGGAGATACGTCAGACTCTTGTGGTCCGTGAAGATCTCCACCTTTGCACCATAAACGTAGTGCCTCCACAACTTCAACGCAAAAATTACCGCCGCCAACTCCAAATCATGGACAGGGTAATTTCTCTCGTGAGGCTTCAGCTGCCTCGACCCAAAAGCTATCACACTACCATGCTGCACCAACACGCACCCTAAACCGCATCCGGATGCGTCGCTAAAAATCTGGAACCCTTCGGTCCCCTTTGGCAGACTTAGGATCGGCGCCGTCATTAGCCTTTCCTTCAGGGTTTCAAACGCCTCGTTGCACTCTTGAGTCCATACAAATTTCTGATCCTTGCGAGTTAGTGAAGTGAGGGGTAGAGCTATCCGCGAAAAGTTTTCCACAAACCTTCGGTAGTACCCGGCTAGTCCAAGAAAGCTCCGGACTTCCGCCACAGTCCTCAAAACTGGCCAATCTCTGATGGCTTCCACTTTCGTTGGATCTACCGCCACCCCATCCCCACTAATCACATGGCCTAAAAACGCCACCTTCTCCAACCAAAACTCGCACTTGGAGAACTTCGCATAGAGCTGGTTCTCTCTCAATACTTGCAACACTGTCCTCAAGTGCACCTCGTGCTCCGCTTCCGACTAGGAATACACCAAAATGTCATCGATAAAAACGACGACGAACCAGTCCAAGTATTCGTGAAACACTCGGTTCATCAAGTCCATGAACACGGACGGCGCGTTCGTCAACCCGAACGGCATCACCGAGAACTCAAAATGACCATATCTCGTACCAAACGCTGTCTTGGGTATGTCTTCGTCACGAATCCGCAACTGATAATATCCGGACTTCAAGTCCAACTTGGAGTACACCACCGACCCCACCAACTGGTCGAAGAGATCGTCTATCCGAGGAATCGGATACTTATTCTTGATTGTCAATTTGTTCAACTCTCGGTAGTCTATGCACAAACGCATACTACCATCCTTTTTCTTTACAAATAACACCGGCGCACTCCACGGTGAAGAGCTGGGTCTGATATACCCTTGTTCCAAAAGCTCCTGCAACTGAACCTTGAGCTCGGCCAACTCCTTTGGTGCCATCCTAAATGGTGGACGTGACACCGGTCTAGCCTCGGGCACTAACTCGATGGAGAAATCAATCTCCCGCCGAGGAGGTGCTCCCGGTAACTCCTTGGGAAAAACATCTCCAAACTCCGCCACCACGGGCACTTCTCCTAGAGACAGCCCGGAGAGGCTAACCTCCAACAACGCTACTAGAGCTACACCTCCCTGGTTAACAGCTCGCACTAACTGAAGTGCCGAAACTAGGGAGCAGGCCACTCCATGCAGACCTTCGAACTTGACTTCCGCTTGCCCCACGCCCCTCAGGGTTACCACCTTGGACAAACAGTTGATACTGGCACGCTGTTCCGCTAGCCAATCCATCCCCAAGATCACATCGAACTCGGACAATGGCAAGATCGCCGCTACCAACACGAAGTCGACCCCCTCAAGACTCCAACAAATCCAGCCTCTAGCCCTGGTAGTCATAGATGACCCATTGGGCATGCGCACCTTCAACTCTGAGTCCGTTGAGAAGGACTCAACTCCAATCCTCCGGATGAAACTTTCCGCAAGGAAGGAGTGCGACGCCCCCGTATCGAAAAGTACCCTAGCGGGGTACCCTGATATCACTACAAAGCCTACACACATGCAACAAACATAAAAAGGCTTGAAAGGAAGAAATCTAAGGTGCAGGTTGAATTCTCGTACCTGTCACCACATCGGGTTGACAGATTGCTTCCTGCTGCCCAAGGTTGTAGGCCCTTGGCTGCACTGGTTGAAACCGGGAAGCACTCGACTCCGCCATCTTCCCTTTCTCAGCGGCACTGGGGCCGGAGCGCACAGTCTGCTCCTGCCTTGGCTCTTGCACAGCGCCCCCTTGGGTACAAAATCTTGTTATGTGGCCTGGCTTGCCACAACTGTAACACGTCTGCGGTCCCTTAGAGCGTGACCCTCCGGACGTCCAATTACTTTTCTCGCCCGACTTAAACGGGGGAGGCTTCTTCTTCCATCGGCTCCCTTCCGCCTTTCCATGGGACTGAGCAGGCTTCTTCTCCTCCCCCTGCTTGGGTGTGAAACCCTTGCGATGCTGGGATCGCTCCATGTCACTCTCCAAAATTCGGGCCGCCTCCACCAATTCGTTGAAACCCGCACGTTTCATCGATATGAGGGGTTGTCTTAGGTTCTCCCTCAATCAATGGTAGAAGAGATTGTCCCTCTCTTCATCGTCTGTCATGGTCGTTCCCGCATAACGACCCAAGCGAGTAAATTCCTGAACATACTCATCCACTGACTTGTCTCGCTGCACCAGATGTAGGAACTGCCTCTGGAGGGCTAACCTCGTTGAGGCGGGTATGTACTTCTTCAGGAAGGCATTCCCAAACTCCTCGATGGACGGTGTGCGTCCTAGAAATTACCGGCCACTGTGGCTCACCCACCATAACTTGGCATCTCCCTCCAACATAAAGGCGGCGAACTCTGACTTTTTCTCATCTGGCACCTCTGCCGCCCTCAGAAGCTCCTGAATTCTAGCCCACCAATCCTCTGCATCTGTGGGTGTGCCGGTTCCCTTGAAGGTGGGAGGGTGGAAACTCAGAAAGTACTTCATTTGCCGGTCCCCATGCCCGACAACCACTCTCTCGGCCTGCGGCTCTGCCCGCCTGGCTTCCTTAACCTGCACGGTCGCCGCCGTGTCCGGGGTAGCAGGAGTTGCCACCTGAGCAGCGGGAGCTGCTACCTGTGTTGTCGGTGCAGCTTGGGCCGCCACCATCGCTTCTGCAAGCATACGACAGAAGTCGGCCGGTGTGACCCCCATCCCTAGCGGACCTTACGCAGTCGCACTACTTGCTGAGAGCTCTTCTCTTGGCCTCGAGGTCCCAGCCTCGTTGCTTGCACTCTAAACACAAGCAAGAAAACACAAATCAGTCTCTAATTGCAAGACTCGAACACCAGGACACTCATGGTCCTGCGATACTCCTATGTGGATAACTTCTAATACGCGACTCGACTAATACTTTCGACCGCGAAACTTCTTGTTGGAACGCAAACCTCCCTCTGATACCAAATTGTAACACCTCCCCTGTAAAGACCATATAATATGGGTCCGGCCGGGGCCCCACAACATACGAACACCACAGCTTTAGTATTAAAAGATGATATGAAACTACCCAAACTCAAAACTCCAGACATACACAGCGGAAACAGAACAAACCGACAGAAGTTATCCACTAACGATAGAGTATCAAATGGCCTTAAGGCCTTACACAATAATAGTCCAAACAAAATATAAATGTGCCAAGCACTCCTAGGCTACCTCGGCATGCAAGCCGGACAAAAACATAACAAAAGTAGCAAACACACCAAGAGAAACCAAGTACAGCAACACTTCATGAGGCTTAGGGCTTTTCGCCTGGCGCGCTAGCTCCTGCATGCGATCCTTGCCCTGTAAGGATTTGAAGTAACGTGGGTCAGCAAAGGCTGACCTCTACTGTGTAACAAACACATCTCCTCCCGGCCGCCCCTAACGGACCCCGGGGTACCACTCCACCTGCAAGTTAGCACTTCGTATACCAAAAGAGTATATATAATAAAGCGGTAAAACAGGCTTGGATGTCTCATACAGCATACATGTTCTCTATGTTTTGTACAAAGTGAAAGGGGCCTACTATGCAGCATGAATGCAGCCCGGGTTTCACCCAAGGTACCCTAGTTCGTATGCATCTAACACAATATCAGACACTGGGTACTTCCGTTTCCCCATTGTCTTAAAGCCGCAAACACAAGGGAACCACCATGTCCCTAACGGCACACACGCCGTCACACGGAACCTTGCAAAGGCCCCACCCGCACAAGGGTCATAACCCCCGGGCTTGCCCGCACAATCTGACTTCGCTCGTCAGGGTTCCGCCTCACACTGACCGATTCTAAGAAGCCTTGCTGGACCCCACCCGCTCATGGCTACATTGACCGGGCTTGCCCTCCGCTCGGCATTCTCGTCAGTCTCACACAAGGGGCTAGTCTCGCCGGGACACTTTCCCCACATGACTTGCGCGTCACGGAAAAGCCAGCCGACCACAGAGACATAGCCGCGCCTTAGCACAGCACTAACAAAGGTTTCCCCACCCCAATTGCCACTCGCACCGTGTCTTTCCCGTGCTCCAAGGAAACCATCTACCGCACAAAGCGGAGCTAACCTTGTCTGGTTCTGACTACGAGTACTCACTCAAATATAAGGGGGAAGACGCATACATACAACGGCGTATTGCCGCTACGGATTTCTACCAAATCCTCACATCTCGCTATGCAACATCACCGGGTCGGACTAACGGTCGCGACCACGGCTTCACCCACAATGCCTAATCCGCTAACGGAGCGGATCTCTAATGCAAAGCATGCCGGGATGAACATACTCCACCTGGAGGTTCCTCTTGAACCTAGGCTACACGAATCCCTCTCATTTGAGAGATTCGGTGCTCAGCATATGAAAGGAAGGGGATGCTATTCATGCATCCTAAATCCTTAAAACCGAGAGGAGAAGTGTCGTTACCTTACGTCCCCTCTTCCTAGCCATGGAGAAGATTTGCTCGGTTGGAAACCACCGCAACGCTCCCACCTTCGCGGATCTAAACTCCGCTCGGGAAACGGACCTCCGAAGCTTCGCCGGCGGCCGGATCTTGGCCTTCTTCCTCCTCCTTGCTCTCCCTTCTCTCTAGAATCAAGAGAGATAAAGCCCAAAGGAAAATGAGGGTTTCAAACCCTATTCCCGAGCATAATCCCTCAGATCCAGCCCCCAGCCGTCGGATCTCAAACCAAAGAAACGAACGGCCACGATTCAGCCTAAAAATTCACAAAACTGGGCCGAACACGGGTTGCAACACGGCCGTGTGCCTGGCCGTGTTACCCATTCGCCGTCTCGATCGGTTTGAAAACCAGCACACGGCTCCTAACACGGCCGTGTCTCGCTCCACACGGTCGTGTCGTGACCCGTGTCACGGCACCCGTTTTCAACATTTTCAGTCAGAGAAGTACACGGCCTCTGACACGGCCCCTGACACGCCCGTGTCTCCTGGGACACGGCCGTGTCCGGACCCGTGGCATGCCCCGTGTGCAATACCTCAGAAAAGTTCGAAACGACCCGATGCTACACGGCCTGGGACACGGCCGTGTGCCTGGCCGTGTTCCATACCCGACTATCGTTGACCTTAACATGGTCGACCACACGGCCAGCTCGACGACTGAGCTCGACACAGCCGACACGGCCTCCGACACTGCCGTGTCGGGACCCGTGTCACCTGCTCCAAAAAAACTGTCTTTGCCAAAAGCGATCCCCGTCGCTCCTACAACATTTTGGGGCGTTACATCTTTAGCCCTTGCATAAGAAGAGTGACGGCAATGCCAGCCTCAGCATACATGGCTTTAAATCTTTCTTCCATTTTATCCATCTTGTGATATATCTCCACAATGTTCTTTAGCATCAGATCTTCTGATTGCTTTATTCGTTTGAGTACTCTGTTGTGCGAACGTTTAAAAGAGATCTTAAGCTCGTCTACTATACCTTGAATGATGTTCACAGTGTGATTTGCCAGGCTAGGTCCTAACTGATGTTCTTGATGTATGGCCTGGTCATGTTCTGGAGTGATAGGGTTCTGAGAGTCATGACTTTCCTCTTCAGATTCACTTGTGGAGCTCAATAAATTTACAGTCTCCTGTGGAGGGATTGAAGCAGCATCTGCCATGTTGTCATATATTCTCATCTCCCCATCCAGCAGAGTATCAAGTTATACCTGAGGCCTTGAGGTCCCCCCCCCCCTCAACTATAGCGCCAGTCACGTCAGGAACCTTTACCTAAATCTGTTCCTCAGAAGGGAGTTTAGAATCAACCTCCCTCATAGCCATATCATTTCCAGCCTGCTCATCCTCAAGATCCTCAGCAGCACGCTTTTCAGGGGAATTCACATCATGTTCACTATCATCAGCATTGTCCACATCATCCTCTTCTTCCTCCTCGTTAGTATGATCAGTAGCCAGGGTTTCTACCACATCCTTAGCGATGAGGGAAATATCAGTAGCAGCATTTACTTGTTATAGGACTGAGGCTTCCATACTGAGGGCAGAAGAAGGATTGGGTAGTGAATCCCCCTCAGTTTTTGCATTCAGCGGATCAGGAACTTCATTAGCCTCATCCGAAGGATTTGTGAACTCAGATGCTCTGTCTTCCTCATCAACACGTGTTGCAGGAGCTCCCCCTGGGACATTTCTTCTTTCCCACCTATCAAATACGTTGGAGTCCATCTTCTTTAGATAGTGAAGGGGAACTCCCTTAGTCATATCAAATCTATCTCCATCCATCTGGTTTAGGTAGAGACTGATGATTCGTCCGAAGTTTGGGGTGCGTAGAGTATCTTTTATTTTCTCAAATAACATGGCCCCCCAGTTCATTTTCTTTCTGCACACAATGGCTATCAGGCTCTTGAACATGTCACATAAGATGTGATCATGGGAGCCAGGCTTGCAGATCAGTACCTTCCCTATGATATCTGACAGAAGCTTTCCTCCGTCATTTATATCCTTGCATTTAATGGCCCTAGTCCCTCGAGTCAAGCCACAGAACAGCAAGGTCCTTGTACGATCATCTTCGTCTTGATAGTCCTCTTGCTCGGAGTTGGAGAGCTGGAGATGATGGGACAGTCTTGCAGCCATCATCTTTATCCTGAGGCCTGCTATCTTACTCTTTATCATTGTGTCCACGTGACGCAACTTGGAGTTGGCGAAAAACTCTAGAACTTCCTTGTCGAGGACCTTGCACGGGTGCTCGAGAATGAAGGAGAGTTCGGCATGTTCCAGCATCAGAATGATATTTCTGAACTCGTCTGAGGCATGAGCAAAGCCTATCCTCACTAATTCACTTCCAGTGAGTAGCCCGACCGTTGTTCGAGGAGCCATTTAGAACCTAAGCGAGTTAAACCCAAGGGGTTAACTCTTTCTAACTTCATAATTGGTAGGAATAGAACTAGAAAGTGGGGTGATCCTTGTGAAAGTGGAGCTTACAAATTTGAACTTCAAGGAATCAACTTTAGTTACCTTTTTATCTCGGAGGGTGCAAGGACGGAGACGGGTAGCCGCGGTGAGTAGTTGTAGCCCTAGAGTAGGCATAAACCGAGGCCGAAGAGATGCGTGCGTCGGGGCGGAAGGGCTTTCGGGAGGCCGGGATCGACGGGAGACGACGGTCGACGATCGAATGTCGCGGGAGCGACGGGAGGCAGAATCGAAGGTCACGGGAGTCGGCGAACGACGGTTGCGGGAGACCAGGGTCGGCGGGAGGCAGAATGGACGGTCGACGGGAGGCCAAAAAGGTTTCTGCTACTTTCCGCAGGGAAGCTGAAGGGTTTCCGCTCTGATCGACGGGACTGTGAAGGGTCGGGGGGAATGCTTATGCACTTTTCCGTCACTTTATTATTATCTGATACCAATTGCTTTTGCAAGTTATGAAAACTTAACCATATTGGTGTCGATTGTCGCTAATGTATGAAGACCGGGTCGACGGGAATGATACCAGATTTCCGCTAATTTGTAATGACCTAGGGACTGCTGAAGTACTTTTGAAAACTTAACATCGCCGGGTATAGTTGATTTCCTTTTTCTTCTAACCGATGAATTAAAAATTTCCATGTCATAAGAGCTAAGTCGAGTTAGATGGAAGGTTAACCCTAGACTTAATCACTGACATGTTCTTAGTGAGTTCAAAATGTAATAATTGTAATTGCAACTTCTGGTACAAGTCCCTTGAGATATCGGACCATTTGACACTCACTTTCACAAATTATCAAGGTTTTGAGAGTTTTTCAGTTTCCAAAATGAGGATCATATGGTTATTTGCTTGCGTGTCCTTCCATTCAAGGTGTGTATCTATATATATCTATATATCTATATATATATATATATATATATATATATATATATATATATATATATATATATATATATATATATATATATATTGAAAGTATCTACATATATATTTGTATATATATCTACGTAATGCGATTCAATTTTCTAAATTGAATGCGCGTACCTGGGATTACTAGGATGATCATTCGGATCATCTATTTGAAGCACGAAAAGTTTCATGTACATGAAGGACACTGTAGTTAGCATTATCTCTTTTCCCATATCCTTGTTCCAGAGCAAGCCTGGAACATCTCTTGTCCAGGTCCCATCATGTTCATGGGTACCTAGACTATCCCGCAAAATAAAATTACCTTACCTTAGGAACCTAATAGGTATTGGGTCCTAGGTTCTTGTCAGTATAAAATACAACATGCCTTCCCACAGGATTTCTGACAGGAAGTCTGTCTCTTGCCGAAGGATGTGGGCATACCCTTGCCCTTGGCATAGAAGGATTGTGCCAACAGTCTATGGCAAAGTGACCCACTCTGCCACAGCACCAACACTCATGGATATTGTACCTCCTTTTCTGACCAGATCTACTAACGGAGTTAGTCACGATCCTAGGTCTGAAAGGGGAGGAGCTGGTTCTGCTCTCAAATTTTCCCTTTCCACCGAGACTCGAGGGGGGTCTGATGGTGAACATGTGGTGAGTGTCATGAGGCCTGGGAGGTGATGCTTTCTTTTCAACCAGCACACATCCGGGGGCCCCATTGATGCTTGTTACATGTTTGCCAACTCCATTTTCCTTTGTCCTAGGGTGGGAAGATGTTCCATGAGAGCTGGTTCCTGCAATGTCATGAAGTATGGGGGCTGAGGCCATAAATACAAACGGTTCATGATGAGCCGTGTGTATTTTCTCAGGGGTAGCCATAACAGCACTTGCACTATAGGTGTTTCCACATGAGGGTCGATCATTCTTGCAGTGACCATAGTTGTTCTTATGGTCATACCTGAAGGAATGATGTGTGCCCTTCCTACTCGGTGTGGGGGGTCTATAAACAGTTTCTCCATTTCTCCACGATTTTATAATTCGCGAGATCTATCCGTTTTCTCCTTTTCTCTTAATAGCATCTACCTTGGAAAAATTAGATACTATCCTCTTTTCTGTCTCTAAATGAAACTCTATATCCGAGATCTTTGAGTCCTTCACCTTGATGTATTCCAATTGGAGGTCCATCATGGTCCTCAACTGAGCAATTTCCTTAGCTTGTTTCTCAACAAGCAAGTTGCTCTCCTGAAGGGCTCTACGAAGGGAATCAAGAGTTTCAATTTGTTGATTGAAGCTGTCAATATCCCTTGCATCAACTGATGGACAATCCTCCGAACTTCTCCTGTCTTCAGGGGATACATGAGGGAAAGAGCAAGAGAAGGAAGATACCTGATCCTGATTGGGCTGATCAGGGTTAGAGTTATGGTCTGCAGAAGTTGATATTTCAGCTTCATCATAACTGCATTCCTCAATCTCTTCTTCAGTCTCTGATAGAGAAACGGGAGCCCTGATATTGAAAGGTTATTCTTGACTTTCATCTTCAAAGATGAGGACCCCCACATATGCTTCATCTTCTTGCTGGCATTCATTCTAGGCAGCCTTCTTTTCCTCCATGAGGTCAGAGATTGTTTCCCACATGGACTTTGCAGTCTTACACTTATCCAATCCTGTAAGAGATGATCCTGACCAAATATCAGAAATGATCTATCGAACCAGCTTGTCCAAGTTGAATAGTGAGAACTCAGTTTCAGACATCTCTGCGGGACTCTTTGGGATTTGAAGATCTTCTCCAGAGTCAGAAGCCTTCATGGGAATGAAGGGACCCTCTTCCACAATGTATAACGCACAAGGGTCAATGGCTTCCAGATGAAACTGAACTCTCATTTTCCAGATGGGAAAATATTCTTTTGTGCAGGAAGGCAATCTCAGGGGAGAGACATCTGTGTATAGCTCCATGCTTGAATCTTGTTTTTCTTCTTGACACTAGACACGGGATCTTACTCAAGCTGTTAACCTTATTGATGAGTAACCTCCCTATGATACCACTTGAAAGTATCTAGTGTCAACCTAATCCACCTATGGGGGGGGAATATGTGTATTGCAGTCTTTTGCGGAATTAAAATAACCTGCACAAGTAAGCAAACAGAACACAGAAAACACACAAAGAATTATAGTGGTTCCCCAATTTGGGTACGTCCACTTTCCCCCTTCGACCTATCTCCCACCAAGGGACGACTCGGTCTCTTCTTCAAACGGATTGAAATCCAATACTCACACTAGGAGCAACGCTCCCCTAACCACGGAAAGAACCCTTCCTACAACGGAGTCACAACTCCACCACAACGGGTTGCACCCAACCCTTACAACTAGAAATGAAAATTCCTTTACAACAAAATTGAATGTAAAAGAAAATACAAACAATGCTTTGGAAATTCCGATGTCCTTCTTCGTTCGTTGAAGCTTGCATGAAAAGTACGAAGAGTCCACTATCGGATTTCTCACTTGGAATGGATCTTGTCAAGATCGGCGGCGGCAAGTAAGTGCGGCGGCGATGCTTTTTAGATCCAAACTTCTTGACGAAGCAAGCTAGGTCTTTGAACGATCTCAGTCGGATCAAACTTATCGACCGATTCGGAAGGGAGAACAAGTCTCGTTCAACGAATCAGAAGACAGGAGATCTCAAGAGAGATACGTGAGACCGGCTGCTTGCCTCGGTTCTGTCGACCAGCGATCAGAGAAGAACTGAGATCAACGACGACAACGACTTCCGATCGGCGACGTGCGTGCGGGCGGAGCTCGCGATTCGCTAAGTCACGGCATCGGCTTCCTTTTTGTATTTTGTATTCTGATCGGTTAGACTCTTTATACAACGGAGATAAGTCCGTATATATACCCAAAGACAACCCTAGAAGACCGTTATGGGGCCCACGAGGAGAAGCCCTAGCCCCGGCTGAAATAGCACACGGCGGCTTGGTTTGGTCCAGCGAACGGAGAAAATTTGCCTACGGCAAAATCGGCAGGAGTCGTTGGTGATTCCCGTCGATGTCGGCGGGAATAGCTCACGACTCCCGTCGATTCTGCCTTGGCAGAATTTCTGTTTAAGATCTGTTAGCCGGAAGAAGTCGCTGGGAGTCGTTATTGATTCCCGTCAAAGTCGGCGGGAATCACTAACCACTCCCGTCGAAGTCGGCAGGAATCACTAACCACTCCCGTCGAAGTCGGCGGGAATCACTAGCGATTCCCGTCGATTTTGACTTGGAAGAATTTTTCTTCTTCCTTCTTTTGATAACTTGGTCTTTGACACATCCTTGCTCCTTCTTCTGCTCTTGATCTACCTTGACCCTGTACTTGAAAGTAAGTACACTCCAATAGAGAGAGCACACGTGAATCAACACACTGATCTACACAACGAGAGATTACGTTGCGCAGACCCGTGTATATTGACCCACTGCACCCTGATATTGGTGTGTACTTAGCATGGAATAGTTGCAAGCACAACTTGATAGAAGAACGTCAAATATATTGTGAATCCATCTTAGCTTGACTGGAGTCTTCTTCAAATCCGGGTAATTGTGGATTCAATAACCAACAATTATCAAACCTGAGAAATGCAAAATGCATGTTCTAACAAGTGGATCAAAGAGCTTATAATCTATGCACCTTCTTCTCATCAAGGATTCATTTATAAAAAAGATCCAGAACATTTAGTGCCTTAATAATCCTCAGAAATTTGCTGAAAGACGATTCACAATAGAAGACAATTCTTCTCTCTTCTTACTCTCTTACACTTTCTCATTTCTTGTTATTGAGTAAAGAGTTTTAAGAATCCCACTTTAAAGGAATCAGACAGGTTCAAGATCTCCATATCAAAAAATCCAGTGTATTGGTTCTAAGAGTCTCCTTATCAAAAGAATCAGTCTTGGTTCTAAGAGTTCTTTATCGAAAGACTCAATCCCTGGTTCTGAGAGTCTCCTTATCAAAAGAATCAGACACTTTGATAGTGCATTCCTGGTAGAAGAGTAGATGTACCAAGATTTTGGGGAACCACTATATTTCTTGTGTATTTTGTGTTGTTTATTTTTTGTGCTAATTCTTTTTTTATTTCGTGCATTTTAAATTCTATTGTGCTTAATTAACTGTGGATGTGTGCTTATTGAAGTGAATCTGAGAAATATTCTAATCTAGTTTATAGTTTAAGTAAATATTTTTAAATTTAGATAAACCCCCTATAGAGAAGAGTGGGAGATATAACTATTCCCCCTTTCGGTATTCTGGTTTGGAACTCCAATGAAACCTTGAAAATCACCTTCTACACCTTTGAAATGCTCGAGGAGGTTGAAGGAGACAATGGGGTGAATCCCCAAATTAAGCATGCAACAAGATTACGACCAAAAAACGATGCTTCCCGGTTCTCCTCTCGCTAAAATCATAAAGCTGCTTATATATTGAAAACACGGAGAATCTGCATGTGGCACAAAAGGTGGCTATCGCGCAATTGCAAGTGCGCACACATGCGAGAGGAAATACCGCTTGCACAAATTCGTATCGACCCAAACTACATGAAAATCTCAAACTGACCATGCACGCATAAATGCATGTGCGCACATCTGCAAAAGCACATGCATGCACGCGTGTGCAAAAGTGACACACACGTAAATTTGAATCGAAATAAAACGGTTGTGTTAGGGGGGAAAGGTGCATGCGCATCTGCAAATTCCGTACGGGTGTGCATGAGCTAAATTGAACATAACCTCCACTAAGCATGCCCAAAAATCCACACATGTACAAAGAAATCAAGAATCTCCTTATCAAAAGAATCTCCTTATCAAACGAATCAGACACTGTGATATTTATAATTTCAAGCTAACCGCCAACAAAAGAAGAATCAAGAATTTAGCGGAGGAGTTGTTGGGCAATGGATTTTGACATATTCACCTCATCGTGAATTAAGGGAGTTGCTTGTGTATTTTTCTTTTAAATTCCCTTTTAGCAAACCATAACCAATTAGTTTAAAGACGGTAAAAACAAAGCACTTTTGGGAGACACCCATTACCTATCTTTATTTGTCTTGCAATTAAATTTGTTTATATTTTTTTACTGGTTTTATCCCCTCCTACTTGGCTTATAAATATTGGAGACAATATTTATTTTGAAGTATGGGGGTGTTGTCTCGTATATTTTGTTTTTACTTAAAAATATAAGAAAATAGAAAACTTTTATAAAATTATACAAAATTTAGTTTATTGTTCAAAAAATTTACAAAATTACAAAAACTATTTTTCTATTTTACTTGTTTTCAAAATTACAAAAAAAATGTTTTTTCTTTTATTTTGTTTCAAAAATAAAAAAAATAGAAAATTTAAAAAATTACTTTCTTGCGAAAGGGCCATGTTGGATTTTCATCTCACAAACTGTCTAGTACCGTGTGAGTCTGTCATTGGGTATTCCTCAGGAAATCAAAGATTTTAAAAAAAATTGTTTTTATGTTTGAAATTAATATAAACAAAAATTATATATATATATATGAAAAACTTATTAAAATATATATTTAAAAAATCTAATTAAAAATCTTGTAATATTAGATTCCTCTTTATTTGCTCTTTTGCATGTTAAGAATCTTCAATTTTCTTTATGGTTATTAGGAAATTTTTGTGCTTCTATTGGTTTTGGATTTTAGAAGTAGAATATTGACTCATGCAGTGCTCCAAGTCAAGCACATGTATCTTGTGTAATATTTCAAGTAGAATTAACTTCTCGGTATGCTATTAAATTTATAATTTTTTAATTGCATAGAAATAGTTTATTCGACTATTATTTTGAATTTGTTAGAGTCCAAAGGTATTATAAGAGGGTATGTAGAAGATTGCTAGAGATATATTACTCGAATCGGATTGAAGGGTATCCTATCTCGATTACTAGAACTTGCCCCTAACAACATTCAAAACATTTGCATAGGTTAAATCATCGGCATGAACTTGATACAGGCCGTCTTTTGGCAAGTTTGAGGTTTTGCATCCATACCTTTATTTTATGTCCTTGTACACACCACTTGAGCCTAACCCCACCCTTTGATTCAGCTCTACCAAATAATTAACCAAGTCCTAAAAAGCATTCAAATCATACACCTTGAAAAGAGCTTGAATTTTTTTGGTGACTTAGTATGTTTGCAAATAAAGGTGACTTTACTTTTATTGAAAATACAATTTGTAGCTGAATTTTTTTATTCTTGAAAAAAAGTTGAAAATTACAAAAATGGAGATTGAAAAAGAAAAAGAAAAGAAAATTTAGTATTGGGAGTGGGTCTCATGTACATAATTTTCACTTGGATACCTTTTTATTACAAGCTCATTATTTGTTTTGGTGTTTCTAAACGTCATGTCTATCTTTGATTACCACACAGTAAACCCAAGGCTACATTTCAACCTACTTAAGCCCAATTGATTCATGTCATTTAATTTTACTTGTATCATGGAGAAAGTATGAAAGGACAAGCCTATGAGCATCGTCATTGATGGATTTCTTTGGACGCTGCTCCGTTCTCCAATTTCACATAATTTAAATCTGAGTAATGTTACTTTCTCCCGATACATGACATTAGGACATAAGGTTGATTCTAATTTTGAGTTGAGATAATAAATCAAAATGCACTTTTGAAAAATATAAAATAATTATTATGCTAAGAAGCTTTTTCTGCTGAGATGTTTACGCAAGCGAATGTAAGACTTCTCATTCTACTCTTTTAAGTATCTTCCTATCTAACACTTTATTTTTCTACCCCTAAGGAGAATTGTTTGCTCGGGACGAGCAAATGAGTAAGTACGGGAGCATTTGATAATACATTATTTATCTATATTTTACTATAGTATTTTATTATTTAATAATAAACTTTCATTCTATTTTATCATAATTATAGTCTAATTCCTTTCATTTCATGTTTTCATGTATAATTGGGTTTTGAATAGCATTTTGAGCTCATGGCTATGATCGGGAGGCAATTTGTAGAAAATTAACATTTTGGTCCGCGAATAGTTGATTTTAAATGGCCATAACTTTCAATTCAAAAAGAATTACGGAATGTGCCACCATAATTCGAAAAGAGGATGATGTCATCTACAATATGGAGAAGTTTTCCAAGCACACGCCCCCATGTCACCGGCATGACATGGGGCATGTACTGAATAAAAAAATGCAATTTTTGTCTAAAACGCTTCCCAGTATAAATTTGGAAGTGTTTCTCAAGTACACGCCCTTAAACATGGGCGTTACCAGTCCAGAAACCGCCGAATTGACTCTAGATCACGCAGTTCGGCACCTGCTGACCCAATCAGCACACACCTCCATATCACGTGCATGACCTAGGGCATGACCATCAAATTATGATGCTTTTTGACATTTTTCTCCCAATGTTCCCACGGTTTTAATGATGCTATTAAAACCAAACACGCCATAGGTCACAGACGTGACCTAGGGGCGTGACTTCCAAAATTTCAACTATAAAATCCCACCTACTGTTACAAGATCCCCATCCAGTCCATGCTTTGATCTGGATCACTTTCATCTTAGTTTTTCTTCATTTTATATATTTTCCTTTCAAATACTTTACTTTTCACGTTTTGCACTTTCAATTCGTAGTTTAATATTTATTTTTCATGAACTTATACTCTTCGTTTCTTAGTTATAAAATTGATCTTTCTCTCTTTTTTATCTTCTCTATGTCTTGCATATTTTTTCTTCTCTAGAATAACAATTTAACTTCTCGCATTCATAATTTCTTTATTTTATAAGTTGTCTTTTCCTTTTCGAATCATGTTTAGCTAATTTACTTTAGCATTTGATCGGATGATATTTTTTAAAATTATTATTATGTAATTCCTTTCTCTGCTAGCTTTGAATGATAAAACTACGATTTACCTTTGATTATTCTTTCTTTGAATTCATATTGCCGGTATATGAAAATCAAGGTTTGATCCGTATTTTAGTTGATCGAGAGATGCATGAATATGAGTAGATCGTTCAAGGGTGAAGGAGTTGCATGCACTCCTCAAGAGAGGATGACATAAATCTTCCGAATTGAAGTCAAATTCAATAGTAGGGTTCACCGCCTAAAGCAAGTTTAGGGATTTCGACTGGCCGAGGAGTCTTAATCGATCAACCTAAGGTTAATTGGTAGTATTCCTCGAGAGAGGTGCTAGCATGATTTGGGAACCTCCATAGTCGAGTTTTAATCATCAAGCATTTGAATTATCTATTTGCTAATTAATTTTCTTAAGATTGATTCTTGATCAAATGCTCTTTCCTATTATATTTTATTATTTTTATTTGCAAAATCAATTTATCTTTCCGATAAAATAATAATAATTTGCATGAGCAGAAGTACTCAACAGCCCCATGAAATACGACACTTGTATTTATTCTTAAATAACCTATGATGATATGTGTTCTTTCCTATGGTTTGTAGAATTGGGATATATTATATCCTAAATTTTACGCATCATCAAGCATCCGCAGGACTCTTCTAGCCGCCCTCCTGTCCTCCGCAGAACACTTTGACCTTGGACACCCATGAGTCCATGACCCCATCGGATAGCCTGGCCAGGGAAGCGCCACGAGCTTTTCTCTTGACTCATGTGGTCCCCTTTCATATTGGTTATTTCGGTGAGTGCCCACATGATAATTCGCACACTCTACCTTGGTTATTTCGGCAAGTACCCGCATGATAATCCGCACAATCTGGCTTGGTTATTTCGGTGAGTGTCTGCATGATAATTTACGCACACTGCCTCGGTTATTTTTGAGAGTGCACGCATGATAATTCGCACACTTTGCCTCAGTTACTTTGGCGAGTGCCAGCATGATAATTCGCACACTCTGCCTCAGTTATTTCGGCGAGTGCCCGTATGATAATTTGCACACTTTGCCTTGGCTATTTCAGCGAGTGCACGCATGATAATTTGCACACTCTGCCTTCGATTATTTAGACGAGTGTCCTCATGAGCATTCACGCACACCGTCCTAGTCTCCACTCTAATAGGCGAACACCCTTAGCGGGGTTGCCTGGCTGGCTTTTATCTCGCATCTGCCCTGGCTTCCCAATGGGGGGCACCCGAAGTGGGGTCGCTTGGTGGTTTCTTACTATCACTCTAATGGGCAGATACCCAGGATAGTATCGCTCGGTGGTCTCTCAATTATCTTATCAAAGAGTGTCAGCATGATCATTTGCGCACTCCAACCTGATCTTCACTCTAATAGGCGGACACCCTTAGCAGGGCCGCCTGTCCGATTCTCATCTCGTATCTACGCAAGCAAGGATCCGTATAAGCGCGCATGCTATTATAATCGCATGATTCGTGGGTAGGCACCCAAGGTAGGGTGGCCTAGGCAACATCTTTTTTCGTGAAAGATTGCTCAAAATGGCAGATATTAGTGTGTGACACCCTATCCCACAAATGACCGTGAGAGCATACGTACATACACGACAAGTTTCTCGGTTATTTAATGGGCATTCCACTACAGACATATAAGCTCGTGGAAATTTATAAAAGGTACCAAATGAAGTTACCAAATATATGTAAATATTGTCCTTATATATATTGCAGGAGTTAAGAAATAGAAGAAAACATGCGGATAATATAGCAACACGATCGATAAAATCCGCACTCGGGCGAGCGCGCAGCAGGCGGTCAGTATTTGGCAGAGTCCGCTTTGGAGCTTGAGATCCACCACATCGATGCGGTTTGCGAATAGGGTCATGTGATCTATATATGTGTACTCTAGTTTTAGGGTATCTTTTTCCTTCAATAGATGGAGTATCGTCTCGACCGAGCGCTAACCGAGCTGGGATAATTCCTTGCAGAATCTCGGATCCTCAATCGCCTTTTTTGCCTCCGCCAAGAATACCCGCAAGAACGTGACTCTTTGCGCTGGTAAGGAAAGTACTTCAGGCAATTGCCTCCTACCTTCAGCTTTTCTCGTAGGTAGGCATTCATTGTCGCACATCGTCAAGGAGGCTCCAAGCTGCGCTGTTAAAAATGAGCATCCGTAAGGTTGCCTCCGTGGCCCTTGAAGGGAGTTCGTCCACTGGAACTTTCTCTATTTCCTGAAGATCTTCCAAGACACAAGTATTTGCCGCAACCACCAAGGCGTGGGGAAGAACTCGCGTGGATTCCCTCCGGGAGGGGAGCTCGGTGCTAAGTGTTACAAATCCTGGTCCGTGGCTGACCAGCGGATTACCCTCCTCATCGAGAAAAACTACCTCTAGGGGTGATTGGGCAGACACGTCGGCATCAACCTTTCTCGTATGTCGAAGGCATCGCTTCTGTACTGCAGTCAGGATGTCTGCAGGCGGGGTGTACGGTTTGGAGTTGAGAACCATCAGGACAATTACAAATTAGTGGATTAGTCTAGGTACGTGCAAGAATTATGTGTTAATTCAATTACATACATTCTGCGACATGTCCATTCTGCACCCCCTTCATACGGCATACATAATGTTCGGCATCCAAACACTCCTACAAAAAGTGTGCTATCCCACGGGCCAACAATGGATAGCTCGGTAGGCAGAAAAATTTCTTCATCGCGGAGGTCGGGAACGGTGCTGAGCTCGCCAAAGTCGCACTTGAAGATAGCAAAGCGTGTCTGCCAGCTTGCGCCCTTACCCGCCAAATTAAGGACACACACTTTGTTCGAGCCAAAACTCAGTAGCTCGCCCTTATTAGCCCGGATTCAAAACACGAACCAGAACACTTCCAGAGAAAAGCTACTCAGTTGTTTCCGCATGTAAGTCATGTATGACATGACGGTGACCGGCGAAAACTACACGGACACCACTACATAAAAGTTCTGGATCTCCACCATCTTTGGGAAGATGTGGAACGTCCATCCAGCTTCGAAGAGGTCAAGGGGAATTGCAACCTCATTCTCAAAGACGGTATTCACTCTCTCCTCCCCCATCGACAATTGCACGAATAAGCGTCCGCCGAGCAGGTGTCTCAAAGAAAATTCATCCAAATCCGCGCGTACAAGCATGGGAGAGGCGGTGCATCACTCAAAAAAGCAATTGCACACTCAGAACAAAGTGAAACAGGAGCTCGCATCCTCCTTTGCACCAAATTGTTGCACTTCTGGTTGTGTAAAGTCTCTGATGTGGCTCCGTATTTATAGCACTACCTCGGGAGATGAAACGATGTCGGCGTGCGCACCCTCCAGTAAGCATCCGCTCAAGACTGCGCCCACATGATGGTCCCCTCACAGCCATACAACCGTACACTGCCGGGCGAGAACCCGTAAGAATAAAGACATTCCAGAACAAGATAGACAAAAATCATTCAGATCACTATGCGGATAAAAATTACAACAAAATAAAAAAATTGGCGCTTACATATCGCATGCAATCAAGACAGCTCGCCTAGGCGACTGATCATCTTCCTTAGCTTTGCGAATTCCGCCTCCAAATCAGTGATTTGGGCCTGCATCCGCATTACTGCGTCCTGTATGTCATCCACACTCATTTTTAACACGCGCTCCTCCTACGGACACTCTGCAATGACAGACGGTAAGCAAAAGGTAAATTCCTAATGAACTTTTCTGGTTAAAGTAATGGCATAGAAAAAAGGAAGCATACCCTACGCCACGGAAGCGAGCTCCTTCTCGATTTTTGGGTCCTCGTCCCAAAACATGTCAGACAAGGTGGCTGCCAGATCAACAACACCAACCTCAGGAGCGCCACCCTCAAGGGAGCCGAATGCTACAAAATTGATCTGCGGGGTAATTAGCACCCGTGCAAGCCCAAATATTGGACATTGGGCCCTCTCGATGTCCATCTACTTGAGATACTCCCTATGCGAGGCCTCTCCTCGCTTGTGCATGGCCCGCAAATGCGCGTGAGACCGCGGTCGCTCTCTCTCTACCGTCGCCCACAAACGGAAGAATAATGATCGACTCGCGTCGAGCGGGCGCGCTAAACCGCTCCTGGATCTTTACCAGGCATGCAGACGCACCCTCATGATCGCCCGCTAGATCTGGCACAAAACTACCCATCTGGTCCAAAGCCTCTGCAACACCCATCATTGGTACGAAGGCGTCTCGTACTTCAGGCGGCTTTTTGCCATCACCCGAACAATGGTGAGACTCTGCCCGCCTCACTCGCTTCGGTGGCGGTTTACCCGCAGATCCGTGTACTGCTTTTCACTTATCTGCAGGTGAGTGTGCGACCTCCTCCTCTAAGCGCGACATCCGGAGTCAGACATCTTTCACCGGGCCTCTTCTCCCTGCCACCTCGCTTTTGCCTTCTCCAGCGCCTTGCGGGTGGCAACTTTCTCAGGAATGCCGAGAGTAAATACCTTCCCCATCTCCTTTGCCGATGGTAAGCTTCCAGCAGCGGAGTTGGCATTGGCTTCCCACAAGAAGAAAGGGCCCTTCGTCACCAACTCCTCATTGACAACATTGCGTATAATGGGCCCCTTCAACAGGTCCATCACGACTCAGAGTCTTCCAGCAGCTTCTTCGTTCCCTAAAGAATCGTCCTAAGTGTTCGCCCGCATCCTGATGGGGTGGGACATCCTGTTCACTGCCTCTAGTGGTTACCTTTGTGGCCGCACTCATCTAGTCACATCCTCAGCTAGTTGACGTGACACAGAAGGTTTGGTCGTTCCACTGGAGGCGTCACTGGCCATCTTCGCCCTCAACCTAACAGAGATGGTTTGATTCAAGCTGGTTATTCTCCACACAGGAGGTCGCTAAACAAGGATTCGAGGAGGTATGGGTGAAAAAGTGTGTCCACCTTTGCAGTATTTATAGATTTCAGGAGGCGCGGAGATCATGTCACAGTCTTCGCGGTTATCAGTTTACTTTTTCAAAGTCCGCGCTGACTCAAAAAGTGCGAGAATTATGTTAACTCAAATCCTACGATGGGGACAACTCAGACGGCGCTGATCACAAAGCAGCTAGGCAGACACTCTGGGGAGTTCGTGGATGCTCTCCAAGTATTCGCGCACGCACAGCTACTATTCGGCAAAGGGTCGTGCGGCCCTCGGAGACTTCTCAAGCACTTCATCGAAGAAGCCGCGGTGGGCACTCGTCGGGAGGTCACACAGATTCTTCTCCTCAACAGCAGCACGCGTGGTTGCGCGCAGTCTTTTCTCTCACCTTCTGCCGCCCAACTCCTCTTGTACCTCAAAAGGTCGCGCATTAAATACTGCATTTAATAGGGTATTAAATGCCCCTACCTTTCGGGCAGCCTACCCTCGAGTATAAATAGAAGGCCAGGGGTGCTCGAAGGGGACAAAGAACTCAGTCCAGAATTTACCATGATGTAGGTGCGGATACTATGTTCGTCTCTCAGTTGCTCTCTTTTCTCTCCATTTCCCTCTTGTACTCGCCATTACCCAATTGTAATCTTTTGTCCAGAGCAATAACATTCCTCGCCGCAAGTGGTATTCAACACGACGGATAAATCTGGTGTCCACCGCTCCCAACGGCCTCCTCTTTTCTATTTTCTCTTATTTGCTCGCTAAGCATCCACATGGCTAGTAACGGATCGTGGTCTCAGATCTCTCTGTCGGACTCCCAAAACAATCATTGAGTGCAGAGAACTGTGACAAATTTTACACCAATAGTATTTATTTAAGTTTTTTCCCCCAACTTTTTGAGTATTTTTATCCCACTTTTGAGTATTCTTTGCATTGCATAAATTTTTGAGTTTTTTAATTTTCCACTGCTTCTCACCACCGCTTCACCAGGCACTATCTATAGAGGCATATAATAATCAAAAACGCCGCTTTACCAGACATAATTCAAAATCGCACACCTGCTAAATATAAAACACATTCCAATATTTTTCAAAGCCTGGCCATAAAATAAATCGATAAAACATAAAATTTTCAATTCACCAAAATTTCAACGTCTGCATGATCACTTATTTTCATCATTAGGAAGACTTTTTAATATATTTTTCATAAATAAATTCGTAAAATATATTAAAATACTATAATTACTATTAAGTTTCAAAACATAAGTTACATCTTCAAACTTGTCGGTGCATAGTAAGTTTAAAGCAAGTGACCACTTTTGCCATAGAAAGCAAGCATACTGGTGAAAATAAAATAATATAACCAAAAAAAATCACAAGCTGCTATCAAACTCTTAAACAAATCAGACAATTAGAACAGCTTATTATCATTGTGCTTCAAATTTTATTGTTATTCCTTCATCATTTTTCTGTAGATTTAACATTCCCTAAATGTTATCTTTTGAGGTTCTTACAATCTCGGAAAGAAATAAAAATAAACCATTTCACAAAACCACGTGGCAATAATATATTTACCTTTATATTACATGAAATAGCTTCCACAATTTCTCTATTTATGTTAATCAAAATAGGGGATTCCGGGTCTTAACAATAATTATGTCCTGAGATAAGCAAACAGATGAATGTAAGCAATATTACAAAACCAAGCTTTAGGGTCCGTTTGGCACGGTGGCGGCGGCCATGACCATGGGGGTTAAGTTGTCATTCTTTAACACCCACCTAAAGAATTTCATTCGCTTTTATGTTCAAAGGGATGATGTTTGTTAGGTGATCCTTAAGGAATGACGGTTTAACCCATGCGTTTACGACCGCCGCCGCCGTGCCAAACGGAGCCTTAGTATCACAGGTGAGCACTAGAGCAAGAAGTATCAGATATTCTAAAATGATAAATTTCTAGCTAGAATGCTTTCGCTAACATAATAGAACAAAAAACTATATTGTGAGCAAGGACCAGGCTCTATAAAGGTGAGTTGCGGGTGATGAGTAGGCTGTTAGCATCATTTACACTTCTAGCTCTTTTATATTCAATTTCTACGTCAGAACATGATTCAGCCAGTCAAGTTATTCTGCTTGTCAAGTTGGAAAAGGTTGGCTCAACCTTCTTAGTAGAAAGAAAAGATGTAACATGACAGTTGGGGTTAATAATACCACCTACAGTAGTTCAACATGAGGATAAAAAAAAGACTATAAAAGCTACATGTTAAATTTTCTGGGAAATTCCTCAATGCCATAGAAAGCAAACAATAGTCTTTCAAATTTCATTGATTTTTATTTTCTTTCAGGAGTAATAAATGTTCGCAATTAGATAATTTACAGTATAATACATCCACCTAGTTAGTATGAGGAATAAACAAGGTGAATTTTAGTAGGGGAAAACATATTCGCAATACTATGAAGAAATTTAGAAATTTATTACCCGCAACTGGATTACCATGAATTGTCATACCATGCGCTACTTTAAAAAGAGGACTCGATATCTTTGGGCTCTAAGGATCCGTTGTAACCGACTTTTGAACTCCTGCAGCCAGGCCAAGGAATGGATGGTGCTCCGCGCATGGTTTGCCATTACTGAAGGGAGGCATGGTGAAGGAAACATCAAGCCCATCATTTATCTCTACAAAATTTGGTGTCACGATGATTTCATCTGCACTAAAACCAAAAGATGCTCTGTAGGGGCTTCAATCTCCACGGGATCTTGCTTAACCAACTTGTTTCCGTAGATGCACTTAGTCTCACCCCACAATGAGGATAAGCAGAAAAAGATTGATGTGTCTGATCTAAATAGAACTGCACTGAGATATCTGGGTGGAAAAACCCCGAATCTGATGACAGCATGAAGTTCCTGGAGGTAGCAGAATTAAGGCTAAACAGCTTTGATGGACCGTTCCTCACATGAGACAAATCATGTGCAGCAATAGAAACACCCCATTGAGAATGGAAATCACCATCAGGATATGGTGAAGATAGCCCAGTCCTAAGAGTTCCGGATGCAGGTGAAATAAGACTACTGGTCGGGCTTCCGGGAAAGAGTGCATAGTTAGAATGGAGTTCACCGCCAACAAAACCAGAGTAAGAAGACCCATTCACCTTGCCAGCACTTCTAAGTTTAAGAGAAGATGAAGGCAATTGCGTAAATGGCACGTTAGGGGATGAGGGAGTTGTCAGGTGGGCGAGCTCAGGGGGAGGAGTTAGAGGAGCAGTAGAAGATTCTGTTGTGTAAGTCGAGAAAACAGGGGGTGAAAGCAACTACGTTTCATGAGCATAAGGCCCTGTAGTAAACATGATTGAGGATGGTCCCCCAGGAGAGTTTGCAGACAAGGACAAATAACAGCTGGGTGATTGGACTGTAGTAAACAAATTGTTGAGCCATGCAAGCCCCCCCCCCCCCCCCCCCCCCCCCCAATCTGCTACGTTGCTGCACAAGCAAGGATTATTAAGAGAAGTTGAGGATGCATTTCTAGTTGAGGATGCATTTCTAGTAGAACATATAGCAGAACAAGGACTTTACATGTAGCCTCATATTCTAAAACTACAATGGCGGGATAAGATATTGCATGACAGTAGCAAGCATACTTCAGGCAGTAGAAGGTTATAGAAGTTTAAAACCATTTCTACTCTTTAAATTGCAACTATTCTCTTCTAAAATAACTAAAAGGATATACAACAACAATACTTAAGGGTTTATCCCACTATAGTGGGGTGGGTAAGTAACTAAAAGGATATAGTACAGAAAATAGATAACCTTTTTTTTAAAATACAGAATGTTCAATTCATGATGCCATGTGGATTCAACATCATAAGCATTTAAAATTCATCAAAGTTAGGCTCTGCTTGGCTCACATGCAACGATTGGAGAAGCAGTGGTTGAAAAAACTATTATTTTAGAGTGGTGGAAAAATCAGTGAAATTGTTTGGAAGAATAATATTTACAGTGTGGTTTCAAACGGAGAAGTCGTTTAACCTGTTTGCCAAAACAATTATGCGGTGTGTAGTACATCTTTTTTAAAAAAATAAAGCCAACAAATTCCAACAAAAAACATCTACCAGAATTGATGGGGGACCATCGGCCCGTAACAAGGCGGGGCCCACTTTCGTATATTCTCGCCGGAAGACTTGAGCGGAGGGACGATCCGACCCCGCGGATGCGTCCGGATGCGTGCCGCGAATCTTTTTGATATATAACTTTGTTATTTTTACTTTCATTTGCTTATGTTTGGCACGAGGACTCGTCGGTCAATCATAGCCGTCGAATCCGAGTTGCCCTAATGTTAGAATATTATAAATAGGAGTGTTAGAGGCTTGGAGAGACTCATTGCTGGTTTTGGAGAAGAGATTCCCGGACCTCCGCGATCACGCCACGGTGCCGACGCCGTGGAGCCCTAGGTGTTGACTCCTAGCGGTGGAACTTCATCCCCAAGGTACTACTCATCCATAACCTTCTTTTTCCCCCTCCGAAACCCTCATCCGCAACCCCTATAGCCCCCAAATCCCAACCCTACCGCTGTCCAGAAACCCCGAAATTACTGTTCACCCGCACTGTTCACCCGCCGGAACTGTTCATGCGTGTTGTTCATCCGCACTGTTCATCCGTCGTTACTGTTCACCCGCCCCCTCACTTCTTCTCCCCTTCGTGGATCCACTTCCAACCGCTCTGAAAACCCTAGATCTACTTTGATCTAGCGCTACCCTTCACCGATCTACCCTCCACTTACATATTTCCCCTCCGTAAACCGGATCCGTCATAATATTACCGGATCTACCCGTTTCCAACCCTCCGCACCCATCTTCCACCGTGGACAACCACCGTTTCGATTCACCAACCCGGATCTATTCCCGAAACCGCCGGATCTCTCCCGCCTCGGACATCCCTTATGTTTGTGAGTTGTTTGTTGTATGGATTTCTAGTTCTCAGTTTTGATTATTGTTTGAGATAGTTTGTGCTTGCATAAAATATTTTGTTGTGGAATTTTGCCCGTGAAAGTGTTGATTGCAGGAAGGAACTATTCGCAGCGCGCTTAATTTGGCCCTCCGCTTGGAGGAAAGCCTTGCTTAATTGCCCTAAAAGAATCATTGTTGCCTAATTTAATTATGCGTGGTTGTGAATCATTGTTTGAAATAATTGTCTAACGGGTTTTGTGCATCTCATCATAGCATTCACGTGTCCACTCACTAGAGTCAACCTAGGTTGCATAATAGATAGCCTACCCTACATCAAGAATGATGTAGCATAAATTACAAATTATTGCCATAATATATAGTAGGATACACAATTAAGTTCACATACAATTCTATAAGACATCAGTTATCAACTTGTTGGGAAAATTTTCAGATTAGATAAAATAATTAGGGTTAAAGTGATTTTAAGATAAGCCATAAAAATGTATAGAAAGACTGTTTTAATTTTGTTAGATAGATTAGGGTTAAAGTGATTTTAAGATAAGTCATAAAAATGTAAAGACTTTTAATTTTGTTAGATAGATCCCTAGAAATTTAGAAAGTCATCAGTAAATTTTTTAAGTCAAAATACGTTTCTGAGTAACGTCAAATAGTATTCAACACGACGTCGAGAGTAATCGACGCATCATCGATATCTAATCAGAGCTACTCAAAGTTCTATCCAGAAGGCTGCTTAATCCAGGAAATATTCTAGGTGTTTTAGAATTTAGAGCTACGTCAATACATCTCCAAGTTACTCTGAATTCTCCTCCTCTACTTTAACATTATTTAGAGTCAAGTCGATTTCTTCTCGATGTTACTCAGAGTTCACTTCCTTCAACAACTCAGAGTTACAGCTACTCAGTAATCCAAGTTACTCTGAGTTCTTCTCTACTTCTCAAAGAAACATTGGCTTGTATTCAACTCTACATCGAATTCTCTCTAGAGTTAAGAAAGGTCTTTTCCAAGATATTCTCGGCCCCATCAGGAAAGTTATTTCCTAGTCATTATGACTTGTTTCAAGAAAGGAAGATCCCCATCATGAAAGTTATTTCCTAGCTGTTATAATTTATTTCAGGATAGAATTAATGACCATTAGAAAATGATTTGGTAAAGAATATCATCTACTAGCATTAATCATCTAGAAGAAGTTAATTAAAAAGATTTTGAATTCTCTTACTCGTGTATTAGCCAGAAAATTAGAAAGAGATATAAAAGTAGAGCTCTCTATTCTATCAAGAATACACAGAATAGATAAAAAAGGAAATCCAGAGAAATATTCTGTCGATCTCCCTCTTTTCTTTTACCTTTCTCTCTAGATATTCTTCAATCATGAAGAACTCCTAAAGAAGCAAGCAAGAAATCTTCTACACTCTCAGAAGATAATCACACTAGCAAATCCTCTCTTTTCTTAAGGATCAACTCTCATTCATTTTTTACACGAAAGCTTCTGCTGACAATTCGCCAGAATTCACATGGTGCCTACAAAGAATATTTCACCGGATTTTGTTGAAAGGAGAAAACTGTATGGAAAGTACATTCCAATTAGATTACAAGGACTCCTGAGAATCCCTCCTTAAAGGATTCAATTTTGGTTCTAAGGGCCTCTAGTTAAAAGACAATGTGGTAGAGAGACTGTTATGGGCCCGCTTTCGACCGCGTATATCACCGACCATTATCTAGTTCTAGTTTCTATTTTTATTAAGAACATTTGATTCTCCGTGTCTAAGCCTAAGGAGGGGGCACTTTTGTGAGACTATTAATACCAGGTTTGAAGCCAAGACTAGTAGGCAAAGCTATTATCAATTCTAATTCTCTCTCTATCACAAACCTCTCTTCTATTCCCATTTTTTGGTTCACGGTTCAAGGACTAGCCCCTCCAGTATCCTATATCCCGCAGCCTGTATTGTGTACCCTTCTGCCGCTCCGCATTGCAACCCCACGACAATCCTGCAACCGCGATCGACGACTCCCTGCGCCGACGCCCTCTCTTCACCACCATTGCTCCCCGAGGGTCCAAGAAGACTCTCTCCTCCTTCCTCAAGGACTTCCCACCACTTCCCCCTTGTACGCGCTCTCAATCTAGGGCACGTAACAACTTGGTATCAGAGGTACCTCTCCTCCCCGCTGCCTAAACTCCAGATCCCATCGGTTCTGCTTCCGCTGAGCCGACCACAACGTTTCAGTCGAGCACCGTGCCGCCAGCTATTTCGACCGCGACCGCCCGCGCCGATACGCAGTGTTCAACAGCCACCGCCAGCCATACTTATGGGCTCCTCCATCGACGGGGCCTCCTTGCACACTGCCTCTACCGGGCTACTACCGCCGCCAGTCCTTCCTTCCTCCAGCACCTCCGGCACCGACAACCCACCAATTTCTCCTCCAGCAATGGCCGAAACACCCTCCCTATCTCAAATTTTTGAGTCCCTTGCCAAGCTCCTAGCGGATAACAACACCGCACTCATCAGCGTCGTCACTGCCCAACTAGCGGCTCGCTGACCGGCCCAACCGACAACGGGCTCCTCCAATGACACGCCGATTCTGCGAACCCCACCGGAGTTTTTACCCCCGAGGCACGGGGGCAACAGCGTGCCACGATACGTGTGGATGGACTTTCCAATCTTCGATGGTCACGAGGACACTTGGCTTGGCACTCTCACGGTGAGCAGTTCTTTGCCAATCAGCGCACTCCTTGGGATGAATGGCTCAATGTCGCTTCTTTCCACCTGATGGGTTCTGCCCAACTTTGGTTTTCCCAACTGCAACGGGAGAAACCCCTCCTCTCATGGGAGGAATTCAAATCCATCTGCAACCACCATTTCGGCCCACCCCTCCAAAACAATCTCTTGGGAGATCTCATTTTTCTTTGGCAGACCGGTCTGATCGACGAGTATCTCGAATAGTCTTAGGTCCTCCTGGCCTGGACTCCCTAAGTTCTTCCTATCCAGCAGGTGTCCATCTACACGACGGGACTCCATGAGCGCCTCTGCATGGGCGTAGAATTGCAGGCCCCCGCAAATCTGACGACTGTCATGAGCTTGGCTCATATCTGCGAGAAGTGGTTGTTGTTGGATCGCCCTCATCTCTATCGGCCAGACAACGGGGGGAGGGGGGACCAACTGCATCCCACACCCCCTGCCATCACCAACAGACAGACTCCTAGCTCAGGACCGCGATGTGGACCATCCACCCACCGTCCGCCGACTGTCTGCACAGGAGATGACCGATCGACGTGCCAAGAGCCTCTGTTATAATTGCGACGATCCCTATTTCCGTGGACATCGCTGCAAGCGCCTCTTTTGGATGGAGGTGGACGACCCTTCTGCAAAATAGGATGTTGGCACGGACACAAGGGATCCAGCGGCCTCCACCACCGCAGAACAAGCTTGAGGGCAAGCTTGTCATCTGGCAGGGTGGAGATGTTATGGGCCCACTTTCGGTCGCGTATATCGCCGACCATTATCTAGTTCTAGTTTCTATTTTTATTATGCATATTTGATCCTGTGTCTAAGCCAAAGAAGGGAGCACTTTCGTGTGACTATTAAAACCCGGTTGGGAGTCAAGAGTAATAGGCAAAGCTATTATCATTCTTAATTCTCACTCTCTTCTATTCCTATTTTTCGGTTCACGGTTCAAGGACTAACCCTAGCCACTCGTATCCTGCAGCCCGTATCGCGCACCCTTTCGCCGCTCCACATCGCAACCCGGCGACAATCCCGCATTCGCGGTCGACGATGCCTAGCGCCGACTCCCTCTCCCCACCATTATTGCTCCCAGAGGGTCCAAGAAGGCTCTCTCCTCCTTCCTCGAGAACTTCCCTCCACTTCCCCCTTGTACGTGCTCTCAATCTAGGGTACGTAACAACATAGTATCAAAGGTACCTCTCCTCCCCGCTGCCTAAACTCCAGATCCCACCGGTTCTGCTTCTGTTGGGTCCGACCACAACGTTTAAGTCAAGCACCGTGCCGACAGCCGTTCCGACCGCGACCTCCCGCAATCGCCCGCGCCGATACGCAGTATTCAACAGCCACCGCCATCCATACTTCTGGGCTCCTCCATCGACGGGGGCTCCTTGCTCGCTGCCTCTACCGGCTACTACCGCCGCCAGTCCTTCCTTCCTCCAGCACCGACAACCCACCAATTTCTCCTCCAGCAATGGTCGAAACACCCTCCCTATCTCAATTTTTTGAGTCACTTGCCTTGCTCCTAGAGGATAACAACACCGCACTCATCAGCGCCGTCACTGCCCAACTAGCGGCTCACTGACCGGCCCAACCGGCAACGGGTTCCTCCAATGACACGCCGATTCTGTGAACCCCGCCGGAGTTTTTACCCCCGAGGCACGGGGGCAATGGCGAGCCACGATACGTGCGGATGGACTTTCCAATCTTCGATGGTCACGAGGACCCCTTGGCCTGCCTCTCTCACGGTGAGCAGTTCTTTGCCAATCAGCGCACTCCTTGGGATGAATGGCTCAACGTCGCTTCCTTCCACCTGATGGTTTCTGCCCAACTTTGGTTTTTCCAACTGCAACGGGAGAAACCCCTCCTCTCATGGGAGGAATTTAAATCCATCTGCAACCTCCATTTCGGCCCACCCCTCCAAAGCAATCCCTTGGGAGATCTGATTTTTTTCTTTGGCAGACCAGTCTGATCGACGAGTATGTCGAATAGTTTCAGGTCCTCCTGGCCTGAATTCCCTCAGTTCTTCCTATCCAGTAGGTGCCCATCTACACGACGGGACTCCATGAGCGCCTCTGCATGGGCGTGGAATTTCAGGCCCCCACAGATCTAACGACAGTCATGAGCTTGGCTCACATCTGCGAGAAGCGTCTGCTGTTGGATAACCCTCATCTTTATCGACCAGACAACGGGGGGACCAACCGCATCCCACACCCCCTGCCATCACCCACAGACAGACTCCTAGCTCAGGACCGCGATGTGGACCATCCACCCACCATCCGCCGACTGTTTGCACAGGAGATGACCGATCAACGTGCCAAGAGCCTCTGTTATAATTGCGATGATCCCTATTTTCGTGGACATTGCTGCAAGCGCCTCGTTTGGAGGTGGACGACCCTTCTACAGAATAGGATGCTGACACAGACACAGGGAATCCACTGGCCTCCACTACCACAGAACAAGCTTGAGGGCAAGTTTGTCATTGGGCAGGGTGGAGATGTTATGGGCCCGCTTTCGGTCGTGTATATCGCTGACCATTATCTAGTTCTAGTTTCTATTTTTATTATGCATATTTGATCCTCCGTGTCTAAGCCCAAGAAGGAGGTAGTTTTGTGTGACTATTAAAACCCGGTTGGGAGTCGAGAGTAGTAGGCAAAGCTATTATCATTTTTAATTCTCTCTCTCTCTAACCTCTCTTCTATTCCTATTTTTCGGTTCACGGTTCAAGAACTAACCCTAGCTACCCGTATCCCGTATCATGTAGCCCGTATTGCGCACCCTTCTGCCGCTCCACATCGAAACCCCG
The DNA here is from genome assembly GCA_039513925.1 of Platanthera zijinensis. Lineage (NCBI taxonomy): Eukaryota > Viridiplantae > Streptophyta > Magnoliopsida > Asparagales > Orchidaceae > Platanthera > Platanthera zijinensis. Next base: position 154,941,292 of record CM077087.1, read on the forward strand.
TGACAATCCCGCAGTCGAGATCGACGATGCCTAGCGTCGACGCCCTCTCCCCGCCATTATTGCTCCCAGAGGGTCCAAGAAGGCTCTCTCCTCCTTCCTCGAGGACTTCCCTCCACTTCCCCCTTGTACGTGCTCTCAATCTAAGGCACGTAACAGAGACCTTATCAAAATCTCAAGTTATGTTTGTTGGACACCCTATCAAAAGTCATTTTCCTGAGAGTCTCGTTATCAAAAGATCCATCACTAAGATAGTGGAATCATGTTGAGGAAAAAGAGTAGAAGTACCCAATTTTGAGAGAACTACTATAAAATTTTGCTTCTTCTGTGTTGTTATTCTCTGTGTTTTTTTTGTGTGCTTTTCTCTCATTGTGATTGATGTGATCATGGATTTTATAGTTTTGAATTGTGATATATTCTGAGTGTTGTGTGAACCTGTGAAAATAAGTGAAACAACTACTCAAAAATTTAAATACTTTGTTCACCCACCCCCGTAGAGCACCTCTCTATAGATTAACTTTTCATTCAATTGGTATCAGAGATTTGTTCATTAGAAGATGTTAATACATTGATAAACAAAATCTTTGAGAACTTAATCATTTGAGAAAAGTTTATATCATAAACATGATCACATCACAAATCAGAAATTATGCAACATCAAGACATAATGTCTGTAATTTAATAAATTTTCTTGATGGAAATCCAGAATTAAACTGTATATGAATTCTATTGATGAAGAGATTTATGACTCTATTTTGACAGGTTCTGTGATTCCATCTAGGTTGGACACTGTAGAGAGAGCTCAAATCTTGTATGTATTGCTTGTCTAAATACAAAGAGAGAGAACAAATATATAGGAGGGAGAAAGAGAGGAGAAAAACCTATACAAGGTGTGGGACTAAAGAGGAGAAGGAGAACAAAAATGGACCCAAATACGGGCCCTTACATGGGCTTTTCTAACACTCCCCCGCAAGCTGGAACGTACAAGTCGTATGCGCCAAGCTTGGATAGGCACTGATAGAAGAGGGTACTAGGTAGAGCCTTCGTGAGGACATCCGCAACTTGTTCAGTATCCGGAACATGCTTCAGTTCAATCTTCTTCATGTGAACTTTCTCCCGGATGAAATGACAATCCACTTAAAAATGTTTCGTTCTTTCGTGAAAGACTGGGTTCTTGGCTTTATGTATGGCAGCTTGACTGTCACAAAGGAGGAGAGCCGGTGAAGAAAGCTTTACCCCAAGGTCAGCAAGAAGACTCTCAAGTCACGTGAGTTCCGAAACCACAGATGTAATTGCCCGATATTCTACTTCAGCTGAGGATCGAGCAACAACCGTTTGTTTCTTGCTCCGTCAGGTAATCAGATGCCCTCCAAAATATGTGCAAAAACCGCTGGTTGATCGTCGATCATCGAGGGAACCCGCATAATCAGCATCAGAATATGCCACCAATGTTGGGGTTGAAGATGAGGTTTTGTATACTAGTCCTTGGCCAGGAGTTGTTTTAAGGTATCGGAGAATTCGTTCAACGGCCTGGAGATGAGAGCTTCGAGGAGAATACATATACCGACTGACGATACCAACAGCAAAGGATATATCTGGTCTTGTTACCGTTAGGTAGATCAGTTTCCCAACAAGACGACAATAGTATTCCGGATTTTGAAGCAGAAGATCGGAATCCGAGGCCTGAGCACATAGCTTGTGATTTACATTCATTGGAGTGTTCACAGGCTTACAGCCGGAGTAGCCTGCATCATGAAGGAGATCGAGACAGTATTTTCGCTGAGAGAGGACAAGGTCATCTGGTCGTCTGGCAACCTCCAGACCCAAGAAGTACCGAAGGTGCCCCAGATCTTTTATTTGAAATATGGAGCTCAGATGTTGTTTGACCGCCTGTATTCCGTTCGAGTCGTCTCCAGTAATGATGATATCGTCAACGTAAACCAATAGGAGAACCGTTCCCGTTGCCTGGTGGCGAGTGAATAACGAGAAATCTGCTGAGCTCCGAGTAAAGTCAATTTCCCGTAGGGCCTTACTAAACTTGTCAAACAATGTCTGAGAGGATTGTTTGAGACCATAGAGTGACTTCAGAAGATGACAAACCCGAGACTCCCCCGTGGTCTCAAACCCGGGAGGTTGTTGCATGTAAACTGTTTCCTGAAGATCGCCATTCAGAAATGCATTCTTTATATCTAGTTGAAGTAAGGGCCACTGGTGATGCACAGCCACGAAGATGAGGACACGAACCGTGTTGAGCTTGACCACAGGAGAAAAGGTTTCGTCATAGTCGAGACCTTGTTGTTGGGTGAAACCGCGAGCCACCAGACAAGCTTTGAGTCTGTCAATGGTCCCATCAGGAGCATGCTTGATGGCAAAGACCCATTTGCACCCAACCGGTTTCTGACCAGGAGGAAGGGGTACCAGGGTCCAAGTCTGGTTTTCCCAGAGAGCAGTCATTTCCTCATCCATGGCGGCGCACCAGCCAGGATGTTGGAGAGCCTCCTGCACAGAGTTAGGAACAGAAACCGAGGACAGTGAAGTAGCAAATGTCTGAAGGTGGGGAGAGAGGCGATGCAGGGAGACAAAGTTTGCCATCGGATGAGCAGTAAAGGCGGGCACCGGATCAGCAGGGCACGAAAAAGCCGAGGTCGAGGCCGACTGCATAGGGGCAACGGAACGAGGAGGGCGGCGAGTGTAGACACGGATAACAGGAGGCTTGGAAGGAGCAGGAGCTGGGTCAGGAAGAACCTGTGGAAGAGGAGCAGTAACGGGAATGACAAGTCGTGGGAGGGATGGCGGTAGAGGGGTCGGTGGTAGAGAAGTGGGTAGAGGAGGAGAGAAGAAAGGTTGATCCTCCCGGAAGGTAACATTAGCGGACACGGAGACCTTCCGGGTAACCGGAGAATAACACGCATAGCCCTTCTGAGTACGGGAATAGCAAACGAAAAAGTGTTTAGCCGCCCGGGGATCCAACTTGTCCGTGGACGGACCCAGAAGGTGGACGAAGCAGGTGCAGCCAAAGACCTGGGTGTGAGAGGGAAGGCCGGGGCAGAGGGAAATTGGAGGCTGAACGGAGTGGCATGGTGGAGAACAGAGGAAGGGAGACGGTTGATGAGAAAACAAGCAGTGGAGACCGTAAAGTTCAAGTAGACTTTGGGAACATGCATGTGAAGCATGAGAGAGCGGGCAACGTCGAGCAGGTGTCAGTTCTTCCGTTCGGCAACGCCGTTTTGCTGGGGAGTGTAGGCACAGGATGTCTGATGAATAATACCGAACTCCACGCACAGATTTGCAAATTCGTGGCTAGTGTACTCGCGAGCATTATCGGTGCGCAACGTTTTTATGGTAGTGGAGAATTGCGTACGAGTCTCTAGCACAAAAGCCCGAAACACGTGAAGAAGCTCGGAGCGATCACGAAATAAGCAAAGCCACGTTGTGCGTGAGTAATCATCAATAAAGGTGATAAAATAACGATAATCAGAAATACTAGTAATTTTGAAAGGACCCCAAACATCGGAGTACAGTAAATCAAAAGGAGTCGAGCTCCGAGTACAATGTGCGGAAAAGGAAGAACGTGGCTGTTTGCCGAAAATACAAGAATCACACTGAAAGGGAGGAAGAGATACATCAGGAAGCACCTTCTGGAGGACCGGCAGAGGGGCATGCCCAAGACGGCGATGCCAATCAACGGAGGAGATGGAGGAGAGGACGGTAGAAGAGGCATCAAGAAGGTAGAGCCCGTTTTGTAGTCGACCCCTACCAATGGTAATCTGGGTCTGCCGATCCTATATCAAAAAAGCAGAAGAGGTGAATGTGACAAAGCCATCCATATCATTAGTAAGACGACCAACAGAAAGTAAATTAAACGGGGAGCCCGAAACATAAAGAGTCAAGCGAAGAGAGATGGAGGGGTTGAGGGAGAGGTCAGCGCAGCCGGAGATCAGAACAATCGCCCCATTAGCCACGGTGATACACTTCGGATGAGGAGCATCTGAGTACTTGGGCGGCCGTAGCGAGGTGATGTGATGAGTGGCACCCGAGTCCAAGATCCAGCGCGGACTGGAGTAAAAACATGTAACACTTGCAGTGGAGGTGGAGGCAATAGAAGCAGATGGAGGGCTGAGCAGCCCATGGAGTTGCTGTAGCTGGAGGCGAACGGCCTCAAGGTCGGCACTTGTGGCAGAAGAGCCGTCAGCTACAACAGCAGTAGTCGGACGAGGAGGGTAACCATGTCTCTTGTAGCAAACTTCCTCGGTGTGGCCGTCCCGTCCGCAATAGGAACACTTGGGGCAGTCCCGACTACCACGTCCCCTTCCGCGGGAGCTCGAACGTCCACCACGAGCAGAAGATGGTGGGGGAAGTAAGGGGGAAGGGTCTGCTGGAGAAGGACTGGAGAGGAGGGTGTAGGAGTATCCGGGGGCGGCGACACTCGAAGGAGCATAGAGCAAACATCAGATAAGGAAGAAGTAGTGGCTGAAGCCAGAACCTGAGCCCAGATACTCTGAAGGTGTGACGGGACACGATCCATCATCATAGCGATGCAGACGGCCTCCTTTTGAGCTCGTTGAGCAGCAAGATCAGTGGTAGATGACTGATGTCGGATCCAAGCCTCCGCAAGAGTCTTAGAACAAGCAATAAACGAGGGCATGTTCGCAGCCCCGCAAGCGTCGAGAGCCTGAATATCGGTAATAATGTCATAGAGGTGTTGGAGGTTGTCCTTGCACGAGTATAAGGAGTGGAGCTCATCCCACATAGCTTTGGCCGTCTCATGATACATGACAATCTGGTAGGGCTCACCCTCCAGGGAATTGAGGAACCACGTCTGAACGCGACCGTCGTTTCGCAGCCAGTCGTCGGTAGGAGGAGAAGGAGGTCCCTGAGTGAGATGAAGCACAAGGCCCTTGGACTGAAGAACTCGGCGAACCGAGTGCACTCATGGGATGAAATTCTTCTTTCCAGACAGGGAAATGGTGGTGATCCGCAGCTCATCGCGGAGGTCAGGAGGAGGAACCGGGCGGTCTGCAGAGGGGTTAGCCGCCTGGCCGGTGGAGTCAACGGAGGAGCTCATAGAGACCGGAGAGGCCGCAGCAAGCAGAAAAGGGCGCTGCGGGTTGAAGAGGTCGTCGCGGGTTGACGAGGTCGTCGCGGGTTGAAGAGGTCGTGGCGGGTTGACGAGGTCGCCGCGGGTTGAAGAGGTCGCCGCGGGTTGACGAGGTCGCCACGGGTTGAGGAGGTCGCCGCGGGTTGAAGAGGTCTCCGCGGGTTGAAGAGGTCGCCGCGGGAGAGCACTCTTGCACGACAAGCCCGCGCGGTTACACGAGAGGCCGCAGCGGGTAGTCAAAGCGACAAGAGCAGCGGTGAGCAAGAGAGAGAAAGGGAGGCCGCGACCTGAGTGCGGAGAAACAAACTGCACGGTCACAGTGAGCACACTAGCGGCCAGAGAAGGAGCGACAAGAGAGGTCGGCTCGAACAGAAATAGAGAAAGGTCGCAACGGTGAAGGAGAGACCGCGCGGGAAGACAAAGGGAGAAGGCACTCGAGCGGCAAGGAGAACCAGCGAGAAGGAGAGGCCGCGAGAGGAGAACTCGAGCGGTAAGACCAGGCAGCGGCTAGCGCGGGAAGACCGAGCGACTAGCGAGAGAAGGCGGGGCCCACCTGCCAGAGGGTGGAGAGCTATAAAAGAGACCGGGAGAACTAGCGCGGTTAGAAGAGAGAAGACCGCAGGGAGACCGGCGAGGAGAACCGAAGGACTACCCACGGATAGAAAGCGGTTAGAGAAGGAGAGTCCGCAGAACAAGTTGCGTACAGAAGAGAGAGGCAGTCTGTGGGAGGGTAAAAAAAGGGAAACTGCCAGTACCGGAACCTGGCTCTGATACCATGTAGAGAGAGCTCAAATCTTATATGTATTGCTTGTCTAAATACAAAGAGAGAACAAATATATAGGAGGGAGAAAGAGAGGAGAAAAACCTATACAAGGTGTGGGAGTAAAGAGAAGGAGAACAAAAATGGGCTCAAATACGGGCCCTTACATGGGCTTTTCTAACAGACACTAATGAAAAGATGGTGCTCACTCCTAAGGCTGAATGGACAGAGACTGGCAGAAAGGCTAGATTCAACAATGCCATGGCAATAAAAATACTTGTCACTATAATGTCTGATGATATTTGTTAGAAAGTAGCAGATTGCCAATCTGCTAAAGAGATATTGGGATTCCCTCACAAAAATGGTAGAGAGATCCTATGATGAAAGGAAAGATAAGAGATCATTTCTCATATCCCAATATGAAATTTTCAAGAAAGGAGCTGAAGAAACCAAAGCTAATATGTACACCAGATTCAGTATTATAATAAGTGAGCTAAAAATACATAGAAAAGGAGATCTTAGTTATTGAGATCAATGATAAGTTGACGATATGCCTACCCAGCTCATGGCACAACAAAATATGGGCTATAATAAAAGATAGATGTCAAAAGAAGATAATCATTGATGCTCTCCTGGGCAAGCACAAATCATGTGAGTTATTGCTAAAGACAAGGGCATAAGTAGTGCAAGAGAAGACTCCTCCATTAAAGGAGAAATCAATAGCCCTAAAATTTAAGGAAGATGAAGGCTCATCAGTGGATGATGAGCTCATAAGCTTCATGGTCAGAAAATTCAAAAAATGAGTTAGAGTTGAAGGCTCCATAAGAAGAGAAAAAAGAGCACTCAAAACCCAGGTATAACAAAACTCCAACTAAGGAGATTATTTGTTATTCTTGCAGGAATGCTGGACATATTACTCCAGAATGTCTAGAGAATGTAAAGGGTAGCAAAAAGGGAAGGGATAAAAAAACTATGATCCTAAGAAGAAACTTGTGAAGAAAGGAAGAGGTTTCATGGTTGAAAACCAGAAGCAATTTTGAAGAGGATAGCACTTCATGCTCAGAAGATGAAGAAGAAGGCACATGAAAGATTGCTCTCATGACCTTAAGAGATTCGGATACAGAACTTCCTCAAGAGAGAGAAGAGGTAACCTTGTTTGATAAAGTTGATTTCAAATCAGATGAGTTTATATTATTCTTCAAGGAAATATGCCTTGAACAAGAGAAAACTGAGAAAGAGATTAAATCTCTAAAAAAACAGATGAATGCTATAAATCAAGAAATGTTTAGAGTTGAAAATTATGAATTAAGATGTGAAATAACTACTCTGAATAGATCTATGCAACCATAAAGGAAGAAAATGCTAACTTTCATAAATCTTTCAAAAAGACAAAGGAATTTGAGAATTGCCTCAATAGCATAAGCAACAAGCAGAAGGATATAACTAAAAATCTCAATATGAGATTCAAACACTCTGCTCAAGGTACCTCTAGCACACCTATCTGGGAGAACCCAACGAGGTGTGCTGAACCAAATAGCAAATTTCATATTTCTTTAGCTGAAGATGTTCCTTCAACATCAAAATCAAATAATAATCATGATAATATGAACCTTCCAAACACATACTCTCAAAAAATAATCCTTAAAAAAGCTCCAAGAAAATCACTTCAAGAAAAGAAGAAATTTAACCGAAATCTGAATAATCCTAAGTATTTAGAGTATACGTAGAATGCTACTCGATCCAACTCCAAAAATACGTCGAATAATAATTGACGCAACTATGTCATGTAAAATACTATTCTTCTTGATCTTATCTCCCAGACGATTGCTTCTTTGTATAGCAGATCTGATGGAATAAATCTGAGCACTTCTCGCACTCATCCTCCAATACTTACCTGAAAAGGACAACTAAATATAATAAGTATGAGTATCATTGTTGTCATAAGGTAGGGCACTTTATAAAGAAGTAATGTAATAATCTACCAACAAACTTCCATTATAAGGGATACATGACAAAACCTTCATATTCTTATATAACACTTTATTTTGGAAATCAAGGGCCCAAAATGAACTGGGTTCATCTTAATTATTGACTGTTTTGTAGGTAAAAGTCAAGTCTATCACAAACCAACTGTAGTACTTGGATACTCGATGTTCCAAACACATGATTGGAGACATTAGCTTGCTAGAAGAATTTAAAGAAAAGCTAGGCCCTAAGATGATCTTTGGTAACTTCAGTTGTGGTCAAACCAAAGGATATGAAAAGATCAGAGTAGGAGATATCACATTCAAAAAAGCGGCCCATGTAAAAAGGCTCAAGCACAATTTGATCATCATCAGTCAACTATGTAATGGAAGATACAAAGTGATATTCACCCAAAGTGAATGACAGATTATATGCAATGAATCGGATAATATAATTCTTAAGTGCACTAGGAGAAGTAACATTTACTTGGTAAATTTTTCTTCAGGAAGAATATCTGTCCATTAAATTCTGAGAATTGGATTTAAATGAAGAATCTCCAAGCTCTTCAATTCCCCATGTTAGTGCTAAATTACAAAAGAGTAATTACTAACACAAGGATGAATATAGTAAACAAGAATTAGATTAAACAGTGGACTGTCCAATCCAGTAAACTCGGGCTACTGCTGTTGAAGAAAATATGCCAAGTTTCAAGAAATTCAGCAAGAAAAATACAAGTTGATGCACCTATCTTTATGACAGAGATTATGACATTGAGGAATCATCCTCTACCTCAAGTCATTGGTGGCATAGCAGCTGGAATTCAAACAAGAAAAATTTCAAGTAATTTAATTCTCAAATGCTTCTTATTTCAGCTAGAACCAAAGAAATTTGAAGAAGCTAGCAATGATCCTAACTGGATCATGGTCATACAAGAAGAACCTGCTCAGTTTGAAAGAAGACAAAGATGGCAACTTGATCCTAGACTAAATAACTACCCAGTCATTTGAACCAAATAGGTGTTCAGGAACAAGCTAGATGCAAAAGGTGTTATCATAAGGAACAAAACAAGACTAGTTGCTCAAGGATACAGACAAGAAGAAGGGATAGACAATGACTTTGTACCTGTTTCAAGGTTCGAAGAAATTAGGATCTTTCTATCTCTTGCAACACATAACAGATTCAAGATTTATCAAATGGATGTCAAATGTGCATTTCTAAATGATGTTCTACAAGAGTAAATTTTTGCAGAACAACACATAGGTTTTATCAATCCTTACTCTCCCTCTTATGTTTTTAATTAAAATAAAGTATTATATGGTCTCAATTAAGGAAGCACCTTGAGCTTGGTATGAAAATTTTTCTATCTTTTTTTTAACTCCTTTGAAAGAGGAAAGATATATAAAATCTTATTTACTAGAACTCATAAGGATAAATTGCTACTAGTGCAAATTTATGTAAATGACATTATTTTTGAATCTGCTGATAGCAAATTATATAAGATGTTTGCTAAGCTTATATAATCGAAGTTTGAAATGAGTAGCATGAGAGAGCTCTTTTACTTGGCTTGCAAGAGAAGAAATCCAGTGAAAACATTTTCATCTCTCAATCTAAGTATACCAAAGAACTTATCAAAAGGTTTGGTGTGGAGAATGCCACCACTATGAAGACACTCGTGGCAGCAAATGTTGTCATAAATAAGGATAAAAGGGGAATGTTGTGGATCAAAAATCCTATGGAGAAATAATAGGTTCATTCTTTTATCTAACAAACAATAGATCAGACATCATGTTTATTCACTACTTTGCTAACACGTAAGCTTTTGTGGGTCGTAATCACCGCTTCGTTAGTGCGAATGGAAGTGAGCGTGAAAGTGAAAGTGAAATTGAGGGTCGCAAACACCTCTTCGCTTAACTAGCAATCTTAATAAAACTCAATCTAGCCTTGCTTCTTCAACATCACTCACAAGTATAGGAATTTCTTGAATCACAACAAAACCACATGCCATTGAATCATAAGTGTTCAACAAGGTCTAGCATCAATTAATATGAGAATCTATCTCGTATCCAAGATTTGCAAATGAAAAGGAGAGAGATACAAATAGCGAACGAGATTTTTATGTAGACATGGGAGGATGTACTGGGTTGTCAATCCTTGTCCTACAGGCCACTCATCGGTTGCTTCCGGGGTCGGGGAAAGCTCTCACTGCTTCCTAAGCGCCAGTATTCTAGTTGGTGCATGCTATTCACATCAAACCCTAGCTTATCCATTGCTTGGCAGAGATCAAGGAGTAGAAACTCACATTGGATTTGCTTGAATGCGAGGAAATACCATAGGGACTTAAGCCCTAGCTTGGAGGATGAAGAATGGGTGTTGGAGCTCCACCCCGAAGGGTTTTCGCGGAAGAAACCTTCAGAAGACGAATGTTCTAAAATCAGGCTGAAATGCAGCTTAAATATCAAATTAGTTAGGTTTTGGTCCCGCACGGTTCGTCGCACAATTGTGTGTGTGAATCATGCGTCGACATGTGTCGTTAAGATTCCCGATTTAGAAATCATGGCGCCCATACAATTTACTCATGCATGATGAAAACCAACCGTGCAAGAAGTAATCACACGGGCGGCGACATATCACCTATTATACGTCGAATAAGATCTACTCGTGTGATTTTGTTCACGCACGGTGAAAACCAACCGTGCGAGACAAAATCATACGAGTAGCGGCAGATCACCATTTTTCAATGTTCTGACCACGCATGGCTGGAGAAATCATGCACGAAGGAATTGGAACGATTGTGCGATATTAGATTTGTGGCATCATGATGAATGTGTGATCTCGCACGGGCAAAACACCCGTGCGCGAAGGAAAATCGCACAGTCGTGCGAATAATACAGGTTTAATTTATCAAGTTGGGATCTGCCCCTGTATTCGATATGAGATTTTCGGGGCCAATTGCCATCGGCATGAGTAGTCATTTGCCAAAGTGTAGAGATGCATACGATGGGGGAAGTGATGTACTCACGAGATAACGATTAAGTGCGCAATTGCAAACCAACATAGGAAAATTGTGCGCTTCGTGTGTAAACCCCTGTGTTCGATATGAGATTTTCTGGGCCAATTGCCACTGGTATGAGCAGTCATTTTCCAAAGTGCAGAGATACATACGATGGGGGAAGCAATGTGCTCACCCTGATAACGATTATGTGCGCAATTGCACACCAACATAGGCAAATTGTGTGCTTCGTGTGTAAATTATGTCTTTATAAAATACGAACAATAATGCAACAAAAGTGGAGTGATTAGCTTTGAAAACATGTCAAGATTAGTGTAGAAATTGCTCTATAAAATAGACTCATCAGGTACATAGTAGAATCGAGGTTTGAATTATCAGAATATTCAGACTCAGATTATGCAGGGTGTAGGCTAGACAGGAAGAAAAGAACTTCAGGGACATGTCAATTCCTTTGAGCTAGGCTTATCTCCTGGTTTAGCAAGAAGCAAACCATTGTCCCCTACGACCACAGCAGAAGTTGAGTATATTGATACTGGAAGTTGTTGCCCACAAATACTATTACTACAACAACAACATTCAAGCCTTTATCCCACTATAGTGGGGTCGGCTATATGGATCCTTTGTCGCCATTGTGCCCTATCTTTTGTCATAATCTCACTAATGCCTAAGTACATCATGTCTTTCCTTATAGTTTAATTCCAAGTCTTTATTGGTCTACCCCTCCCTTGTTTAACATGCCTAGTGACTAGACTCTCACAATGCCCAGCAGGTACCTCTAATGATCTCCTTTGTAAGTGTATAAACCATCTTAGTCGAGCTTCTCGCATCTTCTCTGCAATTGGTGCTAATCCTGTCTTATCCCTAATACATCCATTCCTAATTTTATCCAGTCTCGTGTGTCCACACATCCACCTAAGCATTCTCATCTCCGCAACTCCCATTTTTTGCTCATGTACACAATTCACTGCCTAACACTCGGAACCATAGAGCATCGTTTGTCTAATTGCAGTACGGTAAAACTTGCCCTTAAGTTTTAATGGTACTTTACGATCATATAAGATCCCTGACACGCCTCTCCACTTCAACCAACCGCTTGGATTCTATGTGTCACATCTTTATCAATACCTCCATCTTTTTGAACTATCGATCCAAGACATTTAAAACACTCACTGCGGGAAATATCTTGATCACCCAACTTAATAACGAAGTCATCCGTCCTTCATTTACTGCTAAATTTAAGCTTCATATACTCCGTCTTTGCCCTGTTCAACCTAAAACCCTTTTTTTCTAAAGTGTATCATCAAGATTCAAATTTTGCATTTACACCCCCGCGTGTCTCATCAACCAAAACGATATCATCCGCAAATAATAAACATCAAGGTAATGCTTGTGGCCCACAACTACTATGGATGAAAAATAAACTTTTAGACTATAATTTGAATATAGAAAAATCAATAATTTATTGTGATAGCTAAAGAGCAATCTCAATAGTCTCTAATCTTGCTCTTTACAGCAGGAAGAGCATATTGAGATTAGACATCATTTCATTAAGGAGAATGTAAAAAAGTCGAAGTTGTCTTATAATACATCCTTACAGATGAGCAAAAGGCAGATATTTTCACTAAGGGTGTGTTTGGGAAAGCTTATTGCCTCCGGTGCGGCAGCCTAAAAACGGCGTTTTGAGGATAAGCTCTGTTTGGAAATCAAAAGCTCAAAACGGCATTTTTTAATATCCGCTCCTTTATACCTAGGGCTCAACCGCGGTTTATTTCTCCAGCCCCATCGCGTCGCAGCTCTTCCCCGACCCCGCGACATCTTCTCGTGTAGTTCCGTCCCGACATCTTTGGTAGCCCTCCGCTTCCTCCCCGACGATTTCCTCCCGAATCGGGCGCAATTCCGACGAAGTTCCCTCCCGATTCTGGAAGAAGGCGCAGTTCCCTCCCGATTCTGGAAAAGTCGGGCGCAGTTCGCTCCCGATTCTGCATATCTCTTACCTCCCGATTTTGCACATCTCGGTGAGAACTATTGCTTTTTCACTGAAATCAGACGCCATGCTTTTTCTTCTTCTTCTTCTTCTTCTTTTGACTGAATCACTTTTTGAGGGGGGGTTTTGTCAAATTTGATTAGGGTTGCTGATGGAAAATATACCAAATTTCTCTGGCATTCTTGTGAATTTAGCAAAAGTTTCTCATATTTTCTTGTCTTGCGAGTATGGATTTTGTGTTTGTTTGTGATTTCCATGTCCAGAATTCTCAAATTTTTTGATAATGCCCTGTGTGTGTGATTTTATGTGTGTGTGTGTGAGTTTGTATATGAGTGTGTGTGTATGAGTGTATGTGTGTGTGTGTGTATTTATGAGTGTATGTGTTAGGAGAAAACTAGGAGAGAAAGCAACTAAGAGAGATCTAGAAGGCTAAAGGAGAGAATTAGGGTTTGAGGAGGGAGGAAGAAGCTAACCTGATAATACTCTGCATAATCCCCCAAAGGGGGGCTGCCCGGATATAAATATATCCGGGCACGGAGGGGCCGGCCGGCCCCTCCCAAGGGGGCTGAACCCGCCTGGTTCAACCCCAGGCCGGCGGTTCATTGAGTGGGGGCTGAACCGGAAGGTTCAGCCCCGTTGTTTAGCACGTCCTTGCTCCTCCGAACATATTGACGACCCGCAAAGCGTAGCGGGGGCGTAACATTCCCCGCCCCATCAAGAACCAACTTGTCCCCAAGGTGGTATTCCGGATAGAGCTCCTTGAAATCGAAGAAGTCTACCCAAGAGTTGTGTGCTGGCGACAGGTTCTTCCATTTGACCAAGAGCTCGGGCCGGTATTCCGTGCCCCGGTTCTTCCACCTGTGCCCCAAAATATCCTCTGGAAGCGGCCGCAGCTCACCCGTAGTAGTAACTGCAGGCAACAAAGTACTGGGCTGGATATGCGGACCCAATTTCCGTTTGAGCAAGGAAACGTGGAATGTAGGATGAATGCGGGAACCTTCCGGCAAAGCCAAAGTATAAGCCACCGGCCCCACCCTGCTGATGATCTGAAAGGGGCCGTAATAGCGCGGGGACAGCTTCTGGTTGCCACGATGAGCCACCGACAGCTGCCGGTATGGTTGGAACTTGAGGAAAACTTCGTCACCCACGGCGAACTCCCGCTCCGTGCGGTGCTTATCCGCCTGAGACTTCATGCGCTCCTGGGCTAGGCGGAGATTCTCCCGAAGAGTCACCAACATGCGATCACGATCCAGAAGAGCACGATCCACGGCCGGAAGAGCGGTGCTGCCCGGCTCATAGCTGGCCAATGTCGGAGGCGGACACCCGTAAACCACCTCAAATGGCGTCATCCTGCTGGTTGAGTGATATGTCGTGTTGTAACAGTACTCGGCCCAGTGTAACCAATCCGGCCAACTCCGAGGCTCATCCATAACAAAGCATCGAAGATACGTCTCGACACCCCGATTGAGCACCTCCGTCTGGCCATCCGTCTGCGGGTGATGTGCCGTGCTGAAGTGTAAGCGAGTGCCCTGTAACCTGAACAACTCCCTCCAGAACCCGCTGACGAAGGTGGGGTCGCGATCAGAAATAATGGCACGAGGAAGGCCATGCAGTCGAACGATTTCCCGAGCAAAGAGAGCGGCCACGGACTCCCCAGTATACGGATGGCGAAGGCCCAGAAAATGGCCATACTTGGAGAGTTTATCCACCACAACCAGAATAACTGACTTTCCTTTGGACTTAGGCAGCCCATCAATAAAGTCCATAGACACTGTGTCCCAAATAAGCTGCGGAATGTCTAATAGCACGAGTAGCCCGGCAGGAGAAGAAGTCTCATATTTTTGTCGCTGGCAGATGTCGCAGTGGCGAACAAACTGCTGAATGTCCCGGCGCATGCCTACCCAAAAAACGTTTGCTCTCGCCCTCTGGAGAGTCCGGAGGACCCCCGCATGCCTCCTGTGGGCGACGAATGGAACTCGTGCATCAATACCGTCTTCCAAGCTGAATCGGCGGGTACGACCACCCGGCCCCGATAATAAAGCCGGCCATTACACAAGTGATAGCCAGCCGGCCCTGTCTCGCCCCGCTGTAAAGTGTCCACCAACGGCCGTAACTTTGCGGAACGAAGTACCTCCTCCTGAATGTCCTCCAAGGAATCGACCAACGGCCCCGAAATATGAGAGAGAGCAGCCTCTGGGAGACGAGAAAGAGCGTCGGCGACCACATTCTCTTTGCTGCGCCGATAAACAATCTCATAGTCGTAGCCCAGAAGCTTGGTAACCCATTTCTGCTGCAGAGGTGAAGAAACCCGTTGGTCCAGAAAATGCTTCAAGCTCTGGTGGTCTGTTCGGATCTTAAAGTGCCGGCCCAACAAATAGGGCCTCCATACAGCCACTGCGTGAATGATCGCCAACATCTCCTTCTCGTAAGCCGAGAGACCCAAGGTACGAGGAGCCAAGGCCTTGCTGTAAAAGGCTATTGGCCGCCCCGCTTGCATCAAAACCGCCCCGATGCCGACCCCCGACGCATCGGTCTCCAGAACGAACTCCTTCGAAAAATCTGGTAGTGCAAGCACTGGTGTGGTGGTCATTGCCCGTTTGAGAGCCTGAAATGTTTCCTCCGTCTCCTCAGTCCAAGAAAAAGAATCCTTCTGCAGCAGCTGGGTCAATGGTCGGGCTATCTTCCCATAGTCCTGTACAAACCGCCGGTAATACCCTGTAAGGCCCAAAAAACCCCGCAAGGCACGAACTGTAACCGGTCGCGGCTAGGACTGCATACTATGAATCTTCCGCGGGTCGGCCCGAACGCCCTGACCAGAGACCAAATGGCCCAAGTACTCCACCTCTGCCTGCCCGAAGGAGCATTTGGAACGGTTGGCATAAAGATGGTGCTGGCGAAGTCTGGCAAGAACCTGTTCCACGTGGTGCACGTGGTCCTCCCAGGTCGCGCTGTAGATGAGGATATCATCAAAGAATATCAGGACAAACACCCGCAGGAAGTCTCGGAATATCTCATTCATGTTGGCCTGGAATGTAGCGGGACCTCCAGTCAGCCCATTGGTCATAACCAAAAACTCATAATGGCCGTCATGTGTCCGAAAAGCCGTCTTATGGACGTCCTCCGGTGCCATCAAGATCTGATAATATCCGGAACGAAGATCCAGCTTGGTGAAATGCTGCGCTCCATGCAGCTCATCCAGTAACTCTTCTATGTGAGGAATCGGGAAGTTATCTTTGACAGTAGCGTCGTTCAAGGCCCGGTAGTCCACACAGAATCTCCAGGACCCATCCTTTTTCTTGACCAAAATAATAGGAGCCGAGAAGGAACTCGTACTTGGCCGAATGATGCCGGCCTCCAGCATCTCCCGGACACTGCGTTCGATCTCCGCCTTCTGAACGTGTGGGTAGCGGTAAGGACGAACATTCGTAGGCTCAGCTCCCGCCTTGAGCGGGATACGGTGATCCCGAAACCTCGGCGGTGGCAAAGTGTGTGGCTCCTGAAAAACGTCAGCATAATCAGTCAGAAGTAACTGTAACTGAACCGGTACCTCATAAAGTGTGGAATCGCCGGCCTGGACCTCCCGAAGGACGGCCATGATCTGCCCATCCCCACTCAACCGTTGCAAGCTACGAAGAGAAACTTCCTTGACAGGAGAGGACATGATACCCTTTAGGCAAAACTGTTTTTCCCCGTGCACAAATTCCATAGTCATATGCTTCCAATCAAAAGTCACCCGCTGTAACTGGCGCAACCACTGAACTCCCAGCACCATGTCTGAACCCCGAATAGGCAATAAGTAGACGTCAGTCCGTCCCACATAACCGTGTATCCGCATTTCCACTCCCTTCAGCACCCCCTCGCACTGCAGCTTGCTGCCATCCGCCACCATAACGTAAAAGGCAGCCCCCTTGTCAACCACGTGTCCCACGCGCCGTGCTGCGTCAGGATGTATGAAGTTGTGGGTGCTCCCACTGTCCACCAGAATAGTAACCCTCTCTTGGGCAATCCGGCCCGCCAGCCTCATGGTAAGCGGGGGAGCGCAACCCTCGAGAGCATGTAGAGAAACTCCAAACTCGGTCTCCTCCAATTCCTCCCCCAATTCCTCGTCCGGAGCCGGCCCGTCCTCATCCTGATGCAACATGAAAACCTGCAGCTTTTGGCATTTATGACCTGGCACAAACTTCTCGTCGCAATTAAAACATAGGCCCTTCTCCTTCCGAGCGGCCAACTCACTCCAAGACAACCGAGTCACCGTTGGTTTGGTACCCGTGTGCTGCTCCCGTCGTGCTGCTGTGGTCGGGGCCAAGGCTGTCCGACTCGTGATGCGGGCCCGCTGTCTGTTGAACTTCTCCTCCTAGATACGTGCCAAAGTAATGGTGTGGTTCAAGGAACGAGGCATGAGTGCCTGCACTTCGTCACGAATGTGCTCCTTGAGACCCGAGATGAAACAGCTGTAGAGTGTCCTCTCCGGCCACTGAACCCTATTTGCCAACTTCTCGAACTCAGTGCGGTACTCCAGCACTGATCTTTTTTGACGAAGCTTCTGAAGGAGGGCCTCAAAGTTGTCGTACTCCAGTGGACCAAATCTGGCCGTAAATCCATCCACAAACTCCCACCAAGGCACGTATTCCCGTCCCCGCAGGAACCACTGCGTCCACTGAAAAGCGTCGTCCTTCAAGTGAAAGGACGCCAACTGCACCCACTGTCCGTCAGGCACCTCCTGGTACTGGAAAAAAAGTTCCGCCTTTTGAATCCATTCCAAGGCGTCACCGCCCTCGAACTCCGGAAAGTACATACGAGTTAATCCGGGAGTCAAGCGTTGTGTTCCCTGACCTCCTTCCCGTCTTGCGGGCTCCCCTTGCTCGAAACCGCCGTAGCCATGATGCTGACCCGCTCCCCAAGGCAGAGGTTGCGGTTGGCCGTCCCATCCTGGGCCAAAACCGGCCACCCCAGGAGGCCCAAACCCGCGGGGAGGAGGGAGGAGCCCCCCTCTTTGCTGTCCCATCGTGTCCGGTGGCCGCCGGACCCCAAACGGGTCGTCACCGCCCCGGCGCCACTGTCCTTGGCCGAATCCAGGCTCGCCCAACCCCGCTGCTGCAGATCCCGACGGAAACGAGCCCGCCGCACCCCCGTACGCCGCCGCCGACCCTCCGGGAAGACCGAAGGCCGTCGAGCAGCCTCCGCCCGTCCCCGGCCACGCCGTGCCAGGCGCGATCCCGCCCGATACGCGCATCCGCTCCGTTTCCGGGATCCGCACGCCGACGCCCTCCGTAAGCCGCACGCCCGTAGCCGCTGGATCGGCCCCCGATCCGGCCGAATCTTCGCTCGCCGGTGCCTTACCTTTCAACAGCGTCTTCAACTCCTCCATCCGAGCGTCCAACCGCCCTTCCAAAGCCGCCATCGAATCAGTTAACCCAACAACGTTCTCCTCTAGGGTTTCAATCCGCGAGGACTCCTCTTGAGTGCGAGTGGTCACCATTTCGGAGAGACGAATACCTCTGATACCAAATGTTAGGAGAAAACTAGGAGAGAAAGCAACTAAGAGAGATCTAGAAGGCTAAATGAGAGAATTAGGGTTTGAGGAGGGAGGAAGAAGCTAACCTGATAATACTCTGCATAATCCCCCAAAGGGGGGCTGCCCGGATATAAATATATCCGGGCACGGAGGGGCCGGCCGGCCCCTCCCAAGGGGGCTGAACCCGCCTGGTTCAGCCCCAGGCCGGCGGTTCATTGAGTGGGGGCTGAACCGGAAGGTTCAGCCCCGTTGTTTAGCACGTCCTTGCTCCTCCGAACATATTGACGACCCGCAAAGCGTAGCGGGGGCGTAACAGTATGTGTGTGTGAGGAAATGAAATGTATGTATATGTGTGTTTGTGTATGAGTGTGTGTGTGTGATTTTATATGTGTGTGTGTGTGTGTAAGTTTGTATATGAGTGTGTGTATGAGATTGTTTATGAGTGTGTCTGTGTATGTGTGTGCTTGTAGTTATATATGAATATAAGTGTGTATATGTGTGTGTGTATGTTTGTTTGTGTGCGTTTTTTTATTTGTTGGTTTTTCAAATTTTATAAAATTGTAGATGGGAAAACTAAAGGATGGAAGGATATCAGCTATATGGGATCAAAATGATACATTTCTATTTTGTGACCTATGCATTATCGAAATTGAGCTCGATAATCGGCCGACTACACATTTCAACAAAGAGGGCTGGAACAATCTAGTTGTGAAATTTGAGGAGAAGACGAAAAGGAAGTATGATTGGATTCAAATGAAAAATAAATTGGATCATCTGCAAACTTTAGAACAAAACTATGGATTGCAAGGTTCGCGAAGGACCGCAAGTAGAGAGGTCCTTGCAATTACATTATATATTTTATCACATAACGAAACTAATAGAAAAGCAAATGAGCGTTTTCAACATTCAACCGAGACTGCTAGCAGATATTTTAGCGAAGGTCTTCGTGCTCTGTTGCGGCTCGCAGAAGATATTATAATGCCACAAGAGGGATATTTTGCTACGACTCCACCAGAAATTATACAAGATGCGCGTTACATGCGGTTTTTTAAAGATTGCATTGGTGTCATAGACGGAACACATGTTGATGCACGTATTCCGGTTAAAAATCAAGTACCATATATTGGGCGTCATGGAACTACTACACAAAATATAATGGTTGTTTGCGATTTCAACATGTGTTTTACTAGCGCCATGGCTGGTTGGGAGGGATCTGCGCATGATAGTCGAATTTTTAATTTTGCTATAAGCAATCCCAGGTACAACTTTCCACCCCCCCCCCCACCAGAGATAATTAAGTTATAATTGTAATTTATATATTATTTTTTCCTCAATATTTCTTCATTAAAATTGTATGTCGATCATGCAGGAAAGTATTATTTGGTAGACGCTGGATATCCACTACAAAGAGGGTATGTAAAACCATATTCAGATACACGGTACCATCTTCCTGATTTTGCTCGTGGTAATCGCCAAGTTGAAGGAATTCGAGAGATTTTTAATCAAGCACATTCTTCCCTTAGGAGTGTGATTGAACGCACATTTGGTGTATGGAAGAAAAAATGGACAATACTGCGTGATATGCCAAACTATAGTTTTGAGAAACAGACACATATTGTCCTGACGACAATGGCTTTGCATAATTTTATACGGAGACATTCATCACGTATAGATCCTGATTTTACAGAAAGTGAAAGAATGCGTACGCAGGACGGAGTAGACTCACAGAGACAACATGATACATGCGCTGATACATCAAGTGGTGTAGACGAGATGATAACATTAATATCTGAAAAACATTCAAATTTTATTATGTTATGCTGATGTAATGTTGGTCTTATACATTTAAAACTATTTTACGTATCAAACAAAAAAATTAAAATAATTAGAAAATAAATTCACCTATGAAAACTCCATTTTTGCCAAACAGTTTTTTAAAAACAGGTTATCAAAAAGCTCTGCAAACTCCATTTCACCCAAACGGTTTTTAGATAAAACTCTGTTTTTCAGAAACAGCACTTTTCCTATGAGCAGCTTTTCATCAACATAAGCTTTCCCAAACGCAACCTAAGTCTCCTGATGAAACAAAGCATACGCACTTTATAAATGCTCTAGGAATGTTAGATAATTCAAGCTAAAAACTCACTTAAAATAACCCAATTAAAAATTCCAGACAGAAAATGTAATTTAGTTTTCTGCCTCTGGATAGCTATTCTACATTGTGTCAAAATGTTTGAAGAAGTTGCATCAAATACTCTCGACGTCGCGTCGATTACTAGTTTTCGATGCAAACTTCTCGTCTTCTATGACTTCAAATGCTTCATCTCCCACCATTTTTCTCACTTATGTTCTCTCTTTATCTCTCTTACAGGTGCAAATGGCTCCACCCAAGATGAATTCAGGTTTTGATGTCGATCTTAGCGGATTCCAAAGAGTAGAAGACAAGTTTAAGATGATATTAAATATGTTCGAAGAGCAGGGTCTAACAAAATTAATCTCGACCAGAGACAAAATGTTAGTACAAGAGTTAAGATCATTTTATGGCAGCATTCAATTTCCAGACGACGAAAGTATCACTAGAACCATCAATGAGACTTTAGTAGTAATCTCCAAGACCAAAATCTGTTAAACATTTGCTCTTCCAGTGGGAGATGGTGATGAAAACTTGACTGAGACAGAGATTAATGAAGTTCTAGTTAAAATACAGTTCACAAAGGACAAGCTTATAAATCTCAAGAAATTGGACTTTGTTGAAGAATATAGATTTTTGGTTGACATTGTAAATTTGTAGGGAAAGTGATGATGTGCAAATCGTCTGCACATGATGCAATACTAAGGATCCAACAGAATTTGATGGGTACTCTAGTTTTGAGGAAAAGGATTTATTAGGGGAGCTGCCTCCTAAGGCTGATCAAACATAAGGCTCAGCAAAGGGAGTTTGCCTTTGCTAGAATTCTGGCTCATATTCTGAAGAATAGTTATGCAGACGTATGCTTGAGTGAAGGGGTGCACATTCCCCATGGAAAAACGTTAACAGATAAATTGTTTTCAAAATGGGAAAGACACATATTGAAAGCCTTGTCCCCTGCAGCTAGTATACCTCCTTAGGAAGAAAGCTCCTACTCACTCTCCAATTACAACCACCATCCCATTCACCTCCATTTCTACCTTTTCAACTACATCTACTACTCCCTCCTCTCTACAATCAATCCACTAATCACTTCATGCATCATCACTAAACAATTGCCTCCTCTCTTTCCTACTATAACAAAAACCACCACTCTACCACCATCCAGCATCCCATGAGAATTATCAATTCCTCTTTCATCCTTCATTCACATTCATGATATTTCACCTTCATCATCACCACAACATCCTTCACTAGACATTCATGTTTCTTCCCCCATTTATATACCACATGTTGATGACTTCATTCCAATCTCTACTACAGCTCCTACCCATCCTATCATTACAACAACACCTCAACTCACACTTCCTATACCTATATTGCCATCCACAACATCAATCCCTCTCCCCCATGGTTTTTCAATCTATTTCCTCCATCTCAACTCCCTCTATCAATATTTAATCTATCCACCATGAGATTAAGGCTGTGTTTGGGGGGACTTATTTTTTCCGGTCAAGCGGTTACGACCACATGAATCGGATCATAATTAAGGTCCGATTCATGCGGTCGTAACCGCTTGACCAGTGAAAATAAGTCCCCCCAAACGGAGCCTAAATCTGCTTTTTCATCATTCTCCTCTCTGTTCTCCACCATCATCTGCAACTTTTCCACCCAAATAGACAATATTCAAAATCAGCTCTTTAAGCACACTTCTTATTTTTCCTCCCTCAAGCATGCCCTGGGTAACCCTCCTGTCACTCTCACTATCTAAACATCCCTTCTACAAGATGTCAAGAAGGTGAAAAACATTCATTACATGAGTACTTGTCCAGAAATTACTTATCCATCTTCTCCATCCTCTCCCTCTTCAAATCTAAGCACTCGTGCTGGAGATACAACTGAACATGAGCCAATAGACAGATATTAGGCATGATATTGATGAGCTTGTTCAGGCTAGAGATGATGTTCCTGATGATGTTGCGCTAAAGAAGGTGGCTCCAGAGTAGGTGGCTCCAGAAGTTGTTCTAGAGAAGATTATCTCTGATGAGATTGCTCCAGAGCAGGTGGCTCCAGAGGTTGTTCCAGAGAAGGTCATTTCTGATGTCCCTTTTTTTTATATTGTTCCAGGAGAATATGTTGAAAATACTATTATGGTTGATGCTCAAATTGAGTAAACTATTCCTGTCAATACCATTTCTGAAGCAGATATGACCTTGGCCAATGAACCTATCGGCCAAATTATTGAAAGCATAGTTGAGGCCAACAACATTGGAAATACTGAAAGTCCTGATAATGATGAAGATTTTTCTGAGTTTGATTTGAACAAAATAGTAGAAACTACTCTTGACCCAGAAGGTTTTTCTAAGTTCAATATGGACAAAACAACAGGAAATACTCTTGACCCAGAAGAATTGGCCATTTATAATGAGGTTGCTGCTACTACTGCTCATGTGGTTCCTGATACCACTGATGTAATTCCTATGAAGGAGATTGATGCTCCTAAGGAATCGCATTGCCTCCCTCTGATGCTCAAGTACCTCCCTCATCTCCTCCTACTCCTAAACCAAGGAAGAAAAGGGTAAAACAATTCTTTGTCCCTTTTGAGTTTTTCCTCCCACTAGGCTCAACATGGGCAGGTTATATAGATACTCCTCAGAGGCTTTTGAGAATATGCCTGAAGAAATCTCAGTGCAATGTCACTACAGTTTTGCTTGTCTATGTGAAGACCATGCTGCTTCTCATGGGAAGATCTCTTCTAATCTTATGGGCCTTCCTAGTTCTACGGAGAGCCTTTCATCAAATGTTGAATTAGACACTATCAAATCCTGGACAGAGTCTCCTGTCTCATAAAGAATCCGCTTCTTTAGAAGTTAGAACTGCTAAGAGTAAAAAATATAAAAAGATTTTGCCTAAGTATAAAAAGGTAAAAAAATTCATTGACACTGCTAAGTGTAAAAAGACAAAGGAGGAACTTGCACTGGATGCTATCAAAATCCCAAAAGGGATGTTTGATTTGAAAGAATTCATTTATCTCATCCTGTCGTAGTTCTAGAGGTCTCCAAGAGACCCTTCAACCTTGGGCTAGGTTGTACTACTAAAATAGTACATGTATCTTGTGTGAATCCAGGTACTGATATTCTAGGACAAAGTCCTCCTCAATCTATGATCTTCATAAAATCTCCTGATCCTGGTGAATCCAGTGTGATGCCTCCTCCAGCTGTAGTACTTGAATACCTAAAGCTTATTCCTCAAAGACAAGAACTTGACGCAATAAATTAGATTGGCAGCTATGACGATCAAGAAAGGATATATAATGAAGGCAATTTCTTCTATTGCTGAAGATGAAATCAGGAAGATCATAAAAATTAGGAAAAATATTGAGGAGCATCTCACTCAGGCCAAAGATAGGCACTTTGATTATACCAAGAACACACAAGAAAATCTCATCTCTCTCCTACAACTATTTCTGAAGATTAAAAGGTGAACTCTCTGTGTGATATTACTTTCTGAGACTCCTAAAATTTTCTGATGACTTACATGCTTTCCATTTCAATTTAATGCATGTGAATGGCTTACTAGATTGTGTATGTTTATCACATATTCACATTCTATATTATCAAATGTTTCTTTCTACTTTGCTGAAAATCACTTAGGATCCGTTCGTTTCAACGACATTGATATTAAAGTATTAGCTTTAAGAAAATAAAAGTCATTTCCGTTGTTCGTTTCAACAATTATAAAGTGGAATTGGCTTTCTGGCGGAAAGTCGTTGATATTCACCCAAAACTAAAAAATCATTGGTTCAATGTCTATCTCCAGGTGCGGATATTTAGATTGCCAACAACGGCTTTTCCAAAGAAGAGTAATTTTTCTGCATGAATGAGATTTTTTCTAATCGGACGATTTTTTTGCTCGGACGCGATTTTTTTGCAGGAATGCGATTTTTTAGCACGGACATGATTTTTTCGAGCGGAAGCAATTTTTTCGCCCGGGCGCGATTTTTTCGCCCGGACGCTTTTTTCGCCCGGTCCCGATTTTATCGCCCGGGCGCGATTTTTTCGCCCGAGCGCGATTTTTTCGCCGATTTTTTCGCCGATTTTTTCGCCCGGGCGCGATTTTTTCGCCCGGGCGCGATTTTTTCGCCCAGACGTGATTTTTTCGCCCCGGCGCGATTGGTGAGCCCCGGCGCAATTTTTTGAGCCCGGGCGCAATTTTTTCGCCCGGCCGTGATTTTTTCGCCCGGGCGCGATTTTTTCGCCCGGCCGCGATTTTTTCGCCCGGGCGCGATTTTTTCGCCCGGGCGCGATGTTTTCGCCCGGGCGCGATTTTTTCGGCCCGGCGCGATTTTTTCAGCCCGACGTTATTTTTTCGCCCAGAGGCGAATTTTTCGCCCGGACGAGATTTTTTCGCCCGACAGCGAATTTTTAGGTCAAACACTATTTTTTTGGCCAAACGCGATTTTTGCGCTTGTACCCAATTTTTTCGCGCGTGCGTGGTTTTTTCACCTATGCGTTCTTTTAACACTTGTGTGCGCTTTTTTCGCTTGTGTGCGCTTTTTTCGTTCGGGCACGTTTTTTTCGTCTCGACGATCAAAGTCGCGTCCGGGATTAAAAAATCACGTCCAGAAGTAAAAATCGCGTCCGGACGGAAAATTCTCGCCCGGGCGAAAAATTCGCGTCAGGGCAAAAAATTCTCGTCCGGGCGAAAAAATCGCGTCCGGGCGAAAAAATCGCGTCCGGGCGAAAAAATCACGTCCGGGCGAAAAAATCGCGTCCAGGCGAAAAAAGACCGTCCGGGCGAAGAAAATCCCAACGGGCAAAAAAAATGCGTTGCGGCGAAAAA
Source organism: Platanthera zijinensis (assembly GCA_039513925.1). Lineage (NCBI taxonomy): Eukaryota > Viridiplantae > Streptophyta > Magnoliopsida > Asparagales > Orchidaceae > Platanthera > Platanthera zijinensis. Next base: position 154,966,591 of record CM077087.1, read on the forward strand.
ATCACTCCGTGTGAAAAAATCGCGTCAGTGTGAAAAAATTTCGTCCGAGCGAAAAAGTCACGTCCGGGCAAAAAAGTCACGGCCGGGCGAAAAAATCGCGTTCAGCGAACAAAGTCTTGCCCGAGATTAAAAGTCGCGTCCGGACGAAAAAATAACATCCGGGCGAAAAAATTACGTCTCGGCGAAAAAATCGCGTTCGGACGAAAAATTTTGCGTTCTTGCCGAAATATTGAAGTTCGGGCAAAAACATCGCGTCATGACAAAAAAATCGAGTACATGCGATAAAATTTATGTCGGGCGATAAATCCGCATTTGTTATTTTTAATTGAGAGCATTGACGAATGTCAATTCCTACGATTGAAAATCTTTCTGCAAACGAACAATAAAAAGTGATTAATGTCAATTCCTATGACAGAAAGTCATCATGTGGCCGAACAAAAGAATTGGATTTAAACTCAATGTCATTTACCATGTGTATTGATATTGGATTGAAAGTCAATACTTCAATATCAATGTCGTTGAAACGAACGGACCCTTAGTTTTCATGTGAAATCTATTCTATCAAATAGGGATAGATGAGAAAAACCTCTAATTTGATAACACAGATTAGGGTTAAAGTGATTTTAGGATAAGCCTTAAAAAGGTATAGAAAGGTTGTTTTAATTTTTTTTGGTTGGATCTCTAGAAGTTTAGGAAGTCATCAGCAAAAAATTTCCAAGTCAAAAGACTTTTTAGAGTAGTGACAAATAGTATTCAACGCAACATCAAGAATAATTGGCGCATCGTCGATATCTAATCAGGCCCACTCAGAGTTTTATAAGGAAGACTGCTTATTCCAGGAAATATTTTAAGTGTTTTAGAATTCAGAGTTACGTCGAATACATCTCCAAGTTACTCTAAATTCTCCTTCTCTACTTCAACACTATTCAAAATCGAGTATAATTCTTCTCGAAATTACTCAAAGTTCCCTTCCTTCAACAACTCAGAGTTACAACTACTCAGTAATCCAAGTTACTATTATTTCATCTATACTTCTCTAAGCTGTGTCGATTGGTATGCAACTCTACGTTGAATTCACGCCAGAGTTAAGAATGGTATTTTTCAAGATTTCTCGGCCCCATCAGGAAAGTTATTACCTAGCCGTTATGACTGGTTTCAAGAAAGGAATAATCTCATCAAGAAAGTCATTCCCTAGTTGTTATAATTTGTTTCAGGAAAGAATTAATGACCATTGGAATTGATTTGGTAAAGAATATTATATGTCAGCATTAATTATCCAAAAGAAGTTAATTGGCAAGATTTTGAATTCACACAGTCGTGCAAAGAGATATAAAAGGAATAACTCTCTATTCTATCAAGAATACACAGAACAAAAAAAGAAGAAACCCAGAAAATTATTTTGTCGACCTCCCTCTTCTCATTTTTCTTTCTCTCTAGATGAATATCAATCCTGAAAAACTCCCAAATCAGCAAGCAAGAAATCTTCTATACACTCAAAAGATAATCACACTAGCAGATCCTCTCTTTTCTTACGGATCAACTATCATTCTTTTCTACAAGGAAGTTGTTGCTCACAGTTTGTCAGAATCCACACAATTTTACAAAGAATATATCTCTAGATATTGTAGAAAGGAGAAAACCCTACGGAAACTTCATTCTAATCAGATTACAGGGAGTCCTGAGAATCCTTCCTTAAAAGATTCAGATTTGGTTCTAAGAGCCTCCAGTAAAAAAGACTCGGTTGTTGAGAGGCTTTATCAAGGTCTCATGTTGTGGTTTCTGGAAACCTTATCAAAAATCATTAATTCTATGAGTCTCCTAATAAAAAGACTCAGCACTGAGATAGTGGAATCCTGCTGAGGAAGAAGAGTGGATATACTCAATTTTTGGAAAACTAACTTTGTGACTTCTGTGTTACTATTCTCTATGATTTTCTTTGTGTGCTTTTATCTCATTGGGATTGTTGTGGTCATTGATTTTGTGGTTAAGATATATTCTGGGTATTTTGTGAATCTGTGAAAATCAGTAAAACGACTACTCAAAAGATTAACTTCTCTTTCACAACCTATTGTAACGTCATGATAAAAAAACATTTGCTGAAACAAACTAATTAGGGAACAAACTCTTCTTTGCTGAAAGATTTCCAAATGTTTCTGAAGATGGATCATCAGGATCAAAAAAATACGGTCTACCCCAAAAAAGACGGATCATCCACCTCTGAGATCTGGAACCATTTCCATCTCTTCCCTTTAACTGCAACCCTAATATCTTCCACGGAAATCCCAAGGAGCTTACAACAATGGAATCAGGTCAAATATTTTCAGACCTTGCGTTCCGATGAAAGGAGATCCGCTCTCGGTGACCATGAAGAAGGTCTGCTCATGCGACGATGAATGGATTGTTGGAATCAACTCCCGTGGCTGGCGTCGAGGATGGGAAGGGAAGTAGTCGGCGCTATCTGAAATAGTGATTTAAAGATTTCCATGTCTTTCAGTCGTGGGTCGCGCGAGTAGAAACCACAACCTTTCCACCATAGAACAACTGTCGTTTCCACCGTGGGGGTTTTTATAGATGTTTAGAGGGGGCAGGAGCAAAAACAGTGCACACATCCATGTTGCTGCTCCGCCGAGCAGGAAAAAAAATTTTGTTCGTGGAACCAATACAAATCCAAAAATTAGTGGGGTCTATTGTGCACACATTTATTGAACGCTGTGGACCCTACAAATTTATGGCTTTTTCAGCATTTTATTGGTGGGAATCTTTTTTTAGGTCCGATATACGGACCAAATTATTTTTCGCCAAAGAGAGCCTTGGTTCAGCTGCAGTAATTAGATGTTATCATCGACAAAGTTTCCAAGCTTGCTTGAATTTTAGTAGCTACTCAGAATGAATATCTCCTATTAACTTGTAACAATTAAAATGGAGGTACAAGCAAAAAAAAATCTATCATCTGTGAATGAATGGTTTAATTACGCATAAAATAGAAAATCAAAGAAATGGAGATAAGTGTAGATATGAAGAGGATGATGATATAAACATGAGAACAAAGGAGATTCATTCAATTAATATACTACAGGTGAGTATTGCAGTGTTACTCTCTTTCGAAAATCAGGAAGATGAGGAAATGGAATAGGAAATATAGGTGCAAACATAGGATTGGATGTCTAAAGTCACATTTTCTACAACAACTAAAACTTTCAAAAAATATTAAATTAAATGCAGCACTTTTCAAAAATTCATTTCTCTCCAAAATTGTTCTGTTAATAAATGTACTCAATCCTTCACTATATTAAATTAAATGTAAGATTGACAAATATAAAGACAACAACGGGAAAAACAAAACTAAGATCGTCCAATATATAGCAGAAATGGTCCATTCTATGAAGAACCCTTCAAAAAGTACTTGAATTAGAAAATAAGCAGTTTAGTTGGCTCATGTTGGTGCAAGATGTTTTATGATGAAGCCAATTTTAAAATTTTAAAATAAACATTGTAAGTTTACTAGCTTATAGTACTCTATCAAATGATATAATTAAAATAGGAAAAAGATCAGCAGAAGGAAGTGCTTATGTCATACAATGCCTTGGTGCAAAATTTGCATTTTAAACTATAATAAACAAGTAAATTCAAAATTATTTCCACAATTTTGAACGTAGAAAAATACACGTTCTAAACTTCAACAGTATTGTTCACAAAATCAGTGGTAGTATTCCCCCATTTTTTAATAAAACACCATATCTTCGGAGTCCTTTATTACTGTTATAATAATTAAAGAGATGGACATCACCCACTTAACATGATTATGAGACATTTAACTTCTTGCTACTCATTGATTAGGAAAATTCCTAATAATTAATGCATAATTCCTCATCAAGATAAAATTAGCTGCAATTTAAATCCATTAAATCATGCATAAAGCATGTCAAATTATTTTTGGATGTATATTATTAATACTTATAAAATCATTGTATACATGAACCTTTAACCTATTTCTTATACAGTTGTGGGTGTAAGTGATGCGCGGATACGGCAAGTGTACCGGTCGCACAAGTAACAAAATAGTGATTTTGTGCTTTACAACAAACCTAATTGCTTCATTTCTTAAAGTTCGTGCAACGCCTGCTCAAAATCACAATTATTCATTGCATGCATTTAGGGTTTCCTAGAAATAGCTGATAGGCACGCAAACCTTACGCATCGTCCTGCATCAGATGGGAGTTAGCTGAGGAAGTAGCGGGGGCGTTCTCGTCGGCATAGAGGGTCATTAAACGAGTAACAAGCATGGAAGGTGGGTGGGCGATGCGGCAAGAAGCGTCGGAATACTGCAAGAGTGTGGGCGGGTCGCTGGAGGTGCGGCCAAGCCGCTCGAGGTGTGATCGGGCATGGTTGGAGAAGAAGAGGGTCGTCAGAGGCACGGGAAGGCGAAAGTGCACTAGAATCATGCGCTGGAAGAAGGTTGGACACGGAGAAGTCGATCACAGCAAAAAGCGGTCGCTCGAATAGTCGGATGCTGCTGGAAGCGTCATCTGATTCATGTGGTTTTGTCCGTAGGTGGCACAACCTCTCAAATCGTGGAATTCGACGGTGCAAGAGAGAGGTCGAGCTGCTGGAAATGGAGGTTGTGCAGGTTGATGACAAAAGAGTCGTCTATGGATTGGAAAAGACGATCGATGAAGGAGGCAGAGGCGGAGTAGCGGAAGGCGAAGGAGGGCGTCATAGTCGTATTAGCCATCGTGATGAGGCGCGATGATGTGCGGAAGTGGGCTTCGATGGCGCGACAGCGAGAAAGGTGACGCTGGAACTAGCGTTGATGATGATGAATCGTTGGATCGAGTGGCATTGGCGACGAATGCACCGTGCGGGGGTGGACTGGAGTAGGAATTCAGATCCAATTAGGGTTTCAGCGGAAACCCAAAATACCAGTAGGTCAGAGCATTTGATAGACTCACGCTATTGAGAACTGCAGATGTATGCTTAAAGAGATACAATTGTTGAGACAAGCTCGGCACGAACACCTGAGGGTTGGTTCCCTCTAAGAGTCTCTCTCGCCTAGGAGAACCTACAATAAACATGATCTCAAAAGATAAAAGATGAGGAGACACTCTCACTCTGATACGAACCCGGCGGTGAGAGATCGGAGAGGGGGAAAGAGAGGGGGGATTAGGGTTAGAAGGAGGAGGAAAAAACACACATTTATCCGAGATAACAAAAATACAAGGTCCACATGCCCTCTTATAGTGGCGTGACCCGAATACAATAAGCAAAAACGAAAATAGGAAATAACGGAAATAAGGAAATACGGAAATAGGAAATAACGGAAATTACTCAATGTGTGTCAATCAAACATAGCAACATATTAAATATTAAATATCCTCCGTTCCGACCCCGCCTGGGTCGTCCTCGCCGGTCAACTCGCACGATTCATCCTCATCGGTCCGCTCCACGTCCGCCATGAATATTCGTAACAATGTCGCCGTCTGGAAAATATGTCCTGTCCCCAAGGCAATAGTCAGAGTGTCGACGACAGAGGTGATCCTGAAAGTGAAGGGATAGATACTACTCTAGAGGGGGGGTGAATAGAGTAATCAAATTTTGCACAATACAAAACTTAACTGTCTACCCAACTCCCTTGGAGTGAAGTGCGGAATGAAGAGATTATAGATTTGATTAAACCTTAAAGCCTAATACAAGTGTTGTGTACAAACACAAGCTAACTGTAATTACAGTTAAGCTTGGAAAAACCTAAACAGCAACTAGCAGCCTAGTTATATCTATTCACAGCCACAGTACAAGAAATATAATAAACAAGCCAGACGACACAAGGAATTTTATAGTGGTTCCCCAAACAACTTGGGTACGTCCACTCTTCTACCCAAACGGTAGGAATCCACTACAGGTTTTTGCTAAGGTGCCCTGCCACCAATGATCTGATTCAGGTAGATCAAACAGACCCTTTAGACTTTTGATCAGGTGTCTAAAAACCAAGCACAGGTTTTTGATCAGGTGCCCTGCCACCAAGGGATACTTTTGAAGGGAGTAATAACCCTGTACAGGAGGGGGAAGAAGGTTAAGATGTCTTCTCTATTTTTCAATAGATTAGAGAAGCACAAAAAGCTTGCACTGAGCTAGAATGCTCTAAAGAATCAAGGCTCCCCCTGGCTCAAAGATGTCCAGGTGAAGTCTTGCTTCAGTGCAGAAACTCTTCAGAAAATTCTGAAGGAAAGAGCTACAGGAAGAAAGTAAATAACAAAAAGAAATCTCTTCAAGCAGCTATTCTTCTTCTTCTTCTTCTTCAAAGAAACTCTGAGTTGAACTTCCTGAAAGCAGGAGGACTCAGGTGAAGAAGAGATGAAGATCTTAACACTTCTCAGTTAGATGGAGTTTGCTGAGAGCAGGAAGCTTGAGCTTGATGAAGGCTTGAGTGCTTTTTAATATGTGTGTAGCACTTCTGTTCACTAAAAACTAGCTTGAATCCTTCTGCAAAGGGTTCTTTTTATATTAGCAGCAAGCAACGGCTCTCTTCCATTTGAATTCTTTGTCTTCTTGTGAGCCTTGAGACCTGGGCTGTAAATATCAAGAAGACAGAAATATCTCTGCAGCAATACATTCCATAAAGAGGAATAAATCTCTTTCTAAGAAGCTGCAGGTTTAAATCAAATAAACAGATGACTAAATAAAGTCACATCAGAAACTAACTCTTTATAGCAAAGAAGAAGACTTTTCAGTCCAACGGCTATAAAGGGGTTGACAGCGGATAAAGTAATTTAAATGACAGCTAATAAGACAAACAACTTTATCTTAAAAGATTTGAACTCAGGCAAATAGAATGAAGTAAATAATGCCTGGAAACTTTATCATACAGCTTGAAATATCGTGCCAGAAAATGTATTAAATAATTAAATATAATAAATAAATACAAAATTCAAAGGCAGGCAGAAAGCGTCGAACGATCTTCGAAGATCGTCGAACGACGCACGGAGATCGTCGATCTATCGGGCAGATAGTCGAACGATCCAGATAGTCGAACTATCGAAGAAGATAGTCGAACTACCCCGGCAGATAGTCGACCTATCAAAACAGATAGTCGAACTATCAGATAGTCGATCTATCTAGGACAGATAGTCGAACTATCAAGCGCACTGAGATAGTCGACCTATTAAGCAGATAGTCGAACTATCAGCGCAGAACAGATAGTCGACCTATCAAGCAGATAGTCGAACTATCAGCGCAGAACAGATAGTCGACCTATCAAGCAGATAGTCGAACTATCAGCGCAGACTAAGCGTCGACCAACTGATAGACGATCGTCGATCAGCCGATAGACGATAGTCGAACGACGTTCGACTATGGTCGAACGAAAGAACTACTTAACCAAATTCTCAATTTGGAAAAGCGAGGACTCTACAGCTAGACTCCTAACCATTGACCATAGATATTTCTTGGGTCAAGGAGCACAAAGGAGAGGACTAAACTCAAATCAAACTAGGGTACCAACAATCTCCCCCTATTTGAGTTAAGTCTCTCAACAGCTAAAACAACTAGCTATAGAAAACTAAAATACTACAGAAAGAGAATAGCAACAAGATTGGCAGATAAACAACCAATATATCACATATATCACAGCAGTTTAAATAAACTATTAAGAGTTTTTAGAGTCAGGTAATGGGTCAGATGAACTAGAGATAAAAGAAATTTTTCGCAGAGGATCATCTGATTCCTTTTTCGACATCTTCAAGTCCTGCATTCCAAGAATCTTTAGCTCTGTTGCTCTGGGGACCACAGCTTCAGGATGTTTCTCCATATACTTTGCTGGGTCAAAGATCTCAGGATTAACTTGGAATTTCTCAAACTCTTTCTTTCTATAAGATGACATGGTAGTGAAACCAGTCACATCTTTTCCTTCAGCTCTTGCTTTTCTAATCTGGGCTGCCCCTACAAGCTCTTGAAAGCGAGCCATCCTAAAATTAGGATCGAGCTCGGGATTTTCATATACTGGCTCTGGAGAAGCAGCAGCTATTATATCTAGATAAAAACATTAGAAAACTTAGCAAAAGGGACTTGCTAGAAGGTTTTTAAAACACTGTAAACTATTTACCTTTTGAAACACTCTTCTCAGATTGAACTGGAGAAGGAGGTGGGGAAAAAGTTGGTCTTTGGGCCACAACCTCCTTCAACTGTCTTTGAGATCCATAAGACGATTTGCCTTGAAAACTTTGATGACCTTGTCTTGGATGTGGCTGAGCAGATACAGATTTTCCATAGGCAGATTGATTTGCAGGTAGATTCCCAGAGGCTCCTGCACCGGGAGGTGGAGGAGGACCTTTGGGAGTCCATCTGGAGACTGGAGTATCATACCTTTTAGTTCTCTTCCTTTCTTTCTGCTGGTTTTTCGAGAACCACATCCAATGCTTAAAATCTTTAGATTTGGGGTCAATGCCCTTCAGGATGTAGTAGGGAGTGTCATTGTCCTTATTTGGAGGTGGAGGAGGAGCTTTTCTCTTCTTAACAGCAGATTTCTTTTTCCTTGAATTTTCAGACACATCTGAATCAACATCATCATCAGAATTGGATGATGGAGGATTCTCATAGGGATCATAGGCTTCTGAGACAGCCTTTTCTTTAAGCTTTAATGCAGATTTCTCTTTCTCTTCTTCAATGACATCCATAGCCATAAGAGAGTCTAAATCTAAACCAGGAGAATCATCCCAGATGGATGACTTCTCAAATTGCAGATCTTTCTCTTTTTCTTGTAGAGATTGAACTCTTAAGTCCCAAGCAGCCCTTGCTTGAATTTCTTCCAAATTTAAAACAGGAGAATCAACTTTGATTTCCTCTTGATTTTCATCCTCTTTATCATTTAAAAACACATCCAATTCTGGATCTATTTGAATATTAGAATCACTTGGAGCAGCCTCAGAAACAACTGCTATTTTCTGGGCAGTTACATCTTCTTTAATAATATCTGTAGAATTACGAATACATGTCTGCTAAATAAGCTTGAATCATACCTTCAAGGTATTCACAGACTATCAAATTAATAGATTCATCAACAAAGCGAATGAAAGCTTTACCTTCGTATTTAACCATTTCCCAGCATTCATTCAGATAATTAGTTACAATTCCTTCCAGGAATCTAACTATCATAGGAGTGGTAATATCTTCTAAGCACACTTTCACAGCAATTTCTGATAGCATAATACCATCTGATATTTCCTTCTCAGTCAAGACTGGAGCTAAAACTTTCTTAGCAGGAGCACTCTCTTCCTCAGCTGGAATAATTTCTTCCTCAGCTGGAGTTGCCACTTTCTCAGCTGGAACAGTTTCTTCCTGATCAGTCATAGCAACATCTTGAACTTCTGGAACAGTCTCTTCCTCAGCAGGAGCTGTCTCTTCCTCAGCAGACATAACAATATCTGGAACTTCTTCTGGAGCAGATTCTGGCTGGACAGATACGACAACATCTGGAGCTATCTCTATATCAGCTGCAGGAGAAGCAGGAAGGTCTGAGACATCTTCATTGGACATCTCCCCCTGCCTGATTTCAGTAACAACTGAAACCAGGCCCCTAGAGGTAGATGGCTCAGCAGAGTTAGAAATGGATTGGATGGAGGCAGTGAGACGGTCAATGGAGGCAGCAAGGGGAGCGATTGCCTCGTCAATCATGATTTTGATTGATGGGGTAATCAACTCCACAATGCGGGAGAGGAATTCAGGGGTAATTTCAAAAGATGATGAATTTGAGGTGGATGGAGCTGCAGCAAAAATGGTAGATGTGCTGGGATGAGAAATATTGGGGACTGGGGATCGAGCTGGATATACAGCTGGAGAGTGAGCAGGGGATGGAGAATGAACTGGGGAATTAACGGGAGATGCGTGAGGAGTAAGAACTCTCTCTGATCCTAACAAATCGAAGCTAGGAGCAGATATCCTAGCCAGATATGCAGGTAGAGGAGAGGCTGGAGGAGACCGAGGAACAACCACGGTTGTTTCAGGTGCAGCAGAAGAGGAGGGTCGTACCTCAGCAGAAGTTGATGGTACTTCAACTGAGGTAGACGGCAAAACAGAGGAGGAGGAAGGGATAGCTGAGCCAGCTTCACTAGGTTGAGGAGCGACTGAAGCAGTCCTTGTGTCCTCAGATTGCGCTGGAGCAGACTTCACGAACGTCCTCTTCCATTTGGAGAACAGATGGGGGTCCATCTTCTTGCTGGCATTGATGGTTGTTGCGGCAGAACTCAGCAACTGGGGAAATTTCTCCTTCAGGAAAATACCTATAACCCTTCCCAGGGTAACTTCCTTCTTTCCATTCTTCTTCCTGATCAAGTCAAACAGAACAGCAGCCCAATCGATCCTCTTTCGATTGACAATTGCACACATAAGTGCAAATTGTTGCCTTGTTATATTATCATGGGCGGAGTGCTTGCCCAGAATCACTTTTCCAACAATCTCAGCGAGGAACTTAATCTTAAATGGAAAGTTTACCTTGAGCAGCTTGGTGGGAATGCCTTCAGCATGTCCCAGCTCAACGAGCATCCTTCCAAACTCCTGAGCATCTTGCTCATAATCCACATCACCAATAACTAAACCGAAAACATCAGAAAGAACGGCCGGAGTCAGGGCAACTTCTACTCCGCCGATGGTGCCGATCATCGATTCGTCTGTGGAAGACGACGTGAACGCCCATTCTTTTATTTCAGGAATGTTAATCTTGATCCTCTCAGACATCAGCTTCTCTAGACCTTGATCTTTGCAAAGCTGGAGAACTTCTACTATGCTGGCATCGCAAACGCTGAAAGCTTCGAAATCTACACTGAAACCGGCATCGAACTTGACGACGGCAAGAACAGCTGGAGAAATCGCCATTGATCTGCTGGAGAAACGCGAGAAGGAGTAGGAAGACGCGAGAAAGAGGAGGAAGACGAAGGAGACGGAGCAGCAGACAATCGCAAGCGGGAAAGCAGAATGCGAAAGGGCACGCTCCGTCGACGATACAGCAACAGATCTTTTAACCTAGGTCGACTATCGGCTTTATATTGAACCGGATATAGTCGGTCTATTTAAAAAAATCTTGAACCGATAGTCGAACGGCCGTTCGACGATCGGCTCAGAAGCAGAGTAGTCGGACAATCGTTCGACTATTTCTGGCTTCTCAAACAAAAGGCTGTCGTCGTCCGGAGATCGACGATGAGCCCAAGCCGTTCGACGATGGTCGAACGTCGATCGACGATCTTCAAACAGATAAGCTATCATTCACCAGAGGTCGACGATAGACTTAAACCGTTCGACTATCTTCGAACGTCGTTCGACTATCTTCAAACAGACCTCAACATAGGCAGATATCGTCATACTTAGTCTCGTCCATTGATCATGCCTAGTTGGACTAAGTCATACTTAGTCTCGTCCATTGATCATGCCTAGTTGGACTAAAAAGAACAGATGCTTCTGTTCATCTAAAGGCTTGGTGAATATATCACCTCTCTGAAACTCAGTGGATATGAACTCAAGACAGATCTTGTTCTTTTCCACACAATCTCTCAGGAAATGGTGCCTAATCTCAATGTGCTTCGTTCTAGAGTGGTGCACTGGATTTTGTGCAATTGAGATAGCACTGGTACTATCACACATGATCTTGGTGTTCTTGTGTGAGTAACCATAATCCACAAGCTGGTTTTGAATCCACAGGATCTGTGAACAACAACTAGCAGCAGCTATATATTCAGCCTCTGCAGTTGAAGTTGAGACAGAAGCCTGCTTCTTACAGAACCAAGAGACCAATCTCTCTCCCAGGAACTGGCAAGTTCCTGAGGTGCTCTTCCTGTCAACTCTGCAACCAGCATAGTCAGAATCAGAATATCCAATTAATTCAAACTCTGACTCAGCTGGGTACCAAAGTCCTAGATTTGGACATCCTTTCAGGTATCTCAGGATTCTCTTTAGAAGAATCAGATGAGATTCCTTGGGGTTGACCTGGAATCTAGCACAAAGGCATGTAGCAAACATTATATCTGGCCTACTTGCAGTTAGATATAATAGGGAACCAACAATGGCCCTATAATTCTTTTGATCAACTGGCTTGCCGTGATCATCAGAATCAATAACTACATTAGTAGCCATGGGTGTAGGCATTGCTGAAGCATCAGCCATCCCAAATTTCTTTACCAATTCCTTGGCATATTTGGATTGGGAGATGAAGATACCATCAGCATCTTGCTTAACTTGGAGACCAAGAAAGTAAGACAGCACGCCCATGCTACTCATCTCAAACTTAGAGTGCATCAAGTTGGAAAACTTTTTGCAAAGTTTGGGATCAGTGGAGCCAAAGATAATATCATCTACATACACCTGAACTAACAGGATTGTGTCCTTGTGATGCTTAACGAAAAGGGTTCTGTCAACTACTCCCCTAGTGAAGTTGTGCTCTAACAGGAAACTAGCTAGAGTCTCATACCAGGCCCTAGGGGCTTGCTTTAGTCCATATAGAGCTTTCTGCAACTTAAAGACATGAGAGGGCTGTGTTGATGAAACAAACCCTGGTGGTTGTTCAACAAACACTTCTTCCTTAAGCTCACCATTTAGGAATGCACTTTTGACATCCATTTGGAACACCTTAAACTTCATGTAGGCTGCATAGGCCAAGAAGATCCTTATTGCTTCTAGCCTTGCAACAGGAGCAAAGGTTTGGTCATAGTCTATACCTTCCTCCTGTCTGTAGCCCTGAGCTACAAGCCTAGCTTTATTCCTTACTATTATTCCATTAGCATCTAACTTGTTTCTATACACCCACTTGGTGCCTATGATCAGTTGGCCTTTAGGTCTTGGAACCAAAGTCCAAACTTTACATCTCTCAAACTGATTGAGCTCCTCTTGCATTGCAATGATCCAGTGGGGATCTAGCTCTGCATCTTTAAAGGTGAGGGGCTCAACCTGTGAGAGGAAACAAGCATGCATCACATCCTGTCTTAATTGATGTCTTGTTTGCACACCAGCTGATATGTCTCCAATCACTTGAGATGTGGGATGATCTCTAAGTGTGACAATATCAGCAGGTGGGATGTGATCTTCAGCAACAGTTGGGATTAATTCCTCAGGAGGAATTTGATCTACTGTTGGTGGAACAACAACAGCTTCAACAGCTTCAGCAATGTCTTCATCACTGTCTGATTCAGTGATCTGAAGAGTTGAAAGTTGAAGGATTTCTTGAGGGGCATCATGTACCTGCAAAGAACTGGAGGGAGGAGAATTTTCTTTCTCCTTGTAAAACATCTGAGACTCATCAAAAGTCACATGCACAGATTCCTCTATCTTACAGGTTGATTTGTTATAAACCCTATAAGCTTTGCTTACTTGGGAATATCCAAGCATGATTCCCATTGAAGCTTTTGCTTCAAACTTTCTAATATATTCTTTATTATTATTATGAATATAAACAGTACAGCCAAAAATTCTAAAGTAATTAATTTTTGGTTTCTTTCCTTTAAGCAACTCATAAGGAGTTTTACACTTAAGTTTGTGTATCAAACTTCTATTCAAGACATAGTTAGCTGTACTAACAGCTTCTGCCCAATAGGATAGAGGCATGTTAGCATCTGCCAACAATGTGCTAGCAGCTTCAATTAGTGTTCTATTCTTCCTCTCAACTACCCCATTTTGTTGGGGAGTTCTAGGAGCTGAGAAGCTATGTTTGATACCTTCTCTCTCACAGAATTCTTGCATGAGAAGAGAGTCAAACTCAGTACCATGATCACTTCTGATCAAGGCCACATGAGTAGAGTACTCAGTCTGCACACAAAGTAGAAAGTCTGTAAGGGCTTTGAAGTTATCAGACTTAGTTCTCAAAAAGAAAACCCAACTGAACCTAGAGAAGTCATCTACAATTACTAAAGTGTAATACTTCCCTCCTAAACTCTGTACATTTATTGGGCCGAAAAGGTCCAAATGTAATAAATACAGGATTCTAGGAGAATCACTTTTATTTACAGATTTAAATGAGTTCTTGGTTTGCTTGCCTAGCTGACAAGCCTTGCACAGACTCTCCTTCTTGTAGGGGCAAGAAGGTAAGCCTCTAACAAGGTTGTGCTTAGATAACCTAGATATATTTTTCAGGTTTACATGACTAAGCCTTTTATGCCATAAAGAATTATTATTAAGGGTTAATTCATTAAACAGGCAGATTTCCGAGTGAGATGAATTAAAATCTACTAAATATATATTGCCTATTCTATTACCTATTAAAACAACATTATTATTTAAAGTAATATTGCAAGAGGAGTTAGAAAAAGAAACCTGGTAGCCAGCATCACATAGCTGGCTAACTGAAATCAGGTTGTGCTTCAGCCCACTAACATAAGCAACTCTCTTGAATGTAACAGCTCCAATTGTGATCTTGCCATATCCTTCTGTCTGACCACAGTTGGAGTCTCCAAAGATAACCTTTGGGCCGAGCTTTGCTTTGTACTTTGACAGTAGCTCTTTGTTTCCTGTCATATGCTTAGAGCATCCACTATCCAAATACCACTTATTTTGAGTGATTGGATAGGCCTTCACCTGCAAAACAACTATTTAGACAGAGTGGACCCAGGTAACCTTGGGTCCTTTGTTTTTCACATAAGAAAAACTGGAGATATAAGAAAATGCAGGCTGAGGATGATAGCCTAGAGGGTGAGATCTCCTAGGTGGGATTCTCCATGCAGATGATGGGTCAACAAACCTAGGGTTTCTATTTCCATTTTGGTTTCTATGATACTGATTATGATTTTGAAAATCATATGGAAATCGTCGATCGACGTTCGACGATGGGCGCTCAGATCGTCGAGCTTCGTTCGACCATGGAGCATCCGATCGTCGAGCGGCGTTCGACGCTCTTTGCATTTCTTTGAAAAATTTCTTTCTCTTCTCTCTCTTAGCCTTATTTAATGTTTTATTTACAAGGTTTACTTGCTCAGTGTTCTTCTTTCCACTAGCTGAAATGAAGTTCACTGGAGTTGAAAGGTTATTTTTAAGCAAGATTGGGGGTTCACTGGGAGAAGCTCCTAAGCCTAATTTATCATTACCTGACCTAGTGTTGGTCATGCTGGTAATTTCTAATAGCTTAAGGCTTCTACCATTAAGGGACTCTTCTAGTCTCTTAGACTTAGCTAATTCTACTTTAAGAAATTTGATTTCTTCACTACAAGTAGTGAGTTCTTCCTTTAACCTAACATTTTCGGAGGCTATTGATTCAGAGTCAGCTAGCCTATTTCTAAGTTCTTTTATCTCCTTTTCTGAACTAATTAAATCTAAACATAGAGATTTAAAATCTAACTTAAACTCTTCTGAAGTAAAATCATAAAATGAAAGTACCTCATCTTCAGTAGGCATTTCTTCATCTGAGTCAGAACTCTCTGCAGCAGAGTGGTTGCTGCAGGCATCTATTGCCATGAGGCAAACTTCTTTTGCCTTCTTTTCTTCTTCATCCTCACTAGAGCTTGAGGATGAGGATTCTTCATCAGAATCACTCCAGGTTTCAGCAATGAAACCTCTCTCCTTTTTCTTGTTCTTGTAGGAGGATGGCTTGGAGTGCTTCCTGTGCTGCTCCTTTTCTTTTCTCTTTTCTTTGTTTTTCTCCTCTGGACACTCTGGCAAGATGTGTCCAGGCTTCCTGCACCCATAACAAATAATTTCTTTAGTTGGAGTACGATCATACCTTGGCTTTTCTTCATACTTTGAAGATTTTCTTCTGAACTCTTTTCTCCCCATTTTGAGAAATCTCTTGGCAAACAATGCCATGAGCTCCTCATTTGATTGGCTGCCTTCTGAGGCTTCAGCAGCTTTAAGAGCTAGAGAATGCTCTTTTCTTGTTGGAGTGGGGGTCTTGGCTTCTGCTTCAGCTTCCCTTGTCTTCAGCACTTGCTCAAAAGATTTGAGCTTGCCGAGAAGGGCTTCAGTTGATATCTCATTGGTACTTCTGGCTTCCTTGATTGGCCAGATCCTCAAATCCCATGTGCTAGGGAAGCACATAAGGATCTTATCATTGACCTCTGTCAATGAGATATCCTTGTCAAGGGTCCTCAGCTCATTGATGATTGAGCTGAGCCTGGTGTACATCGCTTCAACTGATTCAGCATCAGTCTTCTTGAAGTTCTCGTACTGTGAGATAAGATTGGACCTCCTGTCCTTCCTTTCATCAGCTGAACCAGCTACAATCTGGTTCAGTGTGTCCCACATGGCTTTAGCTGAAGAGCAATCAGCAACCTTCTGGAACACTTCATCAGACATAGTCTGAGCTAGTATGTTCATTGCTTTGGCATCAGCAATTTTTGCCTTCTTGTATTCATCATTATAGTCTGGAGGAGGCACTGCACTCATATCAGATGATGAGGCAGTGGCTGTAGCAGGTGCTCTTGGGGGACCTGACAAAATAGAAGCAAAAATACTCTCATCAATAGAGTTCATATAAAGTTTGATCCTTGCCTTCCAGATGCCAAACTTTGCTAAGTTGCATGCTGGAGGTCTGGTGCTAGAATAATCCTTAGACTGGGCCATGATAGTGAATTTCTATAAACTCTTGGTATCTATCAGGATCTTGTGACTTAGGTGTTAGCCTATACAGTCAGTCAACCTCCCTCTGATACCAATTGAAAGTGAAGGGATAGATACTACTCTAGAGGGGGGGTGAATAGAGTAATCAAATTTTGCACAATACAAAACTTAACTGTCTACCCAACTCCCTTGGAGTGAAGTGCGGAATGAAGAGATTATAGATTTGATTAAACCTTAAAGCCTAATACAAGTGTTGTGTACAAACACAAGCTAACTGTAATTACAGTTAAGCTTGGAAAAACCTAAACAGCAACTAGCAGCCTAGTTATATCTATTCACAGCCACAGTACAAGAAATATAATAAACAAGCCAGACGACACAAGGAATTTTATAGTGGTTCCCCAAACAACTTGGGTACGTCCACTCTTCTACCCAAACGGTAGGAATCCACTACAGGTTTTTGCTAAGGTGCCCTGCCACCAATGATCTGATTCAGGTAGATCAAACAGACCCTTTAGACTTTTGATCAGGTGTCTAAAAACCAAGCACAGGTTTTTGATCAGGTGCCCTGCCACCAAGGGATACTTTTGAAGGGAGTAATAACCCTGTACAGGAGGGGGAAGAAGGTTAAGATGTCTTCTCTATTTTTCAATAGATTAGAGAAGCACAAAAAGCTTGCACTGAGCTAGAATGCTCTAAAGAATCAAGGCTCCCCCTGGCTCAAAGATGTCCAGGTGAAGTCTTGCTTCAGTGCAGAAACTCTTCAGAAAATTCTGAAGGAAAGAGCTACAGGAAGAAAGTAAATAACAAAAAGAAATCTCTTCAAGCAGCTATTCTTCTTCTTCTTCTTCTTCAAAGAAACTCTGAGTTGAACTTCCTGAAAGCAGGAGGACTCAGGTGAAGAAGAGATGAAGATCTTAACACTTCTCAGTTAGATGGAGTTTGCTGAGAGCAGGAAGCTTGAGCTTGATGAAGGCTTGAGTGCTTTTTAATATGTGTGTAGCACTTCTGTTCACTAAAAACTAGCTTGAATCCTTCTGCAAAGGGTTCTTTTTATATTAGCAGCAAGCAACGGCTCTCTTCCATTTGAATTCTTTGTCTTCTTGTGAGCCTTGAGACCTGGGCTGTAAATATCAAGAAGACAGAAATATCTCTGCAGCAATACATTCCATAAAGAGGAATAAATCTCTTTCTAAGAAGCTGCAGGTTTAAATCAAATAAACAGATGACTAAATAAAGTCACATCAGAAACTAACTCTTTATAGCAAAGAAGAAGACTTTTCAGTCCAACGGCTATAAAGGGGTTGACAGCGGATAAAGTAATTTAAATGACAGCTAATAAGACAAACAACTTTATCTTAAAAGATTTGAACTCAGGCAAATAGAATGAAGTAAATAATGCCTGGAAACTTTATCATACAGCTTGAAATATCGTGCCAGAAAATGTATTAAATAATTAAATATAATAAATAAATACAAAATTCAAAGGCAGGCAGAAAGCGTCGAACGATCTTCGAAGATCGTCGAACGACGCACGGAGATCGTCGATCTATCGGGCAGATAGTCGAACGATCCAGATAGTCGAACTATCGAAGAAGATAGTCGAACTACCCCGGCAGATAGTCGACCTATCAAAACAGATAGTCGAACTATCAGATAGTCGATCTATCTAGGACAGATAGTCGAACTATCAAGCGCACTGAGATAGTCGACCTATTAAGCAGATAGTCGAACTATCAGCGCAGAACAGATAGTCGACCTATCAAGCAGATAGTCGAACTATCAGCGCAGAACAGATAGTCGACCTATCAAGCAGATAGTCGAACTATCAGCGCAGACTAAGCGTCGACCAACTGATAGACGATCGTCGATCAGCCGATAGACGATAGTCGAACGACGTTCGACTATGGTCGAACGAAAGAACTACTTAACCAAATTCTCAATTTGGAAAAGCGAGGACTCTACAGCTAGACTCCTAACCATTGACCATAGATATTTCTTGGGTCAAGGAGCACAAAGGAGAGGACTAAACTCAAATCAAACTAGGGTACCAACAGATCCTGGGGACCTCAGAAAGCATTAGAAGGCTGGGAGACAGGAGCTCCGACTCGCCCAGGCGAACTCGCAACATGCGGTCAGGGAAGGCTGAGACCGTGCCTTGGCGTTGAGTGATGCCTCTCCACTCAAAGCTCTCAGCGCCCTCCTGGCCTTGGCGTTGAGTGATGCTTCTCCACTCAACGCCCTTTGGTTTTTTGGCCCCCAGCATTCGGCAAGTAGCGGGCGGGTAGGTCCAGCCGGGCCCATACTCGCCAAAGGCCGAGCAGAAGCGGCGAGTGCCAACTTCGTCCAGCACTTTCCGCCCTTGCCGAGCAGAGATTGTTGAGGGCTACTCGCCCAGTAGTCTGTGAGGTGTTTTTACCATTTTGCCCCCGCTGGCCTGCCCAAAGCCTGTTAAAACAGCGGAGTCTCACTGTTGGCAGACCCAGGTGGGTTGCACATAGCTGTTCAGAACAGCGGAGGTTGGCTATTTGCAGGCCGTTTTCAGAAATCTATAAATATGAGCCAAAGGGTACCTCAAAGGGGCATGCTTTCTTGTCTCCCAGCCTTCTAGTGCTTTCTGAGGTACCTTAGCCCGACATTTGGCTAAGGAGGGGAAGCACTCAGTGATCTTCCGGGTATGTGGTGGGTCCTCCGCGCTGAGCCCTTGGGTCCTTTCCCCGTTCTCTCTTCCAGTCTTCTAGCTCATGGGAGAGAAGTATGTGTGCGATCACCCCTTTCCCAATGGTCAGACTCCACAGAGACCGAATTTTGGTTTAAACAGAGGGGTTGGTGTCTCTAGAGTAGCGGTCCGCCACGATTAGACTCTCGATAGAGGTCCGCCTAACGGAGGCAGTGGTCGGGGAGACATTCACCTCCACGAGGTGGGTCATGTTGAGGGCCTTGGAAACCGTCCAGGGATGGTGAGTGTTGAGCCGTGAGCGGATGTGGGGAAAGAGGCCCTGCATGAAGAAGACAAGATAATGATCCGGCGGTAAGCCCGGAACATGGGTGACGAGGGCCACAAACTCATCGATGTAACCATCTAGTGCACTAGTTTGACGGACCCCATACAACCTTTCGATGGCAGATCCGGAATAGTGGGTGTCATAACGGCAGATCATCTCTTGTTTGATCTTCGACAAAGAGATCGTCGGGTTGGACTGCTAGAGCCATCAAGCTCAATGAATGGCGGAGTCGTCGAGTCCCACGAAGGCAGTAGAGACCTTATCCTGCTCGGGAATGTGATGGAGTGTAACGCCCCGTTTTTTTTTCGGTATTTATTTAATTTTCCGTTTGGTGTTACGTTGACCCGTTTCCGGGTCGTGCCGCTGTTAGAGTACCTCGATAGGTGTTCCTAGTGGATTTAGCCTGTTGCAGGTTTCCCCAGCTAGCCGCTGTCTATTTTGGAGGCCCGGCTGAGCCTTTCAGGGAATCCTTGTGCTTTGGCTTCGGGCGAGGTCAGCCCGAGTGTTTGTTCGTCGGAGGTCATTTTCGACTTCGCCGCTGTGTTCGTAGCCCGAGTATTTAGCTACGGTGCGAGTTTTGGTCGAAATCCGAGAACGTTAATTTTTGCGTCATTTCGACGATCGCTAGTTAGCGAGCTGTCACCTTATGCGAGCGCACATGTATATTTACGCACTTTTGGCGTAGCACGTGTTTTGGGTGTGCCGGTGCGAAAATGCACATGTAAGTGCGGAGCGTGGGGATGAACTTAGGCATTTTAATGTATATATAATTAAGTTATGTAATATAACTTAATTATACATTATAACTTATTATATATTATAACTTAATTATATATATTATAACTTATTATAGATTATAACGTATGATATTTAAATATTTATATAATAGGATGAGTTAGGTTTCCCTTCCCCCCCCCCCCCATTCAGCCGCCCAGCCAGGAAAAAAATACCGAGCGCAGTTCCTTCGTGCGGAAGAAAAAGGCGGACGCCCGGCTACTGCTCCGACCGCCCGTTCACCGCCCAGATCCGCTCGAAAGCCCTGTTTGAGGCCGGATCCGTGCTCCTCTAGCCGAGATCGTCGTTCTGAGGTAATTTTTTTTAGATTCTCTCTATGTTTTTTTTTGTCCGATCGGTGTTCGAGTCCTAGCTTCATTTCGTGCTATGATAGAGAAGTTCTTCCCCGATTTCTTGTCCAGGTTTTCTTGGTTGGTAGCTCGCGGCCGGCGGTTTGTGAGTGGTTGTTCGGCCGGATTTCTTCAAAAGCCAAGGCAAGTATCCACTTGCCAAAGTAATTTTTCTTCCGTGAATAGTCAAGGCGACTGTCATTGCTAGCGGTAATGCCTATAATTGATTAGCTCCAAATGTCCAGGTCAAATTTCCTAAATCTATAACATATCATTTCCGACTTTGAAGCTAAGATATCTTGTAATTTTCTAAGAAATAAATCGTAGTCCGCATACACCCTTAAAATTTTGAATAATTTTAGACTTACAAACAAACCTATGTATAACTGCTACCATGGCAAATGATACTTGACTAAAGTGATACACATTTTATTCCAGAAATGATGATGTAAAGACTTTGTCTGCTTCCATCTAACCTCATACTGCTACTTTAAAAAAATTAAACTCATTATGCATCCAAAATCATAACTACACTTTGATGTATGATACACTATAAAATATCCACTTTTTAGATCAAGTCTAGCCCAGAGATTTTGACCAACAGCCTTTGACACTACAAAGCATAAATAATATACCGTGATTCATGATTTCTACCAACATTCATATTAAAAAAAAACTCTCAGGCAAATCACCTCTACCCTTCCATTTTTTTTGTGTGTGTGTCCATCCCCCTATTTGCAATTAGTGTCAAGCCCCTTTGTTAATGTTTGGTATCAACCACCCAAATTAAATTGTTTATGAGTTGTATCAATTTAAATATTTACGGTAGTATCATGTTAACCGTATAGGCTTGTACCAGGTTAGTTGAACACACTTAGTGGTGATCAAGTTGCTAATTATGTTTAGTTTAGCGTAATGGGTAAGAGTTGTGAATCAAGCTATTTTTTTCCTATTAGTATCGCTCTATTTTCAATTTGATGTGTAGTATTGCGTAATTTAGCAACTCGACGTTTAGTCCGTCGGTTTGAACTTAGGGTTCCTAGGTGGGGTGCTCTAGATGGTTCAGGGTTGTGTTGACTTCTTGGTGGTTCATGAAACCACCAGTAAGGGTTTTCCCGAGTCGCTAGTGCTGGAGCAGGATGTGTTTGAGGGGAGAGTTGGACCGATGCCGCCACCCCTGTTTTCTTCTTGTGTTATTAAGGCAGTATGGGCTTTTGGTTGAGTTGGACCGGTGCCGCCGCCACAGCCCTCAGAGATATTTAGGTCTGCTAAACTTGGTTGACATGTGGTCACCAGTTTAGGTCCTTGTTACTGAGTTTGTCTACCTCCAGTACTAGGTGATTCTTTCCGCTTTAGCCTTGTGTTAGGATATTACTATTGTGCTAATCCTTTTTGCAGAGATTCTTGAAGCTCGGCTTCATTCGTGCTCTTGGTGCACTCCCTCCCTGCTCACCTTTGTTGAGTATCAGTTTTACCTGTTTTGCTTACCTTCTTCTTCTTCTTCTTCCTGTACCTGTTTTACCTCACTTTCACTTACTTCTGACCTGATTTTAATTCATGTATAATTCTATTGTATCCTTGTTTTTTTTCCTTTTGATAGTTGCTTTGTTGAGGTGTTCTGTTTTTCTGAATACCTCAGGTACAGGTATTTAGCCGACTGTGCGGCTAGTTTGCTTCTGGAGATTTTCTAGCATTCCAGCTACTACTATGGTTCTCTGTTCCTCTTGTTTGGGAGGTAGTTTTCTTTAGACTTGTAGTATAGACATACCTATTCACCAGTGGGTTCGTGTCAGTTGTTGACGCCCACTGTTGGTTTTTCTTTTAGATAATTTGTACTATCTTACACTGTTAGTTTTACTGCTTTTGGTTATATTAAAATTGCTCTTGGGATGATTTATGTTAGGATGCTAGTTACTTTTAAAATCTAAAAAAAACATTATTAAGTATATATATCTCATAATCTGCATGTTTTACAAACTCATACACTACTTTCAAGGCGACGTAAACAGATCATTTTTTTTCTTATATATATATAAATAAAATCTAAGGTCCTGCATAGTATAAGATGTCCCCTGGGGACACTTATGCGTTCTCTCTTAGGATGCATAAATGTAAATAAAGTATTTTTCGCTGCGTATAAGTATAATTTTGAAGTGTGGACTAGATGATCCACAGAGCCGAGGGATACTGCCTTAAAAATATAACTGAATTTCTAGAAATTTAACTTATGATTTTTCATAAAGTAAAGTAGATAGTGTTTTGCCTGAGCGTCAGCAGTTATCCCCTGCTCGACGTGGCATCACGACGCGTGTTTTCTCAAACTCTGATAATTCTTAATTCGGAGAAAATGCGGGTTGTGACATGGAGGTCAAAGTATTGCTCCACCTTTACGATCCACTCGATTGGGTCCACACCGGCAAAGGTGGGGAGGTCCAATGCAAGGGTTGGATGGTCAGGGGGAAACGGGGGTACGGTCTCCCCATTGTATGGGAGACGGTCGCCCCGAGGATGGACGCGTCGTTGGCCGGGCATGCAGATCCGCTGGCGAACAAGGCGGCGGACAGTTGGAGAGCATCGATCATGGCGTGAAGGGCGAGCAGGGAGGCATGCATGGAGGCCACGAGGGACTCCTGGACACCGACACGGCGTAGGATGGCCTCGTTGGCGCACTCTGATGGAGTCTCAGTCATGGATCGGGTCGTCAGGGCCATGTTGTAGTGCAAGCGTGGCGGGGCTGCTGTGGGGGTGTGCAGTCAGGGCTAGTGTGGCTGTCCTGTGTAGCGCGGAGTGCCCGCGACCCAGAAAAGGGGGAGAGGAGGGGCTGATGCGGCAGTCCTGTGCAACGCGGAGTGCCTGCTGCGTGGGAAGGGGGCGCAGACTTCTAGTGGTGGGGCAGGGTGGTGCGGCTTTGTTGCGGTGTGGGTCGGCAGTGCGAGATAGCGGTGCTAGGATGCGGTGTGGCCTGGATGCGGCGGGCGGCAGTGCGAACTGTCCTAGGGCGCTGGATCGCGGTGCGAAGGTGGTGCGGGATGCGGCGCGGGATCGCGGGTGCCGGATGCGGCGCGGGTTGTGGCGCAGCTGCAGCGCGGACCGAAAGTGGCAGTTGCGATTGCGGCTGGTACTCCGGCGGTTGCGGCTGCGGCTAGTACTCCGGCGGCGGGCGAAAATGGCAGGTCGGACAAGTTTAATAGTAACCCGACGGTGAGAGATGGGAGAGGGAGAGATAGAGAGGGGGAATTAGGGTGAGAAGGAGGAGGAAAAAACATATTTAAAAATACAAGGTCAACATGCCCTCTTATAATGGTAAAGGCCGAATATAGTAAGGAAAGACGGAAATAAGAAATAACGGAAATACGGAAATCGGAAATAACAGAAATTATTAAAAGTGTGACAACCAAACATAGCAATATATTCAATATTAAATATCCTCTGCACCGACCCCTCTTGGGTCGTCCTCGCCCGTCAACTCGCCCGATTCATCCTCATCAATCCGCTCCACGTCCACCACGAATATTCGTAACACACTCATATATAGAGTGAGTGGGAAGGAAACAAAGTATGACTATGCCCCTTGGACTACATAGAATAATAAAGATATGTGTGGCGGTCAGCATCGTATCATCATTCTTCATGCTACATGTAATAATAGTTATATAATAGTACTCCAATAAAAGATTAAATCAACGCAATTAGCTAGTGTACAAAGATGAGTATTATAGCTGACACTTTATATAAAACAAGGAAAAGATAAGAGACAATTTAGTGACTTCCTAGAGTCCTCAATGGTACTTCCATGGATACGATCATTCATTTAAATATTTGTTTCTGCCCAACCTAGCGGTCAACATCACCCAACATGCTAGATGCACTAGTTTACATTATAAAGTGGGTCACAATAAAGGTCATTAATCAATGCATTCAAATTGTGTGCAATGACAAGCATGCTAGCATATAGTGTATACAATTTTGGATAAAATGTAACATCAAATTAGGTGAGAAGAGAACTGGACATTTTGGTAACTTACTAGAATCATTATTTCCCATTCCATCTGGGACATGTTCTAAGTCATCCAAACATGGAAAAATTGGATCTTTTTCTATAGCAACACAATCTAGCTCTTGAATCCTTGAGATACCGCTCAACAAGTCTAACTTCTAGAAGATTTTTCAGAAATAAGATCAATAGTTAACTGAGTTAGTATATTTATATTATTGAGTTTAGTCACACACCGCCTATCGGTGTTGGGTGTCTTGTTGTATCTCCTATATTATGGCTCTTTGTGGAAGAATAAAATTGCACATTTTATTTCTTTCTGCATGGTATCAGAGGATCGATCTGAAGCCTAAAATATTTTTTTTTCGATTTTCGCTTACGTAACTGTTCCTCCCCCCCCCCGACCCGTGATTTTCTTCTTCTCCCGCAGGCTGCTAGGGCTCACGCCCGCCGCTCCTGTCGACGAAGTCGATAGCTCATCCAATCGACAGGAGTGGCTCCGCTTCCGCCTGCATCGTCGATGTCGTGTGCTGCTTCTGCTTGCGACATTGACGTCATGGACTGCTTCCATCGCTGTTGTCGCGCTTCCTCTCCCGACGACTTCATCGTCTGCTTCCAGCTTCTCCCGTGGTGCTACTCCATCCTATGCTTCTCCTCCCCTCTCTTTCGCTGCCATGGGAAGTGTTCCCCCCCTTGTTGTCATCGATGGAGAAAGGGACTCGTCCGGCTTCTTCTCTGACCCAGGTGGCTTGTTGTCGCTGCTCCTTTGCGTTGTCGTACTGCTTCTCTGGCTTGCCACCTCCTCTTCTGGCTTGGTGGAATCCGTGTTGCTGCTACTCTTCCCTTCCGGCTGTGTTGCTCCTGCTTTTTTTTTTCTACTGAGATTTGATGGTCGTGATGTGCTGCTGCTACGCATGGGCCTCTTCTTTTCCCAGTCTAGTTTTTTTAGCTGTTTTTAAAAAGTTGTTTGTGATTGTTGTTGTTTGTGTCTTCTTTCGATTTTGGCTTTCTTTCACGTGATCTGGGTTATTGTACCTGACGATGTTCCCACACGTGCACTTGGTCTTCGTGAGGGAGAGTGTACGTCACGGCCTCCAGGCATAGTCTATGCTTTCATGCATGTATTCCACGTGAGGGGGAGTGTTTGTGATAACGACGACTCGAATGCGTCTTTACCGACTCCTGCCTTAGTCACACATGTCCCCCGGGTTGATTTCGTCTGTTGTTTGTGTCTTCCCGTTTCTTTTTTTTTTCGCTTTGTGATAGGAATGGTTTGACATTTTTGGTTGACCTAATTTCAGCTCCTTGTGTATCCAGTGTGATCATGGTAGGTTTGTGGACCAACGCCGTGTGGCCTTTGCCCGATTGTAGTATCCTCGGTGACACGCAGTTGAGCCTCGGTGGTTGTTGTTTTGACCCATGTTGCCAACCTTCTTTTACCTTCTATTTTATGTTGTGTTCAAGCTGCAGGTTTCCCCTCCAGCTTGAGGGGGAGTGTTAGAGTTATTATATTTATATTATTGAGTTTAGTCCTACACCTCCTATCGGTGTTGGGTGTCTTGTTGTATCTCTTATATTATGCCCCTTTGTGGAAGAATAAAATTGCACTTTTCATTACTTTCTATATTAATAAACAACCTTACCATATGGAATAAAAATTCACAATACTTGCAATAAGGTACGTAGCTCTTTCATACCTGTGTCGTTTCCATATGCTCAATTTCATCCATGGCTTCCTACTACGTGCTGATTCAATCTTCAAAATCAGCTCATCTTTTTCAACCTGGATTCAATAATGATCTAGAAATATGCTAAGAGGCTAAATTTGGGAAAAAAACATAATTTATATGCAAACAGTCAAATGAAGAAATTATATATGAAAGTGAAATAATAAACACCTAATTTGATATTTATTGGAAATTATATTTAAACGAGTGTATAGGAAAGTTAATATTCATATTCATCCTACTATTACAGGAAGTTATTCAAGCTATTAAGATGCTTTGATAGTGGAGTCATTGAATGATAACATTGGTCAATTAGAAGAAAGATATTTTCAGCCACAAGATATTTAAATCCAAAAGTTTTACATCTAAGAGTTTTACATTATATTTAATGAAAACCATATCAAGTTCCAACAATAAGAATTTTGTTATTTGGCATGTACCTAAGCATCCATAGTATGTCTCGACAATTGATGACAAGTAATTTGACGACCATTTACCATTTTATGGAGTTCAGCTTTATTTTCTTCAAGCAACATTACTCTCTCATGAAGGCCCTGAAATTATTTTTTCATTTAACTTTCAGCAAAGAATAAAGGAATATTTAAATATATTTGTACCTGAAATTCTTCAAAAGGAACACCATTTTCATCAATACACTTCTTGCACTGAATGCATACTTCTTGCACTTTAATCAAAGCATGTTTCAAAATCGACGAAGATTTGCATATGACCAAATAGATCCATATAAAGTAAGTACAGACGCCTCTCAGTGTCTTTGGACTGAATGCTCTTAAAGGAGACTTTTGTCTGTTTGTATTTTTGACATGCTGAACACATGCCTTATTTGGAGCATTTTAACTGGGGTCCATTTCTAACTAAGTCCATAGAAAAAAAAAACTTGCTCATAGCTTTATAATTTAAGTGAGCTAGCCTCTTGTGCCATTGCACACACAAAGAGTCTTTCTCACTTGCTACAAGGCATACAGGAGAATCCACATTTATACTTATGAAATTTAGAAAATAGATATTTCCACTCCTAGTGCCTGACAAGATGATCTCTTGATCACTTGCATTCCTTATTTGACACTTATCATTGTGGAATATTATTTCAAAACCTATATCACAAAGCTGACTTATGCTTATCAGATTGTGCTTCAATCCTTTCACATAAGCCACTTTTGTGATTATCACTAGACCATTAGAAATGTTACCTTATCTCTTGGTGAGTCCTTTTTATGAACCTACAAAGATTACTTTTGGTCCATCCTTAACTAATGCATAGTCCCTTAATAGACTTCTTGTTCCAGTCATATGCCTGAATCAACCACTGTCCAAGTACCATATTGGCATTTCTATGGTACTTAGATCCACCTGCAATCACAGAATTAATTAACCTTAGGCACCCAAATATTTTTGGGGTCTTGGTTCCTATTAGACTTAGCTGTGTGAATCACAGTAGGTTTTTTGAACATATGAGTTTGTGACTTAAATGAGTGTGTTGTTGGATTGTACCAACAATCTAAGGCAAAATGCCCAACCTTCCCACAACAGCAACATTCATATCTGTTATATCTTCTCTTAGGCTGCACCTTTGAAGTTGGATTTCTGGGAAACTTAGAGTTGATATTCAGATTCCATGGTAGAGGTGCAACATTGACACCCTTACCTTTCAGGTTTAAGTGCTGTGCACTGGGACCAGATCTAAGAATTCTTTGGTTTCTTGGATTGATCACTCCTTATGGTGGTCTGTGGGCCTTATAGCCATTAGATTTTTGTCCTTTCCCACTAGGCTCTTTAATGACCTTGTTGGTGGTGTATTTAGAATTCATGTTTTCAGGAACACATGATCCCTTGCATCTGTTAGAAGTAAGATACTTGGCTAGTTGCTTAGCTGGACCCATTGGGGTTTTACCCTTAGGATCAGGTTTCTTATTGATCTTATTATCCTCAATATATCCTACACCACTTCTAAATGGTGCAAAAAATGTATCAATAATAGGTAGTACAGACTTAGGTCTTGAGAACTGTTTTAGGAGCTATCTTTCCTGAAGAAGCTTTGCTTCCAAGTCCTTGATAGTCTTGTCTTGTTCTGTAATAGTCTCAGTCTGACTATCTATTTTACTGGTTAAGTCTATGAGCTTCAGGTTTTGAAGGTCCAACTTAATGTTGGCCCTCTCAAACTATAAAGGTACTACTCGCAGAGAATCTAGTTCTCTGGCTTGTTCCTTAATTAGCTCTTTGCTTGTAATTAAAGCCTTCAATAACTTACCATATTTGTCGATTTGTGTGTTGAAATTTGCTTCAGAATCTAAACCATGTTCACAATTATTAGAAGAATGTGAACATGATTCATTCTCTGTTGCTGATCTAGAGCCTGAGGCAAAACTAACAGTAAGTGGTTTTACCTTGACAGGATTTAAACAATCCTGATTTTCTTCTTCTGTTAGGGTCATCAGCCCTTGATCTGTATAGTTTTCACTATAACTGGATGATAGTGTGGTTCTTCTTCTGTTGCTGGCCTCCTTAAGACCATCAAAACCAAAACAGTCTCCTCCTCTTCTGATTTAGATGTATATGTCTCACTATCTAAAAGAGTGGACTACTTCTTGGCCAAGACGCTTTTGTCAAACTTCTTATGTTGTCCAGTCTTCCAATATCCAGACTTTTTCTCCTTCCTTTTTACTAGGCAATCAACAATGATATTCTCTTGTCTGTTACATCAATAGCAAACAAGATTAGTCTTAATGAATTTATTCTGAGAAGAGCCATACTTGTCCCCAGATTCCTTTTTCCTGGGTTTCTCTGAGTGATCTGTCTTCTTGTAAGAAGAGTCTCCAGCTGGACCCTTCCAGCTGCCCTGCCTTCTTCTCCTTAACATCTTCTTAAATTATCTTGAGAAGAATGACAGTTCTTCTTCAGTCATGTCCCCTCGTGATGAGGAAGATTTTGTGCATTCTAAGACTACATCCTGTCTTTCTGAGGGAGCAGATTTCTCCCTGACTTTCCTGGATGTCTCAGCCTTTAGTTCCAATGACTTTTCTCTATTGAGTGCTCTTGTTGAGTCTTCTTCAGACTTCCTGAGATTCAGCTGTAGCTCATGATATAACCGCTTGCCAATTAGAACCTGGGGGGTCTATATTAGATAAGTTGCCCATTTCTCTAATGACACAAATCTTGATGTCCCATTCCTTATTCAAGGACCTCAAGAACTTGTCTTTGAGTTCATAATTGTCCATCTCCATGTAGGTCTTAGGTGTCCTTATGTTGGCATCAAGAATTGACACTTTCATAGGCATGAAATGTCCTTCCAATACTGTGATGTATATTCTTAGATCTACAGCCTCCATGAAGAGTCTAACCCTTTCCTTCCAAATCCCAAAGTTTTCTTTAGAGCAGACTGAGAGTTTGATGGATTGGTTTTCTCTTTGAGCCATGATTTGTTCTTTGTTAATCCTTAGGATTCTCACTAGGTTATTATGCCTTTACAGTGAACCTTTCCCTCTGATACCAATTGTAAAGTGTTTGTTTAGGATAGAGAGTGATCTAGAGGGGGGTGAATAGGTCTAATTCAAATCTTGACTACTTTAAATCATAGAAATTTCTTAGTATGTTTATCAATACAGCCACAGCATTCAAGAACACAGATTAACTACTGATTACAGCACATGTCTGAATAAACAGTCACAGCACAATTCACAGCACAACACACAGTAATTTTATAGTGGTTCCCCAATTTATGGGTACATCCACTTTCACCCTTTGTCTATCTAGCAATGAACTAGATTCGACCAAATTTCTTCTTTCTTTTCCTCAAATCCTCAGATCTTACACCTCAGAGCTCAGCTGACTCTTATAACTTGTTGGGTACACTGAAAAATATGTACCAGATTTGGAGAAGCCTCATCTTACTCAATGATATACATCAATTTGTATTTGATGTATGTTTGAGTTTCATTGTGCAGGTATAAGGTTTGTAAAAAAAATTTCTAAGTACAAGTGTCGACACTTATGAAGAATTGTGTCGACACCCAGAAGAGGTTGTGTCGACACTAGAAGCAAAGTTGTGTCGACACTCAGAAGTTGTGTCCACACCAGAAGCAAAGTTGTGTCGACACTAGAAGCAAAGCTGTGTCGACACCCAGGCATTGTGTCGACACCTGAAGAAGAAGTTGTGTCGACACCCAGAATTGTGTCGACACCTAAGGCAGGGATTGTGTCAACTCCTAGAGCAGAAGCTGTGTTGACATCCAGGAGTTATGTCGACACCAGAAGAAAGACATGTGTCGACACTCAGGAATTGTGTCGACACTTGAAGAAGGTTTGTGTAGACAACTAGACACACACTCAACGCCATCTTACAACAACAGCTATTCTGATTCAGAAGGCTTATGTCGACACATAGGACTTGTGTCGACACTCACTTAACGACAGCTATACACACACTCAACGCCATTTATCTGCAGCAGCTAAGTCAAGACAAGAAGTAGTTGTGTCGACACACAGGACTTTTGTCGACACACACTCAACGACGGCTGGAAATACACTCAACACCATCTGTCTGCAGTAGATATGTCGAGACCAAGAGCAGTTGTGTCGACACATACTAACATAAGATGTGTCGAGTAGCAGAAGTATGACTATGTTTACACTTGGAGTATTATGTCGACATCACCAAGACTTGTGTCGACACTTAGTCTATTTGTGTCGACACATATGAAGCAGTCTGTTGAGTAGTTCATGCTAACTTATAAAATCATTAAGGAAACAACTGTCTTGACTGGTGACTCAACAGCTGCCATTACCAACAGGTCTGACACCTTTGTCAGAACTGTCAGAAGATTGTTACAAACCGGATCAGCCGGTAACCAGGAGAAATCTCTATATAAAGGACTGATCCGTGACAACTTAACAAGAGCAGATATAGAGATAAAAAGTGGATCATCTAAGGAAAGTTTTCAACAACAAGAAAAGGGGTGACACTTAAGAAGGCAGATTCTGAACAGTCTATAGAGAAGATTCAGATCTCATTCTGAATTCAAGGAAGGAGCTGTCAAGAGATCAACTTCTACATCAAGAAGAGTTCAACCTTATTTTGTTCTATCAAGAAGCTTTGAAACAGTTAAGTAAGGTTGGATCTGGAGATTCAGTTCATTCAAGAACTGATCAAGAAGCTCTCACCTATAGAGTAATCTATCTGGTGATATTTCTGTTTCTCTCAAATACTCAATTACTTGTAGGATCTTTTATTAGATCTGAGTTGTAAGTCTATAATTATAAAGGCTGAGGTAGGACTGTGTGCCTGAGGTGTAGGACTAGTTATAGTCTGAGTTGTAAGCCTAGTTATAAAGGCTGAGGTAGGGCTGTGGCCTGAGGTAGGATTCTTGGAGGAGAATCTGAGGTAGGACTTGTATAAGTCTGAGCTGTAGGAACCATCTGGTTTTGAGTTGTAAGATCTGTGGATCTGAGTTAGTGGAAAGAAGTTGGGCTGAATCTAGTTCTCTATTAGATAGGCGAAGGGGGAAAGTGGATGTACCCATACCTTGAGGAACCACTATATATCTGGTGTATGCTGTGCTGTGTTTTCTGTGCTGTGATTTGCATTTTTTGTGCTAAGTAAGAATCTGTTAATTTGCTTAAAATTCTTAAAGATAATTAGAACCTATTCACCCCCCCTCTAGGTGTTTAGGCTCTTGAAATAAGTCTTTCAAGTGGTATCAGAGGGAGGTTACTCAAATATTGACCTAACAGACTGAGTGAATCTCCAAGACAATTATCAGATTTCAAGAATGGGTTCAAATGAGAATCAAAAGAAGTTTGGGTCTATGAAACTGCCTATCTGTAGGAAAGAATGCTTTGGCATATGGAAGGAAAGAATCAGGTTGTTTATGGAAGCATCTGATACAAGAATCTACATTACAGTTCAAGAAGGCCCCTTCATTCCAATGAAGGTATCAGTTTTGGATGCAAATATTAGAACCCCTAAGGGTCCGTTCGTTTCAACGACATTGATATTAAAGTATTGGCTTTAAGAAAATGAAAGTTATTTCCGCTGTTCGTATCAACAATTGTAGAGTGGAATTGGCTTTCTGACAGAAAGCCGTAGATATTCACACAAAACTAAAAACTCATTGGTTCAATGTCTATCTCCAGGTGCGGATATTGAGATTGCTAACATCGGCTTTTCAAAATAAGAGTAATTTTTTCTGCATAAATGCGATTTTTTTGGACCAAACATGATTTATTCGCCCGAACGCGACTTTTTTGCACGGACGCGATTTTCTGGCCAGGATGCTATTTTTTTCGCCATGACGCTATTTTTTCGCCCGGACGCGCTTTTTTCGCCCGGGCGGGCTTTTTTCGACCAGACGAATTTTTTCGCCCGGGCACGATTTGTTCGACCAGACGCAATTTTTTTCGCACGTTGACGTTTTCTTCGCCCTGACACGTTTTATTCGCGCGGACGTGATTTTTTCGCCCGGATGAGATTTTTTCGCCCGGGCGCGATTTTTTCGCCCGGGCGCGATTTTTTGGCTCGGGCGCGATTTTTTCGCCCGGGCGCGATTTTTTCGCACGGGCGCAATTTTTTCGCCCGACCGCGATTTTTTCGCCCGAGCGCGTTTTTTTCGCCCGGACGCGTTTTTTTCGCCCAGAAGTGATTTTTTCGCCAGAGCGCGATTTTTCCGTCCCGGCGCGATTTTTCCACCCGGGCGCGATTTTTCCGCCCGGGCGCGATTTTTCAACCCGGACGTGATTTTTCGCCCTGACGCAATTTTTTGTACATACTCGATTTTTTCGCCCAGAAGCGACTTTTTCGCCTGGACGCGATTTTCTTGCTCTGAAGCGAAAATTTCGCGTTGGGGCGAAAAAATCGAGTCCGGGCGGAAAAAATCGCGTCTGGGCAAAAAAGTCACGCCCGGGCGAAAAAATTACTTCCGGGCGAAAAAATCACGTCCGGCCGAAAAAAACGCGTTTGGACGATTTGTTCGCGCCCGGGCAAAAAATCACTTCGGGTACATTAAAATTGTTTGATATGAATCTTTCATTGAAAAAGGGGAAGAAGAAAACCCCGTTCGAAAATCGCGTCAGGGCAAAAAAATCCTGTCCAGGCGAAAAATATCGCGTCCCGGCGAAAAAGTCGCGTCCGGGCGAAAAAGTCGCGTCCGGGCGAAAAAATCGCGTCCGGGATTAAAAGTCGCGTCCGGGCGAAAAAGTAGTGTCGGAGTGAAAATTTTGAGTTCAGACGGAAAAATCTCGTCTGTGCGAAAAAATCACGTCTCGGCGAAAAAATCGGGTTCGGACGAAATATTTTGCGTTCGGGCCGAAAAATTTAAGTCTGAGGAAAAATATCGCGTCATGACGAAAAAATCGTGTCTGTCTGATAAAATTGATGTCGGATGAAAAATCTGCGTTTGTTATTTTTAATTGAAAGCATTGACCAATGTCAATTCCTATGATTGAAAATCTTTCTGCAAACGAACAATAAAAAGTGATTAATGTCAATTCCTATGACGGAAAGTCATCATGCGGCCGAACAAAATAATTGGATTTAAACTCAATGTCATTTCCCATGTGTATTGATATTGGATTAAAAGCCAATACTTCAATATCAATGTCGTTGAAACGAACGGACCCTAAGAATTATTCTGAAATGACAAAGGATGAGATCATCCTGGCAACACTAGACAAAAGAGCACAAAACATTATTATAAGTGCTATAGATGATGCTATAATTCAGAATCTGGTGCATTGTAAAACCTCCAAGGAAATGTGGGACACCCTGATTGTCTACATGGATGGAACAGAAGAAGTCAGAGAGGACAGGAAGTCTATGCTGAATAAGGAATATGAGAGCTTTAGACAAGCCAAGACTGACAGCATAGCTGAATGTTACAAAAAGTTCTTCAGGATAGTTAATGAACTGATGACATATGATAGAGTATTCAGCACATATGAACTGAATGACAAGTTTCTCAGGTCTCTAACAAAGGACTGAGACACAAAGATTTGTGCCATCATAGAGGTGGCTAAGCTTGCTGATACACCTCCTCCCACATTGTTTGGAAAGCTGCTATCATATGAAATACAGCTCACTGCCTGAAAGGAGGAAGAAAAGAGTAGCAGGTCTGAGTACAAGGATAAGTCAGTTGCCTTCAAGGCTGAAGGAACAAGAAAGGGCAGGAGAAAATCTCCTTCTTCATCCAGAAGGAGTGCTGAGGCAGAAGAAGAAATTCCTGACAACAACACATTAGATAGCCACACCTCTGATGAGGTCTTTGCTGCCTTTACAAGACAGTTCCAAAGGTTCATGAAAAAGAAGAAGTGGAGAACCAGAACATCAACATCCTTTTCCAAGGATGAGTATTATAAGAAAAAGAAGACTCCTAAGGAGGACAGGTATGCTTCTAAACCTAGTAAACAATCTAATTCTAAGATTGTTTGCTATTGTTGCAACTGGCAAGGACATATCATAGCAGACTGTCCAGACAAGAGGGATGAATCAAAGGACAAGAAAAAGCAACAAATGAAGGGCAAGAAGGAGAAATCCTTTGTTGCCCAAAAGCAGAAGAGTTGGACAGACTCTTCATCATCAGGATCAGGAGAAGAAGAAGATACAGAAGCAGATGTTAGGCTATCCTCAACTAAAGAGGATTCTAAGGAGTTAGAATTCCTACAAATGTTGGACTCCATAAATGGAGTGAAAGATTATTGCTGTAGAGGGCCGATGGCTCAGTCAGAAGATGATCAGTGCCAGGATCAGCCTGGTCTAAGCAAGGTATACAGTTCTCCCTCAGCTTTTGATTATTTCACTGGATCAGAATCAGAAGCATCTGCATCAAGAGATGTGGATAGAGCTGAGTCTAAAGGGGATGTACACCAACTCATTGATGAGTATGGTGGGTTGTTGCAAGCTCTAAAGAGAAGAAAGCTTCTTGTCAAGGAGCAGGCCAAGAAGATTGAATCTCTTAAGCAGGCAGCATCTGAATCAGCCAAGATGATTGATTTGAAACTGAAAGAGGTTGCCAAACTGAAGAACATAACTATTATTCAAATGGGCACAATTACTTTCAAGGAAAATCATATCAAGAATCTGGAGGCAAGACTCCAGAAAGAAAGAGAGTTAGTGGCTAAATTCTCTAAGCCAAAATCTGTCTTGCCCTTAATAGACAATTTCATTTCCAAGAAGGGAAAGAAAGGTCTAGGTTTTGAGGGAAGAACTAGGGCCACCAATTCTCATGGAAAAGGTAAGGCCCCCGTTCAGCCACTAGCCTCTAAGCCCCCTATTTTCTTTAGGAAGGTGATGCAACCTACAAACAGGTATGATCATGAAATAACTCATGGTCACTGTGAGTATGGAGATCACATTGGCAAGTGTGCAAATACCAGTAGGCCACTCTATAGGCAAGCCCATCAGGTTCAAAAGAAATTCTTGGGGTTTGCTACTCTAGCACCTACACTTAAAAAGACTGCTGGCAACAAGATTGTGAAGTCAGTACCTAAGAGAAGGTACAACAGATTTGAGTGTTGGTGTTGTGGCAAGGTAGGCCACTTTGCCATGGATTGCTGGTTTAACACAAATGTTAAAACCAAGAGTAGTTTACCTATCAGAAAATCTGTAGGTAAACAGGTTATTTCCCAAACTAACAAGAACCTAGGACCCAATAATAATTTGGGTTCTAAGGATGAGTGATTCTTTCTTTGATGCAGGTGAATCCAAGTGGCCATACCCCTTTATAGTACTTGGATAGTGAATATTCCAGACACATGATTGGAACAAGAAGAATATTGAGGGACTATACACCCATAGAGAATGGTCCCAAAGTCATCTTTGGTGGATCATAAAAAGGAGTCATCAAAGGATTTGGTAACATTTCTAGTGACTCAATTACTATCACCAAAGTGGCTTATGTGAAGGGTTTAAAACATAACCTGATTAGCATAAGTCAACTTAGTGATCTAGGTTATGACATCTCTTTCCACAAAGGGGAGTGCCAAATTAATAGGTCAAGTGATCAAGAGATCATTTTGACTGGCACTAGGAGAGGGAATGTATATTGTCTTAACCGAGATTGTGAGTATAACAACTCACCTATTTGCCTAGTTATAGGTGAGAAAGCTTCACTATGTGTCAAATGGCACAAGAGGTTAGCTCATCTGAACTATAAGTCTATAGGACTACTGTTTAGCATGGGTTTAGTGAGGAATGGTCCTTAAGTCAAGTGCATTAAAGAGGGAGTGTGTTCAGCTTGCGAAAGGGCAAACAGACCAAGTCCTCTTTTCCTGCACTTGATACAAAAGATTCAATGAGATATTTATATCTCTTGCATATAGATTTGTTTGGTCCTATGCCAGTTCATAGTCTTGGTAGGAAAGTTTATACATTAGTTATTGTGGATGACTATTTTAGATTCATATGGGTTTTCTTCTTGAGGCAGAAATCTGAAACCCCTAGTGTTTTCTAGACTTTTGTTAGACAAATTCAGAATGAATTTAACAGTTCAGTGGTCAAAATCAGAAGTGACCATGGAACTGAATTTTAGTCTGAATGTATGACAAAATTCTGTGAAGAATTTGGGATTCATAAGGAGTTCTCCTCACCTAGAACACCTCAGCAAAATGGAATTGCTGAAAGAAAGAATAGAACTCTAATTGAGGTAGGTAGAACTCTACTCAGTGACACTACTCTCCCTGAATATTTTTAGGCTGAGGCAGTAAATACTGCTTGTCATGTTCTCAATAGAGCATCCATAAATAAGAAACTTAAGTTGACTCCTTATCAGATTTTGAAAGGCAGAAAACCAAACATTTCTTACTTCAGAATTTTTGGTAGCAAGTGTTATGTCCTAGTGAATGGTAAGCACTACCAAAAAAGTTTGCTTCCAAATCCCTAGAAGTGATATTTGTTGGGTATAACAATAACAGTAGGGCATACAGAGTCTATAACTTGTCTACCCAAGTTGTAGAAGAGTCAGTCCATGTTGTTTTTGATGAGTCTAGATTGATTAACAATGAATTGTCTAGTTCTTCAGTTAGTTCTATAGGTCTAACAGACAGGCTGGATAAGATGACCATCAATGATGAAGCTCTTGTTAGGATGGATGATGGAAAAGATGCATGCTGTCCAGGGGGAGAACAAAACTCACTGGATGATGAAGAGAATGAGAAGCATCAGGTGGAGGAAAATGAAGAAGGTCATGAGGTAGACAGGTTTCCTCCAGCAAGAAGACACCTGAAGGATCATCCAGCTCACCAGATAATTGGTGATACAAGTCAAGGTGTTATAATAAGGAGCAAAAGCATGAACACAGTTCTATGTTCTAGCTTCCTATCTCAAATAGAGCCCAAAAAGTTTGAAGAAGCCATGCTAGATACTAACTAGGTTGATGCTATGCAAGAAGAGCTGAATCAATTCAGAAGGTGCAAAGTATGGGAGTTGGTTCCTAAACCAAAGGATCACAACATAATAGGAATCAAGTGGATCTATAGAAACAAACTTGATGAAAATGGCACCATTATCAAGAACAAGGCAAGGTTGGTAGCAAAAGGCTATAGGCAAGAGGAAGGAATTGACTTTGATCAAACCTTTGCCCCAGTAGCAAGGCTGGAGGCTATAAGGATATTCTTGGCCTATGCTTCTTATCAAGGGTTCAAGGTATATCAGATGGATTCAAAGTTAACATTTCTGAATGGTGATTTAAAAGAGGAAGTCTATGTTGAGCAACCATCAGGTTTTGTAGATTCTCATTATCCTGATTATGTATATAGGCTTAGGAAAACTCTATATGGTTTGAAACAAGCCCCTAGGGCTTGGTATGAAAACTTGTCTGCTTTTCTAATTGAGAATAAATTCTCTAGAGGAAAGATAGACAAAACTCTGTTCTTTAGGGAATCTAAAGGCAAGATAATCCTAGTCCAGATATATGTTGATGACATTATCTTTGGATCTACTGGAAAAAAAACCTCTGTAGAAAGTTTGTCAAACTTATGCAAGGGAAGTTTGAGATGAGCAGTATGAGTGAGCTGAAGTTCTTTTTGGGACTTCAAGTCTGACAGAATGATAATGGATTATCCATATCTTAGTCTAAGTTCACTAAGGAGTTGATTAAGAAATATGGGATGGCCTCAGCCTACACCATGAAAACTCCAATGGGAACAAGTATGTCTATAGGCAAAGATGAGACAGGGAAACCTGTTGATGAGTCTTTGTATAGAGGGATAATTGGCTCCCTATTCTACTTGACTGCTAGTAGACCTGACATCATGTATGCAACATGTGTCTGTGCTAGGTACCAAGCTTGCCCAAAGGAATCTCATTATACTACAGTTAAGAGAATCTTGAGATATCTTAAGGGCACACCTAATCTAGGTTTTTGGTACCTTAAGAATAGAGATTTCATACTAACCGGTTTCTCAAATGCAAACTTTACAGGATGCAAAGAAGACAGGAAGAGTACTACAGGAACCTGTCAATTCCTAGGTGGAAGGCTGGTGTCATGGTGCAGCAAGAAGCAGACCAATGTAGCTATATCAATAGCTGAGTCTGAATATGTAGCTGTAGGCAGTTGCTGTACATAATTATTATGGATAAAGCACCAACTGGAATATTATGACATAAAGGTAAGTAGAATTCCACTGTTCTGTGATTCTACAAGTGCTATTTCTATTGCTAAGAATCCGGTATCACACAGTAGAACCAAACATATACAAATTAAGTTTCATTTCATAAGAGAATATGTGGAAAAAGAAGATATTAGTCTTGAATTTGTAAATACAGATAATCAAATTGCTGATATTTTTACAAAACCTCTGGATGAAACTAAATTCAATTATTTTAAAATTGAATTGAGTATGATTAACCTAGAATAGGTTAGCACAAGTATTCCTAAGTTGATTCTGTTAGTACAAAATTTCTCTGGAAATTTGGCTAAGTACCATGTTTGTGTCGACATAAACAGACTTTGTGTCGACACACTCAGTATGTTGTGTCGACAAAAAAAAATGATGTGTCGACACAGAAACAGTATCTGTGTCGACATAAGTATAGGTGTCGACACAACTCTGTCGAGACTTTAAGTTAGCTGATTTTTGTGTCGACACTCAAAAATCAAAGTCGACACTCTGTGTCGAGACATAACCAGTCTATGTCGACACTGACATAAGTATGTCGACACATAGACGTGTTGACTAAACCTAAGTATTGTTGAGACCTAGTCTTATTACTAAGGCGCGTCTTTTGAACTCCCCTTTAGACCAAGACTATAAATAGGTGAAGCCAAAATCTGGTCGACCACGCCTTCAGCTTTCTCGACTCTAAACCTTGTGTCGACTTAGATATTCTCTTCTCTTCTCTTCCATCTCTCTCTCTCCCGACAATGGCGCCTCAACAAGATGACAAAGTGAACGAAGGGTATGAGTTGGTTCGTGGTGGTTTCACGACAGCATCTCCATAAATTCAGGATTTTATTACCCTAATTTCAAAAAATGGATTGGAATTCTTGGTTTCAAAACCGACGAAGATTTGGAAGAAGGAGGTCATTTCAAATCTGAATTCACTAATAAGTTGACAGTATTTCAAAAGGTGAA
The DNA here is from genome assembly GCA_039513925.1 of Platanthera zijinensis. Taxonomy (NCBI): domain Eukaryota; kingdom Viridiplantae; phylum Streptophyta; class Magnoliopsida; order Asparagales; family Orchidaceae; genus Platanthera; species Platanthera zijinensis. Next base: position 155,006,537 of record CM077087.1, read on the forward strand.
CTTACCTTCTAAAACTGTCAAGTTTGCACCTCCCCTTGAGGATCAATCAAATGTGTGCTCTGCCAGTGGGGTAAAGACACATGATCTTAGAAGGAGTGTTTCTGTACACTCTAGCCATAAAGCTTAGGATAAGCTCTTTAGATTTGGATCCAAATATCCTATATCTAAAGAGATGAGAGAGACCAATAGATGACAGGCTCCAAAAATACAATTGGTCCATCCAGGACCAGCTGTATTTAGTTCCTCAGCACCTTCCTTCAGGAAGAAGGAAGCAGCATCATGCAATGCTCTTCCAGAAAAATCTGGAGCTGCTCACATCTCTCATGGACATCAATTCTGTGCTATCCTGAAGAGAAGATATAACATTCATAAATGTTGGTGTTGTGGGAAGGTGGTCCACTTTGCCATTGATTGTTGGCACAACCTGAATGTGGCTAGTGGATAGAAAGGTGCTCAGTCCAGGTAGAGAGTTGGGCAAAAGATTTTTAATCCTAACAAGAACCTAGGACCTAACTATTATTGGGTGCCTAAGGGTAAATAAATTTCTTTTTTCAGGTTAGTCCAAATACCTGTCTACATAAGACTTGGTACTTGGACAATGGATGTTCCAGGCAAATGTCTGGGACAAGATGATTGCTCAAGGAATATGCTCCATGAAAAGCAATAAACAAAGGTTGAGGTTGTTAATTGTGTAATCCTCAAAAGCTTGAGGTAGCAAGCCATATGGTAAGTCTCTCTTTCTTATATAGAGACTAAGTTTGCAAATTCATGAATTAAGTTAGATGTGCTTAGGATGAATCTAATCAAGCACACAAGTTGATAACAATGATTAAACTATCCTTCATAATTATCTGCATTGTTAACTTATGTAGCCTTTTCTCTCAAGCCCAAATAACATGTAAACCGGTGCAAAATAAGGTTGCTAATAAAACTGGCTTATTAACATGTTAGGCCTCCATTATACCTAGAAGTGATAAAATATTTGTATAATAATGTGACAAATAGAAGGTACAACCAGAAAGTGAGGGAAGCTACAAATTAATCTGGCATTAAGTGAATAAAAGAAGAGATGAGAGGTATAATAGAAGCACTAAGTGCCATGTATCATAATAGAAAGCGTAGAGCAAGCCGTAAAGCCTATATATATTAACTTAAGTCTAAAAATGGTTAATTGGTTAATCTAATAATAAGGCATTTAACCTCTTTCATTATATATATAAAGGCGACAAGAAACGAAAAGCCACATCACTCTTAAAAGCTTTAACCCTAGCCGTCGAGACCAAAACCTTCTCAGCGTCTTGCCGCACTGACTCGATGATGCCAAAGATCACAAAGGAGCTCTAAGAGGGCTATGAAATTGTGAGGAATGGATTCAGTCATTCCTCGCCAGAGATTAAGGAAGTGTTAAGGATGATTGAGACCACGGGTTTGGAGTACACCCTTTCTGAACCCTCAACCATTCTTAGAGAAGAGGTAGTGGAATTCTTCTCCAACGCTAAAGTGTCGTCTTCTCAAAACTCACTTAAATCTAAGATTGAAGACATCAAGATCAAGGAAAACCCTAAGAAACTGGGCAAAGCCCTTCCTCAACCCTCCGTCACCCCTAGCGAGGAAGAAGAATCCACTATCATGGACAGAGATAGAGCTCTCGGATAGTGTAAATATAGTGATGCTAATCCTGGGTCTATTAAGAGGAAATTCTTCAATAAGAGATGTAAACTGCTAGCAGATATTATAGGGAAAGCCCTTATCTGTAAACCTAGATCACATAACACAATCGCTAGGTCAATTTTTGATGTGATGACTAGGATAATCTTCAATAGGAAGACCTCTTGATCATCAATCATCTACTAGAGAATAGTAGTCTGCCAACACACTCCAAACATGGGCAGAATTCTTTCCTTATACCTAGTGAATACCTACCCTAATACATTCAAGTAGGAGCAAGGAGTGAAGATTCACTACCTAAAAAGAATAAAAATAAAAACTTTGGACAGATTTACTAGGGTCCTACCAATGAGCCAACCTTCAGCAATAAAGAACTCCTCTAGAGACACAAGGAAGAGACCTGCTGAGGAGGAAAGAACTGCCAGCTCTGAACCAGAGCAAGGAACCTCCTCACCAGCTGATGTTGTTCTGCAAGTTGACTTATCACTCAGTCAATCCTCTACAAATATTAAACTCAAGGATACTATTGTGCATGTTGATAAAATCCATGTCAGTCCTATGTCAGGACAAGTGTCAAAGAATGCCATTGAAGAAGAGGTTGCTGCAGAAGATGAGGCAGATATGGCAGATACTGATGATGTAGCTACAATTGATGATATCCCTATTATAGAAGATAACCATGAGCCTTCTGAGGCATTAGATACTTATCTTGATAAGTCAATCCCAAAGAAGGATGCTCAGTCTGAGGGTGAGCATGATCAGATGGATTTGACAAACTTGGATCAAGTTGTCAACAGAATAGTTGAGTCTGCACCCACTACAGGTAATACCCATACCCTCTTAATTAGCAGTGTTAATACAGCTTTAACTAAGTAAATGTTTCCTTCTATAGGTGTTATAGTTGAGGGGGAGCCTTCTCAGGTCCTTGCTTAGGATGATATCCCTCCTCCTATGAGCCATACATCATCTACCCCTATCTCAAATGAGGAATTAGTAAACCAAATCAAAGCACTCATAGATGCTCAGACCATAACCCTCAAGGAGTATATTGATCAATCGGTTTCCAAGTTAAGGGAAGAACTATTGACTGAATTCAAGGGAAGTAAAGAAGAAACTTCTCACTTAAACAAACAGGTCACCACCTGGTTTGATAGGGCTGGAACTGTTGGCATCAAACTGACCACCCTTATGAAATCATTGGACACAAGCCAAAAACTCTCTGCAGCTGACATAGGATATATTAAGAATTATGTGAGTGCAACTAATGAGGTGATCAGGGGTGCAACAGATCATGTAAATTAGAATGTCACCAATGTTGCTTTTCACTCTATGAAGAAGTCACTACTTCTGAAAAATGAGCTGCTTGCTGACAATGAGAGAATACTCCAATCCATATCAAGAAAATATGAAGCCAACACCACCCTACTACAAAATACCATCTATGAAGAAGGAAGAAAGGGGGAGAGCAGCCATGCTAAGACAGAAGCACTCATTGAAGAACAAGCCTTCAATGTAATTCAAGGCACCAGGGTGGCACTTGTAACATCCCATGTTACTTCTAGACCCCTTAACTTAGATTGGGTTAGGCATGGGGTGGGTTTTAGGGGAAATTAGCAAGGTTTGACCCTAGGTAGTGGGTTGTAGCCATGTGGGGCTCACTATAGGACCAAGTCAAACTAGGTCAAACTAGCCTAAATAAGGACCCTAGCCACACCATGACCCCACCACATTGCCCTAACCCTAAAAACAATCTAAGTGGACCCTAGGGCATGTCACTAGGTCAACACTTTGACCCCAGTTGACCGAAGTCAACCTTGGGCCTAATTTTGTCAAACCCACACTCATAGGCCCAATTAGCCTAAGTAGGGCACCCCCTTGACCCAACCCAAGTTGGGTTGTGTCATTGGGCTCATGACCATCAAGTGGGGTCAGCCCACTCACCATGTTGACCAAGTCAACCCAAAAGTCAACAAGTAAACATTTTGACCTAAGCGATGAAAATAGGAGCCCAAGCCATTTCCCTTGGGCTAAGCCCACCAAACTTGGCCCATGACCAGCCCAAGTGGACAAGGACAACCCCTAACCCCCAAAATGAGGAGAGGGATTACATGCAAAGGGGTATTTTGGAGAAATCACCTAAAAGAGGAGAGAGAAATGAGGAGGAGATGAAAGGAGGCCACATGGGCTCATCTCATCAGCCCAAAAACTTGTTGGCCGACCACCCCACCTCATTTCAGAAGAATTTAGGGCATGGTGGCCACTTGGCACCATGGGTGAAGCATCCAAAGTGTTGGGTACATTGGAAAATGTGTACCTAATTTGAAGAAGCCTAACTTAGCCTAATGATATACATCAAGGTGTATTTGATGTTGTTTAAGTTGAATATGTGCAGGTTAAAAGTATGGAAAAATTTCTAAGTCCATGTGTCGACACCAGAAGAAGATGTGTCGACACTTCAGGAAGATTGTGTCGACACTTCAAGAAGGCTGTGTCGACACAGAGAAAATGAGTCGACATCAACTGTGTCGACACCGGGAGGCAGTGTCGACACACACAAGATTATAGTTGACATCAACTATGTCGACACCAGGAGGCTGTGTCGACACACAGAGGCAGAGTCGACAATATTTGTGTCGACACCAGAAGACTGAGTCGACACATATAGGCAGAGTCGACAAAAGATGTGTCGACACCTGAAGGCAGTGTCGACACCTGAAGGCAGTGTCGACACCTGAAGGCAGTGTCGACACATACTATGTTCTGAATCTACATCAACTATGTCGACACACAGGACTTGTGTCGACACATTGCCAAGTCTAGACTAAGTCACTTGCTGAAGAATGATGAAGTGTTTGAGTCAACACAAATACTCAGTGTCGACTCATTCTCAAGTTATAGTATGCAGAAGCTGAGTCGACTTAAAGTCAAACTTGTCGACTTCACCAGAGGCAGTGTCGACACCTATGTTACTTGTGTCGACACATATAGACAGATGGTCTCGACACTTTCTGACAGATAGTCTCGACACTTTGCTGTCCAAGACAAAGGCACAAGATATGTTTGAAGACTTGACAGCTGTGGGTTACAACAGGTTAACTGAAGCTGTCAGACTTGTCAGAAGACAGTTAGAAACCTGATCAGCCGGTCACCAAAAAGAAGGTGTATAAATAGACAAATTCAGAAGTAGAATAAAGAAGTTTTTTGTTTTGATTGAGAAGCAACACACATAAAAAACTGATTAAGGAATCAAATCAAGAAAGTGCAAGGCACTGAAGAAGATCTTCATCAGAAGATCTAAGAAGACATTCTGAAGGATTCAACTTCTCAGGATCAGTCTAAGGAGAATTCGTCCTAGAATTCTGAAGAATTTTCAAAGGGTTTGGAAAGAGAGGGATCCAGCCGTTTGAAGATCAAGAAGGAAGCTGTTACAGGTTTCTCAAGAAGCTGTTTGGAAATCAACTCAGCTAGTTCAGATTCAAGAAGCTTTGAAGAAAGCTAAGATTCAGTTGATTTCATCCATCAGCTGATCAGGTGCTGTCTTGTCCTTTCTCTCTCAACAAGGGCAAGATTCTATAAAACTCTTTTCTAAATTCTGTAGGATCTATTAATATAGATTTGAGTTGTAAGCCTATGATATAAAGGCTGAGTGTAGGAGAGATAATCTCTGAGTTGTAGGTCTTGAATAAAGACTGAGGTAGGGCTGAATTGCCTGAGCTGTAGGAGTGTGGTATCACTCTGAGTTGTAGGAATCCATTTTGGATTCTGAGCTGTAGGATCTGAGGATCTGAGTTAAGGAAGGGAGTTTGGCTGAATCTAGCACACTGTTAGATAGGCGAAGGGGGAAAGTGGATGTACCCAGATCTTAGGGAACCACTATAAATACTTGTTGCAATCTGTGATGTGTAGTTCTAGATTGTGTGATTGTGATTGCTAAAGTAGCTGCAGAACTCATAGACAATAGTCTTTAATTATTTAATCATTCTGCCTTAAGTTTGAAAAGAAAATAAGAACCTATTCACCCCCCTCTAGGTGTTTAGGTAATCTTGAAAGTAAAACTATCAAGTGGTATCAGAGGGAGGTTACTCAAAGTAAGACTTAACAGTCTGAGTTAGATCTAAAGGCAGAATCAAGAATCAAGAAAATGGGTTCAGGTGAGAATCACAAGGAGTTGGGATCTATGAAGCTTCCCATCTGCAGAAAAGAAATCTTTGAAATCTGGAAGGAAAGGGTTAGGCTGTTTATGGAGGCCTCAGATCCAAGAATTTATATCACAGTGAAAGAAGGTCCATACATTCCAATGAAGATTTCTGTATTAGATGAAAATCAGGAAACTCCTAAGGATTTTTTAGAAATGATAAAGGAGGAAATCATCTTAGCCACTATGGACAAGAGAGCTCAAAACATCATAGTAAGTGCAATAGATGATTCCACCTTCCAAAATCTGATACATTACAAGACCTCCAAAGAGATGTGAGACACCTTGATTGTCTATATGGAAGGATCTGAAGAAGTAAGAAAAGACAAAAAATCAATGCTCAACCAAGAATATGAGAGCTTCAGACAAGGAAAGTCTGATGGCATAACTGAGTGTTATAAGAAATTCTATAGGATTGTGAATGAACTGATGTCCTATGGAAGAGTCTTCAGTACATATGAGCTGAATGACAAGTTTCTCAGATCTTTAACAAAGGATTGGGATACCAAAATATGTGCCATTAGAGAAGTGGCCAAGTTAGCTGATATTTCTCCTCCAACCTTGTTGGGAAAATTGCTTTCATATGAAATGCAATTGATGGCTAGGAAGGAGGAAGAAAGAAGTACAAAAGGTGAGCATAGATATGTGGCTTTCAAAGTTGAAGCCACTAGAAAGAAAGGGAGGATGTCTTCATCTCCTCTCAAGGAAGCTACAGAAGAGATAACAGAAAATTCAGATAGTCAGAAATCAGGGAGCAGTGAATCAGATACTGACTTTGCTGCCTTTACAAGACAGTTTCAAAAGTTCTTGAAAAAGAAGCAGTGGAAGTCCAGGCCCTCCACATCACAGCCAGTAGATGAGTACTATCAGAAAAGAAAATCCTCAAGAAATGAGAGAAACAAAACTAAGCCCAGCAAAGCCATAACTTCTAAGATTGTTTGTTATTGCTGCAATAAGACTGGACATATGGTAGCTGAATGTCCAGAAAAGAGAAAGGAGTCAGTAGACAGAAAAAAGACTCAACACAAGGGCAAGAAGGAGAAATCTTTTGTTGCAAAGAAGGATAAGAGTCTTTCAGATCAGTCCTCATCAGAGTCAGAATCTGAAGCATAAGCATATATAGGATTGTATGCAGCCAATGAAGAAGAGGAATTTCTGCAACTAATGGATTCCATTCATGATCAAGAAGACAAGGAATGCATGGGTCTGATGGCTGAGTTAGAAGATAACCAATGCCAGGATCAGCCTGGTCCTAGTAAGGTACAAAAGGTTTCTAGTTCTTCTGATTTTAGTATTGGTTCAGAGTCAGATTCATCTACATCAAGTGATGTGAATGGATCTGAATCTGAAGGTGATATTCATCAGTTGATGGATGAATATAGGGTCTTGTTGCAGGCTCTTAAGAAAAGCAAGAATCTAGTCAAAGTTCAGGCTCAGGAAATTACTGATCTTAAGGTGGCTGCAACTGAGTTTGAAAAAGTGATGGATCAAAAGTTAAATGAGATTCCCAAACTAAAAAATATAACCTATATTCAGATGGGCACAATCAAATATAACAATGATCAAATTAAGAGTCTGGAGGCCAGACTAAAAATAGAAAAAGATTTAGTGGCTAGTTACTCTAAGTCAAAATCTGTCTTACTTTTAATAGATGAGTTTGTGGCTCAAAAGGGTAAGGTAGGATTAGGCTTCAAAGGTAACCCCAGGGCTGCCCAATTCAAAAGAAAAAGGCAAAGCTCCTGTCCAGCCTCTAAACCTTTCAGTCATAGTTAAGTTTAGAAAGGTGCAAGTGCCTTCTAACAAATATGATCTTGAGAATATTCATGGTCATATTAAGACTAATGTTCAGATAAACAAGGGTGTAAATGCCAATAGGTCTACCCATGTTCATAAACCCCATGGTTATAAGAAATCTGTGGGTGAAGCTGCAGCAGCACCAGCACTGGACAGAAATTCTTCTGTCAAGGGTGTATCAAGACCTAGATACAACAAATTTGAATGTTGGTGTTGTGGAAAGAGAGGACATTTTGCCTTAGACTGCTGGCATAACACAAATGTAAGGAAGAACAATAGTCTACCAGTTAGAAGAGCTGCTGGTAGTCTTAATATGAATGGTGCTAACCTGAACCAAGGACCCAAGACTTACTTGGGTTCTAAGGGAAAGTAATTCTGTATTGCAGGAAAGTCCAAGTTGTCATGCCCCTATATGTTACTTGGACAGTGGATATTCCAGGCACATGACTGGAACAAAGGGGCTGCTGAAGGAGTACACATCTGTCAAAGATGGACCTAAAGTAATCTTTGGTGGATCTGAAAGAGGAATCATCAAAGGGTTTGGTAACATTTCTTCAAACCAAATTACCATCACCCAAGTGGCTTATGTAAAAGGTTTGAAACATAATCTGATTAGCATAAGTCAGTTGAGTGATCTTGGATATGATATTTCATTTGTTAAGGATGGATGTCATATCAAAAGGTCAAGTGATCAAAAGATCATATTGACTGGGTATAGAAAGAGAAATGTTTATTGTCTTAATTTTGTATGTGAGAACAAGGCTTCTCCCATCTGTCTTGTAGCTGATGATAATGCATCTCATTGTGTCAAGTGGCACAAGAGGTTGGCTCATCTTAACTACAAGACAATTGGCCAACTCTTCAGCAAAGAGTTAGTGAGGAATGGTCCTCAAGTTAAGTGTATAAAGGAAGGGACATGTTCAGCTTGTCAAAAGGGCAAGCAGACAAAATCCTCCTTTCATAGTCTTGAAAACAAGGATTCTGTGAGGTGCTTATACCTCTTATAATGGATCTTTTTGGTCCTATGCCAGTTCATAGTCTAGGTAGGAAGGTCTACACTTTTGTGGTTGTAGATGACTATTCTAGATATACATGGGTGTTCTTTCTGAGACAAAAATCAGAAACCCCAAGTGTCTTACTTAGTTTTGTGAAACAAATTCAGAATGAACTAAACAGTACAGTGGTCAAAATCAGAAGTGACCATGGCACTGAATTTCAATCTGAAAGTATGACAAGATTATGTGAAGACTTTGGGATTTTCCAAGAGTTCTCCTCACCTAGAACACCTCAGCAAAATGGTATTGCTGAAAGAAAGAATAGGACATTGATTGAAGCTGGTAGAACTCTATTGAGTGACACCTCTCTTCTAGAATATTTCTGGGCTGAGGCAGTAAACACTGCATGTCAGGTGATCAATAGGGCTTCTATCACCAAGTGCCACAAAAAGACTCCCTATGAAATTATGAATGGTAGAAAACCAAATCTATCCTACTTTAGGATCTTTGGTTGCAAGTGCTATATACTTAATAATGGCAAGTCATATCTAACTAAGTTTGCTGCCAAATCCCAAGATGGGATATTTGTTGGGTACAACATAAATAGTAAGGCCTATAGAGTCTTCAACTTGACTACTCAAGTTGTAGAAGAATCTGTACATGTTGTGTTTGATGAATTAAGATTAATCAACTGTGAGTTGCCTTGTAGTTCATACAGTCCAACAGGTATAAGCAAAAGGATGGACAAGCTTTCCATTGCAGAAGCATCAAATGCAGATGAAGCAGTGGAAAATGAAGGCTACAGTCCAGGGGGACTACAAAACTCTATAGAAGCTGATGACAACCGAGAAGTACAGCATGATGAAGGAGCTGAAGATGTTCAACCTGAAGGAAATCTACCTCCAGCCATAAGACATCTAAAAGATCATCCAGCTAATCAAATAATAGGTGATTCAAGTCAAGGAGTGCTGACTAGAAGCAGAAATCTGAGCACAGTCCTGCACTAAAGTTTCCTATCTCAATTGGAGCCTAAGAAATTTGAAGAAGCCATCCAAGACCAACATTGGATTAATGCTATGCAAGAGGAGCTTAATTAATTCAGAAGGTGCAAAGTCTGGGAGCTTGTTCCTAAACCAAAATACCACAACATCATTGGAATAAAGTGGATATTTAGGAACAAGTTGGATGAGAGTGGAGTAATAATTAAGAACAAAGCAAGACTAGTTGCTAAAGGATATAGGCAGGAAGAGGGAATAGATTTTGATCAAACATTTGCCCCAGTAGCAAGACTGGAGGCAATCAGGATGTTTCTTGCCTATGCTGTATACCAATGATTCAAGGTATACCAAATGGATGTGAAATCAGCATTTCTGAATGGAGACCTAAAAGAAGAAGTCTATGTGGAACAGCCATCAGGTTTTGTAGACTCTCTTAAACCTGATTATGTTTTTAGACTTAGGAAAGCTTTATATGGGTTAAAGCAAGCCCCAAGGGCTTGGTATGACACCCTGTCTACTTTCCTTATTGAGAACAAATTCTCAAGAGGCAAAATAGACAAGACTCTATTCCTTAGGGAGTCTAAAGGCAAGATAATCTTAGTCCAAATCTATGTGGATGACATAATTTTTGGGTCTACAGAGAACAACCTTTGCAAGAAGTTTGCCAAACGTATGTAAGAGAAGTTTGAAATGAGTAGTATGGGGGAACTTAAGTTCTTTTTGGGACTCCAAGTAAGACAGACTGATGATGACTTGTCCATATCCCAGTCTAAGTTCACCAAAGAGTTGATAAAGAAATATGGTATGAAATCATCCTCTACCATGAAAACTCCTATGAGAACAAATATGCCTATATATAAAGATGATACAGGTAAGCCTGTAGATGAGTCTTTGTATAGAGGAATAGTTGGTTCTCTATTATACCTCACAGCTAGTAGACCAGATATTATGTATGCTACATGTGTCTGTGCTAGGTACCAGGCATGCCCTAAAGAATCTCATTACACTGTTGTTAAAAGAATTTTGAGATACTTAAAGGGCACACCAAAACTAGGCCTTTGGTACCCTAGGAATGGAGATTTTCTACTAACAGGTTATTCAGATGCAGATTTTGCAGGATGTAGAGAGGATAGAAAGAGTACTACAGGTACTTGCCAATTCTTGGGAGGAAGACTGATATCATGGAGCAGTAAGAAGCAGACCAGTGTGGCAATATCCACAACTGAGTCTGAATATGTTGATGCTGGAAGTTGCTGTGCACAGCTATTGTGGATTCAGCATCAGTTAAAAGACTATGGTATTCAAGTAAGTAGAACACCTTTATTGTGTGATTCTAAGAGTGCTATTTTTATTGCTAACAATCCTGTTTCTCATAGTAGAACTAAGCATATAGAAATAAAATACCATTTTCTTAGAGAGCATGTAGAAAGAGAAGACATCTCATTGGAATTTGTTAAAACAGATTATCAAATTGCAGATGAATTTACTAAGCCACTGGATGAAACAAAATTCAATAAATTTAAAATTGAATTAGGAATGCTGACCATTGATTAGTATATTAACAAACAGAAATTGGCTAAGTAAAATGGTGTCGACACTTTTAGTGATAAAGTGTCGACTCAGTATAGTTATGTCGACTTGTCAGAGAATTAGTGTCGACACAGCGAATTTGTGTCGATACTTAAGGGTCAAATAGTCGACTAATCCAGAAATGTAGTGTCAACTTCACCAGAATAATGGTGTCGACACTTATAGATTTTGTGTCGACACTTGTACTAAGAGTCGACACAGAATTTCTGATGCTCTACTATATCTCTCTTGTGTCGACATATCCTCAATTGGTGTCGACGCATAGTAGTCAACATTGATGACGAGACAGTAGAAGTTTGTGTCGACACATTTCATCTGTGTCGACACATTTAGTCTATTTTTGCCCGACTTTTGACCTTCTTTCATTAGAGGGTATAAATAGGTCAAGAACGCATTCTGTCGACACGCTCACAAGGTTTTCGAGACTAAAACCCTGTGTCGACATTCTCTCTTCTCTTCTCTCCAGTTTTCTCATCTTTCCAATGGCGCCAAAGGTTGAGGATAACGTCAATGAGGGATATGAGCTGGTTAGGGCTGCGTTCGACAATGCCACGCCTGAAATAAAACAGGCGATATCCTATATTACTGATAATGGATTGGAATATCTGGTTTCTGAACCCACCAAAATCTGGAAGAAGGAGGTACTTGAATTTTACACTTCAGCATCAGTGGATTCTTCTGGACTCAAGATCAAATCCACAGTTCATGGAACCAAGGTGAAACTTACTCTACGGAGTTTAAGAAAGATTCTTCAATTACCAAGCATTGAGAATGTAGAAGAGGTCCCAGCCTCTAAGACAACGAAGGCTCTACAATGGTGTGGATTGGATCCAACCATCAAAATTGGAGCAGCCATCAACAGAAAAGGAATGAATCCACAAGGCAAATTTCTATCTGAAGTGGTTGGGAAGGTGATTTTGTGTAAACCTGGCGGCCATGATAGGATTTCGGCCTTAATGTTTAACCTCATGACAAGGATAATCTTCAGGGTTAACACAGACTGGTCAGCAGTTGTGTTTGATAAAATCAAGGAAGGACTTAAGAAGCCAAATCTGGCTAGGATTTTGAGTCTATATCTGGCTGGACTCATCCCAGAGGTCATGCAACAAATTCCTGGGACTAAGATCAATCACATAAGAAAAATGGACATGAGATTATTCTCAAGATGGGATAGAGTTCTGTCCAAAGAGGTGCCTGATGTGGACAGGCACAACACACCAGAGAAATCCCCAGGTCATGATCAAAGTACTGAACAACTTCCAGGAGATCAAGTGAGAGAGCAGGCTGAAGACCAGCCTGAGTCTACTCAAGTCCAGGATGAATCTTTACCTGCACAGGTGCAGGGGGAGCAAGTTTATTCTCCTGCCCAGGACATTCCTAACACTGAACAGGTGCAGGGGGAGCAGATTTCTGAACAAGTGCAAGAGGAAGAACAAATAGATTTATCAAAAGATTTGCACACTGCTGGCCTAGATGACTCATCTTCTGCTCAGGCACAAAAGGAATTCACTCTAGATGAGTTATTTCCTGATGTTTAAATTGCTACTGATAGAGTTGAGGAGGAGCAAGAAATTGAGAAGGAGCTCGAAATTGAGGGGGAGCAAGTGATTGTTGACAAAGATCAACATGTCACTGAGACAGATATTCCTCCTTCACCTCCTGAAAGAGTTCAGATTGAAAGCTCTTCAGAATCTGAGTCTGCAGAAGCCAGAGTGGCAAAGAAAAGGAAGCTCATGGTCTTCAAAAGAAGAAGCCATAGCTACAAACAGGCTCTACAGACTTCAACTCACCAATCTCCATCTGATTTTAATTACAACAAGTTCATGGTAGATTTGCAGGTGAAGCTAGATAATCAGAGATTAGCCTTGGAGAAATATGTTGATGAAAGTCATAAAAATCTTCAGTTTGATCTGGCTCAAGATATAAAGTCTATAAGATTTGAAGTCAATCAACATAAAAGAGAAATGACTGATTGTTTTACAAAAGGGGCACATGCTGTTGTATATCTGGCCCAACAACAAGGGGAAATGAAGAAAGAAATAGATGCTCAATCTATTAATCAAGGATACATTCTTGAAAATCAGAAACGGCTAAATGACAATCTGCCAACTGCCAACACAGATATTCTTGCTCAATTTCAAACAACCATGTCTAAATTGACTGAAGCTAGGGCAGCTGAAATGCTAGCATATGACACTAAGTTCCAAACTGCTTTTGACTCAATTCAGTCAGCCATAACCACTTCCTAGAAGGAAATTACTGCAAAACTTAATAAGTTGAAACCCTTCTTCAAAGATGGCATTAATTATCTAGATGGTCAGATTAGGTTTCAGAAGGAAGATCTCAGAGATCATGTAGCAAGAGAAGTCCTAAAGGGGGAGAGGGTAACAGTATCAGAGCCACATTGGGATATCCACCCCTTTGTGATGATGATAATATGGCAGAGTCAGGAGTACAGCCACAAGGTCTACTTGAAGGCAACCAACTAGAGGTTGCTCAAGTCATATACCCCCCTGCAGATTTTGACTTGATTCATCAGATGGTGCAAACTATGTATAGTCCTCCAGAGGAGGTTTCAAATATTATACATGGAAAAGTAGACATGCCTGAAGCTGCAATCAAGGCTCAGCAAGAGGCTCAACTGTCAAAGAAGAGATTTAGGGAGCAAGCTGAACTAAAACCTGATTTTGAACAGTGGAGCCCTACCTCTAGAAACATCATACTAACTTCCTGGAAAGCTGTAAAAGATCAAGTCCATGAAAGGGGCAAGTGGTACAATGAACAAGAATGGCAGAAGCATGAAGCCAGACAGGAGGCTATTATTCAGTATAGAAGGAAAGCTAAGATGGGAAAGCTACCTCCTGATGCTCTGGAGCCTAGCAAATACTTTCCCAAGCCATATCACTATTTTGAGAGACAAAGACTGAAGACTGAGGCTTAGGAGAAGGCTGATCTTAAAGGCAAAAAGCCCATGGAAGAAACTGAACCTTCTGTGCAGGCACAAGTACAACCTGGAAGAGGGATTGTTATAAAGGAGCCTGATCTGTCTTAGTCTAAGATGTCTTAAGTTTAGTTTAAAAATGTGTAATGTGAAACATTCAGTGTTAAACATTTTGTAAACAATCATTTTGACATAATACACAAAATCTTGCTCTTTAGTTAATTTTTGTGTATATCTTTTTATCTCTGTGATGAATCTGTGCAAGTGTTTTGATTGTTAATATTTTTTGTAATATTAAGCTTATATACATCATCATCATTTTGTTTATTATTATCATAAGTGGTGTATATCATTAGCTAAAATGGGTTATGACTTCTCCAAATAGGGGGAGATTGTTGGGTACATTGGAAAATGTGTACCTGATTTGAAGAAGCCTAACTTAGCCTAATGATATACATCAAGGTGTATTTGATGTTGTTTAAGTTGAATATGTGCAGGTTAAAAGTATGGAAAAATTTCTAAGTCCATGTGTCGACACCAGAAGAATATGTGTCGACACTTCAGGAAGATTGTGTCGACACTTCAAGAAGGCTGTGTCGACACAGAGAAAATGAGTCGACATAAACTGTGTCGACACCGGGAGGCAGTGTCGACACACACAAGATTATAGTTGACATCAACTGTGTCGACACCAGGAGGCTGTGTCGACACACAGAGGCAGAGTCGACAATATTTGTGTCGACACCAGAAGACTGAGTCGACACATATAGGCAGAGTCGACAAAAGCTGTGTCGACACCTGAAGGCAGTGTTGACACATACTATGTTCTGAATCTATATCAACTGTGTCGACACACAGGACTTGTGTCGACACATTGCCAAGTCTAGACCAAGTCACTTGCTGAAGAATGATGAAGTGTTTGAGTCAACACAAATACTCAGTGTCGACTCATTCTCAAGTTATAGTATGCAGAAGCTGAGTCGACTTAAAGGCAAACTTGTCGACTTCACCAGAGGCAGTGTCGACACCTAAGTTACTTGTGTCGACACATATAGACAGATGGTCTCGACACTTTCTGACAGACAGTCTCGACACTTTGCTGTCCAAGACAAAGGCACAAGATTTGTTTGAAGACTTGACAGCTGTGGGTTACAACATGTTAACTGAAGCTGTCAGACTTGTCAGAAGACAGTTAGAAACCTGATCAGCCGGTCACCAAAAAGAATGTCTATAAATAGACAAATTCAGAAGTAGAATAAAGAAGTTTTTTGTTTTGATTGAGAAGCAACACACATAAAAAACTGATTAAGGAATCAAATCAAAAAAGTGCAAGGCACTGAAGAAGATCTTCATCAGAAGATCTAAGAAGACATTCTGAAGGATTCAACCTCTCAGGATCAGTCTAAGGAGAATTCGTCCTAGAATTCTGAAGAATTTTCAAAGGGTTTGGAAAGAGAGGGATCCAGCCGTTTGAAGATCAAGAAGGAAGCTGTTACAGGTTTCTCAAGAAGCTGTTTGGAAATCAACTCAGCTAGTTCAGATTCAAGAAGCTTTGAAGAAAGCTAAGATTCAGTTGATTTCATCCATCAGCTGATCAGGTGCTGTCTTGTCCTTTCTCTCTCAACAAGTTTAAGATTCTATAAAACTCTTTTCTAAATTATGTAGGATCTATTAATATAGATCTGAGTTGTAAGCCTATGATATAAAGGCTGAGTGTAGGAGAGATAATCTCTGAGTTATAGGTCTTGAATAAAGACTGAGGTAGGGCTGAATTGCCTGAGCTGTAGGAGTGTGGTATCACTCTGAGGTGTAGGAATCCATTTTGGATTCTGAGCTGTAGGATCTGAGAATCTGAGTTAAGGAAGGGAGTTTGGCTGAATCTAGCACACTGCTAGATAGGCGAAGGGGGAAAGTGGATGTACCCAGATCTTGGGGAACCACTATAAATACTTGTTGCAATCTGTGATGTGTAGTTCTAGATTGTGTGATTGTGATTGCTAAAGTAGCTGCAGAACTCATAGACAATGGTCTTTAATTATTTAATCATTCTGCCTTAAGTTTGAAAAGAAAATAAGAACCTATTCACCCCCCCTCTAGGTGTCTAGGTAATCTTGAAAGTAAAACTATCACAAAGCTTCACCCCGAGCTCACCTCGGCCATATCTCCACCTATACCCACTCCCGGCACAAACAAACCATTACATTAGCTTCAGAAGAGGGAAACGAGTGGAGATCGATAGCTGGAGCAGAGAAATCAGTGGAGAATCAAGCAATCGGGGAGGAGCTCGCCGGCGCACCACCACCATGGCAAACCGCCGCCTGACCCGCCACCAAGCCCCAATTCAGGTCCGTTTCGCCTCACCTCTACCCGTACTAGAATCCTAGATCAACTAGGGGAGATATCAGGCTCAATTGAGCCCGATGCCATGTGAGAAAATCCTAATTTTTCCGAGAAATCGCCACCTCTCGGGATCACCGGCGCCGCCGCCTCCCGCCGTCTTACCGTCGGCAAAAGATGGCCACCACCACCGTGAAGGTGGTGGCACCGTTGGCCGGCAGTGGCGCCGCCTCAGCTAGCCGGAAACGGCCCCGCAAAGTGGCCCACGAAAGTCAATCCCAACCTTCCATCCATCGGGGACGATGAGCGGATTCTGTCGGTTTAACTTTAAGATTCGTGCGGATTAGATTATTAAATGATTTAGTTTAATTGTTTAAATGAAATTTCATTCTGTCACATTATTACAGTAACCTTGCATGTAAAATTTATGGTACTTAAAGGCTTCAACAGATCTTGACTTCTGAATAAAAAATGTAGACTGACGTGTTAACGTTAAAATGCCACCCTAAACATAGGTTTTAGTTCAGTGGTCTGGCCTGTAGGGCAGTTTTCCTAGGACTTGTCCTAGGCTAGGTCAGAAACTAAAACCTAAGACCATGCCAAACCAGAGATCCACATAGCCTAAAATTTTGGGCATGTGGCTTAT
This sequence comes from Platanthera zijinensis, assembly GCA_039513925.1. Lineage (NCBI taxonomy): Eukaryota > Viridiplantae > Streptophyta > Magnoliopsida > Asparagales > Orchidaceae > Platanthera > Platanthera zijinensis. The sequence continues at coordinate 155,023,701 of CM077087.1, forward strand.
TTGGGCATATATAACCCCTGCCAAAAATTGAGAATTTTTTGGACAACTTTGCTTATAGTTTTTGTCATAATATCAAAAACTAAATAAATGAAATAATTGGAGTTATATACCTCCAAATGGCCCCAAATTTTTGGTGGTAGGTCCCTGGGGACATCATTGGTGCATGATAAAAATTTCAGCACATTTGGATCACTGCATGTTGGTGTAATCCACTTGCATGTGTTGGCTTATTTATAGCCTTGGTGTGCCAATAACAATAATTTAAATATTGTACATTCAGCTTAATTGAGGCATCCAAAAATCATGGATTTGATTCCAGTGGTTCATTAGGGTAAAATTCACCCCTTAGATTAATTATGGGATTTTTGGAATCAAAAATCCCATTATTTGGAATTTTGAAAATATAGCCCTTATTGGAAAATAAATTGAGAAAATAGGTTTTGATCATGGAAAAATCCTCAAACTTGCCAAGTTAAAAAAAGAAGGTTATATTTGACTTATGCAAAATTGATCTTCTGTTTGAGAACTTCTGGAGTAAAATACCTTGAAATGACCATTTTACCCTTATTGCATTTATTCATGAATTGATGGAAATACATATCATAAAAATTTGGAAATATTCCTAGTGTTGTATAATTGTATTGTTAGTCTTGTATAATTATCTCAGAATTTATGGATGTACTGATAATTTTTAAATCTACATAATGACATTTTGGTAAATATTTAAGAATGGGATTTGTTAGGCCATTACACCATAGAAGTTGATGAAACTCTGCCATTAGTCTTAAATTAATGTCTTATATGCTCTGTAAATTTCCTAGAATTTTTGTAATTGAATTCCTTATACTTCCTTTGTAAAATGATATTTATGATGATTTTGTATTAATTAAGGAATAAATAGAAATACTTAAAGGAAAATTATAAATCTTGGAATACAATGATATTTCACTATGTTATAGGTCAGAAAAATTTCTCACATCAGTAGGATTATGATATGATATACTCCATGTGTTAAATGACTTGAAGGATTATTTGAAGAATTTAATTAATGGTATAAATAATTGGGAAAATTATGAAAATCATCATGGTCATCATATAGGTCCATACCACCCTAGGATAAATAATTTGAGACATATGAGCCAAGGAATTAGAAGTTGGATTCCGGGGTGGAGTTAGGTCATGGGCTGCGCATAGTAAAAGTAGGTTATACTATAGGCCCACCAGGGGATAGATCGACAATTGAGCTAGAGAACACGATTGGAAGTATGACCCTGGTGGTTAGTGTCATCTTAGTGACGAGAGTAAAAGTGCAAGTCATTGGGTAACAACTGGAATGGAGGCCGGCGGAAGACCGTCGCCCTCCCGATAATAACTTAAGTCATTAGGATCGTCCAAGAGTAACAATAAGAGTTGAGTGTGGATCATGGGTAGACATCAACTAAAAGTAATTATCCTTGCGAAAGGGAAATTTGGGCTTGTCATCCCATCTTGGTTCCTAGTGCCTTCGAGACCCCTTCAATGGGCATACCTTGGGCAGTCCTGGGATTAACCCTAATTTACTAAGTATAATAACCGATAGGCAAGAGTAGTCTAATAGGCTAGGTAAACTATACATGTTCTCACTCATGCCGGGTTGGAAGGACTTGGAGTCTATTGACTACTTGCTCACCCGTGCAGAGTTGGAGGGAATTGTTGAGTTATATGCTCACTCGTGCCGGGTTGGAGGGACTTGGAGTCTGTTGACTACTTACTCACCCGTGTAGAGTTGGAAGAAGTGGTTGATTTACTTGCTCACCCGGGCAGGGTTGGAGGAATTAGGATAGGTTGGTGTTGCGAGCTGGAGGCTCGAGTTGAAATAATTGCATGCGCATAAAGAAAATGGTGGTGGGTCATGCGGTACTGGGCTAATCGTCACACCGATGGCAGTACGGTGACTCGGGTGAGGTGTACGGGTGGAGGGGCCAGTATGTTGTTTAATACTGCGGTCAGGCAGACAATCCTCAAAGACACGCACCCGAACTAAAAGTCTAGCGGCAGCTAGCAATTAGTACGCAGAGACTCTAGAGTGCACTTGTCGGTGTACAGAGGCGTACAAGAGAGGTCTTGGCCTGGTAGTGTGTATACCCGCCTAGAAAGCGGAGAAGCCCGATCCGCTGCTGCCGGAGCCACGACGACGGTACTTGAGAGTGATGCTAGCTCTCAAAAAGTGGGAACTAAAGGTCCGTGATCACGGAGTCGTTGTGTGTGAGTTGCACTTGCCTGCTGCATAATTTGCATCATAACATTCATTCATATTAGAGCATACGCTTCATAGATCCTTATCATATAAATTAGTATGGGCTCTTTTATATGATAAGTTATATTTCTTGGAAACCATAACTTATAAATTTGTATGGGCATTTTTATAAGTTAAGGTACGCTCTGTGATGATAGTGTAGTGGTAGTGTAGTTTTACTTTCCTGTATTACTTTCAGTTCTTCCTTTACTAGTACTGCTCTTTACTTACCTGTACTATATACTTGGAACTGCTAGAGTAGAATGTTAATACCTATTACAACTGCTAGTTAGCTCTTGTCACCTGCTTCCACTTTTATTACCCCTTGTTATCCTCCGCTTCGTCCTCCCGCTCGGTGCCTAGGAGCTGCGGGGTGAGGTGCGGAGGAAACAACTTAGTCTTTTTTACTAATTGTCGGTGACCATATCATTTTAGGAGCACGAGGAGATGGAGCAGCACGTCGAGGAGCCAGGACTTGAGGAGCAGATGCCGATACCACCTATTACCACTACTGGAGCACATGTTCAGGTGTGATGAGTTGAGATGTTAGATTCCGCTGCTGTAGATTGAGAGAGAGTGATTTGATATTGATGTACTGGGCATAAGCCCTTATTCACTTTCATTTTCGTACTCATTTTGGACTATATTCATGCACTTTTCATTTGATATATATATGATTAGTACTATGGCTGTGGACTGTGATATTTACTCTATTTTATACTTCTATTTCTCATATTGGCCGACAGGTTTATGATCGTACTAGCCGGCAGAATCGACGACTTGCGGTGTCGACTAACCCGTGTGTTAGTGTTACCGTAAGGCGGCGGTTCTGGGCATAAGATCCGAGTTAGCCCCGGAGAGGGGGGACGGATCTTATAGCACTACACCTGCCCCTCCTGGATAAAAAGAGGCCAGAGGACCTAGAATTATCAGTATAAGCTAGAGTTGCACATAATGCACAACTTGCTGCCAGAAAAAAGAGGGAAGGAACTCAAATGGCTGAAGAGTTCATGGCAAAGAGGAGAGCTGAGAACAAAGATGATCCAGATCATGAACAACTAAGTGATACCTCTGAATCCATCATTATCAATGCTTGGATAAGCCATGGACAAATCTTAAAGAATATTGATAGTGTTTATCTTTCTGAGGAATGGATCAAGCATTTGGAAAGAAATTCCCTAAGGGAAAGAGTATTCAAAGAAAATCTAGTAAGGAAGACCAACCCTAAGAAAATGCCTCCCAGATATATTCCAAAGCCATTCCTTTACTTCAAGAGGCAGGAGAACAAAGCTGAAAACTTGAAGAAGATAACTGCTACCAAGGATGCTGATTCAAGTTCATCAAAGAAGAGCTGAGATGAGATTGCAAGACTTAGGGTGCTTTAATTATGTAATCAATATACTATAATGAATATCAACAGTGTAGCAATACCAAACCATTATCAATGAAATTAATATGAGTTGGCCCTGACTATATTGATGTGATAAATATGAATACAATTATCATCTATATATCTGTGAGTAATAAATATGTTGTTCTTTCATAGATATCCCATAATCACAGGTTTGCTACTATTGTTTGGATTAGTTAATTATTAGGTATATCTTAATCATAATGTTTACCTTGTTAATGATTGACAATTCACTAGTACCATTGGTTATTCAATCATAGTGTTAAGCCATCCCATCTAGGGAGAGTTTTTCCTATATTGGGATGTCTAGTTGTCATGAAAATGTTTTATCAGGTCTATCATGATATTTTTTTGTGTTGATGCACCTTAGCATGGATGGGTGTTCTGCCTTCTTCAAATAGACGGAGATTGTTGGGAATTGTCCCCTATATTGTTCCTCAGGATTTGAAGAGGCATCACCAATCATGCAAAGGGGCATAATGTATTTAATGTGTGCCTCTGAGTTCATGCATGCAGGTTGTCCTTGATTGGACAGGTGAATAGGAAGAGGAAGCTGGAAGTCAGATAATTTGACTAAGGCATAACCGCTGAGACAGCTGAGATAGATGAGAAGAATGTCTCAGCAGAACTACTGAGATAGATGAGAAGCTCAACACAAAATGTTGAGAGAAGTGTTGGTCTCAGCTAAATAACTAAGACAGAAGACAGTCTCAACTATGAAGAAGAAACCGTTGAGACAGTTGAGAAGGAACTGCTTAGACAGAAGAGTCTCAGCTGTGAAGAAGAAATTGCTGAGATAGTTGAGAAGGAACCGCTGAGACAAAGCCAGCAGAAATTTTCTAAGTCCAGAAAGTGGAGTTCATCGAACTGAGTTCAGAGTTTGTCGAGCTCAACTTAAAGATCGCCGAGTTCAAGTTAAAGATTGAAGATTTAGAGTTCATCGAGCTTAGCTCACCTTTCATCGAGCTCAAGTTAAAGTTAATTTTAAGATCCAGACTTCGTCGAGCTAAGCTCACCTTTCATCGAGCTCAAGTTAAAGGTTGAAGCTTCAGAGTTCATCGAGCTCAGTACAGAGTTTGCCAATCTCAGCTCGACGATCGTCGAGCTCAGACCAAGAACTTCATGCCATTCTAAGACAGCACATTTCGTCGAGCTCAATCCAAGTACTTCTTGTCGTTGCGGTAAATCTACAGTAGCGCAAGAAGCTACTATTTGTCCTCTTCCGAGGAAGGTGGCACTCACCATCTTTGGCTGGGCCCACATTCAAATTGTGCCATTGATTCAAATCAACAGATATAAAAGGAAGAGAAGAGAAGAAGATTAGGGTTAACGAAAATAAAAATGAAAGCAGAAATCGAAATAAAGGTGGCTGGACTTCATCTTCTTCAACAAGCTTGAAAGCAAAGTATAACAGTGAAAGCTAGAAGGTAAAGATAGCTGAAGCTTCTTCCTGTTCAGCAAGATTGTTCTTTGAATAACAAGTTGGAATATTCAATCTATCAGCAGGAGAAGATAGCTGTGTGAAGAGATGTAAGCCTTCAACAACAGTTAGCTGTCTTCTGTACAGCAGAGATATTGGTAGTTGTAGAAGAATACTAATTCCTTATACAGCAAGTGGCCTTGACTGATATCTACTCAGTCTAGCAAGTTAGACTCAGAGATTTTTATTTGATTTAGTATTTCAATTTTCCTGATTTCTTTCCTGTAGGATTCAGTTTTTCTGAATCTGAGTATAGGGCACTTTGTGCCTGAGTTGTAGGTGACTAATTTGTCACTGAGCTAGGTGCCATGCTGGGGTACTGAGGTAGGATCCAAGTGTGGATCTGATTTATAGGGCTTAATTGCCTTAGGTAGGAGAGTGCATCTCTCTAAGGTAGGATCTAAGTGAGGATCTGAGGTAGGGCTGTTCTCCCAGCCTGAGTGTAGGTCCTAGTGCTTGAGGTATGTGACTATTGGGTCACTGAGCTATAGGTGACAAGTGTGCCACTGAGTTGTAGACTGTGGAGGAGGCTTAGTTGTAGGTGCTTTGAAGGGCACTGAGGTAGGTACCTGGATAGGTGCTTTGTTGTAGGAGTGTTGTAGCACTCTGAGAGTAGGGGTGTGTACCTGAAGTTGTAGGGTTAAGAAGCCTGAGATGTAGGCCTTAGAAATAAGGCTGAGGTTGATTGTCAGCGTACCACTGAGCTGTAAGAGCACTGCAGGGCTCTGAGGTAGGAACCCTTGTGATTCTGAGTTTGGATTCTGAAAAGAATCTGTGTGTAAGGCTGAGGGCATGATGTAAGCCCTGAGGAGCATATTGGTGGAGTTTGTGCCTAGTCCAACAAATCAGTTGGATTGGTGGGAGGGAAAGTGGATGTACACAATTGAGGAATCACTATAAATATTTGTGTGCTTGATGTGTTGCTTGTTTCTCTTTTGTATTGTAGGTATTAAGGATAAGCTCTAAATCATTTAATAAGAAAACAACAAAAAGATCTATGAAAATTTCAAAGACCTAGTCACCCCCCCTCTAGGTGACTAGCTAACCTTGAAGTAATAACTTTCAGAGGGAACACTAAAAGACCCTAGGTGTTGCAATAGGGAGGTCCTACCACGTACCCTGGTATTGTGGCAGGGAGGTCCCATCACATATTAAGATGCTTATAAAAACTTCCCTTACATAACTGTTAAAAAGAGCTAAATAAAGATAAATTTTATTACTGCAAAAAGATAATTATTAAAAAGGTATGGCCCCTTATTTATATAAAATGGTGGAGATGAGAGAATACAATAAATGATGTGGGACTAAATACAAGCCGTGTGAGCTGGGCGGTTTGACAGTCAAACCACCAAACTATAGAGAGTATATACACAGCAACTCCTGAACTTTTGCGGTGGCTAACACCAAGACCACAGCTACGCCTACCTCTAGACCGCTGCGACTACCTCCAGACCCCTATGACTATCATCCTGTCTGCTGATGCGGCTCTCTCCAGACCAGTTATGGCTATCTCCAGACCGCTACGACTAATCATCCAGTCCGATGTTGTAGTTCTCTCCAGACTAGCTGTGGTTACCTCTAGACCGCTGTGGCTACCTCCAGATTGTTGCAGCTAGTGGCCATACCGCTGCTGCGGTTAATCACCAGATTACTGCAGGGCTAATAGCCAGACCACTGCTGTAGCTAATCATCAGACCGCTGCTGCGACTAATTGCCAGACCGCTGTTGCGGTTAATTAATAGGCCGTTACTGTACCTATCCCTCAGACCGCCACTGCTTCTCCTAACTACAAGCTAAGAACCACCACCAGACTGCTGAGTCAAACCGCTAGTCCGCTACACAGACCGTTGTTGCTAGATATAAACCGCCCGGTCTCCTTCTGCTCCAACACTCCCCCTTAAGATGGAGCATATATATCTACCATGCCGAGCTTGCTACAAACCTCCCCAAAAGGAGTAACTGTCTTGGTGAAGAAATCAGCTAATTCTCTCTCTGAGGTAACAAACGGAGTGCAGATCTGATTCTTCAAAATCTCCACTCTAATGAAGTGACAATCAACCTCAATATGCTTCATCCTCTCATGAAAGATAGGATTCCTCGAAATATATATGGCTGCCTTATTATCACAGAACATTGGCAGAGGATTATCATAAACCTCTCCAAAATCAAACATAATTGTTCGTAACCACTTTAGCTCGTAAGTAGTTAGATTCATGCTTTTATACTCTGCTTCTGTACTGGACCTGGAGACAACAACTTGTTTGTTGCTTTTTCAGCTGACTAAATTTCCTACAATAAAAGTACAAAACTCTGACATAGACCTCCTATCTTTCTTATTCTCTACATAGCTAGCATCATAGTATGCCTCAACCTTCAAATGCCCCCTTTTCTGATACAGATGTCCTTTTCCTGGAGCACCTCTCACATACTCTAGAATCTTCATTGCCTACTGAAGATGACACTCCTTAGGAGCTTGCATAAACTGGCTCACTCTTCCCACTGCATAACAAATATCCAGTATTATGACTGTCAAATAAATGAGTGTCCCCACAAGCCGCTTGTATTTAGTGACATCTTCAAGAAGAGGTGAGTCCATACTCTAACACTTTTCATCTCCAACAGACATCGGAGATCGCGCAAGATTATCCCCAAGGAGACCTGTCTATTTTAAGAGATTCAAAGCATACTTCTATTGTGATAGATAAATAGACCCTGGTTTCCTGGATATTTCAATTCCCAAGAAATATTTCAGAGAACTCATATATTTAGTAACAAAATACTGAAGAAGATGCTTCTTTGTTATATTCACACCTTCTCTATCATCCCCTATAAGAAGAATATTATCCACATAAACTGCAAGGATAACATGACCAACCGATATTTTGCGAATGAATAAGGAGTGATCTGCAATACTTCAAGCAAATCCAATCACAGAAATAACTTCATTGAACTTGCCAAACCAGGCGCTGGGACTCTGCTTAAGACCATAGATCGCCTTTCGCAGTTTACAAACCCGAGACTTCCCTAGAGCAACATACCCATGAGGTTTCTCCATATAGACATTTTCCTGCAAATCTCTATAAAGAAAGGCATTCTTCACATCCAACTGAGACATTTCCAAGTCAAAGTTGACAGCCACCGAAAAGAGAACACGGATTGTAGTAATCCTAGCCAAATGAGAGAAGGTATCAAAGAAATCGACACCATAGGTCTGCGTAAAATCTTTGGCAACAAGCTGAGCCTTTTAACGATCAATAGAACCATCAGGGATAAACTTGATGATGAAGACCCAGCAACAGCCAACCACATAGGGTCCTAGAGAAGTAGGAACAAGAGTCCAAGTACCCCGTTCAGTAAGAGTGTGCATCTCTTCATTTATAGCAGCTTTCCAATAAGTATAGCAAGAGCATCAAAATACGAGGCTGGAATAACATTCGTCGAGAGGGCAAGATCAAAGCTCCTAGACAAAGGAGAGAGATGAGAATAAGAGACAACTGGTTGAAGAGGATGTTGAGTGCAGGAGCAACCACCTTTCCGAAGAGTGATCCAAAGATCAAGATCTATCCTGTCTACTGTATCGATATCATCCAAAGAAAAGACTACTCGCCCAAGATCTGGTGGCAGTGTCTTAGGAGAAGAAACAGGGACAGTAGAAGAATAAAAAATAAGAGGATAAGAAAGAAGGGTAGGCTCTAGAAAAGGTGCCGATATATTAGGAACAGAAGAAGAATCATCAGAGGCAGGAAGAAGAGAGGGAGAAGAAAAGAATGGAGCATCCTCAAAGGAAGTAACATCCGTCGAGACATAATGTCTCCGAAGAATAGGATCAAAACACTGATATCCTTTTTATGTCGGACAATAGCCCAAAAAGATGCACTTGATAGAATGAGGAGAAAGTTTGTCACGTCTAGAAGCAGGAGAATTGACAAATACAGTGCATCCAAAGACACGAGTAGGTAACATAAATGGTGTCCCATCAGGATATAGAATAGAAAAAAGAGTCTTTCCATGGAGAACAGAATACAGAACTCGATTAATGAGAAAATAGGAAAGAAGACCCGCATGACCCCAATAAGTTCGGGGAACATGCATATGAGTGAGAAGACTACGAGCCACATCTAGAAGATGGTGATTTTTACATTCAGCAACGCCATTCTGTTGTGAAGTGTAAGGGCAAGTAGTTTGATGGACAATGTCATGATCTAAACAAATGATGTAAACTGATGACTAAGATATTCCATAGAATTATCAGTGCGAAGAGTTTTAATAGGGGTATCAAATTGTGTATGAATTTCATTATAAAACGTAGAAAAGATGGAGAAAAGCTCAGAGCGTTCGCGTAAAAAATACAACCTTGTACAGCGAGTAAATTCATCTATGAATGTAACAAAATACAAACTACCCCGACCAACAGTTGGAATGGGAGCAGGACCCCAAATATCAGAATGAACGAGTTCAAAGGGACGGAAAGAACTGCATCCATGTTTAGTAGGAAAAGTAGACTGGTGATACTTGTCAATCTGACAAGCTTCACAATCAAGATAAGAATCACCGCAAGGTAGATCAGGCATAAGCTGATAAACAATCCGAAGAGGATGCCTACTGGAGTAGAGAAGAAGACGCAAAAAATGCAGTAGTATCAAGATTGAATAAGTCATCGCTCTCAGTCTCGATAGCAATCATCTCCTGGGAATGAGGAATCTGAAAAGCACAAGTAGAGGCAAAAAAATAACTTCACACTTCAACTATTTGCAAAGAGCAGTAATAGAAAGAAGGTTGCACGAAATATTTGGGACATAAAGAGTGTCCTGCAGCTGAATAGAGTGAGTAACGTGCACGGTGCTAGAACCACCAATCGGGGATGGAGAACCATCCACAATAAGAACTAGGGGTAACTGGTTGCTCTTGTCAAGATAAGATAAAAGGCGAGCATTTCCTGTCATATGATTAGTAGAACCAGAATCAATTAGCCACCTACCCGTCGTAGATAACTGAGCAGCACCAGAAGTAGCTAGAGAAGAAGAAGTAGACGTCTTGGAGGAATCAACCGAAGTTGGACAAAGATGAGGATGTTTGGTCCAACAACAACCAACCAAGTGACCAAGTCGGTGACAATGAGAACCAAGATGCTTAGAATAACCACCACCACCACCACGGCCACCATTCCGGCCTCCACAGCCACCATAGGTGTCATGAAGAGCAGGATGAGCAACAAGATCAGGAGATGGAGACGGAAGCAATGGACGCTGAAGAAGAGTAGAAACAACAGAAATTCTGGCAGCAGTAACATCCATAGTAGGAATATCCGCCTCTCTAAGAATTTGCTGGCAGATCATATCATAAGAATCTGGTTGATGAAAAAGATAGCAAACAACAAGAAGCTCCCAAAAATGATTATGTTGCTCAGCCAGATCAGCCAAAAAAGGTCTATGCTGAAGAATTTCAGCACCAAGAGCATGAACCTCCTAATAGGCAGAAGCAGGAGTCATTACTGGTCGAGCAAACAGATCAGCATACATGAAAGTTATTAACTTAAGGTTAGCTAGTCACCTAGAGGGGGGTGAATAGGTCTTTGTAAATTTCTTAAGTCTTTTTGTTGTTTTCTTACTAAGTGATTTATAGTTTGTCCTTAGTACCTATAATATAAAGAAGAACAAGCAATACAGCAAAGCACACAAGTATTTATAGTGGTTCCCCAAATGAGTACATCCACTTTCCCTCCCACCTTTTTAACTTATGTTAGACAAGGCACAAACTCCTCCAAATGCTCCTCAGAGCTTACACCTCTGGCCCTCAGCCTTATACTCAGGTTCTCTTCAGAACCCTACCTCAGAACCACAAAGGTTCCTACCTCTGAGCCCTACAGTGCTCCTACAGATCAGTGGTCCTCAAACCACCTACCTCAGCCTTATCTCTAAAGCCAACAGCTCAAGCTTTTCAGCCCTACAACCTCAGGCACAAGGCCATACTATCAGAGTGCTGCAGCACTCCTACAACTCAGTACCCTTCCAGGTACCTACCTCAGTGCCCTTCCAGGCACCTATAGCTCAGTGACAAACTTGTCACCTATCTCGGGACAAAAGGCCCTACACTCACTCTCCTCCAAGACCTACAACTCTGTGACACACTTGTCACCTACAGCTCAATGACTCAACAGTCACCTACCTTAGGCACTAGGCCCTACTACTCAGGATGGGAGGATAGCCCTACTCTCAGATCCATACTTGGATCCTACCTCAGTACCCCAGCAGGGCACCTACCTCAGTGACTAATTAGTCACCTATAACTCAGGCACAAAAGCCCTACAACTCAGATTCAGACAACCTGAATCCTATAGGAATTTAATCAAGAAGTTGAAATAAATTAAAACACTAACTCAGAGATAAATCTCTGAGTCTACCTTACTGGACTGAGCAGATATTAGTCCAACCCTCTTGCTGTAGAAGGAATTAGTCGTCATCTATAGCTAACAACTTTTCTGCTGCACTGAAGAATAACTACTTGCTGTAGAAGGTTGAAGGCCCTTCACACATCTATCTCTCTTTGCTGATTAGATGAATCAGCCACCTTGTTCTCCAAAGAACAAACGTGCTAAACTGGAAGAGCTTCAACTATCTTTTCTTTGCCTACAAGCTTGCTCTAATGGACTTGGCTTTCAAACTCGTTGGAGAAGATGAAGTCCAGCCGCCTCTGTATTCGTTTATTTTTCATTACCATAATCCCCTTTTCTCTCTTCTTTTTATATCAATTGATTTAAATCAATGACACAATTTGAATGTGGGCCCAGCCAAGGATGGTGAGATCCACCTCCCTCAAAAAAGGACAAATAGTAGCTTCCAGCGCTACTGTAGCTTTCCCGCAACCGCTCATGAAATACTTTGACTTTGTAGACTTTTGGTGACGTCAGCAGTGGTCATCCCGTGCTGTTGGAGATTTCCAGCAATGACATGAAGAACTTTGACTTGCTGACTTTTGGTGACATCAGCAGTGGTCACACTTTCTGGACTTAGAGAAATTCCAGAACTCATTAAGTGTTGAGTGAAGTTAAGTCACTCAACGCACACTAACTTGGCTCTTCATTAGAGGCATTGAGTGAACCTGCTTCACTCAATGCTTCTGGACTTAGAGAATTTCTGCTGGATTTGTCTCAGCGGTTTCTTCTCAACTGTCTCAGCAGTTTCTTCTTCACAGCTGAGACTATCTCCTATCTCAGCGGTTTCTTCTTCAACTCTCTCAACGGTTTCTTCTTCACAGCTGAGACTATCTCCTGTCTCAGCAGTTGGGGTGAGACCAATAGTTCTCTCAACGCTTTACATTGAGCTTCTCATCTATCTCAGAGGTTATGCTGAGACAATCTTCTCAGCTATCTCGACGCTTTTTCCTTAGTCAAATTATCTGACTTCAAACTTACTCTTTTTGTTCACCTGCCCAATTAATGACAACCTGCATTCATGAACTTAAGCACACATCAAATACAACTATGTGTGTATGTCATTGACTAGTTTGACTACTTATAAATCTAGGACATTAGGATCAATAGACCCACCAATCTCCCCCTATTTGAAGAAGTCAAAACTTTGCTTGATTAATACTACCAGTCATTGACCTACACAGTATATTCAACATAAAAACTAAAATTTGTGTAACATCATTAGAGTTTGGAAATGTTACCACATTTCTCTAGCCTGTGGAGAATTACTTACTCCCCCTGGCTTACTGCCAATCTCAAGCCGCATATCTCCCCCTAGCACATTTCTCCAGCCTGTGGAGAATTGCTTACTCCCCCTGGCGTGCTGCCAGTCTCAAGCTGCATTTCTCCTGGGTGAACCACCCTTACTATTCTTGTGTTGAAGCAATATCAGCACCACCTGGCTTGGAGCTTTCTGCATCTTGGCTTGGTCAAGTCTTGATCAAGTCTATTATTCTTTCCCCCTAACTACTCTCCCCCTTTTTGACTTCTGCAATAGGGAGATTTTTGTGGAGTTTTTCACCCCCTATCTGTCCAGGGTTGATCTCCCCACATTAACTCAATCCCATTACAGCTGTTGGGCTTATTCCCACTCAATAGTAGCACACTAGCTTCATTATTTTGAGGAAGGACTTGTACTACTTGCAAAATAGACAATACTGTATATAGTAGAAGAGAGAATTGAAGCTACTCAAGATTCAACATACCAATTCAAATTTGAAGGTGTTGAACTTGGCTTCATCTAGTGGCTTAGTGAAGATATCAACCACTTGCTTGTATGTGGAGACAAACTCAAGGCTGATGTCTTCCCTTTCCATATGTTCTCTAATGAAATGATACCTAATTTCTATATGCTTAGTCCTGCTATGGGAGACAAGATTCCTTTCTATAGAAATTACACTAGTAGAATCACAAAAGAGTGGAGTTCTACTTATCTGAGTATTGTAGTCCTGGAGTTGATGTTGGAACCATATCAACTGAGCATAGTAGCTCCCAGCTGAAATATACTCAGACTCTACAGTTGAGATTACGACACTTGTTTGCTTCTTACTGCTCTAAAAGACAAGCCTTCCGCCTAGAAATTGACAGGAGCAAGAAGTTCTCTTCATGTCCTCCATGCAACCTGCAAAATTTGCATCTGAATAGCCTGCTAGTTCAAATTCCCTATTCCTAGGGTACCATAGGCCAAGATTTGAGGTGCTCTTAAGATTCTTTTCATAGCGAGATAATGAGTCTCTTTAGGGCAGGCTTGATATCTAGCACAGACATATGTTGCATACATAATGTCAGGCCTACTTGTAGTGAGGAAGAGAAGGGAGCCAACTATACCTCTATACAAAGTTTGATCAACAGGTTTCCCTGGATCATCTTTGCCTATAGGCATACTTGAGCTCATGGGAGTCCTTATGGTGGAAGCATTCTCCATACCATATTTCTTGACTAACTCCCTGGTGAACTTTGTCTGAGATATGGATAGACCATCATCAGTTTGTCTTACTTGGAGTCCCAAGAAGAACTTCAGTTCACCGATACTGCTCATCTAAAACTTCCCCTACATAAGTTTTGCAAACTTCTTGCAGAGGTTGTCATCAATAGAGCCAAATATTATGTCATCAACATAAATCTGGACTAGGATGATATTACCCTTAGATTCCCATAGGAATAGGGTCTTGTCTATCTTCTCCCTTGAGAATTTATTCTCAATGAGGGAGCTAGACAATTTCGCATACCATGCTCTAGGGGCTTACTTGAGCCCATATAGAGCTTTCCTAAGTCAATACACAGTAGTAGGAGAGTTAGAATCTAGAAAACTTTGAGACTGCTCTACATAGACCTCTTATTTCAAGTCTCCATTCAGGAAGGCTGACTTCACATCCATCTGGAAGGCTTTGAATCCCTGGAAGACTGCAAATGCAAGGAATAGTCTGATGGCTTCCAACCTTGCAACTGGGGCAAAAGTCTGATCATAATCAATCCACTCTTCCTGTTTGTACCCCTTGACCACCAATCTAGATTTATTCTTTATTAAAATGCCATTTTAATCAAGTTTATTTCTGAAAATCCACTTGACTCCAATGACATTATGTCCATTTGGTATGGGAACCAGCTTTCAGACCTTACACCTTTTGAACTGGTTCAATTCTTCTTACATTGCACCAATCCAGAATTGGTCTTGATTTGCCTCTTCAAATTTCTTGGGCTCTTCTTGTGACAGGAAGTTGGAGTAAAGAGTTGTGTTAAAACTCCTGCTTCTGGTATGTACACCTTAGCTAGCCTCATCTATTATCTAATCTGGAAGAAGATTTCTCAGATATTTGACTGCTCGAGGCAGCCTAACTACTTCTTGCTGAGCACCATTTTCTTCAGCAGGTTGGTCTTTGAAAATCTTTAATTCAAGGATAGCTAAATCATCTAGAGGGAGGTGAATAGGTTATTCAAATTTCTTATGTCTTTTTGCTATTTTTCTTACTAAGTGATCTAGAGCTTGTCTTTAGTACCTGCAATATAAAGAGGAACAAACAACACATCAAAGCACACAGATATTTATAGTGGTTCCCCAATTGGGTACATCCACTTTCTCTCCTACCTATCCAACTATCTTGTTAGACTAGGCACTTCTCCAAAACTTGCTCTAAAGAGCTTACACCTCAGATCGCTCAAATCTCTAAGTCTCCTCCAAGACTTACTTCTTAGACATAAGGGCCTACAACTCAGTTGTCAGCAAACCATCTACCTCAGGCTGTTAAGCCCTATACTCAGGCTGGGAGGACAGCCCTATCTCAGATCCACTAGGGATCCTACCTCAGATCTCTACAGTGCTCCTACACTTAGTGACCCTCAAGCCATCTACCTCAGCCTTATCTCTAAGGCCTACAACTTAAGCTTTTCAGCCCTACAAATTCAGGCAAAAGGCCCTACTCTCAGAGTGCTGCAACACTCTTACAACTCAACACCCAATAGGTTCCTACCTCAGTGCCCTTCCAGGAACCTAAAGCTCAGTGACAAGCTTGTCACCTACCTCAGGCCAAAAGGCCCTACACTCAGATCCACACTTGGATCATACTTCAGAGAGCAGCACTCTCTTACCTCAGGTAATTAAGCTCTATAGCTCAGATCCATACTTGGATCCTACCTCAGAGAGTAACACTCTCCTACCACAGGTAATTAAGCCCTAATGCTTAAATCCACACTTGGATCCTACAGGATGGATGTGGGCTGGTGTGATGATTGGCCACAAGTGAAATTTCACTATGCCAATCTAACTTGACTGAGATACACTCAGCCCTACCTTGACTCTAGGAAATATATTTCTTGAGTATACTTATCTGGACTAAGTAAATACTTAGACATAACTTCCTCTTCTCAGCAACAGGGATTTTATCCAATAGGAGCTAGAGAAGTAACTGTAGCAGATCTTGCTGCAACCTGAGATGGGAGAATCCCATCCCAACTCCTTTCTTCACAGCAATAAGGATGAAGATCTTTTTGTCCTGTGCTAGAAGTAACTTGTAGATCAGCTTCTCTCCCCCATTCTGAACTGAGCCAACTGCTCAGCCCTATCTCCTTCTTCACAGCTCCCTAAGAGAATGTTCTTTAGGTTTGTTGGCTGAGCCTGCGAGGCACCTATAGCAAGGGTCAGCCCAAACTGCTACCTTCTTCTCAGAAAATCCTTCTGAGCTAACTTGCTGGTGTAGATGAGGATCACACCAGCTATCTTGATGTTGAGAATGTTGATACCAACAACTAACTTGCTCTATGTCTTGTAGAATTAAGCTTCCTATTCTTTAGCTCCACAACAATGGCGGAGAAGAAGAACTGCCTTGATGCTTTCTCCAAAAAACTCTCTTTCTCTGTAAAAGCCCTTTTCTTTTATTGATTTTGTCCCAACAACTCTTGAGCAGTGGGCCCCACATAATTAATGGCCAACAACACCTTTGCTTTGATGCCAACTGTCATATAGTAGGTCTGCGCCAACATTTGTCGCGTACTGTAGCCATCCCACCACTAATTTGAAATATGTTGACTTGCTGACACCATCAGCTATGGACTTAGCCAAAAATCAAACAACATTAGCATAGGCGTTTAGTGAGTAAGCATCACTCAATGCCAAAACACATAGACAGATTTACTATCTCTTGGTGTTGAGTGAGTAACCCTCACTCAACGCCAAACTACTTAGAATATAAATCTATTTCTAGGCATTGAGTGATTCAGCTTCACTCAACGCCAACTTGCTTTATCAGCTGTCTGCTTCTTAGCGTTGAGTGAGTGAGCATCACTCAACGCCAAACTACTTGACAAATTCTGTCTCCACTAGGCGTTGATAGTGTTGAGTGAGCAACCACCACTCAATGATTTTTGCCTTAACCATATTTCTTCCTCAACAGCATCTTAGGCGTTGAGAGCGTTGAGTGAGCACTCCTCTCTCAACGCTTTCTGCCTTAGACATTTTCCTGCTTAACTGTCTCAGCGCTTCCTTTTTCTCTGCTGAGACAAACACTTATCTCAGCATTTATGCTGAGACAAACACTTGTCTCAATGGTTATGCTGAGACTAACACTTGTCTCAGCGGTTTTTTCCTTAGATAAAATCTTGAACTTAGTTCGACGAATACTGAACAGAGTTCGACGAATGGTGAACTGAGTTCGACGAACTCTGAACTCAGTTCAACAAATTCTCAACTGAGCTCGACGAACTCATAATCTCAAGCTCTGAATTTAGCTCGACGAATGGTGAGTTGAGCTCGACGAACTCTGAACTCATTTCGACGAATTCTGACCTGAGCTCGACGAATTCTTTCTCAGCTGTCTCAGCGGTTATGCTGAGACATTCTTCTCAACTGTCTCAATGTTTTTGCCTTAGTCAAATTAGCTGACTTCCATCTTACTCTTTTTGTTCACCTATCCAATCAAGGACAACCTGCATGCATGAATTTAGCACACATCAAATACACTATGCTCTTAGTTTTGATGGTGATGCCTTTTCAAATCCACTCTAGGGAACATTGTGGGCAATGGACCCAACAATCTCCCCCTATTTGAAGAAGGAAGAACACCCAACAATACTAAGAGGCATTATCATAATAGGCAGAATAATTTAATTTCATGCAGCTGTAGACATTTCTAAAAACCTGCTAGCTTATGTTTTATTAATACAATGTGCTCTAATTAATTGTATTGGCTTAATAAGTTAAGTAAATGCATCCTCATACTACTTTAGCAATTGCTCAAGTAATATGAACTCTCCTTTCTCCCACTTAATATTAAATGGAGCACCACTAGAAGCACTTACCTCAAAATATGCACTGACACAATCATGACTCAACATGTGGTCTGTCATTGTATTTCTCATACTACTAGAATCTTTTCCAGTAATATGAACCGACTCAACATGACCTAGTCATGTCAAATATTGCTTCTATATCACCCTCTTATGTATTGCAACACATATCTCCCCCTTTCTTTCTTCTTCAATAGGCATATTTATTGAGGGAGTAGAAAATATCATAGGAAAGATTATCTCTTGATCCTAGACAAAGTCCTATATTGATACTGCTAAGGAAATCATCCTAGTGATCAATCTACTTGATTAGGAGTCATACCTTCTGTGTTGATACATTGATACAACACAACACTGCAGTATTTGAGCTTGTTGAACACATAGTTCCACTTGCTGATGTTGTATCTATAGAATCAGCATCCCCCTGTGGTGATATCATTGATACACCACATCACTGCAGCCCCTTGGCACATGAGTGACCCATGGATCCACTTGAGCTAGCTTCTAGCTATTCCTCTTCTCATAATCTCCCCATTTAGTCTGTGCATTGTCCTTAAGACAAACTGATCAACAGTTGTGACGGCTGATCTACTGTAGTAGCTGTCTGCTCCCCCTCAACTAAGGCATCCTTTGTTAGATTCCTAGTAGACATTATAGTCGATGCTAGTCTGGATACCACTTGATGGTCTTTATAGTCTTGAAGTCACATCAAGGACTTATCTACCTACAAGAAAAGCAAATCCTGTAACACAAACTGGAGTTTGGAGCTTCTGAAGATATCCTAAGTTACACATACCTAACTCAACCAAGAGGGTGTTGAACTTGACTTCATCTAATAGCATGATAAGCATGACAACCACTTATCAGTCAGGACAAACTCAGGATTGAGTTCTTACTTATGCTCCCAAACTTATTGATATTTAATCTACATATGCATAGTCCTGCTATGATAGTTAGGATTGCTAGCAACTTAGATTACACTAGTAGAATATCAATAAAAAAGAAATTCTACTTATCTGTAGATTATGGTTCTGATGCCATAAGATTTCTGTTTGACAATCTTGAGTTCGATGAATTATTCAGATTTCGTCGAGCTCCGTTCGACAAATTCTTCTAATTTTGTAGAACTCCGTTCGACAAATGAAGGTGATTTCGTCGAGATCCATTCATGTTGATGCTTAGCAACTCCCTTGCACCTTACACATTCTCTTTTTTCTGAGCCAAATCTTCTCCCCTTCTTTAGCAACAGACTTGCCTTTTGCTTCAATTTTCTGATTAGCAGTACAAGAGTGTTCAGCCCACTTAGTACTATCTTGATCATTACATTGATCTCCACACTTGATCACCATCAATCCCTTCTTGGTTTCTGAATAGACAGGGAAGAGCTGGTCTATTTTGATTCTTTTCTCCCCTAGCTGATTGCAACTGATGCTTATGGTACAACTGCCAACTTTCTCTTCTCATGAGGCTAAATGTTCTTCTGCAGCTGCTAGACTTTGATACCAATCAAGCCTTGAATGATCTTCCCATGAATAATCCTCTCATTCTAATACCAAGTCTTTCTTTACACTACTATTCCAATAGGAATGAGCTGACTTGTATCAACAATAGCTGGAGCAATCAAGCTGTTCTTGTAAGCTTATTGGCTTGCTTTCTTCCAGCAGGTATCATCACTTGGGTAGTTTCCCTCTCAGCTTCTGTAATGTCCATGGGGACAAGCTGATCCTCAACAGTAATGCTGATCTATTCTGTACTGGGGGAACTTTGGGTAAGATTCAAGCTTGTCCAGCAACCTTCCCATCAGCAGGAGTATTTTAGCTTGATAGTTTCCCCCTCAACATTTGCACAAATACTGTCCTTATGACTATCAGTCATCATTTCAGTTGATGATACCACTTGACAGTCTAATCCTTCTGTATAGCGAGTCTAATTAGCTAAGCACAATATTCCTCTTCCTTGCTGCTCATAGAGGAGCTACTTATGCTTTCCTCAGAGATGAGTACATCCTACTTGTCCTTTCCAGATTTGCTAGTGTGGTAGTAAGACTTTGTCCAACCAGACATTCCTACTGGCTGGATCCAGTTGGCCTTCATTTCATGATCATGGCCAGTTACCACTCCCATAGTGATTGTAGCACTTGACTAGAGAGCATATCTCTAGAGTATATACAACTGACCCAGCTCTCCCAGCCACTTGATGCCACTTATACCCTTCTTCAGGAATGTACACAACATCCTTATCCTTGGGGTATGAACCATAGGATAACTTCCTTATTCTAGTACAAATTCTAGAACATCTTCTATCCAAGTGCCACATAGGGGATGGGCACTTAGACTAACCTGCAAAACAGAATTACCTTACCTTAGGACTCCAATATCTATTGTGTCCTAGGTTCTGATTAGACTGAAATCTAACTTGCCTACCTGCATGATTTCTGACAGGTAGGCTAACTCTTGCACTAGACACATAAGGACTGTGCCAGCAATTTAGGGAAAAATGCCCCACCTTACCACAACACCAACACTCATGAATATTATATCTTCTTTTCTGAGCAGGTCTTGCAGTGTGGTTAACTGCTGACTGAACAGAAGGAAGAGAAGCAATAATTTTCTTCAGGTTCCTTTCAGCAAGGATTTGACTGAAGGCTATTCTTCCAGCAGGCTTCCTTCGCTTGCCCTGAATAGTATTTATAGTTGTCTTCTTTGCATATGACATGCTGTTTATATCATCAGAACTAGCCAAGTTAGGCTTACTGGTAGACTGACCCTTGGTCCGAGTCCTTGATGGATGGTCTTGAATG
The DNA here is from genome assembly GCA_039513925.1 of Platanthera zijinensis. Taxonomy (NCBI): domain Eukaryota; kingdom Viridiplantae; phylum Streptophyta; class Magnoliopsida; order Asparagales; family Orchidaceae; genus Platanthera; species Platanthera zijinensis. The sequence goes on from CM077087.1 coordinate 155,044,415, forward strand.
AAATCCACTGCCTTATCCTTGTGAGTTAGGGCTAAGGCACCAAATATAAATGGTTCAGAATGGGCCATTTGTACTTCTTCTTGGGGAGCCATAAAGGCATTTATTCCCCTACCCTTTCTTCTCCCATTGTAAGATATACTTGTATTCTTACAAGAAGAATTCTCATTCTAATAATGACCATACATGTAGTCCTGGTCATACCTATGAGAAGGGAGGATTACCTTATAAAAGGTTAACTGTGGCACTACATGGGCTTTGCCTTTCCCTTTGGAAAGGTCAACTCTTGTGCTTCCCTTGACTGCTAACTCATTCTTGCACTTTTGGGAGGAGAAGGAATTTATCAAGGGCAGCACAGCTTTAGGCTTGTTGAATTCAGCCATAGCCCTTCTATCCTTTAGGAGTTTCTCTTCAAGATCCAAAATGATCTTGTCCTTCTGACTTATGATCTCAATTTGGATGATTGAGATAGCCTTCAGTTGGCTGAATTCCCTCACTTTTTGATCTAACAAGGATGTTGTCTCAGATTGATGGGCAACAGCTAGCTGAAGTGAGATAATCTTCTCAGCCAGCATCTTGGCCAACATCTTGCTTTTTCTTAAAGCATTCAAAATTTAACCATACTTATCAATCAATTTATTGACATCTACCTCAGATTCAGAGTCATCTTCATCACTAGATTAGGATGCATCAGAATCTGGACTGGTCTCATGACCTGAGCAGCTAGACAGAGATTGTACCTGATCTTGACCAGGGTGATCCTAGCAGGACACTTCTTTTGTCAAATCTATCCCCTCACAAGCAGCCACTGATATCTTCATCCACCTTAGTATCACTTTCTGAGTGTGATAGAGGGGCCCTGATCTTTATCCTGGTATCTGGATGGTCTTCAACTTCATCTGCAATAGCAGTAAGTAGCCCAATGAAGGCTTCTTCTTCAGACTCTGAACCACTGTCAAAAGACTGACTTTCTCTGTCCCTTCCATATATCTAGTAAGTGAATCTCATATCTCTTTGGCTGTCTTGCAGTGGAAAACCATCTGGAAGGTGGAGTCATCTATGACACTTACCATGATGTGTTGTGTCCTCTTATCCATAGATTCCAAGTTGATTTCATCTTCAGACATCTCTGCATAACTCTTTGGGGTCTGGATACTTGCTCTAATGTAGAGACCCTCATGGGAATGAAGGGTCCTTCTTGAATTGAAGCCAAGACTCTAGGATCACTGGCTTCCATAATCTGCCTGATCCTTTCTTTCCATGTCCCAAAGTTCTCCTTACTACAGACTTGAAGCTCCATTAAGCTCCACTCCTTATGGTTCTATTTTGAACCCACCAATGCTAACCTTTTAGCTATCCTTTGAGGTCTACTCAGACTGTTAAGTCCTTTTTGAGTAACCTCCCCCTGATACCACTTGAAAGTCTTTAATTCAAGGATAGCTAAATCACCTAGAGGGGGGGGGGGTGAATAAGTTATTGAAATTTCTTAAGTCTTTTTGCTATTTTTCTTACTAAGTGATCTAGAGCTTATCCTTAGTATCTGTAATATAGAGAGGAACAAACAACACAGCAAAGCACACAGATATTTATTGTGGTTCCCCAATTAGGTATATCCAATTTCTCTCCCACCTATCCAACTATCTTATTGGACTAGGCACTTCTCCAAAACTTGCTCCAAAGAGCTTACACTTCAGATCCCTCAGATCTCTAAGTCTCCTCCAAGACTTAATTTTCACCCACAAGGGCCTACAACTCAGTGGTTAGCAGACCACCTACCTCAGTCTGTTCAGCCCTACACTCAGGCTGGGAGAACAGCCCTATCTCAGATCCACTAGGGATCTTACCTCAGAGCTCTGCAGTGCTCATACACTCAATGACCCTCAAGCTACTTACCTCAGCCTTATCTCTAAGGCATACAGCTCAGGCTTTTTAGCCCTACAACTTCAGGCACAAGGCCCTACTCTCAGAGTGCTGCAACACTCCTATAGCTCAATACCCAACATGTACCTACCTTAGTGCCCTTCCAGGCACCTACAGCTCAGTGACAAGCTTGTCACCTACCTCAGGCTAAAAGGCCCTACACACAGATCCACACTTGGATCCTAACTCAGAGAGCAGTACTCTCCTACCTCAGGCAATTAAGCCTTATAACTCAGATCCACACTTAGATCCTACCTCAGAGGGCAGCACTCTCCTACCTCAGGCAATTAAGCCCTAAAGCTCAGATCCACACTTGGATCCTACAGGATGGATATGGGTTAGTGTGATGATTGGCCACAAGTGAAATTTCACTGTGCCAATCTACCTGGACTGAGATACACTAAGCCTTACCTTGACTCTAGGAAATATATTTCCTGAGTCTACTTATCTAGACTAAGTAAATACTTAGACCTAACTTCCTCTTCTCAGCACCAGGGATTTTATCCAGCAGGAGCTAGAGAAGTAACTGCATCAGATCTTGCTATAACCTGAGCTGCGAGAATCCCATCCCAACTCCTTTCTTTGCAGCAACAAGGATGAAGATATCTTTGGCATGTGCTGGAAGTAACTTACAGATCAGCTTCTCTTCCCCTTTTTGAACTGAGCCAACTGTTCATCCCTATCTCCTTCTTCACAGCTCCCCAAGAGAATGTTCTTTAGGTTTGTTGGCTGAGCCTGTGAGGCACCTGCAGCAAGGGTAGGCCCAAGCTGCTACCTTCTTCTCAAAAAATCCTTATGAACTAACTTGCTGGTGCAGATGAGTATCACACCAGCTATCTTGCTGTTGAAGATGTTGATACCAATAACTAACCTACTCTCTGTCTTGTAGGTGAACTTCCTGTTCTTTAGCTCCACAACAATGGAGGAGAAGAAGAAATTCCTTGATACTTTCTCCAAAAATCTCTCTTTCTTTGTAAAAGCCCTTTTCTTTTATTGATTTTGTCCCAACGGCTCTTGAGCAGTGGGCCCCACATAATTAATGGCCACCAGCAACTTTGCTTTGACGCCAACTGTCGTATAGTAGGTCTGCGACAACATTTGTCGCATATTATAGCCATCCCGACACTGATTAGAAATATGTTGACTTGTTGACTTGCTGACGTCATCAGCTGTTGAATTAGCCAAAAATCAAACAACATTAGCATAGGCGTTGAGTGAGTAAGCATCACTCAACGCCAAAACACTTAGACAGATTTACTATCTCTTGGCGTTGAGTGAGTAACCTTCACTAAACGTCAAACTACATAGAATATAAATTTGTTTCTAGGTGTTGAGTGATTCAGCTTCACTCAACGCCAACTTGCTTTATCAGCTTTCTGCTACTTGGCGTTGAGTGAGTGAACATCACTCAAAGCCAAACTACTTAGACAAAATTCTGTTTCCACTAGGTGTTGATAGCGTTGAGTGAGCAACCTCCACTCAACGCTTTTTGCTTTAACCATATTTCTGCCTCTACAGCATCTTAGGCGTTGAGAGCATTGAGTGAGCACTCCTCACTCAACGCTTTCTGCCTTATCCATTTTCCTGCTTAACTGTCTCAACGCTTCCTTGTTCTCTGCTGAGAAAAACACTTGTCTCAACGGTTATGCTGAGACTAACACTTGTCTCAGTGGTTATGCTGAGACTAACACTTGTCTCAGTGATTTTTGCCTTAGACAAAATCCTGAACTTAGTTCGACAAATGGTGAACTGAGCTCAACGAACTCTGAACTCAGTTCTACAAATTATCAACTGAGCTCGACAAACTCAGAATCTCAAGCTCTTAATTTAGCTTGACGAATGGTGAGTTGAGCTCGACGAACTCTTAATTCAGTTCGACGAATTTCTACCTGAGCTCGACGAATTCTTTCTCAACTATCTCAGCAGTTATGCTGAGACATTCTTCTCAGCTGTCTCGACGTTTTTTGCCTTAGTCAAATTATCTGACTTCCAACTTACTCTTTTTGTTCACCTGTCCAATCAAGAACAACCTGCATGCATAAACTTAAGCACACATCAAATACACTATGCTCTTAGTCTTGATGGTGATGCCTCTTCAATTCCACTCTAGGGAACATTGTGGGCAATGGAACCAATAGTGTTCATCTCTAGCTGGACTGTCCTTTGCTTCCTCAGGATAGCATCCCTCTTCATATCATAGCTAGGTCTTTATTTTTGCTGGAGAGTTTTTCCATCATTGCTTCTGTACTTGCAGAACTAGGCAAAGAGCTTGACAGCTCACTGCCAATCATGCTTGCCTCATCAAACACTATATGGATAGATTATTCTACAACTTGATTTGTTAAGTTATAGACTCTATATGCCTTACTACTATTGATGTACCCAAAAAAGATCCCCTCATGGGATTTGACAGCAAACTTAGTCAATTTTGACTTGCTATTGTTCAAGATGAAACACTTGCAACCAAAGATTCTGAAATATGATATGTTTGGTTTTTTCCCTTCAATATCTCATAGAGAGACTTCTTGTGATCATTGGTGATAGAAGCCCTATTGAGAACATGACATGTAGTGTTAACTACCTCAGCCCAAAAGTATTCAGGGAGAGAAGTGTCACTCAATAAAGTTCTCCCAGCTTCTATGAGAGTCCTATTTTTTCCTCTCAGCCAACCCATTTTGTTGGGGTGTTCTTGGAGAGGAGAATTCTTAATGAATCCCTTGCTCTTCACAAAAAATAGTCATGGCAGCAGACTGAAATTCAATTCCATGGTCACTTCTTATTTTGACCACTGAGCTTGCAAGTTCATTCTGAATCTGCCTGACAAAATTCATGAAGACATCAAGGGTTTCATCCTTTCTTCTAAGGAAGAACACCCAAGCAAACCTAGAATAGTCATCAACCACCACAAGGGTATAGACCTTCATACCTAGACTGTGAACAGGCATAGGACCAAATATGTCCATATGCAGGAGATATAAGCATCTCACTGAGTCCTTGGTCCCAAAGCTCTTGAAGAAGGTCTTAGTCTGCTTACCCTTTTGGCAAGCAGCACAGATACCCTCCTTGGAGCATTTTATTTTGGGACCATTTCTACCTAGCACATCATTGTAGAGCTGACCAATGGTCTTATAATTCAAATGAACCAGTCTCTTGTACCATTGGACACAATATAAGACTTTGTCATTTGCAACTAGGCATATAGGGGAACTACTATCTAAGTAAGAAAAGTTTAAACAATAAACATTCCCACTTCTAATGCTTGTTAAGATGACACTTTGGTCAGTTAACCTCTTGATGTGGCACTTATACTTGTGGAAGGAAATATCATAACCAAGGTCACATAGTTGGGTTATGCTTATGAGGTTGTGTTGCAACCCCTCCATATAAGCTACCTTTGTGTTGGTGATTATGCCATTTGAGATCTTACCATAACCTCTGGTTATTCCCTTATTAGAGCCTCCAAATATGACCTTAGGTCCATTCTTTACTGGAGTGAACTCCTTCAACAGCTCCTTTGTTCCAGTCATATGCCTAGAACATCCACTGTCCAATTACCATTTAGGGGAATGAGTACTTGAACTAACCTGAAAAACACAATTTATCTCACCTTAGGACCCCAATTTCTATTGGGTCCTAGGTTCACATTAGCTTGAAAATAAGCTTGCCTTCCTATAGTATTCCTGACAGGTTGGCTACCTCTGGATACTAAACGATTGTGCTAGCAATCTACAACATAGTGGCCCACTTTGCCACAGCACCAGCAATCATGGACATTATATATCCTTTTCTGTTTAGGAGCAGCATTTGGCTGGACTGCTTCCTGAATAGTGGGAAGATGTGATGTTGTATATCTCTGATTTCTTTCAGTAGTCATTTGACTGAAGGTAAGTCTTTCGGCTGATTGTTTTGGTCTTTTCTGAGAGCTACCAATTGCATGTCTCTTTTCAGCTAACATGCATCTGATAGCGTCAGAAACTGCCATTCCAGCCTTGCCAGAAGACTTACCTTGAGTCACTACTTTTGTTGGATGACTCAGATTTCCTGTAGTAGCATTATCCTTGAGTTTTAGGGCTGTGGAACCAAAAACAAATGGTCCAGGATGGTCCATTTGAATTTCCTCATGGGCAGCATTAAGAGCCCTCACATGGCTATATCTTCCACCTTAGCTATGGCCACATTAGTTCATACTAGTTGATCTTCCGTTATCCTTGTGACCATAATAGCTTTCATTGTCATACCTGTTAGAAGGAAACAAGACTTTCTGAAATGAAATAGGAGGCAATGAGGCTAGAGGCACAACTGGTGCCTTCCCCTTTCCCTTTCCTCTTGGATTGGGAGGTCTAGCAGGTCTCTTAAATCCTAGCCCTTTCTTACCCACTTGTGTAAGGAGGGTGTCAATTAAGGGAAGCACAGTGCATGGCTTAGAAAACTTGGCCACCAATAATTTCTCATTTAGGAGATTATTGTTAAGTTTCTGGATAAGTTTCTTATTTGAGATTCTTACCATAGACTGCATATCAATGATCCCCTTGAGCTTGGCTGATTATGTAGCCATATCATTGAAAGCCTTTTCTTGGCCCTCACACTTGCTCCTAAGACTGAGAAGCTCTTTTTCCTGTCTCTTGGTAAGGAGCTTGCACTTCTTGAATGCTTCAAGAAGTTCTCCATACTTATCAATTATATAGTTGACATCATCTTTAGAATCTGAATCTCCTTCATCTCTTGATGATTGAGCTTCAGAATCTAAGCTAGCCTCATGACTTGAAATAGAAGGCTGAGATCAAGAATTTACCTGAGCTTGTCCAGGTTGATCCTGGCTGCTCTCTTCATCAGTTATTGCCATCAATCCATGACATTAAACATCTTCTTCTTCATCTTTATCCACCTCTGAGTCACTATTTGAATATGACAGAGGGGCCCTGATCCTTATCCTAGAAGCAGGATATTCTTCAGGTTCTTCTTCAGCAACAGCGATGATGCATATTTTAGCTTAATTTATTAGGGTAAAAATATGTTATTTTCGTTTTAAATCTCTTTCTTTATGTTATTTTATGCTTCTTTTTATGTAAATATTATAAATAATATTTATTTTCTATTTTTTGCAGGTTTCAGCCAATTTCCAGAAAAAATCCCCTGACACGCCCCCCTGTCACGCCCTCCCTAGGCGTGACCCAGGGCGTGTCACCCGTTCCCATTGATGAAAGCCGCAACAGATCGCTTCCCGCCAAAAATCCCCTGTCACGCCCCATCGACACGCCCTCCCCGGGCGTGTCACTGGGCGTGACACCGGGCGTGTCGCCCTCTGCCCGAAGTCTGCCGCCTCCTTCAATGCATTCTACAACGCTGCACGCAACAGTACTGTCACGCCCCATGTCACAGGCGTGACCTGGGGCGTGGCTGCCCCCATTTCGACGTCTGATGGACATGCGACTGCTGAATTTGACTTGACACGCCTGTCACGCCCCCCTGTCACGGGCGTGACCTAGGGCGTGACCACCATCGTACCGAAATAATCATCATTCCCGCCAGAATTCAGCTCCCAAGGTCAAATCCATACTTGTCACGCCCCCTGACACGCCCCCCTAGGGCGTATCGGAGGGCGTGACCAACTCGAGAAAAAAAATCTATAAATAGAGACCCCCTCTTCATTTCAGGAAGCTTTTGGAGAGAGGGGGAGGTGCTGCCCCTTTGGTTCTTCATCTTTTTTATGCCCTCTCTCTTTCTCTCTCTCCCTCTCTCTCTCTTATTTTGTAATTACTTTCTTAACCTAGCTTAGTGTTTTGCTTTTAGCTCTTGCATTTCTTTTACTAGCTTGTTGTAGGGCTAGAATAGGTTTAACTTTGAGGCACCTGTAATTTTCATTTCATAGTTGTAGCTCTCTTTTTCGTTAATAAAAGTGCTCCTTTCTTATTCCTGTATTTTTATATGCTTTACTACTCATCCCCCCTCCTCCACTCCATTATGATTAACTAATCCTCCTTGTACTCGATCTTGATGATCCGAGGTTCGAGCGATTAAGTTATGACGCTTTAATTTACCTTTTCTTTTTATGTTTTGGGCCTTGAATTACTCTTGATTATTCACGGATTGGAGGTATATTTTCGATATATACTCTCCGTCTTTGCTTTCATTCTGGGCTAGCCGAGAGGCCGATAGAATGAAGTGAGCATTCAAGAGTAAAGGGAGTTGTACGCACCCCTCGAGAGAGGCAGACGTCCAAATCTCCCGGATTGGAGTAAAATCCAATAGAGGGGTTCACCGCGTAAAGCGAGCTTTAGGCCTCCGATTTAGACGAGAGTCGGTCGGACCTTCTTAAACTCAGTTGGGCACGACTTCGAGAGAAGCGTGTTCAAGCTTTAGGAACCTCCACGGTCAAGGACCTTTATCCTATTAAGCTTAGGTTTATTTATCGTCTTTTTAACCGTCTCCTGCTGAAGTGATTCTTGATCGAGTGCATCTCTTTATTATTAGCTCTAACTTTTTTTATCCTGCAAGTAGTTTAGCTTTCTTTTTATTTTAGTATTTTAATTCCTGTTTGTAGTTTAACATTTAATAGAAATTTAAATTGATAAAATAATAGCATTCTCCTTTGAGTAGAAGTAGTCATTACGCCCCAGGGAAATACGACCTTGATACTAATCTTTAGTATCCTATACTATAACCGATAAGGTACGCTTGCCTTTATCGGATATAGAATCGGAGAATATTCTCAACCACCACATCCACTTTCTCTTCTCTCCTCTCTAACTCTCTCTCCGCAGTTGCGAATTTCTGTATCAAGTTTTTGGCGCCGTTGCCGGGGAATGTTTTGATATTTTGAAAAAAGGATAGCTATTAATTTTATCGTTTTTGTTTTATTTTTATTTTTTTTCTTTTCTTTTTTCTCTCGTCTCTTTCACCCCACTCTCGCGGTTGATTTTATTTTATTTTAAAATGTGTAATCTTTGTTTTAATTGTGGAGAGTTCGGTCACTCTCGCGAGGAGTGTTGGGTAAGGTATCCTTCATCCTCCCATGATTTTATCCCTTCCGGATCGAATCAATTTGGCCAAATTGATCCTGTCCGCGAATTTTTTTTCATGGGGTTACGATGGTTTTCAAACGCCTTCCTACCCTACTCCTCCGAATTTTTCTGATTTTAATTCTTATGGAAATTTCTTGAATGGACATTTTGATCCTAGCCCTACTTTGAACTACTCAGGGTGGCAACACCCTGATCATTCTTGGGGCCAAGGTGATCATCAATCCATTCCATCTCAAGATTTTTTCACTTTTTCTCCGCAAGTTTGCGCGCCTCCCATTTTTGATTCTAGCGAAAATGAAGTCATTTTTGATGGTGTAGCATTTGATGCACGCATCAATGCTCACTTCAAAGTGATTTTTGACGCTTTGGCTGTTGAGGCCGCATCTTTTTCTTCCCCTCCTCCTCCTATTTATCTTTCGAATGATGAATCTTCGGATATTCCGCAGTGCCTTCAATCACTTGCGGAAGACGATTATTCAGAAATTCATTTGTGCCTTCAACCTCTCGAGGAGGAAATTTCCCCCGATATTCCGATTTTTTTTCAAGTTTCCGAGGAAGACGAACTTTCTTGTGTTCGATCTTCTGAAGAGATTGATTTTTCGGATATCCCGGTTTGCTCCCAATCTACCGAAATGATTGATATTCAGGTGGAGCAACCGGATTTTTCTATCCAACCATTGTCTTGTGATCAACCGCCGTCGCCTTCTTCTTTTTCTTCTCTTCCCCCTTCTTGCGAAAATTCTATTTTCTTTTCTTGTTTATTTTTCCTTCTAGTTTAGTTTCTTCTTCTTCTTCGCCCCCTTCTAATAGTATAGTTTCTTTTTCTAGTTTTTTTTTCTTTTTCTAAATCTTCTTGTTTTTTGTTTTATTTAAAAAATAAAAAATTACAAAAAAATATTTTTATTTTCTTAAAAAATGTTTTGGCACTCGCGCCGAAACGCATATTGCGCGAGCTGCCATTACATTTCTTTTTTTATTTTCCATTTAGCTAACCATAATACGTCGAGCTCAACGACGTTTTAAACAAAGAGCGCTCTTGGGAGGCACCCCTTGCTTTTCTTTTTCTTTTTTTTTATTTTTGTTTTTGTTTTTTTGTTTTTTATCTTTTGTTTTGTGCAGGAATAAGCTCCCGCATGTTTGTGCCGCTTTTCGCCTCGCAACTTGGACTGAAGCCGATCTTTAGCTCAAGTTTGGGGGACGCATTTTCCAACGTCTGGGCATCAATCGCTAGGGAAGCATCTTCTCCCTCTCTTTGCATTTCTTTTTTCTCTTTTCTCTCTCTTTTCTCTCTCTTTATACTTAACATTAAACATTGGAGACAATGTTTAACTTTAAGTATGGGGGAGTGTTCCCTTAATATTTTACTTTAGAAAAATCAAAATAATAAAAAAAATTATAAAAATTTTAGAAAAATCAAGAAAAATTTAAAATATTTGTTGTATATATTATATTTTTGATATATATATATATATATATATATATATATATATATATATATATATATATAAATAAATATAAATATTTTTGAAAAAAAATCCCAAATTAAATTGAGTTAATTTTTGCCAAATCAATTAGTACCCCGCTACTTTGCTTTTTATTGTTTTTTCAAGCTCATGTCTACTTGCTTGGTTAGAATAAATTTGATTAATTTTCTATTTAAATATGTTTAGCGAGTAGTATGTTGACTCATGCAGTGTTCCTATTTAGGGTAGTATGCTATTTTTGAAATTTTTTTGAAATTTACTTTACTTTTCCATAGCCTTTCTTTTATTTCATTTACTTTTATAAAACCCATCATCCCTTATTTTTCATTATTAAAATCTTTTTAAACGTTAATTAGTATTAAGTGTAGTAGACACAAAACGGTCTAGACGCTTATTATCATTATTTTCATGAAAGCAAATTCTCTATTTTTTATTTTTTTATGCTTATCCTCTTTTGAAATTTCAAAGCTTTACTTGGAGTAGATTTAGGAAGCATGAAAATGATTTAGGCATTTCTTTTGTAACGTTTGAGCCTTTGCACCTCGCCTAACAATAACCATTGCTAACCATTTTTGGGCCTTTTTCTTTCCTTTTTGTAGCCCCACTTTTTATTTCACCACGGCCAAATAGCCTACCTTCATGCACACTTTAAAATTATTTTTGAGCTTTAATTGCTAATGTGCATCTTTTTGAAAAATTAGTGGAAAATCTTTGTGTTATCTTTTGCTACAAAAGTGAAAAGTTATAAGTAAAAAAAAATGAAAAATATGATGAAAATAAGTGAAAAAAGAAAAGGTAAAAGAAAAGAAAAGAAAAGTATTTATTTTGGCTAGTTTTATTTTGGCTATGCTCATTTTCTTTTTGTTTTAAGTGTGCAAATATCCCTCGTGTTTATCTTTTTGAATATCGCGCCCTTAAAAACCTAAGCCTAACTATACGCCTAATTAAAGCCCTAATGATTCATGCTTTCTACGTTTACTTTTTAGTATAGTAGCGAGAAACTAGATTGAGTAAGTATTTTTGATAGAAATATTGAATTTTGTCTTGATTGACTGTGGTTTTAATTTGTCTCTTAGACTTTAGTAGTGACTCAATGCGTTTTTTACTCGTTACTTTATTAAATTTTAATTCTGTAAAAATTTGGGATGATTTGTTTTTATATTTAGTAAAATTTATAAAATTTTGTGCTAAGTTAAAGTAAGACTTTTCGGTTCTTTTTCAAAAATTTCTCTACCTCTAAATTCCCGTCTTACTCGTTTATAGCATTTTAAACTTTTCAATTAATCCTTTTTATTTTCTCTAACTCGTAGTCTTTGCTTGAGGACAAGCAAAATAATAAGTATGGGGGAATTTGATGATGCATATTTTAGCTTAATTTATTAGGGTAAAAATATGTTATTTTCGTTTTAAATCTCTTTCTTTATGTTATTTTATGCTTCTTTTTACGTAAATATTATAAATAATATTTATTTTCTGTTTTTTGCAGGTTTCAGACAATTTCCAGAAAAAATCCCCTGACATGCCCCCCTGTCACGCCCTCCCTGGGCGTGACCCAGGGCGTGTCACCCGTTCCCGTTGATGAAAGCCGCAATAGACCGCTTCCCGCCAAAAATCCCCTGTCACGCCCCATCGACACGCCCTCCCTGGGCGTGTCACCGGGCATGACACCGGGCGTGTCGCCCTCTGCCCGAAGTCTGCCGCCTCCTTCAATGCATTCTACAATGCTGCACGCAACAGTACTATCACGCCCCATGTCACGGGCGTGACCTGGGGCATGGCTGCCCCCATTTCGACGTTTGATGGACATGCGACTACTGAATTTGACTTGACACGCCTGTCACGCCCCCCTGTCACGGGCGAGACCTAGGGCGTGACCACCATCGTACCGAAATAATCATCATTCCCGCCAGAATTCAGCTCCCGAGGTCAAATCCGTACTTGTCATGCCCCCTGACACGCCCCCCCTAGGGCGTGTCAGAGGGCGTGACCAACCCGAGAAAAAAATCTATAAATAGAGACCCCCCTCTTCATTTCAGGAAGCTTTTGGAGAGAGGGGGAGGTGCTGCCCCTTTGGTTCTTCATCTTTTTTATGCCCTCTCTTTCTCTCTCTCCCTCTCTCTCTCTTATTTTGTAATTACTTTCTTAACCTAGCTTAGTGTTTTGCTTTTAGCTCTTGCATTTCTTTTACTAGCTTGTTGTAGGGCTAGAATAGGTTTTACTTTGATGCACCTGTAATTTTCATTTCATAGTTGTAGCTCTCTTTTTCGTTAATAAAAGTGCTCCTTTCTTATTCCTGTATTTTTATATGCTTTACTACTCATCCCCCCTCCTCCACTCCATTATGATTAACTAATCCTCCTTGTACTCGATCTTGATGATCCGAGGTTCGAGCGATTAAGTTATGACGCTTTAATTTACCTTTTCTTTTTAGGTTTTGGGCCTTGAATTACTCTTGATTAATCACGGGTTGGAGGTATATTTTCGATATATACTCTCCGTCTTTGCTTTCATTCTGGGCTAGCCGAGAGGCCGATAGAATGAAGTGAGCATTCAAGAGTAAAGGGAGTTGTACGCACCCCTCGAGAGAGGCAAACGTCCAAATCTCCCGGATTGGAGTAAAATCCAATAGAGGGGTTCACCGCGTAAAGCGAGCTTTAGGCCTCCGATTTAGATGAGAGTCGGTCGGACCTTCTTATACTCAGTTGGGCATGACTTCGAGAGAAGCGTGTTCAAGCTTTAGGAACCTCCACGGTCAAGGACCTTTATCCTATTAAGCTTAGGTTTATTTATCGTCTTTTTAACCGTCTCTTGCTGAAGTGATTCTTGATCGAGTGCATCTCTTTATTATTAGCTCTAACTCTTTTTATCCTGCAAGTAGTTTAGCTTTCTTTTTATTTTAGTATTTTAATTCCTGTTTGTAGTTTAACATTTAATAGAAATTTAAATTGATAAAATAATAGCATTCTCCTTTGAGTAGAAGTAGTCATTACGCCCCAGGGAAATACGACCTTGATACTAATCTTTAGTATCCTATACTATAACCGATAAGGTACGCTTGCCTTTATCGGATATAGAATCGGAGAATATTCTCAACCACCACATCCACTTTCTCTTCTCTCCTCTCTAACTCTCTCTCCCTAGTTGCGAATTTCTGTATCAAACAGCCATTAGCCAAATATAGGCTTCTTCTTCTTCACTGTCTGACCCAGAGGAAGAGTCAGACTAGGTCTTTTCCTTCTTCTCCACAAGGGACTTCTCTTTCTTCTTCCCCTTATGGTGCTTATTCACTCCTTCTTTCCTCTTCACTAGGCAGTCAACAACTATGTGCCCAGGTTTGCTGCAGTAGAAACAAATAACATTAGAAGAAGTTTGTTTACTAGAGTTAGGAGAATACCTGCCCTCAGAGGATTTTCTTCTGTGCTGTGAGGAAGAGGAAGGCATGCTGTTCTTCCAATGCTCCTTCTTCATGAATTTCTGGAACTGCCTGGAGAAGGCAGCAAAGTTCTCATCATACATATGGTTGTCTGAGGTGCTGGTATTTGAGCTCTCATAATCTGACTCAACAATTTTCCAAAGTGGAGAGTTCTTCCTCCTGCTCCTAGTTGGGTCATCAGCTTTGAAGGCCACAGACTTCTCCTTGGCCTTTGACTTACTGCTCTTCTCTTCTTCCTTTCTTGCAGCAAGCTGCATCTCATATAACAACAGTTTTCCAAATAGGGTTGGAGAGGGGTGTCAGTTAACTTGGCCATTTCCATAATGGCATAAATCTTTGTGTCCCAATCCTTTGTTAGGGACCTGAGAAATTTGTCATTCAGCTCATAGGTGCTGAAGACCCTTCCATATGTTCTCAGTTCATTCACTATTCTGAAAAATCTCTTAAAGCTCTCAACAATGCCATCAGACTTTCCTTATATGAAGGCCTCATACTCCTGATTGAGCATGGATTTTCTGTCATCCCTCACCTCCTCTGAGCCTTCCATGAACACAACTAGGATGTCCCACATCTCCTTAGAGGTCTTGCAGTGCACCAGATTTTGGAAGGTTGAATTATATATTGCACTTGCAATAATGTTTTGAGCTCTCTTGTCCATAGAGGCAAGTAGGAGCTCATCTTTGTTCATTTCATCATAAGATTTAGGTGTCTGGACATGTGCATTCAGAACTGAGGTCTTCATAGGTATGAAGGGTCCTTCTTTGACTGTGATGTATATCCTAGGGTCAGCAACATCCATGAATAACCTAACCCTTTCCTTTTAGAGGCCAAAGCCTTTCTTTCTACAAATTGGAAGCTTCATGGCCCCCAGCTCCTTGTAGTTTACACCAGACCCCATACTTATGTCTTATATCTAACCTTGGAGGTATACTCAGATTGTTAGATCCTTTTTAAGGAACCTCCCTCTGATACCACTTGAAAGTTATTAGCTTAAGGTTAGCTAGTCACCTAGAGAGGGGGGGGGGGTGAATAGGTCTTTGAAAATTTCTTAAGTCTTTTTGCTATTTTCTTACTAAGTGATCTAGAGCTTATCCTTAGTACCTATAATATAAAGAAGAACAAACAAGACAACAAAGTACACAGGTATTTATAGTGGTTCCCCAAATGGGTATATCCACTTTCCCTCCCACCTTTCTAACTTATGTTAGAGAAGGCACAAACTCCTCCAAATGCTCCGCAGAGCTTACACCTAAGGCCCTCAGCCTTACACTTAGGTTTTCTTCAGAACCCTACCTCAGAACCACAAAGGTTCCTACCTAAGAGCCCTGCAGTGCTCCTACATCTTAGTGGTCCTTAAACCACCTGCCTCAGCCTTATCTCTAAGGCCAACTGCTCAGGATATTCAGTCCTACAACTTCAGGCACAAGACCCTACTCTCAGAGTGCTGCAACACTCCTACAACTCAGTACCCTTCCAGGTACCTACCTCAGTGCCCTTCCAGGCACCTACAACTCAGTGACAAACTTGTCACCTACCTCAGGCAAAAAGGCCCTAAACTCAGTCTCCTCCAAGACCTATAACTCAGTGACACACTTGTCACCTATAGCTTAGTGAATTAACAGTTACCTACCTCAGGAACTAGGCCCTACTACTCAAGATGGGAGGACAGCCCTACTCTCAAATCCACACTTGGATCCTACCTCAATACCCCAGCATAGAACCAACCTTAGTGACTAATTAGTCACCTACAACTCAGGCACAAAAGGCCCTACAGCTCAGATTCAGACAACCTGAATCCTACAGGAATTTAATCAAGAAGTTGAAATAAATTAAAACACTGACTCAGAGATAAATCTCTAAGTCTACCTTGCTGGACTGAGCAGATATCAGTCTATCCCTCTTGCTATAGAAGGAATTAGTTGTCTTCTACAACTAACTGCATTTCTGCGGCAATGAAGAACAACTACTTGTTGTAGAAGACTGACAGCCCTTCACACAGCTATCTTTCCTTGCTGATTAGATGAATCAGCCACCTTGTTCTCCAAAGAACAAACTTGTTGAACTAGAAGAGATTCAACTATCTTTTCTTTGCCTATAGGCTTGCTCTGCTATACTTGGCTTTTAAACTCGTCGGAGAAGATGAAGTCCATCCGCCTCTGCATTCGTTTATTTTTTGTTTCCCTAATCCCCTTTTCTCTCTTCTTTTTATATCTATTGATTTGAATCAACGGTACAATTTGAATGTGGGCCCAGCCAAGGATGGTGAGCGCCACCTCCCTCAGAAAAGGATAAATAGTAGCTTCCGACGCTACTATAGCGTTCCCGCAATGGCTCATGAAAAACTTTGACTTTGTAGACTTCTAGTGACATCAGCAGTGGTCATCCGGTGCTATTGTAGCTTTCCCGCAATAGCATGAAGAACTTTGACTTGTTGACTTTTGGTGACGTCAGCAGTGGTTCTCACTTTTTGGACTTAGAGAAATTCCAGAACTCATTAAGCATTGAGTGAAGTTAAGTCACTCAACGCACGCTGACTTGGCTCTTCATTTGAGGCGTTGAGTGAACCTGCTTCACTCAACGCTTCTAGACTTAGAGGATTTCTGCTGGCTTTGTCTCAGCGGTTTCTTCTCAACTGTCTCAGTAGTTTCTTCTTCGCAGCTGAGACTATCTCCTATTTCAGTGGTTTCTTCTTCAATTGTCTCAACGCTTTCTTTTTCACAGCTGAGACTATCTCCTGTCTCAGCGGTTGGTCTGAGACCAACAGTTCTCTCAATGCTATGCATTGAGCTTCTTAGCTGTCTCAGCGGTTATGCTGAGACAATCTTCTCAGCTGTCTCGACGCTTTTGCCTTAGTCAAATTATTTGACTTCCAGTTTACTCTTTTTGTTCACCTGTCTAATCAAGGACAACCTGCATTCATTAACTTAAGCACACATCAAATACAACTATATGTATATGTCATTGACTAGTTTGACTTCTTACAAATCTTGGACATTGGTATCAATAGACCAAACAATACAGAGTATAAATGCGCGAAGTTTAGGCTCCCTTGGAATATAAAGCAGCAAGATGATTCCAGGCAGCCTTGACTGTAGGATCATATCTGATGATAGGAAGACACTCATCAGACTAACTATTGGCCAACCAGGTACGCACTAATGCATCAGAAGCATCCCAATCATCAAAAACAACAGAGCCAAAAGGAGGGGGATCATCAATCAAATGATGATGCTTGCGCTGATAAAGCAACAGAAAAATGAAGGACACACTCCAATCAGGGTAATTGGGACCTCTAAGCTTTGAAGCAGTACCCAGATTACCAAAAGAAGAGAAAGAAGAAGTAGAAAGAGAAGAAGGGGTAGAGATATTAGAAGAAGAAGACAGAGCATGAGTGTCCATAGAAAAGAAGAAGAAACTACACGGGTAGAGAAAATAACCAGCGCGAACAGAACAAGCCGCAAGGAAAACCGTGCGAACAGACCAATCCACAAAGCAAATTGCGAGACTAGAACAGAAGCCGCACAAATAGAACCAGTAAGGGACGGCAGGGAGGGAATCACGCGAACAGAAAAGAAGCCGCGAGAATAAGAGCAAAGGAACGATTAGCTCTGATACTATGTGAAAAAGAGCTAAATAAAGGTAAATTTTATTGCTCCAAAAAGATAATCATTACAAAGGTATGTCCCCTTATTTATAAAAAATGGGGGAGATGAGAGAATACAATAAGCGATGTGGGACTAAATACAAGCCGTGCGGGCTGGGCAATTTGACACAGTCAAAAAACCAGACTATACAGAGTATATACACAGCAACCCCTAAACTCTTGCGGTGGCTAACACCAAGACCACAGCTGCGGCTATCTCTAGACCACCGTGGCTACCTCCAGATCGCTGCGACTATCATTCAGTCTGCTGCTACGACTCTCTCCAAACCAGCTATGGCTACCTCCAAACCGCTGCGGCTAATCATCCAATCTGCGGCTGCGGTTGTCTCTGGACCCGCTGCGGCTACCTCGAGACCACTGCGGCTATCTCCAGACCGCTGTGGCTAATCGCCAGACCACTGTTACGGCTACCTCGAGACCAAATCGCTGTTGTGCTAATAGCCAGACCACTGCTGTGGCTAATCATCAGACCGCTGCTACAGATAATTGCCAGACCGCTGTTGCGGTTAATTACCAGGTCGCTGCTGCGACTATCCCTCAGACCGCCACTGCTACTCCTAATTGCAGGCTTAGATCAACCACCAGACCGCTGAGCCAAACCGCTAGTCCGCTGCATAGACCATTGTGACTAGATAAAAACAGCCCGGTCTCTTTCTGCTCCAACATTAACCAAGAATTGTGGAGCATTGTACAAGGGGGACAATAGATTGACAACTATATCAATATATGGCGACCGAGGGGAATGATCACTATCTCACGGCCCAAGTCTTCGATAGTCGGATCCAAAAGCTCAACCAAAGGACCCAATCCTTGTACCTCGAGGGTCCTATTTTTAGGGAAATCTAAAGGGTGGAGTCAGGGTTTTATTTATAGCCCAACTTCCACCTAGCGACCAGGAGACTACTGATGGAGCTTGCCTAGCTTGAGCGAGTATTTTTCTTAGTCACCTACCTGGCGAATTGGCGAGGGGTACTTTCCATACTCACCCATGTCTTATTCTGCTCTTGAATGCTAACTTTGACTCATTCCTTGATCTGTTTACTTTGACTTTTGCCTCGACTTGGCCCACCCTCGATGAATATGAGTTGTATAATATATATAGCAGGTAGAGGGAATCGAACCCACATCGTTAGCTTGGAAGGCTATGGGTTATCGAACATGAGATTTTTGTCTCTTTGGGTAGAGTCAACCAATGGTGATGGTTAGCAAATACTAGTTATATATGCTAAATTGGTTCCCATCTCTCCCCCTAAGCCACCTATGTGCTCAAGGGAGGCGGTAAGTTATCTTGCAGTATGTGTAAGCATGGTGTAATACATATACATATTTATAAATATGAAGCAGTATTAATAATTGCATAATTTAAGAAGTGTATTATAGACTATAAAGATGTACGGTAATAAATAATGACAGTAAATAAAACACATCATTTTTTCTATCCATAGTGGTGCCCGCACACACTCTCGTATGCACATTGAATAATATAAGTAAGAGTGCATATGTAAATAACCAATCATATAAAGATGCCCATACATGTTTATATTATTGGGATATTGCATAATCTAGCCTAAACTACAAGATATAAATGCAATTATATGTATATCATCATAACTAATGCAAAGGTATGCATATCCTCAACGGATGAGTGTCACAACCCATAATCAACCCGACTCATCAGAGTCACACTATGCAAATATATATTTATATATATGATATCATCATGAGCAAACGTGCATGCACACAATTACTATGCCAACATAGATTTATCATGCAAACACTCGACGTTGACACCCAATTGTAATCAAGTGCAAATTTATGACTGAGACCTCTTATCTGTAGGGTAACTAGTCTCACAGACACCCGCATTGTGGGAAAATGGTGGTTATGTCATATCCTTATAACTTTTAAGGTATTTAAGCACAATCATATTTAGGCCTTAAGTATGGCTGTATGAGGTGTACTTAACCTCTGACTTCATCTAGACTACTCTTCCCTAAGTTGGGTAAGGGTCCAAAAAGACAAATGAATTGGGTCCCATGTCATGAAAAAATTGGGATTACCATTTTGGTCGCTAGGGTACCCCTAACCTCGGAGTTGAGCTAGGGTGATCAAGTCAACCATAGGGTGGACCTGCCCAACCATTGGGGTGGGTTGGCCCTCCATGAATACTCATAAGATTGATCATGGTCCCATTAGGGTTGGTTGGGTCCCTTATGAATATTTTAGTTTGACAAGGTAGCTTGAGCTAACCTGGGCCCTACATGGTGTGGCAGGGTTCACTTCACCTAGGCTAGGTCAAGTGAGCTCAATTTGGTATGCACTAAGTAATTTGTTAAAACTTGAATCTCCTGGAATCCTAAGGCTCATCTTGCCACACTAATGGGTTCAACTAAGCCCCACAAACTCCCTAGTTCGGACACCTAACTTCTAGGGTATCCAAAAATTATGGGATGTTACAAATCCAAAAAGACAAAGAAATTCTATCCACAAAATTATAGATAGGTCAAGGGGAGAATTGAAAATATACTGTATACAAAGAAATATGGTTGGCATTTCGCGTAACTCTGAGGCCCAGTGACTGAAATCTGGCTGTTAATTTTTCATAGCTTTTAATCTCGAACATCCATTTAGTGACATACCACGGTATGTCAGGTCATCCAATAACCCCCCCAAACAGTTTTCCGTCTCCCCTTCTTCTTTCGATATAGCTGCTCCAGGTTTTTTTTTGCAATACTGCTGCAGGCGGCCTGCCCACTGCCCACCGACGGGTTTGTCGGGCACAAACAATCCTGTTGGATCTAGTGGCCAACCTTAGAGGGGGGGGGGGTGGGTGAATAAGGTTTTATGCATTATCTGGATTTAAAATATTTTGCCTTAGAAAAATTGAGTTATGGAAGCTACCGCAAGGCGTTAGGTAGCTAACGCACGGAGGTAAGTCACAGAGGTCATTTTTCTGTGCAGATCCGAGTTCAAACCCCACAATCGCACACACTCGCTAAAAAATCACAACACATACCCAGAAGTAATCAACACAAAAATTAAAAATTTCATTGCATGAAGTCAAAACAACAATAGTTCTGGATGAGTACAAAAAGGTGATCTCCGTGACGCCAGAGATCCAAGGCGGTAGATTAGAAACGATCTTTTGGTTTCTATACTGATCCGCTCAACTGACCGGTTGGCTCTATCCTTTTCCCTCCAGGAAAAGTCTTTGAGACGACTCTTCACCTCCACACAAGGAAGGGTCTTAGAGCCCCGCTAGATCCTCCGATCTAGACGTCCTTATCCCCAGGATGATTTCCCATGGAATCCTACTAGGATTCCGATGACCCTTACCGGTCAATTTTTGTCACAACCCGCATTTTTCCCAACAATTTAATTATATCAGAGCAAGAGGAAAATACGCGTCATGATGCCACGCCGTGCAGGGGATAACTGCAGACGTTCAGGCAAGACTCCAAACTCTACAATTTTAATAGAAAACATAAATGGTTATGAATAAAATCCAGTTTAAGTTAAGATGGTAGCCGTATCACTCGGCTTAGTGAATCATCTAGTTCACGATTTAAAATATAAATTATACGCTTGCGGAAAATAATTATTTAAATTAACTCTAATATCCTACATGAGTATAAATGTCCCCGAGGAACAACTCATACAATGCAAACACTAGATTTATAATAAGTGTAGGAAAGTCTTTACGCTAAATAAAAAGTAGTGGCTTAGTTTTGAAAGAGATGACAAGTATGCTTTACTAATAGTAGGGTTTTATAGGTTAAAAATATCTAACATGCAATCCTAGCAATAAATCATCCCAGAGAGCAAGTAATGTAAACCAAACATAAGGAAACCACAACAGCTAGCAAGTGTCCAAAAAAGTCAACAAACCTGTGGGCGTCAACAACCTGACACGAACCCACAGTATGAATATGTCTGAAACTGGGCAAAGAAAACTAAAACAACAAACTACCTCGCTACGATGAGGGGGAAAACTACAGCCAAACTGCTGCTGCTAAGGCTCCAAAACCGGCTCCGCTACCTGCTAAAGCTCCGAACCTGAGGCATTCCAAAGACAGAACACCTCAGCAAGAGGGTACAAATGGTGGCAGAAAAATAAGCCAAAATAAATAAGGGTCAAAAGGGGTACCAACCCAAGACCAAAACCTTTGAAGTAAAGTATAAAAAGAAACAAGGCATCATCAGAAAAAAAAGAACACTTAGGTGATTCGTCACAAGAGTACACCAGACGCACAAGGCTATAAGGTGACAACATGAATAAATCATAAGGAAGAAATACAAAACCTTTATTAGGCACCCGTGGTCGACTCTACCCCAAAAACACGGGCGAGGTGGTCACTCAACTGGACACACCCTTACGAATAAAATATCCGCTTAACTGCGAGGGAGTCTCATACTCTCCACCATACACCGCAGATGCCCAAAAACCTGGTAGACTTCCACAAGGTACTAATAAAGGCATCAAACTTTGCGGAGGTGGTTTTATCCACTAACTCCCGCAAATTTTAGAAACCCAAAGAAACCACAACACAAATATATCTCGAGATTTGGCTCATCAGATTCTACTTGACACTTCTAGTTTCAAGACATGGTTGATCAACCCCTATGAACGATTTACAATCCTAGACAAACTCTAATACGATCAATAACGATAGGTAATGCATTTAAAGGCATTAATAAGACACATCAAGAGCGATTAAATATATCATGACAAGATCAAGTTCACCAAGACAAAATCTTACAATCTCGAGAGATCATCCAAAAAGGTTAATCGTAGCAATAACTTGGAAAACAAAGTGAAGAAAATTTTAAAGAACATAAAAACTGAACTGTTACCATCAAATCGGACAAGGAGAAATGAGGGGAAACCACCACTTGCCTTGGTTTTACTGGAAAAGTTCTCCAAATTAGTCCACGTCACAGATCGGGGCAAAAGAGGATGGAGGAAGTTGAAATCTAGACAAAAATGGTCGAAAAGGGGGTTAGGGCCAAAAAACCCTAACGAGAAAACTCAAAGAAAGGGGAAAAATTTACCACGATAGCGCAGCTCTCGGTGAGAGCTTTCCAAATCTACGCTCGGTTGAAGATTTCGAGCACCGGAGCTCCGTCGGCGGCCACCGGAAGATTCACGAAATATTCTCTCTCTCTTGCTCACGCCGCTCTGGTTCGGGAGAAAGAATCGGAGAAGATGAAGTATTCCTATTTTTCTAAATAACCTAAGTATAAGTATATATATATATATATATATATATATATATATATATATATATATATATATATATATATATATATAAGTAGTTATAAAAAGTTTTGTCTAAATATAAAAAAAACGGTTTAAGTACGAGCAGTTCGCGGAAAACAAAATTAGAGGTCTAAAATGGCTTCAAATCGAAAAGTTCCCAACATAAAAGTTGTAGATCTCGTCGAGACGAACAAATTTCATGTTAGCCATTTTTTCATACGGCACTATTTTGACCCTCAAAAGGCTCCCGAACACAAACTATGACGAACTACACGAGAAAGACAGCAAACTACTCGAGTATACAGAAGGCTACTCGAGTAAGCAGAAACAGAATACTCGAGTATGCAGGGACAGACTACTCGAGTATACAGAAGGCTACTCGAGTATACAGAAACAGACTACTCGAGTATACATAAACAGACTACTCGAGTATACAGAAACAGACTACTCGAGTTTATAGAAGGCTACTCGAGTATACATAAACAGACTACTCGAGTATACAGAAACAGACTACTCGAGTATACAGAAGGCTACTCGAGTATACATAAACAGACTACTCGAGTATACAGAAACAGACTACTCGAGTATACAGAAGGCTACTCGAGTATACATAAACAGACTACTCGAGTATACAGAAACAGACTACTCGAGTATATAGAAACAGACTACTCGAGTATACAGAAGGCTACTCGAGTATACATAAACAGACTACTCGAGTATACAGAAACAGACTACTCGAATATACAGAAGGCTACTCGAGTATACATAAATAGACTACTCGAGTATACAAAAACAGACTACTCGAGTATACAGAAGGCTACTCGAGTATACATAAACAGACTACTCGAGTATACAGAAACAGACTACTCGAGTATACAGAAGGCTACTCGAGTATACATAAACAGACTACTCGAGTATACATAAACAGACTACTCGAGTATACAGAATTGGAGGAACA
Source organism: Platanthera zijinensis (assembly GCA_039513925.1). Classification (NCBI taxonomy): domain Eukaryota; kingdom Viridiplantae; phylum Streptophyta; class Magnoliopsida; order Asparagales; family Orchidaceae; genus Platanthera; species Platanthera zijinensis. The sequence goes on from CM077087.1 coordinate 155,068,153, forward strand.
GAAGATTTACATAATAAGCAGAAACTTCACACGAGTCAAGGTTGCAGGAAAAACAATTTCTTGGCAAATCTAACCTTTTGATCAAACTATAAGAATGAATAGTACTTTTCATTTTTGAATAGTAATTTAATATTAAAATAATCGTATTTATATATATTTGAATAAGGAAACGCGAGATCAAAACAGAGGCCCAAACGAGCGCCAAATTGAACGAAACTCACGCTGTAGGCGAACACAGACGCTACGAACACAACGACGAAGTCAAAACCAAGATCATATGAGCCATTCTCGAGATATAAGTTTTCAAAGTTTACGACGAACATAAATTTTACAAAACTTTGGAAAAACGCCGAGGCCCAAATATTGCTCGGATCGCGACGAAACTTGACGAGTAAGTCAAAAATTACTCAACTTAAATTCCAAATGCAAAATTTTCTCATAACAACAAGAATTCGGCCGACTTGACCGCATGGACGCGAAAATGCCTTTATGGCATTACGTCGTCATCTTGACGTTAAAGGTAACGCCATGACGTCATAAATATGATGTTTCCCATTTAAATAAAATCGTCGAAAAATCGGGGGCGTTACAGTCACTCCCCCTAAAAAGAAGTTTCGTCCCGAAACTTAACACAACTCCAAAACCAAGTCAAAATGATAAAATCAAACGTGACTGAAAACATATCGATGTACCCGAAACTAGGAGAAGAGGTGTGGATGAGATTCTCTCATTGCTGACTCCAATTCCCACGTCGCGCTCTCGACGTCTTGATTTCTTCAAAGAATCTTAACCATGGGGATGGTCTTCCTTCGCAAGACACGCTCTTGAGATTCCAAAACGCGGACAGGCTCTTCCACATACGACAGATTGGGCTGAATTTGGGGCACCGAGTCAAGAATTTGACGATCACTACGAACACACTTCCGCAACTGGCTCACATGGAACACATCGTGGACACCAGGGAAGCTAGCAGGTAATTCTAGTCGATAAGCTGACACTCCGATGCGCTCCAGAATCTGAAAAGGTCCCACATACCGGGGGTCTAACTTGTGGTTCCTTCCAAATCTTTTTACTCCTGGCATCGGAGAAACTTTCAGGAAAACCAAGTCCCCAACGACAAACTCCAAATCGACCCTTCGTCGATTAGCATATTTCTCATAACGCTCTTGTGCTACACGTAGCTTCTCTCGAATATGAGTCACCGCACAATTCATCTCCTCAAGGGCTTCCGAACCTAGCAATGGTCTCTCACCAACCTCAGCCCAAAATAAGGGAGTCCTACAACACCTCCCATACAAGGCCTCAAACGGGGCCATCTGCAAGCTCTCTTGATAACTATTATTGTAAGCAAACTCCATGAGTCTGAGACGCTCATCCCAAGCACCACCATGATCCAAAATATAACATCTAATCATGTCCTCCACGATCTGATTTACTCTTTCTGTTTGCCCATTCGTCTGTGGATGATAGGCGGTGGAATACCTCAAGTCGGTACCCAACCCCTCTTGCAGGCTCTTCCAAAAGCGAGACGTAAATCTGGAGTCCCAATCTGATACAATGCTAACAGGCACTCCATGTAACCTGATGACCTCTTCAAGATATAGCTCAGCTATCTTCTTCATCGAATACCCAATCTTAAACGGAACAAAGTGGTCACACTTTGTCAGTCTGTCGACTATCACCCAAACTGAGTCATGCCCTCGGGGAGATTTTGGTAGACCGGTGATAAAATCCATTGAAATACTTTCCCATTTCCAACTTGGAATATCAAGAGGTTTCAATTTACCACCAGGCCTTCTATGATCAGCCTTGGCACGCTGACACGTATAACATTCTGATACAAAATTTGCGATATCGCCCTTCATCCCTGCCCACCAAACAATTTGCTTTAGATCTTTATACATTTTGGTGGAACCAGGATGATAGGAAACACTGGAACCATGAGCTTCTTCACAAATTTTAGCCCGAATGCCACCCATGTCAGGAATACAGAATCTACCCCGATATTTCAGAGTACCTAGCTCGTCCAAAGAAAAATCAGGTAACTCTCCTTTCTCAGTCCTATTCCAGAGGTGCAACAATTCCGGATCATCCTTTTGGTGTACCCTAGTAAGGGAAATCCAAGAGGGCGCTTCTGCTTCCAAACTAGCAGGCGTAGAACTACTCCTAATCTAGATGTTCATCAACGAGAATTCTTCTACCAAGGACTGTACCGATAGATTAAAAATTTTAACGGTCTTCCTACTCATGGCATCAGCTACTACATTAGCCTTTCCCGGATGATAAAGAATTTCTACTTCATAATCCGCCACATATTCTAACCACCGACGCTGGCGTAGGTTTAGTTCCTTCTGAGTGAAGACGTACTTCAAACTCTTATGGTCCGTATAGATCTTGCACAGTGCGCCCGCATAAATTACGGCAACAAACTCCAAATCGTGCGTAGGATAGTTTCTCTCGTGAATCTTTAGTTGCCTCGATCCATACGCGATCACCTTACCATCTTGCATTAAAACACAACCAAGTCCGATGTGTGATGCATCGACGTACACAGCATACTCGACTCCTTCAGTAGGTAAGGTTAAAATTGGGGCAGTACACAGTCTCTTCTTCAACTCTTGGAAAGCCTCTTCACACTTATCACTCCAAATGAATGCAGTATTCTTCTGAGTAAGTCTAGTTAAAGGAGCAGACAACACCGAAAATCCTTCCACAAATCTTCTATAGTAGCCAGCGAGGCCTAAGAAGCTCCTAATCTCCTTAGGTGTAGAAGGTCTTTCCCATTCCATCACGGCAGAAATCTTGGTCGGGTCTACAGAAATACCATCCTTGCCTACAACATGACCCAGAAAGGACACCTGAGGTAGCCAAAACTCATATTTGCTCAACTTCGCATATAACTTATGCTCCCTCAAGGTCGACAAAACCAAACGCAAATGCTGAGTATGCTCCTCAACATTGCGGGAATACACTAGGACATCATCTATGAACACAATAACGAATCGGTCCAAGAAATCCTTAAACACTCTATTCATCAAATCCATGAATGCAGAGGGTGCATTGGTTAAACCGAAAGACATCACCAAAAATTCATAATGTCCATGCCGTGAACAGAATGCGGTTCGGGGAATATCTTCCTCGCGAATCCTCAACTGGTGGTAGCCTGAGCGAAGATCGATTTTTGAAAATACCGAGCTACCACGCAACTGATCGAACAAATCATCGATCCTTGGCAGGGGATATCTATTCTTAACGGTCACCTTATTTAATTCCCTATAATCGATGCAAAGCCTCATCGATCCGTCCTTCTTCCTTACGAACAAAACCGGAGCACCCCACGGAGAAGAACTTGGTCTAATAAAACCACACCTCAGCAACTCATCGAGTTGAGTACGCAACTCATCCAACTCACGCGGAGCCATACGGTACGGTGCTTTGGCGATGGGACGAGTGTCTGGCTCGAGGTCAATCACGAACTCAATCTCCCTCTCAGGAGGAAGTCCTGGAAGACTATCAGGAAAGACATCTGGAAACTCTCGCACCACCGAGACATCCTCGAGACGTGGTGTAACAGAAGCTATTTCTAGAGCAGAAATAGAAACTAAAAACGCCTCGCAACCAGACTTTATAGCACGTACCGTAGAAATAATAGGGGAAACTCTGTCCTGAAATCCATAGACGCTCATAGGTTGGCCATTGTCCATCCTGAAGTCCAGTCTTTTTGCCTTGCACTGGATGACTGCATCATACTTGGACAGCCAGTCCATGCCAAAAATCACATCAAAATCAGTCAGGTCTAAAATTAACAGATCCGCAAGGGCCAGAAAATTGCCAAGATGAATAAGGCATCTCAGAACTCCTTGATTGGATATCACCGAATCACCGGAGGGAAGCTTGACGTTGAAGGAGTCTCTCAATTGATCAACATCCAGGCGATGTTTATCAACAAACCTCCTGGCCACAAAGGAATGAGTGGCACCCGAATCGAACAGAACGTGCGCCCACCTATTCCGCACCTTAAACTCCCCTAAAACCGTAACATACATAACTAAACGAACGATAACCATGGCAACAACGATAAATAATAGGGATAAAATAGACTGAGGCTAACCTGAAATAACTTGCGTAGAGTTTTGAGCTTCCTCGCTAGTCATCACGTTCAGCTTTCCTTTTCCTTTATCTAGGGTTGGTGGTGGCGGTAGAGCTCGAAGCGGGGCAGGCTGCAGTGGGGTTTGAGCCTGGGGGCACGAAGATTTCTGGTGTCCCTTCTACCCGCACTGGAAGCAGGTCCTTTCTTTCATCCAGCACCGACTCACATCATGACCCTTCCTTGCACAGAACGAGCACACGAGCTCTCCCTTAGGTGCACCTTGAATGGCGTGCACTTGCTGCTGCTTCAGGGTGGCTATTCTCTTGAAACATCTTTCGTAAGGGTGGCCAGAACGACCACAGAAACTACACACTTCCTTACCTTTATTCTTCGAAGAAGGGCCAGATGCCCTGGAGCTACCATCCTCAACACCCTTCCTTTTCTCTTTCCTCGCCGCAGCACCGCGGTTCTTGGCATTTTCAATCGCTTCAACTTTTAGTGCGGCTTCCACTGCCATAGCATAACTGTCAGCTCCATAAGCGCATGCCCACTGCTGGACATCACTTCTTAGTCCTCCCAAGAAACATTTCACTCTTCCCTCCTCCGAAGCTACCAAATTGGGAGCAAATCTACTCAACTTGCTAAACTCAATCTCATATTCGCTCACCGTGAGCTGTCTCTGCTTCAAATGCAGGAAGTTATTCATAAGACGGTCCTACTTGACCGAGGGCAGAAACTTCTTCAGCAACGTCTTCTTGAAAGAGTCCCAGGTACAGCCTTCCTTCAGACTCTCCTTTTCACGAATCCACCAACTCTTTGCTAGGCCTTTTAGCTGATAGGCTGCAATCATAACCTTCTGGGCTTCTAGAATACCGGAATATGAAAACATCTCCTCAATTGAGATGATCCAATCATCCAAAATCATAAAGTCGGCACTCCCGTCGTAGGTGGGAGGTCCCAATCGCAGGAAATGCGATATGAAATTCATTTCTGGTGGTATTGCCACTGGGGCCACCAGGGGAACAGGGGTATTGGGCACGACTTGACCCAAGGCAGGCTCTTGCACTGAAGGTTGCCGCGCTAGAGCGGTAGACAACAATGACTGAATTTGCGTTTGCATCGCAACTACTTGCCTTGACAGAGCCTCGTTGCTCTGGCGCAAACTCTCAATCAACGCATCACTCTGCGCACCTGACGACTCACCCTCTGACTAGGGAGTCGATCTCGTCGCAATACACTTTGGAGGAATTTCTAAAATGGCAAACGAACAACCCAATTAAAATCCTAGATTAAGACTAGGGCAAACAAAACTAGTTCAGACCATACTTGAAAGACACTTGCTAAAGCTGTCACTTGCTCTGGGATTATATGATGATGATATGTCCTACTCAGGATGATATCTTATCATCCTATTGACTCATGTGCCTATGATATGAATGCATGGATTCTTTACTCTTATTTAAAATCATGTGTGTACATATGTCATCAAGTAAATCCTTAGCTTGGCATGTTGTGCTTATGTTATGTTATGATATGCATGTGGTGCTATGAATTCTATAAAAGACCTTAATGCATGTTATGAGCGGCGTACACATGCAATGTTATGCATCCCATACTACATAATATTGCATGCAACGAAAAGAAAACGTGCTAATGGGCATTCATGTGGTGAGGTTATGCATCCCATACTACATAACCCTCACATGTTGCCACCTATGGTGGATCCATATACAAACACATATTATGCATCCCATACTACATAATATGCCCCGTATACTTCTAATCATGCTTATGAGTGTAGTGTTCATGCTTCAGCCAAGACATATTGATGACACATCGGTGTGTGTATGACAGGACACTAAGTAACTAACACTAATAAGGGAAGGTTGCCCGACCAATTGTCAAGCAACCTCCCTCTGATACCAACTATCACAACCCGCATTTTTCCCAACAATTTAATTATATCAGAGCAAGAGGAAAATACGCGTCGTGATGCCACGCCGTGCAGGGGATAACTACAGACGTTCAGGCAAGACTCCAAACTCTACAATTTTAATAGAAAACATAAATGGTTATGAATAAAATCCAGTTTAAGTTAAGAAGGTAGCCGTATCCCTTGGCTTAGTGAATCATCTAGTTCACAATTTAAAATATAAATTATACGCTTGCGGAAAATACTTATTTAAATTAACTCTAATATCCTACATGAGTATAAATGTCCCCGAGGAACAACTCATACAATGCAAACACTAGATTTATAATAAGTGTAGGAAAGTCTTTACGCTAAATAAAAAGTAGTGGCTTAGTTTTGAAAGAGATGACAAGTATGCTTTACTAATAGTAGGGTTTTATAGGTTAAAAATATCTAACATGCAATCCTAGCAATAAATCATCCCAGAGAGCAAGTAATGTAAACCAAACATAAGGAAACCACAACAGCTAGCAAGTGTCCAAAAAAGTCAACAAACCTGTGGGCGTCAACAACCTGACACGAACCCACAGTATGAATATGTCTGAAATTGGGCAAAGAAAACTAAAACAACAAACTACCTCGCTACGGCGAGGGGGAAAACTATAGCCAAATTGCTGCTGCTAAGGCTCCAAAACCGGCTCCGCTACCTGCTAAAGCTCCGAACCTGAGGCATTCCAAAGACAGAACACCTCAGCAAGAGGGTACAAATGGTGACAGAAAAATAAGCCAAAATAAATAAGGGTCAAAAGGGGTACCAACCCAAGACCAAAACCTTTGAAGTAAAGTATAAAAAGAAACAAGGCATCATCAGAAAAAAAAGAACACTTAGGTGATTCGTCACAAGAGTACACCAGACGCACAAGGCTATAAGGTGACAACATGAATAAATCATAAGGAAGAAATACAAAACCTTTATTAGGCACCCGTGGTCGACTCTACCCCAAAAACACGGGCGAGGTGGTCACTCAACTAGACACACCCTTACGAATAAAATATCCGCTTAACTGCGAGGGAGTCTCATACTCTCCACCATACACCGCAGATGCCTAAAAACCTGGTAGACTTCCACAAGGTACTAATAAAGGCATCAAACTTTGCGGAGGTGGTTTTATCCACTAACTCTCGCAAATTTTAGAAACCCAAAGAAACCACAACACAAATATATCTCGATATTTGGCTCATCAGATTCTACTTGACACTTCTAGTTTCAAGACATGGTTGATCAACCCCTATGAATGATTTACAATCCTAGACAAACTCTAATACGATCAATAACGATAGGTAATGCATTTAAAGGCATTAATAAGACACATCAAGAGCGATTAAATATATCATGACAAGATCAAGTTTACCAAGACAAAATCTTACAATCTCGAGAGATCATCCAAAAGGTTAATCGTAGCAATAACTTGGAAAACAAAGTGAAGAAAATTTTAAAGAACATAAAAACTAAACCGTTACCATCAAATCGGACAAGAAGAAATGAGGGGAAACCACCACTTGCCTTGGTTTTACTGGAAAAGTTCTCCAAATTAGTCCACGTCACAGATCGGGGCAAAAGAGGATGGAGGAAGTTGAAATCTAGACAAAAATGGTCGAAAAGGGGGTTAGGGCCAAAAAACCATAACGAGAAAACTCAAAGAAAGGAGAAAAATTTACAACGATAGCGCAGCTCTCGGTGAGAGCTTTCCAAATCTACGCTCAGTTGAAGATTTCGAGCACCGGAGCTCCGTCGGCGGCCACCGGAAGATTCACGAAATATTCTCTCTCTCTCGCTCACGCCGCTCTGGTTCGGGAGAAAGAATCGGAGAAGATGAAGTATTCCTATTTTTCTAAATAACCTAAGTATAAGTATGTATATATATATATATATATATATATATATATATATATATATATATATATATATATAAGTAGTTATAAAAAGTTGTCTAAATATATAAAAAAAATGGTTTAAGTACGAGCAGTTCGCGGGAAACAAAATTAGAGGTTTAGAATGGCTTCAAATCGAAAAGTTCCCAACATAAAAGTTGTAGATCTCGTCGAGACGAACAAATTTTATGTTAGCCATTTTTTCATACGGCACTATTTTGACCCTCAAAAGTCTCCCGAACACAAACTATGACGAACTACACGAGAAAGACAGCAAACTACTCGAGTATACAGAAGACTACTCGAGTAAGCAGAAACAGACTACTCGAGTATGTAGGGATAGACTACTCGAGTATACAGAAGGCTACTCGAGTATAGAGAAATAGACTACTCGAGTATACAAAAACAGACTACTCGAGTATACAGAAACAGACTACTCGAGTATACAGAAGGCTACTCGAGTATACATAAACAGACTACTCGAGTATACAGAAACAAACTACTCGAGTATACAGAAGGCTACTCGAGTATACATAAACAGACTACTCGAGTATACAGAAACAGACTACTCGAGTATACAGAAGGCTACTCGAGTATACATAAACAGACTACTCGAGTATACAGAAACAGACTACTCGAGTATATAGAAACAGACTACTCGAGTATACAGAAGGCTACTCGAGTATACATAAACAGACTACTCGAGTATACAGAAACAGACTACTCGAGTATACAGAAGGCTACTCGAGTATACATAAATAGACTACTCGAGTATACAGAAACAGACTACTCGAGTATACAGAAGGCTACTCGAGTATACATAAACAGACTACTCGAGTATACAGAAACAGACTACTCGAGTATACAGAAGGCTACTCGAGTATACATAAACAGACTACTCGAGTATACATAAACAGACTACTCGAGTATACAGAATTGGAGGAACAGAAGATTTACATAATAAGCAGAAACTTCACACGAGTCAAGGTTGCAGGAAAAACAATTTCTTGGCAAATCTAACCTTTTGATCAAACTATAAGAATGAATAGTACTTTTCATTTTTGAATATTAATTTAATATTAAAATAATCGTATTTAAATATATTTGAATAAGGAAACGCGAGATCAAAACGGAGGCACAAACGAGCGCCGAATTGAACGAAACTCACGCCATAGGCGAACACAGACGCTACGAACACAACGACGAAGTCAAAACCAAGATCAGACGAGCCATTCTCGAGATATAAGTTTTCAAAGTTTACGACGAACATAAATTCCACAAAACTTTGGAAAAACGCCGAGGCCCAAATATCGCTCGGATCGCGATGAAACTTGACGAGTAAGTCAAAAATTACTCAACTTAAATTCCAAATGCAAAATTTTCTCATAACAACAAGAATTCGGCCGACTTGACCGCATGGACGCGAAAATGCCTTTATGGCATTACGTCGTCATCTTGACGTTAAAGGTAACGCCATGACGTCATAAATATGATGTTTCCCATTTAAATAAAATCGTCGAAAATTCGGGGGCATTACAATTTTCCTCACCACAAGATTTATAAAAAGAAAAGATTATAAGAATAAATGATGTAAATATTTCAAAGATGAAGTTATCCTTCTTGAAGAATTCTCCGTTGAGCGATTTGCGGTCGGTGCTTGAGATCTTCGTTTGCTAGCAACCGGTCGGCTCTTCGTAGTCGATGTAGATCTTGGATCCCCGGAGTCTTTTGATCATGAACGTGAGGGAGACAATTCTCTTCTTCTTAGACGAAGATGAATGGAACGGATGCAAGGAAGGCGACTGAACCCTAGAGTGTAGGAACTTCTGTCTATTTTCGTCTGGATTCTCTTCTTGGTGAAAGGAATAGAAACCAAGGCGGCCTTTTATACATCTTCGTAAAAATAGGCTACCGTTGGCGGTAAAACTAGCGCCTGGCGGTAGGTTCGCGCGCTTGTTGTGCCAGCTGTTGTCCAAATCTGGAATAATATTCAAAACGAATATTTGTCGTTTTATCATGTCTAATGCCGCACGGTTACAACTACTATCGCATGGTAATATAGGACACGACAATTCTGAATAGTCGTGTTGATACTCATCGAGAGGCTAGCGCTGCGCGGTAGCCACTATCGCCTACGGTAGTTTTGTTTCTCGAGAAATCCTTCTCATCATTCGTTGAGAGGTTAGCGCGACGCAGTAATTGCTATCGCCTGCGGTAATTTGGTTACTCAAGAAGTTCATCTCGATACTCGTAGAGAGATTAGCGCGGCGCGGTAACAACTATCACCTGACAGTAGGTCGTTACTCGAGAAATCATGTATTCGTCGAGAGGCTAGCGTGGCGCAGTAGCACTACCGCTTGGAGGAAATTTCCCGAGAGCCTTGTCAAAATAATCCATTGCATTAGCGTGGGCGGTAGGACTAGCACAGAATGGTAGTTTCCCGAGAGCCTTGTCCAATTAATTCAGGGCTACCGCTCGGTGATAACTTCTACCGCACGACGTTAGTGTATATAGGAATCTTCTTCTTCTTTGCTTGCACCTGTCAACCTGCACACTCTATCAACAGAAGACGTGATCAAATACAACTTGTGAGTTGATATTCTCACACATAGGGAATATGAAACATTAGTTCCAACAAACTCCCCCTTTTGATAATATCAACTTCCGTTCATGAGAAATAACAATGAGATAGAGTGCATATAAAGAATAAGTGTTATAAGCTAACATCAGGTTGCATGTTCTCTATATAGCTCCCCTACACGCATGCTCCCGCTATCTACATGTTCGACATGCTCCCCCTATATATGTGCACACATTGTCAACATGCTCCCAATACATGTGACCTCTCCTAAACCGTGACTTATACTCATGAAAATACACATGAACAATTTATTCTCCCCCTTTGATAATATCAAAAGGGCGGGCAAGGCCAACCAGACATGCAGGATCAAAAATAGTATATATAATGAGCGTTTAGACAAATAGTAGATAGTGCACACACAAAGTAAAGTTAGAGATGATAATCATAGAGGTGACTCAAAACGGAATACATATCAGAAAATTGTAAGAACATGGGTCAAAAAATGGAGCAAGGTACACAGACAGAGAGATTCAATTTTCAGAGATAATATGAATTGGACAACATAGACTAAACTAAGCATATAGCGAGTACATCTACAATGCTATAAGAGTTAGGAAGTAATCAAGTTGGACAAACATTGAGAACGTCATGAGTGTAAATCGTGTATTAGTACGTATTATACTAAAAAGAGATAGTGTAGATGCAGTCCAATTCTTATGTTTGGAAGTCTTAGACAAGGCAATGACATGTGTTCGTGTAGCATCGAAAGTGAGATAACGCCAAGGGAAAAATAGCATATTGTCCATGGTTATCTCGACCGTCTAGGAACCTAACACAAGAGAAATAAGGTGAATAAACACCTCATATGTCCATCCTTCTCAGGTTCTGGTATTTCCCTTGTCAAAACTCTGTACAAACTTGCTAAAATTCTCATGTCCATCCATCTCATACGGTTTATCTTTGATCCAAGATTAAGATTGATACTGTCAGGTATGACTTGGACTAGGTAGAGACTCAAAATTCTGCCCATGTTAGGCTTCTTGATACTCTCTACTATTCTGTCAAAAACAATTTTGCTCTAATTTGTCTAGATTTTGAAAATTATTCTGGTCATCAGCTCAAACATTGAAGCAGAAATTCTATCGTGTGCTCCTGCTTTGCAGAGCAGCACTTTACCTATAACTTCAGATAGAAATTTTCCTTGGGTGTGCATACCCTTCCTATGTAAGGTACTGACAATTTCCTGGTTGTGATTTTCACTTTTGCTCCATTTACCTTAAACTTGATCTTTTCAGAGTTAGAATATAGTTTAGCATTAGAGAAGAACTCTGAAAGTTCTCGATTCCAGATATTTGACGGTTCTGAAAGTAGATATTCTATCTCAGCTTCAGTTATTAATTCAATAACATTCCTGATATCTTCTTGCACTGAGTCGATCGAATCCATTTCGCACAAGCTCATAGCCTTCAAAGATGTTGTCGACATTCTTGGAAGCTATTGGAGTTGAGAGGAATTAAGGAAGAGATGTGCTTACTAAAGGAACTCTAGGTCTCGACACACAGGGATCAAAAGTTCAAGAGATCAAGAAAGCATAGTTGACTTCTATTCTCTTACCCCTTTTATAGTCAAATCTCCCCTAAAGTCGAAAGGGCGCGCTGCATTTAGACTATCCTAAATTTGGGTGAAAACCTAGTGTCGACACGGGAAAAGACTAATCTGTCGAGATGTGTCGACTCAAGTTGACACAAAGATTATGTCTCTCGATGCATACCTTAGGTTCTTAACACCCTTATGTCTCGACACTTATTTTAATGTCTCGACACTTTGCATTTATGCAGTGTCGACACATATTCTGATGTCTCGACACATTACTATTTATAGTGTCGATACACTTTTTTGTGTCTCGACACTTTTTAACTGTCTCGACACACACTCTGGTGTCTTGACACAATTTTTGACCTAGTCAAAATTTTGTTTTCTGAAATGTAATTACTTAACATTTATGATGTCTTACTTGTTTATTTATGTTGGTAAACTTTGTTGCTTAACTTGTACAAGTTGAACATGGATTTTTTTAGGTACCAATGAAAATGGTTATTTTATGTTTAATATTCCTAGTTCAAACTTGAAGAAATTGAACTTGTTTTCATCTAAGTGTTTTGTGAATATATCAGTAATTTGATTTTCAATTGGAGTATAATGTAAACTAATATTGCCTTTTTCAACATTTTCTCTAAGAAAGTGATATCTGATATCTATGTGTTTGGTTGTACTGTGAGAAACAGGATTATTAGCAATTGAGATTGTACTAGTAGAATCACAATACATAATAGATTTACTTAGCTGTATACTGTAGTCCAGAAGTTGATGTTGAATCCATAGTAACTATGCATAGCAGCACCCAGTTGATATATACTCAGACTCAGCTGTTGAAATAGCTACACTTGTTTGCTTTTTACTGCTCCAACTGATGAGCCTTCTCCCCAAAAATTGACAAGTTCCTGATGTACTCTTTCTATCTTCTTTACATCTTGTAAAATCTGTATTTGTGTATCCAGTTAGATCAAAATCACCATTCCTAGGATATTAAAGCACAAGATAGGGTGTGCCCTTTAGATATCTCAGTATTCTTTTAGCAATTGTATAATGAGACACTTTGGGGCATGCTTCGTACCTAGGACAGACACATGTTGAGAACATGATATCTAGTCTACTAGCTATCGAGTAAAGGAGTGATCCAATGATGCCTCTATACAAGGATTTCCCAGATTCATCCTTGTGCAGTGACACAGAGGAACCCATTGGGGTTCTCATGGTAGATGAATTTTCCATACCATACTTATTAATCAACTCCTTTGTGAACTTAGACTGAGGGATGGATATACCATCTTCAGATTGTCTAACTTGAAATCCCAAGAAGAACTTCAGCTCACCCATATTGCTCATTTCAAACTTGTCATGCATAAGCTTGGCAAAATTTTCTACACAACAGATCCTTAGTAGACCCAAAAATGATGGCATTTACATAAATCTAGACTATGATGCTTGAACCTTTGATGTCCCTTAGGAATAGTGTTTTATCTATCTTCCCCCTAGAGAACTTGTTCTCTATGAGAAAGGTAGATAGGGTCTCATACCAGGCTCTAGGTGCCTGTTTAACCCATACAATGCTTTATGTAATCTAAAGACATTAGAGCTAAGTTTAGGATTTACAAAACCTGGTGGTTGTTCTACAAAACCTGGTGGTTGTTCAATGTATAATTTAAGAACGCTGATTTAACATCCATCTGGTAGACTTTATATCCTTTGAAAGATGTATGATCTAAAAATAATATAATGGCTTCTAGCCTAGCTATAGGTGCAAAGGTTTGGTCAAAGTCTATTCCTTCCTCTTGTTTATATCCTATAGCCACAAGTCTTGTTTTATTTTTAACTAAAACTCCATTCTCATCTAATTTATTCCTATATATCCACTTAATTCATATGACATTGTGATTTCTAGGTCTAGGAACTAGACTTCCGACCTTACATCTCTCAAATTGATTAAGCTCTTCTTACATTGACATAATCCAGTTGGGGTCTGAATTGGCTTCTTCAAAATTCTTAGGTTCAATCTAAGAGAGAAAGTTAGAGAACAGAACCTCATTATGATGTCTACTCCTAGTAGTCACTCCTAGCCTAGCATCACCTATTATTTGATTAATAGGATGATCTCTAAGGTGCATAACAGCTACAGGCAGATTCCTACCATCACCTAGTTCTTCAGGTAGAGGAGGTTAAATCTCTTCCTCCTCCTAGGCAGTGACTGTGTCTTCTATAGTAATTACAACATTATTTCTACCCTCTAATTTTATATCAGATGAATAACCTATATTTATTTTTTTCCATCTTAGAATCAGTATCTCTTAGACTAGAATTGTTCGATAGTTTAGTATGTAAGACAGAAGTTTCATCAAAAATAGCATTAATTGATTCTTCTATAATTTGATGTTTCAAGTTGTAGATCCTATATGCATTGCTGTGATTACTATATCCTACAAAAATACCTTCATAGGACTTCTTTGAAAACTTAGTTAGATATGTTTTCCTATTGTCTAAGACATAGAACTTATTTCCAAAGATCTTAAAGTAGGATAGACTTGGTTTTTTGCCTTCCATTAGTTCACAGGGAGTCTTGTTGTGACTTTTGTTGATCAAGGCCCTATTCTGAACATAACAAACAGTGTTTACAGCCTCAGCCCAGAATTATTCTGGGAGAGATGTGTCACTTAATATAGTTCTAGTAGCCTCAATGAGAGTTCTATTTTTCCTCTCAGCAACTCCATTTTGCTGGGGAGTTCTAGGAGAGGAGAATTCCTGAAGGATCCCTAGTTCTTTATAGAAATTTGTCATTTTTTCAGATTGAAATTTTGTGTCATGGTCACTTCTAAACTTGACCACAGAACAACCCTTTTCATTTTGAATTTGTTTGACAAAATCAGCAAGAATGTCCATGGTTTTAGACTTTCTCCTTAGGAAGAATACCCAAGCAAATCTAGAGTGATCATCTATAATTACATAGGTGTAAGACTTTCTACCTAAACTAAGAATTTGCATAGGACCAAATAAATCCATATGAAGTAAGTACAAATGCCTCTCAGTGTCTTTGGACTGAATGCTCTTAAAGGAGATTTTTGTCTGTTTGCATTTTTGACATGCTGAACACATGCCTTCTTTGGAGCATTTTAACTAGGGTCCATTTCTAACTAAGTCCATAAAAAACAGCTTGCTCATAGCTTTATAATTTAAGTGAGCTAGCCTGCTGTGCCATTGCACACACAAAGAGTCTTTCTCACTTGCTACAAGGCATACATGAAAATCCACATTTATACTTAAGAAATTTAGAAAATAGATATTGCCACTCCTAGTGCCTGACAAGATGATCTCTTGATCACTTGCATTCCTTATCAAACACTTACCATTGTGGAATATGATTTCAAAACCTATATCACAAAGCTGACTTATGCTTATCAGATTGTGGTTCAATCCTTCCACATAAGCCACTTTTGTGATTGTCACTAGACCATTAGAAATGTTACCATATCCCTTGGTGAGTCCTTTTTCTGAACCTCCAAAGATTACTTTTGGTCCATACTTTACTGAAGCATAGTCCCTTAGCAGAATTTGTTGGGTACATTGGAAACTGTGTACCTGATTTGGAGAAGCCTCACTTAACTCAATGATATACATCATTGTGTATTTGATGAGATGTTGAGTTTCAATGTGCAGGATAAAGAAATGCAGTAAAATATTCTATGTACATGTATCGACACTTGTGAAAGAAATGTGTCGACACTAGGAGCCTGATTGTGTCGATACATAGGACTTGTGTCGACACACAGAAATTCAGTCTACAACAATTATGTCGACACACAGGACTTGTGTCAACACACAAAAATTCAGTCTACAGTAATTGTGTCGATACACAGAAATTCAGTCTACAATAATTGTGTTCGACACACAGGACTTGTGTCGACACATTCTTCAGAAGCTGTGTCAAGAAAATAATGAAGAGTTGTGTTGACATTCTATGAGCTATGCCAACATCATCAAGAATAGTGTCGACACATGTTCCATTTGTGTAGACACATATGAAGTTTTGTCTCGACACTTTCCGCTAAGGTAAAAGTGACAAAATTTCAGATGTCAAGAGTGAAGACTTGACAGCTATCGTAACTAACAAAGCTTTCACATCTGTCAGAAGGTAGTTATAAACCGAATCAGCCGGTAACCTCAGATAGGATCTATATAAAGACCTGTTCTATCAAAAAAAGAAGAAGAACTGAGGAGCTATTTCATCCTTAAATCAACAAGTCTCTGTTAAAGAGAAGGCAGATCCTGAACAAGTTTGCAAGAAAAATTCAGAGTTACATCTGAAAGAAGAAAAGAGCTAGATTGTGGATCGACACCAATTTTTCAAGAAAGATCAACCTTACTTTGTTCAGATTCAAGAAGCTTTGAATAAGCTAAGAAAGGTTGGATCCTAAGGAGTCAGTTCATTCCAGAACTGATCAAGAAGTCTTCATCCATTCATCTTTTTCTTGGGTGAAGAAATAACCATTCTCTCAATCAAATTTTGTACGATCTTTTATAGATCTAAGGTAGGATTTTGTAATCTAAGTTGTAGGCCTTGTTATAAGGGCTGAGGTAGGGCTTGCTAGCCTGAGTGTAGGAGTGTGGAATCACTCTGAGGTAGGATTCTTTGAAAGAATCTGAGTTGTAGGACTTGCTGAAGTTTGAGCTGTAGGAACCATTCTAGGTTCTGAGTTATAAGATCTAAAGATTTGAGAAGAAAGAAGGGAGTTAGGCCGAATCTAGTATACTGCTAGATATGCGAAGGGGGAAAGTGGATGTACCCATCTCTTGGGGAACCACTATAAATCTGTGTGTATGATATGTTGGTTGTGTTTGTTTTAATCTGTGCTGTGATAGTTGTAGCATAGGTTGTCTAACTGTGATATAAATTTATCTGCCTAAATAAAATAAGAATTGAACCAATTCACCCCCCCTCTAGGTGTTTAGGGTATCTTGAAACCAATTCTTTCAAGTGGTATCATAGAGAGGTTCCTCAAGAATAGACTTAACAGTCTGAGTTGATCTCCAAGGCAGTTATCAGTTAGCCAAAATGGGTTCAGGTGAAAATCACAAGGAACATAGATCCATGTAGATTCCCATATGTAGAAAGGAAATCTTTGGCATATGGAAAGAGAGAGTCAAATTATTCATGGAAGCATCTGACCCAAGAATTTACATCACAGTTCAAGAAGGGTATTCATTCCTATGAACATTTCAGTTCTTGATGCTAACCTTAAGACTCCAAAAAGTTACTCTGAAATGACTAAGGATGAGATCATCTTAGCCACTATGGACAAGAGAGCACAGAATATAATAGTTAGTGCTATAGATGACTCAACTTTCCAAAACTTAGTTCATTGCAAAACCTCCAAGGAGATGTGGGACACTTTGATTTTCTACATGGAGGGGACAGAAGAAGTAAGAGAGGATAGAAAGTCTATGTTAAATCAAGAATATGAAAGTTTTAGACAAACCAAAACAGATAGCATAACTGAGTGTTATAAGAAGTTTTTCAGAATAGTTAATGATCTTATGACTTATGGAAGAGTCTTCAGCATATATGAGCTCAATGATAAGTTTCTCAGATCACTAAACAAAGACTGGGATACAAAGATATGTGCCATCAGGGAAGTGGCCAAACTTGTAGATACATCTCCTCCAACCCTATTTGGAAAATTGCTGTCATATGAGATGCAGCTTATGGATAGAAAGGAGGAGGAGAAAAGCAATAGGTCTGAGTACAAAGAGAAATCTGTTGCCCTCAAGGTTGAAGCCATAAATAAGGACAGGAGGAAGTCTCCATCTCCTTCTAGGAAAGCTGCTGAAGTTAACTCAGATAATTCTGATAACAACACATCAGACAGCCCCAATTCTGATGAAGGCTTTGCTGCCTTCATAAGACAATTCCAAAGATTCATGAGAAAAAAATAGTGGAGAACAAAGCCATCCTCCTCTCAGTCCAAGGATGACTACTACTAGAAGAAGAAATCTTCTAAGGAAGATAGGTATGACACTCAACCAAGCAAACTAACTTCTTCTAAGATTGTTTGTTATTGTTGCAATAGGTCTGGACATGTCATAGCTGACTGCCCTGATAAAAGAAAGGGATCTAATGATAAAAAGAAGCATCAAAATTAAGGCAAGAAGGAGAGATCCTTCTTTGCCCAGAAGTAGAAGAGTTGAACTGACTCCTCATCATCAGAATCTGTAGAAGAGGCTGAAGCTGAAGCCTATATTGGATTGTTCACTACTGAAGAGGATTCTGTAGAGACTAAATTCTTACAAATGCTGGACTCTATAAATGGGATTGAAGATCATCATTGTAGAGGGCTGATGGCTCTGTCTGAGAAAGATCAGTGCTAGGATCAGCCTGGTCCCAGTAAGGTATACAATCTATCTTCAGTTTCTGATTATTATACTGGACCAGAATCAGAAGCATCAACATCAAGAGTTGAGGATGATTCTGAATCTGAAGGGGATGTGGATCAACTAATTGATAAGTATGGTGATCTATTGCAAGCTTTTAAGAAAAGTAGAATCCTTGCCAAAAAGCAGGCTAAGAAAATTGCCTCTTTCAAGTTAGCTTCTTCAGAATCAGCAAAAGTGCTGTATCTGAGATTAAAGGAAGTAAGCCAACTGAAAAAAATTACGATCATTCAGATGGAAACAATTACCTTAAAAAACAATCACATCAAGAATCTTGAAGTCAGACTTCACCGAGAGAGGGATCTTGTGACTAAATTCTCAAAGTCAAAGTCAGTCTTACCCTTATTTGATAACTTCATTGCCCAAAATGGTAAAGAAGGATTAGGCTTCAAGGGAAGAACAAGGGCAGCTAATTCCAAAAGGAAAGGCAAAGTCCCAGTTCAACCACTAGCTTCCAAACCCTCTATTCCTTTTAGGAAAGTGATGCAACCTACTAATAGGTATAACCATGACATCACACATGGTCACTATGAGCCTGGTGATTAGGATGGCAAGTGTGCAAATTCCAATAGGGCAGCCCATGAGCAAACACACCATGTTCTTCAGGAATCATCAGTGTTTGATGCACCAGCCCTAGCACTTAATAAAAAGATTGTTGTTCCTATAGAATTGAGGACTACTGACAGCAATGCTGTTAAGCCTGTACTTAAAAGAAGATACAATAGATATGAGTGCTGGTGTTGTGGCAAAGTGGGCCACTATTCCATTGATTGTTGGTACAATACTAGTGTCCAGAAAAATGCTAGCTTACCTGTCAGAAAGGCTACAGGCAAGCCTGTCAAATTTCAATCTAACCTGAACCTAGGACCCAATAACTATTGGGGCTCTATGGTTAGGTAATTTTATTTGATGTAGGTGAGTCTAAGTGACCTTACCCCAATATGGTACTTGGACAGTGGATATTCCAGGAACATGACTGGAACTAGAAGTATGCTAAAGGACTTTACTCCCACACTTGATGAACCCAAAGTTATCTTTGGTGGATCAGAAAAGGGAGTAATCAAAGGTTTTGCTAAAATTTCTAATAACTCAATCACTATCACTCAAGTGGCATATGTGAAAGGTTTAAAACATAACCTAATAAGCATAAGTCAACTAAGTGATCTTGGTTATGACACTTCTTTTAATAATAATGGGTATCAGATTAAAAGGTCAAGTGACCAAAAGATTAACTTGACAGGCTATACAAAAGGAAATGTCTAATGTCTATTGTCTAAATTTTGTGTGTGAGAATAAAGATTCTCCTATTTGCATAGTTACAGATGTGAAAGCTTCTCATTGTGTCAAATGGCATAAGAGGCTATCTCACCTTAACTATAAGACTATAGGTCAACTCTTTAGTAAAGAGTTAGTGAGGAATGGTCCTCAGGTCAAGTGCATCAAGGAGGATGTATGTTCAGCTTGTCAAAAGGGCAAACCGACCAAGACCTCCTTCCAAAGTCTTGATACCAAAGATTCAATGAGGTGTTTATACCTCCTGCATATAGATATATTTGTTCCTATGTCAATTCATAGTCTAGATAGGAAAGTCTATATCTTTATGGTTGTTGATGACTTTTCAAGATTTGCCTGGGTATTCTTTCTGAGTAAGAAATCTGAAACCCCAGCTGTCTTTCAAACATTTGTTAAACAAATATAGAAATAACTCATCAGTTCTGTGGTTAAGATTAGAAGTGATCATGGGACTGAGTTTCAGTCTGAATGCATGACAAAGTTCTGTGAAGAACTTGAGATTCATCAAGAATTCTCATCACCAAGAACTCCCTAGCAAAATGGAGTTGCTGAAAGAAAAAATAGAATACTTATTGAGGCTGTTAGAACACTACTAAGTGACACATCACTCCTAGAACATTTCTGAGCTGAGGCAGAAAACACTGCTTGTCATGTTCTCAATAGAGCTTCCATCAACAAAAGCCACAAGAAGACTCCCTATGAGATTCTGAAGGGCAGAAAACCAAACTTATCCTACTTTAGGATCTTTGGTAGCAAGTGTTATGTACTTAACAATGACAAGTCTTATTTAACTAAGTTTGTTGTCAAGTCCCAAGAAGGGATATTTGTTGGGTACAACAATAATAGTAAGGCATATAGGGTCTACAACTTGACTACTCAAGATGTAGAAGAATCTGTCCATATAGTCTTTAATAATCTAAGCTAATCAATTGTGAGCTGTCTAGCACTTCTTCTAGCTCTACAGGTTTGAAGGAAAAGATGGACAAGCTAACCATTAGTGAAGACCAACCTGCAAGACAAGATGAAGAATATGATGGATGCTGTCCAGGGGGAGTACAAGACCCACAAGCTTATGATGAAGACAATGAAGTACAACTTGGTGGGGAGAATGGAGAGAATCAAGTTGTGGGCAGATTGCCTCCAGTAATTAGACATCTAAGGGATCATTCAACACACCAAATCATTGGTGATCCAAGACATGGTGTTCTGACCAGAAGCAAGAGCATGAATACACTTCTATGTTCAAGCTTTCTGTCCCAGATTGAACCTAAGAAATTTGAAGAGGCCATATAAGACCCAAATTGGATTGATGTCATGCAGGAAGAGCTGAATCAATTCAAAAGATGTAAAGTCTGGGAGTTGGTTCCTAAACCAAAGAATCATAATGTCATAAGGACTAAGTGGATCTACAGGAACAAGTTAGATGAAAATGACATTATAGTCATGAAAAAAGCCAGACTGGTAGCAAAAGGCTACAGGTAGGAAGAAGGAATAGACTTTGACCAGACATTTGCCTCAGTGGCAAGAATGGAAGCAATAAGTCTGTTCCTTGCCTATGCAGCTTACCAAGGGTTCAAGGTATTTCAGATGGATGTAAAGTCAGCATTTCTGAATGGTGGCTTAAAAGAGGAAGTTTATGTTGAACAACCTTCATGTTTTGTAGATCCTCTTTATTCTAACTATGTTTATAGGCTTAAGAAAGCTCTATATGGATCTAAACAAGCCCCTAGGACTTGGTATGAAACTCTGTCTACTTTCCTCATTGAGAACAAATTCTCAAGGGGAAATAGACAAAACACTATTCCTAAGAGAATCAAAAGGCAAGATCATCCTAATCCAGATATATGTTGATGATATTATCTTTGGATTAACTAAAAACAACCTTTGTAGAAAGTTTGTCAAACTTATGCAAGGGAAGTTTGAGATGTGCAGCATGGGCGAGCTGAAATTCTTCTTGGGACTCCAAGTTAGGCAGACTGATGATGGCTTGTCCATATCCCAGTCTAAGTTCACCAAGGAGTTAATTAAGAAATATGACATGGAGTCAGCCTCCACCATGAGAACTCCAATGGGGTCAAGTATGCCAATAGGTAAAGATGAGGCAAGAAAACCTGTAGACGAGTCTTTGTATAGAGGGATAATTGGCTCCCTTCTTTACTTGACTGCTAGTAGAATAGACATCATGTATGCTACATATGTCTGTACTAGGTATCAAGCTTGCCCAAAAGAATCTCATTACTCTGCTGTCAAGGGAATTTTGAGATATCTTAAGGGCACACCAAATCTTGGCCTTTGGTACCCTAAGAATAGAGATTTCCTGCTAACAGGTTATTTAGATGCAGACTTTCTAGGCTGCAAAGAAGATAAGAAAAGCATCACAGGCACATGTCCGTTCCTAGGTGAAAGATTGGTGTCATGGAGCAGCAAAAAGCAGATAAGTGTGGCTATATCCACTACTGAGTCAGAATATGTAGCTGCAAGCAGTTGCTTTGCTCAGCTATTATGGATACAACATCAAATTGAAGACTATGACATCAAGATAAGTAGAATTTCATTATATTGTGATTCTACTAGTGTCATATCTATTGCTAGAAATCCTGTTTCACATAGCAGAACTAAGCACATAGAAATCAGGTTTCATTTCATTAGAGATCATGTTGAAAAAAAAGACATAAGTTTAGAATTTGTCAACACTGATAATCAAATTGCTAACATATTCACCAAACCTCTGGATGAAACTAAATTCAATTGCTTTAAAATTAAATTAGGTATGTTGAACTTGGAATAATCTGATTGATCTAGAAAATCAAAAGGTAGGTAGAAATTCTAGGTTTCTAGAAAATCTGTAAATTTTGGCTAAGTTATAAAATCTGTGTCGACATAACAAGGCGTGTGTAGATACTATAAACTAGTTGTGTCGACAAAAGAAAACTCTGTATAGACGCCGCTATAAAATATTGTGTCGACGCAAAAAGTCTGTGTCGACACAGTGCTGTCAAGAATTTAGATTCTCAGTCGTGGCCTAAGTAGTCTGTGTCAACACTAGCAATGTTGAAGCTAAAAATGACCACAATGAGAGTTCAAAATAGGGGTGAAGCCAACACCTACTTCTCTCAAGCCCCACCCCTTGATTGGTTGCAAAGGACCTAGAACTGACCCGAAGACTCAGCAGGGAGGTCCCAGAACAGTTGAAGCAAAAAATGACCTCAAAGAGAGTTCAAAAATAGGGGTGCAGCCAACACCTACTTCTCTTAAGCCCCGCCACTCGACTGGTTGAAAAGGACCTAGAACTGACCCGAAGCCTCAGTAGGAAGGTCCCACCTCTTACCCGGAAGATCTCTGAGAGCTTCCCCTCCAAAGCCAAAAGCTAGGCTCGGAGCTCCTCAGAAAGCACTAGAGAGTTAGAGAATAATGAAAGCCTTCTTTCTAAGGAGCCCTTGTGGGTCTTCTTATAGCCTTTGCTGACCTAAAATTACAAGAATACCCCTGGCTGGCCTGCCAATAGCCGAATCCCGCTGTTATGAAATACTAAATGCAGGCCCTAGGGGCTTATGAGTAATTTTACCCGAGGGCAACTAGGTAATTTTACCCTGGGCTCTGGGCCCCACCCGACGAGAACCCTATACCGAGAACCCTCCAGCCTTCGCTCGACGGAAGCTAAAAGAGGTGTGTCGAATGCCTCAGACCGAGCTAGCTCTCGTCTTCCGCGAGGCCAAAGCCTTCTCGCCCGCCTCTGGGCGGAAATGGGTCTCGGCTGAAGCTTGGCGCGAACGATCTCGCCTGCTCCAAGGCGAGAGATCTTCTCGTATGAAGCCCAAAGCTAGCCCAAAGCTAGTACAATCCTGGCCATTGATGCCTCTGGGTCCCACTCAACGAATACGAGGTTATATACAATCCCTCCTCTTTTCAAGCTAGCCCTGTGCTTGAAAAGACATGTCCAACTCATAAATATTCGTTGAGCACGTGTCATCTTGAAAAGAGAATCTTTTGGTGGGACACCCTGTGGCTATATATGTGCGCTGATGGGTGACCATAAATCCGCCCCTGTCAATCGCTGCCCCATGGTTGAGCTCTCGCGTTGTCTCACGATGCGTTCCAAACGTGCTGATAAGCCGATCTCGCAGGACCTTCAAGACCGTATTATTGCGGCACAAGCGCGATCTCTCGCGAACAATGCCTTGGTAGCCCCTTGGCTGGCGAGAAAAGCGACGGCCGCTGAGCCCTCACAGCCGAAGAAGAAGTTGAAGAAAGCGATATCGGTCCAGCGGGACCTTCTGCGCAAGAACCGGGGTTCACTTACCCCCTCTCCAAGCCGCACGGAAAATCCTTCACCCCTGCAGAAGGTACGTTTCTCCGACTTGCTGATTACAAAAATTATGAGCTGATTAAGCGAAAGGATCGATGACTGACGCAATGCTTCTCGTAGGAGGCAGTTCAGGATGATGGCACCGGGTCCTCACTGGCGCCCCCAGACTTAACGTCTCGCCTTCCCGAGGATCCACCATGGGTCCCGAAGGCCACTCCTCCGGCCGACCCTACGAGAACTCCAAGTAACATTTTATCCCTACTGCCCTCTTTTTATTCATTCCAAATACAACTTTCCCAATTGCTGAACTGACTTCCCGCAGTGCCAGCTTTCGCCAGCCCGGGTCTCGCCACCCGGGGAAAGGAAATAGTAACTGCCAACTTGGTTTACTAAGTGGCTAATCCCGCCCTACTAGCGGGAGGGGTGGCTACCGAACCCTCCATAACCCCAAAGGAGGCTAGTCACCCCGTGAGAGAGGATGAATCCACCCCTACTCCCATCCAGACTGGGATCACCGTACGCAAGACCTTCCGCTCGAGGCAAGGAAAGCCACTCCACCTCCTTTATGGAACTGAGGGGGATTCCGGGCCTTCTCTCCTGCCGCCGGCCGGTGGCTCTCGCCATGCTGTAGGTATGCGAGGTATAATCCTAATCCTTGCTTAGCTCTTGCCGTAACCATGGAACTCTTTTGCCAGCAGATCCGGACTCGCGGGCAGGAGCCAACGAAGAAGAAGAAGATGAGGAGGAAGATGGAGAGGAAGGGGAGGATGCCGAGAGCTCCCCCTTCCCCTCTTCTAACGAGATGGAGGAAATCCTGGACGGTGCCAGGAACATCAAAAAGCAGCGAAAGAAGCTAGCGGCTATCCTGTCCATGCTCGTTCGGCGGGAGCGATCCCACGCTGCTGCGGTGAAAGAACATCGCGAGATGGTGGAGCAGAGGCTGGAGGCCCTTGAGCTGGACTACTTCCCCAGCGAGACGGAGCGACCGTATATGCCTACCGTCGAGTCGTCTCCTGGGCGATGTATCGCGCGGATCCGAGACCAGGCGCGCCGGATCAAACTCGGTTGTACCACGTTATCCTCCTACTTTAACCCACGGGCTCCTCCGAGAACTAGGCGGCGAGAGCGGGGTTGATGGCGCTGGGAGCCGTACTAAATAGCACAGTCTCGACCCCCTGCTCCCCATCTTCTTGCCTACCCTTCCCGGAATGTACCCTTTTTCTTTTTTTCTAGCTTGAAAGACTGCTTTATGATTATTATTTGTCATGGAGCTCTCGCTCGGCGAGAGCCTCCTTTCTATTTTAGTTTCTATTTTCTTGCACTGTTTTTGTACTGTTACTATGGTGTTTGCACGAACCCCCAGCCGCTTGTCCATCGCTGTCACCAAAAGCTAGAGCCTTATCGTTGGCTTAGGTGCCCAAGGCGTGTTGTCGGAGTGGAAATCGAGGCGCCGTTTCCCTGAGACGTGACGACTGTACCCCTGCCGCCTTTTCAGGAAAGTCATCATTACCACGACTTTCTATAAATAGGCCGATCAACCTACCACATTTACTTCTCTGATCCAGAACCCTTGCCCTCCTTCTTGTTGCTCTCGCACCTTGCTGAGAACTTCCCTCGTTTCCGCCACCTTCTCTCACTTTCGCCTTCTCTCGAGGTTTCGCCTTCAACCCTTTGACCACGATGCCAAGCGAGAATGAAGGTTGCTCACACTGTGCAGAAGCCTTCCAAAGGCACCAGTTCCCCCCTTGTCGTCTAACCATGGATGAGTACCACCTGATCACCTCCTGCTACATCCCCGCCGGCTTTGCCGCGAGAAACCCCGACAACGATGATTGGGTGAATCACGTGGGAGAGGGAGAGCTCGTCATCCCCCTCAAACATTTCAAGGTGGGCTTTCGCCACCCCCTATGGCCCGAGATGCACCAGGCCCTCCGCTATTATGGAGTGGTTCCCGCACAGCTCAATCCCAACTCTTCGCAATCCTGGTAGCGTTTATCTGCTACATGCAATCCGAGAGGATTGAGTTTAGTCTCCCCATCTTACGGAAGCTGTTCATCTTCTGGGCTAAGAGTGGGGTGGTCTTCTTCTCCGGGCAGTTGCTCAAGACCACTAGTCTTGCCAACAAGCACCACCACTGGGGCGAGACGTTCGTCTTCATTTCCGGCGACTTCGACAACGTGCCTCTCACGCCCATTTAATATGACGATGCTGCCTACAAGCCGCCCACCTTAGGGTCACGCGAGAGCGCCCTCCTGGAGTTCTTCGGAACCAAGGACTTCGACGTCCAATTTCTCAAGCAGGACGCCGACTCTCTCCCACCCGTGCCTCCTGGCGAAGGTATGGTCTCGCCTTTAGCTCGACATTCCATACTCTAAAATTTAGTGTTGAATGTTGTCATCTTTGCAGGGGAGCGGGAAATCCCTCGACTGCCGAGACCGGGGCTGCGAGAGATCCGCTGGCCCTTGCAAAAACTGAGGCTCTTTCCTGCCGAGAGGGGCCGGCTCCTCCCCCTCGATCTGGTGCCAGGAAGTGGAAGCCTGACACCTTCTCGTCCAATCCTCTGAAAAGACCAAAGCCCACTGCCGCCGACAAGGGGAAGTCCGTGGCGGCCTCTCCCTCCCGACCTGCCGCCGAGGGTCGATCCTTCGCCGAGATCCTGCCGGCAGTCGGGTAGGCGACCATCGCCACTGGGACCACCGCTGGGGTCCCTACAGAGAGCCTACCAGCCACAGGCGGGACTGGTGATGAGGGCGCAGCCGCCGAAACCTCCGCTCCGGCCCCACCCCAGCAGGTGCCAAAGGGGCACCAGAACTTTGGCCTCGGCGTGAAGTGTCTGGATGCGGAAGGAAAGCCCCTGCTTTAGTGGGATCCCGAGACCAACCGGGTCTCTGTCTCTACCCTCCTCCCCAACTGGGCGGAGCGCAATGAGGTCACCGGCGACGCTTTTGCATTAGGCTACGGCCTTTACATCCGGGAGGATGCCAGCATCTTTGACCAAATATCCACCCGACTCCTGGCCCTTGATTCCATCCTGGCCTTGTTGCGCGGGTTCGAGCTCGCGCATATATGTGCATCACCATCGACCGCAACTTTGGCGAGATGCTCAAGGCACGGGACCAGGCGGCGGCCCACGCTGCAACATTAAAGATCGAGCTGGCGGATTCCCAGCAACTTCTGTCCTTGCGCCCAGCGAAAGTGGTAAGCGAGACCTTTCAAGGCACTCGCTCTCGCCCCAGTAATCCATAGCTCGTATCTCTTTTGTATTGATTGGTTTCTCCCTTATGCAGGATTCTACCCAGAGCACGGTGCTTCACGCGGAGATGTCCAGTATAAGGTGCGAGAACGTCCTGCTGAGGGACCAGCTCCGGAGCATGGAGATGGCAGCGGCCGCGGTCGTGCCTCCTCCTTCGCTGGACGAGAGGCTGAGGAGCTGCCACTTCTCGGAATACGACATCGACAAGCTGCTCCAGGACAACGCCCAAGAAATGGCCTGGCTAACCATAGAGATGCTGTGGGACGTGAGGTGCTTGAAAGAGGGCGGCGAAACCATCGTCGCCTGCTAGCTCCTCCCCTGGCTCTTCGAGCCCATCCCTAAGCCCCCGGGCGCACCTAAATCCCCACCCTCGGATGTCCCAAAATTTCCCACCGCTGCTGGCGAGACATCTGAGGGGGGCTCTGGCGAGAACACTTGCGGGAGCTCAAGCGAGAGCTCGAGTGGGTATAGTGCATCCCCCTGATGGGTCACTCCCCCCTTTTTTGCTCTTGTAGTGTGCGAGATCTTCTTTGTCTCTTTATAACTGTAATTTCACTTTGAAAGTTTAAGTGTAAATGTTTTTATATAATTAATTTTTACCGATGTATTGTGCTGAATGTTTCTCAAGCATGCTTCCACTGAGGCCCTCGTCACCCTAGGATAGTCTCCCTTAGTGATCAATATGCGGGAACCTGCCGAGAGCTCAAGGCATAACGCTCTGTTTCGTTGTTCTGCCGAGAACCTTCTGCCGAAAGCGTTATCTGTAGGTTCTTAAGGGGAGGGCTCCCCCCTTTCATCTTGCCCAAGCGAACGAAGACTTTTGCCTAGGGGCTTCTCGCCGTCGGGCCGAGCACCCCTCGCCGAAATCCTTTCGACCGGGAACTCCTTTTGCTAAGAATTTCTTGGCCGAGATCTCCTGGCCGGGACTTCTCTTGCCCGAGGAGGTTCTCAACCTCTTTGTTCTGCCTGCTAGGTGTGCCTCCTATCCTGCCCCGAAACCTAGTCAGCGAGTCCACCCGGGTCCGAGCCTTATTTGGGATAGTGGGAACATCCAAGATGAAGTATCTCCAAGAACTCATCCACGAACAAACCCTTTCCCCCCAGGTGTGCCTACCGCCCCGCCATGCTAATGAGAGCCTGAGCAGCGACCCTACCTGGGGACGAGCAGCACTCGGGGTCCCTTACCCCCACAGGTGAGCCTTCGGACCTGCCAGCTAGATGAGAGCCTGCGCAGCGGGTCTGCCTGGGGTCGAGCAAGGCTCAGGGTAGTGCAAGTTTTTCTGAGCTGAAGTATCATCAAGAACCTTTCCAAAAGCCAATCAAAGAACCAATCCTTTCCCCCAAGTGTGCCTACCGCCCTTGCCAGCTAATGAGAGCCTGAGCAGCAAGTCTACCTGGGGACGAGTAGTACTCGGGGTCCCTTACCCCCACAGGTGAGCCTTCAAACCTACCAGCTAGATGAGAGCCTGCGCAGCGGGTCTGCCTGGGGCCGAGCTAGGCTCGGGGTAGTGCAAGTTTCCAAACCGAAGTATCTCCAAGAACCAAACCTCTCCCCCACAGGCAAGCCCTCGGACCTGCCAGCTAATGAGAGCATGCGCAGCAGGTCTACCTGGGGCCGAGCTGAGCTCGGGGTAGTGTAAGTTTCCAAACTGAAGTATCTCCAAGAACCAAACCTCTCCCTCACAAGCGAGCCTTCGGACCTGGCAGCTAATGAGAGTCTGCGCAACAGGTCCACCTGGGGCCGAGCCGAGCTCGGGGTAGTGCAAGTTTACAAAGTGAAGTATCTCCAAGAACCAAACCTCTCCCCCACAGGCGAGCCTTCGGACCTGCCAGCTAATGAGAGCCTGCGCAGCGGGTCTACCTGGGGCCGAGCCGAGCTCGGGGTAGTGCAAGTTTCCAAACTGAAGTATCTCCAAGAACCAAACCTCTCCCCCACAGAAAAGCCTTTGGACCTGCCAGCTAATGAGATCCTGCGCAGCGGGTCTACCAGGGGCCGAGCCGAGATCGAGATAGTGCAAGCATCCAAGCTGAAGTATCTCTAAGAACCAAACCTCTCCCCCACAGGCGAGCCTTCAGACCTGCCAGCTAGATGAGAGCCTGCGCAACGGGTCTACCTAGGGCCAAGCCGAGCTTGGGTTAGTGCAAGCCTCCAAGCTGAAGTATCTCCAAGAACCAAACCTCTCCCCCACAGGCGAGCCTTCGGACTTGCCAGCTAGATGAGAGCCTGCGCAGCGGGTCTACCTGGGGCCGAGCTGAGCTCGCGGTAGTGCAAGCATCCAAGCTAAAGTATCTCCAAGAACCAAACCTCTCCCCCACAGGCGAGCCTTTGGACCTGTCAGCTAGATGAGAACCTATGCAACGGGTCTACCTGGGGCTGAGCTGAGCTCGGGGTAGTGCAAATATCCAAGCTGAAGTATCTCCAAGAACCAAACCTCTCCCCCACAGGCGAGCCTTCAGACCTGCTAGCTAGATGAGAGCCTGCGCAGCGGGTCTACCTGGGGCCGAGCCGAGCTCGGGGTAGTGCAAATTTCCAAACTCTATTCCAGCATTAAGATAGGCAAGTAAACAATGGATCAACAAAAACATTATGATATAATCTTGGATTTGAACATACAATTTCACCTTCCCCTCTTTCATGGGTAAAAGCGCTTTAAGTCATCTCCATTTCAGGTGTGGCTCATGGACCTACCCTCCATGTCCTGGAGGTGTTAACCTCCTGCCCTAAGGACCCTCTCCATAATGTAAGGCCCTTCCCAATTTGAGTTGAGCTTACCCACAGGGGCAGACCTTCCCGCTACGTCCACCTTCTTTAGTACCAGATCTCCTTCGACGAATTGCTTGATCCTGATATGCTTGTCGAAATATTTTGCCATCCTCCGTTTGATCTCTTCCTGCCAGATGGTTGCGACATCGCGCAGCTCTTCCACCACGTCCAACAAGAGGCATAACCCCCCTTCATTATCCAACCTCCAAGCCTCATCTCCTTCAGCCGCGGCCATGACCGGTGGGGACCGAAGCTCAAACTCCACTGGTAGGACCGCCTTACACCCATAAGAGAGCTTGAAGGGGGTCTCACCAGTGGCCGTGTTCGGGGTCATTTGCAAGGCCCACAGAACTGAGGGGAGCTGCTCCACCCAATTCCCCCTAAAGTTCTCCATTGTTCTTCTTAAGCAAGTTCACAATGATCTTGTTCGCTGCCTCTACTTGGCCATTGCTCGTAGGGTGGTGGACGGAGGCAAACCTGAGGTCTATCCCCAGTTGGGTGCAGAAGCTGATGAACTCTTTGCTGGCAAACTGGGGACCATTATCCGTTACTATCACTTGGGGTAGCCCGTGCCTGCATATGATCTCTCCCCAAATGAAGTTTTTGATGATCTGCGAGGTGACCTTGGCCAATGCCTTGACTTCCAGCCACTTCGAGAAGTAATCAATCATGACTAGGAGAAACCTCCTCTGCCCGCTGGCCGGAGGAAAATGCCCGACCAGATCCATCCCCCAGATGGCAAAAGGCCATGGTGATCTGATGCTTCAGAGCCTTTGAGCGGGCAAAAACTGGAGTGTAAGACCCCAATTTTTTTTCTTTTTAAACACAGAGGTCTTAGGCCCTGAACCGCCACTTTGCGGTGACACCTTCACGCCCCGGAAGGCCGTCACTACAAAGCGCCGATCCTGCCGGCCAAATCGATCATAACCGCAGCAAGGAAATAGAGGACAACCAGTCCACAGAGATCACATATATAGCAATAAAAGTCTCCACGAAGGGAGAGTCCACAGAATATAAATGTACTGAAAATAAGGGCTTAAGCCCGTTACATCAAATCCTCACTACATAGTCACTCAAGCGGAAGAAAAATAAATCACTACTGGAATCAGGGACTCATAGTCCCAGCTGTCTGAACTCCTGAGCTAGACTGCCCTATCTCCAAGCGGGCCGACCTCCGAGACTGCTCCTCCATGCTGAGCTCCATGATCCTATAAATGATGTGGTCCAAAAACCGTTAGTCTATAAGACTAAGTCCTATAATCCCCACCCCTTCCCTCAAGGCCCCTAGGCACCAAGCGAAGAGGAAGAAAGAGGAGGACTTGAAGGTGGAGAGTAATCAAGAAACAGATGAAAGCAGACCTATACTATCAATTTTATAGTACATGTGACAGTAAAGTAAAGTATGAAAAATAACCTTAACTTATGTGCGGAAGCGCATAAGCCAAGGGATCTTCTGCATGGCTCCCACCGTATAAAGACTCCCACACCAATTTATACGTTGGGGTGTCGGTTAATGGCAGTAATATATATATAATGAATTTTGACCTTAATTTATAAACTTGCCCACACAAGCTTATAGACCAAGGGGTCATTTTGCAAGTCCAATTGTGTAAGCGTCCCATATCACTTACACAATTGGTGGCAGAGGTTATATGCAATGATTATGTTATGACATGCAAGTGGGTATGATGTGATCATGCAAGTGCAACTCACCCACCCGACTCTATGTACACAGACCTTTAGTTCCCCCTTTCTGGAGCCTCACCTCCAAGGATAGCTCCGTAGTGGCAGACGGAAGCGGTGGGTTGGGCCTCGCCCACCTCTAAACCAGTAAAGCACTACCGGTCAGACCTATCGTACACCTCAATGCTTGGTGCACAAAGCAGACTCCTGCGTACTCTTACCGGCTGGCACACCAGACTTCTATTGGCAAAGTGCAAACCACACTTGCCGAGCCAACGTGTTAGCTTTGATGCATCGACCACTAACACTGAGGGCCCACCACCTTATAACTTATGCACATGCAATATTAATACGTTTCCCACCAAGCCAAAGCTCCGCAAACCAAATTGTCCGACTCAAAAATAATCGAGCCGAAGCTCCCAACAATCTTCCTATGCTAATAGTGTTTGTGAAATGTGGAACCCTAATGACTAAGTTTCTCTTTCTGTTTGTTAATGTAGTTTACGTGAACCCAGGACTGCCCCCGGTATACCCCGTGAAGGGCTCTCAAAGGGCACTAGGAACTATGATGGTAGCTGAAGCCCATCGTTCCTTTTCTCAAGGCACTTATTATTATTGGTTGATTCCCTTTACCCATTCCCATCTCATATTACAGTAGGCTAATCCTAGGGTGATTTTGACTCTTCCTCTCCTCGGGAAAGACGATCTTTCGTCGCACCCGAGTACCTCTAAACTCTAGCCCACCCACTTCTCACTACTCTTCCTATCATTCTATGGTGAACTCATTCACATCTATCCAATCCAGCAAAATGACTAACTCCTACACCATGTCAAATCATATCCTAATGCGACTAACCCAATTTGTTAAATGCAGACCAACCTAGGCTATATGTCGAACCGGATAGGAGATAATCCGAACAATCATCCAAAGGCCCTAAATTATTTACTGGAGACTTATCCTGATTCAAATAGACTAAATCCAAAAAATTGTAATTTTCCTATTTTATCTGGCATTTAATTAATTTCCTTAAAGCTTCCAAGGGCTACTAGTTTGAATATGAACTATAAGATTTACTCAAGAAATGGTCATCCAAAAATTATGAGCTCTAAATAATGCTAACATGTTAGAGAATTTCAGGTTTCACTAATTTTCCTTAAAAGGTTGTCTCTAATTAATTATTCTAAATTTATTCTAAAATTATCCAAACAAGTTTGACTAAAGAAGGAAGTACTATAATCCACCATCAGAAAATTATGAGAAAATTACCAGACTATCATAGTGTCCATTAATGCCTACTGGCTAAAAAATATAATTTTACATGGCCTAAAAGTATTAAATTAAAATCATTCAAAGTTTCTACAAAGTACAAGCCTTGTGAAACAACTCCTACAATTAGACCTCCAAAAATTCTACAATAAATCCCAGAGGTTTGTGAAGTTATAAAAAGTCTTTTACCTAAGTTTCACAATGTAGCAGTGAGTGAGCAATCCATAATAAATGCTTGAATATTTTAGGTAAATTGGTAGCTTGTGAATGAAGTACAGAGAATAATCATCTAAAAATTGTATCAAAATTCATACAAGTGTATAATGACCTTAAAAGTTTACTGCCTCAATTTCATGTCTTTCTAATTAACAAAGAGATGATAGTAAATAAAATACTTTAAGGGGGCAAATCTATGAGTTATAAAGGTACTACCAAATATATTATTCCAAAATCCTCAGTATGATTTTTTTAAAGGCTCCTACTAACCCTAAGATCTCTCTACCCAAGTTCCATGGCCTTTTATTAAGTTTTGAAGGCTCATTGTGCTTACACAAGTGGAGTGCCCTAAACTAGGGTTAGGGCTTTGAGGGGTGTATCAATATCCAAACCTCCTAATATTTAGGCCAGAGGACTTTAACTTTACTAGTCCCCTCTCCACCAAAAATCACAACCATACAAGGGCATTTGACCCCATGCCCTTCACAATTCCCCCCAAGTCCACCCTAAAGGTTTGAACTTGGGTCCTAGGGCATACCTACCCCAAACCACCCTATAAACCATAGGGGGATGCTAAGGGTCAAAACAAACCAGTGTCCCAAGTTTCAGCCACTGGTGATGGGGTTTGGTCACCTAAAATCACAAAGTGCACTTTTTTAATCAAAACACCTCCTTAAGGCCAAATTAGGGTTTGGTGATTCCCTAACTAAAACTCATCCAAATGAGTTGAAATTTTGTACAGATCTAGGAACTAATACAAGGGACCACTCACCAAAATTTGGGAGCGTTTGGAGGTCATTAAACCACTTAATTAAAATACTCAAGCATTATTAAATAATAAAAAAAACCATAGGACAAAGTATTCCCAAAAATTCCCATTTTTGGACTGACCCTAGGTATAGCTATGTTATACCACCAGCCTAAATTTCATGTCATTTGGACAAGAGATGAAGGGTGGGCAACCATTTGAATCTCAGGTCAGCCCTAGGTACAGGTCCCACCAAAATGGATGCCCTGGTCCAACCAGAGGTCCAAATTTGTCCAAATTAATTTTGGATTACAGTAGACAAGAGGGATACAACTTTTTATGTTTTGCACTTTTTCATCTAAGGCACCTAACTATTTTTAATATTTATTTCAAAATACTATAAATAAGGTGACAGAAAATCAATTAAAATGAAATATTCTCATTATATCCAGCACGGATCTTGGCGCAAATCCAAGGGCCCGGGCTCATCGTCTACTTCCAGCCAATGGCTGAGATAGCCCGAGCCTGGAGCCACTTCCAGCTGCCACCACTGCCCATCCCGGCCCTTCCCCGGCCGGCCACCGCCACCAACACCTCCGTCGAGGTGGCGACTATCGACTGGCGGCGACTCGGCCGCCGGAGGGGCGAATTCCAGCGGTTCTACCCAGAAAATTTCTCGGCCGAAACCATGAAAACCAGAAATTGGTTTAGGCTCAATTGAGTCCCAACCTTGAACCTAGGCATTGCTATGATATAACCATACGACAAGGAGAGGAGGAGGACCTTTCCGGCGGCCTGAAGGCGAGAGGAGTGGCGGGACACCATGGTCGACTGCGGCGGCTCTCGGCTTCTGCAACAGCACAGTGGGACGGCTTGTTCCCTCCAGGTGAGAGTTTGAAAAGACTCGCCTTCCCCCACTAGTGGTGTTAAAAAGGCCAATTGGGGAGGGGAGTGGCTGGATCCTTCATTGCCCATCAAAGCCATTATGGCATGGCTCGGGTTGAGAGGAGGGGGGATGAATATGCCCCTTGGTGGTCGGGAAACGGCTTGAATCTACTCCTCTTCCCTAGAGGAGTTGATTGATGCCATCAAGGGTGGCTGTTGGCCTCCCTTGGTTGAGCCCCACTCCATTTTTCCCCTTCCCAAAATTCTCTCTCCTCCATTAAAAGAAATGAAGCTTTCTCTCTCTCTCTCTCCTAGTCACCATGCTGACTGGTCAACTCTCTAGGATAAGTGCAGCCCATATAATCCTAATAATTTAGAAATCAAAGTTCGCCTAAGGGGAAAAAGACTTGAGCTTGGGTTAGCCCAATTGGGCTAGGATTTGACTTGACCTTGGGTATTGTTGACTTTTGTCATCATGACCATTTGGGTTGACCCCAATGGATTCTTATCGACTCATTGGCCCCTCTTTAGGTCTAGAGAGACCTTTGGTAGAGTTATTTGGGTTTACTAAGGGTACATTGTCCTTATATAGGTCAATTGCCCAAAGTAGGCCTAGGTGGGTCCTTGGCCAAGTTGGCCACCTAGAATTAACTCCCATGGGTCCTTGGTGACCCATTGGCCTCTCTCTAGGGTTAAGAGGGCATGGGTGGGGTCCACTTAGCTTAG
Organism: Platanthera zijinensis; assembly: GCA_039513925.1. Classification (NCBI taxonomy): domain Eukaryota; kingdom Viridiplantae; phylum Streptophyta; class Magnoliopsida; order Asparagales; family Orchidaceae; genus Platanthera; species Platanthera zijinensis. The sequence continues at coordinate 155,103,849 of CM077087.1, forward strand.
GTAGGGTTAATTAACCCTGTGCAGGTTAGTTTGACCCATTTAGGGTTAGGGTTGACCTTGGTCGACTCAGATTCTAGGGTTGACCCTGATGAGTCCTTAGGGCCTTAATATGGGTTGGATAGATCATGGTGAGGTCTTGAAGTCATGGTGAGGGCCTCTGGTCACCCTAAACTAAGGTTTAGGAATTAACTATTTGCAGACCATAGTGCTCCTATCCACACCACCAGGCCCACTTGACTTTTTCTTGGGCTTCCTAGGGTTTTGTCATAACAAAACCTATCCTAGGGGTCTAGTTGGAAATGGGATGTTACAAATCCCAATAAACAAAACAAAGATTTTGTCCCCGAAATCAAGGTTAAGCCCACAGGGGTTCTACCGGAATAAACTAAACTTGTAATATCTAATCAAGAGTGGGAGATTACATCACGACGCCATGTTTGCAAAGTGAGGTTTAAAGGGAAACCTAAATCTATGACTAATTCGCCCAATTGGCAAAAGCCAAGACCCCAATAAACAAAAGATTGGCCTCTACCCTTCCTAGGGCAGTCCTACTAGTTTAAAACAGGAAAGTAAATTGAACATCCTGAAAGGTTGTGAGGTATACCTTACTGAACAACTCTGGATACTTTTGTCGCATAAGGTCCTGCGGTTCCCAGGTATGCTACTCCTGGCCATGGTTCCTCCACAGGACTTTGACTAACGGAACCTTCTTGCGACGCAAAATCCGTACTCCTCTATCATCGACCCGAACCGGCTCCAAGTGAACTGACCGGTCTGAAGCTACCGGCCCATCTGTGGTCGAAATCTGCTGCTCCGGGCGTAGTAGAGCCCTCCTAAGTGAAGAAATGTGGAACACGTCGTGTAAGCCTTCCAATTCTGGTGGCAACTCCAGCCTATAAGCTAGGGGCCCGACCCGCTCCAGGATCCTGTAAGGGCCCAAATACCTAGGGCTGAGCTTCTTCTTCCGACCACGCACACGTAAAACTCCTTGCATGGGCCGGATCTTCAAGAAAACCTGGTCTCCCACCTAAAACTCTACCTGATGGTGTCGGGCGTCGTAGTACTTAGCCTGTCGTCTTTGCGCTCCCAGCATTCTGTCCCGTATCAGTCTCACCTGAGCCTCGGTGTCTTCAACAAAATCTGATCCCAACACCTTAGGATCCTCGTCCTGAATCCATGAAAGCGGAGTCCTGCATCTCCTTCCATACAAGGATTCATAAGGGGCCATCCTTAAGCTGGACTGGTAGCTGTTGTTATAGGAGAACTCAACCAGTGGTAAAAGCTTCTCCCAAGGTTCGTTTCGATCCAAAATGCATAGCCTTAGGAGGTCCTCCAATGTCCGGTTGGTGCGTTCCGTCTGCCCATTCGTCTGGGGATGAAATGTTGTGCTGAAGGTCAGCCGCATGCCTAAGTAAGTCTGCACGAATCTCCACTCCCTGGATGTGAACCGACCATCCCGATCCGACACAATTGTCCTGGGCACCCAGTGGTAACGAATGAACTGCTCTACGAATCTCTGCACTAGTACCCCAACCGAGTCATCTTTTCTGATCGAAATGAATCTGACCACCTTCGTCAGCCGATTGACGATGAACCAAATCGAATTATTTCCCGTCCGTGATCGGGGGAGGCCATGAATGAAATTCATTGCGATGTCCTCAAATTTCCACTCCGACACCGGAAATGGCTATAGAAATCCTGCGGGGTTCCTGCACTCCGCCTTCATCAGCTGGCATGCCTCGTAATGAGTCACGAAATATGTAATGTACTTCTTCATCCCTGACCAAAACATCGTCTTCTTCAAGTCTGCTGTCATCTTGGTAATCCCCGGGTGTATAGAATATCTTCTACAATGTGCCTCCGCCATGATGACCTCCCGAATCTGGCCTCCTGCAGGTATATAGACCCTGCCTCTAAAATATAGCAATCCATCTCTCAGTGAATAATCTCCCGTCGAACCCTCCTCCAAGGCTTGGAATATCGGCTCTGCCCATGCATCTATCCTATGTCCATCCCAGATGCGGTCCCGAATATCATCTATGGCAACCATCGATGCTAGATACTCCATATACAGCCCTGGATCATTCTAGGACACTAGGGATATCTGCATATCTCTGAAAGATCGGACTAGCTCCATTGACATTAGTTGTTGTCCCTTCCCTAAGGTATCTCCTCTCCGGCTCAGAGCATCTGCCACTACGTTCGCCTTCCCCGGGTGGTAGTGCATGGTGTACTGGTAATCCGACAGGAACTCCACCCAACGTCTCTGTCTGATGTTGAGTTCCTTCTGTGTGTCCACGTATTTCAAATTCTTGTGATCTGAGAAGATGTCACAGTGAACCCCGTAGAGGTAGTGTCACCAAATCTTCAGAGCAAAGATCACTGCACCCATCTCCAGATCATGCACTAGATAGTTCTTCTCATGTATCTTTAGCTGTCAGGAGGCGTAGGCTATTACGTGCCCGTTCTACATCAGAACGACACCCATCCTCCGGTAGGAGGCGTCTGTGTACACCTGGAATCCCTCCCTTCTTGACGGAAGAGCGAGAATGGGAGCCTAGGTAAACCGACCTTTCAACTCTACAAAGGCTGCCTCGTACTGTGACGTCCAAATGAAAGGGGATTCCTTCTTCGTCAGGGATGTAAGAGGGAGTGCAATCCGGGAAAATCCTTCGACGAACTTTCGGTAATATCCGGCAAGTCCCAGGAAGCTCCGTACAGCCGTGGCTGTCTTCAACGGTGGCCAATCCTGAACTGCCCGAATCTTGGCCGGGTCTACTGCCAACCCAGCACCGCTGATAATATGACCTAAGAAGACCACCTTCTTTAACCAAAACTAGAATTTGCTGAACTTCGCGTACAGCTGGTGCTCCCGTAGCCTCTCTAGAGTCAACGTCAGGTGTCGTGTATGCTCCTCCTCCGTCCTTGAGTAGATGAGGATGTCATCAATAAATACGATGATGAATACATCCAAATACTCTTCGAATACCGTGTTCATGAGGCTTGTAAATGCAACGGCACATTTGTGAGCCCGAAGGGCATCACTGTAAACTCAAACAGTTCGTATCTACTACTGAAGGCGGTCTTCGGAATGTCCTCCTTTCAAATCCGTAGCTGGTAATAACCTGACCTCAAGTCAAGTTTCGAGAAAAAATGTGCTCCTTCCAGTTGATCAAATAACTCGTCAATCCGTGGCAGCGGGTATGTATTTCGGACCGTCAGTCTATTCAGCGCTCGATAATCAATACACAAGCGGAGAATTACGTCCTTCTTCTTGACGAATAGCACCGGGGCTTCCCACGGTGAAGAGCTTGGCCGGACAAACCCTGCCTCTACTAGTTCCTGCAACTGACTTAGGAACTCTGTCAACTCTTTCGAGGCCATTCGGTAAGGGGCCCTAGATGTCGGCTTGGCCCCCGGCACAAGCTGTATCTGGAAGTCCTGCTCTCGGTGCGGAGGTAGTCCTGGCAGTTTCTCTAGAAAGACGTCAGCAAAATCTCGCACCACCGAGATATCTGTCACAGGCGCCTTGACCTCCGTCATCTAAAATAGAATCTGATAAACCTCCTCTCCCTTTAGATGGGCATTAATGGCCTGTACTGAATATAAGAGTATACGAGAGGCGGGTCTTATACCCTCGATGACAATGAAAGAGTCCCCGTGCCTCACGGTGATCCTCTTTGCTTGGCAATCAATCTGGGCATGGTTCCAGTACAGTCATACCAGGCCCAGGATCAAGTCGTAGTTCGTTAACTTCAAAAGCATCGCTGGAGCCTCAAACGCCTTTCCACCGATTTCTACCTCTATGTTGCAGTGGTCCGAGGTAAGGAGTTCATATCCATCGGGTAGTCGTACCCTTATCACTGAGCCCGTGAATCGCTCCACGCCTTCCAATCCTTCTACGAACGTCTTCGACATGAAGTAGTGAGAGGCTCCGGTATCGAAAAGCGTGCGGGCAGGCTTGCCGCTGATGAAGAATATACCTGGGGTGGTTAAATGTCTTAGGATTCTATAACGAGTTTTTCTTTCCTATTTATTCTATCTAGTGCAGTTCTACAAAATTTGTCAACTAAGAAAAAGAAAATTCTTTTTAAACAATTAAACATGTCGGCGTAGCTACTATGACCTGCTCTGGGTTCCAAGGTTGTGCAAGGTCCAAAGCATGCACCTACTCCCTTTCTTGGAAGTGGAAGCACTCTGGTATCTACGTCGTCGGCCACGACCTCGGCCTCCAAATTATTGCACTGGCTGGGCAGCTAGTTGAGCTGGTGGGGGTGCCCCTCTCTTAGGGCAATTTCTATGGATATGCCCAACCTGATGGCAGTGGAAGCACTCTGGCGGGGGATATGCCATTCCCCCGGGTCTCTGGCCCTCCCGTGTCTGAAGAGGTGGTGGAGCCACAACCACTGGCTCCCTAGTTTCCTATCTTGCCTCCTGATGAGGCTGGTCCTTGACCCTTCACCCGTCCGTGATACGGGCTCATCTCTGATCGTTCCTTGCTCCTCGAACCTGATCCTCTGCTGACCGTTTTCAGCCCAGAGTAGCTTGCCAATCAGCCTCTATCCTCTTGGCCATCTCTAACATCCGAGGTATTGGCCCGTCAGATACGAATAGTAGGGCCTCCCTCAAGTCCTCCCGCAGGACCTTATAGAACCTCTTGATGTATCCTGCCTCATCCTGCTGATAGGAGTCCGCAAATCGGGCTAAATGGTTGAACTACCGGTGGTACTCTACCACTGTCTTATTGCCCTGCTTCAGCTGCAAGAACTTGTCCTCCAGCTCTTCCTTAGCCGACTGTGTGACAAAATGCTCCAGTAACGCGGCCCTGAACTCCTCCCAAGTAATCTCTGCAATCTCCATATCCGCAAAGGTCGTGTCCAGTGACGTCTTCCACCATCTCTTGGCATGAGACTCCAAGCAAGAGACCACCAATGGAACTCTCTCCTCATAGGGGCACCGTATCCCTATCAACATCTCGTACATAATGTCAAGCCATTCTTCCGTCCAGACAGCTGACTCTGTCCCTAAGTAGGATGGGGGAGAGAGTCCGCGGAAGATGCTCAGCCAGTTGGCCCCGGGTTTGGCTGCGGGACCGGAACCTGCTGGGCCCTTAAAGCCTCCGGAATGGCTGTCAAAGTATGCCCCATCTCCGACTGTAGCAACAGAGTGGGTACTGGGGGAGGTGGTGCAACATTCGAAGTCTGCCGGACTCCGCCCTGTGGTGTAGTCTATACTGGAGGCGGCATATCAAAAAACGTCTGTAAGAAATTGACTCAAGCCTAATTAAAAGTGGACAATTACATGTGATCCCCACATTAGCACACCACGCTTCCGCTGCTTAGTTTGTCCCCAAACTAAACTCGAGCAGGGGAGACCCAGGGTTAGTGGACTGCTACTCTTCCGATCGAGGTTTGCCTCTGATACCACTTGTAAGACCCCAATTTTTTTTCTTTTTAAACACCTGTGTCTTAGGACCAGAACCGCTGCTTTGCGGTGACATCTTCACGCCCCGGAAGGCCGTCACTACAAAGCGCCGATCCTTCTGGCAAAATCGATCATAACCGCAGCAAGGAAATAGAGAACAACCAGTCCACAAAGATCACATATATAGAAATAAAAGTATCCACGAAGGGAGAGTCCACAGAATATAAATGTACTGAAAATAAGGGCTTAAGCCCGTTACATAAAATCCTCACTACATAGTCACTCAAGCAGAAGAAAAATAAATCACTACTGGAATCAGGGACTCACAGTCCCAACTGTCTGAACTCCTGAGCTAGACTGCCCTATCTCCAAGCGGGCCGACCTCCGGGGCTGCTCCTCCATGCTGGGCTCCACGATCCCCTAAATGATGTGGTCCAAAAACCTTTAGTCTATAAGACTAAGTCCTATCATCCCTTACCCCTTCCCTCATGGCCCCAAGGCACCGAGCGGAGAGGAAGAAAGGGGAGGACTTGAAGGTGGAGAGTAATCAAGAAATAGAAGACATCAGACCTTTACTAGCAATTTTATAGTACATGTGTCAGTAAAGTAAAGTATGAAAAATAACCTTAACTTATGTGCGGAAGCGCATAAGCCAAAGAATCTTCTGTAGGGCTCCCATCGTATAAAGAGTCCCATACCCATTTATACGTTGGGGTGTCGGTTAATGGAAGCAATATATATAAGGAATTTTGACCTTAATTTATAAACTTGCCCACACAAGCTTATAGACCAAGGGGTCGTTTTGCAAGTCCAATTGTGTAAGCGTCACATACCACTTACATAATTGGTGGCTGAGGTTATATGCAATGATTATGTTTTGACATGCAAGTGGGTATGATGTGATCATGTAAGTGCAAGTCACCCACCCGACTGTGTGTACACAGACCTTTAGTTCCCCCTTTTTGGAGCCTTATCTCCCAGGATAACTCCGTAGTGGCAGACGGAAGCGGTGGGTTGGGCCTCGCCCACCTATAAACCAGTAAAGCACTACCGGTCAGACCTATCGTACGCCTCAACACCTTGTGCACAAAGCAGACTCCTACATACTCTTGCCAGCTGGCGCACCGAACTTCTATTGGCAAAGTGCTAACAACACTTGCCGAGCCAACGTGTTAGCGTCGGTGCATCGACCACTAACACCGAGGGCCCACCACCTTATAACTTATGCACATTCAATATTAATACATTTCCCACCAAGCCAAAGCTCCGCGGACCAAACTGTCCGACTCAAAACTAACCGAGCCGAAGCTCCCAACAATCTTCCTGTGCTAATAGTGTTTTTTAAATGTGGAACCCTAATTACAAAGTTACTCTTTTTATTTGTTAATACAGTTTACGTTAACCCAGGACTGCCCCCGGTAAACCCCGTGAAGGGCTCTCAAAGGGCACTAGGAACTATGATGGTAGATGAAGCCCATCATTCCCTTTCGCAAGGCACATATTGTTATTGGTTGATTCCCTTTACCCATTCCCATCTCATATTACAGTAGGCTAATCCTAGGGTGATTTTGACTCTTCCTCTCCTCGGGAAAGACGATCTTTCGTCGCACCCGAGTACCTCTAAACTCTAGCCCACCCACTTCTCACTACTCTTCCTATCCTTCTATGGTGAACTCATCCACATCTATCCAACCCAGCAAAATGACTAACTCCTACACCATGTCCAATCATATCCTAATGCGACTAACCCAATTTGTCAAATGCAGACCAACCTAGGCTATATATAAAACCGGATAGGAGATAATCCGAACAATCATCCAAATGCCCTAAATTATTTACTGGAGACTTATCCTGGTAAAAATAGATTAAATCCAGAAAATTGTAATTTTCCTATTTTATCTGGCATTTAATTAATTTCCTTAAAGCTTCCAAGGGCTAGTAGTTTGAATATGAACTACAAGATTTACTAAAGAAATGGTTATCCAAAAATCATGAGCTCTACATAATGCTAACATGTCAGAGAATTTCAGGTTTCACTAATTTTCCTGAAAAGTTGGCCTCTAATTAATTATTCTAAATTTATTCTAAAATTATCCAAACAAGTTTGACTAAAAAAGGAAGTACTATAATCCACCATCAGAAAATTATGAGAAAATTACAAGACTATCATAGTGTCCATTAATGCCTACTGGCCAAAAATTATAATTTTACAAGGCCTAAAAGTATTAAATTAAAATCATTAAATGTTTCTACAAAGTACAAGCCTTGTGAAACAACCCCTACAATTAGACCTCCAAAAGTTATACAATAAATCCCAGAGGTTTGTGAAGTCATAAAAAGTCTTTTACCTAAGTTTCACATGGTTGCAGTGAGTGAGCAATCCATAATAAATGCTTGAATATTTTACGCAAATTGGTAGCTTGTGAATGAAGTACAGAGAATAATCATCTAAAAGTTGTAACAAAATTCATACAAGTGTATAATGACCTTAAAAGTTTACTGCCCCAATTTCATGTCTTCCTAATTAACAAAGAGATGATAGTAAATAAAATACTTTAAGGGAGAAAATCTATGAGTTATAAAGGTACTACCAAATATATTATTCCAAAATCCTCAGTATGATTTTTTTAAAGGCTCCTATGAACCCTAAGATCTCTCTACCCAAGTTCCATGGCCTTTTATTAAGTTTTGATGGCTCATTATGCTTACACAAGTGGGGTGCCCTAAACTAGGGTTAGGGCTTTGAGGGGTGTATAAATCTTCAAACCTCCTAAGATTTTGGCCAGAGGGCTTTAACTTTACTAGTCCCCTCTCCACCAAAAATCACAACCATACAAGGGCATTTGACCCCATCCCCTTCACAATTCCCCCCAAGTCCAACCTAAAAGTTTGAACTTGGGTCCTAGGGCATACCTACCCCAAACCACCCTATAAACCATAGGGGGATGCTAAGGATCAAAACAAACCAGTGGCCCAGGTTTCATCCACTGGTGATGGGGTTTGGTCACCTAAAATCACAAAGTGCACTTTTTAATCAAAAACACCTCCTTGAGGCCAAACCAGGGTTTGGTGATTCCCTAACAAAAACTCATCCAAATGCGTTGAAATTTTGTACAGAGCTAGGAACTAATGCCAGGGACCACTCACCAAAATTTGGGAGGGTTTGGAGGTCATTAGACCACTTAATTAAAATACCCTTTTATTATTAAATAATAACAAAAACCATAGGACAAAGTATTCCCAAAAATTCCCATATTTGGACTGACCCTAGGTATAGCTATGTTAGACCACCAGCCCAAATTACATGTCATTTAACCAAGGGATGAAGGGTGGGAAACCATTTGAATCTCAGGTCAGCCCTAGGTACAGGTCCCACCAAAATGGATGCCCTGGTCCAACCAGAGGTTCAAATTGGTCCAAATTAATTTTGGATTTCAGTAGACCCTTAGGGATACAACTTTTATGTTTTGCACTTTTTCATCAGAGGCACCTAACTATTTTTAATATTTATTTCAAAATACAATAAATAAGGTGACAGAAAATTAATTAAAATGAAATATTCTCAATTGATCCAGCACGGATCTTGGCGCAAATCCAAGGGCCCGGGCCCATCGTCTACCTCTAGCCAACGGATGAGATAGCCCGAGCCTGGAGCCACTTCCAGTCGCCACCGCCGCCCATCCCGGCCCTTCCCCGGCCGGCCACCGCCACCAACACCTCTGTCGAGGTGGCGGCTATCGACTGGCGGCGACTCGGCCGCCGGAGGGGCGAATTCCGGCGGTTCTACCAAGAAAATTTCTCGGCCAAAACCATGAAAACCATAAATTGGTTTAAAATTGAGTCCCAACCTTGAACCTAGGCATTGATATGATCTAACCATAAGACAAGGAGATGAGGAGGACCTTTCCGGCGGCCTGAAGACGAGAGGAGCGGCGGGACACCATGGATGATGGTGACAACGCTCGGCTTCTGCAACAGCACAGTGGGACGGCTTGTTCCTTCCAGGTGAGAGTTTGAAAAGACTCGCCTTCACCAACTGGTGGTGTTTAAAAGGCCAATTGGGGAGGGGAGTGGCAGGATCCTTCATTTCCCATCAAAGACATTAATGGCATGGCTCGGGTTGAGAGGAGGGGGGATGAATATGTCCCTTGGTTGCCGGAAAACGGCTGGAATCAACTCCTCTTCCCTAGAGGAGTTGATTGCAGCCATCAAGGGTGGCTGTTGGCCTCCCTTGGCCGAGCCCCACTCCATTCCTCCCTTCCCAAAATTCTCTCTCCTCCATTAAAATAAATGAAGCTTTCTCTCTCTCTCTCTCTCCCTCCTAGTCACCATGCTGACTGGTCAACTCTTTACGATAAGTGCAGCCCATATAATCCTAATAATTTAGAAATCAAAGATGGCCTAAGGGGAAAAAGACTTGAGCTTGGGTTAGCCCAATTGGGCTAGGATTTGACTTGACCTTGGATAGAGTTGACTTTGGTCATCATGACCATTTGGGTTGACCCCAATGGATTCTTATCGACTCATTGGCCCCTCTTTAGGTCTAGAGAGACCTTTGGTAGAGTTATTTGGGTTTACTAAGGGAACATTGTCCTTATATAGGTCAATTGCCCAAAGTAGGCCTAGGTGGGTCCTTGGACAAATTAGCCACCTAGAATTAACTCCCATGGGTCCTTGGTGACCCATTGGCCTCTCTCTAGGGTTAAGAGGGCATGGGTGGGGTCCACTTGGCTTAGGTAGGGTCAATTAACCCTGTGCAGGCCAGTTTGACCCATTTAGGTTTAGGGTTGACCTTGGTCGACTTAGACTCTAGGGTTGACCCTGATGAGTCCTTAGGGCCTTAACATGGGTTGGAGAGATCATGGTGAGGTCTTGGAGTCATGGTGAGGGCCCCTAGTCACCCTAAATTAAGGTTTAGGAATTTACTATTTGCAGACCATAGTGCTCCTATCCACACCACCAGGCCCACTTGACTTTTTCTGTGGCTTCCTAGGGTTTTGTCATGACAAAACCTCTCCTAGGTGTCTAGTTGGAAATGAGATGTTACATGGAGGGGGCACACAGCTGACATTTTCGGCACCTCTTTGCAAATTCTGTCGCATCCTTCCTCAAGGTCTGCCAGAAGTACCCCTGCCTTACCACCCTTGCTTCAACCGTTCTTCCTCCTGAGTGGCTGCCACACTCGCCCGAGTGTACCTCCTCCAGGATCCTCGGAATCTCCTCTTCAGTCACACATCTTGCTAGGAGCCCTGACAACATTTTTCGGTGCAACCCCCCTTCGAGCATCAGGTAGTGAGCTGTCTTGTGCTTGAAGCTCTTGGCATCCTTAATCCCTTCTGGATGCTCGCCAGTGGATAGGAAGGTCACCAAAGGGTCCACCCATAAGGGTTGCCTATCCACCTCCATCAAATCTCCTTCTTCGATTGCTGGTCGAAAAAGCTCGGTCAGGGTTCCTCCCCCCCCCCCCCCCCCGAGGCCCAAACCTTGCCAGTCGATCGGCTGCTGCACTTTATTACCTAGGGACGTGTTGGATGGAGAATTTCCGGAACCCTCCGATGATCACCCTTACCTTGTCCAAGTACTTCACCAGGGTGGGCTCTCGAGCTTCGAACTCCCCTCTGATCTGGGATGTTACCACCAGTGAGTCTGTAAAAGCCTCCACATCCTGGATCTCAAGCTCTTTTTCCAACCAAAGGCCGGATATCACAGCCTCATACACCGCTTGATTATTGGTCATCTGGAAGTGTAAGACCAATGCCTGTTCTATAGTGACCCCCTGGGGGCTTATCAGCACCACCCCTCCCCCAAGGGAATGCTTTCCCGAAGCCCCTTCAACCATCATCCTCCACTCCCCCTGGGGCTGTGGTTCCTCTGCCCCAACCTCAACATCATAGTCTGTCAGTAAGTCAGCCACCTCCTGTGCCTTGATGGAGAGCCTTGGTACGAATGAGATATCAAACTCGCTCAGTTCGATGGACCACTTGGCCAACTTGCCCGAGTGTTCCACCCCTTCAAAGATCTTGTGAAGAGGATGGTCCGTTACCACCTTGATCGAGTGTGCTTGGAAGTACGGCCAGAGCTTCCTTGCCGAGATGATCAGGACATACACCAGCTTCTCTAAGATGGGGTAGCGGAGCTCCTCCTTCTTCAAGATCCGGCTAACGTAGTAGATGGGCAACTGCTTCTTCCCCTCTTCTCTGACCGGGATAGAGCTCACGGCCTCTGCTCCGACCACGAGATATATGGCTAGATATTCCCCCTACTTCGGGCTTTGGAGTAGCGGAGCTTGGGAGAGCTTCCTCTTTAGCATTTGAAAAGCCTCTTCACATTTAACGGTCCATTCAAACATTTGGTTACCCTGCATCACCTTAAAGAACGACGAGAATTTGTCCCTCGACCTGGAGAGGAACCTGCTTAGTCTGGCCAACTTGCCTGTCAAGCGTTGGACTTCCTTAGCATTGTGTGGTGATCCTAAATCTAGGATGGCCTTCACCTTATCCGGGTTGGGCTCTACCCCTGTCGGGGTCAAAGATGCCCAAGGAAATTCCCACGACTTGCCCCGAAGACACACTTCAAGGGGTTCAGCCTCATCTTGAACTTCCGCAGGGTGGAGAATGTCTCCTCCAGGTCCCGCAAGTGCGAATCCACACACTTGCTCTTGACCATTAGATCATCAACGTAGACCTCTAGGTTCCTCCCCCTCTTGCCCCTAGAAGACCCGATCCATCACGCTTTGGTACATAGCCCCTGCGTTTTTCAACCTAAAGGGCATCATCTTATAGATGAAGCATCCTTCCCTCGTGAAGAAGGAGACATCCTTCATATCGGGAGGGTGCATCCGGATCTGGTGATAACCTGAAAAAGCATCTAAGAAACTCATAATAGAAAAACCAACGGCTGAATCAACCAGCGCGTCGATTCTAGAAAGGGGGTAGCAATCCTTGGGGCATGATTTATTTAACAAAGAAAATTCCATACACATACGACATTTCCCTCTCCCTTTTTTAACCATTACCACGTGGGAGATCCAGCCTGGATACTGGATCTTTTAGATGAAGCTAGCCTCCAGGAGCTTCTTGACCTCCTCGCGAATAGGCTCTTCCAACTTGGTGGTGATGGTCCTCATGTTCTAGAGGATGGGACGTGTTCGTGGGTCCAGGTTCAGGCGATGGCAGGCCACATCCGCATCGATGCCCGGCATGTCCGCCACACTCCAAGCAAAGATGTCGACGTTGCTCTGGATGTAGGCCCGCACTCGCACCTGGTTCTCGGGACTTAATCCCCCGCTGACCCGCACACTCTACACCTACCCTACGCTGGTGAAGACCTCAATCTCCACCACTTCCTCAGCCGGCTCCAGCCGCGACTGCTCCCAGCCAGCCCTCGCTTCTTCCTCCTGCCCAAACTCTTCCTCCCCTCCTGCTTCTTCGACCTCCATCACCTCTTCCTTACTCTCCTGCTATTGCTGCTCGACCTCCACACCTCTCTGGGCCTCCCTCTCGACTCCTTCTGCTCCTCGCTCCCCCTCTACCTCCATCGCCTCCTCTAAGCTCTCCTGCTGCTGCTGCTGCTGCACGACCTCTACGTCTCTCTGGGCCTCCCTCTCGACTCCTTCTGCTCCTCGCTCCCCCTCTACCTCCATTGCCTCCTCCAGGCACTCCTACTGCTACTACACCCCCTGGGCCTCCCTCACAACTCCTTCTGCTCCTCGCTCCCCCTCTACCTCCATCGCCTCCTCCAGGCTCTCCTGCTGCTGCTGCATGCCCTCCACACCCCTCCGGGCCTTATGCACTCCTTCTCCCCTTTCCTCCTCCAGGATCACCTCCTCCTCTCCGACAACCTCCTCCTGCTCTGCCAACTCCCTCTCCATCTCTTCTGCCTCCGTCATCCAAGACACGGTGTTAATCGATGTTACGTAACACTGCCTCGCCACCTTTGGATCCCCCCTGATCCTAACCTGCACCCCTCCGTTATTGAACTTGAGGCACTGATTGAACGAGGAGGCGACACAACAAAAGGCGCTTATGAGGGGGCGTTCGAAGATGGCGTTATAACTGCTTGGGGCATCCACTATCACGAACCAACAATTCGGTGATATGCCCCCAACCTTTACATGCATACCTACCCCTCCTTCTACTTCCTTCCTCTCTCCAGAAAACCCAAGTAGCGGTCCATCCGAAGCCAAGATCCTTTTTCCCTCGACCTTCATCTTGTCGAAGGCTTTCTTGAAGATCACATTCACGGAGCTCCCATTGTCCACCAGTATCCTGGAGACTGCGAAGTTCTCCACCGCTGTCTGAATCACAAGGGCATCGCAGAATGGATCCTTGTAGTCCGGCATGTCTGCTGATGAAAATGTTATTTTTTCTTCCGGAGGGGGAGCAAGAGAGGTCGAGGCGACCCCCCTTCGGAACATGGTCTGAAGGCTCCCCTTGCAAGTTGCCTCAATCCCCACTCCTTCGTGGATCACCCCGATCCCCCCGGGTCCCCATATCTGCTCTGTCCTCACACCTATCCTCCCCTTCTTCCTGCTTCACTTCCACGATCCTTATTGGCGGATCCCGCCTCCCCATCCCCCTAGCTTCTCTCATTTCCAAGAACTCTGGGCAGGCAGCCATTGCGTGACCTTCCTCCTGGTGGAAGTCACAGAAGAGCAACGCCGCCCTGCCCCCTCTTCCTTCTCCACCTCCCATTCTTCCGGCTCCTCCTCGAACTGCCCTCCTTGCTCCTCTACCTCTGCCGACCTCCATCGCTTCTTGATGCACCGGGAAGTGGCCCCTCGGGCCCTGCCTCCACGCCGGCGGAGCGAACCTCCTCGGCTCCTGGAAGTTGTCTCTTCCCTGAAAGCCTCCTCCTTGCCCCTGGGGGCAACCCTCCTACTGTCCCTGCCCTCGGGGTTCCTCCCTCCTTCTATCTTCTCTCTGCTCCCTCTGCTCCCTCGGCTTGCTTTGCCTTCCTACTGCTGGTTCCTTCACATCGTCCTCTGCCAACCGGGCCAGCTTCTTGGCAAAAGTCGGATTGACCCTCTCAAAGTCTATCTCCTTCGCCTCCTTCTCCATGAGCTCCTCAAAGGAGAGGGGGCACTCTCTTCAACTCCATGCTGAAGAATCCTGGTCTCAGCCCCACGGTGAAGGCGAGCATTAACACGTACCCCGGGACCTCCTGGACCAGGAGGATCTCTTCTTAAAACCGGTCAACGTAATCCAGCGTCTCAACCTGTTTCTGCCTCGCTGCAAATAGGTACTCTGCCTCCTTCTTCCGCTTCTTTGATGTTGAGAACCTCAACAGGAACCCTCAGTGCAGATCCTCAAAAATGTAGATCGAACTCGCCGGCAACTGGTGGAACCAATCCCAGACCTTCTCCTTCAACGTGATGGCAAACAGCCGACACTTGAAGGCATCCGTCATCTGCCATATCGAAACCACATCTTCAAACCACTGTAAATATTGCACAGGGTCATCCTTCCCCGAGTAGTAAGACATGTCTGGCTCTTGGAACCCCACCGACACCGGAGCCAAGATGATGAGCTCATTGAAGGCGCTCTCGCTGCCTGCCTGGAGAGAGGGCACATCTCGCGGTCTCGGCTGGCTGGCCCGATCTGAGAGACCGTGCCCAGGGAAGAGCTCTCGCACAACCGCCTCCCTCTCGCAGATCTCTGCTGGAACCTCCTTCCCGGGATGCTCGCCTGGGAAGAGCTCCCGCGCTGTCACATCCCTCTCGCCAACCTCCGTCGGGACCTCCTTCCCGGGGCGCTGCCTAGGGACGTTCTCTCCCAAGAGCGGGACCGCCTTTACTGGAACCTGAGGGGTTACCCACTCGCTCCTTGCTGAGAAGGCCAGGCTGATGGTCTGCAAGACCTCTCGCCTGATGTCTTCTAGAATCTTCCTTATTGCCTCCTCTCCCGGGTGGGTGAACCTCCTGATCCAGACCCTTAACCTTCACCTCCAGCCATGAGACCAAACTCAAGGCTTTCTTGTATCGGTTGCCTTCCACGCTTACCACACCAGAACTGTTGAAGCCAAAAATGACCTCAACGATAGTTCAAAAATAGGGGTGCAGCCAACACCTACTTCTCTCAAGCCCCACCCCTTGACTGGTTGTAAAGGACCTAGAACTGACCCGAAGCCTCAGCAGGGAGGTCCCAGAACTGTTGAAGCCAAAAATGACCTCAACGAGAGTTCAAAAATAGTGGTGCATCCAACACCTACTTCTCTCAAGCCCCACCCCTTGACTTGTTGCAAAGGACCTAGAACTGACCCGAAGCCTCAGCATGGAGGTCCCACCTCTTACCCAGAAGATCTCTGAGAGATTCCCCTCCAAAGCCAAAAGCTGGGCTAGGAGCTCCTCAGAAAGCACTAGAGAGTTAGAGAATAATGAAAGCCTATTTCTAAAGAACCCTTGTGGGTCTATTTATAGCCTTTGATGACCTGAAGTTACCGAAATACCCGTGGCTGGCCTGCCAATAGCCGAATCCCGCTGTTATGAAATACTAAATGCAGGCCCTGGGGACTTATGGGTAATTTTACCCGAGGGAAACTAGGTAATTTTACCTTGGGCTCTGGGCCCCACCCGGAGAGAACCCTATACCGAGAATCCTCCCGCCTTCGCTCGGCGAAAGCAAAAAGAGGAGTGCCGAATGCCTCGGACTGAGCCAGCTCTCGCCTTCCACAAGGCGCAAGCCTTCTCGCCCGCCTCTAGGGGGAAATGGGCCTCGGCCGAAGCTTGGCACGAACGATCTCGCCTGCTCCAAGGCGAGAGCTCTTCTGGTCTGAAGCCCAAAGCTAGTCCAATCCTGGCCATTGATGCCTCTGGGTCCCACTCAGCGAATACGGGGTTGTACAAGCAACTAAGTGTCAACATATAAGATTATAAGTTTATGCCCGTCTTTTGGTCTTCCTTTTCCTAAAATCCTATAAATAGGAGAAAGAAAAATCCTGTCGACTGTATGATTTAGAACGAACAATAATTGTAACACCCCAAAAAGGCCCCAAAAAGACTCAAGATGATTTTGAGGTGCAGGTCAGGTTACACGGCCTGGGACACGGGCGTGTCCCAGGGCGTGTCGGGTGTACACGGCCTGGGACACGGGCGTGTCCCAGGGCGTGTTCGAATTATTTTTCGAAATTGGCCTATTCAAGTCAGAGCCGGACACGGCCGTGAACACGGCCTTGAACACGGGCGTGTCAGGCTGGACACGGGCGTATCAGTTGCCGTGTTCCGACCCGTGTACTGGTTGCAGCTCGATGAAGCAGGAGACACGGGCGTGTCTCAAGAATGACACGGGCGTGTCGATGCCCGTGTTGTTCAGTCGGTTCAAACTGTGTGTGCCGCTTAAGGGTACACGGCCTGTGACACGGGCGTGTCACAGGCCGTGTCGGCCAAAAAATTGG
The DNA here is from genome assembly GCA_039513925.1 of Platanthera zijinensis. Taxonomy (NCBI): domain Eukaryota; kingdom Viridiplantae; phylum Streptophyta; class Magnoliopsida; order Asparagales; family Orchidaceae; genus Platanthera; species Platanthera zijinensis. The sequence continues at coordinate 155,120,664 of CM077087.1, forward strand.
TTTTTGGGAAAATCTTGGCCGTTCAGTTTTCTCTCTTTTGATCCAAGGGCCAAGGTGGTTTCCTGGCTGGTTTATTACGTGAAGGAAGGATGAAGATTCATTCTTCATTTGTCCTTAAGGAAGAGAGGAAGAGAGAAGGAGAGAGGAAGAAGGAGGAGGAGAGCAAGCCACCAGCGGAGCTCCCGTGGTCCGATTCGTGATCCGAAGCCGGCGTTGTGAAGGCAAGGCTGCTGCAGTTCTTTCTCACCGGCTAGTTTTCGATGGCACCGAAGAGATCGACAAGGGTAACGATCTCCCTCCTTGGACATGTGAAGTCCTTCTTTTCTGCATTGCATAGGGAAAACCCTTCCCCACGAGTGTGCGGTGGGTTGTGGTGTCCCTTGGGGTAGATATGTGAAGTCCCCCTTGTTAGAGGCCGGAATTGGAGTACGGCTCTAGGCATGCTGTGTGAAGCCCATCTGGATATGTTCTGGATTGGTGATGCTTGTTTGCATATCGGAGAAGGCTCCGTGATTATGGCTTGTGATGCCTTGTTCCTACCTGTTGCTTGGTGCGGCAGGAAGTACTGGACGATGTCCAGGAAATGAAGAGGGTTTGATGCAACTCTTGTGGCCGTGCGTTGCCACTGTATGAGCAGTTGAGCCGTTGGGCTGCAACTCGATGAAAAGGCAGATTGCCGAACAGGAAAGGTGAAACCGACCCGCGCCTATAAATAGCCATGGATACTTCCGTATTCGAGGTGGCACGGCGACTTGAGCAACGGGGGGTGGCTGATCCGTACCTGCGTTAGGTCCGTCCGACTTGGAAGCCTGGTTATAGGTTTTGTTGGAGCGCCTAATGAGAGTCTTAGGCCCGCGCGCCGGAAAGACTAGAATGCTCAAATACCGTGTAGACGGTGGTGTTGACCCTGGTATTCCGGTACACCGAAAATGTGCCCTGAGTGCACGGACTGTCGGGCCGTGTGGCCGATGGTTGTGATGGCTTGAATGTGCCTGCGCGCACATAGTTGCTATTTGATGATGCCATGCTTGCAGGGAAAGAATGCTCATGCCCCGAGAAAGGGGTAGGATTGTTATAATTGGGTCAGCTGAAAGCTGACCGTTGCATTGTTTGCCACCGGTTGGGTGGATTGTTCCCGTGCAGGTGCTGGAGAGCCAAGTGGTAAGTGATGGGCTGAAGCCCTACTGCTGTTGCTGCTGCTGCTGCGGCTAGCCCTTGAAGGCTAAGCGAATGGCTTTGTTTTGTTTTCTCTTTTACTCATGTATGGCCGGCCTGCGCGCCGAGGTTTGTAAAACATGTTGTATGTAAGAGGAACTGTAAGACCTTAAGGCCAAACTCTTGTATTTGTGTACATTCCGTGGTGATATATAAAGGTGGTTTATATATTGGACATTCCTGTTTAGAGTTCAAAGTTGTAACTTAAAGCTTCCGCTAGAATGCTCTGAGTTAGGATTCGTATTTGGTTTGGTATTATCCTGTGACCTCACCGTCTGTTTGTGGCATATAGTGTGGGGCCCCGGCCGGACCTTCTACTATACGTCATTTAACGGATGGGGTCATTACTTTTTGGTATCAGTTTTTCTCGGTCTTCCTCTTTCGAATTCGTGGTCGAATTCTTTTGTGGGGTGGCGAGCACGTGTTTGTGCGACCTGCTGTAATGCTAATGAACTCTGGAATGTCCATTAAGGAATGTACAAAATCTTGTTTGAGGAATCTGCGCGTTCCTTTTTGTGTTGTTTTGCTTGCATACGTTCGCTAATGTGTGTCTTGTCCACCTATAGGTGACACGTAGTGGTGCTGGGCAGTCTGAGCCCCAGCGCTCTGATGAGAGTGCGGCACCAGCTGAGGTGCCAACACCCCCTCCATCTGCGGAAACTGTTCGCTTAGTGGCTGAGGCGCTATTTGCCATGATTCAGCCGACCGGGCAAGCGCAGCCGGCAGTAGTGCCAGTTCGTGTTGATGTAAGACCCGAGCCAGTTGAGGCTGTAGATCCATGAGCAGCTGACCGACAGTTGAAGCAATTCATGAGCTTCAGTCCTCCTACGTTTGCGGGAATGGGATCCCCAACGCAGGCGGAAGATTGGTTATCGCGTGTCAAGCGGATAATGACAGCGATCAGGGCGGAGGAAACTCTAAAGGTCACCTTAGCCACCTTCATGCTTGAAGGGGAGGCGCGGTTGTGGTGGGATGAGGTTGAGCTACACCATTTGGCGGGCAGGCAATTAACACAAGTGTCGATTGAGGAGTTCTCTCGATTATTTCTGGCGAAACATGTCCCAGCGGCGCAACGCATTGCTATGGAAAATGAGTTCCAACGGTTAAAGCAAGGGGAAGATAGTGTGGATATCTACTTGCATGAGTTTACCAGGTTGGGACGATATGCGGGAACAATCTTCGCGGATGACCAAAGGAAAACGAATCGGTTCTATGAAGGATTGCGGGATGAGTTGCGATTCCTGCTTTCGAGTTCTGTGAGCCAAGGGTTTCAGGCGTTGGTTGATACTGCGTGCGCGTTGGAGAAGGACATGAGGCGAGTGAAAGGGAATAAGGGCTTGGTTGCGTCGAAGCCAGAGTTTCAAGCACCTCGCCCGAGCAAGTCGTTTTACCAGAAGAAAGGGGGCAAGAGGTCCAAGCCATTTGGGCAAGTGACTACGACCGTTGTGTCGGGCGCGACATCAAGGCCGGATGCTCGTACATGCTATAACTGTGGCCGGGTGGGGCATATTGCTCGTGACTGTCGGGTTGTGCAGCCCAAAGGGGACAAGAAGACGGGTGCGTCGTATGCTGAGAAGGGCAAAGCGGTGGTTGATTCCTCTGCATCTCAGGCGCAGCCCCGGATCTATCAACTTGGCCAACAGGAAGCGATTAAGCAAAGTGACGTCGTCACAGGTACGAGTTGATTTAGTTTACTTGCTGGTGCTTTTGGTTTTGGTTATGTTTAGCTTGTGCATGATGTGTGTGTGCTGCAGGCTTTGTCCTGAATCGGAATAATTTAGCGAGAGCCCTGTTTGATACGGGTGCTTCGCATTCTTTTCTGTCTGAGGATTTCGTATCTCGAATTGGGGTACCAAGTCATGTGACGGTGGATAGTACAAGGGTGCTATTGCCGAATGGCTGTATGATGCTTGCTGATAGGGCTTGCGATGTGGATGTGCAAATAGGAAGTCGGGATTTCGGTTTGAGTGCAGCTGTGCTACCGTTATCGGAGTTTGATGTGATCTTTGGTATGGACTGGCTCTCGGAGCAGCGTGCCTTTATTGATTGCAACTCCAAGGAGATTACACTGGGCCAGAATACCGGGCTTGTGACGAAGTTCGCTGGTATGCGAGGAGTTGGCGGAACGTTGTTGTCTGCACTCCAAGTCGTCAATGCTGTTCGGAAGGGCGCGAAGTTATTCTTCACGCTAATTCAGGCTGTTGAGCCAAAGGCCAGTGTCGGTGAAGTGCCAGTTGTGTCAGAATTTGCCGACGTGTTTCCTAAAGATCTTCCTGGGTTACCACCCCAGCGGGAGATTGACTTCTCTATCGAGTTGGTGCCAGGTGCGAAACCTGTGGCCCGCTCTCCATATCGCGTCGCGCCAAAAGAGATGGCTGAGTTGAAAGTCCAATTGCAAGAGTTGTTGGAGCAGGGATATATACGCCCAAGTATGTCACCTTGGAGCGCGCCTGTTCTATTTGTGAAAAAGAAAGACGGTAGCTTACGGTTGTGTATTGACTACCGCGAGTTGAATAAGCTGACGGAGAAAAATAAATATCCGATTCCGCAGATTGATGACCTCTTTGATCAGCTGGCAGGATCAACGGTCTATTCCAAGTTGGATTTGAAATCGGGATATTATCAGCTAAGGATTCGGGAAGGTGACATTCCCAAGACGGCGTTTGGAACACGCTACGGTCATTATGAGTTCACGGTAATGCCGTTTGGCCTATGTAATGCGCCTTCGGTATTTATGGACCTAATGCATCGAACGTTCCGAGAGTACTTGGATTTGTTTGTTATTGTGTTTATCGATGACATCTTAGTATACTCTCAGTCGGAAGAGGATCACGCAAACCATTTGCGGTTGGTCTTACATACCCTGCGGAGGAATAAGCTTTTTGCCAAGTTCTCAAAGTGTGAGTTCTGGCTCTCTTCAGTAGCCTTTTTAGGCCATGTGGTAAGCGGGGAGGGTATCGCGGTGGATCTGTTGAAGATAAGTGCCATCCGAGATTGGCCAGTGATGTCTTCAGTGGCCGAGGTCAGGAGCTTCCTTGGACTTGCGGGCTACTATAGACGGTTTGTGGAAAACTTCTCACGGATTGCTTTACCTCTCACCACGCTGACGAGAAAAGATCAAAAGTTCATTTGGACGCCGGAGTGCGCGCGAGCTTTTGAAGACTTGAAGAGTCGTTTGACCACGACGCCTGTGTTGACATCGCCATGTGGTACCGATGGGTATGAGATCTATAGTGATGCATCAGGGAGCGGCTTAGGCTGCGTTCTTTTGCAGTTTGGTAAAGTGATTGCTTATGGCTCGCGTCAGTTGAAAGTACATGAGCGGAATTACCCCGTCCATGATTTGGAGTTGGCGGCGGTAATCTTTGCGCTCAAGTTGTGGCGACACTATCTATATGGCGTGAAGGTGGATATCTATACGGATCACAAGAGCCTAAAGTATTTGTTGGATCAGAAGGATCTGAATATGCGACAACGAAGATGGATGGAGTTCCTTGGGGACTACACATTCGAGATTCACTATACCCCCGGGAAGGGAAATGTGGTCGCTGATGCTTTGAGTCGAAAGACTCCGGTACGGGCAAGCTGGTTGCAGAGGCATGATCAGCGTTTGATCCAGGAATTGGAAGCATTGGAGATATATTGCGTTGACAAGGGTTCGTCAACCGATGCTTGCTTGAACTGGACGGAGGTGCAGTATGACCTTACGGACAGAGTTCGGCGAGCAACGGAGCTTGATGAAAGTCTCCAGCGCTATGCTAAAGATGGGCCGGATGACCAATTCTCTTGGGATAACGACTTGTTACGAAGAAATGGTCGTGTGTGCGTCCCAAGTGTGGGTAAATTGAGGGAAGAGTTGATGTACGAAGCTCACTTTGCAAAGTACTCAGTTCAACCAGGGAGCACAAAGATGTACAGAGATCTGAAAAAGCTGTTCTGGTGGCCCGGACTAAAGAAAGATGTCACACGTTATGTGGCTGAATGCACTACCTGTGCGTTGGTGAAAGCAGAATGCCAGAAGCCTGGCGGTTTCCTGAAGTCGTTACCTATTCCGGAGTGGAAGTTCGATGATATTTCGATGGATTTCGTGCACGGGTTGCCGAGATCTCAACGCGGTCATGATTCAATCTGGGTGATTGTGGACCGGTTGACGAAAGTGGCGCACTTCCTTCCAAACAGAAGAGACGATTCAGTGGAAACCTTGGCCAAGCTATATGTGGAGCAGGTTGTTCGACTGCACGGTGTTCCTCGGAGCATCGTTAGTGATCGTGATGGGCGGTTCACATCGAATGATTGGCGGCGCATTCATCAAATGTTGGGTACAAAGTTAGCGTTTAGTACGACCTTTCATCCCCAAACGGATGGCCAGACTGAACGAACCAACAGGACGATCGAGGACATGCTCCGCATGTGCGCCCTAGACTTTGGTAAGAGATGGGAAGATTATATATTTCTCGTCGAATTTGCCTATAATAATAGCTACCAAGCGAGTATTGGTATGGCACCATTTGAGGCGTTGTATGGTCGGAAATGCCGTACACCGTTAGCTTGGGCAGAAGCAGGCGAGTCTAAGCTGAGTGGGAAAAAGGAAGTCGAAGAAGCTACTTCGCTCATACGCTCTATTCGGGAGAGGCTATTGATAGCCCAAGATCGTCAAGCAAAGTACTACAATGCCAAACATCGGAACGTGGAGTTCGCGGTGGGTGATTGGGTATATTTGAAGATCAAACCCTTCAAAGGTGTGTCCAGGATTCGGCGTTTGAAAAAGCTAAGTCCGAGGTATCTTGGTCCGTTTGAGGTGGTGGAGCGAGTTGGGGAAGCTGCTTATCGACTAGGACTTTCAGCGGACTTGGGTGGATTACATGATGTATTTCACATCTCAGTCCTTCGTAAGGTGGTAAAGGATCCAGCTCAAGTAGTGGAGAATGATCGGGTACCGGTCGAGTATGGGCTAACGACGAGGGTTAGACCCATTCGGATCGAGGATCGAGCCGAGAAACAGTTGCGGAACAAAGTGATCGGGATGGTCAAGGTCCGATGGGACAATTGTGGCCGTGAAGAGCTAACATGGGAGCGAGAGCAGACCATGCGCGCTGAGTTTCCCGAGTTATTTGTATAAACTGTAGACCGTGTACTTTTTGTTATAACAGAGTTATAGCATTCCTGGTTTTTGTTTCCTTACCGTGCAAATTTCGGGACGAAATTTTGTTAAGGGGGGGAGGGTTGTAACACCCCAAAAAGGCCCCAAAAAGACTCAAGATGATTTTGAGGTGCAAGTCAGGTTACACGGCCTGGGACACGGGCGTGTACCAGGGCGTGTCGGATGTACACGGCCTGGGACACGGGCGTGTCCCAGGGCGTGTTCGAATTATTTTTCGAAATTGGCCTATTCAAGTCAGAGCCGGACACGACCGTGAACACGGCCTTGAACACGGGCGTGTCAGGCTGGACACGGGCGTGTCAGTTGCCGTGTTCCGACCCGTGTACTGGTTGCAGCTCGATGAAGCAGGAGACACGGGCGTGTCTCAAGAATGACACGGGCGTGTCAGGTTCGACACGGGCGTGTCGATGCCCGTGTTGTTCAGTCGGTTCAAACTGTGTGTGCCGCTTAAGGGTACACGGCCTGTGACACGGGCGTGTCACAGGCCGTGTCGGCCAAAAAATTGGTTTTTGGGAAAATCTTGGTCGTTCAGTTTTCTCTCTTTTGATCCAAGGGCCAAGGTGGTTTCCTGGCTGGTTTATTACGTGAAGGAAGGATGAAGATTCATTCTTCATTTGTCCTTAAGGAAGAGAGGAAGAGAGAAGGAGAGAGGAAGAAGGAGGAGGAAAGCAAGCCACCGGCGGAGCTCCCGTGGTCCGATTCGTGATCCGAAGCCGGCGTTGTGAAGGCAAGGCTGCTGCGGTTCTTTCTCACCGGCTAGTTTTCGATGGCACCGAAGAGATCGACAAGGGTAACGATCTCCCTCCTTGGACATGTGAAGTCCTTCTTTTCTGCATTGCATAGGGAAACCCTTCCCCGCGAGTGTGCGGTGGGTTGTGGTGTCCCTTGGGGTAGATATGTGAAGTCCCCCTTGTTAGAGGCCGGAATTGGAGTACGGCTCTAGGCATGCTGTGTGAAGCCCATCTGGATATGTTCTGGATTGGTGATGCTTGTTTGCATATCGGAGAAGGCTCCGTGATTATGGCTTGTGATGCCTTGTTCCTACCTGTTGCTTGGTGCGGTAGGAAGTACTGGACGATGTCCAGGAAATGAAGAGGGTTTGATGCAACTCTTGTGGCCGTGCGTTGCCACTGTATGAGCAGTTGAGCCGTTGGGCTGCAACTCGATGAAAAGGCAGATTGCCGAACAGGAAAGGTGAAACCGACCCGCGCCTATAAATAGCCATGGATACTTCCGTATTCGAGGTGGCACGATGACTTGAGCAACGGGGGTGGCTGATCCGTACCTGCGTTAGGTCCGTCCGACTTGGAAGCCTGGTTATAGGTTTTGTTGGAGCGCCTAATGAGAGTCTTAGGCCCGCGCGCCGGAAAGACTAGAATGCTCAAATACCGTGTAGACGGTGGTGTTGACCCTGGTATTCCGGTACACCGAAAATGTGCCCTGAGTGCACGGACTGTCGGGCCGTGTGGCCGATGGTTGTGATGGCTTGAATGTGCCTGCGCGCACATAGTTGCTATTTGATGATGCCATGCTTGCAGGGAAAGAATGCTCATGCCCCGAGAAAGGGGTAGGATTGTTATAATTGGGTCAGCTGAAAGCTGACCGTTACATTGTTTGCCACCGGTTGGGTGGATTGTTCCCGTGCAGGTGCTGGAGAGCCAAGTGGTAAGTGATGGGCTGAAGCCCTACTACTGTTGCTGCTGCGGCTAGCCCTTGAAGGCTAAGCGAATGGCTTTGTTTTGTTTTCTCTTTTACTCATGTATGGCCGGCCTGCGCGCCGAGGTTTGTAAAACATGTTGTATGTAAGAGGAACTGTAAGACCTTAAGGCCAAACTCTTGTATTTGTGTACATTCCGTGGTGATATATAAAGGTGGTTTATATATTGGACATTCCTGTTTAGAGTTCAAAGTTGTAACTTAAAGCTTCCGCTAGAATGCTCTGAGTTAGGATTAGTATTTGGTTTGGTATTATCCTGTGACCTCACCGTCTGTTTGTGGCATATAGTGTGGGGCCCCGGCCGGACCTTCTACTATACGTCATTTAACGGATGGGGTCGTTACAATAATGACGCCAAAGATTGAGGAGAACAACAACGAGGGTTATGAGCTGGTTCGACAAGCTTTTGATGATGCGAATAAGGAAATCAAGGAGGTAATTAATCTAATCACAAAGGCTGGATTAGAATATCTGGTGTCAGAACCAACCAGAATATGGAAGAAAGAAGTTCTTGAGTTCTACTCGAATGCTTCTCTAGATTCAATTGGCACCAAAATCAAATCCACAGTTCAGGGTCGGAAGGTTAAGGTCACAATCAAACGTCTAAGGAAAATCCTTCATCTTCCCAAAATCAAACAAGAAGATGAACTAGATTCTTCGATGACAGCTAGTGCACTAAACTGGTGTGGCTTATCTCCATCCACCAAGATTAGAGCAGCAATAATTCAGAAGGGAATGAACTCCCAAGGGAAATTCCTCTCAGAAATTCTGGGAAAGGTAATTTTGTGTAAACCTGGAGGACATAATAAGATCTCAGCCTACATATTCAGTCTCATGACCAGGATTATATTCAAAGTAAAGACTGACTGGTCTGCAGTTATGTTTGAGAAAATTAAGGAAGGGATTAAGAAGACCAATTTGGGTAGATTACTTAGCCTCTATCTGGCTACTTGTATTCCAGAAACACTACGCCAAAAGACTGGTACTAAGATAAATCATATGAGGAGAATGGACTTAATAATACTGTCCAGGTGGGATAGAGTGTTGACCAAGGATGTCTCTACACCTCAGAAACTCATGAAAATGGTTCAGAAGAAGAAAACTCCAACCAAGACAGCTGAATCTTCCAATGATTCAGAGGAGGAAGTTGTCTTCAACTCAGATGAAGATGGACCAGAAAGCACAAGAAAATCTCCTACTCTAGAAACTGGCACTGATGGTAAGTTGTAGGGGGAGCACATTCTTGCAAGCAACATCTCTGTGGTTCAGTTCCAGGAGGAGACTATTCGAGTTCCAGATCAACAAGTGCTATCAACTTCAGGGGGAGATAATGAGCAAAATACAAATGTCCAAACAGATGAATTGGACAGTGAAACAACCAATCTATCAATAATGGAGTTAGTATGGGACATAAATCAAGCTGCCAAAGGCACTGTGAATGAAGCATAGGACGTACTTATGAATGTTATTGATCAACATAACCAAGATAAAGTTCCTGAGAATGAAATAACCATGGAAGAAAACTTTGATTTCCAGGGGGATCCATCTGTTGAGAATGAGAAAGTTATTCCTCCAGTTTAGATGTAACAAGAGGTAACACTAGAAGAATTATTTCTTTACTTATTAGGAGACAAGAACTGAGGGGGAGATGCCAAGAACTGATAGGGAGATGCCAATCATTGCCTCTAGTCCAAATGAAACAGTGGCATAGCTAGTTCATCTGATTCCTTTAAAGATGAAGAAGCCTCCAGGGCAAAGAAAAGGAAACTGCTGGAGCTCAGGAGGAGGAGCTCAGGCTACAAGAAAGCCTTGAAGACTGCCCCACAAACACCAGCTCCTGTAGTAGACTTCAGTTCACTTTTGGTGCAACTACAATTGAAATTGGATGCACAACGAGTTGCTCTTGAAAAATATGTGGATGAGAACAATAAAGATTTGCAATTCCACTTGGCCCAAGATATCAAATCCATTAGGTTGGAAGTAAACTTGAACAAGAAGGAAATGACAGATTGCTTTCAAAAGGGAGGTAATGTTGTAGTCTACTTGGCCAAGCAACAACAGGAGGTCAAGACTGCAATAGAGGACATTGCAGTCAAACAAGGTTATGTCCTGGAAATTCAAATCAGAATGAATCAAAATCTAGTAGACTCTCATAATACTATTCTAACAGATCTCGGGAGTAAAGCAACTGCTATCAAGGAATAATTGGTTCTTGTAAAGTCTGATTTTGATAAACAAATCAAAGAGGATTTAGCTGCTGTCCAAACCGTCATCCAGGCATCTTAAAAGGCAATCTCTGATCAAATGCAGAAGTTCAAAGCCTACTATAAAGAAGGAACAAATTATCTAGCTGATCAGGTAAGATTTCAGAAGGATGATCTAAGAGACCATATAGAAAGAGAAGTCATAAAGGGGGAGAGAGTATTAGTCAAAGCAAGCTCAGATCATGCTAAATGGATAACCAATACCATCAGAGCAAATCTTGGTTATCCACCCCTTTGTGATGATGACAACACTGCAGAATCAGGAATTCAACTGGCTTACATTGAAGGGGTTCAGCAGGAAGTAGCCCAAGTCATTTATCCACCTCAAGACTTTGAAGGAATTTAGCATGTAGTACAACAAATGTATAGTCCTCCAATGGGGGAACAGATTGTTATTATTGAAGAGATAGAAATATTTGCAGCTGCATTACAAAGAGAAAGAGAAGCACAAAGTGTAAGGGATGCTCAGAGAGAAGCTCAGCTATCTAAGAAGAGGTTCAGAGATCAGGCAGAATTAAAGCCTGATTTTGAACAATGGAGTCCATCCTACAGGAATATTATTCTGACTGCTTTGCATGCTGTTAAAGAGAATATGCATGATAGAGGCAAGTAGTATTCTGGACAGGAATGAAGCAAATATCAGGAGCGGCAAGATGCTATATACCTGTTCAAAAGAGACCTTAGTGTTAGGAAGATACCTTCTAACTCTGTGGAGCCTAGCAAGTATTTCCCAAAGCCGTTTCATTACTTTGAAAGGCAAAGGATCAAGGCTGAAGAGCTCAAGAAGAAGGATATTAAAGGTAAGGATCTGGCCGAGGACACTGGAGCTTCGATACAAGCTAGGATTCAGTCTGGCAAAGGAATTGTCATTAAGGAACCTGATCAATCCTATGGTTAGATTGACTAGGTTTAGGTCTATGTAATAGTTTTGGACTAAATCTTTGTTATTCTTAATTGCTGAACATATATAAATGAAATCCTTGGTTTAGCCATGATTTGATATTATATACTTAAGTTTATATGATGCATGATTACTATATTATAACATATTTTGACAATATTGTTTCATGCTATGTCTGCTTATGGTTAACCTTGTCTTTGAAATGGCTGTTTAAATCTTAATCCTTGTTTTATTATAAGTGGTGTATATCATTGACTAGGGGTTATGACTTCTCCAAATATGGGGAGATTGTTGGGTACATTGGAAACTGTGTACCTGATTTTGAGAAGCCTCACTTAACTCAATGAAATACATCATTGTGTATTTGATGAGATGTTGAGTTTCAATGTGCAGGATAAAGAAATGCAGTAAAATATTCTAAGTACATGTATCGACACTTGTGAAGGAAATGTGTCGACACTAGGAGCCAGATTGTGTCGACACACAGGACTTGTGTCAACACACAGAAATATAGTCTACGACAATTGTGTCGACACACAGGACTTCTGTAGACACACAAAAATTCAGTCTACAGCAATTCTGTTGATACACAGAACTTGTTTCGACACACAGAAATTCAGTCTATAGCAATTGTGTTCGACACACAGGACTTGTGTCAACACATTCTTCAGAAGCTATGTCGAGAAAATAAAAAAGAGCTGTGTTGACATTCTATGAGCTATGTCAACATCATCAAGAATTGTGTCGACACATGTTCCATTTGTGTAGACACATATGAAGTTTTGTCTCGACACTTTTTGTTGAGGTAAAAGTGACAAAGTTTCAGATGTCAGGAGTGAAGACTTGACAACTATCGTAACTTACAAAATTGTCACATCTATCAGAAGGTAGTTATAATCCGGATCAGCTGGTAACCTCGGATGGGATCTATATAAAGACCTGTTCTATCAAAAAAAAAGAACTGAGTAGTTGTTTTATCCTGAAATCAACAAGTCTCTGTTAAAGAGAAGGCAGATCCTGAACAAGTCTGTAAGAAGAATTCAGAGTTACATCTAAAAGAAGAGAAGAGCTGGACTGTGGATCGACTCCAATTTTTCAAGAAATATCAACCTTACTTTGTTCAGATTCAAGAAGCTTTGAAGAAGCTAAGATAGGTTGGATCCTAAGGAGTCAGTTCATGCCAAAACTGATCAAGAAGTCTTCATCCATTCATCTTTTTCTTGGGTGAAGAAATAACAATTCTCTCAATCAAATTTTGTAAGATCTTTTATAGATCTGAGGTAGGATTTTTGTAATCTGAGTGTTAGGCCTGGTTATAAGGGCTGAGGTAGGGCTTGATAGCCTGAGTGTAGGAGTGTGGACTCACTCTGAGGTAGGATTCTCTGAAAGAACCTGAGTTGTAGGACTTGCTGAAGTCTGAGCTGTAGGAACCATTCTAGGTTCTAAGTTGTAAGATCTGAAGATTTGAGAAGAAAGAAGGGAGTTAGGCCGAATCTAATATACTGCTAGATAGGCGAAGGGGGAAAGTGGATGTACCCATCTCTTGGGGAACCACTATAATTCTGTATGTATGCTGTGTTGGCTATGTTAGTTTTAATCTGTGATGTGATAGTTGTAGCATAGGTTGTCTAACTGTGATATAAATTTATCTGCATAAATAAAATAAGAATTGAACCTATTCACCCCCCTCTAGGTGTTTAGGGTATCTTGAAACCAATTCTTTCAGACTTCTTGTTCTATTCATGTGCATGGAACAACCACTGTCCAAGTACCATATTGGCATTTTTGTGGTACTTGGTGAAAGACTTAATTTCAAGAGCCTAGACACCTAGAGGGGGGGGGAGGGGTGAATAGGTTCTAATTTTCTTGAATAAATTTTAGGCAATTATCTTGTTCTAACTCAGCACAGATAATACAATTCACAGCACAATAATCACAGCATAGCACAGTACACCAGATTTATAGTGGTTCCCCAAGCTATGGGTACATCCACTTCCCCCTTTCGCCTATCCAGTAGAGAACTGGATTCAGCACAACTTCCTTCCACTAACTCAGATCCACAAATCTTACACCTCAGAACCTGATAGGTTCCTACAGCTCAGACTTATACAAGTCCTACCTCAGATTCTTCCCAATAACCCTACCTCAGGCAACAACCCTACCTCAGCCTTTATCACAAGGCTTAAAACTCAGACTTTCACAAGTCCTACACCTCAGGCTCTCAGCCCTACCTCGACCTTTATATATACAGGCTTACAACTCAGATCTAAGAAGATCTTACAAGTAAAAAGAGTATTTAGTTGTATAGAGAATTCACCCAGATAGAACTCTCAATTGGTGTGAGCTTCTTGATCAGTTCTTGAACAAACTGTATACTTCAGATACAACCTGACTTAGCTTTTTCAAAGCTTATTGATTGAACAAAATGAGGCTGATCTGGCTTGGAGTAGAAGTTGATCTTCAGACAGCTCCCTTCTTAGATTCAGAAATAGATCTTAATCTTTCCTGCAGACTGTTCAAGATCTGCCTTCTTAAGGGTTCCCCCTTTCTTGTTATTGAATTCTCTCTCTTGTTCTGTTAATTTGTTCCCTCTTAATTGCTTCCTTGAAAAAATTAACAATTACTTTGGTTGTCATGGATCAGTCCTTTATATAGAGTTTCACAATGATTACCGTCTGATTCGATTTGTAACAACCTTCTGACAGTTCTGACAAAGGTGTCAGACTTGTTGTTTATGACAATTATCAAGTCTTCAGTCGTGACAGCTGAGTCTGCAATGACTTTATATCTCAGCAGGAAACACTCAGCAAATTACTTCACATGTGTCGACACAAATAGACTAAGTGTCGACACAAGCCTTGATGATGTCGACACATCACTTAATGTGTCGACACAGTCTTTTTTTTGATTCTCGACACAACTTCTGTTTGTATGCGTCGACACAAGTTCTGTGTGTCGACACAACTGCTCCTGATCTCGACATAACTGATGCTGATAGATGGCGTTGAGTGTATGTCCAGACATCGTTGAGTGTTTGTCGACATAAGTTTTGTGTGTCGACACAACTACTCTTTGTTTTGACATAGCTGACAAATGGCGTTGAGTGTATGTCCAAATGTCGTTGAGTGTGTGTCGACACAAGTCCTGTGTGTCGACACAAGTCCTGTGTGTCGACACAAGTCCTGTGTGTCGACACAAGCCTTTCAGACTCAGTATAGCTGTTGTTGATATATGGCATTGAGTGTGTGTCGACACAAGTCCTGTGTGTCGACACAAACCTTCTTCAGGTGTCAAAACAATTATTGGGTGTCGACACATGCCTTTCTTCTTGTGTCGACATAACTCCTGGGTGTCGACACAGCTTCTGCTTCAGGTGTCGACAAAATTCCTGCCTCAAGTGTTGACACAATTTTGGGTGTCGACATAGCTTATTCTTCAGGTGTCGACACAATGCCTGGGTGTCGATACAAGCCTTTCTTCTAGTGTCGACACAATTCTTCACAAGTATTGACACTTGTACTTAGAGAATTTTCTTGCAAACCTTACACCTGCACAATGAAACTCAAACATCCATCAAATACAAATTGATATATATCATTAAGTAAGGGGAGACTTCTCCAAATCTGGTACATATTTTCCAGTGTACCCAACAATCTCCCCCTATTTAGAGAAGTCATAACTCTTGGTCAAAGATATACATCACTCATAATAAAACACAGAAAAATAGATGTACATACATTTCACTGCAGGATAACAACTAAAAACAATTGTGAGAAGCGAACTAAAACAAGCCGGAAATGGTATAACTGAAATTTTTATTATCAGAAAAAGGTATCTATTACAAAGGTATGGCCTCCCTTATATAGAATGGAGGAGAGAAGAGAGAATACAAATAAGAGATGTGGGACTAAAACTATACAAAAGAATCTGGGCGGCTAGAACAACAGACCGGAACAAGCCGCGCGGTTAGACAGGAAGGGCTAACCGCTCGGCCACTGCCAGAGAGAGAGACAAGCCGCCAAGTGAGACCGTTAGACCGCCCGGTCTCCTAGTCGCCAGTAACAGACCGCTAGACCGCTTGGACCTCAGACCTCAACGCAGCAACCAACCCGCTGGAGGCAAACCGCCAGACCGCCCGGTCAATAACCCGCCAAGCCAGACCGACAGACCGCCCGGTCTCAACTTCAACACTCCCCCTCAAGCTGGAGCATATATGTCGATCATGCCCAGCTTGTCACATATATGAAGAAATGAGGCGGATACTGGCTTGGTGAAGATGTCAGCCAGCTCTTTTTCAGACGTGACGAAGGGAGTGCAAATTTGTTCCTTCAGAATCTCTTCACGAATGAAATGACAGTCGACCTCAATGTGTTTGGTTCTCTCATGGAAGACTGGATTTTTGGAGATATATATAGCAGCCTTGTTGTCACAGAACATAGGTAGAGGATGGTTGTAGACCTCTCCTAAATCCAACATGAGAGCCCGTAGCCACTTAAGCTCGCAAGTGGTCGATGCCATACTCCGATACTCAGCTTCAGCACTGGACCTGGAGACAACAGATTGCTTCTTGCTCTTCCAACTTACCAGATTGCCCCCAACAAAGGTACAGAAATCGGAGGTAGACTTGCGGTCCCCTTTGTCATCCGCATAACTCGCATCTGAGTAAGCTTCAACCCTCAGATGATCATTCTTCTGAAAGAGCAATCCTTTCCCAGGGGCTGCTTTGACGTACTCCAAGATCCGCAAGGCGGACTGTAGATGTCACTCCCTGGGAGCTTGCATGAATTGACTCACCTTGCCCACAGCATAGGAGATGTCGGGCCTAGTCACGGTGAGGTATAGGAGCTTACCAACTAGACGCCTGTACCGCGAAGCATCTGAAAGAAGAGGTGAATCATCTGTCCAGGTTTTGTCTTCTCCAACAGCCATGGGACATCGGGCAGGTTTGGCCCCAGTCAATCCTGCTTCTTTTAAAATATCAAGAGCATACTTACGCTGAGAGAGGACTAAAGAGTTGGGCTTCCGAGATATTTCGATCCCCAAAAAGTACTTCGGAGAACCCATATCTTTCGTGACTAGATGTTGGCGAAGATGCCGCTTTGTCAAGGCTACCCCTTCCTGGTCATCACCAGTGAGAAGAATATCATCCACATATACTGCAAGAACCACCAGTCCTGAAGAGGTTTTGCGAATAAATAGAGAGTGATCAGCAGCGCTGCGAGCAAAACCAACGGCCGCCACGATGCCGCTGAATTTGTCAAACCAAGCCCGAGGGCTCTGCTTGAGGCCATAGATTGCCTTCTGTAGCCGGCAGACTCGTGTCTCCCCCTGAGCAACATACCCTGGAGGTTGCTCCATGTAGACGGCCTCCTGAAGATCACCATAAAGGAAGGCATTCTTGATATCCAGCTGGGAAAGGGGCCAGTCTTTGTTGACTGCCACAGAGAGAAGGACCCGTATAGTACTGAGACGAGCCACGGGAGAGAAGGTGTCAAAGTAATCAACCCCATAGGTTTGAGTAAAGCCCTTAGCCACCAGACGAGCTTTGTAACGGTTTACAGTGCCATCTGGGCCAAACTTGACTACAAAGACCCATCGACAGCCAACAACATCTGTATCACGAGGAGGAGGGACAAGAGTCCAGGTACCCCGCTCTGTGAGGGTCGCCATTTCCTCATCCATGGCCAGCTTCCAGTGAGGAATGGCAAGGGCCTCCTGGTAGGAACGAGGTGTGGTAGTAGCAGAGATAGCCAGCGCAAAGGCCCTGCGAGAAGGGGTAAGACGATCATATGAAACAACAGCAGCAAGGGGGTGTAGGGTACACGTCTGCACCCCTTTGCGAAGAGCTACAGGAAGATCTAGGTCGGCGGGCTACTCGGCATCCAGAGCATCCGTGGCAGAGAGAGCTGGCCCGGGAGGAGAGAGCGACGGCAGCGGAGATGAGGGAGATGGAGGCAGAGAGAGAGGCGGAGGGAGAGGAGTGGGCGGAGACGGAGGAGGAGCGGATATCGCAGTAGGAAACGAGGGAACGAACGGAATAATAGGAGAATCCGAGGTGGGAGGAAGAGAAGAGGAGTCATCCGAGAAGTAGGAGGCATTCTCGAAGAAGGTAACGTCAGCGGAGACAAACTGTTTACGAAGAACAGGATCAAAGCAGCAGTAGCCTTTCTGAGTGACCGAGTACCCCAGAAAAACACATTTGGTGGAGCGAGGGGAGAGCTTATCACGGGTGGCAGATGGGACATGCACAAAAGCAGTGCACCCAAAGATTCGGAGAGGGAGAGGAAAAGGCTCCTTGCCAGGATAAAGGATGGAAAAAGGGGTTTTTCCTTGAAGAACGGAGGAGGGAATGCGATTGATGAGATAGCAAGCAAGAAGAACAGCATAGCCCCAATATGAGCGAGGGACATGCATTTGAGTCATTAATGTGCGAGCAACATCGAGGAGGTGACGGTTTTTGCATTCCGCCACCCCATTTTGTTGGGATGTATAGACACAACTTGTCTGATGAATAACGCCATGTTGAACACAGAAAGAGGTAAAAGCATGACTTAAGTATTCTTTTGCATTATCAGAGCGAAAAGTTTTAACACTAACACCAAACTGATTTTTGATTAAATGATAAAAGGAGGTCCATACATTAAAAAGTTCAGAGCGATCTCGTAAGAGATACACCCAAGTACATCTAGAAAAATCATCAATAAAAGTTACAAAATAAGAACTACCCCGACCAATAGTAAGGGTAGGAGCAGGTCCCTAGATATCGGAGTGGACTAGATCAAACGGACGGGTAGAGCCCTGACCTTGCTTCGGCGGGAAGGAGGAACGATGATGCTTGCCAAGTTGACATGCTTCGCAGTGGAGAGGAGTAGTGGAGGGAGGGAGGTGGGGCAGAAGCTGATGCAGAAGCCGTGGTGGAGGATGACCGAGACGGAGATGCCACTGGAGAAGATCCGTACAAGAAGAAGAGAAGGCGGACAAAGCGGAAACGTTGTCGAGGAAGTAGAGGCCGCCGCTCTCAGTCCCAGTAGCAATCGTCCGCTGGGAGCTCGGATCCTGAAAAGAGCAAGAAGATGGAGTAAACGTTACAGAACATTGAAGCTGCTTGCACAAAGAAGTAACCGATAACAGATTGCACGGAAACTTGGGCACATAGAGAGTGTCCTCTAGCCGAAGGGACGGAGTAACATGAACCACTCCCGACCCATGAACCGGGGAGGGAGAACCGTCTGCAATGAGGACCGGGGGCAACCGATCATGCTGTTCGAGGAGAGAGAAGCACTGAGGATTGCCCGTCATATGATTAGTAGCACCGGAGTCGATAAGCCATTTACCTTGAGTGACTACATGGGCACTACCTGATGATGTGACCACGGAAGCAGACGGCTTGGAAGAAGAGGCGGAAGAGTCACCCGAGGGGCGAAGATGGGGATGTTTTGTCCAGCAGCGGTCAAGAGTGTGTCCGGTGCGGCCGCAGTGAGAGCAGAGATAGCGGGAAGAAGGACGTCCGCCAGACTGATGACTGCGGCTACCAGAGCCACTCCGCTGAGTTTGATGAGCATAGTTATCCGGAGGAGAAGGAGCGGGTAGAAGCGGGCGCTGAAGGAGAGAGGTGACAGCGGCGATGCGAGCAGCGGTGGCATCTAAGGTAGGAGATTCCGCCTCACCCAGAATTTGTTGGCGGATCATGTCATAAGTGTGAGGAAGACGGAGCAGATAACACACAACCAGAAGCTCCTGGAAGTGCTTGTGTTGTTGAGCCAGATCCGCAGAAAAGGGGCGATTCT
Organism: Platanthera zijinensis; assembly: GCA_039513925.1. Lineage (NCBI taxonomy): Eukaryota > Viridiplantae > Streptophyta > Magnoliopsida > Asparagales > Orchidaceae > Platanthera > Platanthera zijinensis. The sequence goes on from CM077087.1 coordinate 155,139,709, forward strand.
GAAGAATCTTAGCCCCAAGAGCTTGAACTTGTTGGTAGGCAGCAGCAGGAGACAAGGTAGGCTGGGCAAAGAGGTCCGCATACAACGTATAGATGCGGGACGTCTGAGCCCCTTTGGAATACAAAGCAGCAAGATGAAGCCAAGCGGCCTTCACCGTCTCATCATGACGGATGACGGGAAGGCATTCATCGGATAGACTGTTTGCGAGCCAAGTACGCACAAGAGCGTCACTCGCATCCCAATCATCAAAGAGAGGGGAAGTGGTAGGAGGAGGGTCATCAACGAGATGGTGGCGTTTGCGTTGCGAGCGAAGGAGAAAGGTGAAAGAGACGCTCCAATCCGGGTAGTTGGAGCCGACAAGCTTGGAAACGGTGCCAAGGTTCCCGGAAGGATTAGGAGGAGGAGCCGGATTGGCTACAGGGGTGGCAGCAGGAGTGGTGGCAGTAGAAGCATCAGAAAGAGCCATAAGAGCAAACAACAAGAAGCCGCATGGTTAGAAAACAGGCCGCGCGGATAGGCAGAAGAGGAACTGCAGCGGTCAGGATGTCAGACACCAGCGGCCAGAGAGACCACGACCAAGCCGCAATAACAAACAAAGGGGAAGAAGTCGAGCGGCAAGCAGACAGTCCGCTCGAACAGAAGCACAAGAGAGAGGGCAAGGCACACGGCAATAGGTCGCGGCGAACTAGGCAACAAATCGCAGTGAACAAGGCAACAGGTCGCGCACACAGAGGGCAACGACAAGGAGACCGCGCGGACAGGGCGCAAGCCGGAGAAGCAAGCCGCGCAGACAGAGAGAAGTACAGAATCAGGAGGAAAGGATCGATTCCTCTGATACCATGTGAGAAGCGAACTAAAACAAGCCGGAAATGGTATAACTGAAATTTTTATTATCAGAAAAAGGTATCTATTACAAAGGTATGGCCTCCCTTATATAGAATGGAGGAGAGAAGAGAGAATACAAATAAGAGATGTGGGACTAAAACTATACAAAAGAATCTGGGCGGCTAGAACAACAGACCGGAACAAGCCGCGCGGTTAGACAGGAAGGGCTAACCGCTCGGCCACTGCCAGAGAGAGAGACAAGCCGCCAAGTGAGACCGTTAGACCGCCCGGTCTCCTAGTCGCCAGTAACAGACCGCTAGACCGCTTGGACCTCAGACCTCAACGCAGCAACCAACCCGCTGGAGGCAAACCGCCAGACCGCCCGGTCAATAACCCGCCAAGCCAGACCGACAGACCGCCCGGTCTCAACTTCAACAACAATACTGAAACTGATTTCATTCATTAATCAGAAAATTCTAGGTTTATATGTATTTCTTTAGAACAAAAAAAGATTACATTGTTCTAGACATTAGCCTATCTATCCTAAGATTGACTAGGCTCCTTAATTATAATTCCTTTCCCAGATCTGATCTTAGCCTACACAGTAGGTTCAGTATCATCAACTGGTTTCTTTCATTTCAGATCCTTCTTATTCAGTTCTTCAGCCTTGATCCTTTACCTTTCAAAATAGTGAATAGGCTTTGGGAACTACTTGCTAGGCTCCAGAGCATTAGTAGGTAACTCCCCATCTTTAGCATTCCTCCTATACTGAAGAATGGCTTCTTATCTGGCTTGATACTTGTTCCACTCTTGCTCAGAATACCATTTACCCCTATCATGGGTCTTGTCCTTCACAGCTTTCCAGGAAGTCAAAATAATATTCCTGGAAGTAGGGCTCCACTGCTCAAAATCAGGCTTTAATTCAGCCTATTCTCTAAACCTTTTCTTGGACAACTGTGCTTCCTTTTGAGCTTCCTTGGCAGCCTCTGACATTTCTACTTTTCCAATAATAATATTATGTGCCTCCTGTGGAGGACTGTACATTGTCTGAACTTCTTGCTGGACTATGTCAAAATCAGCTGGAGGATAAATGACCTGTGCAACCTCTGGCTGATCCCCTTTAATGTAGGCAGGTTGCACTCCAGACTCAGCAATATTATCATCCTCACATAGGGGTGGAAATCCAAGTGTATCTCTGATGGTATTAAATACCCATTTTGCATGATCAAAGTTGGCTTTGACTAATATTCTCTCCCCCTGTATGACTTCTCTGGCTATATGATCTCTCAGATCATTCTTTTGAAACCTTATTTGATCAGCCAGATATTCTGTACCTTCTTTGTAGTAGGCTTTGAACTTAGTCAGGTGATTAGAAATAGTCTTTTGAGAGGCTTCAATGGCTGTTTGGACAGCAGCTAGATCTGCTTGTATGTGCTTGGATACTTCAGTTTTCAAATCAACAACAATATTTCCCAGTTTTTTGAGAATTTCTTCATGTGAGTCCTTGAGGTTTTCATTTGATCTGAATTGATTTTCTAAGATATATCCTTGCTGAACTGTAATGTCCTCAACTTCAGTTTTTATTAGCTATTATTGCTCAGCCAAATATATTACAGCATTACCTCCCTTATGGAAGCAATCTATCATCTCTTTCTTATTCAAATTGACTTCAAATCTAATGGACTTGATGTCCTGTGCTAGCTGGAAGTGCATCTCCTTATGTGTATCATCCACATATTTCTCTAGGGACTGCCTTTGTTTATCCAATTTGACTTACAGTTGGACCAGTAATGAACTAAAGTCCATGCTTGGAGCAGGTGGTGGTGTGACTGTTTACAAGGCTTTCTTGTAGCTTGAGCTCCTTTTCCTGATTGCAACCATCTTCCTCTTCTTAGCCATAGAGGCTTCCTCATCATCAGAAGACTGTGATGAGCTTTCTATATCAACTGTTTCCTTATTAGAAGGGGCATTCAATAGATCCTCCCCCTCAGTTCTTGGCAGTTTCTTTTCTTCTATTTGCTGCTCCCCCTCAGTTCTTGCTGCAGGTAAATCAGGAAACAGCTCTTCCATAGTTACCTCTTGCTACATCTGAACAGGAGGAACAAGATTAGTTTGGGAAACAAAAGGTTCTCCCTAGACATCCAGATTTTTGTCCAGGGCCCTCTCTATAAAGGAGATACTTACTTGCTCATCTTGAGCTGTATCTTTCATCTACACATCTTGTGCTTCCTTCTCAGCAATTTCCAGTGCTTCTTTGTTTATGTCTGATACAATGTCCATCACTGTATCGGTAGTATACTCACTCTCCATAGCAGCTACATCAATGCCTCCCCCTTGGGCAAGCAGCTCAGATAGTTCAGTGTCTTATGCTGTTGGTTCAGGGTGTTCTCCCCCTGGAGTGGAGGCTATCTGTTGCCTTGGGTGATGACTACTCTCTACTTGATCTTGAGCTTCTTTTTGTTGTTGTTCTTCATCTGAACTGAAGACTACCACTTCTTCAGAATCACTGGAGGATTCTGCTTGTTGAACAATTTCTTTCTTTTTCTTATCCTTCTTGACCTGTTTCTGTGGAGTAGAAACCTCTTTGGTCAATACTCTATCCCATCTGGATAGAATCCTTACATCCATCCTCCTCATATGGTTGATCTTGGATCCTGGCAGTTAGTTCATAATATCTGGTATTGTTGAAGCTAGACATAAGCTTAGTATCCTTCCCAGATTTGGCTTCTTTATTCCTTCTAGAATCTTGTCAAACACCACTAATGACCAGTCTGTTTTTACAGTGAATATGACTCTGGTCATTAGGTTGAACTTATAGGCAGATATTCTGTCATGTCCACTAGTCTTGCACAGAATTACCTTGCCTATGATTTCAGAAAGAAACTTACCTTGGGAATTCATCCCCTTTCTGGTAATTGATGATCCAACTTTGGTATTAGGGTTCAGCCCACACCAACTTAGTGCGTCTTTTGTCATGGATGGATCTATTTCATCATCATCCTTAATCTTGGGAAGTTGGAGCGATTTCCTGATCGTCTTAAGTGTTAGTTTTACTCTTGAATCCTGAACTGTGGCTTTGATCTTCTTTCCCTCTATGTCCACAGTTGTTGATGAGTAGAATTCCAGTACTTCCTTTTTCCAAATTCTTGTTGGTTCTGAGACCAAGAACTGCAAACCTTTTTCCGAAATTAGTGTAATTACACCTTGGATGTCTTGCGAAGCTGTCGTGAATCCCCCACGAACTAGCTCATAACCTTCATTCAGCTTGTCGTCCTAGTGGGGCGCCATTGAAGAGAGAGAGAGAGAGAGAGAAAGAAGAGAAGAGAAGTGAATATCTACGTCGACACAAGGTCTAGAGTCGAGAATTCTGAAGGCTTAGTCGACCATATATTTTGTCTCCCGCTATTTATAGTCTACTAGTAAAGGGTAGGTCAAAGGACGCACCTTACTTAGTAATAATACTAGTCGACATAGATTTACATGTGTCGACATAAAAGACTTAGGTCTCGACAAAACTTATTTTTAGTCGACATGTCTATGTATCGACATACTTGTGTCAGTGTCGACACGATCTAGTCAAGTCTCGACAGAGTATGTCGACACCAATTCTTGTGTTGACACAAATACTGTTTGTGTTGACACAACATACTGAGAGTGTTGACACAATTTGCTTGTGTCGACACAAACATTCTTACTTACCCAAATTTCCTGAGATATTTTGTGCTTACATATTCTACTTAGGAAAGCTTGTGCTGACCTATTCTAGGTTCAACATACCTAATTCAATTTTAAAATAATTGAATTTAGTTTCATCCAGAGGTTTTGTAAAAATATCAGTAATTTGATTATTTGTGTTCACAAATTCTAGACTAATATCTTCTTTCTCCACATGTTCTCTGATGAAATGAAACTTAATTTCTATATGCTTAGTTATAATGTGTGAAATAGGGTTTTTAGCAATAGAAATAACACTAGTAGAATCACAGAATAGTAGAATTCTACTTACCTTGATGCCATAGTCTTCAAGTTGATGCTTTATCCACATCAACTGTGCACAGCTGCTGCCTGCAGCTATATATTCTGACTCAGCAGTTGAGATAGCTACACTTGTTTGCTTCTTGCTGCTCCATGACACCAGCCTTACACTTAGGAATTTACAAGTTCCTGTGGTACTCTTCCTGTCTTCTTTGCACCCTACAAAGTCTGCATCTAAAAAGCCTGTTAGTAAAAAATCTCTATTCTTAGGGTACCAAAGACCTAGATTAGGTGTGCCCTTAAGATATCTCAAAATTCTCTTGATAGCAGTGTAATGAGATTGCTTTGGGCATGCTTGGTACCTAGCACAGACACATGTTGCATGCATGATGTCAAGTCAACTAGCAGTCAAGCAGAGTAGAGAGCCAATTATCCCTCTATACAAAGATTCATCAACAGGTTTCCCTGCCTCATCTTTGCCTATAAGAATACTTGTTCCCATTGGAGTTTTCATGGTGGAGGCTGAGTCCATTCCATATTTATTAATCAACTCCTTGGTGAACTTAGACTGAGATATGGACAATCCATCATCATTCTGTCTAACTTGAAGTACCAAGAAGAACTTCAGCTCACCCATACTGCTCATTTCAAACTTTCCTTGCATAAGTTTTGCAAACTTCCTACAAAGGTTATTTTCAGTAGATCCAAAGATAATGTCATCAACATATATCTGGACTAGGATGATCTTGCCTTTAGATTCCCTAAAGAATAGAGTTTTGTCTATCTTTCCTCTAGAGAATTTATTCTCAATAAGAAAAGCAGACAAGGTTTCATACCAAGCCCTAGGGGCTTGTTTCAAACCATATAGAGCTTTCCTAAGCGTATATACATAGTTAGGAAAGTAAGAGTCTACAAAACCTGAGGGTTGTTCAACATAGACTTCCTCTTTTAAGTCGCCATTCAGAAATGCTGACTTACATCCATCTGATATACCTTGAAACCTTGATAGGCAGCATAGGCAAAGAACAACCTTATAGCTTCTAGCCTTGCCATTGGGGTAAAGGTTTGATCAAAGTCAATCCCTTCTTCTTGCCTGTAGCCTTTTGCTACCAGCCTGGCCTTATTCTTGATTATGGTGCAATTCTCATCAAGTTTATTTCTGTAGATCCACTTGGTTCCTATCACATTGTGATCCTTTGGTTTAGGAACCAGTTCCCAGACTTTACATCTTTTGAATTGATTCATCTCTTCTTGCATAGCATCAATCCAGTTTGTGTCTAACATGGCCTCTTCAATCTTCTTGGGTTCTATCTGTGACAAGAAACTTGAACATAAAACTGTGTTCATGCTCTTGCTCCTGGTTAGTACACCTTGACTAGCAACACCAATAATTTGATGAGCTAGATGATACTTCAGGTGTCTTCTTGCTGGAGGAAATCTGCCAACCACTTGGTCTTCTTCATTTTCCTCAACCTGATGCTCCTCATTGTCTTCTTCATCTAGTGAGTCTTGTTCTCCCCCTGGATAGCATGCATCCTTTTCTTCATCCAGCCTATCAGGTGCTTCTTCATTAATAGTCAGCTTGTCCAGCCTGTCCTTCAAACCTGTAGAACTACCTGAAGAGCTAGACAATTCACTGTTAATCAACTTAGACTCATCAAATACTACATGGACAGATTCTTCTACAACTTGTGTAGTCAAGTTGCAAATCCTGTATGCCCTACTATTATTGCAGTACCCAACAAATATCCCTTTTAGGGATTTGGTAGCAAACTTAGTTTGGTAGTGCTTACCATTAACTAGGACATAACACTTGCTACCAAAGATTCTGAAGTAGGAAATGTTTGGTTTTCTGCCTTTCAAAATCTGATAGGGAGTCATCTTATGTTTCTTATTGATGGAGGCTCTATTGAGTACATGACATGCAATATTTACTGCCTCAGCCCAGAAGTACTTAGGGAGAGTAGTGTCACTAAGTAGTGTTCTACTTGCCTCAATTAGAGTCCTATTCTTTCTTTCAGTAACTCCATTTTACTGGGGTGTTCTAGGTGAGGAGAACTCCTGATGAATCCCAAGTTCTTCACAGAACTTTGTCATACATTCAGACTGAAATTCAGTTCCATGGTCACTTCTGATTTTGACCACTAAATTGTTAAATTCATTCTGAATTTGTCTAACAAAGGTCTGGAAAACAGTTGGGGTTTCAGATTTCTTCCTCAAGAAGAAAACCCTTGTGAATCTAGAATAGTCATCCACAATAACTAATGTGTATATTTCCTACCTAGACTATTAACTGGCATAGGACTAAATAAATCCATATGCAAGAGATATAGACATCTCTTTGAATCTTTGGTATCAAGTACATGGAAAGAGGACTTAGTCTGTTTGCCCTTTTGACAAGCTGAACACACACCCTCTTTAATGCACTTGACTTGATTACCATTCCTCACTAACCCCATACTGAATAGTTATCCTATTGACTTATAGCTCAGATGAGCTAGCCTCTTGTGACATTTGACACACTGTGATGCTTTCTCACCTGCAACTAGACAAATGGGTGAGTTGTTAAACTCACAATCAAGGTTAAGACAATATACATTCCCTTTCCTAGTGCCAGTCAGAATGATCTCTTGATCACTTGACCTCCTCATTTGGTACTCCCCTTTAAGGAAAGAGATGTCATAACCTAGATCACTAAGTTGACTTATGCTAATCAGGTTATGTTTCAGACCATTCACATAAGCCACTTGAGTGATAGTAATAGAATTACTAGAAATGTTATCAAATCCTTTAATGATTCCTTTTTCAGATCCACCAAAGATTACTTTGGGTCCATTCTCTGTGGGTGCATAGTCCCTCAACATTCTTCTTATTCTAGTCATGTGCTTGGAACATCCACTATCCAAGTACCATATAGGGGTATGACCACTTGGATTCACCTGCATCAAAGAAAGATTTACCTATCTTTAGAACCCAAATTATTATTGGGTCCTACGTTCTTGTTAGTTTGAAATCTTTCATGCTTACCTGCAGCTTTTCTGATAGGTAAGCTGTTATTGTTTTTAACACTAGTGTTGAACCAACAATCTATGGCAAAGTGGACCACCTTTCCACAACACCAACACTCAAATCTATTGTACCTTCTCTTAGGTACAGGCTTCTCAACATTTTGCCAGCATTCCTTTTAAGTGTTGGTGCTGGAGCAACATAACCCAAAGATTTTTTAAGAACATGATGGTTTTGCTTATAGAGTGGCCTATTAGCATATACACCCTTGCCAATAAGATCTCCATACTCATAGTGACCATGAGTAATATCATGATCATACCTGTTTGTAGGTTGCATCACTTTCCTAAAGGAAATATGGGGTTTTGTGGCTAGTGGCTGAACTGGGCCTTTGCCTTTTTCTTGAGAATTGGCTGCCCTAGTTCTTTCCTTGAAGCCTAGTCCTGTCTTTCCTTTCTGAGATATGAATTTATCTATTAAAGGCAAGATAGACTTTGGCTTCAAAAATTTAGCCACTAGATCCCTTTCTTTATGGAGTCTTGCCTCCAGATTCTTGATATGATTTTCCTTGAAAGAGATTGTTCCCATCTGAATAACAGTTATGTTCTTCAGTTTGGCAACCTCCTTCAGTTTCAAATCCATCAGCTTGGCTGATTCTGATGCAGCCTGCTTAAGAGATTCAATTTCCTTGACCTGCTCTTTGATAAGAAACTTGCTCCTCTTCAGAGCTTGCAACAACCCACCATACTCATCAATGATTTGATGTACATCCCCCTCAGATTCAGAACCATCCCCTTCTCTTGAAGTTGATGCTACTGATTCTGATCCAGTAAAATAATAAGATGTTGGAGCTGCGGTCCGGAATCGCCCCCGCGCTGCGGTACTATGCGGTAATGGCTTAACTGGCTGCCCCGTGGATCCGCCCGAGGACCTTTGATATAATGATTAGTGGCGCTGTCCTCCAATAGTCCGGGATTTTGATGCGAGTGGTTGTGCTAAGTCCTCTGAATTGGTATCAGAGGGGGTCGCGGGTTCGAAACCCCGGGGTCATTTCCGGGGGGGGGGGGGGGGGATTGTTGGGGCTGCGGTCCGGAATCGCCCCCGCGCTGCGGTGCTATGCGGTAATGGCTTAACTGGCTGCCCCGTGGATCCGCCTGAGGACCTTTGATATAAAGATTAGTGGCGCCGTCCTCCAACAGTCCGGGCTTTTGGTGCGAGTGGTTGCGCTAAGTCCTCTCATCAGAAGCTAAGGGAGAACTTTATACCTTACTTAGACTAGGCTGATTTTGGCACTGTGATGGCGAAGGCCATCAGGATGGAGCACTTGGGATGGAGGATGTTGAAGATGTACCGCTTCGCCATCCGGATGGAGCACTTGGGATTGAGGATGTTGAAGATGTACCGGCCAAGGACGTGCGACGCCGTAGCGGTCATGGCTACAAGCTTCGCCCTCGCAACAAGACTCGTATTTGATTATTTATATGTTTGTGTGCTAATAGCCAATTCATGAGAGGCTATTTAAAATATTATTTTATTTCCTGCATTTCCTTTATGTGGTGTGTCTTTAGCCACTTGTTTTGTTATTCAAGATGTAAGCCTATATAAAGGCAAAGACTTTTCATTTGGAGTAGAATATTATTGAATTGAAAAATCACTTGTTTGCCTAAACCTAATTCCCTCTCTTGCTCTCTCCCTAGCCACCGCCCCCTTCCCCTTGCCCTTCCAAAACCGGCGGCCAACAAGGTTAGGACCGGCCACCCCTATTCCCCTCTCCTTCTCTACCCAACCCGATTGCCTCCAAGGCATTCCCTCAAGGGATCGGCCACCCTCTCCCTTTGTCTCTCCTCCTCTTAGCCGCCACCACCATCATTCCTTCTTCTCCCAAACCGACGGCCAACCTCTCCTCAAAGGTCTTGCAAGGAAGGAGGAAGTCTAGGGAAATCTTCAACGGCGTGACGTGAACGGGACGACAAGATCTTCATCCATAGCGCTCTTCCGTGGTCTTCAAAGGGAAAGCGATCATACTTGGTGGATCCGCGCATCACGGATCTACGAATCCGAGAGGGGGTAACGATATTACTACACAAGAGATTTCTTTTCCTAGATAGTTCTTGTGGTGGACGTGTTTTGCGTTATTTTCCGAAATTATTATTCTTCGAGGTTAACAAATAACCGATTAGCAATTTTCGTTTGGTTTTCCGAAGGATTCGAAAAAGGATTTGGCACTTCTCGTTTTCTTTTTTGTTGGGATAGATACCACCATTTTTCGGATCGTTTAGTTCTTGGTGGATCTATTTTGGTACAACACCTAAAGCTCGCTCGGGATCAATATTATCCCATTTAGCCGGAAAGAGTTTGGCCTATAGCCAACACTCGATCTATTTGCGGAACGGCGATCCGTATGTTAGCACGAACGGTAAATTTAATTATTGAATTAGCTGCGTTTGCGTTGGTGTGCGGAATAGAGAGCGTTGAGCGTAGTCATAAGCGTCGTCACGACCACGTGACGTGTCTCGAAGCGACATCCCTACATCAATTTGGTATCAGAGGCAGGTTGTGTTGATTTCCCAATCGACACCATCCTCACTTTTATCATAGGGTTGTCTTTTTTTCTTTACGTTGTGCACTTTCGTTACGAACCGTGTCAAAATCTGAATTTTGGGCTGCATTTAGTAAAAACTCACAAATTTTATTTTTCCAGAAAATTACAAAAAAAAATTCTGAATTTTCTTCTCATTTTTTTAAGAAAAAAAGTCTATAAAATTTTTTCCTGTTGCTCAATAGTTTTGCGTCAAAAAATTCAAACGCGTAATTTAAATCAGGTCAAAATTGTTGTTTGTACCGTTCGTTCATGCGCACTAGGCTGGGCACGGAATATCTTCCCTCCACCTCACACATGGCCAACAACCAAGGTGACGAGCCTGCTCCGGCCACGATCGCCGAGCTCCGAGAAGAGTTTAACGCTAGGTTTGACGCACTGACTCAGTTAGTTGAAGGGCTCGCTGTAAATCAAGCGGCGCCTCGAAACAACGGCGTTGGCAGAAACCGACCAGGTCCCCAACCCCCGGCCGCCAACCAGCGAGAGGAACGACAAAATCACCCACGTGATTTAGACGATGAGTACCCACCTCGAGGTCATTATGAGTTTGATGTGTCAAGGGCCGTAAAAATGAACGCACCCTCCTATGATGGGATGGGAGAGCCCCAACTTTTCCTAGACTAGGTCATGGACATCGAGTGCTATTTTGAGTGGCACGACTTAACGGACGCTGAGAAAGTGAAGGTCGCACGTATGAAACTACTAGGAAGGGCCAAAACATATTGGTTAAACGAAGAGAGGCGCCTAGGAACTGTAAACGGAACACCCCCACTTGGGTGGACCGCAATGAAAGCGCTACTACACGACCAATACGTGCCCACATATCACCGAACTCAGATGTTCGACGATTTAGCCACCCTTCGGCAAGGGAATACTTCGGTAGCAGATTATATGGCACACCTTAAGGATATGATGGTGCGTTGCGATGTTCGTGAGATGCCCGAAGTTACACTCTCACGCTTTCGTAAGGGCCTCAACCCGGATATACAAGGGAAACTGTTGCGTTATGGTCACACAGACCTTAACACCACCTTCAATGCCGCCTTGGATATTGAAAAGCATAACGCCTACAAGTCTAAAGGACGTAATTTCCAGAAAGGGAAATCCATCTTAGGCCCGCACCCTTCTTCATCCGCGCGTGATAAAGGAAAGTATCGATCAACGGATTCGGAGTCCATTGTCATTACCGCTAGGAATAATAGAAATCCCACCGGTGAGCGAGTACCAATAGGACGAGTTAACAAGACAAATGCCACGTGTTATTCGTGCGGCATTCAAGGGCACTATTCTAGTGAGTGCCCCACGAAAAGCAAACCTTTAGCTTTACTAGACTCTTCGTCTGAACCTGCTGATATCGTCTATGGAGCTGGCGAAGAATCTGACGCCGAGCCAAGTGACATTGAGGACGATTCTTACATGATGGTGATGAGATGCATTTTAGCCACACCGCGAGCGTTGGATGAATATAACCGGACAAATATATTTACATTAAATTTTAAAGACGGTGAAAAATGGTGTAAGTTAATTATCGACAGCGGCAGTTGTATGAACGTAGTATCGGAGAATGCCATCACTCGCATGCACTTAGTAACCGAGCCACACCCACATCCTTATAAAATTGCGTGGGTAAACAAGACATCCATAGCGGTCTCTAAGCGATGCATGGTTCCTTTAACGATGAAAAACTACGTTGATAAAGTTTGGTGCGACGTAATTCCTATGGACGTGTGCCATGTATTATTAGGACGACCTTGGTTGTACGACTATGACGTGACCCACTTCGGTCGCGCAAACACATATGAGTTCAAATTCAATGGTAAAACCGTTGTTTTGAAGCCATCTGCGCCTAAGGATCCGTCATCTATTTCCAAAGACACTGTTGTGCCTGTGGAAAAGAAAACGATAAGCCTGATTAGTAGAAAGGAACTAGAACGTGAGACTTTCATGGATGGCGTTATATACGCGTTAGTCTGTTTACAAGCGAAGGAAGAGTCACCTACCGTTGAGAGCCTCCCATTATCGCTACGAAATCTCTTGGAAGAATATAAGGATGTTTATCCGGTGGATTTACCACCCACGTTACCACCGATACGTGACATCCAACATGAGATAGATTTTGTCCCGGGATCTTCATTGCCAAATCAGCCCCACTATAGACTCAATCCATCCTCCCATGAAGAATTACAAAAATTAATTTCCGACCTGCTAGCGAAAGGATTTATACGACATAGCAAAAGTCCTTGTGCCGTCCCCGCATTATTAGTTCCAAAGAAAGATAAGACATGGCGATTATGTGTCGATTATCGGGCTATTAATAAAATAACGATCAAATATAGATTTCCTATTCCCCGTTTGGACAATCTACTAGATATGCTTTCAGGAGCCGCTATATTCTCTAAATTGGATCTTAAAAGCGGTTATCATCAGATACGAATACGGGAGGGAGACGAATGGAAGACGGCTTTCAAATCTAAGGATGGACTTTATGAATGGCTAGTGCTTGGAGAAGGACTTACCAATGGACCCAGTACTTTTTCACGATTGATGACCCAAATTTTTAAGCCTTTTATGGGAAAATTTGTAGTGGTCTATTTTGACGACATTTTGGTTTTTAGCATTTCGCCGGGAGATCATGAAACTCATCTAAGAACAATTCTTACCACGTTGCGCAAAGAGAACTTATTTATTAACTTTAAAAAATGCGCATTCGGCGTGCCATCTGTTGAGTTCTTGGGATACATCGTGAGTTCAGATGGCATTCATGTGGATCCCAAGAAGGTCCAAGCGATTACGGACTGGCCGGAACCCAAGAATATTAGGGACGTTAGAAGTTTCCACGGATTGGCCACGTTTTATCGAAGATTTATTCGGAATTTTAGTAGTATTATGGCACCCATAACTGAATGTATGAAAAAAGGAGAATTTACATGGACGAAATCGGCCACTAGTGCCTTCCAAACGATTAAGGAACGAATGTCTGAAGCTCCTTTACTCCGATTACCGGATTTTAGTAAAGTTTTTGAATTATCATGCGACGCGTCAGGGATAGGGATTGGAGGAGTATTAAGCCAAGAGGGACACCCGCTAGGATACTTTAGTGAGAAACTAGCCGGGCCGAAATTAAATTATTCCAATTATGATCGCGAATTCTATGCGGTAATCCGATGTCTCCAACATTGACGACATTACCTTATATCAAAAGAATTTGTAATATTATCGGATCACGAGGCCCTCAAATTTGTGAATTCTCAAAATAAGATTAGTCCACGACACGCAAAATCGATATCTTATCTACAAGAGTACACCTTCATAATCAAGCATCTGAAAGGTACGCTAAATCGTGTAGCGGACGCGCTAAGTAGAGTCACTCTGTTATAAAATACCATGGAAGTGTCAGTCATAGGATTCGATAGGATAAAGGACGAATATATCCATTGCCCAGACTTTAAGGACATTTATTTCGCCGCGAAGGACAACTCCCCTACCACTATCTCGGCATTCTATATTCGTGATGGATATCTATTTAAACATGTGCAATTATGCATTCCCCGGTCGTCTTTACGACATTTTATTATATGGGAGTTACATAGCGGGGGATTAGGCGGACACTTCGGGCGAGACAAAACGATAGCACTTGTGGAAGATAAATTCTTTTGGCCGGGCCTCAAACCCATGGTCAACAAAGTTGTAGGAAGTTGTCGTGTTTGTCAACTAGCTAAGGGAAACAAGACCAATGCGGGTCTTTACACACCCCTTCCGATTCCGTCGGTGCCATGGCAAGATGTTAGCATGGATTTTATATTGGGTTTACCTATGACTTTTAGGCGTCACGATTCCATACTAGTGGTGGTAGACCGATTTTCAAAAATGGCATATTTTATCGCAAGCAACAACACCTACGATGCTTCCAATGTAGCAAAATTATTTTTCAAAGAGGTTGTAGCACATCGAGGTGTACCCAAGACGATAGTGAGTGATCGAGATGTAAAATTTACAAGTTATTTTTGGAAGACCCTCTGGAAACTAATGGGCACTAAACTGTTGTTTTCGTCGGCCTATCATCCCCAAACGGATGGGCAAACGGAAGTCGTCAACCGTAGCTTGGGAGGGTTACTGCGTTGTTTAGTGGGCGAACATAAAGGTACATGGGATCTTATCCTCCCGCATGCCCAGCTTGCGTACAATAATTCGAGGAACCGGTCCACTCAGTTGTCCCCGAATGAGATAGTGCACGGTTATAAAGCGCCAGTGCCACTTGACTTGATCCCGTTACCACCTTCTTTTAAGTCAAGTCAATTTGCACTAGATTTCGCGTCACACGTTCACACTCTCCACGAGCACATTGGCAAGACATTAGCTAAGCAATATTCTATATATCAATCGAACGCTAACGTACATTGGCGAGTAGTCTCTTTGAACATAGGCGATTTGGTTATGGTTCGTCTAATCCCTGAACGGATGCCGTCGGGCACCATAAAGAAGTTAGCGAACAAGAAAGCCGGTCCTTTTAGAATTTTGAAGAAATTAGGCGAAAATGCTTATTTGTTAGAGTTACCTTCTGATTGGGGAATCTCCCCTGTGTTTAATATTTCCGATTTAACGCTTTTTATTGCTCCACCACCTGAATTGTCTATCTCTCCGTTTACTGCTTCCACTATACAATCTAATGGGGTGGGGGGTGAGCTAAATTCTGGATCGCTTTCTCCTGCGAAGTCTATGGGAGGTATGCAGTCTATTGATGCTGAAAATTGTTTTTCTACTTCACCTAACGCTTTTCCGAGGTTTCCCCGGACAGATTTCTTGCCTGACAAGATTTTACAGGATGATGTATTACCCACTACAGACGGAGACATTCACAGGTTCTTGGTTCGTTGGCATGGTCTTCCGTCTTCGGACGACTCTTGGCTATCTGCTGCACAGTTGGATCTTCTTGACGCGGGCCTCCTCCACCGTTATTTCTCAGCCCACTCATCGGTGATGAGTCCTTTTGAGCGGAGGAGGATTGATGGCGAAGGCCATCAGGATGGAGCACTTGGGATGGAGGATGTTGAAGATGTACCGCTTCGCCATCCGGATGGAGCACTTGGGATTGAGGATGTTGAACATGTACCGGCCAAGGACGTGCGACGCCGTAGCGGTCATGGCTACAAGCTTCGCCCTCGCAACAAGACTCGTATTTGATTATTTATATGTTTGTGTGCTAATAGCCAATTCATGAGAGGCTATTTAAAACATTATTTTATTTCCTGCATTTCCTTTATGTGGTGTGTCTTTAGCCACTTGTTTTGTTATTCAAGATGTAAGCCTATATAAAGGCAAAGACTTTTCATTTGGAGTAGAATATTATTGAATTGAAAAATCACTTGTTTGCCTAAACCTAATTCCCTCTCTTGCTCTCTCCCTAGCCGCCGCCCCCTTCCCCTTGCCCTTCCAAAACCGGCGGCCAACAAGGTTAGGACCGGCCACCCCTATTCCCCTCTCCTTCTCTACCCAACCCGATTGCCTCCAAGGCATTCCCTCAAGGGATCGGCCACCCTCTCCCTTTGTCTCTCCTCCTCTTAGCCGCCACCACCATCATTCCTTCTTCTCCCAAACCGACGGCCAACCTCTCCTCAAAGGTCTTGCAAGGAAGGAGGAAGTCTAGGGAAATCTTCAACGGCGTGACGTGAACGGGACGACAAGATCTTCATCCATAGCGCTCTTCCGTGGTCTTCAAAGGGAAAGCGATCATACTTGGTGGATCCGCGCATCACGGATCTACGAATCCGAGAGGGGGTAACGATATTACTACACAAGAGATTTCTTTTCCTAGATAGTTCTTGTGGTGGACGTGTTTTGCGTTATTTTCCGAAATTATTATTCTTCGAGGTTAACAAATAACCGATTAGCAATTTTCGTTTGGTTTTCCGAAGGATTCGAAAAAGGATTTGGCACTCCTCGTTTTCTTTTTTGTTGGGATAGATACCACCATTTTTCGGATCGTTTAGTTCTTGGTGGATCTATTTTGGTACAACACCTAAAGCTCGCTCGGGATCAATATTATCCCATTTAGCCGGAAAGAGTTTGGCCTATAGCCAACACTCGATCTATTTGCGGAACGGCGATCCGTATGTTAGCACGAACGGTAAATTTAATTATTGAATTAGCTGCGTTTGCGTTGGTGTGCGAAATAGAGAGCGTTGAGCGTAGTCATAAGCGTCGTCACGACCACGTGACGTGTCTCGAAGCGACATCCCTACATCACACTGATCATTTTCTGATAGAGCCATCAGCCCTCTACAGTAATAGTCTTCAATTCCATTTATGGAGTCCAACATTTATAGGAATTCTAATTCCCTAGAATCCTCTTCTGTAGAGAACAACCCAATATATACTTCTGCATCATCTTCTTCTCCTGATTCTGATGATGAAGAGTCTGTCCAACTCTTCTGCTTCTGAGCAACATGGGATTTCTCTTTCTTGCCTTTTACTTGATGCTTCTTCTTGTCTTTAGACTCCTTCCTCTTATCAGGACAGTCAGCTATGACATGTCCAGACATGTTGCAGCAATAAAAAACAATCTTAGAATTAGTTTGTTTACTAGGTTTTGAGACATACCTGTCCTCCTTGGGAGTCTTATTTTTCTTGTAATAATCATCCTTGGAAAAGGATGTTGAAGGCTTGGTTCTCCATTTCTTCTTTTTCATAAACCTCTGAAACTGCCTTGTAAAGGTAGCAAAGTCCTCATCAGAGGTGTGGCTATCTGATGTGTTGTTGTCAGGATTTTCTTCTTCTGCCTCAACACTCCTTCTGGGTGGAGAAGGATACTTTATCCTACCCTTCCTTATGCCTTCAACCTTGAAGGCTACTGACTTCTCTTTGTACTCAGACCTACTGCTTTTCTCATCCTCTTTTCTGGCAGTGAGCTACATTTCATAGGATAACAACTTTCCAAATAGTGTGGGTAGAGGTGTATCAGCAAGCCTGACCACATATCTGATGGCACATATCTTTGTGTCCTAGTCCTTTGTTAGTGATCCGAGAAACTTGTCATTCAATTCATATGTGCTGAAGACTCTTCCAAAGGTCATCAGCTCATTTACTATCCTGAAGAACTTCTTGTAACATTCAGTTATATTGTCAGACTTGGCTTGTCTAAAGCTCTCATATTCTTGATTCAATATAGATTTTCTGTCTTCTCTAACTTCTTCAGTTCCCTCCATGTAGACAATCAAGGTGTCCCACGTCTCCTTAGAGGTTTTGCAATGCACCAAATTCTGAAATGTGGCATCATCTATAGCACTTACAATAATATTTTGTGCTCTTTTGTCTAATGTTGCCAGGATGATCTCATCCTTGGTCAATTCAGAATAACTCTTTGGGGTTTTAACATTTACATCCAGAACTGATACCTTCATTGGAATGAAGGGACCATCTTGTACTGTAATATAGATTCTTAGATCAGATGCTTCCATGTACAACCTAACCCTTTCCTTCCATATGCCAAAGCATTCTTTCTTGCAGATAGGAAGTTTTATAGATCTAATTTCCTTCTGATTCTCATTTGAACCCATTCTTGAAATATGTTAATTGCCTTGGAGATTCACTCAGACAGTTAAGTCTATCTTTGAGTAACCTGGCTCTGATACCACTTGAAAGACTTGATTTCAAGAGCATAATATAATTTTAGGCAATTATCTTGTTCTAATTTTAGGCAATTATCTTTGAGTAACCTGGCTCAGTTAAGTCTATAATTTTAGGCAATTATCTTGTTCTAACTCATCACAGATAATATAATTCACAGCATAATAATCACAGCACAGCACAGTACACCAGATTTATAGTGGTTCCCCAAACTATGGGTATATCCACTTTCCCCCTTTGCCTGTCCAGTAGAGAACTAGATTCAGCCAAACTTCCTTCCACTAACTCAGATCCACAGATCTTACACCTCAGAACCTGATAGGTTCCTACAGCTCAGACTTATACAAGTCCTACCTCAGATTCTTCCCAAGAACCCTACCTCAGGCAATAGCCCTACCTCAGCCTTTATCACCAGGATTACAACTCAGACTTTCATAAGTCCTACACCTCAGGCTCTTAGCCCTACCTCAGCCTTTATATACAGGCTTACAACTCAGATCTAAGAAGATCTTACAAGGAAAAAGAGTATTTAGTTGTATAGAGAATTCACCCAGATAGAACTTTCAATTGGTGTGAGCTTCTTTATCAGTTCTTGAACAAACTGTATACTTCAGTTCCAACTTGACTTAGCTTTTTCAAAGCTTCTTGATTGAACAAAATATGGTTGATCTGACTTGGAGTAGAAGTTGATCTTCAGACAGCTCCCTTCTTAGATTCAGAAATAGATCTTAATCTTTCTTGCAGACTGTTCAGGATCTTCCTTCTTAAAGGTTCCCCCTTTCTTGTTGAATTCTCTCTCTAGTTCTGTTGATTTGTTCCCTCTTAATTGCTTCCTCTAAAAAATTAACAATTACTTTGGTTGTCATGGATCAGTCCTTTATATAGAGTTTCACAATGATTACCGGCTGATCCGATTTGTAACAACCTTCTGATAGTTCTGACAAAGGTGTCAGACTTGTTGTTTATGACAGCTGTCAAGTCTTCAGTCATGACAGCTAAGTCTGCAATGAATTTATATCTTAGCAGGAAACACTCAGCAAATTACTTCACATGTGTCGACACAAATAGACTAAGTGTCGACACAAGCCTTGATGATGTCGATACAGCACTTAATGGGTCGACACAGTCATTCTTCTGGTTCTCGACACAGCTTCTGTTTGTATGTGTAGACACAAGTCCTATGTATCGAAACAACTGCTCCTAGTCTCGACATAACTGATGCTAACAGATGGCGTTTAGTGTATGTCCAGACATCGTTGAGTGTGTGTCGACACAAGTCCTGTGTGTCGACACAACTTCTCCTGGTCTTGACATAGCTGATGCTTACAATTAGTGTTGAGTGTATGTCCAGATATCGTTGAGTGTGTGTCGACACAAGTCCTGTGTGTCGACACAAGACTTTCAGACTCAGTGTAGCTGTTATTGATAGATGACATTGAGTGTGTGTTGACACAAGTTCTGTGTGTCGACACAAACCTTCTTCAGGTGTCCACACAATTCTTGAGTGTCAACACATGCCTTTCTTCTGGTGTCGACATAACTCCTGGGTGTCGACACATCTTCTGCTTCAGGTGTCGACACAATTTCTGCCTCAGGTGTCAACATAATTCTGGGTGTCGACACAGCTTCTTCTTCAGGTGTCGACACAATGCCTGAGTGTCGACACAGGCCTTGCTTCTAGTGTGGACACAACTTCTGGATGTCGACACAATTCTTCACAGGTTTCGACACTTGTACTTAGAGAATTTTCTTACAAACTTTACACCTGCACAATGAAACTCAAACATCCATCAAATACAAATTGATGTATATCATTGAATAAGGGGAGGCTTCTCCAAATCTGGTACATATTTTCAAGTGTACCCAACACTTGGATCCACCTGCAAATACAAAATTAATTAACCTTAGGCACCCAAATAGTTTTGGAGCCTTGGTTCCTATTAGACTTAGCTGTGTGAATCACAGCAGGCTTTTTCAACAGATGAGTTTGTGACTTAAATGAGGATGTTATTGGATTGTACCAACAATCTAAGGCAAAATGCCCAACCTTCCCACAACACCAACATTCAAATCTATTATATCTTCTCTTAGGCTGCATCTTTGAAGTTGTACTTCTAGGTAACTTAGAGTTGATACTTAGATTCCATGGTAGAGGTGCAATATTGACACCCTTACCTTTCAGGTTTAAGTATTGTGCACTGGGATCAGATCCAAGAATTCCTTGGATCCTTGGATTGATCACTCCTTGTGGTGGTCTGTGGGCCTTATAGCCATTAGATTTTTGTCCTTTCCAACTAGGCTCTTTATTGACCTTGTTGGTGGTGCACTCAAAATTCATGTATCCAGGAACACATGATCCCTTGCATCTATTATAACTCAGATGCTTGGCTAGTTGCTTAGCTGGACCCATTGGGGCTTTACCCTTAGGATCAGGTTTCTTATTGATCTTATTATCCTCAATATATTATACACCACTTCTGAATGGTACAGAAAATGTATCAATAATAGGTAGTACAGACTTAGGTCTTGAGAAGTATTTCAGGAGCTGTCTTTCCTGAAGAAGCTTTGCTTCCAGGTCATTGACAGTCTTGGCTTGTTCTACAATAATCTCAGTCTGACTATCTATTTTATTGGTTAAGTCTATGAGCTTCAGTTTTTGAAGGTCCAACTTAATGTTGGCCCTCTCCAACTGTAAAGGTACAACTCTCAAAGAATCTAGTTCTCTAGCTTGTTCCTTAATTAGCTCTTTGCTTATAATCAAAGCCTTCAACAACTTCCC
Source organism: Platanthera zijinensis (assembly GCA_039513925.1). Classification (NCBI taxonomy): domain Eukaryota; kingdom Viridiplantae; phylum Streptophyta; class Magnoliopsida; order Asparagales; family Orchidaceae; genus Platanthera; species Platanthera zijinensis. Next base: position 155,160,516 of record CM077087.1, read on the forward strand.
ATATCTATCGATGAGTGTGTTGAAATCTGCTTCAGAATCTACAACATGTTCACTATTATTAGAAGAATGTGAACATGATTTATTCTCTGATGCTGATCTAGAGCCTGAGACAACACTAGTAGTAAGAGGTTTTACCTTGACAGGATTAAAACAATCCTGATTTTCTTCTTCTGCTAGTGTCATCAGCCCTTAATCTGAATAGTCTTCACTATCACTCAATGATAGCGTGGTTCTTCTTCTATTGTTACCCTCCTCAATGGCCATCAAACCCAAAACAGTCTCCTCCTCTTCTGATTAAGATGAATCTGTATCACTATCTGAAAGAGTGGACTGCTTCTTGGCCAAGAGGATTTTGTCAAACTTCTTATGTTGTTCAGTCTTCGAATTTTCAGACTTTTTCTCCTTCCGTTTTACTGGGCCGTCAGCAATGACTTGCCCTTTCCTGTTACAACAATAGCAAACAAGATTAGTCTTAATGTGTTTATTCTGAGAAGAACCATACCTGTCCCTAGATTTCTTTTTTCTGGGTTTCTCTGAGTGATCTATCTTCTTGTGAGAAGAGTCTCCAGATGTACCCTTCCAGCTACCCTGCCTTCTTCTCCTTAACATTTTCTTGAATTGTCTTTAGAAGAGTGATAGTTCTTCTTCAGTCATGTCCTCTCCTGATGAGGAAGATTCTGTGCATTCTGAGACCGTATCCTGTCTTTTTGAGGGAGCAGATTTCTCCCTGACTTTCCTGGATGTCTTAGCCTTTCGAGCCAAAGACTTTTCTCTGTTGAGTGCTCTTACTGAGTCTTCTTCATACTTCTTGAGATTTTTGTTATAGCTCATGAGACAGCAGCTTGCCAAATAGAACCTGGGGGGGTCTATATTGGCTAAGTTGCATATTTCTCTAATAACACAAATCTTGATCTCTCATTCCTTATTCAAGGACCTCAAAAACTTGTCATTGAGTTCATAATTGGTGAACTTCCTGCCCTATGTTCTCAGGTTATTCACCATTCTGAAAAATTTCTCAAAGCTCTCTGCCACCGTGTCTTTCTTTTCTTACCTAAAGGCTTCATACTGTTGGTTTAATAAAGATTTTCTATCATCTCTAACCTCATCAGTTCTTTCCATATATACAATCAATGATTCCTACATTTCTTTGGATGTTTTGCAATGAATCAAGTTTTGGAATGTGGAGTCATCTATAGCACTGACAATTATGTTCTGAGCCCGCTTCTCCATAGAGACTAGGATTATCTCATCCTTGTCCATCTCCATGTAGGTCTTAGGTGTCATTATGTTGGCATCAAGAACTGACACTTTCATAGGTATGAAAGTTCCTTCCAATACTGTGATGTATATTCTTAGATCTGCAGCCTCCATGAAGATTCTAACCCTTTCCTTCCAAATTCCAAAGTTTTCTTTAGAGCAGACTGGGAGTTTTATGGATTGAATTTCTCTTTGAGCCATGATTTGATCTCTATTAATCCTTAGGATTCTCACTAGGTTGTTATGCCTTTACAGTGAACCTGCCCCTCTGATACCAATTGTAAAGTGTTTGTTTAGGATAGAGAGTGACCTAGAGGGGGGTGAATAGGTCCAATTTATATCTTGGCTACTTTTAAGTCACAAAAATTTACTTCGAGTGTAAATTAATCCAATTATAGTATTCAAGAAAAGCATAACATATCTAAATATAATAGTCACAGCACAACACACATTAAATAATATTTTTATAGTGGTTCTCCAATTTATGGGTACATCTACTTTCCCCCTCCGCCAATCTAGCAATAAACTAGATTCGGCCAAACTTCTTCTTTCTTTTCCTCAGATCCTCAAATCTTAAACCTCAGAGCCAAGCTGGCTCTTACAACTCAGACAAAGCAATGTCCTACTACAGATCTTCAAGATCCTACAACTCATATTCCTCTCCAAGAATCCTATCTCAGAGTACACTTCCACTCCTACTCCTCTGGCAAAATCTTGCCCTACAACCTTAGAACCTTCCAGTTCCTACAGCTTAGATAAATTGCCCCTTCTCCTACCTCAGGCACACAGCCCTACCTCAGCCTTTATAATTTTGGCTTACAACTCAGAGAAATTAATCTCCTACCCTCAAATATACAAATAGATCTTACAAAATTATAATATCAAAAGGAATTTTGTGTTTTGAAATGTCACTCAGAAAGAAAGAGATTGGTGACTTCTTCTTGATCAGATCTTGATGTGTAAACTTCTCTCTTAATCCTTGTTGTGAAAAAAATGATCTAGCCCTTCTTAGCTTTTTCAAAGCTTCTTGAAGGAGAAGTTAGGGTTGAACTTGGCTGGAGAAGTTAGAAGTTGATCCCCGATCTACCTCCTCTCCACCTTCAGAATTATACAGAATTGTTCTGATAGCCTTGATGAGAAGAATGAGAATTATTGCTATGTTTCTGTCAAGTTGATCTCCTTATATAGGCTTTGGCCAAAGTGATCGGCTGCCCCGGTTAATCCACTGACATCTGACAGTTATCAGAACTTCAGGCTTTGAATTCTGGACTTAGAAGAAAATTTTGTATAAAAGCTTCTGCATGCAGGTGTTGACATCAGTTCTGGCTGCTGACACTTCTGTACTTAGATTATGTCGACACTAGTCCTGGGTGTCGACACTTCTCTTATAAGGATGTCGACACCAATCTGTTTGTGTTGACACTGTTAGCTTCTTGTCTCAACACAACTTGTGTGAAATGTGTCGACACTATTCTGGAGTGTCGACACAGCTGATTTCTTGTCTAACGGTGTTGACCCAAGTCCTAGGTGTCGACACAGCTTTTATTCAGTCTCGACATAACTTGTGTAAAGTGTGTTGATACTAGTCCTGAGTGTCGACATAGGTTCTTTCTTGTTTCGTGGTGTGGACCCAAGTCCTGGGTGTCGACACAGCTTGCATCCAGTCTCGACACTACTTGAATAATGGTATCGACACTACTCTTGAGTGTCGACACAACTTGATTCCTTATCTCAGCACAGCCTTTACAAAGGTATCGACACTTGTCTAGTGTCTCGATACTTTTGTACTTAGTTTATTTTTCCTGCACAAATAAACTCAACATACATCAAATACAAATTTGTGTATATCATTGAGTTCAAAGGGCTTCTCCAAATCAAGTACACAATTCCCAATATACACAATAATTTGCACCATAACCACCGCCACCACAATCACAGCCACTACGACCCACCTCGATAAAAGACATCTTTACTAAATATGTCATCACAAATGAGTCAAATATCCGGAACCTGACCGGATCAATTAAAAATTTGGAAATTCAAATTGGACAGATTTCAAAGATGTTGTCAGAGCGCTAACCTGGAACTTTACCAGGAAATGTGGAGCCAAATCCCCAGGATAATTCCCATGCCATCACACTTCGAAGTGGAAAGGAGGTATAATTACTTGATAAAGCTGAATCTGAGGTTAGAGTTTCTACCCCACCTCCTATTACTTGTTCTAATCCTTCTTTTATTTCACCGCGTATTTCTCCAGCATCTTTACCCTATTCTTCTAAACTAATTAATGAGCAACAAGAGGAGCACTATAAAAAAGTTTTACAAATTTTAAAATAAATACAAATTAATGTTCCTTTCTGCGAGGCAATCACATAGATGCCAAAATACACAAAATATCTTAAAGCGTTACTTTCTAATAAAAAGAAACTCGAAGATATATCTCAAGTTTCCCTTAACGCTGAATGTTCAACAGTTTTATTAAACAAATTACCTCAAAAATTAAACGATCCTGGACTATTTTCAATCTCGTGCCTTTTCGGTAATTTATTAATAAAAGACGTCTTAGCATATTTGGGCGCTAGTATTAACTTAATGTCGTACTCTCTTTTCCAAAAACTAGGATTGGGTATTCCAAGCCCAACCAAAATGAGCATCCAATTAGAATATTGTTTTATAAAATATCTCATAGGGATAGTGGAGGATGTTTTAGTCAAGGTTGACAAGTTTATCTTCCCGGTAGACTTTGTTATCCTCGACATCAAGGAGGATGCCGATGTACCCATTATACTTGGTCGCCCCTTTCTCGCCACCTCTAGCGCTTTAATTGATGTAAGTAACGATAGACTCCACCTTCGGGTTAGAGACGATGAGGTTACTATTAATATAAATCCCTCTATGCGAAACTCGCTTTCAAACGGCGATTCATGTTTTCAGCTAGAAGCCTCTTTTGAGGAAAATGGTTTTTTTTTTCTAACGAATTTTCTAAAACTTTAGAAGAAACGGACTTGACAAACTTACCTATTTCATATAAAAAATCTAATAATTTGCCTTTTTAAATCATTACTTCTAAAAATTTCAAAATGAAAAATTCTTATGAAGAACCACCAACCCCCGAGCTAGGCTCTTTTAAAGTAAACGGGCACCGCATAAAACTTTACCTTACGGGAGACTCTTAGAATAAACAAATGGAATCACACACCCTCCTTAACATATAAATCATTCCACTAAATATGTCATGCTACGCGACGGTAAACAAAGCGCTTGTGGGGGCACCCCATAGTTATCTGTTTTTTAATACTTGTTTTTTTTCTGCAAGTTTTTTTACGGCTTCCCCGACCGCCACAGGAAAGCCTCTTTACTCTTTTGTACTTTAATTTTTGTACATATCATCTTTTGCTTCATATTTATGTGCAACATAAGTATGGGGGTACATTTCCTTTCTAAAAACTGCATTTTTATGTATAAGTATTTTCTAAAATGTTTGTCTTATTTTTTATGTTTTTCAATGTTGACTTCTTTCATGTATATATTCCTTCGAAAAACAATATATATATATATATATATATATCCACCTAAGTATGTTTTTTTATTGTTGGCTGACTGCACTCATCCAAAAAAAAACAAAATTATGAAACCCCTACTTCGTTTGTCTCTTTCCAAAAATAAATATATAAAGTTGAGTTGAGATATACACAGTTATCTGAAATTTAATTTACTAGTCATTTCTCTATCATAACTAGATAAATCTATATATTCGGGGTTAAGTTTTAAAAAATATTTTGTGTATTTTATTTTCAAAATTTAGAGATTTTGTTTTGAGAACTTCTTCTGGTTAATAATAAATAGAGGCACATGTATTATGTTAGCCAAACATCTGTAGACTGCAATTATATTTACTTCACTCTTATCGAAATATAGGAATGTTCAAGCTATTATAGTTGCTCTCAAAACATTTTATCAAAATTTTCTTTGAAACCCCCTATCTATGTTGCTTGGAATGTCTTCTTACGCACGAAAGTATCTAGGAGTATGTGCTCATAGAAAAAAAAGATCTTACGTCAATGGAAATAAGATTTCGTTCCGTAAACATAGGCATGCAATAATGTTAAAAGACTATATGAAATGGAGTATGTGCTCCTATACATATACATTAGGTTAAAATAAAGGTCAAATTCTGCAAAGTTTTTTTTGCTACTGTGGAAAAGCTTTTCCTCAGCAGTTGCAAACAAAGCAAGAATATGAAATAAGATGAGAGGATAAAATTCATCACCTCCTACATCAAAGCCTATTGTATAGGCAAAAACCAAGTTCGTACCTTATCACACCACTATAAATTAATCTAATTTTGCGTAATATTTTGAGAGTGCATAATTAATAGGTTGTCTGTTTTCCATCATCTCACTTTCAAATTACGGTTGTTATAATTCCAATCTACGTTGTTACTAATGATTGCAATGTTACTTGTTATTTGATTTTCTCAAGAAGTCTTTTGGCTACGAACATTTATTTCTGGCTAAATCATTTGCATGATGTAGGACTTAACTCTTTATACTCTGGATATGTATATGTATCTTCCCTTTATTCAAAAAATGACAGTTGAATTAGAAAATGTATAATTGTTCGTATAGTCGACTCATGCTTTTGCTCTAGAATAACAAAACTTAAGTATGAGGGTATTTGATGAGTAGTAAATTAAACTCATTTATTAGTATAGTTTGAATATCATTTTGTACTTAAATAAAGAATTATTTATGTAAATTAAGGAATAAATGGTTTGTTTTAAATTTTTTTCTTCAAATAAAATTATGTAGAAAGTAATACCGTATTATCGCAAAAATGAGTATATTGAAGTTAAATAAAAATATATTTAAGTTATGTATAGAATTAGAAGTAATATATTTAAGTTAACTACAATTATTTATAATATTAATTATAAATATATAATAAGACTTATATGTATATATATTAAATATATATAAAAAAATATATCTATACTATATTAAAAAGAAGTATCAATTACATGTCCGTGACAAGGTAAAAAAGACATCTGCATATTCATAACCGTCTATCAAAAAACAATCAAAATATTTCAACGGCCCTAAACCACGGATCGTAAAAAAAAAAATTTAAAAACCCGCTGCCCCCTCCCGTGCCGTAGATCTATCGCCCCCGCACCGCTGCACGCTCGCTCTTCTTCTCACCCGCGGTCATCGCCTTCGGAATCCACACCGCCCGCCGTCGTCACTCACCCCGCCTGCTTCTATCCCACAAAATCTTATATCGTCAATTCCACACCGCCCGGGAAACTACGTTTGGCGAATCGGCGCCCGTCCGGCCGTCTATCGTGCCCAGCCGACGATGGCGCTGGAATGAGGACATCGAAGAATCCCGTCGGTGTAGTTTATCTGAAGGTATATTTCTCCTTCCTCAAATCAACATCTCCACCACTCTTCTCATGCTTTTAACATCAAAAAATTCTTCCTGGATGATGGCGTTAATACCCACCGCTCTTTCGTTGCTTCAAATCTGGAATTCCTTCTCTATTTTTAAAAAGTTTTCCCACGTATAGTTTCTGTATTTTTTAGATTTAGAGTTGTTCTTTCCCATGTACTTGCATTGTATCTGGATCTATAATCAGATGGTCTTTTCAATTCTATTACTCATTGAAACCATTACATTTTTGCAATAAAATTGCTGCACTGTATCAAAGCAATTAGCAATTAGATAAAATGTATCAAAGCTTCCATAAAAATTTGATGTGTTTTAGTGAACGAATTATGGATGAAGCTCTGTCAATGGAAATGAATATGAAAATTGTTGGGTACATTGGAAAATGTGTACCTTATTTGAAGAAGTCCAACTTAGCTCAATGATATACATCAAGGTGTATTTAATGTTGTTTTGAGTTGACATGTGCAGGTGAAGAAGTGTTAAAGAATGCAGAAAAATATTCTAAGTCCATGTGTCGACACCTGAAGAAACAGTGTTGACACTTCAGAATATTTGTGTCGACACTTGAAGGAAGCTGTGTCGACACAGAGAAAGATAGTCGACCACATTTGTGTCGACACTGGGAAGCAGTGTCGACTCACAGGAAGATAGTCGACCACATTTATGTCGACACTGGGAAGCAGTATCGACTAACTAAAAGATAGTCGACCTCGACACAGAAGGAGATAGTCGACCACATTTGTGTCGACACTGGGAGGCTGTGTCGACACAATGAGACAGAGTCGACACACATTTTGGCAGGAGTTGACAATACTTGTGTCGACACCAGAAGACTAAGTCGACACATTTTGGCAGAGTCAACAATTGATGTGTCGACACCTGAAGGCAGTGTCGACACATACTGAGTTCTGAATCTACAAAAACTGTGTCGACACACAGGACTTGTGTCGACACACTGCAAAGTCAAGACCAAGTTATTTTCTGAAGAAAGATGAAGTGTTGAGTCGACATAAATTCTCTGTGTCGACTCATTCTCAAAATAAAGTTCTGAAGAAGCTGTGTCGACTTAAAGGCAAACTTGTCGACATCATCAAAGGTTGTGTCGACACCAAAGTTACTTGTGTCGACACATATAGACAGTTGGTCTCGACACTTCCTGACAGTCTGTCTCAACACTTTGCTGACCAAGACTAAGGCACAGGATCTGTTTGAAGACTTGACAGCTGTGGGTTGCAGCCAGTTAACTGATGTTGTCAGACTTGTCAGAAGACAGTTATAAATCGGATCAGCCGGTTACCATTAAGAAGGTCTATAAATAGACAGATTTAGAGAGAAGAAGATAGATTGAACCTTGACAATCAAATTGAGAAATCAAATCAAGAAGGAGTAATACACAAAAGAAGATCTTCATCAGAAGATCTAAGAAGACGATCTCAGGATCGATCTAAGAAGAGTTCTAACAAGAATTCAGAAGTATCATCAAAGGTGTTGGATAGAGAGGGATCCACCCATTTTTGAAGAAGAAGAAGGAAGCCATCAGTGGTTTCTCAAGAAACTGTTTGGAAATCAACTCAGCTAAGTTCAGATTCAAGAAGCTTTGAAGAAAGCTCAGATTCAGTTGATTTCATCAGCTGATCAAGAATTGTCTTGTCCTCTTCTCTGTCAACAAAGGCAAGATATTAAAACTTCTTTTCTAAATTTCTGTAGGATCTGTTTTACACAGATCTGAGTTGTAAGCCTGTGATATAAAGGCTGAGTGTAGGAGAGTTGATCTCTGAGTGGAAGGGCTGTTTGCCTGAGTGTAGGAGAAGGTTCTTCTCTGAGTTGTAGGCCTTGTGGCTAGGCTGAGGTAGGGCTGTTGTGCCTGAGTTGTAGGAACCTATCCAGGTTCTGAGCTGTAGGATCTGAGGATCTGAGAATAGTGGAAGTTTGGCCGAATCTAGCATACTGCTAGATAGGTGAAGGGGGAAAGTGGATGTACCCAAACCTTGGGGAACCACTATAAAACATTGTGCAATCTGTGATGATTAAATTTCTGTGATTGTTGTGCTGGTTGTTTTAATTTTGTGATTGAATTATGCCTAAAAGTATAAACAAGCAATTAGAACCTATTCACCCCCCTCTAGGTGTTTAGGTTGTCTTGAAAGTAAAACAATCAAGTGGTATCAGAGGGAGGTTCCTCAAAAAGGACTTAACAGTCTGAGGTAGATCTGAATGGCAGAATCAAGATTCAAGAAGATGGGTTCTGGAGAAAATCACAAGGAGTTAGGGTCAATGAAGTTACCCATCTGTAGGAAGGAAATCTTTGGAATTTGGAAAGAAAGAGTCAGATTATTCATGGAAGCATCTGACCCAAGAATATACATCACAGTTCAGGAAGGACCCTTCATTCCAATGAAGGTATCAGTTCTTAATACTAATATTCAAACTCCAAAGAGTTATTCTGAAATGACCAAGGATGAAGTCATTTTGGCAACCATGGACAAGAGAGCTCAGAATATTATTGTGAGTGCCATAGATGATTCTACATTTCAGAATCTGATTCACTGCAAGACCTCCAAAGAAATGTGGGACACCTTGATTGTCTACATGGAGGGATCTGAAGAAGTAAGACAAGATAGGAAGTCTATGCTCAACCAGGAATATGAAAGTTTTAGACAAGGAAAAACTGATAGCATAACTGAATGCTATAAGAAATTCTATAGAATTGTGAATGAGTTAATGTCCTATGGAAGAGTCTTCAGTACCTATGAACTGAATGATAAATTCTTAAGATCCTTGACAAAGGATTGGGACACAAAGATCTGTGCCATAAGAGAAGTGGCTAAATTGGCAGAGATCTCTCCTCCCACCTTGTTTGGAAAGCTGCTGTCCTATGAAATGCAACTTATGGTGAGGAAGGAGGAGGAAAAGAATTCAAGAGGAGAGCATAGAGAAAAAACTGTGGCATTCAATGTAGAATCCATCAGAAAGAATAGGAGGATATCACCATCCCCTCCTAAGGAAATTGCAGAAGTCAGTTCAGAAAATTCAGATAATCAGGGTTCAGAAAGCTGTGATTCAGATGCAGACTTTGCTGCATTCACAAGGCAATTCCAGAGGTTCTTGAAGAAGAAGCAGTGGAAGTCTAAGCCCTCCACTTCACAGCAAGTTGATGACTATTATCAGAAGAAAAGGTCATCAAGGAAAGAAAAGAGCAGATCAAAGCCCAGCAAGGCTACTACTTCAAAGATTGTCTGCTATTATTGCAATAGACCTGGACATGTAGTGGCTGACTGTCCTGATAAGAGAAAGGAGTCTTCAGACAAGAATAAGACTCATAAAAAGGGCAAGAAGGAGAAATCTTTTGTTGTAAAGAAGGATAAGAGCCTAACAGATCAGTCAACTTCAGAGTCAGAATCTGAAGCAGAAGCATATATTGGACTATATGCTGCATCTGAAGAAGAGGAGTTTCTACAGTTGCTAGACTCCATCTATGATCAAGAGGATCATCAGTGCATGGGACTGATGGCATGATCAGAAGAGGACATATGCCAGAAACAGTCTGGTCCTAATAAGGTACAATGTCCTTCTATGAAATCTGTTTGTAGTACAAGTACAGAATCAGCTACATCTGCATCAAGTGATGTAGATGCATCTGAATCTGAAGGAGATGTCAATCAATTGATAGATAAGTATGAGGACTTATTGCAAGCCCTCAAGAAAAGCAAGAACCTGGTTAAACTTCAGGCTCATGAAATTGCTAAACTAAGGGTAGCTGCAACTGAGTTAGAGAAAGTAATTGATCAGAAGTTAAATGAAATTGCCAAGCTAAAGAATATAACTATTATTCAGATGGGCACAATTAATTATACCAATGATCAAGTGAAGAGTCTGGAGGCCAGACTAAGAATTGAAAAAGATTTAGTGGCTAGGTACTCTAAGCCAAAGTATGTCTTACCCTTGATTAATGAATTTGTGAATCAAAAGGGTAAGGCAGGATTAGGATTCAAAGGTAACTCCAGGGCTGGCCGTTTCAAGAGGAAAGGCAAAGCTCCTGTCAAGCCACTGAACTTTTCAGTCCCTATTAAGTTTAGAAAGGTGCAAGTGCCTTCTAATCAATATGATCATGAAAATATTCATGGTTATATTAAGACTAATGTTCTGAAAAACAAAGGTGTAAATGCCAACAGGCCTACCCATGTTCATAAACCCAATGGTTATAAAAAATCAGTGGGTGAAGCTGCTGCAGCACCAGCAATGGACAGAAATTCTTTTGTCAAGGAAGTATCTAGATCTAGATACAACAAGTTTGAATGTTGGTGTTGTGGCAAGAGAGGCCATTTTGCACTAGACTGCTGGTATAACACAAGTGTTAGAAAGAACAATAGTCTACCTGTTAGAAGAGATAATGGTAGCTTTGTTAATGCTAACCTGAACCAAGGACCCAAGACTTGCTTGGGTTCTAAGGGAAAGTAAATTTGTGTTGCAGGTGTATCCAAGTAGCCATGCCCCTATATGGTACTTGGATAGTGGTTGTTCCAGGCACATGACTGGAACAAAGGGGCTGTTGAAGGAGTATTCATCTGTAAAAGATGGACCTAAAGTGATCTTTGGTGGATCTAAAAAAGGAGTCATCAAAGGGTTTGGTAATATTTCTTCTAACCTAATTACTATCACCCAAGTGGCTTATGTAAAAGGTTTGAAACATAATCTAATAAGCATAAGCCAGCTGAGTGATTTAGGATATGACATTTCATTTGTTAAGGATGGATGTCATATCAAAAGGTCAAGTGATCAAGAGATCATTTTGACTGGGTATAGGAAGAGAAATGTATATTGTCTTAATTTTGTATGTGAGAATAAGACTTCTCCCATCTGTCTTGTAGCTGATGACAATGCTTCTCATTGTGTTAAGTGGAACAAGAGATTGGCTCATCTTAACTACAAGGCAATTGGCCAACTCTTTATCAAAGAGTTAGTCAGGAATGGTCCTCAAGTTAAGTGTATGAAGGAAGGGATATGATCAGCTTGTCAAAAGGGCAAGCAGACAAAATCCTCCTTTCAAAGCCTTGAAAACAAGGATTCTGTGAGGTGCTTATACCTCTTGCATATGGATCTTTTTGGTCCTATGCCAGTTCATAGTCTAGGTAGGAAGGTCTATACTTTTGTGGTTGTAGATGACTATTCTAGATTTACATGGGTGTTCTTTCTGAAACAGAAATCTGAAACCCCAAGTGTCTTACTTAATTTTGTAAAGCAAATTCAGAATGAACTGAATAGTACAGTGGTCAAAATCAGAAGTGACCATGGTACTGAGTTTCAATCTAAAAGCATGACAAAGTTATGTGAAGACTTTGGGATTTTCCAAGAGTTCTCCTCACCAAGAACACCTCAGCAAAATGGAATTGCTGAAAGAAAGAATAGAACATTAATTGAAGCTGGTAGAACTCTATTGAGTGACACCTCTCTACCAGAATATTTCTGGGCTGAGACAGTAAACACTGCTTGTCATGTGATCAATAGGGCTTCTATCACCAAGAGCCACAAAAAGACTCCCTATGAGATTATGAAAGGTAGAAAACCAAATCTATCCTACTTCAGAATCTTTGGGTGCAAATGCTATATACTTAACAATGGTAAGTCATATTTGACTAAGTTTGCTGCCAAATCCCAGGATGGGATATTTGTTGGGTACAGCACAAATAGTAAGGCCTATAGAATCTTCAACTTGACTACTCAAGTTGTTGAAGAATCTGTGCATGTTGTGTTTGATGAAACAAGATTAATCAACTGTGAGTTGTCTTGTAGATCAAATGACTCAACAGGTATAAGCAAAAGAATGGACAAGCTCTCCATTGCTGAAGCTTCAAGGGAAGATGGAGTATTGGAAAATGAAGGCTATTGTCCAGGGGGAGTACAAGATTCAATAAAAGATGAAGAAAATCAAGAGGTTCAGCATAATGAAGGAGCTGGAGATGTTTAACCAGAAGGGAATCTTCCTCCAGCTACAAGACATTTAAGAGACCATCCAGCAGATCAGATAATAGGTGATCCAAGACAGGGAGTGCAGACTAGAAGCAGAAGTCAAAGCACAGTTCTGCATTCAAGTTTCCTGTCACAAATGGAGCCTAAGAAGTTTGAAGAAGCCATCCAAGACCAGCACTGGACTGATGCTATGTAAGAGGAGCTGAATCAATTCAGAAGGTGCAATGTCTGGGAGCTTGTTCCTAAACCAAGAGGCCACAATATAGTTGGGACAAAATGGATCTATAGGAACAAGTTGGATAAGAGTGGAGTAATAGTGAAAAATAAAGCAAGATTGGTTGCTAAAGGATACAGGCAGGAAGAAGGGATTGACTTTGATCAAACCTTTGCCCCAGTAGCAAGGCTGGAGGCAATAAGAATGTTTTGCCTATGCAGCCTATCAAGACTTCAAGGAAGCAGATGGATGTGAAGTCAGCATTTCTGAATGGTGATCTTAAAGAAGAAGTATATGTAGAGCAGCCATCAGGTTTTATAGATCCTCTTAAACCTGATTATGTTTATAAGCTTAGAAAAGCTTTGTATGGGTTAAAGCAAGCCCCAAGGGCTTGGTATGAAACCCTGTCTACTTTCCTTATTGAGAATAAATTCTCAAGAGGACAAATAGACAAAACTCTATTCCTTAGGGAATCCAAAGGCAAGATCATCTTAGTTTAGATCTATGTTGATGACATAATCTTTGGATCTACTGAAAACAACCTTTGTAAAAAGTTTGCCAAACTTATGCAAGGGAAGTTTGTGATAAGCAGTATGGGGGAACTGAAGTTCTTCTTGGGACTCCAAGTAAGACAGACTGATGATGGCTTGTCCATATCCCAGTCAAAGTTTACCAAAGAATTAATTAAGAAGTATGGTATGGAGTCATCCTCCATCATGAGAACTCCTATGGGAACAAGTATGCCTATATGCAAAGATGATGCAGGTAAACCTGTTGATGAGACTTTGTATAGAGGAATAGTTGGTTCTCTACTATATCTTACAACTAGTAGACCAGATATTATGTATGCTACATGTGTCTGTGCTAGGTACCAAGCCTGTCCTAAAGAGTCTCATTATACTGCAGTCAAAAGGATTCTGAGATATCTTAAGGGCACACCTAATCTAGGCCTTTGGTACCCTAGGAATAGAGATTTTCTACTAACAGGTTATTCAGATGCAGACTTTCCAGGCTGTAGAGAGGATAGGAAGAGTACAACAGGTACTTGTCAATTCTTGGGAGGAAAATTGATATCTTGGAGTAGTAAGAAGCAGACCAGTGTGGCTATATCTACAACTGAGTCAGAATTTTTTGCTGCTGGCAGCTGCTGTGCACAACTATTGTGGATACAACATCAGCATAAAGATTATGGTATTCAAGTAAGTAGAACACCTCTTTTGTGTGATTCTAAGAGTGCAATTTCTATTGTTAATAATCTTGTTTCTCATAGTAGAACTAAGCATATAGAAATTAAATACCATTTTCTTAGAGATCATGTAGAAAGAGAAGACATCACATTGGAATTTGTTAAAACAGATTATCAAATAGCAGATGTATTCACTAAGCCTCTAGATGAAACAAAATTCAATAAATTTAAAATTGAATTAGGCATGCTGACCATTGATTAGATTATCAACAAACTTACAAATAACATATTAGATTATCAAATGGTCTCAAGTGGTGTTGACAGAAACAGAAATTGGCTAAGTAAAATAGTGTCGACACATTCAGTGATAATGTGTCGACTCAGTGAAGTAATGTCGACAAGTCAGAAATATTGTGTCGACACAGAGAATATGTGTCGACACTTAAGAATTAAATTGTCGTCTTATCCAGGAATGTAGTGTCGACTTCACCAGAATAGTGATGTCGACACTTACAACTTTTGTGTCGACACTTATCCTAAGAGTCGACACAGATTTTCTGATACTCTACTATATCTCTCAGGTGTCGACATATCCACAATTGGTGTCGACACATAGTAGACAGATTTGTTGTCGAGACAATAGAAGTTTGTGTCGACACATTCAATCTGTGTCGACACATATAGACTGTTTTTGCCCGCCTTTTGATCTTCTTTCAATAGAAGGTATAAATAGGTCAAGAACTTATTCAGTCGACACGCTTACAAGGTTTTCGAGACTGAAACCCTGTGTCAACTTTCTCTCTCTCTCTCTTCTCTCAAGCTTTCTCACCTGAATAATGGCGCCGAAGATTGAAGACAACGTCAATGAAGGTTATGAGTTGGTAAGGAATGCCTTTGCCGAAGCCCCGACAGATGTTCAACGAGTTATCACTCTTATTTCCGAATCCGGATTAGAGTTTTTAGTATCTGAACCTTCTAAGATATGGAAGAAGGAGGTGCATGAATTCTTTAACTCTGCATCAATAGGTTCAGATATTCTCAAGATCAAGTCCACTGTTCATGGGTCGCCAGTGAAGATTACCCCAAGAAGTCTAAGGAAGATTCTACATTTACCAATAATTGAGAATGAAGAAGAAGTCCCTGCTTCTAAGTCAAGGGAGGCTATCCAATGGTGCGGATTGGATCCCACCCTGAAAATTGGAGCTGCGTTCAACAGGAAAGGGATGAATCAGCAAGGGAAGTTTTTGTCTGAAGTAGTTGGCAAGGTGATTCTGTGCAAACCAGGGGGACATGATAGGATTTCGGCCTATATGTTCTGCCTAATGACCAGAATTGTGTTTACAATTCCAACTGATTGGTCAGCTGTAATCTTTGAAAAGATCAAGGAAGGAATAAAGAAGCCAAATCTGGCTAGAATTATGAGTTTATATCTGAATGGAGTGATCCCTGAGGTAATGCAACACCTGCCAGGAATAAAGATCAATCACATGAGAAAGATGGATATGAGATTGTTTTCTAGGTGGGATAGGGTGCTGTCTAAGGATGTGCCTGATGAGAGCAGGCAGGACACCCCAGTGAAATCCTCTTCTCATGCCCAAGATACTGAGCAGCTTCAAGAAGAACAAGAGAGGAAGCAGGATGAAGATCACCCTGCGTCTACTCCAGCCCAGCAAGACACTATACCTGCACAGATGCAGGGGGAGCAAGCTCATTCTCCTGCCCAGAATGAATCTACTCCTAACCAGGTACAGTTGCAGGGGGAGCTGGTGTATTTTCTTATAAAAGACATTTCTAATATTTCAAATTTCTGCACAGGTGCAGGGGGAGCAAGTGTACTCACCTGCCCAGGACATTACCACTACTGAACAAGTACAGGGGGAGAAGATGTCAGACCCAGTGCACGAGGTAGTACAAATTGATATCTCCAAAGATCTGAATATAGAAGATCTAATTGATACATCTTATGTTCAAGCTCAGAAGGAATATACTCTAGATGAGTTATTTCCTAATGTTGATATTGCTACTGATAGAGTAGAAGAGGGGCAAGATATTGAGAAGGCCCTTGACATGGAGATAGAAATTGAGAAGGAGCAAGTGGTTGAGGAGGAGTCTGTGTATGTTGAGGCTGAACAACATGGCAATGAGATAGATATTCATCCACCTCCTCAAGAAAGAGTTCAAATTGATAGTTCATCTGAATCTGAGACTGAAGAAGCCAGAATGGCTAAGAAGAGAAAACTTGTTGTCTTCAAGAGAAGGAGCAAAGGTTATAAGCAGGCTCTACAGACTACAACTCAACAATCCCATTCTGATTTTAATTATAACAAGTTTATGGTTGATTTGCAAGTAAAGCTAGATGAACATAGATTGGCAGTTGAAAAATATGTTGATGAGAGCAATAAGTCCCTTCAATTTGACTTGGCTCAGGATATAAAGTCAATTCGATTTGAAGTCAATATGCATAAGAAGGAGATGACAGATTGCTTCCATAAGGGAGGTAATGCTGTGGTGTATTTGGCTAAACAACAGCAGTCCATCATCCCTAAAGTGGATGATATTGTTTTAAAGCAAAGTTATGTTTTGGAGAATCAGCTGAGGATGAATGCCAATTTAACTGAATCTCATCACGAAATTATTGATGCATTGAAAAAGACTACTCCAGGGCTGACTGAAGCTAGAGCAAAGGAGATGAAAGAATTTGATAAGAAACTTCAAGATGCTATTGAATCAATTAAAACAGCTATCACTACCTCTCATAAGGACATATCAGACAAGCTTCAAAAGTTAAAACCATTTTTTAAAGAGGGTGTGAATTATCTGGATGGCCAGATCAGATTTCAGAAGGAAGATCTAAGAGATCATATTACCAGAGAAGCCATAAATGGGGAGAGGTTGTTAGTTCATGCTAGCTCAGAGCACACCAAATGGGTGACAAATAGTATTCGAGCCACATTGGGATATCCACCTTCGTGTGATGATGCTATGGTGGCTGAGTCAAGAATACAAACAGGTCTACTTGAAGGCAATCAACCTGAGGTTGCCCAAGTCATTTACCCTCCTCTAGATTTTGATATGATTGATCATCAAGTTCAAGATATGTATAGCCCTCCAAAGGAGGTTAACAGGGTTGTTATTGAGAAAGTGGATAAGCCTGAGGCCAATTTGAAAGAACAGCAAGATGCTCTACTATCCAAGAAGAGATTTAGAGAGCAGGCTGAACTTAAGCCAGATTTTGAGCAGTGAAGCCCTGCTTCAAGAAATATTATACTAACTGCATGGAAGGCTGTAAAGGACAAAGAACATGAAGAGGAAAGTGGTATAATGAAATAGAATGACAAAAATTTGAAGCTAGGCAGGAATCCAAAGTACAATTCAGGAGAAAAGCCAAGATGGGAAGGCTGCCACTAGATGCTCAGGAGCCAAGCAAGTACTTTCCAAAGCCCTTTCATTACTTTGAAAGGCAAAGGCTCAAGGAAGAAGCACAAAAGAAAGCTGAGCTAAAAGGCAAGAAGCCAGCTGAAGTTGCTGAAGCTCCTATGAAGGCTCAAATCCAATCTAGCAAAGGAATTGTCATAAAAGAGCCTGATCAGTCTTAGTTTTAAGTTCTTTCAAATGTGTTTTGTAATATTGTGTTTAATCTTTCAATGTAAACAACTGTAATCAAACATTACCAAGTTATAAACAAAATTTTGTTTGGAATCACATATTCATGTTCACTCTGTGTTGAATTGTTAATGTTTTGTTTATAAAGTATTCCTGTAATGTCATACATCATCATTTTTTTTATAAATGGTGTATATCATTGGCTCTAAGGGTTATGACTTCTCCAAATAGGGGGAGATTGTTGGGTATATTAGAAAATGTGTACCTGATTTGAAGAAGTCCAACTTAGCTCAATGATATACATCAAGGTGTATTTGATGTTGTTTTGAGTTGACATGTGCAGGTGAAGAAGTGTTAAAGAATGCAGAAAAATATTCTAAGTCCATGTGTCGACACCTGAAGAAACAGTGTTGACACTTCAGAATATTTGTGTCGACACTTGAAGGAAGCTGTGTCGACACAGAGAAAGATAGTCGCCCACATTTGTGTCGACACTGGAAAGCAGTGTCGACTCACAGGAAGATAATCGACCACATTTATGTCGACGCTGGGAAGCAGTGTCGACTAACTAAAAGATAGTCGACCTCGATATAGAAGGAGATAGTCGACCACATTTGTGTCGACACTGGGAGGCTGTGTCGACACAAAGAGACAAAGTCGACACACATTTTGGCAGAAGTTGACAATACTTGTGTCGACACCAGAAGACTAAGTCGACACATTTTGGCAGAGTCAACAATTGATGTGTCGACACCTGAAGGCAGTGTCGACACATACTGAGTTCTGAATCTACAACAACTGTGTCGACACACAGGACTTATGTCGACACACTGCAAAGTCAAGACCAAGTAATTTTCTGAAGAAAGATAAAGTGTTGAGTCGACATAAATTCTCTGTGTCGACTCATTCTCAAAATAAAGTTCTGAAGAAGCTGTGTCGACTTAAAGACAAACTTGTCGACATCATCAAAGGCTGTGTCGACACCAAAGTTACTTTTGTCGACACATATAGACAGTTGGTCTCGACACTTCCTGACAGTCTGTCTCAACACTTTGCTGACCAAGACTAAGGCACAGGATCTGTTTGAAGACTTGACAGCTGTGGGTTGCAGCCAGTTAACTGATGTTGTCAGACTTGTCAGAAGATAGTTATAAACCGGATCAGCCGGTTACCATTAAGAAGGTCTATAAATAGACAGATTCAGAGAGAAGAAGATAGATTGAACCTTGGCAATCAAATTGAGAAATTAAATCAAGAAGGAGTAATACACAAAAGAAGATCTTCATCAGAAGATCTAAGAAGACGATCTCAGGATCGATCTAAGAAGAGTTCTAACAAGAATTCAGAAGTATCATCAAAGGTGTTGGATAGAGAGGGATCCACCCATTTTTGAAGAAGAAGAAGGAAGCCATCAGTGGTTTCTCAAGAAACTGTTTGGAAATCAACTCAGCTAAGTTCAGATTCAAGAAGCTTTGAAGAAAGCTCAGATTCAGTTGATTTCATCAGCTGATCAAGAATTGTCTTGTCCTCTTCTCTCTCAACAAAGGCAAGACATTAAAACTTCTTTTCTAAATTTCTGTAGGATCTGTTTTACACAGATCTGAGTTGTAAGCCTGTGATATAAAGGCTAAGTGTAGGAGAGTTGATCTCTGAGTGGTAGGGCTGTTTGCCTGAGTGTAGGAGAAGGTTCTTCTCTGAAGGCCTTGTGGCTAGGCTGAGGTAGGGCTATTGTGCCTGAGTTGTAGGAACCTATCCAGGTTCTGAGCTGTAGGATCTGAGGATCTGAGAATAGTGGAAGTTTGGCCGAATCTAGCATACTGCTAGATAGGTGAAGGGGGAAAGTAGATGTACCCAAACCTTGGGGAACCACTATAAAACATTGTGCAATCTGTGATGATTAAATTTCTGTGATTGCTGTGATGGTTGTTTTAATTTTGTGATTGAATTCTGCCTAAAAGTATAAACAAGCAATTAGAACCTATTCACCCCCCCTCTAGGTGTTTAGGTTGTCTTGAAAGTAAAACTATTAAGAATGATAACCTGAAATCAAGAACTCATCTCTCTCTCTCTATATCTCTCCTTCACTAAGTTTTGCTTGGGATTATGGAAAGAATTCAATTTGCAAGAACCCGCGATGATTAGTTCCTATGGCTACTGCACGGCCTAACTCAAACTCGACTGAATTGTGTCATTTTATTCATAATTCTCGCTTTAGTTTGCCTGAATCTTAAAATCTATCTCCTCTATAATTTCTATAATCTTAAAATCTATCGCCTGAATTTACATCTCGCAACCGGTGTCGCCGACCTCTTGAAGAGCGATCCTGCCTTCGACGATCTCTGCAAGAAAACCTTCTCATACCCGACAATCTCCACGACCAGCCATTCTCTTTACGCCAGTCGCCGATCAGGACAAACCCACTAAGATTCCATGTGAGAACACCCTATTCTCTCACTCAAACAGATGATTTTGTTTGAAATATTTGCAAGTCTCGCTCGGATGAAATGTTTGGAATGAGTTTATATTTTTATAACATCATCATGGCTTTATTCAATTCATAAACTTCATCGTCGATTTCATTTTCTATATAACCACGCATTTGTTGATACCAATTTATAGTTCAAAATCATTCTTAGATGGTTATCATTGCCCGCGACAAATGTCGCCTCCCACCAAAAATGTCGCCACCCACAAAATTGGTCACCGCCCACGAAAAATGCCGCTCCCACGACCAATGTCGCTCCCAAATAACACAAATGTCGCACCCACGACCAATGTCGAACCACCACAATTATCGCACCCACCACAAATGTCGCACTCATGACAAATGTGGCCTCCATGACTAATATCGCCCCGCGACAAATGCCGTCGGCCACGACAAATGTCGCCGCCCACGACAAATGTCGCCCCCACGACAAATGTCACCGTCCACAAATATCGCCGCCCACGACATATGCCCCGTCCACGATATATGCCCCGTCCACGACAAATGCCCCGCCAACGACAAATGCCCCGCCCACGAAAAATGCCCCGCCCACGACAAATGCCCCGCCCACGACAAATTCCCCGCCCACGACAAATGCCCCGCCCACGACAAATGTCCCGCCCACGAGAAATGCCGCACCCTCGACAAATGCCACACCCTCGACAAATGTCGCCCCCTCGACAAATGGCGCCCCCACGACAAATGGCGCCCCCACGACAAATGCCGCCCCCACGACAAATGCCGCCCCCACGACATGTGTCTCCCCACGACAAATGTCATACCCACAACATTTATCGCACCCACGACATATGTTGCACCCACGACAAATGCCCCCGGGCCAAAGGCCCGTGCCTGTCACTCGTGTTTTATAAAATAATATATAAAATAATTATAAATAATAAATATAAAGTTAATAAATTCTCTATAGTTTATATTTAAAATGTGTTTGTGTTTATTCAGAAATGATCAGCTGACCTAGTGGAGTGGGTTCTTTGGTGAGTTTCTTGAGGTCGTGAGTTCGAATTCAGGCTGCAACAGTTTTTGCACCAATTTATCCAGCCCCCCCCAGTCAGTCAGCCCAGTCAGTAGTACAGTCAGCTTCAAGCTTATCCAGTCAGCCCAATTAGTAGTCCAGTCAGCTCCAAGCTTATCCAGCCAGTCCAATCAGCAGTCCAGTCACCCATAAGCTGATTTTCTCCTTTTCCAAAAGCTGTTTGACAACTTTTCCTAAAGCTGTTTGGCAACTTTCCAAAAGTGCTTTTCCAAAGCACTTATTTTTTCCTCTATAAATAGATAGCCAAGGATGAAGGTTAGAGGAGAACTGGTAGAGTTCCACATAGTTCTTCTTAGTGTTTGTGAGTAACTTTTGAGTGATATTTTCCAAACCCTATTTTGGGTTCTGTGTGTAACACTTTTTAAGTCTAATAAATTTCAGTTTTCAAGTTATTGTTCAAGTATTATTTCTTTTCTGTCTTTCAATTTTTACTATCACCCTCATCCCGGATGAGAGGCTAAGAACTTTTTAGCACTTGATTAAGATGGTTGGGACAGATATTATTTCTGCACTTTTATATATCATTTTAATTTCTACTACCACCCATATCTCGAATGAGAACTTAAGAACTTTTTAGCGCTTGATTAAGATAGTGGGACGGATATTATTTTTGCACTTTTATATGTCATTTCAATTTCTACTACCACTCATATCCAGATTGACGGGCTAAGTACTTTTTAACGATCCACCGAGATACGTTGGGAAGGATATATATTTTTGTAATTCCAACTATATTTTAAAAATACATCGTTGTAGCGCTCACTTGAAATAAATGTTGGACATAATATTATTTGAAACCCTAAATTTCTATATAATAAATTAAAAACTTAAGAATTACCTAAGAACGAAGTTGAGTGCAACCATACAAATCGATATATGGTTTTCACTTCTGAATTTCGTAACTAGTAGCCGAAAGGTTCGTGTCTATGAATTGATCACTCTCAGGTAAAGAGAAACTACGCATCGTACTCGAAAGAGATGAACGTAAGCCTCCCAAGTTGAACCTTTGAATATCAGTAGGAGGTCAATAGCGGGGTTCACAACATAAAGCGTGTGTTAAGATATTTTTGGAGGACGAAAGTTCGATCATTTTATCTTAATCTCAGGTTGGTGTATCCTTGATAGAGGTGCATTCATATCTAGGGAACCTCCACGGTCAAATATTTTAATTAATAACAATTTCGAATGTATCTTAAATATCTTCCAAAATAATCATAATTGATGGCACTCTCCTTCATCTATTTTCAAAACCTAAGCATATAAATTTTATTTTAGCTTTAAAAACAAAAACCAACCTCTACTCTTTTTGATAAAATAATAGCTTCATTCTTTCAAGTAGAGTACTCGACACAGATCCATGGAAAATACGACCTTGATATTTGAAAACAAATACTATACTATTACTCGATTGGTACGCTTGCCTTAATCATAGTATATAAGTAAAGAGATAAAACGCAACGAATAAATGAATTATCCAAATCACCGTTAAAAGAAAAAAAAGAAACACAACTTTTTACTTATCAAACTCTTTTCCCCAAAACTCCCTCCTCATGAGCGACCTGCCGGCCCTGCCAGCTAGTGAGGGTCTGGTCAGCGGGATCCAATCGAGGGATTTCTCAATCCTTTTTTTCTTTCATAACCACCCACCACTCGAGCGACCTGCCAGCCTTGTCAACTAGTGAGAGCCTAGTCAGCAGGATCAAATCGGGGGTGTTACCACTCGAGCGACCTGCCGACCCGACAAACTAGTGGGAGCCTGGACAGCGGGATCCAATCAAGGGCTTTGTCAAACTTTCTTTCTTTCACAACCACCCACCACCCGAGCAACCTGCCGGCCCTGCCAGCTAGTGAGAGTCTGGTCAGCAAGATCCAATAGGGGGTGTATCCACTTGAGCAACCTTCCGACCATGCCAGCTCGTGGGAGCCTGGTAAGCGGGATCCAATCGAGGGTTTTTCCAACCTTTCTTTCTTTCACAACCACCCACCACCCGAGCGATGTGTCGGCCCTGCCAGCTAGTAAGAGACTGATCAGCGGGATCTAATCTGGGGTGTAGCCACTCGAGCGACCTGCCGACCCTGCCAGCTAGTGGTAACCTGGTCAGCTGGATCCAATCGAGGGCTTTGTCAAACTTTCTTTCTTTCACAAACAACACCCACCACCCGAGCGACCTGCCGGCCCTTCCAGTTAGTGAGAGTCTGGTCAGCGGGATCAAATTGGGGGTGTAGCCATTCGAGCGACCTGTCGGCCCTACAAACTCGTGGGAGCCTGGTCAGCGAGAATCAATCGAGGGTTTTTCTAAACTTTCTTTCTTTCACAACCGCCCACAACCCAAGAGACCTGTCGGCCCTGCCAACTAGTGAGATTCTGGTCAGCGGGATCTAATGAGTGGTGTAGCCACCCGAGCGACCTGTTGTACCTGCTAGCTAGTGGGAGCCTTGTCAGTGGGATCCAATCGAGGGATTTTCCAAACCTTTTCTCTTTCACAACCACCCGAGCGACCTACCAGCCCTACCAGCTATTGAGAGTCTTGTCAATAGGATCCAATCGGGGATGTCCGCATGCCATGCTCATCACGTAAACCTACAATTAGACATGATTATGAAAGAAATCATCAATATATTAAAAGTAGCTTTGTCAAGGGTAGAAACATTTCAAGTCATCGCTGCTCCATGCGCGGTCAAGGGGTATCCCTTCCACATACAAGAGGTGGTACCCCCCCCCCCCCGACTTCAAAGCTTCTTTTACAATATAGGGACCTTCCCAATTATGATTGAGATTCCCGACCATTGCCCCCCTTTTGGCTGCATCGATCTTCTTAAGGACTAGATCCCCCTTCTCGAATTGCTTGACTCGGATGTGCTTGTCAAAATACCTAGCCATTCATCATTTGATCTCTTCTTATCGGACATCTGCCAGGTCCCGAATTTCTTCTATCAGGTAAAGTGAGAGCTTTTGCACTTCCTCATTTTCAACCCATCATTCCTTGTATCTTTCTCTTACCGCGACCACCCTCGGTGACCTCACTTTGAATTTGACTGGCAGCAAAGCCTCAGACCCGTAGGAATGTTTGACTGGGGTCTCCCCCAGGGTTGTATTCGGCGTGGTTCTCAGGGCCCAAAGGACTGAGTGGAGATACTCCACCATGTTACCCCTCAGGTTCTTGACCTTCTTCTTCAGGAAGTTCACAATTATCTTATTGGCCGCCTCCACCTGCTCATTACTTCTAGGGTAGTGGACCGAGGCAAAACGAAAATCTATGCCCAATTGACCGCAGAAGCTGACGAACTCCTCACTAACAAACTATTGCCTGTTGTCCGTGATTATGGCTAAAGGTTGCCCATGTCGGCAGACTATATCACCCCACACAAAATTCTTAATAACTATAGAGGTTACATTGGCAAGCGCCTTTACCTCCAGCCACTTTGAGAAGTAATCGATCATGACTAGTAGAAACTTCCTTTGGCCACTAGCCTGGGGAAAAGGACCCACCAGATCCATCCCTCATATTGTGAATGGTCACGGGGTTGTGATGGTCCTGAGCCTCTGGGACGGTAGGAGCTGGAGGGAGCGAACATCTGTCACTTTTGGCACTTTCTTGCAAATTCTGTCGCATCCTTGTTATGGCTCAGCCAGAAATAACCTTGCCTTAGAACCCTTACCTCCAAGGTCCTACTTTTGGAATGGCTGCCACATTTCCCCGAGGTGATTTCTTCTAGGACCTTTAGGAACTCTTCTTATGATACACATCGGGCTACAAGTTCTGAGAGGGTTTTTCGATATAATCCCCCCTTCATGTAGTAGGTAGTATGCCGACTTATGCCGGAATCGTCTCTTGTTCAAGTCCCCCTATGTGAACTTGCCCGAGGTTAGAAAGGTGATGAAGGGGTCCATTCATGACTCCCGTTGATCTGCCTACATCAAATCCCCCTCCTCAATGGATGGCCTGAAAAGTTCTTTCACCGTGCCCCCTGCCCGAGGACCAAACTTAGCCAGATGGTCTGCTGGGGCACTCTCCTCCCGAGACACGCGCTGAATTGAGAAAGTGCAGAACATCCTGATGAGACCCTTGGCCTTCACCAAGTAGCATTGGAGAGTTGGCTCTCTTACTTCGAACTCCCCCTTGATCTGACAAGCTACCACCATTGAGTCGGTTAAGACCTTTACATCATGTATCCCCATCTCCTTGGCAAGGCAGAGTCCTGCAATCACTGACTCATACTCGGCCTGATTGTTGGTGAGAGTAAAATGAATGACTACCACTTGTTCAATCCTCATCCCCTGATGGCTTACTAGGATCACCCCTCCCCAAAGGAGTTCTTTCCTGATGCCCCGTCCACCATCTCCCATACCGTCGAGTGGGAAGGCTCGGGATCTTCGACCTTGGTCACATAATTCGCCAAGAAATTCGCCACCACTTGCGCCTTTATTGAATACCTAGAGAAACTTGCTTAACCAGGCCAGCTTTCCTATGAGGCCTTGGATCTCCTTTGCATTATTTGGTGATTCCAGTTCCAATATAGCTTTTACCTTGTCGGGGTTAGGTTCTACCCCCACTGGGGTGATCTTGTTTCTGTGTAGGACCCTAAAGAAGGGTGATCACTTCTCCCCTGACCGGGAGAGAAACATGCTTAACTTGGTCAACTTCCCTATGAGGCCCTAGATGTCCTTTGTGTTATTTGGACATTCCACTTCCAATATAGCTTTTACCTTGTCGGGGATAGGTTCTACCCCCGCTGGGGTGAGGAGATGGCCCAAGAATTTTCCCTTGTTAGCCCTGAAGACACAATTCTTGGGTCTCATCTTTAATTTTCTCAAAGTGCTAAAAGTCTCTGCCAAGTCCTGGAGGTGAGACCCGACATCCTTGTTTTTTACCATAAAGTCATCCACATAGACCTTCAGGTTCCTGCCCTTCTGCTCCCGAAGGACCTGATCCCTTATCCTTTGGTATGTTTTCCCTACATTATTCAGCCCAAAAGTCATCACCCTATAGCAGTAGCACTTGTCTCCTGTGATGAATGAGACATCCTTTATGTCGGGCGGGTGCATGTGGATCTTGTAGTAACCTGAAAAAGCATCTAAAAAACTCATTAGAGAAAAGCTGACGGCTGAGTCTACCAGCACGTCAATTCGAGGAAGGGGGTAGCAATCTTTGGGCATGCTTTATTCATCAAAGAAAAATCAACACACATTCTCCAACTCCTGTCCCCCTTCTTTACCATCACGATATTTGAGACCCATCCTGGATACTAGATTTCCGATACAAACCGGCCTTGAGCAGTTTGTTCACCTCCTCCAAGATCGGATGGAGGAGGTGATGGGGTAGAGGTTAAGATAATGACAAGCCACTTCCGCTTCGATCCCTAGCATGTCTTTCACGCTCCAGGCGAAGATATCAAAGTTATGTTGGATGTATGCCAAGATCTTCTCCTGGTCCTCTGAGCTGAGCCCCCTACTAATTTTCACTTTTACAATCCTCCTTGCCCGGGAAAAAACCTCCATCTCCACCACTTCTTCCACAGCCTCTAGTCGGGACAGCTCCTCCCACTCACCCTCCGCGATCTCTCATTGGAAGAGTGTCTCTTCCTCCTCCACCTCTCTTAAGGTGATCTCCCTATCCCGATCTCCTAGAAACTCATCTTCCCCTTCCACATGGGCGTGGGCCTCCCCTTCCTAAGCCTTCTCAAAAATCTCCTTCACCCTTCCCTGCATCGCCTCTTTGCTCATTTCCTCCCCCTCAATCTTCTCAATCTCGCCTTCCATCTCTTCGGCCTCCGCTCGTCATTCCATCTCCTTTCCCACCTCCTCGGCCTCTACTCGTCCTTCCCTCTCCCTTCCCATCTCCTTGGCCATCGCTTGCTAGGAGATAGTGTTGACAGCAGTAACGTAGCATTACCTCGCTATCTTTGGGTATCTTCTCACCCTGATCTAGACTCCTCCCACGTTGAATTTCAAGCATTGGTGGAATAATAAAGGGACGCATCGAAATGCGTTGATGAGGGGTCGTCCAAAATGGCATTGTAGCTGCTCAGAGCGTCGACGATGACGAACTGACTGTTCCGGGATTGACCACAGAAGATCACATGAAGCCTGACTCCCCTTCCACCTCCTTTCTCCCTCCAGAGAACCCAAACAATTGACCATCCAAAGACAACACTCTTATCGACTCAACCTTCATCTCATCGAACGCCTTCTTGAAGATGACGTTGACTGAGCTTCCATTGTAGACGAGGATCCGCGAGACGGTGAAGTTTTCGATTGCGGTATGAATCACTAGCGCATTGCAGAACGGATCCTCGTGATCTGGCATGTCCTTCCGAGAGAAGGTGATTTTCTCCTTTAGGGTGGGGATTAGGATGTTGAAGCTATGCTCTGACGGTATATGGTGTGGAGGCTCGCCTTGCGGGTGGCCTCAATCCCCACCTCTTTGTGGATAACCCTAATCCCTCCTCGGGTTCCCGCGTCTACTCTGTCCATACACCACTCCTCTTCCTCAGCTCCTCCAGTTAACTCCTTTATTCTCACTGGTAGTTGTTGCTCTCTCGTGCCTTTTGCCCTTCTGACCTCGAAGAAATCTGGGTAGGTGCCAGTCGCATGACCCTCCTCCTGGTGGAAGTCACAGTATGATAATGCCACTTCCTCTCTTCATCCCTCAACGGGCTAATTCCTTCTTCTGCCTCCTGCTCCTCCCAGTCCTCCTGCTCGTTTTCTTCCTCTTCCCCTGCCCAGGTCAATAACCATAGCTTGGTACGGTGGGGGTAGGAGTGGCCTCAGACCTTATCTCCACCCCAGAGGGTTGAACCTTCCCTGTCCTCCATGGAAGTCCCCCCTAGGACAAACCCTCTCCCTTGACCCTGTGCCGCCCCTCGATGCTGCCTCCATCCCAGATCCTGAGCTCTCGTCTCCTCCCTTCTTCTTAATTCTTGATGCTTAGAACCTCCTTGCTCCCTCGACTCCGAGTTACTCAACCTTGTCAACTTCTTAGCGAATACCGGGTTTGTCGCCTCCCCTTCAATTTCCTCTGTCACCCCTCCATCATCTCTTCGAAGGACAAGGGTGTCTTCCGATTCAAGCTCATTTTAAAGAATCCCTCTCGCAGCCCCACGGTGAATGTGAGCTGGAGGGCGAATCCCGACACCTCCTAAATGAGCAATATCTCCTCCTGGAACCTGTCTACGTAGATGGTCAGTGACTCCTCTGCTCTCTGCTGGATCTTGAAGAGTGCATCAACACTTTTATTCCTCTTCTTAGATGTTGAGAAACACAATTGGAAACTTCGGCGCAAGTCCTCGTACCCATAGATTGATCCCACGGGGAGCTAATGAAATCAGTCCCTTGCTTTCTCCTTCATGGTGATGACAAAGATTCGACATTTGAATGCGTCTGACATCGCCCGAATGGAGATCATGTCCTCGAACCATTGTAGATGCTTGACAGGATCATCCATGCCAGTGTAATATATCATCTCGGGCTCCCTAAAACCCTCTGGAACCGGTGTCGAGACCACCAACTCGTAGAATGGACTAACCCCACTTGTCGGTCTCGCTTATTCTACTCGTGCGATCAGCTCGCCGATCGGGACCACGCTCGCCGGATTGGGGAAGAGCTGTCGCCCGACAAGATCTCGCTCAAACCCCCCACTCTCCACCTCCTTTTTCGGCCTCCTTCCTGGGGCATTCTCACCCAAACCTAGTGGCGTAACCTCCTGAGAAGCTGGGGTCGAGCACTCTCCCTATGCGACGAATGCGAAGTGGATAGTCTCCACGATCTCTCTCTCTTGAAGTCTTCAAGAATCTAAACTGTGGCGGGTGTCGTGGGTGACTGCGAGCTTCCATGGTCGATATCTTGATCTTCATCTCCAGTCATGGAACTTTCTTGGGATTTTTCTTGTGTAAGTTGCGGTCCACATTCATCGCATCAAAAATATTGGAACTGGGATTCGGTCTAACGAGGAGTTCGGACCCAAAGCGTGCAGCTTGCACTTACTTTTCCTGAGGAAGAACGTTTGGCTGAAGGTTTATAACTAGACACGGACCCTCGGCAACAGCGCGGAGGTCCCACCTCACACCAGGAAGATCTTAGAGTGTTTCTCCTCCCACACCAATGTTAAAGTTAGACACTTTGGAGAGCCGATGAAGCCAACCAAAATTGACCAGAGGAGGAAAAGCCAAAAAACTCCATCCCTCCAAAGGTGCCCTTCAAGTCCTATTTATAGTTTTTTCTAGCGGGGTCTTCCAATAGCGCAATCTTGTCTTTTGGTTTTACTAAATGCACCCCTAATTGGTCTGTCAATAGCCCAACTCCGTGTTTGGAATGGCTATCAGCAAACAAATAAATATAACATTGCACAAAGATTATTCCTAGATGGCGAGTGCCCTGATGGAGCTGGCACCCGCCAACCTCCGGCTCACCTCGCTTTCTATGGTGAGTGCCTTTGTAAACGAGCACCTGCCCGGAGTGGCGAGTGCCTGATGAAACTGGAACTCGGTCGCCTCTTCGATGAGTTCCTGAGCACTCTCCTACCTCTCATTCTTTCGCCTGGGGCGAGTATGGTCCTACTTCCCGACTCGCCTAGCTGACTAGGTGCTCGCCTCTTTAGCCTAGCACGAGCCTACCTCCTCGGCTCGCCTGGATCTGTGGGGTTGCTTTAGTTCATCCACTCTGCGAACACGGGGTTGTATAAGTGCGCTTAGCTAACGAGAGGGTGTGTTAATATTAGGATTTTGGTGGAGTTTTTTTAGGTGTGTTACTAGTAAAATTATATATGCTTATAACATTGCCCTTACAAAATAAGGTAGAGTGCCGCAGAAGAGGAGGATGGCTGTGGCGGTTCCGATGCCGGATTTCCACTTCAAAGTTGCGATGCCGGGAAACCTGTCAGCCTGCTTCTACACCAACTTCAGTCTTGATTTCCACCACCAGCACTACGACTGCGCCCCAAACAGCCCCACCTCCGCTACAACAGCAATTTACACCTTCCTCCGCGAAATTGCGGCGAACAACCAGTGCCGGAAAGAACTTGACCCCTTCGTCGTGGCTATATATTGCTGAGGCCACCACAAAATGAAAGGATTTGAGATCCCTTTCTCCCTTCAAAGGCAGAGGAGGAAAATTCTACACCTCGAAATCATCTTCTCTCACACTTACTTGGTTTGCACCTAATATTTTTTGAAGATAAATAAAATATTCATATAAATGAGTTTTATGTTTTTTTAGTGATTTGCACGTAGTTGAAATTGAATTGCACTTAACAGCACTCAATGAAAATGATCCACAGTTTTTACTTCCTGAAACTACATCCAAGTGAACATATGAAATAGAAAATTAGGGCTCTAGTAATAATATCACACTAGAAAACTGCAATACAATTTCCCATCAATAATAGTTGTAATATAATAAAAGGATGTACTATAATTGCACGGGCAATATGCTACCCTGAAAAATTGCTATTTTTAAACAAAAAAAATTAGATATTCCTAAAAATGATGTTAAGTTGATCAGTAACACTCTTGTACAAAAAAGTGAATCCATAAATAATTCTGCAACTCCTGCCCAGTGACAGGTAACTTCCAGTAGAATCTTTCCAGGCTAACTACTACTCAAGAATCTTCCTTTCCTAATAATTTTTCAAGTTTAATGTCAAGAATTAACATAGGATAAGTACAGAAAAAATTATGAGGAAGATGAACAACAGTTGAATAGTCTTGCGTACCGTTTCGAAGATCGTGTTCAGGCTTTTGGCAAACTTTCTTTGCTTCTCTTTCAGTTTGCTCAGCTGCCAATAGTTACGGTATCAGTATTAATCTCTGAAGCTTTCTAGAACATAGTGTATCAATAACAGAAAGTCCCCTTTTACTAGCTCGGGGTCTCCAAAAGGAGGGCACCATTTTCTGCTGCCACGCTGGAGCATTCACGGCAGAAAACGGCGCAAAAGAACTACAATGGTCTTTTGTTCGTGCAATGTAGAGTGACCACAGCTCCTGCCCCCAACTAGTTGCCAGCCCACAGTACCACACCTCTACAATGGCACAAGCAGGGGCAGAATAATATCCAGCCTGTTGTTTTAGGGTTTCGAACAGATGAATATGTTCATTTATTTTCATCATGGATCCTTCACATATAATAAATAATTAGACTCTAATAAGTATAGTGAAAAAAATGCTCAGAAAAAATCAACAGGTTCAGAGTCCTCAGAATGGTAACGAGTACACAAACATAACTGGGACGATTTTAAAGACTAAAAAAATATAGCGAATGGAAAAGTAAATAATTTCCAATTTAGAGAAATTAAATTATCTTGAAGTTATGGGCGCTTTCTATGGTGCTTAAAACAACCGGAGCTTTTAAAGGAATTTACAAGCATGTAGATGCACACACATGCACAGGGAGAAAGCAGACGGCACTGCTGAGGATTCATTCAAAATAAAGATGGAATTACAACCTCTTATTTACTGCTTGCATACTTCTTACTAACAACCTTTTCTCCTTACCGAACAAACAAGCTTCTGCTTTGTATATAAAGCAGGAAGACTTGCCAACACAGCAGCAAAAATAAAGGACAGCTACGGGACAATACTTTAGAATTTAAGACCATCAGAGCGGCGCAGCGGCGGGGTGTGGCTCCAGGTAAGTTCGTCTCCCTTCTTTGCTGGATATCTGATCTTGATCTTGGATGGCAGGAATGATTTGCTGGCTGGTACTAGACTTCTCACTGACGGGATTGGACTCTCCATACCCTCCCGTAATCTCGGAGGTAGGGTTAGTCAGGAGAAGTCGGAGACGGCAAAATGCGGCACCCGATAGTGGCTTGGTTAGGATATCTGCTGCTTGATCTTCTGTTTTACAGTGATTAACACTGATTTCCCCATTATTCACATGGTCTCTTAGAAAATGGAGCTTAAGGTCAAGATGTTTGGACTGTTTGTGAAACACTGGATTGTATGCTAGGACAATGGCATAGGAATTATCTACCAGAATTTCAGTAGGAATTGGGATATCACCAAAGATTTCTAATAATAGATTTCTGAGCCACAAAACTTCTTTCACGGCTTCACTCAGGGCAATATATTCTGCCTCTGTTAAGGAAAGGGCCAGTGTCTTCTGTTTTCTGGCGCACCATGAGATAGGTTTAGTACCCATGAATGCTACGTATCCAGATGTGCTCTTTCGATCGTCTTCACATCCCCCCCAGTCACTGTCGGAGTAGCAATGGAGGGTATTTTACTTCTCCTTGGTGTACCTGATGCCATACATCCTTGTCCCGTTGATATATCTGAGTATTCGTTTCACGGCTGCAAGGTATTTGATGGAAGGTTCCTGCATATATCTGGACACTATGCTTACTGAGTGCTCGATATCAGGGCGAGTATTAGTGAGGTAAATGAGAGACCCCACAATTCTTCTGTATTCCTCTGCACTGATTTTTCCTGACTTGTCTTCCTTCTTTAGTCTTTCACCTGTCACCATAGGAGTTGAGCAAGGAGCTGAGTTTAGCATTCCTGCACGGGTGAGGATTTCTGTGGCATACTTGCTTTGAGAGATACTTGTGCTTCCTTTACCTTGAGAGATTTGGAGGCCTAAAAAATACCTAGTCACACCCAAATCAATCATTTAAAAGGTGGAGTTTAAATGAGTTCTGAGCTTGCTTATCTCTCTTAAGGAATTCCCTGTTATTAGCAGATCATCCACATAAATGCATAAAATAATATAGTTTCCATTCTCCTCCTTCTTTATATACATTGCTGGCTCACTTATAGCTCTGGTGAAACCAATTTCTAGCAAATGGAAATCGATTTTCTAATTCCATGCTCGAGGTGCTTGCTTAAGTCCATACAATGCCTTTTTCAATTTGTAAACCTCGGCATTGTCATGGATGGAGTACCCCTCAGGTTGGGCAACATAGATCTCTTCCTTAATTTCCCCATTCAAGAACGCCGATTTCACATCCATTTGGTAGATAAGGAAGTTGTTTTGGGTAGCAATGGCGATGAAAAGTCTAACAGACTCAAACCGGGCTACTGGGGCAAACGTATCAAAGTAGTCTATGCCTGCCTTTTGAGAATAACCCTTGGCCACAAGCCTTGCCTCGTGTTTAGTGATTTCACCATGCTCTTTGTACTTAATTTTGTATAACCACTTTACCCCAATTGCTTTCTTCCCAGCTGGCAGATCAGTGAGCTCCCAGGTGTCATTTTTGGTGATCATGCACATTTCAGAATCCATAGCGTATTTCCAGCTTGGATTAAAAAAAGCTTCCTAGAAGGACTGTGGTTCTGTTGCTAAACATGCCATTTGGCAGTGTTGATAGAGGTTAGTTAGCAGTCGATACTTTTGAGGTGATGAAGGAGGTGATGTAATTTGAGGAAAGCTGGGCTCAGAAGAGGCATTGTGAGGAGTGTTGAGCTCTGTTGGAGGGTTCTGAAGAACTAACTCTTTCGTAAAGGAAGGCACTGGGTCCTCTGCTGAGTCAAGATCCACTACAACCATCGGCCTCAATGACTGATCCCGAGCCTCACCCCAGTTCCAGCAGCTGTTTTCATCAATTATAACATCCCTGACAATTAATAGCTTCTGTACCATCCCATTTCCAACTAGACCCCTAGGAGTGGTTTTGTCATGACAAAACCCTAGGAAGCCCAAGAAAAGTTAAGTGGGTCTAGTAGTGTGCATAGGAGCACTATGGTTTGCAAATAGTAAATTCCTAAACCTTAGTTTAGGGTGACCAGGGGCCCTCACCATAACTCCAAGACCTCACCATGATCTCTCCAACCAATGTTAAGGCCCTAAGGACTCATTAGGGTCAACCCTAGAGCCTGAGTTGACCAAGGTCAACCCAAACCCTAAATGGGTCAAACTAGCCTGCACAGGGTTAATTGACCCTACCTAAGCCAAGTGGACCCCACCCATGCCCTCTTAACCCTAGAGAGAGGCCAATGGATCACCAAGGACCCATGAGAGTTAATTCTAGGTGGACAATTTGACCAAGGACCCACCTAGGCCTACTTTGGGCAATTGACCTATATAAGGACAATGTGCCCTTAGTAAACCCAAATAACTCTACCAAAGGTCTCTCTAGACCTAAAGAGGGGCCAATGAGTCGATAAGAATCCATTGGGCTCAACCCAAATGGTCATGATGACCAAAGTCAACTCTACCCAAGGTCAAGTCAAATCCTAGCCCAATTGGGCTAACCCAAGCTCAAGTCTTTTTCCCCTTAGGCTAACTTTGATTTCTAAATTATTAGGATTATATGGGCTGCACTTATCCTAGAGAGTTGACCAGTCAGCATGGTGACTAGGAGAGAGAGAGAGAGAGAGAGAGAGAGAGAGGGAGGGAGAAAGCTTCATTTCTTTTAATGGAGGAGAGAGAATTTTGGGAAGGGGAGGAATGGAGTGGGGCTCGGCCAAGGGAGGCCAATAGCCACCCTTGATGGCTGCAATCAACTCCTCTAGGGAAGAGGAGGTGATTCCAGCCGTTTCCCAGCCACCAAGGGGCATATTCAGCCCCCCTCCTCTCAACCCGAGCCATGCCATTAATGGCTTTGATGGGCAATGAAGGATCTAGCCACTCCCCTCCCCAATTGGCCTTTTAAACACCACCAGTGGGGGAAGGCGAGTCTTTTCAAACTCTCACCTAGAAGGAACAAGCCGTCCCACTGTGTTGTTGCAGAAGCCGAGCGCCGCCGCCGTCGTCCATGGTGTTCCGCCGCTCCTCTCGCCTTCAGGTCTCCGGAAAGGTCCTCTTACACTTCTTTTCCCAAGGATAGTTCATAGAAATCACTAGGGCCAAGGTTCGGGTTCAATTGAGCCAAATCCAAATCGAAGTTTTCATGGTTTTTGGCCAAAAGTTAGCTTGGTAGAATCGCCGGAATAGGCGTCTCCGGCAGCCGTGCCGCTGGCTGAGGGTAGCCACAACATCCACGAAGGAGGTGGTGGCGGTGGCCGACCAGGGAAGTGGCCGGGTGGTCGGTAAATCAGCCCGCAATGTTTTCTAGGCGCGGGCAATCGTGGTCGTTGGCCTGTTGGATAAGATGACGGGCAGCCGCCGAATATGCGCCAAGATTCGTGCAGAATCATTCGTTTTATTATTATTACTTGATTTATATGATTTTTGTCACACTTTTTGCAGCACTTTAATTTAATTTTTAAATATACTTAGGGACATCTGATGAGAAAACTTGCATCATGATCGTTGTATACCTAAGGGTCTACTATATTCCAAAATTGATTTGGACCAATTTGGACCTCTGGTTGGACCATGGTATCCATTTTGGTGAGACCTGTACCTAGGGCTATTCTGAGATTCAAATGGATGCCCACCCTTCATACCTTGTCCAAATGACATGAAATTTGGTCTGGTGGTCTAACATAGATATACCTAGGGTTAGTCCAAAAATAGGAATTTTTGGGAATATTTTGTCCTATGGTTTTTGTTATTATTTAATAATACTAGGGTATTTTAATTAAGTGTTCTAATGAACTCCAAACCCTCCCAAATTTGTGTGAGTGGTCCCTGATATTATTTTCTAGCTCTGTACAAAATTTCAACTCATTTGGATGAGTTTTAGTTAGGGAATCACCAAACCCTAGTTTGGCATTAAGAAGGTGTTTTTGATTAAAAAGTGCACTTTGTGATTTTAGGTGACCAAACCCCATCACCAGTGGCTGAAACTTTGGCCACTAGTTTTTTGACCCTTAGCATCCCCCTATGGTTTATAGGGTGGTTTGGGGTAGGTATGTAACGACCCCATCCGTTAAATGACGTATAGTAGAAGGTCCGGCCGGGGCCCCACACTATATGCCACAAACAGACGGTGAGGTCACAGGATAATACCAAACCAAATACGAATCCTAACTCAGAGCATTCTAGCGGAAGCTTTAAGTTGTAATTTGAACTCTAACCAGGAATGTCCAATATATAAATCACCTTTATATATCACCACAGAATGTACACAAATACATAGAGTTTGGCCTTAAGGCCTTACAGTTCCTCTTTTCACACCGTATGGTTTACAAACCTCGGCGCGCAGGCCGGCCATACATGAGTAAAAGAAAACAAGCAAAACCATTCGCTTAGCCTTCAAGGGCTAGCCGCAGCAGCAGCAACAACAGCAGTAGGGCTTCAGCCCTTCACTTACCACTTGGCTCTCCAGCACCTGCATAGGAACAATCCACCCAACCTGTGGCAAACAATGCAACGGTCAGCATTCAGCTGACCCAATTATAACAATCCTACCCCTTTCTCGGGGCATTAGCATTCTTTCCCTGTAAAGCATGGCATCATAATATAGCAACTATGTGCGCGCAGGAACATTTAAGCCATCACAACTATCGGCCACACGGCCCGACAGTCCGTGCACTCAGGGCACATTCTTAGTGTACCGGAATACCAGGGTCAACACCACCGTCTATACAGTATTTGAGCATTCTAGTCTTTCTGGCGCGCGGGCCTAAGACTCTCATTAGGCGCTCCAACAAAACCTATAACCAGGCTTCCAAGTCGGACGGACCTAACGCAGGTACGGATCAGCCACCCCCCGTTGCTCAAGTCGCCGTGCCACCTCGAATACGGAAGTATCCATGGCTATTTATAGGCGCGGGTCGGTTTCACCTTTCCTGTTCGGCAATCTGCCTTTTCGTCGAGTTGCAGCCCAACGGCTCAACCGCTCATAAAGTGGCAACGCACGGCCACAAGAGTTGCATCCAACCCTCTTCATTTCCTGGACATCATCCAGTACTTCCTGCTGCACCAAGCAACAGGTAGGCACAAGGCAACACAAGCCATAATCACGGAGCCTTCTCCGATATGCAAACAAGCATCACCAATCCAGACCATGTCCAGATGGGCTTCACACAGCATGCCTAGAGCCGTACTCCAATTCCGGCCTCTAACAAGGGGGACTTCACATATCTACCCCAAGGGACACCACAACCCACCGCACACTCGCGGGGAAGGGTTTTCCCTATGCAATGCAGAAAAGAAGGACTTCACATGTCCAAGAAGGGAGATCGTTACCCTTGTCGATCTCTTGGGAGCCATCCCAAACTAGCCGGTGAGAAAGAACCGCAGCAGCTTTGCCTTCACAACGCCGGCTTCGGATCACGAATCGGACCACGAGAACTCCGCCGGTGGCTTGATCTCCTCCTCCTTCTTCTTCCTCCTCTCTCTTTCTCTCTTCCTTAAGCAAATGAAGAATGAAGTCTTCATCAGCCTTCACAGATTAAATCTAGCCAGGAAATCACCTGAGCCCTTGGATCCAAAGAGAGAAATCTGAACGGCCACGATTTGCCCAAAAACTCAATTTTTGGCTGACACGGCCTGTGACACGCCCGTGTCACAGGCCGTGTACCCTTAAGCGGCACACGCGGTATTCGTACCGACTGAGATTTACCAGAACACGGGAATCGACACGCCCGTGTCGAACCTGACACGCCCGTGTCATTCCTGAGACACGCCCGTGTCACCCCTGCCTCATCGAGCTGCAAGCAGTACACGGGTAGGCACACGGCATCTGACACGCCCGTGTCCAACCTGACATGCCCGTGTTCAAGGCTTGGTTCAAGGCCGTGTAACTTTCTGACTCAAATTGCATTTTATTTACGTGACACGCCCTGGTACACGCCCGTGTCCCAGGCCGTGTACCCCCGACACGCCCTGGGACACGCCCGTGTCCCAGGCCGTGTAAACTGACCTGCACCTCAAAACCATTTTTGAGTCTTTTTGGGGTGTTACAATCCTCCCCCCTTAACAAAATTTCGTCCCGAAATTTGCACGGTAAGGAAACAAGAACCAACAATGCTATAACTTGATAACTCTGTTATAACAAAAGTACACGGTCTACAGTTTATACAAACAGCTCGGGAAATTCAGCTCGCATGGTCTGCTCTCGCTCTCATGTTAGCTCTTCACAGCCACAATTGTCCCATCGGACCTTGACCATCCCGATCACTTTGTTCCGCAACTGTTTCTCGGCTCGATCCTCGATCCGAATGGGTCTAACCCTCGTCGTTAGCCCATACTCGACCGGTACCCGATCATTCTACACTACTTGAGCTAGATCCTTCACCGCCTTATGAAGTACTGAGATGTGAAATACATCATGTAATCCACCCAAGTCAGCTGAAAGTGCTAGTCGATAAGCAGCTTCCCCAACTCGCTCCACCACCTCAAACGGACCAAGATACCTCGGACTTAGCTTTTTCAAATGCCGAATCCTGGACACGCCTTTGAAGGGTTTGATTTTCAAATATACCCAATCACCCACCGCGAACTCCACGTTCCGGTGTTTGGCATTGTAGTACTTTGCTTGACGATCTTGGGCTATCAATAGCCTCTCCCGAATAGAGCGTATGAGCGAGGTAGCTTCTTCGACTTCCTTTTTCCCACTCAGCTTAGATTCGCCTTCTTCTGCCCAAGCTAACGGT
This sequence comes from Platanthera zijinensis, assembly GCA_039513925.1. Taxonomy (NCBI): domain Eukaryota; kingdom Viridiplantae; phylum Streptophyta; class Magnoliopsida; order Asparagales; family Orchidaceae; genus Platanthera; species Platanthera zijinensis. The sequence goes on from CM077087.1 coordinate 155,199,154, forward strand.
GTACGGCATTTACGACCATATAAAGCCTCAAATGGTGTCATACCAATACTCGCTTGGTAGCTATTATTATAGGCAAATTCGATAAGAAATATAAAATCTTCCCATCTCTTACCAAAGTCTAGGAGGCACATGCGGAGCATATCCTCCATCGTCCTGTTGGTTCGTTCAGTCTGGCCATCCGTGTGGGGATGAAAGGTCGTACTAAACGTTAACTTTGTACCCAACATTTGATGAACTAGCCGCCAATCATTCGATGTGAACTGCCCATCACGGTCACTAACGATGCTCCGAGGAACCCCGTGCAGTCGAACAACCTGCTCCACATAAAGCTTGGCCAAGGTTTCCACTGAATCGTCTCTTCTGTTTGGAAGGAAGTGCGCCACTTTCGTCAACCGGTCCACAATCACCCAGATTGAATCATGACCGCGTTGAGATCTCGGCAACCCGTGCACGAAATCCATCGAAATGTCATCGAACTTCCACTCCGGAATGGGTAACGACTTCAGGAAACCGCCAGGCTTCTGGCATTCTGCTTTCACCAACGCACAGGTATTGCATTCAGCCACATAACGTGCGACATCTTTCTTTAATCCGGGCCACCAGAACAGCTTTTTCAGATCTCTGTACATCTTTGTGCTCCCTGGGTGAACTGAGTACTTTGCAAAGTGAGCTTTGTACATCAACTCTTCCCTCAATTTACCCACACTCGGGACGCACAGTCGACCATTTCTTCGTAATAAACCGTTATCCCAAGAGAATTGGTCATCCGGCCCATCTTTTGCATAGCGCTGGAGACTTTCATCAAGCTCCGTTGCTCGCCGAACTCTGTCCGTAAGGTCATATTGCACCTCCGTCCAGTTCAAGCATGCATCGGTCGACGAACCCTTGTCAACACAAGATATCTCCAATGCTTCCAATTCCTGGATTAAACGCTGATCATGCCTCTGCAACCAGCTTGCCCGTACTGGAGTCTTCCGACTCAAAGCATCAGCGACCACATTTCCCTTCCCGGGAGTATAGTGAATCTCGAAGGTGTAGTCCCCAAGGAACTCCATCCATCTTCGTTGTCGCATATTCAGATCCTTCTGATCCAACAAATACTTTAGGCTTTTATGATCTGTATAGATATCCACTTTAACGCCATATAGATAGTGCCGCCACAACTTGAGCACAAAGATTACCGCCGCCAACTCCAAATCATGGACGGGGTAATTCCGCTCATGCACTTTCAACTAGCGCGAGCCATAAGCAATCACTTTACCAAACTGCAGAAGAACGCAGCCCAAGCCGCTCTCGGAAGCATCACTATAGATCTCATACCCATCTGTACCACATGGCGATGTCAACACAGGCGCCGTGGTCAAACGACTCTTCAAGTCTTCAAAAGCTCGCGCGCACTCCGGCGTCCAAATGAACTTTTGATCTTTTCTCATCAGTGTGGTCAGAGGTAAAGCAATCCGTGAGAAGTTTTCCACAAACCGTCTATAGTAGCCCGCAAGTCCAAGGAATCTCCTGACCTCGGCCACTGAAGATATCACTGGCCAATCCCGAATGGCACTTATCTTCAACGGATCCACCGCGATACCTTCTCCGCTTACCACATGGCCTAAAAAGGCTACTGAAGAGAGCCAGAACTCACACTTTGAGAACTTGGCATAAAGCTTATTCCTCCGCAGGGTATGCAAGACCAACCGCAAATGGTTTGCATGATCCTCTTCCGACTGAGAGTATACTAAGATGTCATCGATAAACACAATAACGAATAAATCCAAGTACTCTCGGAACGTTTGATGCATTAGGTCCATAAATACCGAAGGCGCATTACATAGGCCAAACGGCATTACCGTGAACTCATAATGACCGTAGCGTGTTCCAAACACCGTCTTGGGAATGTCACCTTCCCTAATCCTCAGCTGATAATATCCCGATTTCAAATCCAATTTGGAATAGACCGTTGATCCTGCCAGCTGATCAAAGAGGTCATCAATCCGTGGGATCGGATATTTGTTTTTCTCCGTCAGCTTATTCAATTCGCGGTAGTCAATACATAACCGTAAGCTACCGTCTTTCTTTTTCACAAATAGAACAGGCGCGCTCCAAGGTGACATACTTGGGCGTATATATCCCTGCTCCAACAACTCTTGCAATTGGAATTTCAACTCAGCCATCTCTTTTGGCGCGACGCGATATGGAGAGCGGGCCACAGGTTTCGCACCTGGCACTAACTCAATAGAGAAGTCAATCTCCCGCTGGGGTGGTAACCCAGGAAGATCTTTAGGAAACACGTCGGCAAACTCTGACACAACCAGTACCTCACCGACACTGGCCTTTGGCTCAACAGCCTGAATTAGCGTGAAGAATAACTCCGCGCCCTTCCGAACAGCATTGACGACTTGGAGTGCAGACAACAGATTCCCGCCAACTCCTCGCATACCAGCGAACTTCGTCACAAGTCCGGTATTCTGGCCCAGTGTAATCTCCTTGGAGTTGCAATCAATAAAGGCACGCTGCTCCGAGAGCCAGTCCATACCAAAGATCACATCAAACTCCGATAACGGTAGCACAACTGCACTCAAACCGAAATCCCGACTTCCTATTTGCACATCCACATCGCAAGCCCTATCCGCAAGCATCACACAGCCATTCGGAAATAGCACCCTTGTACTATCCACCGTCACATGACTTAGTAGCCCAATGCGAGATACGAAATTCTCAGACAGGAAAGAATGCGAAGCACCCGTATCAAACAGGGCTCTCGCCAAATTGTTCTGAATCAGGACAAAGCCTGCAGCACACACATCATGCACAAGCTATACATAACCAAAAACAATTGCACAGAAGCAAGTAAGCTAAATCAACTCGTACTTGTGACGACGTCACTTTGCTTAATCGCTTCTTGTTGGCCAAGCTGATAGATTCGGGGCTGTGCCTGGGACGCAGAGGAATCAACCACCGCTTTGCCCTTCTCAGCATAAGATGCACCCGTCTTCTTGTCCCCTTTGGGATGAACAACCCGACAGTCACGAGCTATATGCCCCACCCGGCCATAGTTATAGCATGTACGAGAATCCGGCCTTGATGTCGCTCCCGACACAACGGTCGTAGTCACTTGCCCAGACGGCTTGGACCTCTTGCCCCCTTTCTTCTGGGAAAACGATTTGCTCGGGCGAGGTGCTTGAACCTCTGGCTTTGACACAACCAAGCCCTTGTTCCCTTGCACCTGCCACATATCCTTCTCCAACGCACACGCAGTATCAACCAACGCCTGAAACCCTTGTTTCACTGAACTCGAAAGCAGGAATCGCAACTCATCCCGCAATCCTTCATAGAACCGATTCGTTTTCCTTTGGTCATCCGCGAAGATTGTACCCGCATACCGTCCCAACCTGGTAAACTCATGCAAGTAGATATCCACGCTATCTTCCCCTTGCTTTAACCGTTGGAACTCATTTTCCATAGCAATGCGTTGCGCCGCTGGGACATGTTTCGCCAGAAATATCCGAGAGAACTCCTCAATCGACACTTGCGTTAATTGTCTGCCCGCCAAATGGTGTACCTCAACCTCGTCCCACCACAACCGCGCCTCTCCTTCAAGCATGAAGGTGGCCAAGGTGACCTTTAGAGTTTCCTCCGCCCTGATCGCTGTCATTATCCTCTTGACACGCGATAACCAATCTTCTGCCTGCGTTGGGGATCCCATTCCCGTAAACGTAGGAGGACTGAAGCTCATGAATTGCTTCAACTGTCGGTCAGCTGCTCGTGGATCTACAGCCTCAACCGGCTCGGGTCTTACAACAACACAAACTGGCTCGACTGCCGGCTGCGCTTGCCCGGTCGGCTGAATCATGGCAAATAGAGCCTCAGCAACTAAACGAACAGTTTCCGCAGATGGAGGAGGTGTTGGCACCTCAGCTGGTGCCGCACTCTCATCAGAGCGCTGGGGCTCAGACTGCCCAGCACCACTACGCGTCACCTATAGGTGGACAAGACACACATTAGCGAACGTATGCAAGCAAAACAACACAAAAAGGAACGCGCAGATTCCTCAAACAAGATTTTGTACATTCCTTAGTGGACATTCCAGAGTTCATTAGCGTTACAGCAGGGCGCATAAACACGCGCTCGCCACCCCATAAAAGAATTCGCCCACGAATTCGATAGAGGAAGACCGAACGAAGTTGATACCAAAATGTAATGACCCCATCCGTTAAATGACGTATAGTAGAAGGTTCGGCCGGGGCCCCACACTATATGCCACAAACAGACGGTGAGGTCACAGGATAATACCAAACCAAATACGAATCCTAACTCAGAGCATTCTAGCGGAAGCTTTAAGTTGTAATTTGAACTCTAACCAGGAATGTCCAATATATAAACCACCTTTATATATCACCACGGAATGTACACAAATACATAGAGTTTGGCTTTAAGGCCTTACAGTTCCTCTTTTCACACCGTATGGTTTACAAACCTCGGCGCGCAGGCCGGCCATACATGAGTAAAAGAAAACAAGCAAAACCATTCGCTTAGCCTTCAAGGGCTAGCCGCAGCAGCAGCAGCAACAGCAGTAGGGCTTCAGCCCTTCACTTACCACTTGGCTCTCCAGCACCTGCATGGGAACAATCCACCCAACTGGTGGCAAACAATGCAACGGTCAGCATTCAGCTGACCCAATTATAACAATCCTACCCCTTTCTCGGGGCATTAGCATTCTTTCCCTGCAAAGCATGACATCATCATATAGCAACTATGTGCGCGCAGGCACATTCAAGCCATCACAACTATCGGCCATACGGCCCGACAGTCCGTGCACTCAGGGCACATTCTTGGTATACCGGAATACCAGGGTCAACACTACCGTCTATACGGTATTTGAGCATTCTAGTCTTTCCGGCGCGCGGGCCTAAGACTCTCATTAGGCGCTCCAACAAAACCTATAACCAGGCTTCCAAGTCGGACGGACCTAACGCAGGTACGGATCAGCCACCCCCCGTTGCTCAAGTCGCCGTGCCACCTCGAATACGGAAGTATCCATGGCTATTTATAGGCGCGGGTCGGTTTCACCTTTCCTGTTCGGCAATCTGCCTTTTCATCGAGTTGCAGCCCAACGGCTCAACCGCTCATAAAGTGGCAACGCACGACCACAAGAGTTGCATCCAACCCTCTTCATTTCCTGGAAATCATCCAGTACTTCCTGCTGCACCAAGCAACAGGTAGGCACAAGGCAACACAAGCCATAATCACGGAGCCTTCTACGATATGCAAACAAGCATCACCAATCCAGACCATGTCCAGATGGGCTTCACACAGCATGCCTAGAGCCGTACTCCAATTCTGGCCTCTAATAAGGGGGACATCACATATCTACCCCAAGGGACACCACAACCCACCGCACACTCGCGGGGAAGGGTTTTCCCTATGCAATGCAGAAAAGAAGGACTTCACATGTCCAAGAAGGGAGATCGTTACCCTTGTCGATCTCTTGGGAGCCATCGCAAACTAGCCAGTGAGAAAGAACCGTAGCAGCTTTGCCTTCACAACGCCGGCTTCGGATCACGAATCGGACCACGGGAACTCCGCCGGTGGCTTGATCTCCTCCTCCTTCTTCTTCCTCCTCTCTCTTTCTCTCTTCCTTAAGCAAATTAAGAATGAAGTCTTCATCAGCCTTCACGGATTAAATCCAGCCAGGAAATCACCTGAGCCCTTGGATCCAAAGAGAGAAATCTGAACGGCCACGATTTGCCCAAAAACTCAATTTTTGGCTGACACGGCCTGTGACACGCCCGTGTCACCGGCCATGTACCCTTAAGCGGCACACGCGGTATTCGTACCGACTGAGATTTACCAGAACACGGGAATCGACACGCTCGTGTCGAACCTGACACGCCCGTGTCATTCCTGAGACATGCCCGTGTCACCCCTGCCTCATCGAGCTGCAAGCAGTACACGGGTAGGCACACGGCATCTGACATGCCCGTGTCCAACCTGACACGCCCGTGTTCAAGGCTTGGTTCAAGGCCGTGTAACTTTCTGACTCAAATCGCATTTTATTTGTGTGACACGCCCTGGGACACGCCCGTGTCCCAGGCCGTGTACCCCCGACACGCCCTGGGACACGCCCGTGTCCCAGGCCGTGTAAACTGACCTGCACCTCAAAACCATTTTTGAGTCTTTTTGGGGTGTTACAAGGTATGCCCTAGGACCCAAGTTCAAACCTTTAGGTTGGACTTGGGGGGAATTGTGAAGGGCATGGGGTCAAATGCCCTTGTATGGTTGTGATTTTTGGTGGAGAGGGGACTAGAGTTAAAGTCCTTTGGCCAAAATCTTAGGAGGTTTGGAGATTGATACACCCCTCAAAACTCTAACCCTAGTTTAGGGCACCCCACTTGTGTAAGCACAATGAGCCATCAAAACTTAATAAAAGGCCATGGAACCTGGGTAGAGAGATATTAGGGTTCATAGAAGCCTTTAAAAAATCATCCTGAGGATTTTGGAATAATATATTTGGTAGTACCTTTGTAACTCATAAATTTGCCCCTTAAAGTATTTTATTTACTATCATCTCTTTGTTAATTACGAAGACATGAAATTGGGGCAGTAAACTTTTAAGGTAATTATACACCTGTATGAATTTTGTTACATTTTTAAAGTGATTATTCTCTGTACTTCATTCACAAGCTACCAATTTGCCTAAAATATTCAAGCATTTATTATGGATTGCTCACTAACTGCAACCATGAGAAACTTTGCTAACAAACTTTTTATGACTTCACAGACCTCTGGGATTTATTGTAGAATTTTTGGAGGTCAAATTGTAGGGGTTGTTTCAACAGGCTTGTACTTTGTAGAAACTTTTAATGATTTTAATTTAATACTTTTAGGCCTTGTAAAATTATAATTTTTGTCCAGTAGGCATTAATGGATACTATGATAGTCTGGTAATTTTTTTCATAATTTTCTGATGGTGGATTATAGTACTTCCTTCTTTAGTCAAACTTGTTTGGATAATTTTAGAATAAATTTAGAATAATTAATTAGAGGTCAACTTTTGAGGAAAATTAGTGAAACCTGAAATTCTTTAACATGTTAGCATTATGTAGAGCTCATAATTTTTGGATGAGCATTTCTTGAGTAAATCTTGTAGTTCATATTCAAACTGGTAGCCCTTAAAAGCTTTAAGGAAATTAATTAAATGCCAGATAAAATAGGAAAATTAAAATTTTCTGGATTTAGTCTATTTGTACCAGGATAAGTCTCCAATAAATAATTTAGGGCATTTGGATTATCTCCTATCCGGTTCGACATATAGCCTAGGTTGGCTTGCATTTAACAAATTGGGTTAGTCGCAATAGGATATGATTGGACATGGTATAGGAGTTAGTCATTTTGCTGGGTTGGATAGATGTGGATGAGTTCACCATAGAAAGATAGGAATAGTAGTGGGTAGTGGTTGGGCTAGAGTTTAGAGGTACTCGGGTTCTACGAAAGATCGTCTTTCCCGAGGAGAGGAAAAGTCAAAATCACCCTAGGATTAGCCTACTGTATATGAGATTGGAATGGATAAAGGGAAACAACCAATAACAATAAGTGCCTTACGAAAGGGAACGATGGGATTCAGCTACCATCATAGTTCCTAGTGCCCTTTGAGAGCCCTTCACCGGGTATACCGGGGACAGTCCTGGGTTAACGTAAACTGTATTAACAAACAGAAAGAGTAACTTAGTAATTAGGGTTCCACATATCACAAACACTATTAGAACGGGAAGGTTGTTTGGAGCTTCGGCTCGGTTAGTTTTGAGACGGACAGTTTGGTCCAGAGAGCTTTGACTCGGTTAGTTTTTAGTTGGACAGTTTGGTCCGCAGAGCTTTGGCTTGGTGTGAAACGTATTAATATTGCATGTGCATAAGTTATAAGGTGGTGGGCCCTCGGTGTTAGTGGTCGATGCACCGACGCTAACACGTTGGCTCGGCAAGTGTGGTTAGCACTTTGCCAACAGAAGTCCAGTGCGCTAGCCGGCAAGAGTACGCAGGAGTCCGTTTTGTGCACCAAGCATTGAGGCATACGATAGGTGTCACAACCCGCATTTTCTCCGAATAAAACGGATTATCAGAGTAGGAGAAAACACGCGTCATGATGCCACGCCGAGCATGAGTTAACTACCGATGCTCAGGCAAACCACTATCAACTATCACTACAAGATATGAACTTTACAACGACGTTTTTTTTGCGACGTTTTTTAAAGCGTCGCCGTTAATTTTCAATTTAGCGACGTTTTTTTTTTCAAAAACGTCACCAATGCAAAATTGTAGCATTGCCAACGGTTTTCATAAAAAACGTCAATATATATGTTTATCTTTTGTGACGATTATTTTAAAAACGTCATCAAAACATAAGATCTTCAATCAATGTTTTTGTAACATGCAAATTCTGACCCGACCGATTGAACCTCTAGGGGCCTAACTTGGTCAATCTTTTGTGCCTATTAATCTCGTGAAACCTATACAAGTTCAACAAAACTGTTCACGCTCGATTCTGATGAGAATCGACGAATAATAACGTGAATGCAAATTTAAATAACGCAATTATTCAAAAAAAGGGGAAATCTAGCAAATGGCCTGGGAAGTCACCTCAGTTAGTTTGTTTAGACTCGTCAAGCCTATACGAGTTCAACAAAACTATTCACGCTCGATTCCGATGAGAATCAGCAAAGTAATTACGTGAACGCAAATTTAAAGAACGCAATTATACAAAGAAGGGGGAAATCAAGCAAACGATCTCGGATTTGACCACAGTAAGTTTCGTTAGAGTCATAGTAATATTATGTGTACAACAAAGTCGACTGTTTGCGATTCCGACGTCATTTGGACAATTTTGACGTTTAAGTCAAATTAGGCCATGAATGCTCCGGAGAGAATAATTTCAGCAAACAAACTCGGAATCGACTTTGAATTGTTTCAGTGGATGCGTGTAAGCAAGTCGGTCAAAACAAACCCATCCGAAACAATTTCCGAGTCCCCTAGAGTGATATACGAGTATTTGAATGAATAAATAAAGGGGTGCAAGTTGAGTAGAGCCAGCTCGAAAGCTCGATGAGTCGGCTCAAAAAAAAGCTCGTTGAGAGCTCGATTCTGTGGAGCTCGAGCTCGATTACAAGCTCGAGCTCGAATATTATTGTTCATGAGCTCGCGAGCCAATTCGCGAGCTTTTTATTCCTATAAATAAAAAATATAAAGAAATTCATGTAATGCCATACGTTCGATCCCGCCGCTCTTTAAAATTCACGAAGCCCAACCCGCAAGTCCGCAACTCTTAAAAATAACTCTTCAGCTCCCCAAAACATTCCCCTTTGGCGGTGGAGGAACCGAACCGACGTTGTTTCCGCCTCACTAATGTTTTTTGTTTTTGTCCTCCGCAGATTAAGCACGTTTGAGTGCATTTCTCGAGGTTTTGGTGAAGTCCAGCACATATCTACACCATGATCGCTGCAATCGCTGCCTCGAGTTTCTTCCCAGTCCCATCTTCTTCTTCTTCTTCCGCTGCATCTTTGAAGGATTCAAAAACCATTAGTGATGGTCCAGAATCATTGAGCGTGCGGGGAATCGTTGCCAAACCTGCATCATCTTCTGGCGCCATGCAGGTTAAGGCCAAGACCCAGGCCGTTCCTAAAATCAACGGAACAAAGACCGGGTTGAAATCTGAAACCCTAAAGCACGAGGAAGACTTTCCTTATTTTGCCCCGAGAACATTTTATAATCAATTAATTGCCTGACTGGAGCATGCTCCTTGCCCCCATCACCACCATCTTCTTGGCAGCTGAGAAGCAGTGGACCCTCATTGATTGGAAGCCGAGGAGGCCGGACATGCTCGCAGATTCATTTGGCCTTGGAAAAATCGTTCAGGACGGGCTTACCTTCAGACAGAACTTCTCCATTAGATCTTATGAGATTGGGGCAGATCGCACCGCTTCTAAAGAGACGCTACTGAATCATTTACAGGTGATTTTAAACGAATTTGTATGATAATTTCATGTGTGATCTTCTTTGCTAATTGTGCTAATGTTTTGAAATCCTTGTGCAGGAAACTGCACTTAATCATGTCAGGGTTGCAGGCCTTATGGATGATGGTTTTGGGGCGACTCCTGAAATGTCTAAACGAAATCTTATATGGGTTGTGGCTAAAATGCATGTATTTGTAGAAAAATATCCTACTTGGTGAGTTACATCATACTTAATTCATGTAATGCCAAAAATAATCACAGCTACAGCCGCAACCGACGTCGTTTCCGCCTCTAGCCGAACGAACCGAACCAGCGCCATCGTCGTTCTCAAGCAGCGAGCATCGTTCCTATGATAATGCAGGGCCATCGGGAATTTTTTGTCAAAATCTGTACTTGAAGTATTAATATTCAGGTAACTAGATGGCAAAATATATGATTAATGTATTTTGCAAATTCTATATAATCTCTTTAAATGTAGTTTGCTTTTTCTATATAATCTCTTTTAAAGATGTGCTTTATTAAAATTATTAGGTTACATGTCATCCACCTCACTTATATTTTGTCTTATGATAATGCAGGGCTATCGGGAAATTTTTGTCAACTAGTAGATTTTATTGGCATCACATCCATGATGGAGGTTAGCATTTAAGACCTTCACTTTTTAAATGATTCAGACGTTGATATTGCTAATTCTCTGCTAAATTCATAATAATATTGATTCACATGTTCATACAGGTGTTGATTCGGTTAATTGGTGTTGATGAAAATAATTACTCCAACTAAACATATACACTTCAATAATTGGATGAGACTCGCAACTGTCGAAGATGTGGAGTCTGAAGCTTTTTTGAGTTATGATAATTATGTAAAAATTTGTAATTATATCCATGTAAAAATGTAAAATGAATATTTATTGATTAATTATATGTAATTATTTAAGGTATTATTGATTGAGCTGCAATTGTTTTGAAATCCAGACTACTTGGAACTATCTTAGGTTTATATATATATATATATATATATATATATATATATATATATATATATATATATATATATATATATATATTTGTAATTATTTATTCTTTGCATCCAAAAATTCCAATACATCGTGGTGATAAAGTTAATGTTTTTCTCAATGTTTTTTAGAAAGTGTTGTAATAGATCAATTATTTTTCATGACGTTTTTTTTTGAAAGTGTCACGATAAAGTAACTGTCAAACATGACGTTTTTAGTAAAGTGTCACAATATAACAATTGTCAATCATGACGTTTTTGGAAAAAAAAATGTCGCGGTAGAGTAACTGTCAATCACGACGTTTTTTAAAAGTGTTACGATAGAGTAATTGCTTATCATAACGTTTTTTTAAAAGTGTCGCGGTAAAACAAATGTCAATCATGACGATTTTTGAAAAAATGTCACCGTAAAGTAATTGACAATCACGATGTTTTTTTAAAAGCGTCGCAACGTGCTATGGCGACATGCGCAATCGTGACGATTTAGTGACGTTTTTATAAACGTCACAAAAACTACCGTGACGCTTTAAAATCGTCACTAAAGACATAAAAAAATGTCACCGTAAAGCGACTTTGTTGTAGTGTATACTTTATGAAAATTCATAAGTTATATGATTAGAAAATCAGTTATATTTTTAAAGGCCGTATCCCTCGGCTCGGTGGATCACCTAGTCCACAATTTAAAAGTTATACTTATACGCTGCGGAAAATACTTTATTCAGGTTTGACATCCTAAAAGAGTGCATAAGTGTCCCCAAAGGACAACTTATACTATGCAGGACCCTACTTTTGATTTATACTATATATAGGAAAACGATCTTTTTACGTTATTTGAAAAATAGTGATGAGTTTTATAAAACATGTTGATCATGAGATATACTTATAATAGTGTTTTTAGGTTTAAAAGTAACTAACAACCTAGCATAAATCATCCCAAGAGCAAGTAGACTATCTCCAGAAAAGGTAGCAGCAAAAAGTAACACATCTAGTATCAAGGTAAAACTACCAATGGGCGCCAACAAACTGACACGAACCCACTGAAAAATATGTATGTCTGTAAGAAAAATAGTAAAACTACCTCACAAGACCAAGAAACTAATCTCCACTGAACGAGAGACCACCAGCAACAACACAACACCACTAGCCGCCTAATCGGCTACTAACTAGAACCTGAGGCATTCAAAGAAGAAAAGAATACCTCAGCAAGCTAAACAAGTAAGCTGTACGGAAATGTTAGTTTATAAGGTAAGCAAGAATAGTAAGTAAACCGAAAACAAACATCACTGTCCAAAGCAAGACAAAAGAAAAGCATTAAGTGCGAGGAAACAGCAACAACCCTGCCCAAAAATAAATCCTGCAGAGTTTACCAGGCTACCATGAGCCCAAACGTTGCAAATTTACAAAGGAAGAAATGTCTAACACCTTAAGCTGTGAGAGATGGTAGTAGCAAAAATAACGCGGATCCGGGTTGGAGGCAAACTCAGTCCCCCAGCCACCATTTCAAAGAAACAAAGGTCAGGGGTCTACATGTGAAAGCACTAGGGACCTCCCACCCCCTTGCCCAGCCTGTACCTGAAGCAAGATAAAAGAAAAAGGGTGGCCTTGGCTAAATAACACAACACCTTCTCCATTAAGAGCTTCAAACCACCACTACTAACCATGAGCCACGATTCAGCCTTTTTGGAAAAAAAGAAAAAAAAATAGCCGACAAGGAACCTCAAAATCAAGGAATTCACTCGGGGGAGAAAATCAAGGTAAGGGAAAAACATTGGGATGACTCAACACGGCATGGCGTTGAGTGAGCCCCACTCACTCAACGCCTAAACAGACGGTGGCGTTGAGTCAGCTAGCCTCCCTCAACGCCAAAATAACAATGGCGTTGAGTGAGGTTCACTCACTCAACACCTTCTGCAACACTGGCTGTGGCGTTGAGTGAGCTAACCTCACTCAATGCCAAAATAGCTATGGCGTTGAGTGAGGTCTACTCACTCAACGCCTTAGCACTTAACCGCAAAACCCAACGGTGGCGTTGAGTGAGTCAACCTCTCTCAATGCCAAAATAGCTTTGGCGTTGAGTGAGGTCCACTCACTCAACGCCAAAGTACTTAGCCGCGAAAACGAACTGCCGCGTTGAGTGCGCCCTCCATACTCAACGATAGAAAATCTTTGGTGTTGAGTGAAGTCAACTCACTCAACGCCAAAGTACTTACCCGCAGGAAAAACCCTAAACCAACGCCATCCGGAAGAGGTCGGCGGGAATGCCGACTGCTTCTCGCTGAATCGGCGGGAATGCAAATTGATTCTCTCTGAATCGGTGGGAATGCAGATTGATTCTCGCCGAATCGGCGTGAATGTAGATTGATTCTTGTCGAATCGGAGGGAATCACTAACGATACTCGTCGAAATCGGCGAGAATCACTTAGTGATTCCCGTCGATTTTGACTTAGAAGAATTTCCTCACTCAGCGTCGATTCTACTTAGCCGCAAAAGAACAGATTGCGGCGTTGAGGGTGTCCACCACTCTCAACGATAAAATAGCTTTTGCGTTGAGTGAGGTCGACTCACTCAACGCCAAAGTACTTAGCCGCAGAAATTTCGCCTCCATCAAAACCCCAGTAAGTCTAAGTACAGGGAAGGCTTCTACTACAGCCACTACACAGGCAAGCCCACATACACCCCAACCTGAGTCTAAGCAAGGCAATTTTTGTATAAAATAAAACTAAAGCTTTTTCTCCTCTACCCGGCTACAGCTACTGCACAGAAAAAAAAGTTAACTCCAAAACACCTTACTCTACTCCCAACCCGAGAACAAGGTAAATCAACAGTAGGGATAAAAATAGGAAGACAAGGCTGTTTGAGAAAAGAAACTAACATGAAGTATTCAACAGGCTTGGTTATGATTTTCGGGAAAAACTGGGGATTTTTAGCAAGAGAAAATCTGGAAGGTTAACTAACAACAAGGAACAAAATAAATAAAAAAAGCTACATGGCAAGGGCAAGAGCACCACTTGCTTCGATTTCCAGCGAAGCTTGGTCAGCCTCCCTTACTCTCACACTCGAATCCAGCAACGAAGCACAAAGCCAAATATTTGGACATTGACGGCGGATTACAAGTCAACAAACTCGAAATTCGAAACCACAAGCAAGGCCACAAAACTTGGAAATCATACCGTAGGAATGAAGGTCTAGGCGAGAGCAGTCCAGATCTACCCTCGAAATGAAAATCCGACCGCTAGAACTCCCGGAATCGGCGGTGGAAGGCACAGCTGCCCGCCGGTTTTCTTCCGCTCACGAACAAGACAACAATTTCTTTCACGGAAGGAGGCGATGAATAGTCTCTTTTTTAACTTAAGACTAAATATACATAGACACGCCTATTCAGCCTTAACTGCCACCTAAGAGTCTCTTAAACCGCAGCCACCCTTTCAAGTCTAGCAAAACCGCCAACCATGCTGCCATCTTTCAAAACAATACTTAATATAATATTTATTAAATAGTTTTATTTTGTTTTCATAAAATACAAAACGACGCGAACACCGAACATCCTCCGAATTCGACAAAATTCGCACCATAGCTAAATATCCACGCTACGAACACAACGGCGAAGTCGAAATTAACTTTCGACGAACAGAACTCGAGTTATACCCATCCGAAGCCAAAACACAAGCATCCCCCGAGAGGCCATACCGGGTCATCCAAAACGACTCGGCTTGCTAGGGAGATCTTGCCAATAGGCTACAAATAGGCCACTCAGTTCTAAGGAGTTAAGACCACACTCCACAGATGGCACAAGCCAAGAAAATGCGTCGACGTAACGCCAAGCAAGAATTAAATAATCGCAGAAAAATCGGGGGAGTTACAATAGGTCTGACCGGTAGTGCTTTACTCTGATTGTGATTTTATTACTCTGATTGTGATTTTATTGTGGACATTCAGTTAGAGTTTTTTTACTTCGCTTGTGTTTACTCTACTTGGTTGCTTTTCTGTGATCGAATCGGTTTGCATAATCGGCGTTTCGTGGTGATGACCCTTCAGGGCGTGAAGATGCCACAGCAAAGCGGCAGTTCTGGGCCTAAGACCCCGGTGTTTAAAAAGAAAAAATGGGGTCTTACAAGTTGTATCGAGGAAACCTCGATCGGAAGAGTAGCAGTCCACTAACCCTGGGTCTCCCCCGCTCGAGTTTAGTGTGGGGACAAACTAAGCAGCGGAAGCGTGGTGTGCTAATGTGGGGATCACATGTAATTCTCCACTGTTAATTAGGCTTGAGTCAATTTCTTATTGACAGTTTTTGATATGCAGCCTCCAGCACAACCTACACCACAGGGCGGAGTCTGACAGACTCCGAATGTTACACCACCACCCCTGGTCCCCACTCCGTTCCTACAGTCAGAGATGGGGCAGACTCTGACAGCCATTCTGGAGGCTTTCAGGGCCCAGCAGGTTCCGGTCCCGCAGCCAAACCAAGGGGGCCAACTGGCTGAGCATCTTACGAGGACTCTCTCCCCCATCCAACTTAGTGACAGAGTCGGCTGTCCGGACGGAAGAATGGCTGGACATTATGTACGAGATATTGACCGGGATACAGTGCCCCTTGGAGGAGAGAGTGCCATTGGTGGTCTCTTGCTTGGAGTCTCATGCCAAGAGATGGAGGAAGACGTCACTAGACACGACCTTTGCAGATATGGAGATTGCAAATATTACTTGGGAGGAGTTCAGGGCCGCGTTACTGGAGCATTTTGTTCCATAGTCGGATAAGGATGAGATGGAGGATAGGTTCCTGCAGCTGAAGCAGGGCAATAAGACAGTGGTAGAGTACCACCGTGAGTTCAACCATTTAGCCCGGTTTGCGGACTCCTATCAGCTGGATGAGGCAGGATACATCAAGAGGTTCTATAATGGCCTGCAGGAGGACTTGAGGGAGGCCCTACTGTTCGTATCTGACGGGCCAATACCTCAGATGTTAGAGATGGCCAAGAGGATAGAGGCTGATTGGCAAGCTACTCGGGGCCGGAAATGGCCAGCTGAGGATCAGGGTCGAGGAGCAAGGAACGATCAGAGACGAGCCCGTATCACGGACGGGAGAAGGGTCGAGGACCAGCCTCGTCAGGAGGCAAGACAGGAAACAAGGGAGCCAGTGGTGGTGGCTCCACCACCTCTTCAGACACGGGAGGGCCAGAGACCCGGGGGAATGGCATATCCCTCGCCAGAGTGCTTCCACTGCCATCAGGTTGGGCACATCCGCAGAAATTGCCCTATAAGAGGGGCACCCCCACCAGCTCCACCGGCTGCCCAGCCAGCACAGTATTTTGGGGTCCGAGGTCGTGGCCGAGGACGTGGATACCAGGGGGAGATCGTAGACATGAAAGGGAGCAGGTGTATGCTTTGGACCTTGCGCAGCCTTGGAACCAAGAGCAGGTCATAGTAGGTACGCCGACATGTTTAATTGTTTAAAAAGAATTCTCCTTTTCTCAGTTGACAAATTTTGTAGAACTGCACTAGATAGAATAAATAGGAAAGAAAAACTCGTTATAGAATCCTAAGACATTTAACCATCCCAGGTATAGTCTTCATCAGCGGCAAGCCTGCCCGCACGCTTTTCGATACCGGAGCTTATCACTCCTTCGTGTCAGAGACGTTCGTAGAAGGATTGAAAGGCGTGGAGCGATTCACGAGCTCAGTGATGAGGATGCGACTACCCGATGGATCTGAACTCCTGACCTCGGACCACTGTAACATGGAGGTAGAAATTGGTGGAAAGGCGTTTGAGGCTCCAGCGACGCTTTTGAAGTTGACGGACTATGACTTGATCCTGGGCATGGTATGGCTGCACTGGAACATGGCCCAGATTGATTACCAAGCAAAGAGGATCACCGTGAGGCACGAGGACTCTTTCATTGTCATCGAGGGTATAAGACCTGCTTATCGTTTACTCTTATCTTCAGTACAGGCTGTTAAGGCCCATCTACAGGGAGAGGAGGTTTATCAGATTCTATTTTAGATGACGGAGGTCAAGGCCCCTGTGACAGACATCCCGGTGGTGTGAGATTTTGCTGACGTCTTTCTAGAGAAATTGCCAGGACTACCTCCGCACCGAGAGCAGGACTTCCAGATACAGCTTGTGCCGGGGGCCAAGCCGGCATCTAGGGCCCCTTACCAGATGGCCCCGAAAGAGTTGACAGAGTTCCTAAGTCAGTTGCAGGAACTAGTAGAGGCAGGGTTTGTCCGGCCAAGCTCTTCACCGTGGGAAGCCCCGGTGCTATTCGTCAAGAAGAAGGACGTAATTCTCCGCTTGTGTATTGATTATCGAGCGCTGAATAGACTGACGGTCCGAAATACATACCCGCTTCCACGGATTGACGAGTTGTTTGATCAACTAGAAGGAGCGCATTTCTTCTCGAAACTTGACTTGAGGTCAGGTTATTACCAGCTACGGATTTGAGAGGAGGACATTCCAAAGACCGCCTTCAGTAGTAGATACAGACTGTTTGAGTTTACAGTGATTCCCTTCAGGCTCACAAATGCGCCGTCAGCATTTACAAGCCTTATGAACAGGGTATTCGAGGAGTATTTGGATGTATTCGTCATCATATTTATTGACGACATCCTCATCTACTCAAGGACGGAGGAGGAGCATACATGACACCTGACGTTGACTCTAGAGAGGCTACGGGAGCACCAGCTGTACGCAAACTTCAGCAAATGCCAGTTTTGGTTAAAGGAGGTGGCCTTCTTAGGTCATATTATTAGCGGTGCTGGGTTGGCAGTAGACCCAGCCAAGATTCAGGTAGTTCAGGATTGGCCACCGTTGAAGACAGCCACGGATGTACGGAGCTTCCTGGGAATTGTCGGATATTACCGGAAGTTCATCGAAGGATTTTCCCAGATTGCACTCCCTCTTACATCCCTGACGAAGAAGGAATCCCCTTTCGTTTGGACGCCACAGTGCGAGGTGTCCTTTGTGGAGTTGAAAGGTCAGCTTACCTCGGCTCCCATTCTCGCTCTTCCGTCGGGAAGGGAGGGATTCCAGGTGTACACGGACGCCTCCTACCAGGGTATGGGTGTCGTTCTGATGCAGAACGGGCACGTAATAGCCTACGCCTCCCGATAGCTGAAGATACATGCGAAGAACTATCCAGTGGATGATCTGGAGATGGGTGTAGTGATCTTTGCTCTGAAGATTTAGCGATACTACCTCTACAGGGTTCACTGTGACATCTTCTCAGATCACAAGAATTTGAAATACGTGGACACACAGAAGGAACTCAACATCAGAAAAAGACGTTGGGTGGAGTTCCTGTCGGATTACCAGTACACCATGCACTACCATCCCGGGAAGGCGAACGTGGTGGCAGATGCTTTCAGCCGGAGAGGAGATACCTCAGGGAAGGGACCACATCTGATGTCCATGGAGCTAGTCCGGTCTTTCAGAGATATGCAGATATCCCTAGTATCCGAGAATGATCCAGAACTGTATATGGAGTATCTAGCATCGATGGTTGCCATCGATGATATTCGGGACCGCATCCGGGACGGACAGAGTACAGATGCATGGGCAGAGCCGATGTTCCAAGCTTTGGAGGAGGGTTCGACGAGAGATTATTCACTGAGAGATGGATTGCTATATTTCAGAGGCAGGGTCTATATACCCGCAGGAGGCCAGATTCGGGAGGACATCATGGCGGAAGCACATTGTAGCAGATATTCTATATACTCGGGGATCACCAAGATGACGACCGACTTGAAAAAGATGATGTTTTGGCCAGGGATGAAGAAGGACATTACATACTTCGTGACTCATTACGAGGCATGCCAGCTGGTGAAGGCGGAGTGCAGGAACCTCACAGGATTGCAACAACCACTTCCGGTGCCGGAGTGGAAATTTGAGGACATCACGATTGATTTTATTCATGGCCTCCCCCGATCACGGACGGGAAACGATTCAATTTGGGTCATCGTCGATCGGCTGACGAAGGTGGCCAGATTCATTCCGATCAGAAAAGATGACTCGGTTGGGGTACTGGTGCAAAGATTCGTAGAGCAGTTCATTCATTACCACGGTGTGCCCAGGACGATCGTGTCGGATCGGGATGGTCGGTTCACATCCAGGGAGTGGAGATCCGTGCAGACTTACTTAGGCACGCAATTGACCTTCAGCACAGCTTTTCATCCCTAGACGGAACACACTAATAGGACATTGGAGGACCTCCTAAGGTTATGCATTTTGGATCGAAATGAACCTTGGGAGAAACTCTTACCACTAGTCGAGTTCTCCTATAACAACAGCTACCAGTCCAGCATATGGATGGCTCCTTATGAAGCCTTGTACGGAAGGAGATGCAGGACTCCGCTTTCATGGATTCTGGATGAGGATCCGGAGGTGTTGGGATCAAATTTTGTTGAAGACACCGAGGCTCAGGTGAGACTGATACGAGACAGAATGCTGGAAGCGCAAAGCCGACAGGCTAAGTACTACGATGCCCGATACCGTCAGGTAGAGTTTCAGGTGGGAGACCGGGTTTTCTTGAAGATTCAGCCCATACACGGAGTTTCACGGGTGCGTGGTCAGAAGAAGAAGCTCAGCCCTAGGTATATGGGCCCTTACAGGATCCTAGAGTGGATCGGGCCCCTAGATTACAGGCTGGAGTTGCCACCGGAACTGGCAGGATTACACGACGTGTTCCATATTTCTTCACTTAGGAGGGCTCTACTATGCCCGGAGCAGTAGATTTCGACCACAGATTGGCCGGTAGCTTCAGACCGGTCAGTTCACTTGAAGCCGGTTCGGATCGATGATAGAGGAGTGCGGATTTTGCGTCGCAAGAAGGTTCCGTTAGTCAAAGTCCTGTGGAAGAACCATGGCAAGGAGGAGCATACCTGGGAAACACAGGACCTTATGCGACAAAAGTATCCAGAGCTATTCAGCCAGGTATACCTCACAACCTCTAAGGATGTTCGATTTACCTTCTTGTTTTAAACTAGTAGGACTGGAGTTTCAAGAGTAGGGGCTAACCTTTTGTTTATTGGGGTCTAGACTTTCCAATTGGGCGAATTAGTCATAGATTTGAGCTTTCCTTTAAACAACACTTAGCAAACATGGCGTCGTGATGTAATCTTTCACTTCTCATGGGATGTTACAAGCTTCATTTCTTCGATAGAGGCCCCCGTGGGCTTAACCTTGATTTTGGGGACGAAATCTTTGTTTTGTTTATTGGGATTTGTAACATCTCATTTCAAACTAGACCCTTAGGAGTGGTTTTGTCATGACAAAACCCTAGGAAGCCCAAGAAAAATAAAGTGGGCCTGGTAGTGTGGATAGGAGCACTATGGTCTGCAAATAGTAAATTCCTAAACCTTAGTTTAGGGTTACCAGGGGCCCTCACCATGACTCCAAGACCTCACCATGATCTCTCCAACCCATGTTAAGGCCCTAAGGACTCATCATGGTCAACCCTAGAGCCTGAGTGTACCAAGGTCAACCCTAACCCTAAATGGGTCAAACTGGTCTGTACAGGGTTAATTGACCCTACCTAAGCCAAGTGGACCCTATCCATGCCCTCTTAACCCTAGAGAGAGGCCAATGGGTCACCAAGGACCCATGGGAGTTAATTCTAGGTGGCCAATTTGGCCAAGGACCCACCTAGGCCTACTTTGGGCAATTGACCTATATAAGGACAATGTGCCCTTAGTAAACCCAAATAACTCTACCAAAGGTCTCTCTAGACCTAAAGAGGGGCCAATGAGTCGATAAGAATTCATTGGGGTCAACCCAAATGGTCATGATGACCAAAGTCAACTTTACCCAAGGTCAAGTCAAATCCTAGCCCAATTGGGCTAACCCAAGCTCAAGTCTTTTTCCCCTTAGGCTAACTTTGATTTCTAAATTATTAGGATTATATGGGCTGCACTTATCCTAGATAGTTGACCAGTCAGCATGGTGACTAGGAGAGAGAGAGAGAGAGGGGAGAAAGCTTCATTTCTTTTAATGGAGGAGAGAGAATTTTGGGAAGGGGAGGAATGGAATGGGGCTCGGCCAAGGGAGGCCAACAGCCACCCTTGATGGCTGCAATCAACTCCTCTAGGGAAGAGTAGTTGATTCCAGCCATTTCCCGGCCACCAAGGGGCATATTCAGCCACCCTCCTCTCTTCCCGAGCCATGCCATTAATGGCTTTGATGGGCAATGAAGGATCCAGCCACTCCCCTCCCCAATTGGCCTTTCAAACACCACCAGTGGGGGAAGAAAATTCTTTACGAACTCTCACCTAGAAGGAAAAGCCGTCCCACTATGTGTTGCGGAAGCCGAGTGTCGCCTCCGTCGTCCATGGTGTCCCGCCGCTCCTCTCGCCATCAGGCCGCCGGAAAGGTCCTCCTCCACTTCTTTTCCTATGGATAGTTCATAGCAATCACTAGGGCCAAGTTTCGGGTTCAATTGAGCCCGATCCAAATCAAAGTATTCATGGTTTTCGGCCAAAAGTTAGCTTGGTAGAATCGCCGGAATAGGCGTCTCCGGCAGCCGTGCCGCCGGCTGATGGTAGCCACCACATCCACGAAGGAGGTGGTGGCGGTGGCCGGCCGGGTGGTCGGGAAATTAGCCCGCAATGTTGCCCAGGCGTGGGCAATCGTGTCCATTGTCCTGTTGGAGAAGATGACGGTCAGCCACCGGATGCGCGCCAAGATTCGTGCAGAATCATTTCGTTTTATTATTATATCTTGATTTATATGATTTTCTGTCACACTTTCTGCAGCACTTTAATTTAATTTTTAAAAAAACTTAGGGACATTTGATGAGAAAACTTGCATTATAAAAGTTGTATCCCTAAGGGTCTACTGTAATCCAAAATTTATTTGGACCAATTTGGACCTCTGGTTGGACCAGGGCATCCATTTTGGTGGGACCTGTACCTAGGGCTATCCTGATATTCAAATAGTTGCCCACCCTTCATCCCTTGTCCAAATGAAATGAAATTTTGGCTGGTGGTCTAACACAGCTATACCTAGGGTCAGTACAAAAATGGGAATTTTTAGGAATACTTTGTTGTATGGTTTTTGTTATTATTTAATATTACTAGTGTATTTTAATTAAGTAGTCTAATTACCTCCAAACCCTCCCAAAATTTTGTGAGTGGTCCCTGGTATTAGTTCCTAGCTCTGTACAAAATTTCAACTCATTTAGATGAGTTTTAGTTAGGGAATCACCAAACCCTAGTTTGGCCTTATGGAGGTGTTTTTGATTAAAAAGCGACCTTTGTGATTTTAGGTGACCAAACCCCATCACTAGTGGCTGAAACTTTGGCCACTAGTTTGTTTTGACCCTTAGCATCCCCCTATGGTTTATAGGGTGGTTTGGGGGGGTAGGTATGCCCTAGGACCCAAGTTCAAACCTTTAGGTTGGACTTGGGGGGAATTGTGAAGGGCATGGGGTCAAATGCCCTTGTATGGTTGTGAATTTTGGTGGAGAGGGGACTAGTAAAGTTAAAGTCGTCTGGACAAAATCTTAGGAGGTTTGGAGATTGATACACCCCTCAAAACCCTAACCCTAGTTTAGGGCACCCCACTTGTGTAAGCACAATGAGCCATCAAAACTTAATAAAAGGCCATGGAACTTGGGTAGAGAGATATTAGGGTTCATAGGAGCCTTTAAAAAATCATACTGAGGATTTTGGAATAATATATTTGGTAGTACCTTTGTAACTCATAGATTTGCCCCTTAAAGTATTTTATTTACTATCATCTCTTTGTTAATTAGGAAGACATGAAATTGGGGCAGTAAACTTTTAAGGTCATTATACACTTGTATGATTTTTTTTACAATTTTTAGATGATTATTCTCTGTACTTCATTCATAAGCTGCCAATTTGCCTGAAATATTCAAGCATTTATTATAAATTTCTCACTCACTATAACCTTGTGAAACTTCGATAAAAGACTTTTTATGACTTCACAAACCTCTGGGATTTATTGTAGAATTTTTGGAGGTCAAATTGTAGGGGTTGTTTCACAAGGCTTGTACTTTGTAGAAACTTTTAATGATTTTAATTTATACTTTTAGGCCTTGTAAAATTATAATTTTTGGCCAGTAGGCATTAGTGGACATAATGATAGTCTGGTAATTTTCTCATAATTTTCTGATGGTGGATTATAGTACTTCCTTCTTTAGTCAAACTTGTTTGGATAATTTTAGAATAAATTTAGAATAATTAATTAGAGGTCAACTTTTGAGGAAAATTAGTGAAACCTGAAATTCTTTGACATGTTAGCATTATGTAGAGCTCATAATTTTTGGATGATAATTTCTTGAGTAAATCTTGTAGTTCATATTCAAACTGGTAGTGCTTGGAAGCTTTAAGGAAATTAATTAAATGCTAGATAAAATAGGAAAATTACAATTTTCTGGATTTAATCTATTTGTACCAGGATAAGTCTCCAGTAAATAATTTAGGGCATTTGGATGATTGTTCGGATTATCTCCTATCCGGTTCGACATATAGCCTAGGTTGGTCTGCATATGACAAATTGGGTTAGTCGCCTTAGGATATGATTGGACATGGTGTAGGAGTTAGTCATTTTGCTGGATTGGATAGATGTGAATGAGTTCACCATAGAAGGATAGGAAGAGTAGTGAGAAGTGGGTGGGCTAGAGTTTAGAGGTACTCGGATGCGACGAAAGATCGTCTTTCCAGAGGAGAGGAAGAGTCAAAATCACCCTATGATTAGCCTACTGTAATATGAGATGGGAATGGGTAAAGGGAATCAACTAATAACAATAAGTGCCTTGAGAAAGGGAACAATGGGCTTCAGCTATCATCATAGTTCCTAGTGCCCTTTGAGAGCCCTTCACGGGGTTTACCGGGGGCAGTCCTGGGTTAACGTAAACTGTATTAACAAATAAAAAGAGTAACTTAGTAATTAGGGTTCCACATTTCACAAACACTATTAGCACAGGAATATTGTTGGGAGCTTCGGCTCGGTTAGTTTGTAGTCGGACAGTTTGGTCCGGATAGCTTCGGCTCAGTTAGTTTTGAGTCGGACAGTTTGGTCCGCAAAGCTTTGGCTTGGTGGGAAATGGATTAATATTGCATGTGCATAAGTTATAAGGTGGTGGGCCCTCGGTGTTAGTGGTCAATGCACCGACGCTAACACATTGGCTCGCCAAGTGTGGTTAGCACTTTGCCAACAGAAGTCCGGTGCGCTAGCCGACAAGAGTACGCAGGAGTCCGCTTTGTGCACCAAGCGTTGAGGCGTATGATAGGTTTGACCGATAGTGCTTTACTGGTTTAGAGGTGGGCGAGGCCCAACCCACCGCTTCCGTCTGCCACTACGGAGGTATCCTAGGAGGTGAGGTTCCAGAAAGGGGGAACTAAAGGTCTGTGTACACAGAGTCGGGTGGGTGAGTTGCACTTGCATGATCACATCATACCCACTTACATGTCATAACATAATCATTGCATATAATCTATGTCACCAATTGTGTAAGTGGTATGGGACGCTTACACAATTGGACTTGCAAAACGACCCCTTGGTCAATAAGCTTGTGTGGGTATGTTTATAAATTAAGGTCAAAATTCCTTATATATATATTGCTGTCATTAACCGACACCCCAACGTATAAATTGGTATGAGACTCTTTATACGGTGGGAGCCCTGCATAAGATCCCTTGGCTTATGCGCTTCCACACATAAGTTAAGGTTACTTTTCATACTTTATTTTACTGCCACATGTACTATAAAATTGCTAGTATAGGTCCGCTGTCATCTGTTTCTTGATTACTCTCCACCTTCAAGTCCTCCCCTTTCTTCCTCTCCGCTCGGTGCCTAGGGGCCATGGGGGAAGGGGTGGGGGATGATAAGACTTAGTCTTATAGACTAACGGTTTTCGGACCATATCATTTAGGGGATCGTGGAGCCCAGCATGGAGGAGCAGCCCCGGAGGTAGACCCGCTTGGAGATACGGCAGTCTAGCTCAGGATTTCAGACAGCTGGGACTGTGAGTCCCTGATTCCAGTAGTGATTTATTTTGCTTCCGCTTGAGTGACTATGTAGTGAGGATTTGATGTAACAGGCTTAAGCCCTTATTTTCAGCACTTTTAGATTTTATGGACTCTCCCTTCGTGGAGATTTTATTACTCTGATTGTGATTTTATTGTGGACATTCAGTTAGAGTTTTTACTTTGCTTGTGTTTATTATACTTGGTTGCTTTTCCGTGATCGAATCGGCCGACAGAATCTGCTTTTCGCGGTGATGACCCTTCAGGGCGTGAAGGTGTCACCGCAAAGCGGCGGTTCTTGGCCTAAGACCCCGGTGTTTAAAAAGAAAAAAAATGGGGTCTTACAGCTTCTTTGTGAGAGGGCTGTACACCCTGTAGGCCTTTGATGAATCACTATACCCCAGGAAAATGCCCTTTTCACCTTTTTCTGTCAACTTATCTCTCCCCTTTTGAGGTTGAAGGCTTAAAGCAATGCTCCCGAATGTTTTTAGGTGGTTCACAGATGGCTTGAGTCCTGTCCAGATTTCTATTGGAGTTGAGTGGCGAAGAGCACGACATGGAGCTCGATTAAGGAGATACACTACAGTATTAACGACTTCTCCCCAAAAGGTTTTAGGCAGCTGCTTGTGATGAAGCATGCACCGGGCCATCTCTATGATGGTTCTATTTCTTCTTTTTGCTATAGCATTCTGCTGTGGTGTGTTTCTTACTGTTAATTTCCTCTTGATTCCCAGCTCTTGACAGTGTTTTATGAAGTCATGGCTGAGGAATTCTCCCCCTGTATGTTCTCAAAGCCATTATCTTCAATCCCATCTCTCTTTCTGCTTGGTTTTGGAAAATTTTAAACTTATGAAAAGCATCTGATTTATAAGCCAAGAGATAGATCCACATCATCTGTGAATAATCATCAACAATAAGCATGAAATAAGATTTACCTGAGAGAGTCTTGGTCTTTGCCGGTCCCCAAATGTCAGCATAGATTAGCTCCAATGGTTTGGAGGTCCTGGACTTGGTAGATGGAGGATGGGGAAGCTTGTGTATCTTGCACATGGCACAATTTTCACATATGTTTTCCTGAATTCCTATCTTTGGGAGACCAATGACAAGCTTGTTGCTGTGGAGTTCTTGTAGGTCATGCTAATTGAGATGACCATATCTCAAGTGCCACCTTTTGGATTCAGAGACTTGAACTGCTGGCATGCATGAGTCTTCCAAAGGAAGAGATAAGGGAACACCTTATTGCTGGTCATTTTTATTCTGGTAACAATGGAGGAGGTATCTTTGTCTAGAATGGTGCAGGCTAGCTCATCAAACACTAGCTTATACAACTTTTTAACCAGCTGCCCTACACTGAGCAAGTTTTGGGCAAGGTCAGGGACATATTGAACCTCAGAGATGTGCCTGAGCTAACCCTTTTGAGTTCTAACAGCTATTGTCCCTTTCCCTTTTATTCTCTTGGTGGAACCATCTCCAAATACCACTTGAGAGGTGAGTTCTTCATTTAGGTAGATGAAAGACTTCTTATTGTTTGTCATGTGATTGGAACATGCACTATCAAGGTACCATATGTTATTTTCTGCTTCCTCATGATTGACACTAGAGAAGAACATAAAATCCTCCTCTTCCTGCTCACTATAATGGGCCTCTTTTTTGGGTCGAGGATCTTGTTTGTGCTTGGACCAACAGTCCTTGTTGAGGTGAGTAGGGTTTTTACACCTCTTGCATCGATAGAAGCAGTCCTGGGCTTCATGATTGTTCCTCTTGCATAGCTTGCAGAATAAGGCTTTGGGAAGGTTTCTCTGGCATTGCCTTGGACGTCTTCCTCAGCTGATCTAGTGGAAGGTTTGACTTGAGCTTTACTTTGAAAAGCCTATTCTAGGGATTGAAGTTCATACCTCTTCATCCTCTCTTCATGGGATTGGAGAGAGCCTAGAAGGTTAGGTAGAGATAGAGTGGTGATGTCCTTCCTTTCTTCAATGGCTACCACAAAGGCATACCTCTGTGTTAAAGTTTATAGTATTTTCAACACAATCTTCTTTTCTTCAAGAGAGTCACCATAAATTTTGATTTGATTAGTTAAGATGCAAATTCTTGAGAAGTAGGATTGAGCATTCTCTTCTTTTTTCATGCTTAAAGTGTCAAATTCTTGCCATAAGTTTTGAAGTTTTATGGCTATGATTTTAGTCGATCCTTGAAATTCCTTTTTGAGGGCTTCCCAAGCATCTTTGGCAGTGGAAGCCCCCATAATCCTTGGGAAAATACTCCTGGCAACTCCCTGCTGAATATACAACAGGGCTTTGGCATCTCTCTTATAATTCTCAGCATATTCCTTAGCTTGAACAGGGTCCCATGCTGTTCGGGGGTTTTCTGTCGTGGGTTTAGAGTACTCATCCTGCAGCAGATCCCACAGTCCTTGGGATATGAAGAGGTTTATCATTTGGACATGCCAAAAGTCATAAGACTCACCTTCAAAGATAGGTACACTACTTGGGGAGTATTGGAAATTGAGGGATTGGTTACTAGATGATGCCATAGGATGAAAAGCTGTAAATAAAATCAAGAATAGATACAACTTACTGATGGAGGATAGAACCTCCCTCTGATACCATAAAGGAATTTACAAGCATATAGATGCACACACAAGCACATAGAGAAAGCAGGCGGCACTGCTGAGGATTCATTCAAAATAAAGATGGAATTACGACCTCTTGTTTACTGCTTGCATACTTCTTACTAACAACCTTTTCTCCTTACCGAAAAAACAAGCTTCTGCTTTGTATATAAAGCAGGAACACTTGCCAACACAGCAGCAAAAATAAAGGACAGCTACAGGACAATACATTAGAATTTAAGACCATCATAGCGACGTAGCGGCGGGGTGTGGCTCTAGGTAAGTTAGTCTCCCTTCTTTGCTGGATATCTGATCTTGATCTTGGATGGCAGGAATGATTTGCTAGCTGGTACTAGACTTCTCATCGATGGGATTGGACTCTCCATAGCTTTTGTCATAACAGTAGTGAAAATGGCTGATCATTTTAGTATTGAGGTTGCCTGTGGAGAATATATGATAAATTTGACAACAATGCTCAAAACAAGATAATCCAATGTGGTTTCCAATTCAGCAGCCTAAGAACTTTCGATAATCTGCTTTTTGTTGGTGATATGTTGGGTTGACCGGATCAACACTATTTATATATATATATATATTTATATATGTTTGTTTAATGCGGAGGAGAGAGATGAAGTTTAGGTGGCATTTATGTAGGGCCACATGTCAGTTTTCTATTAGTTATGTTGGCCTATATAAAGGCATGTATGTAGTTCATTTGAAGTTGCTGAATAGAGAATTTTGATTCCTTCACTTGTCCCATCTCCAAAGTTGAAGAATAGAGAATTTTTTATCATACATTGACATAATCAAAGATATGTATACAAATTATGTGACAAGGGTGAGGACATCTAGAGGATTAATACAGAAATTCCATATCATTGTTGGCTAACATCAAGGTTCAGCTTTAAGCCCTTATCTTTTTACCCTTATCTTAGATGTGCTCACCGGACATATCCAATAAGAAATACCTTGATGTTTATTGTTTGCGGATGATATTGTTTTGGTTGATGAGACGTGTGAGGGTGTAAACTCAAAATTTAAATATTGGCGATACACTTTTGAAAAGAAGGGTTTTAGGTTGAGCGGGGCAAAAGCGGAGTATATGGAGCTTAAATTTAGCAGTGCAAGAAGGACAGATGACTTTGTTATTAAGTTGGGTGATCAAGATATTTCCCGAAATGAGTGTTTTAAATATCTTGGATTGATAGTTCAAAAAGACGGAGGTATTGATAAAGATGTGACACATATAATCTAAGCAGGTTGGTTGAAGTGGAGAGGCGCGTCAGGGATCATATGTGATCGTAAAGTACCATTAAAACTTAAGTGTAAGTTTTACAGTACTGCAATTTGACCAGCGATGTTTTATGGTTTTGAGTGTTGGGCAGTGAATTGTGTACATGAGCAAAAAATGGGAGTTGCGGAGATGAGAATGCTTAGGTGGATGTTTGGATACACGATACTAGATAAAGTTCGGAATGAATGTATCAGGGATAAGACATGAGTAGCACCAATTACAGAGAAGATGTGAGAAGTATTGGGTCCATTGCCTATAATGTCCTAGATTTGAGGAAGTCAATCTTGTCAATGATATACATATAGTTGTAGTTGATAGTGATGGGACAGGTAGTCTAAGTGGCCAAGTCAGGTAAATACTTACCTAAGATGTGGACTGACAAAAATCTATCTAAGTCCACAGGCATTGAGTGAAGGTGACTCACTCAACGCCAGATGACTTATAGCGCTAAGTAAAGCCTATTCAGTCAAAGTCAAAGCCAAAGCAGTGGCAAGCTGAGATAGTGGCTAAGTCCACAAGCGTTGAGTGAAGTCAACTCACTCAACTCCATACAGCAAAAAGGCTGTGAGTTGAACTGGATTCTGAATTTGTCAAACTAAGTTTCGAGTTCGTCGAGCTGAGTTCACCATTCGTCGAACTCAGTTCAGCATTCGTCGAACTCAGTTCAGAGTTGTGTGAGGCAAAAATGTGGCTAAGTCCACAGGCGCTGAGTGAAGGTCATTCACTCAATGCCATGGCCTCATAAGTATTGAGTAACACTCAGTCAGTCAAAGCCAGTGTTTTTAAACACAGAATATTGGCTAAGGAAAAAAAGCGTTGAGTGAGGCGTGCTCACTCAACGCTTTCAACGCCTAAGTTGCAGAAAGATTTTCTAAGGCAAATAGAGTTGAGTAATGAAGACACACTCAATGCTCTTAATGCCAGAGAAGCATGAAGATTTTACTAAAGTAAAAAGCATTGAGTGAGGCTTGTTCACTCAACGCTCTCAATGCCAGATAAGCTGGAAGATTTTTCTAAGGCAAAAAACATTGAGTGAGGCTTGTTCACTCAACGCTCTCAACGCCTAGATAAATAGAAATATATCTGAGTGTTTTTGCGTTCAGTGAAGCTCATTCTCTCAACTCCTATTCTATTGATGTTTGATTTTGGCTAAGTCCACAGGTGTTGACGTCAGTAAAATCGACAAAGTCAACTAAGTTCAAATCAAGTACGGAGAAACTATAGAACACGATAAACTCTGTCGTGAAGCTACTGTACGTCTTCTTCCGTTAAAGCAAGATGCAGCTTGAATCTGTAGGTGGGGCCCACTATTCACTAAGAGCCGTTAATCGGTGAACTAAAAAAGGAAGTGATGGGCAATGAAGCAAAAACTTTTTTTAAGGTTTTTCTTGGTAAAAGAAAACGAAGTTGAACTTCATCTTCCTCGCCATTTTTCTATTGAGAAAAAGCTTCAAGCCTTCTAGCAAAGAAAAGTTCAGATAGTTGTGTCGTCTCCATCTGGCACGATAGGATCAGAAATTTTTCTGAAGAAAGAAGAACCTTCAGCCTTCAGCAGGTGCAGTTAGCTGCTTGAAGACTAAAGATCAACAGATCTTTAGCCTTCTACAGCAAGTTCAGGAGTAAGCTTCTGAGTTCCTCCAACAAAGTTTTTCTCTGCTGTGAGGAGAGTTAGAGATAAAATTTCTCAGCTCTGGTTGTTGACACAGAGATATTTCTCTGAGTCAAAGCTAATTAAATTATTTCTTGTTGTAGGATCCTTCTGGATCTGAGCTGTAGGGCCTTGGGCCTGAGGTAGGGAAAATTTGCCTGAGTTGTAGGAGAGGGATCCTCTCTGAGTGTTGGATCTTGCTGGGATCTGAGATAGGTGAGTTTTACTCACTGAGGAGTAGGGTAGTATTGCCTGAGCTGTAGGAGAGTGAATCTCTTTGAGTTGTAGGAGCAAGTTTGCTCTGAGGTAGGGCTATCCTCCATAGCCTGAGTGGTAGGGCTTAATTGTCTGAGGTAGGTGATACTTATATCACTGAGTGTAGGCCCTTGTGGCTGAGGTCTAATTCTTGGAGGAGACTGAGAAATCCTGAGGGATCTAAGGTGTAATCTCCTTGGAGCATTGTTTTGGAGAAGTGCCTTGACTGACAGGAATTTGCAAGGTGGGAGGAGAGTGGATGTACCCATAATTTTGGGGAACCACTATAAAAAACTTATGTGTTTTTCTGTGATTGTTTTCTATTTACAGGTTCTTAAAAGCTTTCATCTATTCAATCACAAAGTAACTTAATAAGAAACAAAAGAAACTCAAAAGACCTAGACAAACCTATTCACCCCCCCCCTCCTCTAGGTTGCTAGATACCTTGAAAATAAGATCTTTCAAGAAGCTCGACTAAGATGGTTTGGACACGTACAAATGAGACCATTAGAGGCACCTGTTAGACGTTGTGAGAGTCTATTCATGAGTCATGTTAAACGAGGGAGGGGTAGACCAATAAAGACTTGAAATTAAAATATAAGGAAAGACATGATGTACATAGACATTAGTGAGATTATGACAAAAGATAGGGCATAATGGAGAAAAGATCCATATAGGGCAATAGTGGGATAAAGGCTTAAGTGTTGTTGTTGTTGTAAAATTGATCTTGCCATGGGTGTTGAAATTTAGAGAAATCGAAGAGATTCAAAGCGTACGAGTTCACCATCCATTTGCAGCTTTCCTTTTTGTTTGGATGAGTATAAGCATTTTTGAATGAATTTGTATGAGTATGATTATAACTCAATTTGCAAGTTTCCTCATTGCTTGATGAGTTGTGTTTTTTCATCTTCAATAAGCTTTGTGGTATTATAACCATTTGTTTATAACTAGATGGGTAAGCAAAGGGAAGGAGAATCAAACGTCTCAAGATTTTTTACAATCTGTGTTTGAAGGAAATCGAATTTGATCTTGGCATAGGTGTTGAAATTTTGAGAAATCGAAGAGATTGAAAGCGTACAGGTTCACCATTAATTTGAAGTTTTCCTTTTTGTTTGGCCGAGTATGAGCATTTTTGAATGAATTTGTATGAGTATGATTATAACTCAATTTTTAAGTTTTCTCATTGCTTGAGGAGTTTCTTTTTTATCTTCAATACAATTTGTGGTATTATAACCATTTGTTTACAGCTAGATGAGTAAGCAAAGAGAAGGAGAATCAAACGCCTCAAGGTTTTTACAATCTGTGTTTTTGAAAGAAATTGAATTGGGAAACAGATCTACTATGCATTTTAGTAATGATGGGTGGACAAACTTGATGGTTCATTTTCAGGAGTGCTTTGCTAAGCTCTATGACTGAGGACAGATGAAAATAAATGGTATTAGTTAAAGAAAGAGTTAAAGTTGCCGAAGAAGTTAAAGCATGGTGAGACGGGTTTAGGTTGAAATCCAGTCTAGAAAATATTGATGCTTCGTAAGAATGGTGGACTAAGCAATTGAAGTTTACACCCTTTTTTTAGATCACATTTAATATTTTACGATTGGGTATATTGATTTTCTTCATTACATAGGTCATACCACTAGCAAAAGTTTTATTACATATGCATTAATCCAGATCTGGAAGATATATTACATAGAATGTTCAGTAAAATAGTTGCCTCTGAAAGTAATATCCAGACCCCTAATTCAATAACTTTACCAAATGAGTCTACTAATGAATATGACATGTCTGACGAGGTTGATGATCCAGTGGAATACTTAGCCACTCCAACCTCAAAGAGTGAGAATAATGATTGTGGTGGTCCATCAGGGTCAACACAAGTTATGAAGAAGGTGAAGAAGAAAGTTAAGCGGCCTATAGACTCTATAATTGATGAGTTAGCAGAAACATCACACATCATTGGTCGGTGTATGTTGGGACCTCGGGGAGTACAATCCTCATATTATCTCTTTATAGTACGGGAAGCCATCAAAGAACTTGAAATGTATCTAGAGATCCATGATGATTTTTGCCTTTCTATGACTAGACCGCCTAATTTATGAGATATAAAATCAAAAGAGAGGCATTCATGAGTATTCCTGAGGATAAAAAAGCTGGTGGATGGAAGCGCAAAACCAGAGTGAGTAGTAGAATTTTTGGTGAGGTGATTCTTTATGAGTGGATGATAATAATTTTTGTTGTAGTTTATTTTATGGATTTTTAACATTAGTTAACGTTATGATTTATAGAGAATATGCAAGAAGCTCAGTTAAGATGGTCAGACAAGTAGAAAATAAGGAATACAAGCTTATTATTATCTTAATTACATTACATCAATACATATCTCCCCTATATATACACACAAGAGGGAGACTCAAAAACAAATTCTATGATGTGAGACTAATCTCAAAAGGAGGCCGTTAATGGCACACCAATTTGCACTATATGCACACCAAATTCCAACACTCCCCCTCAAGGTGGGCAAAAGATATCTACTAAGCTCACCTTATTACACAATTTGCATAAATCCAATGAGCTAAGTCTTTTGGTTAGACAATCAGTCACTTGTTCTTTTATAGTGATATGACCAAACTTCAGTATCCCACCATCCAGTTTTCTTTGATGAAGACCTACAATCTCTATATGTTTGGTTCTATCATGTTGGACAAGATTGTTTACAATGCTAATGACTGACTTGCTATCACAACACAGTGTCATCTATCCACCTTGATCTATCTTGAGTTCACTTAGCAGGGATTTCAACCATAACAAATTCCTTACACCTGAGTCCATGGCTCTGTATTCTGCCTCAGATGTAGATCTCGCAATTACAGTTTGCTTCTTGCTTTTTCAGGAGACAAAGTTGCCCCCACAAACATGAAATATCCCGATGTAGATCTCATGACATCTGCACAACTAGCCCAATTAGAGTCGCAATAGCCTTCTATATTCAGATGACCATTCTTTCCGTAGATCAGTCCCTATCCTGGTGCACTCTTTAATTATCTATAAATCTGATACACTGCATCCAAATACCCCTCCTTGAGATCATGCAAATAACGGGCTACTATGTTCACAACAAAAGATATGTCGGGACGGGTGTGGCTCAATAGATTAGGCAACCTACAAGCCTCTAATACCTCTCCTTATCAGTTGGCTCTCCTTCCTCGGCATTAAGTTTGGACTTCTGGTCAATAGGAGCAATTGCGGGCCTGCATGCAAACATACTTGTCTCTTTAAGCAGATCAAGTACATATTTCTTTTGAGATAGAACGATTCCCTCTGCACCACGAGCTACTTCTATCCCAAGAAAATATTTTAGCTGCCCCAAGTCTTTCACAGTTTCAATTCAAACTCCTTGCCCAATCTTGTCTTTAGCTGAGCAATTTCCTTCTCATCATCGCTCGTAATAATCATATCGTCCACATAAACCGCAAGTATCGTAGTGTGATCTTCATTTCGCTTAAAAAACATGATATGATAAGCATTGTGTTGGGTACATTGACCACAATGTCCTAGATTTGAGGAAGGTCCACAAGTCAATAATATAGCAAACCTGTATTTAATATATGTCTAAGTTTGCATGTATAAGATGAAAGTGAGGGTAAGATCTATCTTAACTCTAGAGGGGGGGGGGTGAATAGAGTATTTTAAAGTAAATTTATAATTTTTAAAAAAACTTAGCAGTAAAGGTTTAATTTATGTATAGGTGTAATGTGCTTTGATGTCGAAATAAAACTAAAGTAGTAAGGATAAAAACCACAGCACACAGCAAAAAATATTCACAAGAAACCAGAAGACACAAGGAACTATAGTGGTTCCCTAAAAACCTGGGTACATCCACTCTTCTACCACCCTTGGTAGGAATCCACTGCAGGATGAGTTGATCAGGTGTCATGGGCACCAATGAGCTTTTGATAAGGTACTCAAAAACCACACTAGATTTTTTGATCAGGTGTCTTGCCACCACTGAGTTTTGACAAGGTTCTCAGAACCAGAATCAAGACTTTTGAAGGGAGTTTTGATAACCCTTTTACAGCAGGAAAAGAAAAAGAAAGAGGTGAAGTTGTCTTCTCTGTCTCAATCACTGAGAGAAGACTTAGTGGATTGATTGTGTTGTCAAAGCTCCCCCTGAGAAAGATGAGAGCTTTGCTAGGGTGATAGGTCTTCAGAAGCTTCAGATCTCCAGCAGAAGATGGTTTCAGCAGAGGCTGAAATATGAATTGTCTGGAGTCCTTGATGTTGAAGCTATGATCACTTTTCAGTATACCAACTAATTCCCCAGATTGATCACTTGATTTTTTTTTTGAATTGATCTCACTATCCTGTGAATCTGTACTGAGAATTTCTTGTTGTAGACTGTCTATATTTGTATAGTCTCTTGTTATGTATCTCTGTCAGACTGGAGAAGAAAAAAAATGATTTATTCTCTGAAGATCCTCTATCCAAGATAGCCGTTAGCCGTCAATAAATGCCTTCCATAAATGTTTTATCTTCTGGAGGAAAGTCCAATAAACATCCTCTGATAAATCCCTTGAAACTTGCTCCAAAATAAATGAAAACGGCTAGCAGATCTCTTGAAATAAATGCTGAGAGAATTTGAAAATCATTCCAAAAGCTAACTGAATTTGAATCCTCAAAGTCGTCGATCTCTCAGTAAAAACGTCGATCTGAGCTCTACGATCGTCGACCTGAGCCAGAGATTGGAATGAACATCAGACAGAAAACGTCGACCTGAGCTCGAAGATCATCGACCAGAGCTCAGCGACCTGAAGGACAAGCTGAAGACAGATCGTCGATCTGAGCTCGAAGATCGTCGACCGGAGCTCGGCGATTTATCAGAGTTGAGCTCAGAGAGCGTCGAACGGAGTTCGACGTTTCGTCGACCTAAGCTCGACGATAATTATCTTTGCCTCAGCTTTAAGTCTGATTCCTTGAATGGTCCTGGGGGCAGCTTCAAACCTAAATTCTAAGCCCTAAACACATTCTAATGTTGACCTTTTTAACTATACATCTAGGTCAAACTGGTTTCCTAAGAAAAACATAGTGATCCTTGCCCAAATTAGTAATAGGGTGTTCCAACAATCTCCCCCTATTTGGGTTAGGATTACTATTTACAGATCTCAGAAATAAAAACAACAACAACATACAGAAGAGCAATAAACTAAAACAAAAGAACAGAGCAAGCAACAAAGCAGCAGTCATATGGAATATCAGCAAATGTTCAGAATGATTGTACTGTCTGCTTACAGATATTACTTCTTTTCACTTCCTTTCTTAAATAGAATTTCCCTGTTGGGATTCAGAGCTTCCTTCTTTGACCTTCTATCATCCTCTGCACCTAAGGAGGTTTGAGATCTAGCCCTGGGAACCACAGCCTCAGGAAGCAATTTCATGTAGTCCACTGGATGAAAGAATTTTCTTGATGCATACCTTTCCAGTTCTGCTTTTCTCTGATCTGATAAATTAGTAATATTGGAAGTGTCTTTCCCTTGTTCTCTGGCCTTCTTCAGCTGATCTAAAGCAGCAAGTTCTTTCATCCTAGCAGTCCATGATAATAGATTGTTCTCTTGATCTTCAAAAGGAACTGCAGGCTCATATCTATTGACAGTTTCTGACGCAATAGGAGTTCTAGTATCAAGATTTTCTCTGAGTTTATAAGGGAAAGGACCTAGAGTTGAGTCTATGTGCCTTTGTGCTTCCTTTGCTTGAAATCTATGTTCTCTTTGATTTCCTCTATACTGTCCCCTTCTGGACTGATAACCCCTTTGGTATTGTCCCCTGGGATGATATCTTTGTGAGGACTGGGAGGAACTTTGCTTTGAAGCTGGGGTTTGAGAAGCTGAGCCTCCACCTGATCCTGAATCTGGAGGAGGAGGAGGAGGAGGCTGAAACCGAGAAGATCCTTTCTCATATCTATCCAATTTTCTTCTTTTCTTCATAGCTTTTAATTGATTTTTGGAGAACTGCATCCAGGGCTCAGAGATTGGACAGTCATGCAGAATATAGTATGGAATGTCATTGGCATCTTTGGCTTGAGTAGGAGGAACCTTCATCATGGCCTTGCTTCTATCCTTCCTTTTCTTGGCAATAGTACCAGAAGAGTTATCAGATTCAGTGTGAAATTGATCACTTTCTGAACTTTGGGGTCTATCATACAAATCATCAATGCTCTTTATATATTTCTCTTATTGTTTCAATTGATCAGGAGTCAGAGCAGGAACAGCAGCAAGCAGTAGAAATTGGAGCAGCAGCAGGAGAAAAAGTTGGAGCAGCAGCAGGAGCAGATTCTTCCAGATATGTAGCAAGTTCTTTAGAAGCAGTATCATCAACAATAGGCAACATTTCAATATCAGAAGATTCAATGGAAGCAGTAGCAGCAGCAATAGAGATGGAAGCAATAACATCCATAGCCTTGAAAGAATTGACATATGAGGCAATCAGGCTGGGATCACATACTGAGATAGGCACAATGGCCTTAGTGAGATCTTCAACTTGTTGCACTGGCAGAGAACTGAAATACATAGAATCAAATACTGATAGCAGACTCTAAAGATCCATTGTAAAGACAGGAGAAGGAACTGAACCTTCAGCAGCCTCAGGCACAACCAGAGCTTCATAAGGCATCTCCCCCTGCCTGGATTCAGTGGCAACTGGATCAAGGCACCCAGAGGAAGGGATTGCCTGAGAGGAGAGGAAGAGAGAAAGCTTGGTAGACAGCTCCTGAACATGTTTCAGGAGTGGAGCCAAGGTGGTCTCCAGTAATGAGGTTAGCTTTGGGGCTAGCAACTCATATAGCCTGTCTGCCAAGGCTGAGAGATCTACATGCTCAAGAGGGGCTTGAGTAAAGGTAGGAGAGGAAGTGGCTGGAATGATGTTGGCTGGAGCTGATGGAATGGAGAATGTGGAGGTAGGAGGTGTAGGGATGGATGGCCTAGGAGTAGGAGGTGTTGAGATTGATGTAACTGGGTTGGAGATGGATGAGATGGTAGGGGAAAAGGATGGGGTGAAGGATGGTTGAGAGAGTATGTCCTGTAGAAGTTGTTGGTAGGAGGATATAGAGGGAAGCTCAGGAGGAGTGGGAGGAGAATCATCCATGAAGGAGTCATCCAAGAGAGAAAATGATGGAGTGGTGACAGGTGGATGGTAGAACAAAGGGTGGAATTGTTCTGAGGTAGTGGCTGGAGGAGGTGAGATTGGTGATGATATTGTAATGGGGGAGGATATGTCTATGGTGGAGATTGGTGGTGAGGTTGGTGTAGTGACTGAGGTAGAGACAGATGGAGAAAGAGGAGAAGCAGGCAAATCTTCTGCTGGGGCAGAGATCTGAGGAGGAGTGACTGAGACAGTCCTTGTGCCTGAAGCAGATGTTGCAGCAGCCCTGTTGGGGTTGGTAATCTACCTGTCCCATCTGCTGAAAAGGGCACAGGTAAGTCTTTTGGATGCATTGATGTACATCCCACTTGAAGTCAGCAGTTCAGGGCACCTGGAGTGCAGGTAAACCCCTAAGATCCTCCCAAAGCTTACACAGTTTTTGCTGAGTTTCTTCTTGATCAAATTAAAGAAGATGGAGCCCCAATCCAGATGTTTCTTGACAACCAATGCTCCCATTAAATAGAACTGGTATCTTAAGATAGTGTCATGAGCTGAGTGCTTTGCCAGAAGCACTTTCCCAACCACATCAGCCAAAAATTGAAACTCAATAGATAAATTCTTTTTCAGCAATTTATTAGGGTTCACAGCAGAGTGACCCATTCTATCTAGCATAGAATCAAACTCTTCTCCAGACAAATCAATAAAATCATTTCCAGTACTGAGGCTGAAAACTTCTGTTAGTAGTGCGGGGGACAATGGTACCTGAGTCCCTTTGATCGAGCCGACTATAGAATTCTCATTCTCATTTGTGGCAGAAAGACACCATTCTTTTATTTCGTCTGCTGCAATCTTCACTCTGGTGGGCATAATCTGAACTAACTGTTGTTCTCGGAAAAGATTTAAGATGTCTTTGAATCTCTGGTCACTTCCATCGAAAGAATTCATGTCGATGTCGAAGCCTGTATCAAATTTCATTTTTGAAAGAGCAGCAACTGACGCGGCCATCTGTACCTGCAAAGATTGAGCAAACACGATCAAGTGTAGAAAGTTTGGAGGGAAAGAGTTGCAGAGAGTATGAAAGCGTAAACGACGAGTGGCGGCCGAAAAATGATTTTATATTAGGGTTCGACGCGAAAAAGGAATGATCGTCGATCTCCGTTCGACGATCAGGACTCCTGATGGAAGCTGAAAGGTCTTCAATATCGTAGATCTCAGTTCGACGATCTAGAGAGAACGTCGATCTCAGTTCGACGATCGAAGGCCTGAAGGAGATAGTATGTAACTATCTGACACGCTCTGAACTCAGGTCGACGTTTTGGGAAAACGTCGATCTCCGTTCGACGTTTCTCGGGTAAGCGTCGATCTCCGTTCGACGCTTTCTGGGGAAAATGTCGAGCGCAGTTCAGAGACAGAAACTATCCTACAGACACAAAAAAGGTAAGTTTTTAGCCTAGTCTTGGTCTGTTTTTAGCTTTTCAAAATCTTGTAATTTATTTTAGGCTTCCTCCATCTAACATGCCTAACTAATTGAGGAAGAAGTTGTGTTTCTTTTCATCCAAGGGCTTGGTGAAAATATCTCCCCTTTGCAAATCAGTTGGGATATATTGAAGTTCAATTTTATTTTTCTCAACATTATCCCTTAGAAAATGATGCCTAATTTCTATGTGTTTTGTCCTACTATGGAGGACTGGATTTTGTGCAATGGAAATAGCACTGGTGTTGTCACAAAATATTTTAGACTTCTCTAAGTTGTAACCATAGTCTAGGAGTTAGTTTTGTATCCACAATATTTGTGAACAACAACTGCCTGCAGCCATATATTCAGCTTCAGCAGTTGAGGTTGACACAGATGTTTGTTTCTTACAATACCATGAGACAAGTCTATCACCAAGTAACTGACAAGTTCCACTGGTTCTTTTCCTGTCTATTCTGCATCCAGCATAATCAGCATCTGAAAATCTAGTTAAGTCAAATGCTGAATCTTTTGGATACCAGAGACCTAGATTTGGACAGCTTTTAACATACCTAAGAATCCTCTAAACTAAAGTTAAGTGTGACTCTCTAGGGCTAACTTGGAATCTAGCACATATACATGTAGCAAACATTATATCAGGCCTACTGGCTGTAAGGTACAATAAAGAGCCAATCATTGCTCTATATGTTGTCTGATCAACTGGTTTCCCATGTTCATCAGCATCCAATACAGCATTGGTAGGCATGGGTGTTTTCATACATGATGCATCAGACATCCCAAATTTCTTAACCAATTCTTTTGCATATTTGGTTTGAGAAATAAATATGCCTTCAGCATGTTGTTTGACTTGCAATCTTAAGAAGAAGGATAGCTCACCCATGCTACTCATTTCAAATTTAGAGTGCATAAGCTTGGAAAACTTTTTGCACAAATTTGAATCAGTAGAACCAAATATAATATCATCTACATAAATTTGTACTAGTAGGGTATGGGACTTATGGGTTCTAATAAAAAGAGTTTGGTCTACTCTCCCCCTAATAAAATCATTTTCCAGAAGAAAGCATGCTAGGGTCTCATACCATGCTCTAGGAGCTTGCTTTAGACCATATAATGCTTTATGCAGTTTGAAAACATAATCAGGATGAGTTGGAGAGACAAAACCTGGGGGTTGTCTGACATAGACTTCTTCTTTGATCTCACCATTGAGAAAAGCACTCTTCACATCCATTTGGTAGACTTTGAATCCCTTGTGAGCAGCATAAGCCAGGAAGATTCTTATGGCCTCTAACCTTGCAAATGGTGCAAAGGTCTGGTCATAGTCTATCCCCTCTTCTTGAGAATATTCCTTGAGCAACTAGCCTTGCCTTGTTCCTTATAATAATTCCATGATCATCCAGTTTGTTTCTGAACACCCATTTTGTTCCAATAATGGAATGATCCTTTGGCTTAGGCACTAGTTCACAGACTTTGTTTCTTTCAAATTAATGCAACTCTTCTTGCATTACAATGATCCAGTGTGGATCTTGCTCTGCATCTTGAATGGATTGAGGTTTCAATTTGAGAGAGAAAGCAAGTGTGCATCAGGTATTGATTGACCTGATTTTTGGTTTGCACACCAGTTGAGATGTTTCCAATCACTTGGGAGATTGGATGATCTCTTGATGTTACTAAATCAACAGGTGGTGTTGAGTGTTCACCAACCTGTGCTGCTGTTTCTTCTTGTGGAACAACAACTGGCTCTTCAAGAGGATTTTCTTCCAAATGTGGAGCAGCTTCTTCATCTTCACTACTTTCATCCTTTTGAGTAACTTGTAATATGTCCAAGTCTTTAGCTAGAGAAGGTACCTGCAAATGTTCTATGGTAGAAGCATTCTTCTCCTTGAAAGACATATTAGTTTCAACAAAAGAAATATGAACAGATTCTTCTATTTTTAGAGTAGTTTTATTATAAACCCTATAAGCTTTACTGATCATGGAGTATCCCAGAAACACTCTTTCATCAGCTTTTGCTTGAAATTTTGCTATATATCTCTTGTCATTGTTGTGAATATAACAAATGCAACCAAAGATTTTAAAATAGTCTACTTTAGGTTTCTTCCCTTTGAGCAATTCATAGGGAGTCTTGCCCTTCAGTTTATGTATTAGACTTCTATTCAACACATAATTGGAGGTGTTCACTGCCTCAACCCAAAAGGACAGGGGAAGATGAGCATCTGTCAATAATGTAGTTGTAGATTCAATTAGAGTTCTATTTTTCCTTTCTGCTACCCCATTTTATTGAGGAGTTCTAGGAGCTGAGAATGTATGCCTGATCCCTTCACTCTGACAAAACTCTTGCATAAGAAGAGAATCAAACTCTGTCCCATGATCACTTTTGATCAGGGCAATGTGAGTGTTGAACTCAATCTGTATGCATTTGAGAAACTCTGTCAGATACTTGAAGTTATCAGACTTCTTCCTCAGAAAGAACACTCATATGAATCTTGAGAAGTCATCTACAACCATTAAAGTGTAGGATTTCCCTCCTAAGCTTTGTACTGTAATGGGTCCAAAATATCCATGTGTAACAGATACAAAATCCTAGGTGAGTCACTCTTGTTAAGTGATTTAAAACTATTTTTAGTTTGCTTGCCTAATTGACAGGCCTTGCAAAGTCCTTCCTTCTTGTAGGGGCAAGAAGGTAGTCCTCTAACAAGGTTGTCCTTGGATAGCCTAGCAATGGTTCTAAGGTTAATATGTCATAGTATCTTATGCCATAGAATATTAGGTCTAGATATGGAATTGAACAGACAAATATCTACTTTAGATGAATGAAAATTTACTAAGTAAATGTTACCTCTTCTGTTACCTGTCAACACAGTTGTGTTGTCCTCTGACTTGACCTTGCATATAGCTTTGTTGAAAGTCACTTGATATCCTTCATCACACAGTTGACTGATACTTATCAAGTTGTGCTTGAGTCCTTCAACATAAGCTACTTTCTTGAAGGTGACTGTTCCAATTTGGACTGCACCATATCCTTTTGTTGTTCCAAAGTTTGAATCACCAAAGATTACTTTGGGTCCAAGCTTGGCTTTAAAGGATGTGAAGTTGTCCTTGTTCCCTATCATGTGCTTTGAGCACCCACTATCCAGATACCATGGCTGGTTTGATGTTGGATAGGTCTTCACCTGCACATAAACAGCTTATATGTTTTTGACCCAGTTTACCTTGGGCCTAGGTTGATATCCCTTAAATTTAGAAATGAAAGACATCCCAGGTTGACTCTTATAACCTTCAGGATGGTATCTCCTAGGAGGTACTATCCATTCAGTATAGGGGTTGAAACCTTGGGATGTAGGACTTCTAGGATTGAATCC
Organism: Platanthera zijinensis; assembly: GCA_039513925.1. Classification (NCBI taxonomy): domain Eukaryota; kingdom Viridiplantae; phylum Streptophyta; class Magnoliopsida; order Asparagales; family Orchidaceae; genus Platanthera; species Platanthera zijinensis. The sequence goes on from CM077087.1 coordinate 155,241,924, forward strand.
AGATGTACCTTTGAAGGATTGTTCAAAATCCTGATCTCTGTTCGATGATCGTCGAGCTGAGGTGGACGATCTTGGGTCAGATCGTTGATCTCTGTTGGAAGATCGATTATCCTGGAGTTCAGAGTTCAGGTGTCGTCGAGCTGAGGTCAACGATCGTTTCTTGGATCGTCGAGCGCCGTTCGACGATCGTCGATCTCTGTTCGACGCATTCTGTTGAACTATATTTTTCTTTGGCAAATCTGCATTCTTCCTAGCTACCTCTACAACTTCCTTCCCTTTATCAGAGATAAATTTGATTGGGGTTGATAATACTATGGGTTGGCTAGATGAAGCACCCAAGCCCAGTGTACTATTTAATCTTGAGTTCACTGTGCTTGTGATGTCCATTAATTTGATACTTCTCCCATTAAGGGATTCTTCAAATTGCTTGGCCTTGGATAGTTCACTTTTTAGTGAAGCTATCTGCTCCCTATAGCATTCTAACTCTTCAGAGAGTTTGAGGTTCTCTGATTTTAAAGTGCTATACTCAGACAGTTGATTCCTGAGGGAGATGATTTCCTTCTCAGATTCTAACAGATCTAAGCATAGTACTTTAAACTCATGTTTAAAGTCCTCAGAGCTGAAATCAAAAGAGTTGATTACCTGATCTTCTTCTGGTTGAATCTCTGAGTCTGACTCTGATTCTTCTGCTTCTGAATTTGATTGTGAGGCATTAATAGCCATTATGCATAATTCCTTTTCATCAGCATCATCCTCATCATCACTGGAGCTGGATGAGGCTTCAGAGTCCTCTTCAGTTTCACTCCATGTCTCAGCAACAAATCCCTTCCTTGTATGTGTGTTCTTGCTATAGGAGGGTTTGTCTAAGGTGTTCTTCTTGAAGTCTTTCTCCTTTCTTCTTTCCCTTCTATCTTTCTTGTCCTTGTTTTTGTTTTCTGGACAGTCAGGCACAATATGGCCTGGTTTCCTGCAACCAAAACATATAATTTCTTTATTGTTATTTGATTTATCATACCTTGGCTTATCATGTCCCTTGTATGATCTCTTTCTGAATTCTTTTCTGGCCATTTTGTAGAATCTTTTGGCCAGTAGACTTAGGAGCTCATCATTTCCTGTAGCTTTATCTTCAGGCTCCTCTTCTGTAGCTTTGAAGGCTATGGTCTTCTCTTTCCTTGTGGCTCGTGAGGCAGCCTTCTGTTCTTCTTCTCTCTTTTTAATAAGCAACTCATAAGATTTGAGCTTGCCCAGGAGAGCTTCAGTTGTAATCCCATTTAGACTTCTGGCATCTTTGATTGGCCAGATTCTTGAATCCCAAGTGCTGGGGAAGCACATTAGGATTTTGTCATTCAGCTCAGTCAATGAGATTTCTTTATCCAGAGTCTTTAACTCATTGACAATCAGACTTAGTCTATTGTACATGTCAGCCACTGATTCAGCTTCTCCCTTTTTGAAATTCTCATATTAGATTATAAGATGGGATCTCCTGTCTTTCCTTTCATCAGCAGATCCTGAGACAATTTCAGAGAGCTTGTCCCAAATTCCTTTGGCTGAGTTGTATTTAGCTACCTTCTGAAATATCTCATCAGACATTGTTTGAGCTAAGATGTTCATTGCCTTGGCATCTGCAGTCTTCCACTTCTTTATTTCAGCATCTGTTCCTGAAGGAGGTGAAACAATATTTGTACTTGAGCTTGCTGGTGGACTTGGGCACACTGTCAAAACAGAATTAAATATGTCTTCATCAATAGAATTCATATATAGTCTAATCCTTGCTTTCCAAAGTGCAAACTTGGATAGATTGCATACTGGAGGCCTGGTGCTTGCATAATCTTTGTTCTGTGCCATGTCTTTATATAAAATTAAATATAATGAAAATAACCCTCTTAAAAGATTGATCTTGTCAAGGATCTTTTGGTTCAGGTGTTAGCCTGTATGAACAACCAACCTCTCTCTGATACCAATTAAAAGTGAGGGTAAGATCTATCTTAACTCTAGAGGGGGGGGGGGTGAATAGAGTATTTTAAAGTAAATTTACAATTTTTAAAAAAACTTAGCAGTAAAGGCTTAATTTATGTATAGGTGTAATGTGCTTTGATGTTGAAATAAAACTAAAGCAGTAAGGATAAAAACCACAGCATACAGCAAAGAATATTCACAAGAAACCAGAAGACACAAGGAACTATAGTGGTTCCCCAAAAACCGGGGTACATCCACTCTTCTACCACCCTTGGTAGGAATCCACTGCAGGATGAGTTGATCAGGTGTCCTGGGCACCAATGAGCTTTTGATAAGGTACTCAAAAACCACACTAGATTTTTTGATCAGGTGTCTTGCCACCACTGAGTTTTGACAAGGTTCTCAGAACCAGAATCAAGACTTTTGAAGGGAGTTTTGATAACCCTTTTACAGCAGGAAAAGAAAAAGAAAGAGGTGAAGTTGTCTTCTCTGTCTCAATCACTGAGAGAAGACTTAGTGGATTGATTGTGTTGTCAAAGCTCCCCCTGAGAAAGATGAGAGCTTTGCTAGGGTGATAGGTCTTCAGAAGCTTCAGATCTCCAGCAGAAGATGGTTTCAGCAGAGGCTGAAATATGAATTGTCTGGAGTCCTTGATGTTGAAGCTATGATCACTTTTCAGTATGCCAACTAATTCTCTAGGATTGATCACTTGATTTTTTTTTGAATTGATCTCACTATCCTATGAATCTGTACTGAGAATTTCTTGTTGTAGACTGTCTATATTTGTGTAGTCTCTTGTTATGTATCTCTGTCAGACTGGAGAAAAAAATGATTTATTCTCTGAAGATCCTCTATCCAAGATAGTCGTTAGCCGTCAATAAATGCCTTCCATAAATGTTTTGTCTTCTGGAGGAAAGTCCAATAAACATCCTCTGATAAATCCCTTGAAACTTGCTCCAGAATAAATGAAAACGGCTAGCAGATCTCTTGAAATAAATGCTGAGAGAATTTGAAAATCATTCCAAAAGCTGACTGAATTTGAATCCTCAAAGTCGTCGATCTCTCAGGAAAAACGTCGATCTGAGCTCTACGATCGTCGACCTGAGCTCAGAGATTGGAATGAACATCAGACAGAAAACGTCGACCTGAGCTCGAAGATCGTCGACCGGAGCTCAGCGACCTGAAGGACAAGCTGAAGACAGATCGTCAATCTGAGCTCGAAGATCGTCGATCGGAGCTCGACGATTTATCAGAGTTGAGCTCAGAGAGCGTCGAATGGAGTTCGATGTTTCATCGACCTAAGCTCGACGATAATTGTCTTTGCCTCAGCTTTAAGTCTGATTCCTTGAATGGTCCTGGGGGCAGCTTCAAACCTAAATTCTAAGCCCTAAACACATTCTAATGTTGACCTTTTTAACTATACATCTAGGTCAAACTGGTTTCCTAAGAAAAACATAGTGATCCTTGCCCAAATTAGTAATAGGGTGTTCCAACACAGGGTATTTGTAATTATGTGATTAGGCAGATTGTAAGTATCAGAAGTATGGCTGGAAAGTAGTCAGCATAGTCAAGGAAGATAGGAAATTGTCTAAGTACAAAAGCACTGAGTGACTATACATCACTCAACACCAAAGGCCAAAAAGCGTTGAAAGTTTAACCCTCACTCAAAGTCTCAGTGGAGAAGCACTAAAATCTGTTTAAGTACAGAAGTGTCGAGTGAAGGACTTACACTCAACGTCTTCGCAAAGAAAATCTTGCTAAGTACAAATGCCTAGAGTGAAAGACTTACACTCTATGCCATCTCAGGAAAATCTATCTAAGTACAGAAGCGTCAAGTGAAGGACTTACACTCGATGTCTTCTCAAAGAAAGGTTGTTAAGTACTAAAGCGTTGAGTGAAGGACTTACACTCAACGCTTTCTCAGTAAAAGTGTTAATGGACAAATGCGTCGAGTGAAGAACCTTCACTCAACGTCTCAGCATTGGGTAGAATTTGTCTAAGTATAAATGCGTCGAGTGAAGGTCATTCACTCAACGCTTCTGGAATTAAATGTCAAAGCTCTAATTCGTTGAGACGTATAGGATCACTCAACACCTATAGAGATTCAGAAAATATTCTAAGTCATTGGTGTCGTGTCAAATATGCTGACGTTATTCTTAATTCAAATTGACGCAAATTGTGCGCTAAAAGATAGAGTTTGTCATATTGATCGGACATTGCTATCTTGGGATTAATCAACCATTAAAGCCGACCATGCCACTTTCTAGAGAAGGATATAACTGTTGATGGTGCCGATGTATAAAGGAGAAGTGGGTGACATTCTTACAGCAACTTTTCAGCGATTGACTTTTTGCAAGAACTTTTGTCAATCTCTCGAAACCCTAATTTCGCAAAAGTCGGCCAGTAGAGCAAAAAATGTTTTTTCATTATCTTCAAGCCTTCAACTCTACACAAAGAACATCTTTCTCAAGCTTGAAGAAGAGGAACTCTGCTAGATACAACATAGTACGGGCTGGATAAAATCTGAAGAATCATCTTCCTGTAGCTGTGTTGAAGAAGGGTTGTCTGTTGATTTAGCCAAAGAAGAAGACTCGAAACTTTTATTTTGAGTCAAATTTCTCAAATATTATTTCTATCTTGTTGGATCACACTGAGATATTAGTTGTAGGCCTATTTAATAATGACTGAGTGTAGGACTGTGAGCAGTCTGAGTTGTAGGAGTGTGGAGAACTCTGAGTTATAGGATCCTATGAAGGATTTGAGGTAAGGCTTGTGTCTGAGGTATGATCTTTGTGAAGATATGAGGTAGGAGAACAGCTGGGTCTCTGAGTTGTAAAAGTTGAAAGACTCTGAGTTGTAGGGTTGTTTAGTCTTAGGTAGGAGACTGGTGATTGTCTTTAAGGTAGGACTGTGAGCAGTCTGAGCTGTAGGAATGGAGAGCACTCTGAGTTGTAAGATCCAGGGAGAGATCTAAGGTGTAAGATCTATTTGATCCGAGTATTAGAGGAGTTGGCCGAATCTATCTCAGTGTTAGATAGGTGAAGGGGAAATATGGATGTACCCTATATAGGTGAACCACTATAAATTCTGTGTATTGTATGTGTTCATGAAAGCAAACTTACTAACATAAACACACAACAAGATCATACTTCAAATGAATTAAAATATTCCAAAAGAAACCAATTCACCCCCTCTCCCCCTCTAGGTGTTTAGCAACCCTTAAAAAAACTTTTAGGTTGTATCAAAGCGAGGTTATTCAATAAAGACCTAACAGTCTGAACTAGATCTTCAAGGGTAGAAGAAGTATATCATCATGACTTCTAGTGAGAACCATAAAGAACTCAGTTCCATGAATCTACCACTATGTAGAAAAGAGAACTTTGGAATATGGAAGGAAAGGGTGAGGCTATTCATGGAAGCCTCAGACCCTAGGATCTTCATCATAGTTGAAGAGGTATCTTTCATCCCTATGAAGGTCTCAGCTATTGATTCCAACATCAAAACACCAAAAAAATATTCAGAAATGATAAAAGATGAGGTGGTACAGGACACTATGGACAAGAGGGCCCAGAACATCATAGTGAGTGTCATTGATGACTCAACCTTTCAAAATCTTCTTCACTGCAATACTGCAAAGGAGATGTGGGACTTTCTGATAGTCTACATGTAGGGAACTGAGAAAGTAAGGGATGACAGAAAATTCCTTCTTAACCAGCAGTTTGAGGCCTTCAAACAAGGAAAGAAGGATTCTATAGCAGATTGCTATGAGAAGTTCTTCAAGATTGTGAACAATCTGATAACTTATGATAGACAGTTAACCAATTATGAGCTGAATGATAAATTCCTAAGATCACTCAACAAGGAGTGGTACATCAAGATCTGTGTTATAAGGGAGGTAGACAACTTTGCCAAGACATGCTACAGAATCTGTTTGGCAAGTTGATGTCACATGAACTTCAGCTGAACTCCAGAAAGGCTGAAAAGAAAGCTGCAAAGTCTCTCAGCAAAGAAAAGACTATGGATTTCAAGCTAAAACATCCAGGAAGAGCAGGGAGAAGACTCCTTCTCCCCAAAAAAGGGTTGTTGAGTCAGAAAGTTCAGATCCCAACACATCACGAATATATCTGTCTGATGGAGAACTAACCTTGTTTTCCAAGCAGTTCAAAATGATGTTGAGCAAAAGAAGGCAGTGGAAGAATAAGGGCTCATCTGGCGCTAGCTCAAGGAAGCCACAAGTCAAACTGGAAAAGTTCAGAAAAGACCCCTCTAGGGACAAGTATGAACCTAAACAGAAAAAAACACTTTAGAACGGATGTGGTTTATTACTACTGCAACAAGTCAGGATATGTCATTGTTGACTGCCCTATTAAAAGGAAGGAGAATAGAAGGTCTGATGATAAAAGATATCACAAAGACAAAAATGTACCGGTGGACAAGAGCATCTTACCTAAGAAGAAATCATGATTGTCAGAAAGTGATTCTGAGACATCAGAATCTGAAGATAAAGAGTCATATATTTGTCTAATCTCCATAGAAAAGGATGTTGATCTTCCTACTGCCAAAGTGGGCATAAGGGCACCACTATCCTCTACTGACAGTGACTGTGAAGATGAAGAAGAGTACAACCTTATAGCCACTACTGAAGAAAATCAGGACAATTCTGATCTTGATATGGTAATCGCTCACCCAGTCTCTCCTTCTGATTCTGATTATGAGACTGGCCCAAATTCTGAGGCATCCTCTTCATCCAATGAAGAGGATAGATCAGAACCTGATGAGGATGTCAATCAACTAATTGATAGTTATGGTGCTCTCTTGGAAGCTCTGAAGAAGAGTAAAAAGCTTGTCAAGTGGCAAGCTGAAGAGATTGTTTCTCTATAGCAAGCTAAATCCATGCAATCTGAGTCAGCCACACTGCTAGCTCAGATGAGCAAAGAGATTAGTCAGTTGAAAACAATCACAATTATCCAAGTGTGCACCATAAGCTAGAAAAGCAAGATCATTAAGGATCTTAAAGAGAAGCTCCTCATAGAGAGGATGTAAATAAAGAAGTTTTCCAAGCCTATAACAGTGCTGCCACTTATAGACTCATTGTACTCTCAAAATAATAAGAGGGAATTGGGGTTTAAGTGGAATGTTGAAGCTGCCCATTCCAAAAGGAAAGGCAAGGCTCCTGTTGTGCCTCAAATCACCTTTTAGAAGATAGTATTCCCTTCTAACAGGTATGACCATACATCATGTATGGTCACTAGAAGAATGAAAATTCCACTTGTAAGAGAAATAGTGCACCTTACAATGGAAGAATAAAGGGCATGAGGTTGAGTGCCTTGAAGACTCCCCATGAAGAAATTCAAATGGTCTATCATGGACCATTTGTGTTTGGTGTTCATGCACCCACACTCAAGGATAAGGCAGTGACCTCCTGCCTAGATCTCTCAATAAAGAATAAGGCTGTGAGCAAGACTGCAATCAAGTCTCACTTAGCTATTTCTAATGCCATCAACACTTTATCAGCTGCAAAGCAGGCACATGTTGCTGTCAGACAGAATCAGCCAAGAGAACTAGCTTGCATATTTATATTCAGCCAGATTCTAGCTGAGAGAAATAGGAAGAAGACTGCTGCACTCCCTACTAAACAGAAAAAAACTGACGGCCCACACACATTTAAGGCTTTTCAGAAGGGGAGATATAGCATATATGATAGCTGGTGTTGTGGCAAGGTGAGACACTTTGCCATTGACTGTTGGCGCAACCCTAGTGTGCCAAGTGCAAAGAGAAGCCTTCATGCCAAGGCTGTAATTGGGTGAAAAAATTCTCTTTATGCTAACAAGAACCAGTACCCAAATTCTTTTAGGTACCTAAGGTATAGTAATTCTGTGACTGCAGGTCAGTCCAAGTACCCATCAAATGCTTATCTGGTACTTGGACAGTGGATGTTCCAGGCACATGACTAGAACAAGGAGCCATCTGAAAGATTTTACTCCAGTGAGAAATGGACCCAAAGTCTTATTTGGTGGTTCAGATAGAGGAGTAACTAAAGGCTATGGTATAATCACCAATAATATAGTCTCCATCACAAAAGTGGCATATGTGGAAGGAATGCAACACAATCTGATTAGCATAAGCAAGCTATGTGATCTAGACTATGTCATTGTATTCCACAAGAATAAGTGTTTAATTAAGAGGTCAAGTGAGACACACACTAGGAGTGAAAATATTTATTATTTTAACTTTCTATGTTTAGACTCTGATACTCCAATGTGCCTTGTAGCAAATGAGAAAGACTCTTATTGTGTGCAATGACACATGAGACTTTCTCACTTGAACTATAAGGCTATTAGCAAGCTCTTCAATGAAGGGTTGGTTAGAAATGGACCTAACTTGAAATGCACTAAAAAAGGCATTTGTTCTTCATATCAAAAGGGCAAGCAGACAAAGTCTTCCTTTAAAAGCATTGGGTCCGAAAATTCAGAGAGGCATCTCTACCTCCTGCATATGGATTTATTTAGTCTTATGCCAATTCATAATTTGGGTAGAAAAGTCTATACCTTTGTGATTGTTGATGACTATTCCGGATTTGTCTGGGTGTTCTTTCTTAAGAAAAAGTATGATACCTTAGATAGCTTTATGACTTTTATCAAGCAGATTCAGAATGAAAAGGGCTGCACTGTGGTCAAAATCAAAAGTCACCATGGCACAGAGTTTCAGTTTGAAAGCATGACAGAATTCTGCAAAGAACAAGGTATATTTTAGGAATTTTTATCTCCAAGAACACCCCAGCAAAATGGCATTGTTGAAAGGAAGAATGGAACTCTCACAGAGTCTGAGAGGACTTTGCTAAGTGATATTTCTCTCCCAGAATATTTTTGGGTTGAGGTAGTGAACACAGCCTATCATGTCCAGAATAGGGCATCTATTAACAAATATAACAATAAGACTCTTTATGTGTTTATGAAAGGCAGAAAATCAAATCAAGCTTATTTCAGAATATTTGGAAGTAAGTGTTTTGTGCTGAATAATAGGAAATCCTACCTGACAAAATTTGTTGTAAAATCCTATGAGGGTATTTTTGTTGATATAACAGCCACAAAAAAGCCTATAGGATCTATAACTTAAAAAATCAGCTTGTAGAAGAGTCTATTAATGTTGTTTTTGATGAAACTTTAATGATTCACAATGAGCTGTCAAGCTCTTCTAGTATTGCAGGTGCAGAATTAAGGATGAACAAACTAAGTATTAATGACACACTTCTCGTTGAATAAGAAAAGGATGAAAGTGTGCTCATCCCAGAAGAAAGTCCAGGTGAAATGCCAAGAGTAGATCAACTTCAGGCCACTGAAGATGAAGTTCAAGAAGCCGAAGAGAGGATGCCAGCAGCCATGAGACACCTAAGAGACCATCCCAAAGATCTAATTATTGGGGATACTAGCCAGGGTGTAACCATAATGAGCAGCTATCACAACATTACTATGTACTCAAGCTTTCTATCTTAGATACAACCCAAAAAAGTTTGAAGAAACCAACATAGACTCATTCTGGATAGTGACTATGCAAGAAGAGTTGAACCAGTTCAAAAGATGTAATATATAGAAGTTATTTCTTAGACCTCAAGGACTTAACATTATAAGAACCAAATCGATATACAGAAACAAAGTAAATGAGAAAGGTGTTATAATCAAGAACAAAGCTAGACTGGTTGCTAAAGGATATAGGCAAGAAAAAGTCCTTGACTTTGATCAAACCTTTGCACCAATAGCTAGACTTGAAGCCATAAGGTTATTTCTTGTATATGCTTCTTACAAAGGATTTAAGGTCTACCAAATGGATGTAAAGTCAGTTTTCCTAAATGGTGACCTAAAAGAGAAGGTTTATGTTGAGCAGCCTTTAGGTTTTATCAATCCTTCTCTCCCTGACCATGTATTTCTTTTAAGAAAGGCTTTATATGGGTTGAAACAGGCACCAAGGTCTTGGTATGAAACCCCGTCTAGTTTTCTCATTGCGAATAATTTCTCAAGGGAAAAGATAGATAAAACATTATTTCTAAGGGAAGTCAAGGGTAAGATTATCCTAGTTTAAATTTATGTTGATGACATAATTTTTGAGTCTACTTATGATGGCCTATGCAGAACGTTTTGCTAAACTCATGCAAGGGAAATTTGAGATGAGCAATATTGGTGAACTCAAGTATTTCTTGTGTAGCACCTCCCCTGTAATGACCGCATAATATGGGTCCGGCCGGGGCCCCCATAACATACAGACGCCACAACTTTGGCATTAAAAGATGATATTAACTACCCAATCTCAAAACTCAGAATAAAACACAGCGAAAACATACCGAACAACTAGAAGTTATCCACTACTAAAATAGGAGTATCAGTATGGCCTTAATGCCTTACACCAAATGAGTCCAAAACGGAAAGAACACAAGGTCAAACATCAACGTGCAACAGCACTCCTAAACTACCTCATCATACAAGCCGGAATATACCAAAACATGAAGCATACAATCAAAAGGAAACAAGCTAGAAAGCACAACAAACACTTCATGAGGCTTAGGGCTTTTCAGCAAGCGCACTTGCTCTCGCTTGTGATCCTTGCCCTGTAAAAATTTGTAGTAATGTGGGTCAGTAAAGGCTGACCTCTACTGTGTAACCAACACTTCTCCTCCTGGCTGCCCCTAACGGACCCCAGGGTGCCCCTCCAACCTATAAGTCAGCACTTCGTATACCATATATATAAACATGAAAAGCTTTAAAACAGGTTTGGATGTCTCATACAAAAATCACATTTTCTATGTTGAGCACAAAATAAAAATGGGGCCTACAATGTAGCATGTATGCAAACTCGAGCTTCGCCCAAGGCACCTTATCGCATATGCAGCTAGCACATCATCATCACAACTGGGTACTTCCATTTCCCCAATGGCGTAAAGCCGCAAACAAAAGGGGACTACAATGCCCCTAACGGCCCAAAAGCCGCTACACGGAAGTCTTGCCAAGGCCTCACCCGCACATGGGTCTTAAACCCTGGCTTGCCTGCAAAATTCTGACCTCTTGCGTAAGGATTCCGTCTCACACACAAACCAATTCTAAGAACCCTTGCTAGACCCCACCCGCTCATGGCTTCATTTCCCGGGCTTTCCCTAGGCTTGGCGTTCTCGTCAGTCTCCCAGAGGGGACTAGTCTCGCCGGGACACTCTCCCCACATGACTTGCATGTCATGGGATATCCAACCGACCACAGAGACATAGTCACGCCTTAGCACAACACAACCATAATCTTTCCCACCCTAATCCACCATTTGTACTGCAACATTCCCGCGCACAAAGGAAACCATCTACCGCCAATGCGGAGCTAACCTTGTCCGGTTCCGGCTACATGTACTCACTCAAGAAAAGGGGGAAAACACATACATCACAACGACATCTTGCCACAACGGATTTCTACCGAATCCTTAAGGCTTGCTATGCAACATGCTCGAGTCGGACTAAAGGTCGCGACTATGGCTTCACCCACAATGCCTAATCCACTAACGGAGAGGATTTCTAATACAAAAACATGCCGGGGATGTACACAATCGACCCGGAGGTTCCACTTGAACCATGGAAACCAAACCCCTCTCATTTGAGAGATCTGGAGCCCAAAAACTAAAAAGAAGAGATGCTAAGCGTGCATCCTAAAAACCAAGAGGAGAAGTGTCCTTACCTTACGAACCCTCTTCCTAGCCATGAGGAAACTTAGTCGGATGAAAAGCACCGCAACGGCCTCGCCTTTGCAGATCCGAACTCGGATCGAGAATCGGGGCTTCGAAGCTCCACCGGCGGCCGGAGTTGACCTCCTCCTTCCTTGATCTGCCCTCTCTCTAAAACTTGGAAAGAGAAATATCCAAGTGCAAATGAGGGTTTGAAAACCCTATTCCCGGCCAAATACCAGCAGGGGAAAGCCTGAGCCGTTGGATCCTAATTGAAGGAAACGAACGACAACGATTCGCCCTGAAAAAGGATTTCTTGGGCCGAACACGGCTTATGACACGCCCGTGTCCAAGGTCGTGTTTTTTAATCACCGTAAAACTAGAAATTACAAAACAGGACACGGCCTATAACACGGCTTGGGACATGCCCGTGTCTCAAGTGACACGCCCGTGTCATGGGCCGTGTGCCTCAATCGACGCTGCAACCGTCGAATCCTGAATAGGACACGGCCATGTGACACACCCGTGTCACATGTCATGTGCTAGACACATGCCCTGGGACACACCCGTATCCCAGGCCATGTAACAACCTCTGCATAACTCGCCAAACTGCTCGAGCATGACATGGCCTATGACACGCCCGTGTCTTAGGCTGTGTGCCCTGTCTCAACGCTCGTCGACTAAAATTCGTCGACCTCTCAGAAAATCGTCAAACTCAAGCGCGACACGCCCTGTGACACGCCCGTGTCACAGGCCGTGTCAGCCTATTCAGAACCCAACTTGCCCTGAAAATGCCATCCGTTCCTCTTTTGAGTTTCAGGGTATTACATCTTGTGCTTCCATGTTAAACAATCTGAGGATGGACTGTTCATCTCACAGTGCAAGTTCACCAAGGAGTTAATCAAGAAATTTTGAATGGAGAGTGCCTCAACCATGAAAACTCCTATGGGGTCAAGTATGTCTATAGAAAAGGATGAGAATAGGAAACCAGGCGATAAAATCTTATATATACACATAATTAGCTTCCTTCTTTATTTAACTGCTAGTAGGTCAGATATTATGTTTGTTATATGTGTTTGTGCTAGGTACCAAACTTGCCATACAAAAATCTCACTATACTATAATAAAGAGGATTCTGATATATCTCAAGGGCACGCCTGATCTTGGTCTATGGTACCCTGGGAATAATGACTTTGAAATAACAAGTTACTTAGATGCAAATTTTACCGGTTGCAAAGAGGATAGAAAAAGTACTTCTGGTACCTGTCAATTTCTAGGAAGAAGACTGGTATCCTAGAGCAATAAAAAACAAACCAGTATAGTTATCTTCACGGCTGAATCTGAATACATTTCAGCAGGGAGTTGCTATGCATAGCTCCTATGAATAAAACATCAACTTAAGGATTACAACTTATAGCTAAGTAAAACTCCAATGTACTGTGATTCCTCTAGTGTAATTTCAATAGCTAAAAATTATGTATCACATAACAGGACCAAGCATATTGAAATTAGATATCACTTCATAAGAGAGCATGTTGAGAAATAATACATCAGCTTTGAGTTTATCCCAACTGACAAAAAAGTGGCTGATATCTTCACTAAGTCTCTTGATGAAGCCAAGTTCAATAGTTTCAAGTTTGAATTGGGAATGTTGAACTTGAAGTATTTTTATCCTTGCAAAGCATTTATATTATGTATATGTGCATTTGGAGGCAAACCTTTTGCAGGAGAACATAAGGAAGTAAAAGATTAACCTTTTAGGCATTGAGAGCGTTGAGTCAACCTCAAGCATTGAGAGCGTTGAGTCAACACTAGGTGTTGAGTGCGTTGAATCAACACCAGGCGTCGAGTGTGTCGAGTACACTCGACGCATACGCTCGGATGGGTTGAACAAGATTCAAATATACTAGATTTAATCACAACCATCCATCAAAAGTGTAAATCACGATAAGGTACGTGCCTCTCCACCTTCTTGAATGGAGTAGGGTATAAATAGAAATTGTGCCTAGAAAACACACTTTCATTCTATTGCCCTTCCAAATTATTCTGTCTCGTACCATATATTTTGTGCTTCATCTTTTACTCGATCAATTTCTCAAGTTCAATGCCTCCCAAGAGTGATATCTTCCTGTTCGAGGGCCGTGAAGTCATTCCCAATGGATTTTGTGATGCTCCTGAAGAAATCTTATCCGTCATTCAACTTCTTTAAGTCGTCGAACTAGAATTTATGTTGTGAGAGTCATGCGCTATCTGGAAGAGAAAAGTAATGGAATTGTATACTAATGCCAAGGTGAACTCTTCCTCCACCAAGATTAAAACTTTCATCAATGGAGAGAAAGTCAAAAGCAGTGTTAGAAAGATTTGCTAGGAACTAAATCTCCCTAAGATGAATGATACTGAAAAAGAAGATGAACTATTCCAAGATGATATAAACACTGTCATGAAATGGTGTGGCTTGTCCAAACACACTAGTGGTTCTATCATCAAGAAAGAGATGAACCTAAGAGGAAAATTCTCGACAGACATCATAGGAAAGGCTTTAATCAGTAAAACTGGATATTATGACAAAATTTTAAGAAAAATGTTTTAGGTAATGACAAGGGTAATCCTTACCAAGAAGAACAACTAGGGTAGGGTCATTTTTGATAGAATAATTGAATGTATTCCTGAACCAAACTTTGGTAGGATACTATCTCTGTTCCTGCTGAACACTGCTCATAAACTTTTGAATCTGAAGTTTGGTGTTAAGATCCATCATATAAGAAGGATGGGCATTAAGGTGTTTGACAGATGGGACAGGGTACTAATCAATCACCCTAAGCAGAGTGCTTAGAAACAAAAGAAGAAGGTTGATACAGTTTCTGAAGAAAGCTACAATAGTAACTCTCCTGACAGTAGGCATACTGAACCACATGACCCAAATCTGACAGAATCAACTGAAGATGTAAGGAGGGATGTGAGTGCACAAGTCTCTATTTCTTCTGATCTTTTCGCCAAGGTTGTTCCCACCAATGTGACTCCTACAGATGTTGAAGGAGACACGACCATGGAAAATGCTAAAGATTTTGTAACAAATATTGTGGATAGAATCTGTGATGATGTTCAGGGGGAGACCCTAAGAGAAGATGCTCTATTGAGGAGGAGCATGACTTACCCATTGTGTGTTTACAGGGAAAGATTGACACCTTCCTGGTCAATCTACAAGAAAGGATAGATCAAATCTCAACTGATTCTCAAGTACTGACTTGCAGTGCTCCTGTTCAGGCGAAGCATGCGCTAGAGGATGACAACAGGCCAGAAGATGATCTCCTTCAGGTTCCTGTGGCTGATGCCAATGTTAAGAGGGAGACTCGCCTTGAGCTCCCTACTCAAGTTATTGAAAATGTGGTTGAAATTTCGGATTAAGACAATTAAGGAGATGATGTCATGATAGATACTGAAGTGCATGAGAGAGAAGAGTCCATCCATGTTGATAACCATCCAGAGTACTCTTCTGAACATGAATTAGCTGAATCTGGAACAAGGAGAGACATCAGGAACAATACTGTAAGAGTCAACTACCCAGGGACTACTTAGTAGAATGAGGGGATGCCGACCTCCTTTCTAGCTCAACTCAGAGGACTGTTTGTTGAGCAAAGGAGGAAAATTGAGCTGTATGTAAATGACTAAATCAAGGAATTGAGAAAGGACCTATCAACTGAAATTTCTTCTATTAGATTTGATGTCAAATTGCTGAAAGAGAATACAGTCAAATTCTTTACAAGGGCTGCTCCAGTTAACGATTATACAATCCAGAAGCTTGATGAGAAAGAGAAGAAGTAAAATGATATCATAGAGAATCAGTGCATCACCACTAAGAACAGGAAAATGGTTCATGAAGTAACAAAGTCTATCATGGAAGGGAACAATATTATCCTAAAAAGGAGAATGGATGCATACGCTCAATTCTAGGATGACCACATGCTGCAAGTAAAGAATCTTGTCACTGCAGGAGCAAATCACTTGGTTAACAAGACCACCTCCCTAAGCAAATAAGTTTTTGAAGAATTCATATAGGGGGAGAGGTCAATGATAAAGACCAGTGCAAACCATGCAATATGGACTTCAAATGTAGTCAAAGATGCATTGGGCCTTGACCCTATTAGATATGATGAGCCTGAAATTCACAGATATGGAGATGGGACTGAATCTGTCGGTGATGTTCCTGCCTTCAGCCCCACCACTCAACGGTTATCAAAGGTCAAAGGCAAAGATATTGCAGATGAAGAAGAGGAAGCAAGGCTGGGCAAAAAAAGACATGGAGAAGAGCTACAATCCAGACCAAACTTTGAGCTGTGGAGTCCACAATCCAGAACAATAATATTATCTATCTGGGATCAGATCAAAGAAAACAAGACAGATAGAGGCAAACTCAGCAGCTCTATAGAATGGGCCAAGTTTGAAAGACATGAAGAAATAAGATGAAAATTCAGAAGAGACAATAGAGCTAGTATTATAGAGATGGATGCCCCAAAGCCCTACAAATACTATCCAAAGCCTTACAATTACTTTGAGAGATAAAGATAGGAGAAGAAAGAGGCTGAGGAAAAGATGGGAAAGAATTCTGGGGGCATAGCAATGTTATACCTCTTTAAGTTCCAAACGGCTATTAAATGAAAATGTTTATTCCACACCTTGTTAAAACTTTTGTTTGTTCTGCTAGTTGGAATATCAAATATATTTTGCATTAATTTGTACCTAAATGTAGCTGCTTCTTAACATTTATATTGAAGTGGTGTATATCATTGACTGAGTTTCTGACTTATTCAAATAGTGGGAGATTATTGGGTATATTGAGCACAATATCCCAGATTTGAAGAAGGCTCACAAGTCAATAATATACATAAACTTGTATTTGATATATATCTAAGTTTACATGTGCATGGTATTTGTAATTATGTGATTAGACAGGCTGAGAGTATCAGAAGTATGGCTGAAAAGTAGTCAGCATAGTCAAGGAAGACAGGAAATTTTTTAAGTACAAAAGCATTGAGTGACCACACATCACTCAATGTTAAAGGCCAAAAATCATTGACAGTTTAACCCTCACTCAAAACCTCGGTGGTGAAGCACTAAAATCTGTCAAAGTACTGAAGCCTCGAGTGAAGGACTTACACTCCATGCTTCTCAAAGAAAATATGGCAAAGTACAAATGTGTTGAGTGAAAGACTTGCACTCAATGCCATCTCAGGAAAATCTGACTAAGTATAGAAGCGTCGAGTGAAGGACTTACACTCGGCACCTTCTCAAAGAATGGTTGTTAAGTACAAAAGCGTTGAGTGAAGGACTTAAACTTAACGCCTTCTGAGTAAAAGTGTAAAAGTAGAAATGCGTCGAGTGAAGAACCTACACTCAACGCCTCAGGGTTGGGCAGAATTTGTCTAAGTACAAATGTATCAAGTGAAGGTCATTCACTCAACACTTCTGGAGTTAAATGTCAAATCTCTAATTCTTCAAGACATATGGGATCACACAATGCCTGTAGAGATTCAGAAAATATTTTAAGTCATTGGTGTCGTGTCAAATATGCTGACGTCATTCTTAATTCAATTTGACACAAATCGTGCGCTAAAAGACAGAGTTCGTCGTATTGAACATTGCTATCCTGGGATTTATCTACCATTAATTCCAGTCATACTGCTTTCCAAAGAAGGGTATAGTTGTTGATGGTGCCGATGTATAAAGGCGAAGTGGGTGACATTCTTATAGCAACTTTTCATCGATTGATTTTTTGCAAGAACTTTTGCCAATTTCTCGAAACCCTAATTTGGCACAAGTCGGTCAGCATAGAAGAACAAATTTCTCATCATCTTCAAGCCTGCACCTCTACACAAAGTACATCTTTCTCAAGCTTGAAGAAGAGGAACTCTGCTAGATATAACACAGTACAGGCTGAAAAATTTTTGAAGAATCATCTTCATGTAGCTGTGCTAAAGAATGGTTGTCTATTGATTCAGCCAAAGAAGAACACTCAGAATTTTTCTTTTGAGTCAAATTTCTCAAAAATTATTTCTATCTTGTAGGATCTTGAAAACGTTTAAGTTGTCTACCTAAATCACCTAGAGGGGGGGTGAATAGGTGAGTTGTGCGTCTTTTTGCGGAATAAAAACTTTAGCGATCTAAGCACAAGAAAAAAACCAAGCAAACACAGAAGACACCAAGAATTATAGTGGTTCCCCAATCTTGGGTACGCCCACTTTCCACTCACCGATCTAGCAAAGCACTAGACTTGGCTACTCCACTAATCTCGGATTGAAAACAATCCTACCACTCAGAACAACGTTCCTACAACTCGATCCACAAAAAAGGATCTACACTCGGAAGATGAAAACTTCCTACAACTAGGAGAATAATCTCCTACAAGATTAAAATGAATATAATAAAATACAAACAGAAAATCTTTCTCAGATCTGGAAATCTCTGCCTAGGTCTTCCTTCTTGATCTTTTCGGCTTTATCAGAAATTGTTGAAAAAGATTATCGGCTAGATCCTTGTTCTGAGATACTTGGGCTCTGTTTGGGATAGCTCTGGTGGATTGAAAAGCTGCTGTTCGGATAGAGCTGTTTTAAAATAGATCTCTGGGGATCAGTTTTGAAAAGCTGTAGAGTGTTTGGGTGTTCTGTGCAGAAGTGCGCTCGGAATCATAAGGAGCTGTCCCAAACAGTTAAAAAATAGCTCTGACGGCTGGAATAGAGATTCTCCAGTCGCCAGAGCTGCGCCAAACAGACCCTTGGACTCACACGATCAAAGAGAATGAAGAGATTGAAGAAGCTCTTTATCTGCAAGTCGTTCTGGATCGAAATCAACCTTGACGATCTTCAAGATGAGCAGCGGTTTCTGTAAATTAGGAAGGAGACAGCCGATCCAGAAAACTTAGAATATTAGAATTCACGCGCTTGATGTTATTAGGGTTAGTCAAAATGACACGGCCTTTTATAAGATCTCCTTAACAGTCATAATTAACATTAATGATGGCCACGTGGACCAATCACATCAAAATATTTGAAAAATCGGTCTGACGGGGACTTAAAGAATTTTTCTGAATATCTGACTAAATTACTCGAGTGAATGAAATACTACTCGAGTACTAAGACTGGCTCTCGAGAGGATAATATCGACTACTAAAGAAGAAGCATTTCAGAAAATATTTGGACAGAATATATAACTACTCGAGTGGAGTAAGGATCACTTGAGTGCAAGAGATACTACTCTAGAAGTAGAAACGAACTTCTCGAGAGAAAGACTTAGAAAATTCTGGGAAGAAAAGATTGATTACTCGAGTATCGGAACTGGACTTCTCGAGAAGTAAACAAACTTCTCGAGTACATGGATTGTCTACTCGAGTGGGGGTAAAAGCTTCTCGAGAATTTTTCCTCTGTCACTCGAATCAACTGCTCATCTACTCGAGTACTTAAATAACTACTCGAGTGTTATACTTAACTACTCAAGAGTAATACTTGAAAAATTTCTGAGATATAAAAACTGATAACTCGAGAAAAAGAAGAGGTCTACTCGAGTAATGGAATTGGCTTCTCAAGAGCTAGTTTCAAGCTACTCGAGAACCATTTCCTTTACTCGAATTTCAGACAAGACCTACTCGAGTGCATTTAAAGTTCTACTCGAGTACTATAATTCCACTCGAGTAAAACACTTAGAAGAATTTCAGTTTTATGAAAATTTTGTTTCTTTATTCCAATCAGCAACAAGTCTTCCTTCATCAAACCTAGTGCTTGAAAATAAAGTGTATCCCAATAGAGAGGCTATACATAAGTCAACACCATGGATCACACAATAAGGGATTATATTGTATGGTCCTGTGTTTGGTTATCCACTATAGACTGACATTGTTCTACATTTGGCAATAAAGTCCTGTGAACACATAACTCAAGCAATATATCAAATACGACTTAATTCATCTTAGTTCAAGGGTGACTTCATATAAATCTAGGTTATTGTGGATACAATACTCAACAATCTCCCCCTATTTGTAAAAGTCTTAACTCTCTACACTAAGGTGAATTATATCAAAATAAAAATACTAGATATAAAAGATAAAAACAGAATAATATGCACAAAAATTAAAGACAAAGAAAAGATCATCAAAATTAAGGATTTATATAAATAAAATTGTTTCAAAATTTCTGTTCTACACAAATCCAATCCACAATCTTTGAACTATGATCAATCTTTGGCTTGATGTTGCTGTCTGTCCTTCTTTTCTTGTTATCTTCTCTGATAATTGAATGGTTTAGGATAGTATTTAGGAGGTCTTGGAGGTGCAGCAGGATTGTTTCTTCTATGTTCTCTATCATAAATTCTTTTCTTGGTCATAGACTTCTCATACAAGTCTCATTCATAGGAGCTATAATGGTCATGTCTATTCTCATTAAAGTCCAAAACTAGCTTCAGAGTATCAAGAATCAATGACTTTGAGGTTGGACTCAAGATTTCTGCAAATTCTTGAGCTTTTCTTTTCTCTGCCTCTGGATTTGGAAATGATCTGCTGGCAGAGGCTCCATAACCATATTTCCTTCTTTTGGGTATTTGAACTTCAGGTAGATCTTGTGGTATCTCTGATTCCCATAACTGAGCATATGATTCTAGAAGAGGAGCTTGTAAAAGAATTGTTCCGAAATTTCAGTTCTACACAAATCCAATCCACAATCTTTGAACTATGATGAATCTTTGGCTTGATGTTGTTGTTTTTCCTTCTTTTCTTATTGTCTTCTCTGATAACTGAATGGTTTAGGATAGTATTTGGGAGGTCTTGGAGGTCCAGCAGGATTGTTCCTTCCATGTTCTCTATCATAAATTCTTCTCTTGGTCATAGACTTCTCATACAAGTCCCATTCATAGGAGCTGTAATGGTCATGTCTATTCTTATTAAAGTCCAAAACTAGCTTCAGAGTATCAAGAATCAATGACTTTGAGGTTGGACTCCAGATTTCTACAAATTCTTGAGCTTTTCTTTTCTCTGCCTCTGGATTTGGAAATGATCTGCTGGCAGAGGCTCCATCACCATATTTCCTTCTTTTGGGTATTTGAACTTCAGGTAGATCTTGTGGTATCTCTGATTCCCATACCTGGGCATATGATTCTGGAGGAACTTGCCCTTTAGGCCTAGGAGAAAAGGTAGGTTGAGGAGAAGGCATCTGAGCAGGCTGAATTTCTGCAAGTGGATTGAGATGATGAGGAATGATATTAGGATCAGTCTAGAATTCGGGGAATATCTGGTTATGTACCCATACAGCAGTATCATAAGTATGAATTTCACAGATTGTATTTGGGCTTTTATATCTTTATTAATCTCATCCATTTTGGCAGTCCATAGAGTCTTTACATTAGAATCAAATTTTTCAACATGTTCTTTTACAAGTCCCTCCCCCTTTATGACTTCTACGCTGAGTTTCTCTATGGCCTCTTCTTTGAAAGTACCCACTTCTTCACAGATTTTCATATGGTGCTCTTGGGCCTTCTTTTCAAGATATATCTGATTATTAGCTAGAGTAACA
This sequence comes from Platanthera zijinensis, assembly GCA_039513925.1. Taxonomy (NCBI): domain Eukaryota; kingdom Viridiplantae; phylum Streptophyta; class Magnoliopsida; order Asparagales; family Orchidaceae; genus Platanthera; species Platanthera zijinensis. Next base: position 155,263,121 of record CM077087.1, read on the forward strand.
GATTGGTCCAATACCTTACCAATACTGGTGATGGTGTGGTCCAGTACTTTTCCACCTATCTTGAATAAATTCTTCAGCTCATTTGTATTGTTTTGGATCTCTGCAAAGCCTCTGCTCACTTCCTTTTCAAGAGCAGTGACTTTCTCTTGAACAGCCTTCAAGGAGTCATCAAAATACTTTCTTTGTTCCATCAGCATCTTTTCTATCTTTCCAAGTATATCACTAGTAGTAGGAGTTGCAACTTGAGCAACTAGAGGAGGAGGAGCAGTGTATGGAGTAATTTCTTCATCTAAAACTGAGCTCTAAGCTCTGGAGGTGTGAATCAGTACATCTCCTTCCTCACCAATGATGGTAGGAAGAGTGGAATCCAAGCTCTTCAAAGGAGCTTCAGCTGGTTCAGGATAAGGTTCTCTTTCATCTGAGATCAGTAAGGTGTCTTCTTGCTTTTTCTCAGCAGCAGGGGATTCTGGAGAGTGGGGAATCAGGGATTCTGGAGATGGACTCGGAGAGGGTGCTGGAGTTGGTTCTTTTGATGGTTCTGCAGCTTGTTCTTTCTGGAGTGGTGGTAGAGGCTCTTCAGAGCTGAGTTATTCAATCATCTAGTTGATATCTTCAGCAATTGGAAGGATGGGTTCTTGCACTTGTGCATCTAACAGAATTTATTTTGGAGAGGATGGAGGGAGAGAAGCAGCAGCAGGTTGAGTAGGTATTCTTTCTTCTTGGACAGAAGGAGCAGGCTCCCCCTCAACAGCTGCACCCAATGTGCTAGCAATATGAGGTTGAGAGGGAGATGGAGTCCTCTCCTCTGCAGCTGGATGTTAATGGGCTTGGGCAGCGTGGGTAGGATTCAGCAACTTCAATTCACATCTCTGAATAAAGGAAACAGATACTTTCTTCATATGGTGGAGGGTTGTTCCTTTGGAGAAATAAAACACCTCAGGATTTATCTCATGCAGCATCAGAGAGATAATCCTTGCATAATTAGGAGCCTTGATGTTCTCCCTTATCTTATCCAAAATCATCATACCAAATTGGAATTGCTTTCTTGAAATGATGGTTGTTATCATGTAGAAGAGATCTGTAGAAATGAAGCTTATGGAAGTTATTTTGCAAAGTAAAATTTTTCCCAAAATGTCAACTAGTAGCTTTCCCTCAGCCTTGAGGTCTAGATGGTGGATGTTCTTGATAACCTCAGATATTCCATAAAAGCTATATGACCGATCATAATCTTCATCTGTGATGTCATCTTCCTCATCAACCAAGGGAATCCAAAGGAGTTGAGAAACAGAGTTCTTGGTAAGCTTTATCTTAATCACTTTTACTTTGTACTTAAGGACTTTCCCATTCCTCTATACTTTGACATTCTTAAAGAATTCTTCTACCTCTGGAAATAGTATCTTACAGGGCTACTGGAGAACAAAAGATAGGCCGGCGGTGTCGAGAAGAATTAGTAAATTTCTGAAATCATCTGAAAGCTCTGCTATCCCGGCGATGACTAGTTCACTGCATATGCCGACCTTGGACGACGGTGCCATTTTCTTTAGAAAAATGCGAGAGATCAACTAGTATAAGACGACAACGGCAGCGAGCTCTACGTTAGCGATGGAAGTCGAACGGTCTTTCGAGAGAGAGGGATTTGAATTCGTGTAGAATCTTGAAATCTGGTTTTTCTATTTATATAACCCTAATATTGATGGTTAAATAAGTAATCATACCTTAAAATGAGGCAGTATAGACGTCGGGTTGTGAAAATGAAGATTTGAATAGAATTCAAAAAGTTATCTGCATAATTCTTTAGTGGATCATCGTTACTTGAGTGACGGAATGGCGGTACTCGAGTGGCGTATTTCTACTTCTCGAGAAGAAATTCAGTACTCGAGTGATAGTACTCGAGTGACTTTCTTTGTTCTCGTGAATTCAAAGGAGTACTCGAGTAGTCATTATCGATTTCTCGAGTAGTCAGTCTTTCTCGAGAAATAAAGTCTAACTTTGAGAAATTCCAACTTTTTGACTTATCCCTTGATCTCAGAGCTATTTTGTGAGTCCTTCTCTATCCTTCTCTATTGAGCATTCCAAGTTCTATTTTGAAGAATGAGAACTTGGTCTCGTCCAGCGGCTTCATGAAAATGTCTGCAATTTGCCTATCAGTTGGGACATATTGTAGATCTATGTCCCCATGCTCCACATGCTCTCGGATGAAGTGGTATCACAACTCTATGTGCTTTGTCCGGCTATGAGAGACTGGGTTGTTGGCTATTGCAATCGCACTGGAGGAGTCGCAAAACAAAGGGATGTCTTTGACTCTCAGGTTATAGTCTTCCAGTTGGTTCTTTAACTAAAGCAATTGTGCACAACAACTGCCGGTAGAAATGTATTCTGACTCGGTCGTTGAAATTGCGACACAATTTTTCTTTTTTATACTCCAAGAAATGAGTCTCCTTCCGAGGAATTGGCAAGTCCCGGAAGTGAACTTTATATCATCTTTATTGCCTGCAAAATTTGCATCTGAGAAACCAATTAGTTCGATGTCATTACTTCTTGGGTACTATAAGCCAAGATTCGGTGTACCTTTAAGGTATCTAAAAATCCACTTTGCAACAGCATAATGAGATTCCTTACAGTTCACTTAGAATCTAGCACATACACATGTCAAGAACATTATGTTTTGTAAGACCCCCTTTTTTTTCAACCACCGGGGTCTTATGCCCAGAACCGCCGCTTTGCGGTGACACCTTCGCACCCGGGAAGGTTGCCACTACAACGCGCCGATTCTGCCGGCCTTTTCGATCGCAACATGTAGCAAGCAAGAGAGAAGCAAGTCCACCGAAAGAGAATATCACATAAAATAAAACTCCACGAAGGGAGTGTCCACAGAAAATCATCAGAGTATAAATAGTCTGGAAATAAAAGGGCTCATGCCCGGTACATCAGAGTCCTCACTACAAGTCTCTCATCGCGGAAGCTAAGAAAATGCTAATCACTCACGGAGCTGGTCGCAGGTGCACCGGTGCTAGACTGTCCCACCTCCATGCGCACCGTACTCCGCTGGTGCTGGTCCATGTCTCCCATCCGGAGCTCCTGTAATGTTTGGTTCGAAAACCATTAGTCATAAAGACTAAGCCCTATCATCCCCTACCCCTCCCACCACGGCTCCTAAGCACCGGGCGGAGAGGAGGAAAGGGAAGCTACAAAAGTGGAGAGTAGTCAAGCAAGTGACGGTGGACCTAACTAGCAAGTTATATCAGGTGAACAATATAAATGTTGTAATAGGTAGAACAATTAATAAATAGCAAATTGTATTAAAGACTGCTAGAGAATAGTAAGAAAGCAACAAGTAGGTAAGTATGTAAGTAACCTTAACTTATATGAATGCCCATACAAACTTATAAGTTAAGGGATCTTCTGCAAGGCTCCCATCGTATAAAAAGTCCCATACCGATTTATACGTTAGGGTGTCGGTTGTATGCAAATATGAGTGTAGTGATATGTTATGCCATGATTCATGCAAGTGCAACCCACGCACACGACTCTATGCGCACAGACCTTTAGTTCCCCCTATTCGGGAGGCTAGCTTCACCCCCAGGAACCTCCGTAGTGGCAAACGGAGACAGTGGGTCGGGCCCCCCACTCCTAGGCGGGTAACCACACTACCAGGCCTAGCCCTTCCGTACGCCTCTAGAAGAACACAACCTAGAGTATCCGCGTACTGCTGCTGGATGTACCCTCCAGACTTTTCGCCGAGTCATCGTACCGCTGTCGGTGTGATCGATCGCCTAGTACCGATGACCCACCACTTTTCTCCGTACTCCAACCCTCGAGCCCGCGGCCCCCCGGACAGTACTGTCCGTGCATCTACCTTCAGAGCTACTGTCTGATGGCAAGTAATCCTATAGTTCTACTTTCCTAGCTACCGGGGAGTGAGTGTGTGCAATCCTAGTTATACTAGTTGCTCTTTTAATTTATTACTCCTATGGTTTACGTTAGCCCAGGACTGCCCCCGGTATACCCCGTGAAGGGCTCTCAAGGGGCACTAGGAACCAAGACGGTGCATTACGGCCCGAAGTTCCCTTTCGCAAGGCACTTATTATTATTGGTTGTCTACCCTTTACTCAATCCCCTTTTAGTTGCTTTAGTTCTAACCCTAGAGTATTAAGACTCTTCCTCTTCTTCCCGGGATGGACGATCTTTCGTCGTTCCCGTACTCCCTTATCCTAACCAGTCTCACACTCTACTTATCCTGACTTCCAATGATGAACTCAATCTTAACTTGCCCTACCAACCATCGATTATCAGAATTCCGTGGTTTTACTAAATGCAGACCATCCTAAACTATATGAGGTACACAAGGGGAGGTACTCCAAATTATCTTTCAAATCTCCTATAAAATTTACTGGAGATCTATCATGACTTAATTAGCTTAAATCCAGGAATTTATAATTTTCCTAATTAATCTGATATTTATTTTATTTTTTCTCAAGATTGGCCATGGGTAATTTTTATCATGAACTACATGATATTCTTAAGTTATGGCCACCCAAAAATTGTGATCACTAAATAACAGTAAGGTATCATCAAATACTAATTTGCAAGATTTTACAAAAGATATTTAGCCTCTAATTAATTTATCCGTTATAATCTCATTATTCCCTTTTAAAGAAGGAAGTACTGAAATTACTCATCATAAAATTATAGAAAAATTATTGACTAATAGTATGATACAGAAAAGATCATTGTGCAAAGAGTCATAAATTTACCAGCTTGCTAAGCACTAAAATAGATTTAATCCAATATCCATGATAAATAATACTTAATGAAGCAAGCCTTAGAATTAAGCTTCTAAAAATCCCATAAAAATTCACAGAGTTTTAAAATCATAATAAAGGTTCTCTGCCTAAATTTCATCAATTTCCAGGAAGTTTGTACTCCATAATAAATTTTCTAAGCAAATCATACAACTACTAAATCATTAAGGAAGTACCCAAAATAGTGATCATAAAATTCATAAAAAGAATATCCAGAGCTTGTACTACCCCTATAATCAACTCTACCCATTTCTCATCACTTTTTAATGTGATTTGGTGTCATTTCCTATCTCTACAAGTTTTGCGCCCTAAACTAGGGTTAGATTTTTAGATATTCCAACGATCTCCAAAACTACTAAGATTTCATCCAGAGAACAATATTAGCCCTATGGTTCTCATCACCCAATCTCGGGTCAATCCGAGGTCATTTGACCACATGACCCTCACAAACCCCCAAGATCCATCCTTAGGGTTGGGCCTTGGGCCTTAGGGCAAACTTACCCCGATCCACCTCAAACTCCATGAGGGGGTGCTAGAGAATATTACTAGCCAGTGGTAAAAATCTCAGCCTCTGTTGAGGTGATCTCACCACTCAAACTTCAAAAGTGCACTTTTAACCTAAGACCTCTTATTAGGGCAAAACTTTGGGTTAATCATTTCTGATCCAAACCATCTCCAAATGAGATGAAAAATTATACAGAATCTTATGGTGAACCCAGGGACCACTCACCAAAATTTGGGAGGGTTTGGAAATTATTTAACAATCTAATTAAAATCGGCTAGGATTATTGAATTTTTCTAAACACTATAGAAAAATATTCTCCAAAAATTCTCATTTTTGGATAGCACCTAGATATATATAAGATTAGACCACACCCCAAATTTCAAGTCATTAGGATGACTGGATTGGAGTGGGGAATTTTTCTAAGGTCAAGGCAGCCCTCTGGATAGACCTCACCAAAAAGGGTGCTGTGGTCTAACCAGGATCCCAAATCGAGTGAAATTAATTTTGAATTAAAGTAGACTTCAAGGGCTACATTTCCTATGTTGATCATTTTTCCCGTAGGAGCCTATAGGTATTTTTCCCAAATTATTTATCATGACAGATATCTCACTCAGAAATTGATTTAAAAACTAGAATTTATTTCTCATGCCACTGTTCATCTTCTTCAACAGCCCGAAACAGAGGCCTAAAACCTAATATCCTGTAGCTTTTCCAAGCTATCTCCCGGCCACCCAGCCATCTCCCTGGCCGGCCACCACCACCACCACCTCTGTTGAGGTGAGGGCTACCGTCGGGCGGCGGCACGGCCGCCGGAGAGGCGGTTTCCGGCGAACCCGCCACCATGAAATTTTTGGAAAAACCACCAATACGCTCACCCGATCTGGCTCTTTTGAGCCCGATATCTCTCCTAACGATTCTTAAGATCTATCCGCAGAAGAAGAGGGAGGGGAGGACCTTGTTCGCGGGTTGAAGGCGTGCAGAGCGTCGGGAAGCCATTTGTGCGGTGGTGGCGTCGCCGGAAATTCTTCAACAGCAAGGAGGAAGTCTGAACAGTTGAGGGAGTGTAACCTTTTCCTCTTGCTCTCAGGAATCTTTTATAGATGAGCAAATGGGGAGGGGAAAGGGTGAAACGTTAGAGATGAAACGTTGGCGGCCATTAATAACACTCTCATGACGTTTCGATTATGACGAATGGCAGTTGGAAAGTTGGGAATGAAGAGGTGCTTGCCAGGTGGCAATTTCCTACTGGACCCACTTTTCCTTAATAATTAACATAATGAAAGTAGGGAACGACCCATAAATACTCTTGATTTTTCATCCCCACAGCCAGAATTTATTAAGGCGTCGGTTACTGAAACTTCCAGTCTGGCTGACGTTTCGGCCTTGGTCACGGGCGTGACACATAGGTCACGGGCGTGACAGGCCCGGTTAGCAGTTCTGGGTTCGACGATCGTCGAACTAAGATCGACGATCGTCGAAGGGTGGTCACGGGCGTGTCACTTGGGTCACGGGCGTGACAGGTCTGGAGACCAATTCTGGTTCGACGATCGTCGAATTGGGATCGACGAACGTCGAGCGTGTCACGCCCTATGTCACGGGCATGACATGGCGGGTCACGAGCGTGACAGGCCCGTGTGGCCGAATTTGGTTCGACGATCGTCGAATTGGGATCGACGATCGTCGAGCGTGTCACGCCCTTTGTCACGGGCGTGACATGGCGGGTCACGGGCGTGACCAACCCGTGACCCGATTTCTTAGTCGATTTATTTCAAGTTTTTGGGCTCCCTAGGGTTCTATCACAACCAACCGACTCCTAGGGGTCTAGCCGGAAATGGGATGTTACATGTTTGGTCTACTGGCAGTAATGTAGAGCAATGATCCAACTATGCTTCTGTACTTGGTTTCATCAAAAGGTTTCCCTTTCTCATCCTTGTCCAGAGACACAGCTGAACCCATTGGAGTTCTCATAGAGGTTGCGTTCTCCATTCTAAATTTCTTAATTAACTTATTGGTGAACTTAGTCTGCGAGATAAAAATTCCATCTTCAGATTATTTCACCTAAAGTCCTAAGAAATAATTCAGCTCTCCCATACTGCTCATTTCAAACTTCCCTTGCATAAGTTTAGAAAAAAAATTCAGAGGTTGTCGTTAGTAGAGCCAAAAATAATATCATCGACATAAATTTGCACTAGCAAAATCTTGCCTTTTATTTCCCTAAGAAATAATGTCTTATTTATCTTTCCCCTTGTGAACTTGTTCTCAAGAAGAAAGCTAGACAACGTCTCATACCAAGCTCGAGGAGCTTGTTTCAAACCATATAAAGCTTTAGATAGCAGATAGACATAATCAGGAAAGTTAGAATCAACGAAACCTGGAGGTTGTTCCACATACACCTCTTCCTTTATGTCACCATTAAGGAAGGCAGACTTCACGTCCATCTGATGGACGGTGAAGCCCTTAAGTGCAGCATATGCTAGGAACAACCTGATTGCCTCTAGCCTTGCCAGTAGAGCATATGTCTGGTCGAAGTCAATTCCTTCTTCTTATCAATATCCTTTGGCGTCGAGTCTGACCTTGTTCTTTATGATAGTTCCATTCTCGTCCATCTTGTTCATGTAGACCCACTTGGTTCCGATGATGTTCTTATCTTTGGGTCTTGGAACAAGTTTCCAGACTTAACAACGCTTGAACTGATTCAACTCTTCTTCCATAGCCATAATCCATGATGCGTCCGAGTTTGTTTCCTCAAACTTCTTTGGTTCAACCTATGAGAGAAAACTCAAATATAAATTCTCATTAGTAGTGCCTCTACGAGTTCTGACACCATCCTGGGGATCTCCTATTATTTGCTCCATTGGGTGATCCTTCAGATGTCTGAGCTCTAGAGTCCTTGCATCTGGAGTGTTTTCAACAACAGGAGTGACTTCATCAGCTTGGATGATCTCTTCATCTTGATCATCAACCTCTCCAATAGGGGTTTGAGTGGTGATCTTGATGAACTTTTTAGCTTTTTCTTCAGTCAGCTCACCTAAGTTGAGTTCTTTCATCTTTGAACCTGCATCTTTCAATGAACACACTAAAAGAGTTATCTTGCAACAAGCTCGTCTCATCAAATACAACATGAATAGATTCTTCTACAACTAGGGTATCTTGCAACAAGCTCGTCTCATCAAATACAACATGAATAGATTCTTCTACAACTAGGGTTTTCTTATTAAATACCCTATATGCCATACTATGGCTACTATACCATACGAAAATACGTTCAAAACTCTTTTCACTAAATTTAGTAGTATGATACTTGTCATTATTAAGGACGAAGCAATTGCAGCCAAAGATTCTAAAATATGAGACAGTCGGCTTTTTGCCCTTTAGAAGTTCGTAAGGTGTCTTATTATGGTTCTTGTTTATTAGTGCTCGATTTTGCACGTAGCATGCAGTGTTGACGACTTCAGCCCAGAAGTATTTCGATTGTGGGGCATCACTCAACATGGTCTTGTAGGCCTCTATAAGTGTTCTATTCCTTCTCTCAACTACTCCATTTTGCTGGAGAGTACGAGGAGAGGAAAACTCATAAAAGATACCTAGGCTTTCACAAAATTTTGTCATGGCCCCAGACTTAAATTCAGTTCCATTGTCACTTCTGATTTTGACTACAGAACAGTTGTATTCATTCTGGATTTGCCTGACAAAATTTGTAAAGATGTTGAAAGTATCTGACTTGTGTTTCAGAAAGAACACCCACGCAAAGCGCGAGTAATCATCAACAATAACCAATGTATGATCCTTACCTCCCAAACTTCTAACTTGCACTGGACCGAACAAGTCCATATGAAGTTGGTGTAAACACCTGTTAGAGTCTTTGCCAATAATGCTTTTAAAGGTAGCCCTTGTTTGCTTGCCTTTTACACATGCGTGACAAGGTTTACCTTTAACGCACTTGACATTTGGGGAATCACGTACTAAATTAAGGTAAAATAATTTATTAATAGTTTTGAAATTAATATGTGCTAATCTCTTGTGCCATTGGTCACCAAGAGACGCACTATCTTTTGCCAAAAGATACACTGGTGTAGAAGAGTCTATGCAAATAAAATTCAAACAAAAGATATTCTTACGACGAGTGCCTGATAGAATCGTTTCTAAATTATCAACCAATTTTATCAAACACTTATTAGCATGAAATTCTACTATGTATCCTTTATCGCAGAGTTGGCTTATGCTTATGAGATTTTGTTCCAATCCTTCAATATAAGCCACATCTGAAAATGATACACTACCATTTGTAATCATACCATAGCCTTTCGCGATTTCTCTGTCAGAACCACCAAAGATTACCTTTGGCCCGTTCATGACTGGTGAGTAATTCTGGAGAAGTCTTCTAGTCCCGGTCATATGCCGAGAGCATCCACTGTCCAAATACTAGATGGGAGTTTTGGTGGTCTTTAGATATACCTGCAATCACAAGTCAGTTTGCCTTAGGAACCCAAACTTGTTTAGGTCCTTGGTCTCTTATTAGCTTACTCCCCCTACGTATGTTAACATTGTGAGCAGTATTTCTCACATTATTAACTCGAGGGGTTTCATAATGTCTGGGATTAAACTAGCAATCTATGGCGAAGTGACCAATCTTGCCACAACACCAACAGTCAAATCTGTTGTATCTTTGCCTAAAGATCTCCTACTCGACCTTTTGAGATTGTGGTCTAGCAAAGGCAGTGGAGTTAGAAGTAGAAGCTTCATGGTGATGATATTCACATGACTTCTTCTCCTTGGTAGGCTTTTTTACAACGGGTTTAACTCTTGGAGCTTTCTCGATATTGTGACCATGATTATAAGGTCCGTTGCTCTAAAGAGTGATCTCCTCATAAGGTGCCTTGAATACACTCTTGCCAAAGTTCTAGGGACGAGTCCATCCTTGGTAACGAGACTTGGGCTTTACGTAAGTAGGCATAGCAAAGTGACCATAGGACAAATCTAGATCAAACTTGTTTATCGGAAAGATAACCTTCCTAAATGTTGTTTGTTCTAGAGGAGCTTTCCCCTTCTCCTTAGCTAGTGCTTTCTTAGAAGGCTTATTTCTCCTTTGGGCTTTATTTCTCCTAGAAGATTTACTAGGACAAGCCACATGGCCTAAGCCGACACCTTTGGCCTGAGTAGAGAATTCAGCAACAAGCGGAAGAACTGTCTTGGGCTTGGAGAAACCTTCAACAAGTTTCTTTTCGGCTGCAAGTTGTTATTCCAACCCCTTGATGATTTTCTCCTTCAGATCTAGGTGCTCGAGAGCCTTATTGTATTCTTCCATAGCATCATGGAAGTCTTTCTTGAGTGAGTCCATCATTACAATTTCCTCTCTCAGATTGCACTCTTCAGCCTTAAGAGATTTGATCTCCTTAGCCTGAGCTCTTGCCACTCTATGACATTTTTCGTAGGCTTTGATCAACTCTTTATATTGAGAAAATTGTTCAAATTCCTCGTCAGAAGAATATTCCTCATTTTCATGGTCAGAATCATCATATTCATAAAGAGGTGTGTGAGAGTTTACCTTCCCAATGAACTGGGGCTCTTCTTCTTTGTCAGTTTATGCCATTAGCCCAAATTAGGCTTCCTCTTCTTCACTTGACTCAGATGAGTCAAAGTCGCTGAGAGTTTTGCCCTTTTTGGCTACAAGGCTTCTTTCGGTTCTCTTCTTGTGGTAATAAGATTTCTTCTCCTCTCTTTTTCAACCTTCCTTCTTCTTGTGGGGGCAATCAGCTATAACGTGACCTGGCTTATTGCAATAGTAGCAAATAAAGTCAGTAGAATTATGTTTATTCTATTTAGAGTTATACTTGTCTTGGCTACTTGAGCCTTTCTTGTAGCGATCACCATCGTGACGAGATCTTCTAAATGAGGCATCCTTGCCTTTCCATTGCTTCTTCTTGTTCAAGAATTTCTTAAACTGTCTTGAGAGTAGAGAGAACTCTCCTTCAGATAATTCTGAGCCTGAGATACTTGGCTCCGAGGTTTCTTCTTCAATTTCCTCTTGTGTTAGGGCAGGAGAGGCAGCCTAAGACTTCCTTGAGGTGTCTGCCTTGAGAGCTACAGACTTCTCCTTGGATGAAGACATGTTCTTCTCTTCTTCAGCTTTTCTTGAATTGATTTGCAGCTCATATGACATAGGCTTTCCGAAGAGATTTTGCGGGTCAGTCTCAGCTAGCTTTCCAAATTCCCGAATAGCACAAACCTTGTTATCTCATTCATTAATCAAGGATCTTAAGAACTTATCATTCAATTCTCCGTTGGTGAAGACTCGACCGTAGAATTTTAGGTCGTTAATAATCTTGAAGAAATTCTCAAAAGTATCTGCAATGGTATCCTTGGGTCCTTGTCAGAAGGCTTCATATTTTTAATTCAGAAGGGATCTTCTGTCATCCCTAACTTCTTCAGTGCCATCCATCAAGATCATAAGAGATTGCCACATTTCCTTAGCAGACTGACAGTGAATAAATTTTTGCAGTATAGAATCATCGACTGCACTTGCGATGATATTTTTGGCTTTCTTGTCTAAATAGACAAGTGCAATCTCATCCTTTTCAAGATCCATCAACTTCTTAGGAACTTTCTTAGTTGGATCAATGGTAGAGGTTATCATTGATATATGAGGAACTTCTTCCACAATCATGAAGATCCTTGGATCTACAGCTTCCATGAAGAACTTTATCCTTTCTATCCACATAGCAAAATTTTCCTTTGTGCACAAAGGAAGCTTAGCGAAATCCTCGTCTCTGTCCATGCTTGGATAACTCAAAGGACAACTTGGGGCAGATCTGATCAAGGTGTTAACTTTTTAATGATTAACCTCCCATACCAATTGAAAAACGTTTAAGTTGTCTACCTAAATCACCTAGAGGGGGGTGAATAGGTGAGTTGTGCGTCTTTTTGTGAAATAAAAACTTTAGCGATCTAAGCACAAGAAATAACGAAGCAAACACAGAAGACACCAAGAATTATAGTGGTTCCCCAATTTTAGGTACATCCACTTTCCACTCACCGATCAGCAAAGCACTAGACTCGGCTACTCCACTAATCTCGGATTGAAAAATATCCTACCACTCGGAACAACGTTCCTACAACTCGATCCACAAAAACGTATTTATACTCGGAAGATGAAAACTTCCTACAACTCGGAGAATAATCTACTACAAGAGTAAAATGAATATAAGAAAATATAAACAGAAAATCTTTCTCAGATCTAGAAATCTCTACCTAGGTCTTTCTTCTTGATCTTTTCGGCTTTATCAGACATTGTTGAAGAAGTCTCTCGACTAGATCCTTGTTCTGAGATACTTGGACTCACACGATCAAAGAGAATGAAGAGATTGAATAAGCTATTGATCTGCAAGTCATTCTGGATTGAAATTAGCCTTGATGATTTTCAAGATGAGCGGCGGCTTCTATAAATTAGGAAGGAGGCGGCCAATCCAAAAAACTTAGAATATTGGAATTCATGCGCTTGATGTTATTAGGGTTAGTCAAAATGACACGACCTTTTATAAGATCTCTCTAACGGTCATAATTAACATTAATGACGGCCACGTGGACAATCACATCAAGATATTTGAAAAATCGGTCTGACAGGGACTTAGAGAATTTTTCTGAATATCTGACTGAATTACTCAAGTGAATGAAATACTACTCGATTACTAAGACTGGCTCTCAAGAGGATAATATCGACTACTCGAGAAGAAGCATTTCAGGAAATATTTGGACAGAATATAAAACTACTCGAGTGGAGTAAGGATCACTCGAGTGCAAGAGATACTACTCGAGAAGTGGAAACGAACTTCTTGAGAGAAAGACTTAGAAAATTCTGGGAAGAAAAGATTGATTACTCGAGTACTGGAACTGGACTTCTCGAGAAGTAAACAAACTTCTCGAGTGCAGGGATTTGCTACTCGAGTGGGGGTAAAAGCTTCTCGAGAACTTTTCTTCTGTCACTCGAATCAACTGCTCATCTACTCGAGTACTTAACTGACTACTCAAGTGTTATACTTAACAACTCGAGAGTAATACTTAGAAAATTTCTGAGATATAAAAACTGATAACTTGAGATATAGAAGCGGTCTACTCGAGTAATGGAATTGACTTCTTGAGAGTTAGTTTCAAGCTACCCGAGAACCATTTCCTTTACTTGAATTTCAGACTAGACCTACTCGAGTGCATCTAAAGTTATACTCGAGTACTATAATTCCACTCGAGTAAAACACTTAGAAGAATTTCTGTTTTATGAAAATTTTGTTTCTTCATTTCAATCAGCAACAAGTCTTCCTTCATCAAACCTAGTGCTTGAAAATGAAGTGTATCCCAATAGAGAGGCTACACATGAGTCAATGAAAGGAGGGGTTAGATCTGATTACTCTAGAGGGAGTGAATAGAGTATTAAAACTTTGGCTCTTTTTAAAGTTTATATCAGAGTAAATATAATGATACCATATATTAGTTAAGAATAAGAAAACTAGGCTAACTATTCCAGCAATCACAAGCACAACAAAAATAAAGCAAAAGGAAAAGGAGCAACCAGACGTAAAAAGAAGTTTATAGTGGTTCCCCTAAACATAGCTACATCCACTCTTCTACCACCCTTGGTTGGAATCCACTAGCAGGTTTTGATCAGGTGACTGCCACCACAAGATCTGATTCAGGTAGATCAGGAAACCCTTTTGATCAGGTGGCCAAAAACCAACTTCAAGTTTTTTGGAGGGAGACTTGTCAACCAAACTAACATTTGACGGGAGTTAAAACCCTATATAATGGGGTGGAAAGAGTTTGATGGAAGTCTTCTCTTTTCTCAATACAACTTGAGAAGACTATGTGGATTCTTGTGTTGTCAAAGCTCCTTCTGAGAAGTTGAATGCTTCTGGAAGAATTAGCTTTGCTTAAGGGTGAGTAGGTCTTCAGCTTGATCTACCAAGGTCCAAGAAATCTAGTGTCTGATGTTGAATAGAATGTCACTGTGGATTTCTGGAACAGAAGTTGAAGAAGACTCTTGATTTTGATGTTTTGTTCTTCTCAAAAATGGAGTGTTGGCAGAGGATGAAAAGCTCTGAGAGAGAATGAAAGCATCGACTGTCTGGATGATTGTTCTCTGGCAGTGCTTCTCAATCTTTTGTTTTTCTGTATGTATGACTCTCTCTGTATCTCTAACTCTAACTAGAAAAAGAGAGAATCTCTTTTATTCTACTACTAAAAATTCTCCTTTGAATTTTGAATTCTTTCCAAAAATGCTGGCTGATCTAGAGAATTGAAAACGGCTGGAATAATAGAATTTATAAGTTTCCCAACTGTCCTTGATAGAATAAGCAAATATTTATTCTAATGAATACCATATTTAATGCAGCCAATAACGGCTATATTCAGAAGAATATTTGCATTAAATACTCAGAATATACTGCTAATAAATAGAGAAAATAAGGAACAAAAGAAGGAAAAACTCATTCTGGAACAGAACAGAAAACGTCGAACGCTGAACGGAATTCGCCAACCTGAGATCCAAAATCGTCGACCACAGAATTCAAGTTCATTGACCTGAGCTCTACGAACTGCTAACTGAGAATAACTTTCCAATTCTGCGCTCTGAGTTCATCGAGCTAAGAATCTGTCTGAAGAAAACAAAACGTCGACCTGAGCTCGAATATCATCGAGCTTAGCTCAGAGAATTAACTCTGAGTTCGTCGATCTGAGATCGACGATCGTCGAGCTGAGTTCGAAGAATTTCGAACTGATCACTGTCTTCTGAGAACTGCTAATTCTTAGTCTCTGAAGTCCACTGCTGGCTTGTCCAAGGAGGTAGCACTAATCAGGACTTAGCCTAAACTCTAGGACAACAAAAAAAGACTCTGGCTATACAATATTGGGTCAAACTCAGCCTAAGTTAGTGAACCTAGCCCAAATACAACTAGGGATCCAACAATATCCTCCTATTTGGGTGAGGTCACTAACACAAGAACAAAAATAAACAATCACAAAGCAGGAGAAAATATATCTGACAGAAATAAATATTCAGCAGATATTTACAAGATTGTGCTTCATGACATATACAGAGAATATAGTTCAAAAGACAATTAGAAAAACACAGAAAGTAAACTCATTTCTTCTGCTTGGCTTTAGCTGTATCTGATCCTTCAAAAGGTTGCTTGAATTTGATTTCCCTATTAGGATTGGCAACTTCTTTCTTTGACATGTACATGTCAGATGCTCCAATCACAGTTTGGGATGAAGTTCTAGGTACAACAGCTTCTGGGTGCAATTTCATATAATCATCAACATTGAAAAATTTGTTAGCCTTAGCATACCGTTTTAATTTTTCTTTTCTATAAACTGACATAGTTGAATATTGAGATATGTCTTTGCCTTCATCTTTAGCTTTGTTGATTTTAGAAAGTCCTATAAGTTCATGGAATCTGGCCATCTTGGCAGAGGTCTCCTGTTCAGGATCAACAAAAGGGATAGGAGGAGACTCTGGCCTCTTTGGACTAGAATCCTGCATTGGTTTTTCAGTATTCACTTTCTTAGAAGAATTTGGAGGTGGATTGCTTGAAGATGATTATTGACTACTTTGTCTGGGTTGTCTATGATATGTTTTGGTCACTGGAGCTGGTCCCTGACTGATATTGCCTGAGGAGCCTTAAGAGGGAGGAGGAGGGTCACGGTTGATAGGTGATTCATGGATCTACACAGTACGAATGACTTGCAAAGATAAATAAAGTACACATCAAAAAAAATCGCAAACCAAAGGTGTGTTGAACCATGTTTTGACACAAAGGGGAAGGTAGTGCAATGGGGTCATGGTTGGGGAATGTGAGGAAAGGGATGAGGATTAAGGCTATTCGTTACTTCTGTATGGAGGAGGATTAATAATATTTGCATGGATATGGGTTAGAAAGGGGAATTATGGGCTATGGGAGAGAGGGACTTAAGGAGTGGGGAAAGAGTGGTGGGAGTGATCTTAAGAATTGAGGCTAAAGTTTAGGAGGTGGTAATGAGTGAGGAGGTGGGGTAGTCTAGAGCTGCTTTGGGTGTTATGGAGTGATGGGGGAGGAGTAATGGCCTACTAACGGTGGTTGGTGTTGTCCGTGGAAGGTGGTGGTAGTGACTGGAGGTGGTGGATGAAGGTGGTGGACGAAGGTGGTGATGGTGGTCACCAGAAAACTGAAATTGAGGGGGACAGGGGTAGTGGAAGGGTGCACGACTAAGAGTGGTAGGTGATGTACACAGGAGGTGGTGGTGGTCGGAAGAGGTGGTGATTGCAAACAAACTTAAATAAAATGCAACAGGGTTGTGGAGGGTCGCCTAAGTTGATTGGGGAAGATGAGGGTGATGCACTCGTAATCGCACTCGATGGGAGGAATTCAATGAGAAATAATTTTGTAATGTAATTTAAAATAAAGAATACGTTGTTTGGATTAGCAAGCACATTTGGAGAGCAGTTTGCACAAAATTAGCAATTTAATTTCATATAGAGGTGCAAAATTTCCTATAAACGGTAATTTTGTAGTAGTCAATACAATCCAAAATAACAAAACATTTGTTGAGGAAAAACGGATTTAGAAAAACCGAGAAAATAAAGAAAAGGAGAAATAAAAAACTATTAAATTAGGCAGAGATGAACCCAAAGATTAGGATATACCTCACTGAGAGTGAATGGTAGGGTAGTGGTGGTCGGTGGAAGCTCCGGTGGTAGAAGAGAGACTCCACATGCAAACAAAGTAAATGCGGCGGTGTTTAGCAAGGAGGACAGAGCGTTGGCAAATTAAAAGTATGGTGGCGTCAAAATCCGTGGAGAGGAGGAAGAAATCACTTGAAGAAGAAGTGAGACGATAAGAAAAAAATGAAGGAAGAGGATTCACGGTCCCTTCCAGAAAAGGGAAGAGGAGATTGGCTTATGACCTGATGTTTCCAGGCGTAACAAAATGGTTTCTTTTGTTCAGGCAATTGTCCCTTTTAATAGGGAATATAACTTATTTTATTGCCCACGAAATAGCCACGACTTAGTTGGTTTCACGTAAGAGCCAGTCACACGCTTTTCGCTGATCATATATAACCAATGACAAATGAACATCATGTGAGTAACTTGTTCACATGAGAAGTGGAACACGGAGGGTGATAAAATTCTTTCCAATTTAATTTCTTTCATCATTTTTTTCAATTTTTTTTAAACATGTTATCTTTTTTCTTGAATTATTTTTTGGAAATAAATACATTTTTAAAACAAATTTTGTGAATTAAAACCAGATAATTTTTAATGGGAATTAAACATGCCATCAAAATTAAGGTAAAGTCTCAACATGAGATTAGGGAAATGAATTTGGCTCTATCCACATGAATAAAAGGATTACATCTCTGACTAATCTAGAGTAAAATTACATGTGACTTAGGCTCCCTTTGGCACGGTGGTGGCGGTCGTAAACGCATGAGTTAAATCGTCATTTGTTAAGGATCACTTAACAAACCTCATCTGCTTGAACTCAAAAGTGGATGAAGTTCCTTAAGTGGTCGTTAACAAATGACACTTTAATCCTCGTGTTCATGACCGCCGCCACCGTGCCAAATAGAGTCCTAGTTAATCGTAACATAGGAAATACATCACTACAACTTCTTCAATACAATAAAAATGCAGGAAAATTAAAGCACAAACAAGTGTGCGACATAAAATAACATGTTAAACAAAAAATGTAAAGCATGTGTAAAGTAAACTATGGCGTTGCGACTGCGAGCACCTGTCAGCATCATAGGGGGCCATCTAGGAGGAGTGGGGAAGGGAGATACCTTCAAACCGTCGCACTCATGCTCCTGTTTCAGTATCACTGATCAAAAGGAGAAATTTCTTTTCAAACTATTAATGTCTTTGCGCACGAGCATCACTCGCAACGAGGAACTTGATCTAGTTTGTGTACAGCCCGTATTCGATGAGGATGGGTCCTACCACAACCCGGTCAGCAGAAGTCAAGGTCAACGAGTCAAGATGGAAGTCAAAGTCAGCACCCAAGACTGCGGAAGACATGGGCGAGCATGGCGAGCTCCCCTCGCATACTCGTCAGGTGGGCGACTAGGACGAGATACTCGCCCGACCCGTGCAAGCTCCCCTGGAAGTCGCCTGGTCACCAAGGTGGGGGGTATAAGTATGACCCCCCTCCCTTTGGATTTTCCTATAAATAGGACCCCAGGGGTACGAGGGAAAAGGATCAAGAATATCGGATAGATATTCGCGAGCCCTTCAGATTCCTCTTCCTTGGAGACCAAGCCGCTACCTGCGACATGTTAGCTCGTTTCCCTCATACCAAGCTCGGCCATTCTGGTTGTGAAGGGGTTGCTTCTTCTAAGCAGCCGGGTACGTGGTGGGGCCTTCCTGCCATAGCAACCTGGGGTCTTATCCCTAGCTCATTTCTATTGTTGCTTCCACGGGCCGTCTAACTTCATTACTCGACCAGTAGCCTTAGGCTGCCTAGTCTGATTTCTGAGGTCGGGAAATTTTTCCTGGCTTCAACACTAAGCTAAAGGTCATATCCAACGAATTTGTATATACTTAGACTACCATATACGACGGGTTGACCTAGACTAGCAGTTATAAACAACGAATTCTACTTCTTACCTGACCGAAGATTTTACACTACACACTAGATTGAACTTGGCTGATCCCTACACTGCTCCTAAATCTAAGGAAAGAAGAAGAAAACATCAAGAAAACACACGAAAAAACTCTTGATAGGGGAAGAAATCACCACTTGCCTCTAACTCCAGAAATCTGGCCACATAAGTGCTCTTCCACACGGATCCGGCCGCAAGATCACCTAGACTACACTTCCTGAAACTTTTCAAGGAAAAAGAGGGTCAAAACCGCATGACCTAACGTCAAAAAATTCAAGAAATAGAAAAAACTCACCGCACATACGTAGATCTCGACGAGAGAAGTCAGAATCTACCCTCCGATGACGATTTCGATCACCGGAGCTACTTCGATCGACGGCTGAAAGACTAGCAAGGTCCGTCGTTCCACTCTTTCGCAAAACAGTGCGAAGGCTCGGGAGGAAGATGATGAATAGGTTTTTGGTCAAATTGCAAGACTACTTATACTTATATAAATATTATAATATTGTATTATAATTACTAAATAAACATCCAAACGACCCGAAACCCAAACAGACTCAGAATTCTACGAAAATCGCATTGTAGTTAAATATTGACACTATGAATCCAACGACGAAGGCAAAATCAAAATCCGACAAACCAAACTCGAGTAAAAACTCGCTGATTCCCAAAACACCAACTATCCCAAAAAGGCTCCACCGAGTTCCAAAACAAACCCAGCTCGTAAGGAATATCTCAAAATCACACTAGAAATTAGCCAAGCAAATATTCTAAGTCAAAATCTCTGGTACCAAATGAGCAACAACCACACTCCAGCAACGGTACCTATCAATTACACGTCAACGTAACGCCTTGATGTCAAAAATATGTCACTAAAGGAATTAAAATAACATTGAAAAATCAGGGGCGTTACAACCACTCTCCCTAAAAGAAAGTTTCGTCCTGAAACTTGATACACAATAGAATCTTCTAAAGAAGGAAAATAATCAAGGGTTATTGAATAGAACACTCACCAAAGAAACTAGGAGAATAGATGAGGATGAGCCTCCCTCATGGCTGACTCCAACTCCCAAGTCGCACTTTCTACGTCTTGGTTTCGCAAAAAAACTTTGACCATGGGTATTGCCTGAAAGATAAGGGTTAAACCTGATTTACTCTAGAGAGGGGGGGTGAATAGAGTAATTAAAACTTTTGCTGTTTTTAAATTTATCCGAGTAAAATAAGTGATACCAATAGTAATATAGAGAGGAAATGAAAACAGGCTAAGCTAATCTATCACAGCACAGCAAGAACAAGAAAGAAAATGATCACACACAAACAACACAAGAATTTTATAGTGGTTTCCCAAATTGGGTACATCCACTCTTCTACCACCCTTGTAGGAATCCACTATCAGGTTTTTGATCAGGTGACTGCCACCATAAGATCTATTTCCAGGGATATCTCATAACCCTTTAGGCTTTTGATCAGGTGCCCAAAAACCAAGAATAAACTTTGAAAGGGAGTTAATAAACCCTTTTACAGGAGGTTGAGAGAGGTGATGATGTCTTCTCTTTTCTCTATATAACAGAGAAGACTTGTGGATTCTGTTGTCAAGACTCCTTCTAAGATGTAGAGATCGTTCAGAAAACTTGGAGCCTTGCTCAAGGTGTAGGTCTTCAGCCTTGTCTTGAAAGAGATCCTGGAACTTTATGACTGATTCAAAGTTAGTGTCCTTGAATGTTCCTGGAGGAGAAGTTGAAGAAGATTCTTGATATTTGATGGTTATTCTTCTTCAGTCTTCAGTAATATTAAGGGAAAACAGATTGTTTTCGCACACAGAGAAGAAGCAGATATTCTTCTATATGTTCTGTCTTTTCTCTGTATTCTCAGTACTGTCTCGTCTGTGTATGCATAGATTCATTTTAATCTGAAAAGAGAAAATCTCTTTTATATTTCCCTTTCAAAATTCTCCTTTGAAATTTGAATCCAAGCATTAAATACTGACTGATCTGGAGAATGAAACGACTGGAATATTTGACTTAAATTAGTTTCCCCAACTGTCTCAATAAAATAAGCAAGTAATTAACCGTGATGAAGACCATAATTAATGCTGTCAATAACGGCTATATTCAGGAGAATATGAGCATTAATTACTCAGAAAATTACTGTTAAATAATATAATAAATAACGACAAAAATAAGGAAAACTTCTCATTCTGGCTCAGAACAGAATTCGTCGACCTCTGAATAGATTTCATCGACTGGAGTTCAAAGTTCATCGACCTGAGAATTCCTGTTTGTCGACCTGAGCTCTGAAAACTGCATTCTGGAAATAATTTGCCAATTATGCGCTCTAAGTTCGTCGAGCTGAGAATCTGTCTGAAAGAATAGATCGTTGACCTGAGCTCGAATATTGTCGAGCTTGACTCAGAGAAATAACTCTGAGTTCGTCGATCTGAGATCGACGATCGTCGAGCTAAGTTCAAAAAAATTTCGAACTGATAATTTTGATCTCTGAATTCTTCTAAGTCTGAGTCTACTGAAGTCCTCTGCTTGCTGGTCCATGAAGGTTGGACCTAAAGACTAGCCTAAACTATAGGAATCTTAGACTTGACCCTGGTTATACAATATGGGTCAAACTCATCCTAATTAGTTAACCAAGCCCAAATCCAAACTAGGGATCCAACATTGTCTTCCTTCACAACACCCGATCTTGAGTAACCAGAATGCGAACAGACATCTCAATATAAGAAAGGTTAGGCTGCAACTGGGGAACCAAATCAAGAATCTGTCGGTCACTGAGCACACATTTCCGCAGCTGGCTCACATGGAACACATCGTGCACATCAAGACAATTTGCGAGAAAATCTAGCTTATAAACTGGCACTCTGATGCATTCAGCAACTTGGAAAGGTCCCACATACCTGGGATCTAATTTATGGTTCTTTACAAACTTCTCAACACCAGCCATCGAAGAAACTTTGAGAAAAACCATGTCTCCAACTGTAAATTCCAGATCAATCCTTCTCCAATTAGCGTTCTTCTCGTAACGCTCTAGAGCTATTCGAAGCTTCTCTCAAATATGCGTTAGAGAAGTATTCATCTCTTCCAAAGCTTCTGGACCCAATAACGGTCTTTCACCAACTTCAGCCCAAAACAAGGAAGTTATGCGATGTATCCCATAGAAAGCCTCAAACGGGGCCATCTACAAGCTCTCGTGATAACTGTTATTATAGGCAAATTCCATCAATCTCAGCCGCTCATCCCACGCTCCTCTATGGTCCAAGATGTAGCATCTTATCATATCTTCCACAATCTGATTTACTATCTCCGTCTAACCATTAGTTTGCGGATGATAAGCGGTTGAATATCTTAGGTCGTTACCCAACCATTCCTATAAACTTTTCCAAAAATGGGATATAAACCTGGAGTATCGATTCGACACAGTACTAACAGGCACTCCATGTAGTCTGATGACCTCATACAATCATAATTCTACTATTTTCTTCATGGAGTAATCAATCTTGAATGGCACGAAGTGAGCACACTTCATAAATCTATCAACTATGACCCACACTGAATCATGTCCTTGAGGAGATCTCCGCAAATTGGTAATAAAATCCATCGAAATACTCTCCCACTTCCAACTTGGAATCTCCAAGGCGTCAGCTTGCCACCAGGCCATCCATGATCTGCTTTCACGCGCTTGCAAGTGAAGCACTCAGACACAAACTTGGTTGTATCATTCTTCATTCAATACCACCAAATGATCTATTTCAAATCTCTATACATCTTAGTAGAACCAGGGTGGTAGGCAACACTAGAACCATGCGCCTCACTGCACAACTTAGCTCAAATATCCTTAACAGAGGGGATACAAAATCTACCGTGGTACTTCAAAGTTCCCGCATCATTGATTGAAAAGTCTGGTAACTCCCCTTTCTCAGTTCTACTATGAAGATACTGCAAATCAGGATCGTCCTTTTGATGTAGTCTTGTAAGTGTAATCCATGAAGGCTCTGCTACTTCCAAGCTGCTTAATGAGTCACTACTTCCGACCAAGATGCCCATTAACAGAAACTCTTTCACCAAAGATTCCACCGAAAGTCCAAAGATCTGCGCGGTCTTTCTACTCAGGGCATCGGCTACCACATTAGCTTTGCCTGGATGATATTGGATCTCGACATCATAATCCGCGACATATTCTAACCATCGATGCTGCCATAAATTTAATTCCTTCCTAGTGAAGACGTACTTCAAACTCTTATGGGCCGTGTAAATCTTGCAAAATGCGTCATACAAAGATATCTCCACAATTTCAAGGCATAAATTACTGCCGCAAACTCTAAATCATGAGTAGGGTAGTTCCCTTCATGTATCTTTAATTTCCTTGACCCATACACAATTACCTTACCTTCTTGCATCAAGACACATCCAAGCCCAACGTGCGATGCATCCATATAAACGACATATTCCAATCCTTCAATAAGCAAAGACAACACTGGAGCAGTGCACAACTCTTTTTTAATTCCTGAAAAGCTTCTTCGCACTTATCGCTCCATCTAAACTCAGCATTCTTCTACGTAAGCTTAATTAGTCAGCGGTACAGATATTGTGGAAAATTCTTCCACAAACCTTCTATAGTAGCCTGTCAACCCTACGAAGCTTCTTATCTCTTTGGGTATGGTAGGTATTTTCCAATCCATTACGGCAACTATCTTTTTAGGGTCAATGGAAATTCCATCCTTATTCACCACATGACCCAAAAAGGAAACCTGAGGTAACCAAAACTCGTATTTACTCAGCTTTGCATATAACTTATGCTCCCTCAAAAAAGATAAAACTAACCGTAAGTGCTGGACATGCTCCTTAGCACTCTGGGAATAAAACAGCACATCATCTATAAACACAACCACAAAATAGTCTAAAAAGTCCTTGAGCACTTTGTTCATCATATCCATGAAGGCGGTGGGTGCATTTATCAATCCAAAGGACATTACCAAGAACTCAAAATGTCCATGCCGAGAATGGAAGGCAGTCCACAGAACATCCAGCTCACGGATTCTCAACTGATGGTAGCCCGAACGAAGGTCAATCTTCAAAAACACTATACTACTATGCAACTGGTCAAACAAATCATCAATCCGCGATAAGGGATACATCTTCTTGAGAGTGACCTTGTTCAATTCCCTATAATCAATGCACAACCTCATAGATCCATCCTTCTTCTTTACAAATAATACGGGAACACCCCAAGGCGAAGTACTTGGCATAATAAAACCACAATACAACAAATCATCCACCTGGGTACGCAACTCTTACAGCTCACGCGGGGCCATACGGTACGGTGCTTTAGCACTAGGGCGAGTATCCGGCTCCAAATCAATAATAAACTCCACATCCCTCTCTGACTGAAGACCAGGGAGACTATCTGGGAAGACATCCGGAAACTCTCGCACCACAGGAACATCCTCGACACGCGGTAAACTACCAACGGTTTCCAAAATAGAAACCAAACAAGCAAAACAACAGGAATTCAAAAGTTTCCGAGCACGTACTGCAGAAATAATCGGGGAATCCTGGCGCGGAAAACCATAAACACTCCTGGAGTGGCCGTTGTCCATCTTGAAGTACAAGCGCTTAACCTTTCACTAGATAACCACATCATATTTTGACAACCAGTCCATGCCCAAGATAACATCGAATTCCTCCAAGTTTAACACCTTCAAATCAACAAAAGCTAGGAAATCACCTAGAAGAATCGGACAACTCTGGATACCTTGGTCCGACACCACCGAATCATCGGAAGGGAACTTAACGCACAACGAATCACCAACTAGTTCGAGAGTCAGATAATGACGCTCTACAAAAGTCCTATCCATGAATAATTGGGTAGCACCAAAATCGAAAAGAACGCGTGCCCAACGGTTCTTTACCTTAAACTTCTCTATAAAATCACATACGTAACTAGACGAACAAACATCGAAACTACAGCTACGAGCTAAAAGCTAGAACAAGATTAGAATCTAACCTATGATCACTTGGGTGGACATTTATGCTTCCTGCATAGTCATCACATTTAACTTTCCCTTTCCTTTATCCAAAAGCTACGGCGTCGACAAAGCCTGAAGTGGAACTGGTTGCAGCGGTGGCTGAGTCTACGAGCACTTTGACTTTAAATGTCCTTTCTTTCCGCACTACAAACAGATCGTATCCTTTCTCCAACAATGGGCAGCATCATGCCCCTTCTTCTTAGACACGACACAAACCAAATCCCCCTTGGGAGCGCTCTGAATTGTATGCACTTATTGCTGCTTTTGAGCTCCCAACCTCTGAATACACCTTTTGAACAGATGGCCCGACCGACCAAAGAAACTGCACACCTCCTTTCTTCTTTTCTTCGAAATGGGCCCAAACTCCTGTGAGTTCTTACCATTATCATACTTCCTCTTATCCTTCCTCATTTGTTTCTTTGATTCTTAGCATTATCTATAGCTTCAACCTTAAGTGCAGCTTATACTACCTTAGCATAGTTTTTGGATCCATAAGCACTAGCCAGCTATTGGATGTCACTCTTAAGACTACCTACAAAACGCTTAACTCTGCTAGCTTCAAAGGATAATAAATCCAGGGTAAACCGGCTCAACTTGCTGAACTCAATCTCATAATCACTGACCGTGAGTTGTGTAATGCCTCGAAACTCAAAAGTGAAACGGGCGGTGTTTGAACCAAGTTCGGGTCTTGGTAGGGTGAACACGGCCTGTGATACGGGCATGTCATATGGCCATGTCGTGCTTGGGTCGTCGAGTTGTGGTCGAAAAGCGTTGAGTGCTCGAACACGGCCTGGGACACGGGCGTATCCCAGGGCGTGTCAAGCACACGGCATGGGACATGGGGGTATCATATGGCCGTGTACTTCTTTGGAAAGTTTGGTCCTATGTCGAATGAGGGACACGGCCTGAAACACGGGCGTGTACTGGTTGACACCGGCGTGTCAAGTCTTACACAGGCGTGTCGGCACCCGTGTCCACTATGAGACGTGACAGTTAGCGTGGCAGTTATTTGTGACATGGACCCTGGTCACGGGCGTGTCGAGGACCCGACACGGGCGTGTCAGGTTGGGACACGGGCGTGTCCCAACTCGTGTTCTTTTTTGTGCTCGATAATCGTGGCTGGATGGAGGCACACGGCCTGGGACATGGCCATGTGCAAAGCCGTGTTCGGCCCAGGATTAAGAGATTTTAGGCTAATCTGAGTCGTTCGTTTTCTTTAAATACGATCTGACGGCCCAGATGAGATCCTGCTGTGTTAAGTTTGGGAATATAGGATTAATCCCTCATTTTCCTCATGAATTCCCTCTTTCTAAGAAGTTAGAGAGAGAAGAGAGCAAGGAAGAAGGAAGGGAGGAATCCGGCCGCCGGCGGAGCGTCGGAGCACCAAATTGAGAACCGAGACCAGATCCATGGAGAGAATTCCCTTGTGAAGCCTTCCATCCGGCTAGTTTTTCATGGCGCCAAAGCAGACTTCAAGGGTAACGATTCTCCCTTTGACATGTGAAGTCCTTTTCTTTTCTACATAGGAAATCCACTCCCGTGAGTATGCGGTAAGTGCGTGGTGTTCCTTGGGGTAGATGTGAATAGTCCCCCTAGTGTTGCATGTAGAATCCGGAATCTAAGTACGAACCTAGGCATTTTGTGTGAAGCCTACCTGGACGTGGTTGTCTGGATCGGTGATGTTGCATATTATATGGATTGCTAGAGAAGACTCTGTGCGTTGTGTTTTCGGGTTTCTATGCGGTAGATTGCAGCAGGGATCCATGAGGATTAACTCCAAGGCGCACCCGGAAAACTGGGCGGAAATGTAATTCTGCTAACTTGGCGGCCGGGGAGCCAGCCTTGAACATAACTGGGTTATGTGATGTTTAGAAATGAATTAGGATCCGGGTGAAGCTTGGCCCACGCGTACGTCTTAAGGTGACTAGGCGGAGTGAGCAACGGGAAAGTGGAAACGGACCTATGCTATGCGGTTCGGTGCTAGAGGCCCTAAAGTGGAACTGGTCGTTGGCGTAGTCGGGAGTCTTGGACTGCGGTCGGAAAGACTAAAAATGCTCACAATGTTTGCCGTCCTGAGGATGGTGGTTAATCCACGGAATTGACCGGATTCACCGAGAATGTGCCCTGAGTGCACGGGGTGTTTGGCCAGGCGAGCCTACACCTGTGGCGAAATATACTTATGCACTTAATTGTTTAGCTGGGCTAATGAAATACAGGGAAGGAGCACCACCATCCCGAATAAGGGGCGGGGCCGTTATAATTTGGTCAGCTTTAGCTGACCGTTGCTTTGTTTGCCACCATGCAGTGGAATGTTGCTTGCAGGTGCTGTGGAACAAAGTACCAAATAGCGGGCTAAAGCCCAAGCTGCTGTGCTGGCCCTCGAAGGCCAAAGTGAACTGTTATTTAATTTCTATCATGTGTGGCCGGCCTGCAAGCTGATGTCTATAAAACACTATGTTGTTAAGTGAACATTTGTAAGGCCATAAGGCCAAGTACTCTATTGTGTATTTGTTATATTTCATTCCTGTGGTGAATAGTGGACATTCATGCTAGTATTGTGCAATTTTGGGTTCTCTTAAAATATTTAAAAGCTTCCGCTAGAATGCTCTGTGGTAGGGCGAGTTGTTGAGTATTTGGTATTATTATGTAACCCTTCCGACTGTCCGTGGTATATGGCGTCGGGTTCCAGCTGAACCTTCTATTATATACCATACGATGGATGGGGTGTTATAAGTTGTCTTTGCTTAAGATGTAGAAAATTATTCATCAGGCGGTCACACTCGATCGACGACAGAAATTTCTTCAACAATGACTCCTTGAAGGATTCCCATGAGCATCCGTCTGTGAGGTTCTCTTTCTCTCTCAACCACCAGCTCTTTGCAAGGCCCTTAAGATGGTAAGTAGTGACCATAACTCTCCGGTCTGCAAAAATCCCTGAGTACGAAAACATCTCCTCGATTGCGATAATCCAATCATCCAACACCATGAAATCAGCTCTACGATCATAGGTAGGAGGTCCTAGTGGTAGAAAATGGGAGATAAAGTTTATCTCTGGTAACAGTAGGACCGGAGGTACAAAAATATCAGAAGGAACGAGAACAGCTTGACCAATAGTAAGGTCTTACACTCTCAGTTGTTGTCTAGAGACGATAGTAAACAGCACATGGATCTGCGATTGCATCTCAACCATCTGCCTAGACAGAGCCTCATTGCTCTGCCGCAGTTCCTCAATCACAGCTTCACTCTACGCACTAAAGGACTCGCCCTTAGACTGGGGAGTCGATCTCATCGCAATACGCTTAGGAGGCATCCTATGAATACAATGAACAACCAATCAAAACCTAGCTTAACCGTTAATACTACATAACTTAATTAAGACCATACATGATTAGATACTTGCTCATTCTGCAAAATTGCTATGGGATTTTCATTAATGATGTCTTGCTTAACTTAGGATGATATACCGTCATCCTATTGACTCATGTTCATAGACCATAAATGCATGAATTACCATTCTTTCGCTTTAAAACCATGTGTGTATATATGTCATCATGTAGATCTTTAGCTTGACACCTGTGCTAATGCTATGTTATGTCATGCATGTTGTGCTATGCAATATAATAAAGTCCTTAGTGCATGTTATGAGCAGTGTACACATGAAATATTATGCATCTCATACTACATAATATCTAATGAAACGAAAATAAAAAAAATCTAATGTGCATTTATGTGACAATTGTTATGCATCCCATACTACATAACAGTCACATGTTGCCTCCTATGAGGATCCATATAAAAACACATTATGTATCTCATACTACGTAATATGCCCCATATACTTCTTATCGTGCTTATGAGTGTAGTGTTCATGCTTAAGCAAAGATATATTGATGACACATTGGTGTGTGTATGAAATGGAACAAGACAATCTAAAACTAACCAGAGATAGTCGTTCGACCAATTGTCAAAAAACCTATCCATCTGATACCAACTGACACAACCCGCATTTTCTCCGCATTTAGTTAATATATTAGAGAAAGATAAAATACATGCTGTGATGCCATGCCGTGCAGGGGATAACTGCAGACGCTCAGGCAAGAACTCGAACCTAGCACTATATGAAATCCTCAAATTTAACATGAATAAAACTGTAATTTGAGTTAAGTTTTAATGGCTGTATCCCTCGACTCAGTAGATCAACTAGTACACAAGTAGAAATATGAATATACGCTGCGGAAAATATTTTGTTTATATAGATTATCATCCTACATGAGCATAAACATCCAAACAAAATAAATCATGATATGCATACCTCTAGATTTAGTATAAGTATAGAAATAGCTTTTACGTTAGTTAAAATATAGTGACTTTGGTTTAAAGCAATGTTATGCGTAAGATAATACTTTTATACTTTTAAGATAACTAACATGCAACCCTAACATAAAACCTTCCCAGAAAGCAAGTAAAACCATCCATTTATCAAGAAAAGACTAAGCAGCTACCAGGTATCTTAACAATATAAATACTCCAGTGGGCATCAACAACCTGACACGAACCCACCAAAAGGAAAATCAAGTATGTCTGAACTAACACGAACAACAACACTACCTCACACTGGTGAGGAGAAGACAACTGCAACAACAATAGAAAACCAGCAACCACCAAAACTAGCCGCTAAATCGGCTACTGCTCCAAACCTGAGGCATTTCAAAGAAAAGAATACCTCAGCAAGAAATACAAATGGTAAAAATATCTACAGTAAATAATAATCAGAAGAAGGAAAGAGGGG
Source organism: Platanthera zijinensis (assembly GCA_039513925.1). Taxonomy (NCBI): domain Eukaryota; kingdom Viridiplantae; phylum Streptophyta; class Magnoliopsida; order Asparagales; family Orchidaceae; genus Platanthera; species Platanthera zijinensis. The sequence goes on from CM077087.1 coordinate 155,292,877, forward strand.
TTACCAACCCCAATCATAGGAAATTCGGCAAATCAAAGCAAATGAGAAATAAAATAGTTATGAGTTATTAACTTAAAAAGTCTAAGAGTAAGGAAATTGCATCAAGTGCAAAACGAAGCCATGCTTCGAGAATATCTGCAAGAGTAAGCATAAGACATATGTCTAACAATAAGAAACAAGAGACGAATAGCCCTAAATACGTGAATAATTAGCACTGGTAAAAACGGTTCTGAGTCGGTGGCCACAATGCCTAACACGAACTAACAGACCCAAATATCTCGAGAAGGCACTATGGTGGTGGCAACAAGGTCCAACACACCCATGTAATATCTCATTTCCAACTAGACCTCAAAGAGTGGTTTTGTCATGACTACGTCATGACAAAACCCTAGGAAGCCCAAGAAGACCAAGTGAGCTTAGGCATGAAGTTGGAAATCATCATGGTCTGCAAATAGTAAAATTCTAAACGATAGTTTAGGATGACCACAGGGCTTCACCATGACTCCATGACACCACAACAATATCCCTAACCCATTATAGGGTCCATTAGAGCCATAGGGATCCATTGGGGTCAACCCAAAGTGGTAAAATTGACCTAAGACCACCATAAACCTAAATTGGGCAAGATGCCCTAACTAAGGGAAATTGGCCTCTAATGTGCCCAATCAACCCTACCTAAGTCTTCCTAGACCTTAGTAGAGGCCATTGAGTCACCAAAGACCCATTGGGATCAACCCAAGAGGCTAAGTTGACTGAAGTCAACCCTAGCCCTAATTTGGTCAAAGTACCCTTCCTAAGGGTCAAGTGATCCCCAAAGAGCCATGTAAACCGTACCCAACCCTACCTAGGCCCTAGGGTAGGCCAATGGGTCACCAAGGACCAATTAGGGTCAACCCAAATGGTCATGTTGACCAAGGTAAACTCTACCCTATTGTTAGGTCAAATTAGCCCAAATGGGCTAACCCAAGCTCAAACCCATTTCCCCCACTTGGGCTAACCTCATTTTTATTATTAATATGAGTTAGTGGGGTGCCAATAGGCTGGAGGAGAGATCAAAATCATCCTTGATGACTAGGAGAGAGTAAACTTCATTTTTCCCCTTTATTGGAGGAGAGAGAAAGTGGGGAGTGAATGCCATTCATGTCTTGGAAGGCCAAAGGCCCTCTTTTCTTACTGGAATCATCTCACCTGGCTAGTTAGGAAAAGTCCAAGGGTTTTCTTGGCCATGGCAGTGACTAGTGGAGGAGAATTGTCATGGCCAAGCCAAGCTTTCAATGGCCATTAATGACCATTGATGGCTTGGCCTCTCCCCTCCCCAACTGTGGTTTTAAAAACTATCAGTGGCCTGAGAGGAGCCTTTCCCACCATTTACCAGAATAAATTGATCCCTTCTACAGTGTAGTTGTAGAAACCCGAGCGGCACCGCCACCACCATGACAATTCGGCGATCGACCCGCCACCAGCCCTCCAATAAGGTCCTCCCCTTCTCCTTTTTCTATGGGTAGATCCTAGGATTCATTTAGATTGAGAATCAGACTCAATTGAGCCTGATCAAAGCTTTCATTTTCCTAGTTTTCTGGGAATATTTCAAGTATCGGGATCGCCGGAAACGGCCCCTCCGGTGTCTGTGTCGCCGCCCGACGATAGCCCCCACCTCAACGAAGGTGTTGGCGGTGATGGCCGGCTAGGGAGGTGGATGGGTGGCTGGGAAATAAGGTTGGAAGTTACTCCAGGTCGGTTAAATTACACTCGTCGGCTGGAGGAAGAAGAAGACTAGTGACCGTTGGATTTGTGCCAAGATCTGTGCAAAGATCATATTATATATATTACATATTTTGTATATTCCATCACAAATAATCAGACACCTTAGGAATTAATTTAAAAAAACATAGAGACTTATTCAGAGAAAGTAGTCAACCTAAAAATTGTAGCTCTATGGGTCTACTTTAATTTAAAATTAGTTTCAACTCATTTAGGTAAGTGGTTTGACCAGAGCACTCATTTTTGTGAGGACTATACCTAGGCTAGACCAAAGACTATTTTGAGTGCCCCCTTCAATCCTGCCATCCAAATGACTTGAAATTTTGGATGGGGATCACTCTTACCTATACCTAGGACATATACAAAAATGGGAATGTTTGAAAAACATATTCCTAAATTTTTTTTTAGAAATTTAATAATCCATGTATGAATTATTTAAAAGGCCTAATGACCTCTAAATCCTCCCAAATTTTGGTGAGTGTTCCATGTGGTCATCATAAAGATCTGTATAAATTTTCATCCCATTTGGAGATTATTTAGTTTGGAAATAAGCAAACCCTAAGTTGAACCAAAAAGGGGTAATTAGGTTAAAGTGTCCCTTGTGGGTTTTAGGTGGCCAAATCTCCTCAACAGAGGTTGAAACTTGAGCCACTATTTTGTTATGATATTTAACTCCCTCAAATGGAGTATGAGATAATTAGGGTTGATTTGCCCTAGGAACCAAGTTCAAACCCTAAGGTTGAACTTTGGGAATTTGTGAAGGACATAGGGTGTTATGTCCTTGGATGGACTTGTTGATTAGTCCTTGAGATCCTAGGGAGGTGAAATGCCCTAGGAAGGGATTTGGTGGACCTTGGACACATGCACCCCACTTAGAGCACATAGTAGATATTTAGGTCTTTACACCTTAGGGAATATTCAATGGGTCATATGACCTTGGATCTTTGTGATATTTTGGTAGGAGTATTATTATAGTGATATATACTTCTGGAATTTATTATAGGGTGTATAGATAATAGTAGCTCATCCTTGAAGTTATAAACTTCATCTTTTCCTTTTGATGATATTGATGTAATTATGGTTCATATGTTTTAGAATGATTTCAAACTCTGGAAAAGCTGATCAAATAGCATGTAGATGCACTAGTGAATTATCTGGTATAGTTGAACATTTCTTTTTAGTACCTCATGTGTAAAGTAAACTAGTGCACCCTACATTGATAAATAAAAAATAAATAATATAGCTTGCTGGAAAATTGTGTTACTTAGCCAGACTAGTTTTTAGGGGTTAAAGAATCTTGGAAAAATATTTACATATTGTTTAGTTGAGATTACAAGGATGTTTCTTCACAAAGTGCCTTATGACGGATTTGGTTGAGATATTTTTATATATAGTTTACTGACCTTGGAATTGCATGAAATTTAGTCAGTAAGGTTTTATGATCATAATAAAGCTTTGTTAATTTTTGTATAATTTTTGGATAAGTATTTATGGTACTCTCTTCATTACCCCTATTTAGTTGAATTATCTTGGATTATTTAGTTGGAGGATAATTCCTTTATAAAAATTATGAAATTTGGTATTCACTAATATCTTGCTATTCTATAATGTTCATAATTTTTGTATGGTCATATCTTAAGTAAATCTAATACTTCATGTTCAAATCATCCATGGACCAATGTTCAGGAAAATTAATTAAATGCCAAATTATTTAGGAAAATTCTAAGTTTCTAGATTTAGGCTAAATATATCATTATAGGCCCCCAATAAATATTTTAGGGCTTTTGTATGAAAGATTGGAGTACCTCTTATCGTATACATCATATAGCTTAGATTGGTTTGCATGCAGTAAAATGGCAGAAATTGTAACAGAATGTAAAATGAACATAGGGAGTTGGGGTATCAGTTTTTCTGTCATGATGAAATAGAAATGTGCTCATCAATGAGAGTCATGGTGAGAAGAAATGATGGGAAGACTATTGTAGGTGGTACTACAGTTCGACGAAACATCGTATTCCCTATAAAGAGGAAGGGACAAATACACTAGGGTTAGACCTAATATAACATTAAAAAGGATTAGGGAGTTGGTAATAACTAATAATAGTAAGTTCCCTGCGAAAGGGAACGATGGGCTTCAACTACCATCATAGTTCCTAGTGCCCTGTGAGAGCCCTTCCCCGGGAATATCTAGGGCAGTCCATGGTTAATGTAAACCGTAAGAATAATCAATGATAAGAGTAATTAGTATGACTAGGATTACACTTACATTCACACTTCTTGGTATTGTAGGAGTTAGGTTGGGTCTCACGAGCGGTAGGCTCGGTGGTTTTAGTGGTGGGCAGGTTAGCCCGACGTGCCAATGGTTCGGTAGATAATTGTGACAGACGGGATAGTTCGATGAGCTTTTGCTCGGTGGGAGAATATAATACTATAGCATGTGCATAAGATAAAAGGTGGTGGGTCTTTGGTATTGGACTATCATTCACACCGACGTCAATACGCTGACTCGGCGGGTGTGGTTTACACTTAGCCAAAGGAAGTCAGGTGGATATGGCCAGCATTAGTACGTGGTGACTCTGGGTTGTGTCCTTCCAGAGGCGTACGTAAGGGCTAGGCCTAGTAGTGTGGATACTCTCCTAGGAGTGGGGGGCCTGACCCACTATCTCTATTTTCCACAACGGAGGTTCCTGGGTGTGAAGGTAGCTGTCCAAAAGGGGGGACCTAAAGGTATGTGCGCATAGAGTCGTGTGCGTGAGTTGCGCTTGCATGAATCATGGAAAAACATATCACTACACTCAAACTTGCATACAACCTACACCCCAATGTATAAATCAGTATGGAACATTTTATACGATGGGAGCCTTGCAGAAGACCCCTTAACTTATAAGTTTGTATGGGCATTCATATAAGTTAAGGTTACTTACTTCTTAGTATGTCTTTCTCATATATATTGCGATACTCTACTTGTTTACCTTACAGCTTACTATTATGGAACTGCTAGCTTGTACCTTTCTTCCTTAGTTGTATATACATTATAAATAATTGCTAGAATAGTTCCACCGTCACCTGCTTTGTTTATTCTCCACCTTCATAACTTCCCTTTCCTCCTCCCCGCTCGGTGCCTAGGAGCCATGGGAGAGGGGTAGGGGATGTTAGGACTTATTCTTTTGACTAACGGTTTTCGGACCACAACAATCCAGAGGCTCCGGATGGGATACAGGGACGGCAGCAGGGGATGCAGCACAAGTAGAGTATGGTGCATATGGAGGTGGGCCAGTCTAGCACAGGATCACTGGCTACTGGCTCCATGAGTGATTAGTTTACTTAGCTTCCACGAGAGTTTATAGTGAGGATTGATGTACCGGGCTTGAGCCCGTTTATATTTCATCGTACAGTTCTATTTCAGTACTTCTTTTATATGTGGAATTGATGTGATTGCTCATATTTTATATTATATGTGATTCTGGACTTAGTTTTATCAGAACTGGTTTAAGCTTATTTCTCTTTGGTGATTGTAAAAGGATGGCAGGATCGGCATTTTGTAGTGGTGACCTTCCCGAGTGTCGGTGTCACCGTAAAATGACGATTCTGGGCATAAGACCCCAGGGTTTTAAAAAGAAAAAATGGGGTCTTACAAACTGGTATCAGAGGGGAACATCGATCCAAAGAGAAGAAGTCCACAAAAACCCTACGCCACCCCGCGCAAGCTTAGTTTGCAGACAAACTAGCAGCGAAAGCAATGGTGTGCCCATAAGGGGAATCACCTGTAAAGGTCCACCTTTCTTTAATTCCACTTGTACATTAGCTAACAGTTGGAATTCTTCTTTGTAGCCTGCGACAAACCCTGCCCCCAGCAGGGAGCACCTCCGGCTGCGAAGATCTCGACTTATAATTCTGTAGTCAACGAGTTAGACTCAACCCACTAGGACACATGACTAACCATGACAACTTATTGTATCCCATAGTCGGAAATAGACCTTTGGTATGAACTTGGTTAAGGTAAGGAGATATCCAAAGAGAATAAAGGAGGAGTTTAACACGAGAATGGCTACCTAAGACATAAATTCAGGTGTCCCTACGGTCCCTATCCAGGATTACTCAAACCGGTAGGACTGCCTTAAGGAGAATTGAGGCCAATAATCTATTAGCAGAATGGCAGAAGACACTTTTTCTCAACACTCGTACCAGTAACAAGATTACCCGGAGACAACCACAAATACACACATCAAGGGTCGGACGGGAATTCAAGTTTGGAAGAGACCCATTTGGGATTGGGAACATTTTGACCCTGATAAGGTTATCGTAAATGTGACTTAGAGGGTTTAAAGTATGGAGTATATCAACAAGTTTCGGGATGCAACCCCAGATCTAGGGTTGATGCCCTAGGGATTATGCACCCTGCTAGGATGGATATAATATGTAATATCAAAGATACTTAGCCAAAGGTAGGTAGGGGCTTATCTTTTGTTTATTGGGGGATTGTCCTTTGTTTATTGGGCAAAGTATTTAATGATTTGGGTTTCCTTTAGACCCCATCTAGAAAACATTGCGTCGTGAACATAGTGAAATTGGAGTAACCGTATTCGATGCTACTCGGGTATTGTTGTGGGGATAAGAATCTGATTGGGAAGTGGAGATTTTATAGAGCAGTTGCCTACCCACATAAATGAGAAATCTTATCACTGGAAGTATGGTGTTTCATGGAACATGTAACTCCCAAGAGTGAAGGAAGACGTCATGGATTTTGTGACGCACGGTGAGGTCCGTCAGCCGATGAAGGTTAAGTGCAAGAATTTTAGGGGAACTATTACAGTCACTACCCAAGTTAGAGTGGAAGTTCGAGGATATAATTAGGGATTTTCATACACAGGATTCCTCATCCCCACTCCGGGCATAATTATAATTAGAACATCAATAATAGACTAGCCGAGATAGCTGGGGTCACCACAACCCGGAAGAAAACTCTCGTGGGTATTTCATGAAATTTGTGAGTAGTTGTCCGTTATCATGGTGTGCTCAAGATGATCGTGTCGAATTAGGCTGGATAGTGTACGTCCAAGGAGAGAACATCAGTCCAGTCTTATCTAGTCTCTCGGCCGACATTCAACACAGCTCTCCACCCTCGTTTGGAGGTGCAGGATTCCACTATCATGGATCTAGGACGAGGATCCAAAGGCACTCAGCTCGGAATTTGTGGAGAACACAGATAACCAAGTGTCACTGATTTGAGATAGGATGTTGGAGGCCAAGGGAAGACTGGCCAAATATTACGATGAGCGACATTTCCAAGTAGAGTTTCAGGATGGAGATTGTGTATTACAAAAGATACGTCTGGTGCATGGAGTCTCGCGGGTACGCGGGCGGAAGAAGCTCAGTCCAACGAATATGGGGCATTATAGGATCCTGGAGCGGATCGGCCCATTGGCTTACAGACTGGAGCTATCGCCGGAGTTAGCGGTTTTGTATGACGTCTTCCACGTCTCCTCTCTTAGGAAGGCTCTACTACGACTGGAACAACATGTTCTTAGTATAGATGTCTCGACAGCTTTTGATCAATCGGTCTGCTGTAAGCCGGTTAGGATAGATGATACAGTGGTGCGGGTCTTGCGGCGCAAGAAGGTTCCATTGGTCAAGCATCTGTAGATGAACCATGGGTAGGAGGAGCATGTAACACCCCTATCCGTCACATAGTATATAGTAGAAGGTCCGGCCGGGGCCCGACGCCATATACCACGGACAGACCGGTGGGTTACTAAATAAAACCATTCTTCCAATCGTAACGTCCTACATAGAGCATCTAGCGGAAGCAATTTATTAAGTTGCAAAAATAAGAACCAAACCACAAGCATGAATGTCCACTAACAAACCCAAATAGGAATGAACGTACAAAATACACAAAGTTCTGGCCTTATGGACTTACAGGAGTTTCTTAATTAAACAGTGTTTTCCAAACATCGGCATGCAGGCCGGTCATACATAAATAAAACAAGTAAACATCACATGGCCTTCGAGGGCCGGCTCAACAACATGGGCTTTGGCCAACTATTTGCCACTAGGCTCCGTTGAACCTGCAAGCACAATTCACTGCAACGGTGGAAAACAAAAGCAATGGTTAGCTAAAGCTGACCAAATTATAATGACCCCACCCCTTTATTTGGGTGGCAGTGCTCCTTCCCTGCAATGCATTAGTATAATCCAACAATTAAAGTGAAAGTACAGTATTTAAACAATACACCACAGATGCAGGCCCGCGGCCACACACCCCGTGCACTCAGGGCACTTACTTGGTGAACACGGTGAAAATCCGTGGTCTCACCACCGCCTCTAGGACGGCAAATCTCGTGAGCATTTTGTTTTTTCTGGCCTAAGCCTAAGACCCTCCATCTATGCCAACGGTAAGTGCCATGTACTTTAGGTCTCTTTAACCGAACGACACAGAGCGGGTACGGTTCCGCCTAACCCGTTGCTCACACCACAACATCAATTTAAGCCATATGCGCGGGTCAAGCTTCCCCGAGTCCAAAAACGATTACACAAATTTTACATAACCCAGTTATGTACAAGTTGGCTCCCAGGCCACCAAGTTGGCAGAATCACGCTTCTGCCTAGTTTTCCGGGTGCACCTCGGGGTTAATCCCAAAGATTCCCTGATGCATAATGAAACATCATCGATCCAGACCAACTTGTCCAGGTAGGCTTCACACACCATGCCTATGTCCGTACTTCGATTCCGGACTCTACATGCAAAACAACGACTATTCATGTCTACCTGAAGGAACACCACAAACTAACCGCATACTCGCGAGAGCGGGCTTCCTATGCAAAAAGAAAAGGGGAATTCACATGTCCAAGTAGAGAATCGTTACCCTAGTATTTCTCTTCGGCGCAATGAAGATCTACTCGGATGGAAAGCACCGTAACAGCCTTGCCTTTGCAGATCTAAACTCGATTTGTTATTTGGTGCTCCGAAACTCCTCCGGCAGCCGGATCTCCACTCCTTTTTCCTTGCTCTCCTCTCTCTCTAGAACTTTAGAAAGAGAATAGCACAAGTAAAATGAGGGAGAAAACCCTCATCTCTTGGACTTAAACCAACAGGGAAAGGCCTGAACCTTTGGATCACAAAATAAGGAAACAAACGGCAACGATTTTCTCTTAAAGTCAAATTACTGGGCCGAACACGGCTTTTGACACGCCCGTGTCCAAGGCCGCGTTCCTCAATCGACGCTGAAACTATCACGTCTCGAATGGGACACTAGATTAGGCACGCTCGTATCACAAATAATACGCATGTGTCCTACAGTACACGCCCGTGTTGAGGGGCATGTTCCCTGAACCGACATGGGATCAAGCAATCCCGAAGAGAACACGGCTCTGTGACACGCCCGTGTCACAGGCCATGTGTTAGACATGTCCTAGGACACGCCCTTGTCCCAGACTGTGTATTTCCGCACAACCCGGCAAACAGCCCGAGCAGCACACGGCTCTGGACACGCCCGTGTCTCAAGTCGTGTTCTCCACCTTCCACGATCTTCAATTGTAACTCATCGACCTCAATAAAAATCATGTAACCCGAGCACGACACTCCCTGGGACACGCCCGTATCCCAGGCCTTGTGGCCCTCACCAGGACCCAAGCTAGCTCAAACGCGCTGCCAGTTTCTCTTTTGAGTTTCGGGGCATTACAGTGCATACTTGGGAGCCACCGGATCTGATGTCGCAGAGGTACCCGGATCTCTCTGGGTAAAGTATACATTCAACTTCCTATGGGATGTTACATTCAGTTACTCTCAGTAGAAACCTCGCAGCCTAACCTGAATTTTGAGGATGGAATTTTTATTTTTGTTTATTGGATTTGTAACATCCCATTTCCAACTAGACCCCTAAAAGTGATTTTATCATGACTAGGTCATGACAAAACCCTAGGAAGCCCAAGAAGACCAAGTGAGCTTAGGCATGAAGTTGGAAATCACCATGGTTTGCAAATAGTAGAATTCTAAACGATAGTTTAGGATTACCATAGGGCTTCAACATGACTCCATGACCCTATCATAACATCCCTAACCTATTATTGGGTCCATTAGAGCCATAGGGATCCATTAGGGTCAACCCAAAGTGGTCAAATTGATCTAAGACCACCATAGGCCTAAATTGGTAAAGATGCCCTAAGGGAAATTGGCCTCTAATGTGCCCAACAAACCCTACCCAAGTCTTACTAGACCTTAGGAGAGGTCATTGAGTCACCAAGGACCCATTGGGGTCAACCCAAGAGGCTAAATTGACCCAAGTCAACCCTAGCCCTAATTTGGTCAAAGTACCCTTCCTTAGGGTCAAGTGACCCCCAAAGTGCCAAGTCAACCCTAACCAACCCTACCTAGGCCCTAAGGGAGGCCAATGGGTCCCTAAGGACCCATTGGGGTCAACCCAAATGGTCATGTTGACCACGGTCAACTCTACCCTAGTGTTAGGTCAAATTAGCACAAATGGGCTAATCCAAGCTTAAACCCATTTCCCCCACTTGGGATAACCTCATTTTTATTAATATTATGAGTTAGTGGGGTGCCAATAGGCTAGAGGAGAGATCAAAATCGGATTTGATGACTAGGAGAGAGAGAACTTCATTTTCCCCCTTTATTGGAGGAGAGAGAAAGTGGGGAGTAAAGGCCATTCATGGCTTGGAAGGCCAAATGCCCTCGTTTATTGCTGGAATCATCTCCCCTGGCCAGTTAGGAGAAGGCCAAGGGTTTTCCCAGCCATGGCAGTGACTAGGGGAGGAGAATTTCCTTGGCCGAGCCAAGCTTTCAATGGCCATTAATGGCCATTGATGGCTTGGCCTCTCCCCTCCCCAACTATGGTTTTAAACACCATCAGTGGCCTGAGAGGAGCCTTTCCCACCATTTCCCTAAAGAATTCGATCCCTTCTGCAGTGTAGTTACAGAAAGCCGAGCAGCGCCACCACCACCATGACAATCCAGCCATCGACCCGCCTCCAGCCCTCCAATAAGGTCCTCCCCTTCTCCTTCTTCTATGGGTAGATCCTAGGATTCATTTAGATTGAGAATCGGGCTCAATTAAGCCCGAGCAGAGCTTTCATTTTCCTTGTTTTTCGGGAAAATTTCAAGTATCCAGATCGCCGGAAATGGCCCCTCCGGCGGTCGTGCCGCCTCCTGGCGATAGCCCCCACCTCAAAGAAGGTGGTGGCTGTGGTGGCTGTGGTGGCCGGCCAGGGAGGTGGCTGGGTGGCCGGGAAATAAGGTTGAAAGTTACTCTAGGTCAGGCAAATCACACCCGTCGGCTGGAGGAAGAAGAAGGCTAGTGACCATTGGATTTGCGCCAAGATCTGTGCAAAGATCACATTATATATATTACATATTTTATATATTCTGTCACAAATAATCAACCACCTTAGGAATTAATTTAAAAATACTTAGATGCTTAATCAGAGAAAGTAGTCAGCATGAAAATTGTAGCTATATGGGTCTACATTAATTTAAAATTAGTTTCAACCCATTTGGGTAAGTGGTTTGACCAGAGCACTCATTTTAGTGAGGACTATACCTAGGCTAGACCAGAGACTATTTTGAGTTCCACCATCAATCCAGCCATCCAAATGACTTGAAATTTTGGATGATGGTCACTCTTACCTATACCTAGGACATATCCAAAAATGTAAATTTTTGGAAAAAAAATTCCTAAAGTTTTTGTAGAAATTTAATAATCCATGTATAAATTATTTAAAAGGCCTAATGACCTCCATGTAACATCTTTCAGACAACTAGATCCCTAGGAGTGGTTTTTTCATGACTAGGTCATGACAAAACCCTAGGAAGCCTAAGAAGACTAAGTGGACTTGGGAATAAAGGTGATTGGGGTGAATGGTCTGCAAATAGTAGATTCCTAAACCCTAGGTTAGGATGATTATGAGGCTTCACCATGACTCTAAGGTCCCACCATGACCTCACCAATCTATTGGAAGGTCCATTAGAGCCCTAAGGGCCCATTGGGGTCAAAGTGCCCTAGCTAAGGGGCAAGTGACCTTCAGGGTGCAAAGTTAACCCCACCACAACACCCTTAACACCTTGACTAGTCCATAGGGTCACTAAGGACCCATTGAGGGCAGTCAAAGTGGTTAAGTTGACCTAAGTCAACTCTAACCCTAAATGGGTCAAACTGACCTGAATAGGGTCAACTGACCTTCCCTTAGCCAAGTGGAACCCAATCATGCCCGCCTAACCCTAGAGTGAGGTCAATAGGTCACCTAGGACCCATTGGAGTCAACCAAAGAGTCTAAGTTGACCCAAGTCAACCTTAGCCCTAAAAAGGTCAAAGTGCCCTTACTAAGGGTGAAGTGACCCCCCAAGATGCCCAATCAACCCTACCCAAGTACTTTTGGACCTTAGGGGAGTCCAATGGGACACCTAGGACCCATTCGGGTCAACCCTAGTGGCTAATTTGACTAAAGTCAACTCTTGGGTCAAAGAGGTCAAACTAGCCTAAATGGCTAGCTCAAGCCCAATCCAAGTGGGCTAAGCCCAAACTAGTGTGACCCATTTGTCTAGGAGTTGAAGAGACACATTTTGGTCCAACCCAATTCAGAATGTGCTGACTAGGAGAGAGAAAGCTGAAGTTACCCAAATTTGGAGGAGAGAGAAAGTAAAAGCTTAATGGCCATCATGGCCATGGAGGCTCCATAACCCCTCCTTTTGATGGGGCTTTAACTCCTTCGATGCAGGGGAGGAGTTTTCAGGAGGTGGCCGACCAGTGGGGTGGCTCAGCCCATCAATTTGGGTGAAACTGAAAACACACCCTTATGACCATTAATGGTGTCTTGATGAATTGGGGAGTTACAAGCCACCTCTCCCCAATTCCTTCATTAAAAACCTTCACCAGGCCGAGAGCAAGCGTTTCCCCCGTTCAAAATCCAATTCCCTTGCTGTTACATTGGAGGTTGCAGAGAAGCCCAAACCGGCGGAGGGAAAATGGCAAGGAGGCACAACACTCGCTCTCAGGCCGCAATTCAGGTCCTCTTCCTCTGCTTTCTCTGTGGGTAGATCTTAGGATTCGTTTAGAATGAGAATCGGGCTCAATTGAGCCCGATCCAATCTTCCTTTCCCCTAGTTTTTCCAAGAAAAACAACCCGTAGGGATCGCCGAAAACCACCCCTCCGGCGGCCGTGCCGCCCCCCGGCGAAAGCCCCCACCTCAACAAAGGTGGTGGCGGCGGTGACCGGCCAGGGAGGTGGTCGGGTGGCCGGCAATGGAGGCTGGAAGAAGCTCTAGGTCGGGTAAATCCTAACCGTTGGCTGGAGCTTGAAGATGATGGGATGTCGTCCAAGCTGCGTCAAGATTCGTGTCGCCTTGATATTTAAACTATAGGATATGATTATTTCATTTTAATGAATCTGTCACATTTATACAGCCACCTTGTAAATTAATTTAAAAATACTTAGAGGCCAAATCAGAAAAAGTGGTCAACACATAATTTGTAGCCCTATGGGTTTACTTTATTTTAAAATTAATTTGAGTTAGTTTGGATAAATGGTTTTACCAGGGCACCAATTTTAGTGGGGTATATACCTAGAGCTAGGCAGAGATTAAAATGAGTGCCCATGTAACGCCCCGAAACTCAAAAGAGTGACGGGTGGCATTTTGAGCCAAGCCTGGGATTTGGTAGAGGTGACACGGCCTGGGACACGGGCGTGTCCCAGGGGCTTGTCATGCTCGGGTTCGGCGATGGTCGCGTGGTCGATGAAATTGCAATCAATAGTCGTCGGGGCTGTGAACACGGCCTTGGACACGGGCGTGTCCCAGACCGTGTCAGCCACTCAAAGCCTTTCACACAACAATCGTTGAGTGAGGATGCACGGCCTGAGCCCAGGCGTGTTTGGGTCTGACACGGGCGTGTCAAATTCGACATGGGCGTGTTGAATACCTGTGTCCTCCTCAGGTCGTTTGGCGAGTTGTGCTTTGGTAGCTACACAGCCTGGGACACGGGCGTTTCCCAGGGAGTGTCTAGCACACGGCATGTGACACGGGCATGTCATATGGCCGTGTTGTGCTCTGGACATTTTGGACCTGTGTCGATGGGAGAACACGCCCAGCTACACGGGCATGTACTTGCTGACACAGGCGTGTCAAGTGCCCGTGTTCTTTTCTAGACGCGATGGTTTAGGCGGCGAATGAAAAAACTTTCGTCGACCTCAGATCGAAGAATTGTGTTTATTTCGAAGGACAGAGTTTGACGCTTCATATTCTGAAAATCTTATAACTAGGTTTTTTTCGAGCTCCATCCCGCGCTTTCTGTTCCCCTTGCACTTGATCTTTCTGTTTTCTTTTGCAGACGATCAATGGCGATTCCGGCGAGCTCTCTTTCCGTAATGAAGTTTGACATGGGATTCGATATAGACTTTGAATCCTTTCAACATTCTGACTAGATTTTCTTGGATATACTGAAATTATTTGAGGAACAACAATTGAAAACTTTCATGACCACGAGGATAAAGATACCTGCAACTGAAATCAGAGAATGGGTGTTCACCTCCTTAACTCCAGACGCCTACACCATGACAGGCACAATATCTGGTAATCAAGTTTCTCGAAACCCCGCGGTTTTAACTGAAATTTTTGGCTTGATAAATGGTGAAGAAGATTTATAAATTGATAGTTCTGAGTTTGATGAAATACTGAATATAATGGGTCATACTAGAGAGAACCCTAATAAATTATTGAAGAAAAACCTGTCTGCTGACTATAAGTTTTAAGCTGATGTAGTGGGTAAAGTATTGCTAGGAAAGCATACTGCCCATGATTATATTATCAGGCAACAATTTCTGGTAATGTGTGCTATTGTAAACAAGAAAGTAGTGAATTGGGCCAGGATCTTGTTTGATTTGATAAGGAAAAAAGAACAGTAAGAAAGAGGTTTGTTTTGAAAGAATTTTGGGAATTTTTCTTCAGGAAAAAACAACTGAATCCCTGGTCTCACAGACCATATTAATTAATGCTTCTAAAAGGCTAACCTGTGCCTTATTTATAAGATGGGAGAGGACTATCTCAAAGCTTTTTAAGGCTTCTTCCTCTTCCAGACCTTCTGAGGATACCAGAGCTATGACAGTTAATCCCCAACCCCTAGAAGATGTCCCCTCCATCAGAATTCCATCCACCTAGATTCCAACACCTCCATCTCATCCATAACCTACTCCTCCACAAGATCCAATCCCTTCATCAACCGTCCAACAACAATCCACATCGCAAATCCATATTCCTACACCACCTACATCTCCAGTCCATCAACCAACACCAATTCAATCTCCTGAACATCAACCCACACCTATTCAATCTCCAGAGCACACCACACCACCTCGATATCCACTTACCCATCATCTTGCTGACATCCCCCTCTATAACCTCTCATCCATTCCATCTTTTGATCTTATATCATCATCTCCCATCCACACACCATCACCTCAAGATGAACCAATGCATGACATTATATCTTTCCCTTCATCTTCCACCCTCCATCCTTCTGTATCAACTGAGACACCCTCTGAGTTTATGCAAATGGATTTCCCTTCCATTACCTCCCTTATGGAACTCTTCTCTCTCGACCTCAAAACTCTTATAGCAGAGGCCATTAAACCTCTTACTGAATCTATTTCAACCCTATCTGCCCTCATTTCTGCTGCCCCTACTGTCCCTTCTTTTGGGGGCCTTGCTTCAGGACCCTCTGAAGTGAGGCAGGGGGAGATATCCAGTGAAGAAGCTCTAGTCTCCTCTCCTCCAGCAGATGTAGCAATAGAAACAGTTTTGTAGTTAGATGAGCTAGCAGATGCAGATACAAATATGATTTCAAAAGTTGAGATAACAGTTGATTTTGATATAATTTTTACATATGAGCAAGGTGATCTGCCAGAAATTTTTACTGTTGGTGATTGTTTTATCAATCCCATAGTGGATTTATTTAGTTTATTGAAGTCCTTTGTTTATGCATATATAAACTATCTTCCAGAAGTTTGTCAAAAGCAGTCTATGGCTATTGTTTGCTGTACTTCACCAATAAGTCTTGAAGTTGTTAATCAACTAAAGGAAAGTTTTGCTGACCCAATGATTGTGGAACCATCAGATGTTACAGCAGATAAAATTGAGCTAAGCTTTTCACCTCCAACCTATATTATGGATGGAAGTCCAATTCCTAATTTGGATGATTTAATTGCTGAAGATATTACATAAGAAAATGCTCAGAATGCTCCTGTTTTGGCTGGTACTGAGATTGATATTGTACAGACAGTAGCTCCTAAGAAAGATCAATCTAAGCTGATTGAACAGATTGATGTTTTATATGCTAATCCTCCTAGTTCTTCTAATGACAGCAATGATGATGAAGATTCTGATGATCCTAAGGCCAAGAAGAAGATTGCTAAGAAAAGGAAAGCTATTGCCAAAGCTGCTCCCAAGCCCAATCCTACACATGACACTCCCTACTACATTCTGAACAATATTACACCCTATCCTGGGATGCCACAATGGATGTGGTTATCAAAGAATGAGCCAAAAGAAAGGAAGAAGAGAAGAAGGTATATGTCTCCTCCTAAGCACTTCAGGAAAGACCCTCCTCCTCCTCCATCAGCTAGGGCCTCTAGAAGTGCTTCTCTCAGATCAACACCAGTTACTAAAACCTATCAGAGACACTCCAAGCCAAGTCCACAAGGCAGCAGTCAACAGCAATCCTCTCAGAGTAAGCCTCCTCCTGCTATAGATAAGAAAAGTTCTTCAGATTCTCCTGATGATTCAAAGAAGAACTCTAGTTATAAAAGGCCAGAATCTCCACCTATCCTTTTGTAGATCCAGAACAAGAAACAACAGCAAAAATGGCCAGGTTTCAAGAGCTGATTGGACTTTCTATGATCAACAAAGCTAAAGCAGAAGATGATTATATGAGTTTGCATCCTAAAGCAGTAGTACCAAGAGCCACTTCTTACAATATAATTGGAGCATCAGACATGACAATGTCAAAGAAAGAAGCTGCAAACCCAAACAGAGAAATCAAATTCAAACAGCCATCTGAGATTTCTGATAATGAGAAGTCAAAGAAGAACAAATGACTGTTGTGTTTTGTTTTTATTTTCTGAACTCTATTTGTTAATCATGAAGCACCTTTGTACATATCTGCTGGATGTTTTATTTTCTGCCAGATATATTTTATTCTGCTTTGTGATTGTTTTATTTTGTTTGTATTAGTGACCTCACCCAAATAGAGGGAGATTGTTGGATCCCTAGTTTGGATTTGGTCTAGGTTCACTAATTAGGATGAGTTTGACCCACATTGTATAGTCAGGGTCAAGTCTATGAGTCCTAGAGTTTAGGCTAGTCATTAGGTTCAACCTTCATGGACCAGCCAACAGAGGACTTTAGTAGACTATGACTTAGAAGGATTCAGAGTTTAAAATTATCAGTTTGGAATTCTTCGAACTCAGCTCGACGATCGACGTACTCAGAAATCTTTTTCTGAGTTGAGCTCGACGATATTCGAGCTCAGGCCGACGATCTCTTCTTTCAGACAGATTCTCAGCTCGACAAACATAGAGCTTAGAATTGGCAAGTTATTTCCAGAATGCAGTTTGCTGAGCTCAAGTCGACGAACAGGAATTCTCAGGTCGACGATCTTGGATCTCCAGTCGACGAAATCTATTCAGAGGTCGACAAATTCTGTCCTGAGCCAGACTTAGAAGTTTTCCTTATTTCTGTCCTTATTTATTATATCATTTAGCAGTAATTCTCTGAGTAATTAATGCTCATATTCTCCAGAATATAGTCGTTATTGGCAGCATTAATTATAGTCTTCATTAGGGTTAATTACTTGTTTATTTTATTGGGACAGTTGGGGAAACTCATTTAAGTCAAATATTCTAGCCGTTTCATTCTCCAGATCAGTCAGTAATTAATGCTTCAAATTTCAAATTTCAAAGGATAATTTTGACAGCAGAATATAAAAGAGATTTTCTCTTTTCAGACATCAATCTATGCATACACAGACCAGACAGTACTGAGAATACAGAGAAGATACACAGAACATACAGAAAAATAACTGCTTCTTTTCTGTACAAAAAAAACATTCTGTTTTCCCTTGATCTTACTGAAATCTGAAGAAGAACAACAATCACATCAAGAGTCTTCTTCAACTTCTACTCCAGGAATCTTCAAGGACAACAACTTTAAATCAGTCTACAAGTTCCTGGATCTTTCAAGACAAGGCTGAAGACCTATACCCTGAGCAAGGATCCAAGCTTTCTGAACCATTCAACATTTCAGAAGGAGTCTTGACAACAGAATCCACAAGTCTTCTCTATTGTATAGAGAAAAGAGAAGACATCATCAACTCTCCCAACCTCCTGTAAAATGGTTTACTAACTCCTTTCAAAAGTTTATTGTTGGTTTTTGGGCACCTGATCAAAAGTCTAAAGGGTTGTGAGATCTCCCTGGAAATAGATCTTGTGGTGGCAGTCACCTGATCAAAAACCGGATAGTGGATTCCTACTAGGGTGGTAGAAGAGTGGATGTACCCAGTTTGTGGAACCACTATAAAATTCTTGTGTTGTCTGGTTGATCATTTTCCTTTTGTTTTGTTGTGCTGTGATAGATTAGCATAGACTGTTTCCATTTCTTGTTACTACTATTGGTATCACCTATTTTACTCTGATAAATTTTAAAAAATCCAAAAGTTTTAATTACTCTATTCACCCCCCCCCTAGAGTAAATTAGGTCTAACCCCTTTCTTTCATATAGAAAGCATGGCTAAGGCACAAGGTGTTGAGTAAGGCATGCTCACTCAACACTCTCATCGCCAAGCATGTAGAAAAGGCTGAAGAATAAGCTAAGGCAAAAAGAATTGAGTGAGGCTTGCTCACTCAACGTTGTCAATGTCTAGATAGATAGAATTCTGTCTAAGTGCCTTGGCATTGAGTGAAGCTCATTCGCTCAACGCCTATTCTACTAATATTTGATTTTTGATAAGTCCACAGGCGCTGACGTCTGCAAGTCTACAAAGTCAATATTATTCAAATTGACGGCGGGAAAGATATAGTACAAGAGAAAAGACGCCGCAGAGCTACTATATGACAGTTAGGGGTTAAAGCAAGGATGCAGCTAGCATTAAATATATGGGGCCCACTGCTCAAAGAGTCGTTGGGACATAATTGATAAAAGGAAAATTCTTTACAGAGGTAGATAACTTTTTAGAAGAAAGGTTGCGGCAGTTCTTCCTAATCGTCATTGTTGCTGTGAACAGAAGAACAGAGAGCATAAAGACTATAGGTCTAAAGGCTCAACAAGTTAGTTGTATGTCTTCATCATCGAATTTAGCAAGATCAGAGCAAATCTCTGAAGGAAAAAAAGAAGGATAGCTAGTGTCATTTTCCATTTGCACTAGCAAGCTCTTCATAGATCCAGCTCTCTGAAGAGCATTTATTGGAGGCTATGAAGAAGAAGCTAGGGTTGAATCTCCTAAGCACAGGAAGAAAGAAGAAGTAGAACAGTTGTCTGTAAGCTGCTTTCAACACAAGCCAAAGCAAGATCTACATCCTTATTGCTGGGAAGAAGTTGGGCTAGGATTCTCTCAGCTCAGGTACCAGCAAGTCTTACTACAGTCACTTCTTAGTCCTAGCTGGAAAAATCCCTGTTGCTGAGAAGAAGATGCTAGGACTGAGTATATCTCAGTTTAGGTAAAAGTAGACTTAGGAAATATATTCCTAGAGTCATAGTTGGGCTGAGTTTATCTCACTCCAAAAGCTTGGCATAGAGAAACATCTCT
This sequence comes from Platanthera zijinensis, assembly GCA_039513925.1. Taxonomy (NCBI): domain Eukaryota; kingdom Viridiplantae; phylum Streptophyta; class Magnoliopsida; order Asparagales; family Orchidaceae; genus Platanthera; species Platanthera zijinensis. Next base: position 155,312,439 of record CM077087.1, read on the forward strand.
TGTGTCAAGATCAACCACACAACCCACTTCCATCCTATAGAATCCTTTTGGATCTGAGTGGTAGGAGCAAATTTTCTCTAAGGTAGGATTCTGTTGAGAATCTGAGGGTAGGACCTTTAGGTCTGAGTTGTAGCACTTGGTTTCAAATCTGAGGTAGGTGAGTCATTCTCACAGAGTTGTAGGGAACTTGTGCCTGAGCTGTAGGATCCTTTGGATCTGAGTTGTAGGGCTTAACAACCTGAGGTAGGAGAGGCATTTTATCTGAGTTGTAGGATATCTTGTGGATCTGAGGTAGGGCTATCCTCCTAGACTAACTTATTGGGCTTAACAACCTGAGGTAGGTGATCAGAGGATCACTGAGTTATTGGTCCTTGTGCCTGAGAAGTAAGTCTTGGAGGATACTGAGTGATACTGAGGGATTGAGGTGTAAGCTCTTAAGAGCAGAGATTGGAGAAGTGTCTTGTCTGACTAAAAGTTAGAAAGGTGAGGGAAAGTGGATGTACCCATAATCTGGGGAACCACTATAATTTTTGTGTGTGCTTTGTTCAGTTTCTCTACGTTGTATTTATTGTAGGTTGCATATCTTGAAAGCAATAACTAATCAACTAACAAAGGTTCCAACAAAAGGAAAACAAAAAGATAGTCACTGAGGACTAAGAAACCTATTCACCCACCTCCCCCTCTAGGTGATTTAGCTATCGTTGAAAATAAAGACTTTTAAGTGGTATCAGAGGGAGGTTACTCAAAAAGATACCTAACAGTCTGAGTTGACCTCCAAGGATAAATAAAAGGTTTCCACTTATGAGTTAAAAATTAAACCATAAGGTGTGTAGCTCAAAGGAGCCCCAAGTCTGCAGAAAGAATAAGAACAATATTGGGCTATTGGCAGCTCTTGAAGAAGACAAAGTCTATCCAAATACAAGAGCAAAGATAAGGTCCCCTCTATCATATTCAAATAGTGACTTAGAGGTGGATGAAGCTGAGAGAGATAACTGCAGATGCCATGGGCTGACAGCTATATCTAAAGATGAATCCTATCAGGATCAGCCTGGGCAAAATCAGGTATATTCCCCATCTAGCTCATTCTCAGAGTCTAGATATGAATCCTGTACAGACTCTGATGCACCCTCATCAAGTGATGATGAGAATCCTCTTTCAAAAGATGATATCAATCAATTGATTGAAAATCTTTGTGTACTTTTGAAGGCTTTCAAATAAAGCAAGATGCTTGTTAAGAAACAAGCAGAGGAAATTGACTCCCTACAGCAGGTTCCTTCCCAACAAGATGAGGCTTCATCTTTGCTATATCTAAAAGTGACGGAAGTAGCCCATCTGAAGACCATGGTAGATATCCATGTTGATTCCATCAAATATAAGGACTCTATTATCAAGGATCTTGAAAAAAAACTTGTAAGGGAGAAGAGGATTGTGGCTAATTTATCTAAGATAGATTCTATCAAGATAAAAATCTGAATCTGACTGGATTTATAAAGTTATCCAATCTCAGAGGAGAGTCCAAGCTCCTGTCAGGCCTCAGTCAACCTTTCACAAGGTAATTCTCCCATCCAACAGGTATGACCAAGACTGTAAGTGTTGTCACTGGAGGTGTGGGAATCTTTCTTGTAAGATTACAAAAGTATAATACATTGGAAGAAGAGAGGTCATGGGATTGAGTGCACAAAAGTATACCCGTGTAGAAGTCCAAAAGACCCATCCTGGACCTTTTGTATTTAGTGCCCCAGCCCCCTCATTCAAGGATATGGCAATGGCCCATTCTAAGGTTCTTCCAACAAGAACTCAAACCAAAGGTAAGTCAGTCAGTGATCCTGACTTGGGTATCTCAGGAACCATGAAGAATAAGACATCTGTAAAGAAGGCTGTTGCTAATGATGTTTAAAGAGAGCTAAGTACCTCTACTGGCAGACTCACTTTTGGTCAAGCTCTTACTAACAAAAACAAGAAGGCCACAAGTCTCCTCACTGATCAGGCTACCATGTGTGGCTTTCACTCTTTAAGGAGTGTACAGAAAAGGAGATACAACATCCATGAATGTTGGTGTTGTGGTAAAGTGGTCCACTTTGCCATAGATTGTTGGCACAAGCCTGGTGTGCCAAGGGCAAGGGTGAGTCTTCCTGACAGGACTCCTATAGGAAGACATATGCATGTTCATGCTAACAGGAACCTAGGAGCCAAGTCAGCTTGGGTTCCTAAGGTAAGGTAAACCTTGTTTTACAGGATAATCCATGTGGCCATACCCACTTATGGTCCATGGACAGGCATGTACTTGCCCTAGGACTAGTACAAGGAATGGATGAACTGACCAACATGCACAAGATACCTAAGACATGTGCAATTGTTGAGGGGGAGCTAGTAACAGAAAGATAGGTGCATTTTAATGGTTGAAATTCAGGAGCAAGGATGCTGATGGGCTATGTGTCTGTGAATCCAACATCTTCTCCTAATCTACAGGACAAAGATAAGTAGGATTCATCGTGTTCATAAGTCTGCTAAAGGTTCTCTAAATTGCAAGAACATTGCAGGTTTGAGATAAGTTAGTCAAGAAAAGATGTTAGGCAAGTATCAAAAATTTGTCTTAACAATTGAGTTTGTGGCTAACACACTCACTAAGTCACTTGATGTAACTGAACTCAACATCCTCTAACATAATTTGAACTTGTTGAATTTATGTCTAGCTGCACTCCACTAGGAAACACATTAAAAATATATATTGCAAGGAAATTTTAACCCTGCAGGAATTGTCGACCTAGTAAGACTCATGATTAAATGCAAATGTTGCCTGTGGGCGGCTAAGTAAAAGAACTAAATCAAGTCGTTGATCAAAATTTGATCACCAAACAGGTAAGTGTCTTTCTTCCTTCTCTCTATAATTAACTATAAATAGAAAAGCTTGTGCATAAAGCAAAGTCACTGTTTCTTGCTCTCTCCCGCCCATATTTGTCGAATCGATGGAAGACATGTATCGCTAGCCCTCAGAAATTCTCTATCAAAATGGCGCCCAAAGGACAGGATTTTCTCTTTGAGGGAGCAGAGGTTGTTCGTAATGGATTCATTGACGCTTCTGAAGAGGTTCATCATGTGCTTCATCTTCTACAAAAATCTGACCTAGCTTTCATCATGGCTGAGCCTTGTCTACTGTGGAAGAGGGAAGTGCTAGAATTGTTTACAAATACCAAGGCAGATGCATCGGCAGGCAAGATCATGACTGTAGTAAGTAGGAAGAAGATCAAGATTACCCCTAGAAGTCAGGCAAGGTCAAATCCTGATGATGTTGATATTCCCAGGCCTCAGAGTGGGGGGAGATCAATTTGACTTCTGAAATGGAGATTGCAATGTTTGAAGGTTAGCAACTCCTGGATCAAGTTATAGATGCTATATTTGCTGAGAAAAAGACTGCAATGGCTGAAGGGGAGCAGCTTGCACAAGAGAAAATGCAAGATGCATTAGTTGTTGGTGAGTAATTCCAAATCCCCTCAAAAGAAATTCAGCCTACAGATGATACTACTGCTGCTGCGGTCCTGCATGAAATTGAAGGCATGGCAGAGGTTGAGGGGGAGCTTGAATCTGTAATCCCTACTTCTGAAGTACATAATCTAGTTTCCTCTGAATCATAGAAAGAGGAATCTAGTCATGAGAAGGCTCAATCCTCAGCTCACTCAATGGATGACACTGCCCCAAGAACTGAGGCCAAACAAGTCCAGGAAGCTCAAAATGAAAGTACCTCTGCTAGAACAGATTAGATTCCACCAATGTTCCTAGCCCAGTTAAAGGGCCTGCTAGATGAACATAAGAGAGCATTAGAAAATTTTGTGGATGATGCATTAAAGGGCATCAGAAATAATCTTGCAACAGAGATCAAATCTATAAGATTTGAAGTAAACTTGCTGAAAGGAGAAATTGTCAAGTTCTTTACAAGAGCTGCTCTAGCTGTGGAATACACCATGGACAAGATGGATGTGGCAAGCCAGATTATTGTCACTGTCATATAGAATTAAGAGATTCAGGCCAAGAATTCACTGGCTATCCACAATGCTGACAAAGTGTTGCTGGATAAGCAGACTGTTGTTATATTAACCAAGGAATATGGATGCACCAAGTTGCTAGATGACCACCAGCTCCAAGTTAAAAATCATGTTATTGCAGGAGTAAACCATCTAGAAATAGAAAGAAACAAGGCTTGCACATCCTAGACTGAACAATTACTTGAAGAAGTCAAAAAGGGGGAGAGTGAGGTAATAAGAACTAATACTAAAAACATGGTATGGGCAACCAATGTAGGGAGAGGCTCAATGGGAATAGAGCCAGTGCAATATAATAACATACCAATGATGCCTGCTCAAGTATAAGATGCTTTGAACAGAATGTCTGCTCAGCAAGATAATTAGGGGTATTGAAAATATATAAAAGAAGGTAATAGTGCTGGTGATCAGTGGGGAGAGCAGTCTACTGCTGTTGAGATTCCTTCTTTTTGCCCCACTGTAGACCAGATGCTAAAGACAAATGAGATGACTGCTGCTAAAACTGAGGAGGAAATCAGGCTATGGAAGAGGAAATACAGAGAATAAATGGAAAAAAGGCCTGATTTCGAATAGTGGAGCCCTGAGTCTAGATTCATCATTATGTTTGCTTGGGATCAAGTCAAAAATAAGAGTTCAGATAGAGGGAAATTGTACAGCTCCATTGAATGGGATAAATTGGAAAAGAGGGACTCAGCAAGGAGAACTTACTGGATGAACAAAAATGCCAACCTTTTGGCTCCTGGTGCTGTAGAACCCACCAAGTACTTCCCAAAGTCTTATAGTTACTTTCAGAGGCAGAAAGATAAGAAAGCTGAAGCTAAAACTGAAAAAGCAACAAAGGAAAATGCATCTAATAAAGCAAACAAGGCAGACAAAAAGGGAAAGAAACTAGCTGGAGCAGAAGACAAACCTGCAAAGAAGTTCAAGGGCAGTGGAATAGTTATAAGAGAACCTATAACTTGAAATGTTTCAGGTTTTGCTTATAGGGCTAAAGGAATGTGTAATCTTTGTAATATTCATAAGAACTGTTCTTCAGTAAAAGTTAAATGAAAATCATTGTGTTAATAATCATTATTTTTGTCTGATGCAGTTTACTGGTTATTGTTTATATTGCATAATGGTGTTAGTGTATACATTGTCATAGGTTTTGACTTCTTCAAATAGGGGGAGATTGTTAGGTCCATTGATCTCAATGTCCTGGATTTGAAGAAGGCCTAGCAAATAATGTATACACATGTGGTGATCTAACTTGTACTCAAGTTTAGTGATTATAGAATGTCTACTGTACATTATTGGACAGGTTATCCAAGTGGACAAAAAAGGTACTTTCTAGGCAAACCAGTGGATAGAAAGAAATCTGTCTAAGTCCACAGGCATTATGTGAAGGTTACTCACTCAATGCCAGATGACTTATAGCACTGAGTGGAGCTTATACAGTCAAATCCAAAGTAGTGGCAAGCTGATAAAGTGGATAAGTCCACAGGCATTAAGTGAAGTCAACTCACTCAACGACATACAGCCAAAAGGCTGTGAGACAGGATAATGCAGTAATAGACTAAGAAAAAATGGGTAAAAATTTAGCTAATTCCAAATGCATGTGTTGAGTGTAGCTTACTCACTCAATGCTAGATAAACAAAATAAAATCTGTTAAGTAGTTTGGCGTTGAATGGAGCTCACTCACTCAACGCTAAGGAGCAGAAAAATCTTGCTAAGGCAGAAAGCGTTGAGTGAGACATGCTTACTCAACGCTCTTAATGCCATGATTCAGAAAATCTGGCTAAAGAAAAAAGCGTTGAGTGAGGCGTGCTTACTCAACGCTATCAACGCTTAAGATGCTTAAGAAGCAGGAAATTGATTAAGGCAGAAAGCGTTGAGTGAGGAGTACTAACTCAACACTCTCAACGCCAAAAATACAAAAAGCATTGCTAAGGCACAAGGCATTGAGTAAGACGTGCTCATTCATTGCTCTCATCGCCAAGCATGCAGAAAAGGCTGTAGAATAAGCTAAGGAAAAAAGCATTGAGCGAGGCTTGCTCACTCAACACTGTTAATGCCTAGATAAACAGAATTCTGTCTAAGTGCCTTGGCATTGAGTGAAGCTCATTCACTCAACGCCTATTCTACTAATGTTTGATTTTGGCTAAGTCCTCAGGCGCTGACATCTACAGGTCAATAAAATCAAAATTATTCAAATCGACAGCGGGAAAGTTACAGTACAAGGCAAAAGGCATCGCGGAGCTACTGTATGATAGTTAAAGGGTTAAAGCAAGGATGCAGTTGACACTAAATGTGTGGGGCCCACAGCTCAAAGAGCCATTGGGACATAAATGATAAAAGGAAAAGCCTTTACAGAGGTAGATAACTTTTGAGAAGAAAAGCTGCGATAGTTCTTCCTCAATGCCATTGTTGCTTTGAAAAGAAGAACAGAAAGCATAAAGACTGCTGGTCTAAAGGCTCAACAAGTTAGCTGTTTGTCTTCATCCTTGACTTCAAAAAGATCAGAGCAAATCTTTGAAGGAAATAAATCAGGATATCTAGTGTCATTTTCCATCTACAGCAGCAAGCTCTTCACAGATCCAACTCTCTGAAGAACATTTACTGGAGGATGTGAAGAAGAAGCTAGGGATAAACTTCCTCAGCCCAGGAAGAAAGAAGAAGCAGAACTGTTGCCTGCAAGTTGCTTCCAGCACAAGCCAAAGCAAGATCTACATCCTTGTTGTTGAGAAAAAATTAGGCTGGGATTATCTCAGCTCAGGTAGCATCAAGTCTTGCTGCAGTCACTTCTCAGTCCCAGCTGGAAAAATCCCTAATGCTGAGAAAAATAAGCTAGGACTGAGTATATCTCTCAGGTAAAAGTAGACTCAGGAAATATATTCCTGGAGTTATAGTTGGGCTGAATTTATCTCAGTCTAGAAGCATGGCACAGAGAAACATCTCTTGTGTCATGATCAACCACATAACCCACTTCCATCTTGTAGGATCCTTTTAGATTGGAGTGGTAGGAGAAAATTTCTCTTAGGTTGGATTCTATTGAGAATCTGAGGCTAGGACCTTTGGGTCTGAGCTGTAGGACTTAGTTTCTAGTCTGAGGTAGGTGAGTCATTCTCACTGAGTTGTGGGGAACTTTTGCCTGAGCTGTAGGATCCTTTGGATCTGAGTTATAGGGCTTCACAGCCTGAGGTAGGAGAGGCATTCTCTCTGAGCTGTAGGATCCCTTGTGGATCTGAGGTAGGGATGTCCTCCTAGCCTGAGTTGTAGGGCTTAACAGCCTGTGGTAGGTGATTAGAGGATCACTAAGTTGTAGGGATTTGTGCCTGAGAAGTAAGTCATGGAGGAAACTGAGTGATCCTGAGGGATCGAGGTGTAAGATCTTAAGAGCTGAGATTGGAGAAGTGTCTTGTCTAACTAAAAGTTAGAAAGGTGAGGGAAAGTGGATGTTCCCATAATCTGGGGAACCACTATAATTCTTGTGCCTGCTTTGTTTGGTTTCTTTGTGTTGGATTTATTGTAAATTGCATATATTGAAAGCAATAACTAATCAACTAACAAAGGTTCCAACAAAAGGAAAACAAAAAGATAGTCACTGAGGACTTAGAAACCTATTCACCCTCCCCACACCCTTAGGTGATTTTACTATCCTTGAAAATAAAGACTTTCACTTCTTCTTGTCTATACCCTTGAGCTACAAGTCTTGCCTTGTTCTTTATGATCACTCCATTTTCATCTGGCTTGTTTCTGAATACCCATTTGGTATCAATCACGTTATATCCTTTGGGCCTAGGCACCAACTCCCAAACTTTGCACCTTTTAAACTGGTTGAGCTCCTCTTGCATAGCCATAATCCAAGAGGCATCCCTATTTGTTTCTTCAAACTTCTTTAGCTCAAACTGAGATAGAAAACTAAGATGTAGAACTTTATTAGCAGTACCTCTTCAGGTTCTGACACCGTCCCCTGGCTCTACAATGATCAGATCAACCAGGTGATCTCTTAGGTGTCTGAATTCTAGATTTCTTCCCCTCCCAACCATAGGTTCTGCCACATCTATTTCATCTCCTGTAGGTTGAAGTTGTTCTTCATCTAGTCATTTTTCATCCACCACACTTGGATCGACGACCATGACTGAGCTTGGAGCATCTTCCTTGATCGCTTCTTCCAAGCTTAGTTCCTTTAACCTGGTACCTGCATCTACATCAACAACACTAAAAGAGCTGCTATGAAGCATGCATATCTCATCAAATACAACACTTATAGACTCTTCTATCACCAGGGTTTTCTTTGTAAAATTTCTATAAGCCTTTCTATTGCTACTATACCCTACAAAAATACCTTCAAAATATTTTTCACTAAACTTCGTGCGATAATACTTCCCACTGTTAAGTATGAAGCATTTAATACCAAAGATCCTAAAGTAGGACACAGTTGGTTTTCTTCCCTTCAACAGTTCATAAGGAGTCTTACGATGGCTTTTGTTGATTAAAGCTCGGTTTTTGCACGTGACAAGCTATGTTGACTACATCGGCCAAGAAGTACTCTGGTAGTGAAGCATCATTTAACATAGTTTTTGTTGGGTATTGTATCAACAATGTACCTGATTTGAAGAAGCCCCTGAACAAGCTAAGTTGAATAGACAATGTATTTGATGATCTTCTGTTAAGTTGTGCTTGCAGCTATTCCATGCTAAGTACACACCAATGTAAGGGTGCAGTGGGTCAATATACACGGGTCTACGCAACGTAATCCCTCGTTGAGTAGATCAGTATGTTGGCTCACGTGTGCTCTCTCTATTGGAGTGTACTTATTTTCAAGTACAGGGTCAAGATAGATCAAGAGCAGAAGAGGAGCAAAGATGGGTCAAAGACCAAGTTCATAGTAAGGAAGAGAAAAATCGCCCAAGTAAAAATCGGCGAGAATCACTAAGTCATTCCAGCCAACTTCGACGGGAGTCACTTGTGATTCTCGCTGATTCCACGGGAATCAGGCTTCATTTTCACCGACCTCTTCCGGATGACTGTTTTCCTACAGAAATTCTGCTAAGGAAGAATCAACGGGAATCCCCAAGTGATTCTCGCCGACTTCAACGGGAATCGTTCTTATTCCCGCTGATTCGACGAGAATCAGGTTGTATTCCCACCGATTCCCGCAGGCTGACTAGTTTTACAATTGGAAATCGGCTAAGGCAGAATCGACGGGAATCGTGAGTGATTCCCGCCTACTTCGTCAAGAATCACCAATGATTCTCGCCGAATTTGCCTTAGGCAAATTTGCTCTGTTCGTTGGACCTAACCAAGATGTTCTGCGCTGTTTTGACTGGAACTAGGGCTTCTTCTTGTGGGCCCCACAACGGTCATTTAGGGTTGTTCTACCGTATTTATACTCGCTTATTTCGAACTTCAACAGTATCAATTCACGGAAAATCAAAAACCACCGAGCGTGACCTAGCCGATCGCGGAAATCCTCCCATCGCCGTCGCTGCTCGTAAGGTTGTCGCCGCTGCAGATCTCAGATCATCTTTGATCTCCCGATGACAGAACCGAGGATAGTATAGCATCTCACGCTTCTCTCTCGAGATCCCTTGTCTCTCAATTTGTTGAACGAGGTTAGTTCTTCATTCCGAATCGATTGAGACGACCGATCCGATTGAGATCGTTGGTAGACCTTGCTTGCTTCGTCAAGAAGTTTGGATCTACAAACCATCGCCGCTGCAATCGCTTTCCGCCACCGATCTTGGCAAGATCCTCTCCAAGAGAGTGCTCTGGTCGTGGACTCTTCGTATTCATCAAGAACACTTCAACGAACGAAGAGGGACATCGGGTTCTCCACACGTGTAGTTTGTATCTCTTGTATATTCTATTTTTGTTTTGTTGTAAAGGAATAGTGATTCCTAGTTGTAGGGGTTGGGTGCAACCCATGGTGGAGGAGTAGTGACTCCTTTTGTTGGAAGGGTGCCTTCCGTAGTGTGAGGATTGGATTTCAATCCGTTTGGTGAAGTGACCGAGTCGTCCCTTGTTGGGAGATAGGTCGAAGGGGGAGAGTGGACGTACCCAAAACGGGGAACCACTATAATTGCTTTTGTGCTTTTCAGTGTTGTGGTTGTTTATTTGTGCAGGTTATTTAGATTCCACAAAAGACTGTACGAGACCTATTCCCCCCCACCCCCCATAGGTGGACTTAGTCGACACTAGATACTTTCAAGTGGTATCAGAGGGAGGTTACTCAGCAATAAGGTTAACACCTTGAGTAAGATCCCGTGTCTAGTGTCAAGAAGAAAGAAGATCTCTGAACAGGAAGGACTCAAGTATTCAGGGAAGATCCCAGTGTGTACCAAGCTGAACTTTCCTATCTAGAAGGAAAGGATCAGGTACTACATGGAAGCAGTCGACCCCCGACTCTTCATGATAGTGGAGGAGGGACCTTATATCCCCACTAAGGCTTCCACCATTGATCCAACCAAGAAAGTTCCCAAGAAACTTTCCGAAATGGATAAGGATGAGATGGTGCTTATCGGACTTGACAAGAAAGCTAAGAACATTCTGGTAAGCTCCGTCGATGATTACATAATACAGATTTTCTATAACTGCAGGACTGCAAAGGACATATGGCACTGCCTGATCATTCTGATGGAAGACACTGATGAAGTAAGGGATGATCGAAGATCCCTTCTGAACCAGAAGTACGAGGCCTTCAGGCAAGGTCCCAAGGAAGAAATCAGAGTGACATTCGAGAACTTCTTGAAGATTGTCAAAGCCCTGAAGGGTTATGGCAGAGTGTTCACCGATGGTGAACTAAATGACAAATTCCTTAGATCCCTTACTAAGGAATGGGACACCAAGATCTGCGCCATCAGAGAATTTGGCAAGCTGGCAGAAACTGATCCCCAGATTCTGTTTGGGAAACTTTTGTCCTATGAGCTTCAGCTGAACACCAGAAAAGCTGAAGAGGAAGCCGATAAAGCCGCTGCCAGAGAAAAGACTGTGGCCCTAAAAGCCAATCACTCAAGGAAAGTTAAGGGTGCAGCCTCGTCCCGTTCTCGGAAAAAGGATGAGGAAGAAGACTCTGAGCCATGCTCTTCCGGCTCAGAGCTATCTGAAGAAGACTTCTCCCTCATCACTCGGGAGTTCAAGAAGTTCCTCAAGTTGAGGAATTAAAGAAAGAGAGATGGCTCCTCCTCCAGACATCAGAAGAAGAATTATTCTTTTTACAGGTATGAATCCAAACAGAACAAACATCGCTCTGATGAAATTATTTGCTTTGGATTCAATAAGCCAAGTCACGTCATTGCTGACTGCCACCAAAGCAAGAGAGATAAGGGGAAGGGAGAGGAGCACAAGTCCTCTAGTGATAAGAAGAAGGAGAGGAGCTACATTGCCAAAAAGCCAAAGACACTGAGTGAATCTGATTCGTCAGACTCCAGTGATGATGAGGAAGCCTACTTCGGGCTAGTAGGTCGCTCTGACTCAAAAGGAGACTGCCCCCCATTTACAGGGAAGGTAAAAGATCGTACCCCCCTCTCTTACTCTGACTCTGAGTCTCCTGATGATGATCTTGAGGACAGCCCATCTACTCGTGAAGCTGAGCTCCTCGAAAAGTATGAGCTTCTGCTCAATACCTTTGAGGAATTCCGCAAGAGGTTGAGGGCTCAAAAAAGGAAGTCAAATTACTTAAGGCTGAGGGTGTGTCTCTAAGAGAAGAGATCACTAGCTTGATCTCTCTCTGACAGGAACACCTGGGCTTGACTTCTGAGCACTCAGAGTCTCTAAGGCTCCTTGACCTAAAACAAGAAGAAATCAACAAGTTGGAAGAACAGCTTGCGGCAGAAAGGAAGATTGTCAAAAGCTTCTCCATGCCCAAGAACGTTCTTCCTCTAGTTGATGAATTCTTTGCTCAGGCAAAGGGGGCTGGCTTAGGGCATGTGGGTATGCCTGGTAAATCATCCAGGAGAAACAGAAAACAGAGGAAAAATAAGGCTGCTAAGAAGGCCTCTACTGCAGAAAAGGGAAAGGCCCCACTTGACCCTGTTGTATTCAGAAAGCCTAGCTTTCCTTGCAATGAGCAGGACTTTGAGTCAACCTATGGCCACTTCTTCCGGCCCTCGGTTGAAAAACCCAAGAGCCGGTATGATGGGTCGACCTTCCCCCGAAACTACGGTGAGAGTGTCTTCAAGGCACCTTATGAGGAAATCCAAGTGGAGAATTATGGCCACTTCTCTAGCGGCCATAATAGGAAGCAGGCACCAAAAGCCAAGCCTATTATATTGAAGGAATAGGAGGTGAAGAAATCATGTGACTGCTGTCATCATGACGCCTCCACCTCCAGATCCAAGGCCCCGGCTGGACTTACCGTTCCAAGGGTGAAATAGGAGCCAAGGAAAAGGTACAACAGATTTGACTATTGGTGCTGTGGAAAAGTTGGTCACTTTTCCATGGATTGCTTGTTTAATCCAAGATACAACGAGTCTCCTCAATTTAGCAATGCAAGGCCGACAACTCGTAGGGTTAACCATCCGAGGGGGAGTGTGCTAACATGGAATCTAGGACCCAAGTTCGATTGGGTTCCTAAGGGAAACTGATTCTGTTTTGCAGGTATGTCCAAAGGCCACCAAAATGCCAATCTGGTACTTGGACAGTGGACGTTCCCGGCATATGACTGGGACGAGAAGGCTGTTGAGTGATTACTCACCAGTCGAAAATGGACCCAAAGTTATCTTTGGAGGATCTGATCGAGGAGTCACCAGAGGTTGTGGTATGATTTCCAACGGTGTATTCTCTATCACTGACGTGGCCTATGTTGAAGGGTTAAACCATAACCTGATCAGTGTAAGCCAGTTGTGTGATAAAGGATACAACGTTAAGTTCTGCAAGGATAAGTGCTTGGTAATATCGTGTGCCTCCTCGGAGACGGTATTAACTGGCATTAGGAGAAGAAATATCTTTTGTTTAGATTTTCTTAGCTTAGATTCTTCTACCCCCGTGTTCCTAGTGGCAAAAAACAGTGCATCTCTTTGTGAACAATGGCACAAGAGATTAGCACATATTAATTTCAAGACAATTAATATGTTGTTTTCTAAGAACTTAGTAAGGTATGCCCCTACTATTAAGTGCATCAAAGATAGCCCTTGTCCTGCATGCCAGAAGGGCAAACAGACTCGGGCTACCTTTAAGGTCATTGCAGGAAAATACTCCTCCAGATGTCTCTATCTTCTGCATATGGACTTGTTCGGTCCAGTGCAAGTTCATAGCTTAGGAGGCAAATCGTATACGCTAGTGATTGTTGATGATCACTCTTGGTTTATGTGGGTGTTCTTTTTGAAATGAAAGTCAGATACATTTGACATCTTCACTAATTTTGTCAAGCAGATCCAGAACGAACTTAACTGCTCCGTGGTCAAAATCAGAAGTGACCATGGAACAGAATTCGAGTCTGGTGCTATGACAGAATTCTGTGAAGAAAATTGTATCTTTCATGAGTTTTCCTCCCCACGTACTCCTCAGCAAAACGGAGTTGCGGAGAGGAGAAATAGAACGCTCATTGAAGCATGTACGATAATGTTGAATGACGCCTCTCTTCCAGAGTACTTCTGGGTAGAGGCTGTAAACACAGCTTGTCATGTGCAGAACCGAGCATTGATCAACAAGAATCATCTTAAGACGCCTTATGAGCTATTGAAAGGCAGGAAACCGACCATGTCCTATTTAAGGATTTTTGGCTGTAGATGCTATGTACTTAATAATGGGAAGTACCCACGTACTAAATTCGGAGAAAAATGCATCGAAGGCATCTTCATTGTCTATAGTAGCCATAGTCGGGCTTATAGGGTCTTCAATAAGAAAACCTTAGTGGTAGAGGAGTTCATTAATGTTGTTTTTGATGAAGGAAGCTTGCTTCATAGCAATTCTTCCAGTGGCATTCTTCAAGATGCAGGTGCAAGGCTTGAACAGCTAAGTCTCGATGAGACTGCAAAAGGTGCAACTCACAAGTACGTCAAGGTTTCCACCTCAACGCCAACTGGAGAAGTTGACGATCAGGATGGAGAAAATCTCCCAGAAGAAGGAGAGGCCCGAGAAGCTGTCAGAGGTCCAGATACCAGACTCCTAGAGCTCCGACACGTGAGGGATCATCCCAGAGATCAGATCATAGGATATCCTCGTGAAGGTGTCAGAACTCGGAGAGGTATAATTAACGAGATTTTGCACCTTAGTTTTCTGTCACAGGTTGAGCCAAAGAAGTTCGACGAAGCGAATAAGGATGTGTCATGGATATTGGCTATGCAAGATGAACTGCATCAATTCGAACGATGCAACATCTGGACGCTTGTTCCCAGACCAAAGAACTAGAATGTGATCGGCACCAAGTTGATCTTCAGAAACAAACTGGATGAACACGGTGCCATCATCAAGAACAAGGCCAGACTGGTTGCACAAGGCTACAGACAGGAGGAGGGGATTGACTTCGACCAAACCTTTGCACCAGTTACAAGGCTGGATGCGATCAGATTGTTCCTGGCATATGCCTCCTGTCGAAGTATGAGACCGGGCGGTCTGGCGGATTGAGGTTGGCGGGTTGATTTCCAGACTGTTGCTGTGTGGTATCCGGCGGTCTGACGGCTTATCTCTAGCGGCTTGGAAACTGGTCGGTCTAGTGGTCTCCTACCGCATCTCTCTCTTGGTTCTGGTATTGCCGAGCGGTTAGAACATTGTCTAACCGCGCGGCCTGTTCCGGTCTCTTATTCTAGCCGCCCAGATCTGTTGTATAGCTTTAGTCCCACATTGTTAGTTTGTATTCTACTCTCTCTCCTCCATTCTTTAAAAGGGAGGTCATACCTTTGTAAATGATATCTTTTTGGATAATAAAATTTCAATTATTCAAAGTTCCGGCTTGTTTTCTAGTCGTTTATTCTCTGTTCTAGTCATTTGTTCGCTACTTTTAACATGGTATCAGAGGACTCGATCTTCTCCTCCTAATTCTGTGCACCCTGTCCGCGCGGTTTGCCTATTCTTCTCGCGACCTGTTCTCACTGTTTGCGCCCTATCCGCGCGTCCTCTTTGTCCTGCCTTTCAGTCGCAGTGACCTATCTCCTTGTTCGTCGCGACCTGCTGCTTTATTCGCCTTGTTCGTTCCTCCCTTCTGTTCGCGCGGTCTATCTTCTAGCAGTTCGACCTCTTCCCCGTCTTGGACCTGCTGCTTGGTCGTGGCTTCTCTGGCCGCTGGTGTCTAACATCGTGACCGCCGCAGCTCTTCTTCTTTCTATCCGCACGGCTTATATTCTAACCGCGCGGCTTCTCGCAGTTTTCTCCTATGGCCCTTTCTGAAACCTCCACCACCACCACTCCTATCGCCACTCCGGCGCCGCTTCCTACTCCCTCTGGCAACCTTGGCACGGTTTCTAAACTTGTTGGCTCCAACTATCCGGATTGGAGCGTCTCTTTCACATTTCTTCTCCGCTCTCAGCGCAAATGTCATCACCTCACCGATGACCCTCCTCCCTCAGACTCTGCTGAATTTGATGACTGGGATGCCAGTGATGCGCTTGTCCGCACGTGGTTGGCTAACAGCCTCTCCGATGAATGTCTTCCTGTCATACGCCATGATGAGACGGTCAAGACCGCGTGGCTTCACCTTGCTGCTCTCTACTCAAAGGGGGCCCAGACATCCCGCATTTATACTCTCTACGCGGATCTCTTCGCTCGCCCTTCCATGTAACTTTTATTGATGATTTCTCCAGATGTACCTGGGTGTATCTATTAAAAGACTGCTCTGAACTCTTATCTGTATGGCAATCTTTTTATAATATGATTAAAACTCAGTTTGCTATTTCTATTAAAGTATTGCGCTCTGATAATGCTAAAGAATATCTCAGACATGAGTTTTCCTCTTTTTGTATGCAACATGGTCTTATTCATCAGACCAGCTGTGTTTACACCTCCCAACAAAATGGGGTGGCGGAACGTAAAAATCGCCATCTCCTCGATATCGCTCGCACTCTGATGACACAGATGTAGGTGCCTCGCTCCTACTGGGGCTATGTTATTCTTCTTGCCTGCTATCTCATCAATCACATTCCCTCTTCTGTTCTTCACGGCAAGACCCCCTTCTCCATTCTCTACCCGAGCAAGGAACCCTTTCCTCTTCCTCTCCGTATCTTTGGGTGTACGGCCTTTGTGCATGCTCCGTCTGCTACCCGCGACAAGCTTTCCCCCCGCTCCACCAAATGTATCTTTTTGGGTTACTCGACAACTCAAAAAGGCTACTGTTGCTTTGATCCCGTTCTGCGCAAACAGTTTGTTTCCGCAGACGTCACCTTCTTTGAAAATGCATCCTACTTTTCTTTCCCATCTTCACCTCCTCCTGCTGTCTCTGACTCTCCACCATCTCTCTGTGAGCCTTCCACACATGTCGACGTCTCCCCTCCTATGTCGTCTCCTCCTCCGTCTCCTCCTCTCCCTATTATCTCCCCTCCTTCTTCTCCGCAGCCGTCTCTCTCTAGTCCCGGGCCAGCTTTCTCTGCCATAGATGCTCCGGTCCCTGAGGCACAAGACGACCTGGATCTTCCCATTTCCCTTCGCAAAGGGGTGCGGGCGTGTACCCAACACCCGCTTGCGACCGTTGTTTCCAATGATCGGCTTTCTCCCTCTCGCAGGTGCTTTGCTTTGGCCATCTCGGCTACTACCACTCCCCGCACTTACCAGGAGGCTCTTGTTATTCCTCATTGGAAATCTGCCATGGATGAGGAAATTGCCACTCTTACTGAAAGAGGTACCTGGACCCTTGTTCCTCCTCGATAGGTACTGATGTGGTTGGTTGCCGCTGGGTGTTCGTTGTGAAGTTTCGCCCGGACGGCACTGTGGATCGTTACAAGGCCCGACTGGTGGCCAAAGGCTTTACTCAGACCTATGGAGTTGACTATTTTGATACTTTCTCTCCGGTTGCTCGCCTCAGCACCATCCGAGTTCTTCTTTCTGTGGCCGTCAACAGGGAGTGGGAAATTTCTCAACTTGATGTCAAGAATGCTTTTCTGTATGGGGATCTTCAGGAGGACGTCTATATGGAGCAACCTCCAGGGTATGTTGCTCAGGGGGAGACACAAGTATGCCAGTTGAAGAAGGCCATCTACGGCCTAAAGCAGAGCCCTCGGGCGTGGTTTGACAAGTTTAGTGGCATTGTGGCTGTAATTGGCTTTACAAGAAGTTCCGCCGATCACTCATTGTTTATTCGCAAAACCGCATCAGGCCTTGTGGTTTTGGCGGTGTATGTGGATGATATCCTTCTTACCGGCGATGACCAGGCTGGGGTGGACTTGACAAAGAAACACCTCCGTCAACACCTTGTCACGAAGGATATGGGCTCCCCGAAATATTTTTTGGGGATAGAAATCTCTCGGAAGCCCGACTCGTTGGTTCTCTCCCAACGGAAGTATGCGCTTGATCTTCTACAAGAGGCAGGATTGACCGGGGCCAAACCGGCCCGGTATCCCATGGCCACTGGAGAAGACAAAACATGGACAGATGACTCTCCTCTTATATCCGATGCCACGAGGTATAGACGTCTGGTGGGCAAACTCATTTATCTCACGGTGACCAGACCCGACATCGCCTATGCTGTAGGCAAGGTCAGTCAGTTCATGCAAGATCCTAGGGAATGTCATCTTCAGTCTGCCTTGAAGATACTAGAGTATGTCAAAGCAGCACCAGGGAAAGGGCTACTCTTTCAGAAGCATGGTCATCTGAGAGTTGAAGCCTACTCAGACTCAAGCTATGCGGATGATAAAGGTGACCGTAAATCTACATCGGGTTTTTGCACATTTGTTGGAGGTAATCTTGTGAGCTGGAAGAGCAAGAAGCAGTCTGTTGTCTCAAGGTCCAGTGCAGAAGCCGAATACCGGAGTATGGCGTCAACCACGTGTGAGTTAAAATGGTTGCGGGCTCTCATGCTTGACCTAGGAGAGGTCTACAACTATCCTCTGCCTATGTTCTGTGACAACAAAGCCGCTATATACATATCCAAAAATCCGGTCTTCCATGAGAGAACGAAACATATAGAGGTCGACTGCCATTTCATCCGAGAAGAGGTCTTGAAGAAACAGATTTGCACTCCGTTCGTCACCTCTGACAAAGAGTTGGCTGATATCTTCACCAAGCCGGTTTCTACTTCCTTCTTCCACATTTGTGACAACCTGGGCATGATTGATATATATGCTCCAGCTTGAGGGGGAGTGTCGAAGTATCAGACCGGGCGGTCTGGCGGATTGAGGTTGGCGGGTTGATTTCCAGACTGTTGCTGTGTGGTATCCGGCGGTCTGACGGCTTATCTCCGGCGGCTTGGAAACCGGCCGGTCTAGTGGTCTCCTACCGCATCTCTCTCTTGGTTCTAGTATTGCCGAGCGGTTAGAACATTGTCTAACCGCGCGGCCTGTTCCGGTCTCTTATTCTAGCCGCCCAGATCTGTTGTATAGCTTTAGTCTCACATTGTTAGTTTGTATTCTACTCTCTCTCCTCCATTCTATAAAAGGAAGGCCATACCTTTGTAAATGATATCTTTTTGGATAATAAAATTTCAATTATTCAAAGTTCCGGCTTGTTTTCTAGTCGTTTATTCTCTGCTCTAGTCGTTTGTTCGCTACTTTTAACACCTCTCACAAAGGATTCACTGTCTATCAGATGGACGTGAAATCTGCATTCCTAAATGGAAATTTGAAAGAGAAAGTATATGTCGCGCAACCCCTAGGTTTTGTTAATCCCTCATTTCCTAATCATGTTTATTTTCTTAATAAAGCATTATATGGATTAAAACAAGCTCCTCGAGCTTGGTATGAGACTCTGTCTAGTTTTCTTCTTGAGAACAAGTTCTCGAGAGGAAAAATTGATAAGACATTGTTTCTTAGGGAAGTCAAAGGCAAGAATTTGCTGGTGCAAATCTATGTCGGTGACATAATATTCGGCTCTACGGACAACAATCTTTGCAAGAAGTTTTCTAAACTTATGCAAGGAAAATTTGAAATGAGCAGCATGGGAGAGCTAAAGTATTTCTTGGGACTTCAAGTGAAATAATCTGAGGATGGAATTTTCATTTCTCAGACGAAGTTCACAAATGAACTCCTCAAGAAATTCGGAATGGAGAATGCAACCTCTATGAGGACTCCAATGGGATCCACTGTGTCTCTGGACAAGGATGAGAAAGGGAAACCTTTTGATGAAACCAAATACAGAAGCATAATTGGATCCCTGCTCTACCTTACTGCTAGTAGACCGGATATTATGTTTTCCACATGCGTTTGTGCCAAATATCAGGTGAGCACTAAAGAATCTCATTATGTCGCTGCAAAGCGAATTCTTAGATACCTTAAAGGTACAAAAAATCTTGGCTTGTGGTACCCAAGAAACAATGATGTCGAGATGATAGGCTTTTCATATGCTGACTTTGCAGTAAGCAGGGATGATAGGAAAAGCACTTCCGGGACGTGCTAATTCCTCGGAAGAAGGCTTATTTCATGGAACAGTAAAAAGCAGAATTGTGTCGCAACCACCACGGCTGAATCTGAGTTCATCTTAGCAGGCAGCTATTGCGCACAACTTCTATGGATCAGAAATCAACTAGAAGATTATGACTTGCATTTCAAAGAGGTCCCTATGTACTACGACTCCTTAAGTGCTATAGCAATTGCGAACAATCCTGTGTCGCACAGCAGAACGAAGCATATTGAAGTGCGCTACCACTTCATTCGGGAGCACGTGGAAAACAAAGATATCTCTCTCTGCTATGTCCCCACGGATAAGCAGATTATAGATATCTTCACAAAGCCCCTAGACGAGGCCAAGTTCAGTCTCTTCAAAACTGAACTCGGCATGCTGAACTATAAAGATTGAAGCCTGAAGGGCTCATGGCTCTTGGATCAAGGGGGAGCATCTGCTATGGATTCAAGATCGAGCACGGATACAAGAACTGAGAGGGAGCTTTGTGCTCCAAGTGTAGTCTCTGATTTGCAGAAGCCGAAAAGGGGGAGATTACCCTCGCGGCTAAGGTTAAGGGGCTGCCAATGTTAAGTATGCCCTCAGGAAAATAGTAATGAACTTCACTCTCAGCTGAATTTTCATTTTATGATTTTCATTCTCATCTGTTCTATTCACCTTAGCTTGTAGGGTTTAGGCTTCTTCAAATAGGGTGAGATTGTTGGGTATTGTATCCACAATGTACCTGATTTGAAGAAGCCCCTGAACAAGCTAAGTTGAATAGACAATGTATTTGATGATCTTCTGTTAAGTTGTGCTTGCAGATATTCCATGCTAAGTACACACCAATGTCAGGGTGCAGTAGGTCAATATACATAGGTCTGCGCAACGTAATCCCTCGTTGAGTAGATCAGTGTGTTGGCTCACGTGTGCTCTCTTTATTGGAGTGTACTTTTTTTCAAGTACAGGGTCAAGATAGATCAAGAGCAGAAGAGAAGAAAAGTTGGGTCAAAGACCAAGTTCATAGTAAGGAAGACAAAAATCGCCCAAGTTAAAATCGGCGAGAATTACTAAGTCATTCCCGCCGACTTCGACGGGAGTCACTTGTGATTCTTGCCGATTCGACGGGAATCAGGCTTCATTCCCGCCGACCTCTTCCGGATGACTGTTTTCCTACAGAAATTCTGCTAAGGCAGAATCGACGGGAATCACCAAGTGATTCTCGTCGACTTCGACGGGAATCGTTCTTATTCCCGCCGATTCGATGAGAATCAGGTTGCATTCTCACCCATTCCCGCAGGATGACTAGTTTTACAACTGGAAATCAGCTAAGGCAGAATCGACGGGAATCGTGAGTGATTTCCGCCGACTTCGTCGAGAATTTAGGGTTGTTCTACAGTATTTATACTCGCTAATTTCGAACTTCAACAGTAGCCATTCACGGCAAATCAAAAGCCTTCGAGCGTGACCTAGCCGATCGCGGAAAAACTCTCGTCGTCGTCGCCGCTCGCAAGGTTGTCGCCACTGCAGATCTCAGATCATCTTTGATCTCCCGACGACAGAACCGAGGATAGTATAGCGTCTCACGCTTCTCTCTTGAGATCCCTTGTCTCTCGATTTGTTGAACGAGGTTAGTTCTTCATTCCGAATCGATTGAGACGACCGATCTGATTGAGATTGTTGGTAGACCTTGCTTGCTTCGTGAAGAAGTTTGGATCTACAAAGCATCACCGCCGTAATCACTTGCCGCCGCCGATCTTGGCAAGATCCTCTCCAAGAGAGTGCTCCAGTCATGGACTCTTTGTCTTCATCAAGAACGCTTCAACGAACGAAGAGGGACATCGGGTTCTCCACACGTGTAGTTTGTATCTCTTGTACATTCTATTTTTGTTTTGTTGTAAAGGAATAGTGATTCCTAATTGTAAGGGTTGGGTGCAACCCGTGGTAGAGGAGTAGTGACTCCTTCGGTTGGAAGGGTGTCTTTCGTAGTGTGAGGATTGGATTTCAATTCGTTAGGTGAAGTGACCGAGTCGTCCCTTGTTGGGAGATAGGTCGAAGGGGAGAGTAGACGTACCCAAATCGGGGAACCACTATAATTGCTTTTGTGCTTTTCTGTGTTGTGGTTGTTTATTTGTGCAGGTTATTTAAATTCCGCAAAAGACTGCACGAGACCTATTCCCCCCCCCCCATAGGTGGACTTAGTCGACACTAGATACTTTCAGTTTTACATGCTTCAATGAGGGTTCTATTCCTTCTCTTAGCAACTCCATTTTTTTATAGAGTACACAGAGAGGAAAACTCATGAAAGATACTTTGACTTTCACAGAATTTTGTCATGGCACCGGATTCAAATTTTATTTCGTGATCACTTCTAATTTTGACCACCGAGCAGTTTAATTCATTCTAAATTTGCCTAACAAAATTAGTGAAAGACTCAGAGGTGTCTGACTTGTGTTTTAGAAATAACACCCAAGTAAAACGAGAGTAATCATGAATAATAACCAACGTATAAACTTTACCACCTAAACTGTGAATTGGCATAAGACTGAATAAGTCCATATCACTACTAGAAAAATGGCTTTTAGCCACGGTTTCTTTTGTCACGGGGGAAAAATCGTGGCTAATAGTGAGTATTAGCCACGGTTTTTATTCCGTGGGTAAAAGTCTAGTATTAGCCACGGTTGACTAATCCGTGGCTAATACTGGACTTTTAGCCACGGTTTGCCTGAACCGTGGCTAAAAGTATAGTATTAGCCACGGTTTGCCTGAACCGTGGCAAAAGGTCGTGGCTATATTTAGTCCCACACCGCCAAAACAAAATGAAATTTTGGGTTTATAAGGAATTTTTTTCAATTAATATTTGAAATAAATATGGCGGCGGCGGCCGGGCGGCGGCGGCGGGCGGCGGCGGCCGGGCGGCGGCGGCCGGGCGGCGGCGGCCGGGCGGCGGCGGCCGGGCGGCGGCGGCGGGCGGCGGCGGCCGGGCGGCGGCGGCCGGGCGGCGGCGGCCGGGCGGCGGCGGCCGGGCGGCGGCGGCCGGGCGGCGGCGGCCGGGCGGCGGCGGCCGGGCGGCGGCGGCCGGGCGGCGGCGGCCGGCGGCCGGCGGCGGCGGCGGCGGCGGCGGCGGCGGCGGCGGCGGCGGCGGGCGGCGGCGGCCGGGCGGCGGCGGCGGCGGCGGGCGGCGGCGGCGGCGGCCGGGCGGCGGCGGCCGGCCTGAATTTTTTATGTTATGAGTGGCCCTTTAACCACGGCAATTAAACCGTGGCTAAACGTCCAGTATTGACTTTTAGCCACGACAATCAAACCGTGGCTAAAAGTCCAGTATTAGCCACGATTTTGGACTTTTAGCCACGGTTTGGACTTTTAGCCACGCTCGCATTGCCCACGCCCATTTTCCGTGGGTAGATCGTGACTAAAAGTTTTTAGCCACGGTTTTGGACTTTTAGCCACGGAAATCTGCCGGGGCTAAAAGTCAGTTTTCTAGTAGTGTATGAAGTAAATAAAAACTTCTAGAGAAATCTTTTTCAGAAATACCCTTAAAGGTAGCCCTTGTCTGCTTACCTATCTGACATGCATGACATGGACTCTCTTTAAGGCACTTAATATTGGGAGCATCACGCACTAAGTTGTGAGAAAATAACATATTTGTAGTTTTGAAGTTAATATGTGATAATCTCTTATGTCATTGGTCACAAAAAGACGCACTATCTTTTGCTAAAAAAAACACTGGTGTAGAATTATCTAAACATAGAAAATTTAAACATAAAATATTTCTACTCTGAGTTCCTTTTAAGACTCTCTAAATTGGTAGATAATTTTATTAGGCACTTGTCCTTGTAGAACTCAACCATATAGCCTTTGTCATATAATTGACTTATACTTATCAAATTATGCTGTAATCCTTCAACATAAGCCACGTTTGTAAAGGAGGCAATGACGTTGGAAATCTTCATGTGGCCTTTAGTGATTCCCTAGTCAGATCCTTCAAAGATAACTTTTGGACTGTCTTTGACTCGGGTAAATTCTAGAAGTAGGCTTCTTATCCCGATCATATGTCGAGAGCATCCACTGTCCAAGTACCAGATTGGAGTTTTGTTGGCCTTTGGACAAACCTGTAATCATAAATCATTTTACCTTAGGAACCCAAACAGATGTGGGTCCTTAGTTCCTTATTAGTTTAACACCACTTGGAACATTAACGTTGCGATTGGTCGGTCTCGCTCTGTTAACTCGAGGATTTTCAAGCTTTGCCATATGAAACCACCAATCTACGATGAAGTGACCAATCGTACCGCAACAGTAATAGTCAAAACTATTGTACCTTCTCTTATACTCCTGCTTTATCGTTTGAGCAGGAGGCTTAGCAGGGGCCGCCAACTTGGAAGTGGAAGCCTCGTAATTACAGCACACACAAGGCTTCATCGTTTCCTTAGCTTTCAGAACAATAGTGTTGTCTTTCGGAGCCTTCTTTCCACTTGGTACATGAATGTATGGGCCATAACTTTTGAGCGTAATTTCTTCATAAGGTGCTTTGAAAACACTAGCACCAAAGTCTCAGGACAGGTCCATCCTTGGTAATGCCTTTTAGGCTCCACATAAGTAGGCCTAGCAAGGTGACCATAGGACGTCTCAAGGTCATATTGATTTGTGGGGAAGATTACCTTCTTAAATGAGGGTTGACCTTGAGGTGCCCTCCCTTTGAGTTTAGTACTAGCTCTCTTAGTAGCCTTACCTCATTCAGCTATATGGCCAAGACCACTACCCTTCTTTGGAGCAGAAAACTCATCAATGAGGGGGAAGAATAGTCTCGGCTTAAAGTAACTTTCAACCAGTTTCCTTTCCACTAAGAGCTTTTCTTCTAGCTCATCTAAGTATTTATCCTTCTGACTTAATAGTTCATCAGAGCATTTCAATTCCTCTTGCAAGGAGCGAACTTCATTTCAGAGAGGAGTGAATTCAGCAATTTCCTCCCCAGGCTTGATTCCACTGCCTTGAGAGAAGAAATCTCTTTTAATTTCCTTTTGACTACCTAGCGGCATTTGTTAAAAGCTTTAGAAAGTTCTTGATGCTGAGCCATCAAGTCAGATTCATCTTCCTTAGAAGAATTTTCACTATCAGTGGAAGTTTCTGATTCAGAGAGGAATGTGTGAGAGTTTACCTTCCCATGAAATTGGGAGTCGCCTACTTCCTCAACTGATTGAGCCATGAGCCTGAAATAATCTTCATCATTTTTGATCTTGACTCACTTGAGTAACTGTCGCTAAGTGTCTTTTACTTCTTTGTAACGAAGCTCTTCTCTTCCTTCCTTATCTCTGAAGGATCTCTTATCTTCTTCCTTAGATCCTTCCTTCTTCTTGTACGGACACTCCGTAATCATGTGTCCTGGCTTGTTGCAATAATAGCAAACTATATCAGAGGAAGAGTGTTTGTTCGGTTTAGATTTATGCATGTACTCTCAGTTGTAACTTTTCTTAGACCGATCACCATCACGATGTGATCTTCTGAAGTCCGAGGAGGAGGACTGATTTTTCATTTGCCTCCTTTTGCTAAGCAATCTCTTGAATTTCTTGGAGATTAGTGAGAACTCTCCATCGAAAAACTTAGAAACTAAAGTGCTTGGATCAGAATCTTCTTGTTGGTGTTACCATTGTAATTTGCAAGTGATCAATCATGTAGTCTCACTGCCAATGCAATATTAGCCTATTAGGGTTGCACATAAGAATGTTTGGAGAAATTGGGAGGTTGGATTAGTTTGTCTATACTTATATGATGAGTGGAAATAACTTAGCTCAGCCAGGATTTGAAAGCGTCGAGTGTGTTGAGACCACTCAACGCTTTCATCGAGTCAAGTGTTGACTCGTCGAATGATTGCTTTGAGTGTGTTGAGTTTACTTAACGATTCATCGAGGCAAAGTGTTGATTCGATGAGTATGGAACTTAAGCGTTGAGCGCATTGAGTTCACTCAACGATTCGTCGAGTCAAGGTGTTGATTCGACGAGTCTGGTTCTCAGTCATTGTGTATGTTGAGTTCACTCAACGCCTTCGTCGAGTCAAAGGTTGATTCCACGAATCTGGCACTTAGGCGTTGAGTGCGTTGAGTTCACTCAACATCTTCGTCGAGTCAAATGTTGATTCGACGGGTTTGGCGCTGAGAGCGTTAAGTACGTTGAGTTCACTCAATGCCTTCATCGTGTATCTTATTGATACTCGATGATTCATCAAGTATGTTATGTATACTCAATGATTCATCCAATATGTTACGGATACTCGACGATTCGTTGAGACAAGGGTTGTCTTGTCGAAATGATGTATTCCATGTCTTGGGTCTGTGAATAGCGGCAGGCTATTCTGTTTATTTCTTTGGGTATAAATAGAAAATTTTAGGGTTTCTCTAAAAGGAATTTTTACGGGTTGACTTTGTCTAAGCGCATGAGCCGCACTGGCGAAAACTCGAGACCTAAAAGGTCTAACAAAAGCTGTTTCACCTTCGTCGATCCCATCGCTATCACTAAGTCTGATTCCTGCAAGTGTCGTCGTCGCCTCTTCTGTACCGGACCTAGCAGTCTATGAAAACGCAGAGTGCCCTATCTCGACCTAAATCTTGTTTGACAAGACTCTACGTGTTCTCCCATTCGTGTAGATCTACTGTAGAGGTGAGAACATAATTCTACTCTAAGGAATCTAGCCGCTAAGTGATCGGCAGATCATCTGGAGCACCTAGGTTGAGTATCGACTCAATCCCGTAAAGGTAATTTTATTTTACAGCACTTTCTTCTTGATCAATGTATATCGCTAGATCCGAACTATTTTGAGCTTTTCTTGTTCCTTTATTCGGTTGCGCACAAGTTTTGTACCATCTAGAAAAACCCAACAGTGGTATCAGAGCCAGCTTTCAGCAATATTCAGTATTTCAAAAGTTGCTAAATCCATGGCATGTAGATCTGGAAATTTATAAATGTTCTAAAATGCCCAAATCTATTCTTGGCCCCACCAAGAACGCATGTGATTTCTTTGTTGATTTCCTTTTTACTCCTTAACAATAACCGTCACTCTTGTTGGTTTGTGAAACCAAGTGTGTGTTAGATTTTGAATCTCACATGGAGAGACGGGCTTGTCTACTATTTAAGTGGAGTTAGTGTTGCTCATATCGAGTGAATGTAAGTCTGAAGATTTAGAATGGTTCTAGATGTTCAGATTTAACCCGGTTCATCAAGTGTTGATGATTTATCTTGTGCAAATCTGGGATGCATGTAGATTATGACTGCTGCAAGTTTTATTTTGTGGATGTGCATATTGGTTAATTGTTAACCATGATTAAGTGTAAATCAACAATCTAAAATCCCTTAAGTAATATTAAGTATTCGGATACCTTCCGATGGATGACACTCTTCCTGCCTCGATCGATGAGGTGTGGGATTGTCAAAGCAAGGTGCATTAATCTATCTTGGTAAGGGTGTGAGCAGATAATTGTGATATCCTACTGTCGACATCGGGTCAAACTTAACTGGGTGACCTTAAAGGTTGAGTGCCCAGAGGCATAGGGTTGGCATGCACAATATGATGGATGCAAATAGAGAGTTATTCACCAACCATAGATGGGTTGCATTTTGATGCAATTGGCAAGCGTTGCCTACCTAAATAACTGCATTGTGAGAGAAAAGTCAAAGCTAACTCATAGTGTTGGTGAAATATGGATCTTGTCCACTAAGAGAGTTACTCGCATAAACTCTTCGAATTGATATCGAGTGTTATCAGTTTGATAAAAATAGTGGGAGTATTTTGATTAAAATCCTAATTTAAATAAATAAAATTTATTTTGAAATGTAGTACTGATTTTACTTTGCTGAATCTTTGTAGAATTTCCATGACAAGTGGTTCACACTCCACCCTATCCCTCAGATCCATCCTTGAGAAGGAGAGCTGAGCGGTACGAATTATTTGGACTGGTACAGGAACCTGAGAATTATTCTGAGGCAAGAGAGAAAGCTCTATGTTTTGGAAGAGGAATCACCTGAAAAGCCTGTCGGGAATGTGTCCTGTTCTGATAAGGATGCTTATAAGAAGTATCTTGACAACTCCTTAGATATCGAATGCCTCATGCGGGCAACCATGAACTTTGAGCTCCAAAAGCAACATGATAATGTGGGTTACAAGGAAATTGACGAGCATCTCAAGAAAATGTTTCAAAGACAAGCTCGTCATGAGAGGTTTGACGTCACTAAGGCATTGTTCCAATGTAAGATAGGAGCTCGGGACGTAGTACGGACTCACGTACATAAGATGATTGGGTATATAAAGAACCTTGAGTGACTAGGCTTCCCTCTGGGCCAAGATTTGGCCACAGACCTGATCCTGCAATCATTGTCGGATAGTTATGAGCAGTACGTCTTGAAATATAACATGAATGAAATAGACAAGACACTGCCCGAGCTCCTAGGCATGTTGCAAACTACTGAGATCAATATGAAGAAGGCTAAGCCTATTAGCCCCATACTAATGGTGTATAAAGGCAAGGGCAAGGCAAAGGGCTTCAAGATGATGAAGGTAGGACCTAAGTCTATTCTTGAGCCCAAGTCTTCAGCACTAAAAAAGAAAGGCTTGACTAAAGAAGGGAAATACAACCACTGTGGCAAGGCTGGTCATTAGAGGAGGAATTTTCCTGCGTACATTGAGGGTCTGCACAAGATGAAGGGAGATATGAATTCTATTTCAAGTATCTATATTATAGAGATAAACCTTTCTGCTCCTTCATCCTGGGTATTGGATATCGGATGTGGTTCTCACATTTGTATAAATGTGCAGGAACTGGGAAGGAGAAGATTGTTGCGTACATTTGGCCCAAACATGCTTCAGCTGCTTTTCAGTTGCTCTCATGGGTATCACTGGCTCCACTACCACTTTCTCTACCCTCCTAAGTTCCGCCGCTTGAAGCGGTACTTGCTCCACAGCAGGGGCAGGCTGCTGCACTTGTCTCGCAAGCTGAGCATTGATCATAACGAACACCGCTTCAGCCACCAATCGTATGGTTTCTGCCGAGGGAGGTGTTGCAGGCTCAACATTTGGTGCGCTACTTGCCTCAGAAACCGGATGTTCTGACGGGCCTACACAACTCCTGGTCACCTATAGTCGTATAAAACACCATTAAGTGACCGAACAATATTGCAAAAAGTAATTAGAGGAACACGTAGGTTCCTCAGACATGTGTATTTTCATTCCTAAGTGGACATTCATGGGTTCTTTTTATGTTATAACGGTGACGCACACACATGTGCTCACCATCCCTTAAATTGAATTCGTCCACGAATTCATTTAAGCCTGACCGAAACCGGTAGTCTGATACCAAATTATAACACCCCTATCCGTCACATAGCATATAGCAGAAGGTCCGGCCGGGGCTCAACGCCATATACAACGGACAGACCGGTGGGTTACTAAATGAAACAATTCTTCCAATCGTAATGTCGTACACAAAGCATCTAGCAAAAGTAATTTATTAAGTTGCAAAAATAAGAACCCAGCCACAAGCATAAATGTCCACTAACAAACCCAAACAGGAATGAACGTACAAAATACACAAAGTACTGGCCATACGGACTTACAGGAGTTTACTTAATTAAACAGTGTTTTCCAAACATCAGCACGCAGGCCGGTCATACATGCATAAAACAAGTAAACATCACATGGCCTTTGAGGGCCGACTCAACAACATGGGCTTTGGCCCGCTATTTGCCACTAGGCTCCATAGCACCTGCAAGCACAATTCACCGCAATGGTGGCAAACAAAAGCAATGGTCAGCTAAAGCTGACCAAATTATAACGACCACACCCCTTTATTAGGGTGGCGGTGCTCCTTCCCTACAATGCATTAGTATAATCCAACAATTAAAGTGAAAGTACAGTATTTGCACAATACACCACAGATGCAGGCCCCGCGGCCACACACCTCGTGCTCTCAGGGCACTTACTCGGTGAACACGGTGAAAATCCGTGGTCTCACCACCGCCTCTAGGATGACAAATCTCGTGAGCATTTTGGTCTTTCCGGCCTAAGCCTAAGACCCTCCATCTATGCCAACGGTAAGTGTCATGTACATTAGGTCTCTTTAACCGAATGACACAGAGAGGGTACGGTTCCGCCTAACCCGTTTATCACACCACAACATCAATTTATGCCATATGCACGGGTCAAGCTTCCCCGACTCCCAAAATAATTACACAAATTTTACATAACCAGTTATGTACAAGTTGGCTCCCAGGCCACCAAGTTGGCAGAGTCACGCTTCTGCCCAGTTTTCCGGGTGCACCTTAGGGTTAATCCCCAAGATTCCCTGATGCATAGTGAAACATCACCGATCCAGACCAACTTGTCTAGGTAGGCTTCACAAACCATGCCTATTTCAGTACTTCGATTCTGGACTCTACATGCAAAACAACAGGGAATATTCATGTCTACCCGAAGGAACACCACAAACTCACCGCATACTCGCGAGAGCGGGCTTCCTATGCAAAAAGGAAAGGGGACTTCACATGTCCAAGTAGAGAATCATTACCCTAGAATTTCTCTTCGGCACCATGAAGATCTACTCGGATGGAAAGCACCGTAATAGCCTTGCCTTTGCAGATCTAAACTTGATTTGTGAATTGGTTCTCCGAAACTCCTCCGACGGCCGGATCTCCACTCCTTCTTCTTCCTTGCTCTCCTCTCTCTCTAGAACTTTAGAAAGAGAATAGCACAAGTAAAATGAGGGAGAAAAACCTCATCTCCCGGACTTAAACCAGCAGGTAAAGGCCTGAACCATTGGATCCCAAAATAAGGAAATGAACGATAAAGATTTGCTCTTAAAGTCAAATTACTGGGCCGAACACGGCTTGTGACATGCCCGTGTCCAAGTCCATGTTCCTCAATCGACGCTGAAACTGTCACGTCTCGAACGGTACACGGGATTAGGCACGCCCGTGTCACAAATGATATGCCTGTGTCCTACAGTACACGCCCGTGTTGAGGGGCATATTACCTGAACCGACATGGGATCAAACCATCCCGAAGAGAACACGGCTCAGTGATACGCTCGTGTTACAGGTCGTGTGCTAGACATGCCCTAGGACACGCCCTTGTTCAAGACTGTGTAACTCTTTCCACACAACCCGGCAAACAGCCCGAGCAGCACACAGCTCTGGACACGCCCGTGTCTCAGGTCGCGTTCTCCACCTTCCACGATCGTCGACTGCAACTCGTCGACCTCAGGAAAAATCGTGTAACCCGAGCATGATATGCCCTGGGACAAGCCCGTGTCCCAGGCCGTGTGGCCCTCACCAGGACAAAACTAGCTAAAACGCGTTGCCCGTTTCTCTTTTGAGTTTTGGGGCAATACAGAGAATACCTGGGAGCCACCGGATCTGATGCCGCAGAGGTACCCGGATCTCTCTGGGTAAAGTATACATTCAACTTCCAATGGGATGTTACATTCAGTTACTCTCAGTAGAAACCTCGTAGCCTGACCTGAATTTCGAGGATGAAATTTTTATTTTTGTTTAGTAGGATTTGTAACATCCCATTTCCAACTAGACCCCTAAGAGTGGTTTTGTCATGACTAGGTAAGGACAAAATCCTAAGAAGCCTAAGAAGACCGAGTGAGCTTAGGCATGAAGTTGGAAATCACCATAGATTGCATATAGTAGAATTCTAAACGATAGTTTAGGATGACCATAGGGCTTCAACATTACTCCATGACCCCATCACAACATCCCTAACCCATTATAGGGTCCATTAGAGCCATAGGGATCCATTGGGTTCAACCCAAAGTGGTCAAATTGACCTAAGACCACCATAGGCCTAAATTGGGAAAGATGCCCTAACTAAGGGCAATTGGCCTCTAATGTGCCCAACCAACCCTACCCATGTCTTCCTAGACCTTAGGAGAGGCCATTGAGTCACCAAGGACCCATTGGGGTCAACCCAAGAGGCTAAGTTGACCCAAGTCAACCCTAGCCCTAATTTGGTCAAAGTACCCATCCTAAGGGTCAAGTGACCCCCAAAGTGCCAAGTCAACCCTAACCAACCCTACCTAGGCCCTAGGGGAGGCCAATGGGTCCCTAAGGACCCATTTGGGTCAACCCAAATGGTCATGTTGACCACGGTCAACTCTACCCTAGTGTTAGGTCAAATTAGCCCAAATGGGCTAACCCAAGCTCAAACTCATTTCCCCCACTTGGGCTAACCTCATTTTTATTAATATTATTAGTTAGTGGGGTGCCAATAGGCTAGAGGAGAGATCAAAATCGGATTTGATGACTAGGAGAGAGAGAACTTCATTTTCTCCCTTTATTGGAGGAGAGAGAAAGTGGGGAGTGAAGGCCATTCATTGCTTGGAAGGCCAAATGCCCTCTTTTATTGCTGGAATCATCTCCCCTGGCCAGTTAGGAGAAGGCCAAGGGTTTTCCTGGCCATAGTAGTGACTAGGGGAGGAGAATTGCCATGGCCAAGCCAAGCTGTCAATGTCCATTAATGGCCATTGATGGCTTGGCCTCTCCCCTCCCCAACTGTGGTTTTAAACACCATCAGTGGCCTGAGAGGAGCCTTTCCCACCATTTACCTAAATAATTTGAGCCCTTCTACAGTGTAGTTGCAGAAACCCGAGCGGCGCCACCACCACCATGACAATCCGTCGATCGACCCGCCTCCAGCCCTCCAATAAGGTCCTCCCCTTCTCCTTCTTCTATGGGTAGATCCTAGGATTCATTTAGATTGAGAATCAGGCTCAATTGAGCACGATCAGAGCTTTCATTTTCCTGGTTTTTCGAGAAAATTTCAAGTATCTGGATCACCAGAAATGGCCCCTCCGGCAGTCGTGCCGCCGCCCGGCGATATCCCCCACCTCAAAGAAGGTGGTGGCTGTGGTGGACGGCCAGGGAGGTGGTCGGGTGACCGGGAAATAAGGTTGGAAGTTACTCATGGTTGCATAAATCACACCCGTCGGCTGGAGGAATAAGAAGGCTAGTGACTGTTGGATTTGCGCCAAGATCTGTGCAAAGATCATATTATATATATTACATATTTTATATATTCTGTCACAAATATTCAGCCACCTTAGGAATTAATTTAAAAATACTTAGATTCTTAATCAGAGAAAGTAGTCAGCATGAAAATTGTAGCTATATGGGTCTACATTAATTTAAAATTAGTTTCAACCCATTTGGGTAAGTGGTTTGACCAGAGCACTCATTTTGGTGAGAACTATACCTAGGCTAGATCAGAGACTATTTTGAGTTCCCCCATCAATCGAGTCATCCAAATG
This sequence comes from Platanthera zijinensis, assembly GCA_039513925.1. Classification (NCBI taxonomy): domain Eukaryota; kingdom Viridiplantae; phylum Streptophyta; class Magnoliopsida; order Asparagales; family Orchidaceae; genus Platanthera; species Platanthera zijinensis. Next base: position 155,345,213 of record CM077087.1, read on the forward strand.
ACTTGAAATTTTGGATGAGGGTCACTCTTACCTATACCTAGGATATATCCAAAAATGGAAATTTTCGGAAAACATTTTTCTAAAGTTTTTGTAGAAATTTAATAATCCATGTATGAATTATTTAAAAGGCCTAATGACCACCATGTAACATCCCTCAGAAACCTAGACCCCTAGGAGTGGTTTTGTCATGACTAGGTCATGACAAAACCATAGAAAGCCTAAGAAGACTGAGTGGACTTGGTAATAAAGGTGATTGGGGTGAATGGTCTGCAAATAGTAGATTTCTAAACCCTAGTTTAGGATGATCATGAGGCTTTACCATGACTCTAAGGTCCCACCATGACCTCACCAATCTATTGTGTAACACCCCAAAATGTTGTAGGAGCGACGGGGATCGATTTTGGCCAAGACAGGTTTTGGTGCAGGTGACACGGGCCCCGACAAGCGCGTGTCGGAGGCCGTGTCGGGCGTGTCGAGCTCGGGCCGTATAGTCGACCAGTTCAGGTCGACGATGGTCGTGTGGTGGAACACGGCCTAGGACACGGGCGTGTCCCAGGCCGTATCACACCTGGGCTGTACGGTTGGGTACACGGGCAATGACACGGGCACGAACACGGGCGTGTCTAGTTTGACACGGGCGTGTCTGATGCCGTGTCACGAAGCCGTGTACCTCTCTGACTGCGAAGTGTTGATAAATTTCACACGGGGGGCGTGACACGGGTCCCGACACGGGCGTGTCGCAGGCAACACGGGCGTGTCGGAGGCCGTGTCACATGCCGTGTTGCTGGTTTTCATTTTTGGTCGAGACGGCGAATGAGCTACACGGCCAGGCACACGGCCGTGTGTGAACCCGTGTTCGGCCCAGTTTTTGCGATTTCAGATCTAATCCTGGCCGTTCGTTTCCTTGGCTTTGGATCCGACGGTGGGGGGCTGCTCCTGGGTGGTTTTAGCCGGGAATAGGGTTTTGAAACCCTTATTTCACTTGGGTACTCTCTCTCTAAAACCTAGAGAGAAGGGAGAGCTTGGAGGAGGAAGAAGGAGGTCAACTCCGGCGGCCGGTGGTGATTCGAAGCTCCGAATCGCGATCCGAGTCCAGATCCGCGGAGGTAATGCCATTGCGGTGCTTTTCAACCGCATAGTTTTCGATGGCGCCGCGGAAGAACGCAAGGGTAACGATTTCTCATCCTTGGGCATGTGAAGCCCTCTTTTCCTTTGCATAGGAGGCCCTCTCTCACGAGTGAGCGAAGAGTTGGAGCGTTCCTTGGGGTAGATATGTGAAGTCCCCCTTGTGTAGAGTCCGTATGCGAAAACGGACATAGGCATTGTGTGTGAAGCCTATCCGGACTAGTAGAGCCGGATCGGTGATGTTGCATTGCATATGAACCGGGGAAGACTCCGGGTGTTTGGGTGTTTTTCGGGTTTTCTATGTGATAGATTGCATCAGGGAGGCTTGGAGATTAACTCCAAGGTGCACCCGGAAAACTGGGCAAAAGCGTGTTTTGCCAACACGGTGGCCGGGGAGCCAACGTGAACATAACTGGGTTATGTGATTTATTGTGGTGGAAGCGGGACTCGGTGAGTCTTGACCCGCGCATATGGCTTAAATTGTCGTTGCGGTGTGAGCACGGGTCAGGCGGAACCGTACCCGGTCTATGTCGTTCGGTAGGACCGTTGGCATGGATGAGGGTCTTCGGCGGTCTATGGCTTAAATTGCCGTGACCATGGCCAGGAAGACAAAATGCTCATATGGATGACCGTCTAAGAGGCGGTGGTGGATTGGGAACGTCTATGGCTTGAATTGACGTGACGTTGGCCGGTTCGTCGAGAATGTGCCCTGAGTGCACGGGGTGTGTGGCCGTGCGAGCCTACGCTTGTAGTGAAGTGCAAATACTTTATATAAGTGCCTATGCTAATAAAGTACAGGGAAAGAGCATCGCCGCCCCGAATGTGGGGGCGGGATCGTTATAATTTGGTCAGCATTGCTGACCGTTGCTATTATTTTCCACCGGGCGGTGATTTGTGGCTTGCAGGTGCTGCGGAGCAGAGCGGGAAATAGCGGGCTAAAGCCCTTGTTGCTGTGCCGGCCCTCGAAGGCCTAATAGCTTAAGTTTCTTTCCCGTTTTTCATGTATGGCTGGCCTGCGTGCCGAAGTTTGGAAAACACTTCTTTTGTTAAGTGAACAGTGTAAGGCCTTAAGGACATTTCCCTTTTGATGCATGTATACATTCCTGGGTTTGTAGTGGACATTCATGCTGTTGTGGCTGGGTTCTTATTTCTTTTGCAACCTAATAAATTGCTTCCGCTAGGTGTTGTGTAGGACGACATGATTGGTTGAATGGTTTCAACGCGTAACCAACCGGTCTGTCCGTAGTTTATGGCGTCGGGCCCCGGCCGGACCTACTGCTATATGCTATACGACGGATAGGGGTGTTACAAATTTGTATCTGACTTCTGGTTTCGGTCAAACTTAAATGAATTCGTGGACGAATTCACTTTAAGGGGTGGTGAGCACATGTGTGCGTCATCGTTATAACATGAAAAGAACCCATGAATGTCCACTTAGGAATGAAAATATACATGTTTGAGGAACCTGCGTGTTCCTATAATTGCTGTTTGCAGTAATTTTTGGTCGCTTATCGGTGTTTTGCACGATTATAGGTGACCAGGAGTGGTGCTGGGCCGTCAGAACGGCCAGGTTCTGAGGCGAGCAGTGCGCCAAGTGAAGCGCCTACAACACCTCCGTCTGCCGAGACCATTAGGCTGGTGGCAGAAGCGGTCATGGCAATGATCAATGCGTAGCCTGCAAGGCAGGTGCAGCAGCCTGCTCCTGCTATGGAGCAAGTGCCGCTTCAGATGGCAGAGCAAAGGAGGGTTGAGCAAGTAGTTTTGGAGCCAGAGTTGCCTCGGAGAGCAACTGAAAGACAACTGAAGCATGTGATGGGCTTTCATCCACCGGTATTCACGGGGGCAGAAACCCCGACCCAAGCAGAGGATTGGCTCTCAAGGGTCAACAGGGTGATGACTGTGACGGAAACGGAAGAGTGGCAGAAGACCACAATAGCGACGTTCCTTTTGGATGGGGACGCAAGGTTATGGTGGGAAGGCCTAGAGCTACATCAGTTGCAGGGAAGGCCGTTGGCCGATGTTTCGATGGAGGAGTTTGCGAGACTATTCATGGCTCGATACCTCCCCTCAGCGCAGAGAATTGCGCTAGAAAGCAAATTTCAGAAGTTGGTGCAAGGGGATTGCACCATTGATGAGTACCTCCACGAGTTTACTCGGTTGGGGAGATATGTCGGCGCTACATTCGCAGACGAGGAGCGCAAGATGAGCCGCTTCTATGAAGGGCTAAGAGATGATTTAAGGTTGCTACTGTCGGGGCCCAAGGCGCAGGGTTTCATGACCCTGGTCAATTCGGCCCGGTCCTTGGAGAAGGACATGAAGAATGTCCAAGCAAAGAAGGAATCCGGTAGTAAGAAAGCGGAGTTCAAGGCACCGACTACGTCGAAGTCGGGCTACTGTAGATTCTATAAGAAAGCTAAAACGTCGGGTCCAGCTTCTTTAGGTGCCTCGGGGGGCAACTACTAATCGAACCCCGGGCGCTTGTTTCACATGTGGAAAGACGGGGCACTTTGCCCGTGATTGCTGGAGTGGACGCTCAAAGTCCGAAAGGAAACAAGGAGCTACCTACGAGGAGAAGGGCAAAGCGGTGGAGTCGACCGCATCCCACTATGCTCCGACTCAGCCTAGAGTCTATAACTTGGGCCAGCAGGAGGCCATCAAGCAAGCGGATGTGGTGACAGGCTTTGTTGTGATTAGTGATAGTCCGGCACGGGCACTGTTCGACACGGGAGCTTCACACTCCTTCTTGTCCGAAAGTTTCATATCGCGCATCGGAGTCCCTTCTTCGATGGTGAAGGACAAGTTGGATGTGCTGCTATCGAATGGGTGCTCGATGCGTGCGGACAGGGTGTGAGTCGTAAAGGTTCACATTGGGAGCCAAGAGTTCGACTTGCTAGCGTCATTGCTGCCGCTAGTAGAGTTTGACGTGATCTTTGGGATGGATTGGCTTTCGGAGCAGAAAGCTTGGATTGACTGTGACCGGAAGGAGGTCAAGCTGGGTGTAGGGCGGGAGACTACATTCGAGGGGCTAAAGGGGTCGAGCAAGACACTGATGTCTGCTCTTCAGGTGGTGAAGGCAGTTCGTGCTGGTGCAGAGCTGTTCTTCACAATAGTGGGGGCTGTGGAGCCAAAGTCCACGTTGGATAGCATTCCCGTGGTTTGCGAATACCCCGATGTGTTCCCGGATAGTCTTCCCGGAGCCCCACCACAGCGGGAGATTGATTTCACCATCGAGCTCGTGCCGGGGGCCAAACCCGTGTCACGTGCTCCGTATAGGTTGGCGCCTAAGGAGATGGCAGAGTTGAAAGTTCAGCTAGAGGAGCTGATGGAGCAAGGGTATGTGCGTCCAAGCTCGTCGCCTTGGAGCGCACCGGTCCTCTTCGTTAAGAAGAAGGATGGTAGTATGCGGTTGTGTATCGACTACAGAGAATTGAACAAGCTGACGGAGAAGAATAAGTACCCAATCCCGAGAATTGATGATCTCTTTGATCAGTTAGTCGGATCGTCGGTATACTCCAAGTTGGACTTGAAGTCGGGGTACTATCAGCTGAGGATCAGGGAGTGTGATATCCCGAAGACGGCGTTCAGTACGAGGTATGGGCATTTCGAGTTCACGGTCATGCCGTTTGGACTGACGAATGTGCCATCAGTATTTATGGACTTGATGAACAGGACGTTCCGAGACTTCCTGGATCGCTTTGTGATCGTCTTTATTGACGATATATTGGTGTACTCGCAGTGCGAAGAAGATCACTTCAAGCACTTGCATTTGGTGTTGGAGACTTTGAGGAGGAATGAGCTTTATGCGAAGTTCTCCAAGTGCGAGTTCTGGCTACCCTCGGTAGCGTTCCTTGGTCACATTGTTAGTGGGGAAGGTATAGCGGTGGATCCGGCGAAGATCGTTGCGATACGGGAGTGGCCTGCGTTGTCTTCTGTCGCGGAAGTCCGTAGTTTTCTCGGGCTTGCCGGATATTACAGGCGCTTCGTAGAGAACTTCTCGCGGATAGCGCTACCTCTCACGAAGTTAACAAGGAAGGATCATAAATTCTTGTGGACGCAAGAGTGCGTGCAAGCTTTTGAGGAGCTGAAGAGACGGTTGACCACGGCGCCAGTGCTTAGTTCGCCGAGTGGGACCGAGGGCTTTGAGGTGTATAGCGACGCTTCGGGTAGTGGTTTGGGCTGCGTGTTGTTGCAGCATGGAAGCGTGATAGCGTATGGATCGCGTCAGTTGAAGGTGCATGAAAGAAATTATCCGGTGCACGACTTGGAGTTGGCGGCCGTGATATTTGCACTCAAGTTGTGGAGGCACTACATTTACGGCGTAAGGGTCGATATATACACCGATCACAAGAGCCTAAAATACTTGTTGGATCAAAAGGACCTTAATATGAGGCAGAGGAGGTGGATGGAGTTCCTATGGGACTACACCTTCAAAATACATTATGTACCCGGGAAGGGCAACGCAGTTGCGAATGCGCTGAGCCGCAGGGCTCCCGCCCAAGCCAACTGGTTGTCGGTGCATGATGAGCGGCTAGTACGGGAGTTGGAGGAGCTTGAGATCTGTTGCGTTGACAGGCAGACGAACGCCAAAGCAATGCTAAACTGGACAGAAGTTCAGTATGACCTGGCTGACCGGGTTCGGCAGGCATTGGAGTTGGATGACTCCATGAAGGAGCTTATGGAGGCAGCGTTGGATGGGTCAAATTCCCAGTTCTCGGTGGAAGATGGTTTATTAAGGAAAGATCATCGGTTGTGCGTCCCGAGTGGGGGTAACCTCCGGGCGGAGTTGATGTACGAGGCTCATCATACCAAGTACTCAATCCACCCAGGGAGCACGAAGATGTATCGTGATCTCAAGAAGCTGTTTTGTGGCCGGGGCTCGAGAAAGATGTGGCGTTGTACGTGGCTAAATGCCAAACATGCGCCTTGGTGAAGGCGGAGTGCCAAAAGCCGGGAGGATTTCTGAAGTCCTTGCCTATACCGGAGTGGAAGTTTGACGACATATCCATGGACTTTGTGCACAGGTTGCCAAGGTTGCAGAAAGGGAACGACGCCATCTGGGTGATCGTAGACCGGCTAACAAAGGTGTCGCACTTCATTCCGCATAGGAAGGATGATCCAGTGGAGAAATTGGCAAAGTTGTATGTTGATAATATTGTTAGGCTGCATGGTGTGCCCCGTAGCATTGTGAGTGATCGCGATGGGCGGTTCACGTCAAATGATTGGAGGTTGGTGCAGCAGATGCTGGGAACAAAGTTAAAGTTTAGTACAGCTTTCCATCCGCAAACGGATGGGCAGACCGAGAGGGTCAATAGAACGATAGAGGACATGCTCCGCATGTGTGTTCTGGATTTCGGTAAGCATTGGGAAGACCACCTATATTTGGTGGAGTTCGCGTACAACAACAGCTACCAAGCAAGTATACAAATGGCGCCCTTCGAGGCCCTGTATGGTAGGAAGTGTCGCACGCCGTTATCGTGGCTTGAAACGGGTGAGGCAAGATTGTACAAGAAGCAGGAGGTGGAGAGTGCTACCTCGTTAGTGCGGATCATTCGGGAGCACCTGTTGATCGCTCAGGACCGGCAGAGTATTACAATGCCAAGCACCGGAACGTGGAGTTCGCGGTAGGCGATTGGGTATATCTGAATGTGAAGCCGTTCAAGGGGGTTTCGCGGGTGAGACGCTTGAAGAGGCTGAGCCCAAGATACCTTGGACCTTTTGAGGTTCTGGAGCGAGTCGGCGAAGCGGCATACCGTTTGAGGCTATCGGAGGAATTAAGTGGATTACATGATGTGTTCAACATTTCTGTGTTGCGGAAGGCGGTGCAAGAGCCTTCGCAGGTGATCGCGGTTGACCAAGTGCCGGTGGACGAGGGGTTGACGACTAGGGTCAAGCCCATTCGTATCGAAGATGTTGAGGTCAAGAGACTCCGTAACAAGGAGATCCGGATGGTTAAGGTCCGGTGGGATAATTGCGGGCGTGAGGAGCTCTCTTGGGAGCGGGAGCAAACTATGCTCGAGGATTACCCGGAATTATTCCGCTCAGGTACTGATTTACGTTAAGTCCTGTTTTTCCTTTATTAATTTCTTGGACGAAATTCTTTAAGGGGGGTAGAATTGTAACACCCAAAAATGTTGTAGGAGCGACGAGGATCGATTTTGGCCAAGACAGGTTTTGGTGCAGGTGACACGGGCCCCGACACGGGCATGTCGGAGGCCGTGTCGGGCGTGTCGAGCTCGGGCCGTGTAGTCGACCAATTCAGGTCGATGATGGTCGTGTGGTGGAACACGGCCTAGGACACGGGCGTGTCCCAAGCCGTGTCACACCTGGGCTGTACGGTTGGGTACACGGGCAATGACACGGGCACGAACACGGGCGTGTCTAGTTTGATACGGGCGTGTCTGATGCCGTGTCACCAATCCGTGTACCTCTCTGACTGCGAAGTGTTGATAAATTGCACACGGGGGGCGTGACACGGGTCCCGACACGGGCGTGTCGCAGGCGACACGGGCGTGTCGCAGGCCGTGTCACATGCCGTATTGCTGGTTTTCAATTTTGGTCGAGACGGCGAATGAGCTACACGGCCAGGCACACGGCCGTGTGTGAACCCGTGTTCAGACCAGTTTTTGTGATTTCAGATCTAATCCTGGCCGTTCGTTTCCTTGGCTTTGGATCCGACGGTGGGGGGCTGCTCCTGGGTGGTTTTAGCCGGGAATAGGGTTTTGAAACCCTTATTTCACTTGGGTACTCTCTCTCTAAAACCTAGAGAGAAGGGAGAGCTTGGAGGAGGAAGAAAGAGGTCAACTCCGGCGGCCGGTGGTGATTCGAAGCTCCGAATCGCGATCCGAGTCCAGATTCGTGGAGGTGACGCCGTTGCGGTGCTTTTCAACCGCATAGTTTTTGATGGCGCCGCGGAAGAACGCAAGGGTAACGATTTCTCATCCTTGGGCATGTGAAGCCCTCTTTTCCTTTGCATAGGAGGCCCTCTCTCGCGAGTGAGCGAAGAGTTGGAGCGTTCCTTGGGGTAGATATGTGAAGTCCCCCTTGTGTAGAGTCCGTATGTGAAAACGGACATAGGCATTGTGTGTGAAGCCTATCCGGACAAGTAGAGCCGGATTGGTGATGTTGCATTGCATATGAACCGGGGAAGACTCCGGGTGTTTGGGTGTTTTTCGGGTTTTCTACGTGGTAGATTGCATCAGGGAGCCTTGGAGATTAACTCCAAGGTGCACCCGGAAAACTGGGCAAAAGCGTGTTTTGCCAACACGGTGGCCGGGGAGCCAACGTGAACATAACCGGGTTATGTGATTTATTGTGGTGGAAGCAGGACTCGGTGAGTCTTGACCCGCGCATATGGCTTAAATTGCCGTTGCGGTGTGAGCACGGGTCAGGCGGAACCGTACCCGGTCTATGTCGTTCGGTAGGACCATTGGCATGGATGAGGGTCTTCGGCGGTCTATGGCTTAAATTGCCGTGACCATGGCCAGGAAGACAAAATGCTCATATGGATGGCCGTCCAAGAGGCGGTGGTGGATTGGGAACGTCTATGGCTTGAATTGACGTGACGTTGGCCGGTTTGCCGAGAATGTGCCCTGAATGCACGGGGTGTGTGGCCGTGCGAGCTTACGCCTGTGGTGAAGTGCAAATACTTTATATAAGTGCCTATGCTAATAAAGTGCAGGGAAAGAGCATCGCCGCCCCGAATGTGGGGGCAGGATCGTTATAATTTGGTCAGCATTGCTGACCGTTGCTATTGTTTGCCACCTGGCGGTGGTTTGTGGCTTGCAGGTGCTGCGGAGCAGAGCGGGAAATAGCAGGCTAAAGCCCTTGTTGCTGTGCCGGCCCTCGAAGGCCTAATAGCTTAAGTTTCTTTCCCATTTTTGATGTATGGCCGGCCTGCGTGCCGAAGTTTGGAAAACACTTCTTTTGTTAAGTGAACAGTGTAAGGCCTTAAGGCCATTTCCCTTTTGATGTATGTATACATTCCTGGGTTTATAGTGGACATTCATGCTGTTGTGACTGGGTTCTTATTTCTTTTGCAACCTAATAAATTGCTTCCGCTAGGTGTTGTGTAGGACGACATGATTGGTTGAATGGTTTCAACGTGCAACCAACCGGTCTGTCCGTAGTATATGGCGTCGGGCCCCGGCCGAACCTACTGCTATATGCTATACGATGGATTGGGGTGTTACATATTGGAAGGTCCATTAGAGACCTAAGGGCCAATTGGGGTCAAAGTGCCCTAGCTAAGGGGCAAGTGACCTTCAAGGTGCAAAGTTAACCCCACCACAACACCCTTAACACCGTGACTAGTCCATATGGTCACTAAGGACCCATTGATGGCAGTCAAAGTGGTTAAGTTGACCTAAGTCAACTCTAACCCTAAATGGGTCAAACTGACTTAAATAGGGTCAACTGACCTTCCCTTAGCCGAGTGGAACCCACTCATGCCCTCCTAACCCTAGAGTGAGGTCAATAGGTCACCTAAGACCCATTGGAGTCAACCAAAGAGGCTATGTTGACCCAAGTCAACCTTAGCCCTAAAAAGGTCAAAGTGCCCTTACTAAGGGTCAAGTGACCCCCAAGATGCTTAATCAACCCTACCCAAGTACTTTTGGACCTTAGGGGAGTCCAATGGGACACTTAGGACCCATTGGGGTCAACCCTTGTGGCTAATTTGACCAAAGTCAACTCTTGGGTCAAAGAGGTCAAACTAGCCTAGATGGCTAGCTCAAGCCCAATCCAAGTGGGCTAAGCCCAAACTAGTGTGACCCATTGGTCTAGGAGATGGAGAGACATTTTGGGCCCACCTAATTCAGAATGTGGTGACTAGGAGAGAGAAAGCAAAAGTTACCCAAATTTGGAGGAGAGAGAAAGTAAGGGCTTAATGGCCATCATGGCCATGGAGGCTCCATAACCCATCCTTTTGATGGGGCTTTAACTCCTTGGATGCAGGGGAGGAGTTTTCAAGAGGTGGTCGACCAGTGGGGTAGCTCAGCCCATCAATTTGGGTGAAACCGAAAACACACCCTTATGACCATTAATGGTGTCTTGATGAATTGGGGAGTTACAAGCCACCTCTCCCCAATTCATTCATTAAAAACCTTCAACAGGTTGAGAGCAAGCATTTCCCCCATTCAAAATCCAATTCCCTTGCTGTTACAGTGGAGGTTGCAGAGAAGCCCAAATCGGCGGTGGGAAAAAGGCAAGGAGGCACAACACTCGCTCTCAGGCCGCAATTCAGGTCCTCCTCCTCTCCTTTCTCTGTGGGTAGATCTTAGGATTCATTTAGAATGTGAATCGAGCTCAATTGAGCACGATCCAATCTTACTTTCCCCGGGTTTTCCCAAGAAAAACAACCCGTCGGGATCGCCGGAAACCACCCCTCCGGCGACCGTGCCGCCGCCCGGCAATAGCCCCCACCTCAACGAAGGTGGTGGCGGCGGTGGTCGGCCAGGGAGGTGGCCGGGTGGCCGGCAATGGCGGATGGAAGAAGCTCTAATTCGGGTAAATCCTAACCGTTGGTTGGAGCTTGAAGATGATGGGATGCCATCCAAGCTGCGCCAAGATTCATGCCGCCTTGATATTTAAACTTTAGGATATGATTATTTCATTTTAAGGAATTTGTCATATTTATACAGCCACCTTGTAAATTAATTTAAAAATACTTAGAGGCTAAATCAGAAAAAGTGGTCAACACATGATTTTTATCCCTATAGGTTTACTTTATTTTAAAATTAATTTGAGTCAGTTTGGATACCTGGTTTGACCAGGGCACCCATTTTGGTTGGGTCTATACCTAGAGCAGGGCAGAGATTAAAATTAGTGCCCATGTAACGCCCCGAAACTCAAAAGAGTGACGGGTGGCGTTTTGAGCCAAGTCTGGGATTTAGTAGAGGTGACACGGCCTAGGACACGGGTGTGTCCCAGAGGCATGTCGTGCTCGGGTTCGGCGATGGTCGCGTGGTCGATGAAATTGCAGTCAACGGTCGTCGGGGCAGTGAACACGGCCTGGGACACGGGTGTGTCCCAGGGCGTGTCAGCCACTCAAAGCTTTTCACTCAACGATCGTTGAGTGAGGATGTATGGCCTGAGCCTAGGCGTGTTCGTGTCTGACACGAGCTTGTCAAATTCGACATGGGCGTGTCGAATACCTGTGTCCTGCTCGGGTCGTTTGGCGAGTTGTGCTTTGGTAACTACACAGCCTGGAACACGGGCGTGTCCCAGGGCGCTTCTAGTACACGGCATGTGACACGGGCATGTCACATGGCTGTGTCGTACTCTGGACGTTTTGGACCTGTGTTGATGGGAGAACATGCCTAGCTACAGAGGTGTGTACTGGCTGACACGGGCATGTCAAGTGCCCGTGTTCTTTTCTAGACGCGATAGTTTCAGCGGCGAATGAAAAAAAATTCGTCGACCTCAGATCGAAGAATTGTGTTAATTTCGCAGGACGGAGTTTGACGCTTCATATTCTGAAAATCTTATAACTAGGTTTTTTTCGAGCTCCATCCCGCGCTTTCTGTTCCCCTTGCACTTGATCTTTCTGTTTCCTTTTGCAGGAGATCAATGGCGATTCCGGCGAGCTCTCTTTCCGCAATGAAATTTGACATGGGATTCGATATAGACTTTGAATCCTTTCAACATTCTGACCAGATTTTCTTGGATATACTGAAATTATTTGAGGAACAACAATTAAAAACTTTTATGAACACGAGGATAAAGATAGCTGCAACTGAAATCAGAGAATGGGTGTTCACCTCCTTAACTCCAGACACCTACACCATGACAGGCACAATATCTGGTAATCAAGTTTCTCTAAACACCGCAGTTTTAACTGAATTTTTTGGCTTGATAAATGGTGAAGAAGATTTAGAAATTGATAGTTCTGAGTTTGATGAAATGCTGAATATAATGGGTCATACAAGAGAGAACCCTAATAAACTATTGAAGAAAAACCTGTCTGCTGACTACAAGTTTTTAGTTCATGTAGTGGGTAAAGTATTGCTAGGAAAGCATACTGCCCATGATAATATTATCAGGCAACAATTTCTTGTAATGTGTGTTGTTGTAAACAAGAAAGCAGTAAATTACACCACCTACATCTACAGTCCATCAACCAACACCAATTCAATCTCCTGAACATCAATCGACACATATTAAATCTCCATAGCACACCACACCACCTCAATATCCACTTCCCATCATCTTACTGACATCCCCCTCCATAACCTCTCATCCATTCCATCTTTTGATCTTATATCATCATCTCCGATCCACACACCATCACCTCAAGATGAACGAATGCCTGACATCATATCTTTCCCTTCATCTTCCACCCTCCATCCTTCTGTATCAACTCAGACACCCTCTGAGTTTATGCAAATGGATTTCCCTTCCATTACCTCCCTTATGGAACTCATCTCTCTCATCCTCAAAACTCATATAGCAGAGGCCATTAAACCTCTTACTGAATCTATTTCAACCCTATTTGCCCTCATTTCTGCTGCCCCCACTGTCCCTTCTTTTGGGGGCCTGGCTTCAGGACCCTCTGAAGTGAGGCAGGGGGAGATATCCAGTGAAGAAGCTCTAGTCTCCTCTCCTCCAGCAGATGCAGCAATAGAAATAGTTTTGCAGTTAGATGAGCTAGCAGATGTAGATGCAAATATGATTTCAAAAGTTGAGATAGCAGTTGATTTTGATATAATTTGTACAGATGAGCAAGGTGATCTGCCAGAAATTTTTACTGTTGTTGATTGTTTTATCAATCCCATAGTGGATTTATTTAGTTTATTGAAGTCCTTTGTTTATGCATATATAAACTATCTTCCAGAAGTTTATCAAAAGCAGTATATGGCTATTGTTTGTTGTACTTCACCAATAAGTCTTGAAGTTGTTAATCAACTAAAGAAAAGTTTTGCTGACCCAATGATTTTGGAACCATCAGATGATACAACAGATAAAATTGAGCCAAGCTCTTCACCTCCAACCTATATTATGGATGGAAGTCCAATTCCTAATTTGGATGATTTGATTGCTGAAGAAATTACACAAGAAAATGCTCAGAATGCTCCTGTTTTGGCTGGAACTGAGATTGAGATTGTACAGCCAGTAGCTCCAAAGAAAGATCAATCTAAGTTGATTGAACAGATTGATGCTTTATATGCTAATCCTCCTATTTCTTCTGATGACAACAATGATGACGAAGATTCTGAATATTCTGATGATCCTAAGGCCAAGAAGAAGATTGCTAAGAAAAGGAAAGTTATTGCCAAAGCTGCTCCCAAGCCAAATCCTACACATTACACTCCCTACTACATTCTGAACAATATTACACCCTATCCTGGGATGCCACAATGGATGTGGTTATCAAAGAATGAGAAAAAGAAAGGAAGAAGAGAAGAAGGTATAGGTCTCCTCCTAAGCACTTCAGGAAAGACCCTCCTCCTCCTCCTCCTCCTCTATCAGCTAGGGCCTCTAGAAGTGCTTCTCTCAGATCAGCACCAGTTACTAAAACCTATCAGAGACACTCCAAGCCAAGTCCACAAGGCAGCAGTCAACAGCAATCCTCTCAGAGTAAGCCTCCTCCTGCTATAGATAAGAAAAGTTCTTCAGATTCTCTTGATGATTCAAAGAAGAACTCTAGTTATAAAAGGCAAGAATCTCCATCTATCCTTTTATAGATCCAGAACAAGAAACAACTGCAAAAATGGCCAGGTTTCAAGAGCTGATTGGACTTTTTATGATCAACAAAGCTAAAGCAGAAGATGATTATATGAGTTTGCAACCTAAAGCAGTAGTACCAAGAGCCACTTCTTGCAATATAATTGGAGCATCAGACATGACGATATCAAAGAGAGAAGCTGCAAACCAAAATAGAGAAATCAAATTCAAACAGCCATATGAGATATCTGATAATGAGAAGTCAAAGAAGAACAAATGACTGTTGTGTTTATTTTTTATTTTCTGAACTCTATTTGTTAATCATGAAGCACCTTTGTACATATCTGCTGGACATTTTATTTTCTGCCAGATATATTTTATTCTGCTTTGTGATTGTTTTCTTTTGTTTGTATTAGTGACCTCACCCAAATAGAGGGAGATTGTTGGATCCCTAGTTTGGATTTGGGGTAGGGTCACTAATTAGGATGAGTTTGACCCATATTGTATAGCCAGGGTCAAGTCTATGAGTCCTAGAGTTTAGGCTAGTCATTAGGTTCAACCTTCATGGACCAGCCAGCAAAGGAATTCAGTAGACTCAGACTTAGAAGGATTCAGAGTTTAAAATTATCAGTTCGGAATTCTTCGAACTCAGCTCGACGATCAATGAACTCAGTAATCTTTCTTTGAGTTGAGCTCGAAGATATTCGAGCTCAGGCCGACGATCTCTTCTTTCAGATAGATTCTCAGCTCGACGAACTTAGAGCTTAGAATTGGCAAGTTATTTCCAGAATGCAGTTCGCTGAGCTCGGGTCGACGAACAAGAATTCTCAGGTCGACGATCTTGGATCTCTAGTCGACGAAATCTGTTCAGAGGTCGATGAATTCTGTCCCGAGCCAGACTTAGAAGTTTTCCTTATTTCTGTCCTTATTTTTTATATCATTTAGCAGTAATTTTCTGAGTAATTAATGCTCATATTCTCCAGAATATAGCCGTTATTGGCAACATTAATTATGGTCTTCATCAGGGTTAATTACTTGTTTATTTTATTGGGACTGTTGGGGAAACTCATTTAAGTCAAATATTCCAGCCGTTTCATTGTCCAGATCAATTAGTAATTAACACTTCAAATTTCAAATTTCAAAGGATAATTTTGACAGCAGAATATAAAAGAGATTTTCTCTTTTCAGACATCAATCTATGCATACACAGACCTGACAGTACTGCGAATACAGAAAAGATACATAGAACATACAAAAAAATAACTGCTTCTTCTCTGTGCAAAAAAAACATTCTGTTTTCTCTTGATCTTACTGAAAGCTGAAGAAGAACAACAATCACATCAAGAGTCTTCTTCAACTTCTACTCCAGGAATCTTCAAGGACAATAACTTTGAATCAGTCTACAAGTTCCTGGATCTTTCAAGACAAGGCTGAAGACCTGTACCCTGAGCAAGGATCCAAGCTTTCTGAACCATTCAACATTTCAGAAGGAGTCTTGACAACAGAATCCACAAGTCCTCTCTGTTGTATAGAGAAAAGAGAAGACATCATCAACTCTCCCAAACTCCTGTAAAAGGGTTTATTAACTCCCTTCAAAAGTTTATTGTTGGTTTTTGGGCACCTGATCAAAAGTCTAAAGGGTTGTGAGATCTCCCTGGAAATAGATCTTGTGGTGGCAGTCACCGAATCAAAAACCTGATAGTGGATTCCTACCAGGGTGGTAGAAGAGTGGATGTACCCAGTTTGGGGAACCACTATAAAATTTTTGTGTTGTCTGGTTGATCATTTTCCTTTTGTTTTGTTGTGCTGTGATAGATTAGCATAGACTATTTCCATTTCCTATTACTACTATTGGTATCACCTATTTTACTCTGATAAATTTTAAAACAACCAAAAGTTTTAATTACTCTATTCACCTCCCCTAGAGAAAATCTGAATCTGAGTGGATTTATAAAGTTATCCAATCTCAAAGGAGAGTCCAAGCTCCTGTCAGGCCTCAGTCAACTTTTCACAAGGTAATTCTCCCATCTAGCAGGTATGACCAAGACTGTAAGTGTGGTCACTGGAGGTGTGGGAATCTTTCTTGTAAGATTACAAAAGTATCTTACATTGGAGGAAGAGAGGTCATGGGATTGAGTGCACAGAAGGATCCCCATGTAGAAGTCCAAAAGGCTCATCCTGGACCCTTTGTATTTAGTGCCCCAGCCCCCTCATTCAAGGATGTGGCAATGGCCCATTCTAAGGTTCTTCCAGCAAGAACTCAAACCAAAGGTAAGTCAGTCAGTGATCCTGACTTGGCTATCTCAGGAACCATGAAGAATAGAACATCTGTCAAGAAGGCTGTTGCTAATGATGTTTAGAGAAATCTAAGTACCTCTACTGGTAGACTCACTTTTGGTCAAGCTCTTACTGACAAAAACAAGAAGGCCACAAGTCTCCTAACTGATCAGGCTACCATGTGTGGCTTTCACTCTTCAAGGAGTGTTCAGAAAAGGAGATACAACATCCATGAATGTTAGTGTTGTGGCAAAGTGATCCACTTTGCCATAGATTATTGGCACAACCCTAGTATGCCAAGGGCAAGGGTGAGTCTTCCTGACAGGACTCCTATAGGAAGACATATGCATGTTCATGCTAAAAGGAACCTAGGAGCCAAGTCAGCTTGGGTTCCTAAGGTAAGGTAAATCTTGTTTTACAGGATAATCCATGTGGCCATACCCACTTATGGTCCATGGACAGGCATGTACTAGCCCTAGGACTGGTACAAGGAATGGATGAACTGACCAGCATGCACAAGATACCTAAGACATGTGCAATTGTTGAGGGGGAGCTAGTAACAGAAAGACAGGTGCATTTTAATGGTTGAAGTTCAGGAGCAAGGATGCCGAAGGGCTAAGTGTCTGCGAATCCAGCATCTTTTCCTAGTCTACAGGACAAAGATAAGTAGGATTCATCTTGTTCATAAGTTTGCTAAAGGTTCTCTAAATTTCAAGAACATTGCAGGTTTGAGATAAGTTAGTCAAGAAAAGATGTTAGACAAGTTTCAAAAATTTGTCTCAACAATTGAGTTTGTGGCTAACAGACTCACTAAGTAACTTGATGTAAATGGACTCAACTTCCTCTAACTTAATTTGGGCATGTTGAATTTATGTCTAGCTGCACTCCACTAGGACACAAATTAAAAATATATATTGCAAGGAATTTTTAACCCTGTAAGAGGTCGACCTAGTAAGACTCATGATTAAATGCAAATGTTGTTTGTGGGAGGCTAAGTAAAAGAACTAAATCCAGTCATTGATCAAAATTTGATCACCAAACAGGTAAGTGTCTTTCTGCCTTCTCTTTATAATTAACTATAAATAGAAAAGCTTATCCATAAATCAAAGTCGCTGTTTCTTGCCCTCTCCCGCCCATATTTGCCGAATCGATGGAAGACATGTATCGCTAGCCCTCAGAAATTCTCTATCAAAATGGCGCCCAAAGGACAGGATTTTCTCTTTGAGGGAGCAGAGGTTGTTCGTAATGGATTCATTGACGCTCCTGAAGAGGTTCAGCATGTGCTTCATCTTCTACAAAAATCTGACATAGCTTTCATCATGACTGAGCCTTGTCTGCTGTGGAAGAGGGAAGTGCTAGAATTGTTTGCAAATACCAAGGCAGATGCATCAGCAGGCAAGATCAAGACTGTAGTAAGTGGGAAGAAGATCAAGATTACCCCTAGAAGTCAGGTAAGGTCAAATCCCGATGATGTTGATGTTCCCAGGCCTCAGAGTGGGGGGAGATCAATTTGACTTCTGAAATGGAGATTGCAATGTCTGAAGGTTAGCAACTCCTGGATCAAGTTATAGATGCTATATTTGCTGAGAAAAAGACTGCAATGGCTGAAGGGGAGCAGCTTGCATAAGAGAAAATGCAAGATGCATTTGTTGTTGGTGAGTAATTCCAAATCCCCTCAAAAGAAATTCAGCCTACATATGATACTGCTGCTGCTGCGGTCCTGCATGAAATTGAAGGCATGGCAGAGGTTGAGGGGGAGCTTGAATCTGTAATCCCTACTTCTAAAGTACATAATCTAGTTTCCTTTGAATCATAGAAAGAGGAATCTAGTCATGAGAAGGCTCAATCCTCAGCTCACTCAATGGATGACACTGCCCCAAGAACTGAGGCCAAACAAGTCCAGGAAGCTCAAAATGAAAGTACCTCTGCTAGAATAGATTAGATGCCACCAATGTTCCTAGCCCAGTTAAAGGGCCTGCTGGATGAACATAAGAGAGCATTAGAAAATTTTGTGGATGATGCATTAAAGGGCATCAGAAATAATCTTGTAACAGAGATCAAATCTATAAGATTTGAAGTAAACTTGCTGAAAGGAGAAACTGTCAAGTTCTTTACAAGAGCTGCTCTAGCTGTGGAATACACCATGGACAAGCTGGATGTGGCAAGCCAGATTGTTGTCACTGTCATACAGAATTAAGAGATTCAGGCCAAGAATTCACTGGCTATCCACAATGCTGACAAAGTGTTGCTGGATAAGCAGACTGCTGCTATATTAACCAAGGCATATGGATGCACCAAGTTGCTAGATGACCACCTGCTCCAAGTTAAAAATCATGTTATTGCAGGAGTAAACCATCTATAAATAGAAAGAAACAAGGCTTGCACATCCTAGACTGAACAATTACTTGAAGAAGTCAAAAAGGGGGAGAGTGAGGTAATAAGAACTAATACTAAAAACATGGTCTGGGCAACCAATGTAGGGAGAGGCTCAATGGGAATAGAGCCAGTGCAATATAATAACATACCAATGATGCCTGCTCAAGTATAAGATGCTTTGAACAAAATGTCTGCTCAGCAAGATAATTAGGGGTATGGAAAATATATAAAAGAAGGTGATAGTGATGGTGATCAGTGGGGAGAGCAGTCTACTGCTGTTGAGATTCCTTCTTTTTGCCCCACTATAGACCAGATGCTAAAGACAAATGAGATGCCTGCTGCTAAAACTGAGGAGGAAATCAGGCTAAGGAAGAGGAAATACAAAGAATAAATGGAAAAGAGGCCTGATTTCGAATATTGGAGCCCTGAGTCCAGATCCATCATTTTGTTTGCTTGGGATCAAGTCAAAAATAAGAGTTCAGATAGAGGGAAATGGTACAGCTCCATTGAATGGGATAAATTGGAAAAGAGGGACTCAGCAAGGAGAACTTACTGGAGGAACAAAAATGCCAACCTTTTGCCTCCTGGTGCTGTAGAACCCACCAAGTACTTCCCAAAGTCTTATAGTTACTTTCAGATGCAAAAAGATAAGAAAGCTGAAGCTAAAACTGAAAAAGCAACAAAGGAAAATGCATTTGATAAAGCAAACAAGGCAGACAAAAAGGGAAAGAAACTAGCTGGAGCAGAAGACAAACCTGCAAAGAAGTTCAAGGGCAGTGGAATAGTTATAAGAGAACCTATAACTTGAAATGTTTCAGGTTTTTCTTATAGGGCTAAAGGAATGTGTAATCTTTGTTAAATTCACAAGAACTGTTCTTCAGTAAAAGTTAAATGAAAATCATTGTGTTGATAATCATTATTTCTATTTGATGCAGTTTACTGGTTATTGTTTATATTGCATAATTGTGTTAGTGTATACATTGTCATAGGTTTTGACTTCTTCAAATAGGGGAGATTGTTAGGTCCATTGATCCCAATGTCCTGGATTTGAAGAAGGCCTAGCAAATAATGTATACACATGTGGTGATCTAACTTGTGCTCAAGTTTAGTGATTGCAGGATGTCTACTATACATTGATTGGACAGGTTTTCCAAGTGGACAAAACAGGTACTTTCTAGGCAAACCAGTGGATAGAAAGAAATCTTTCTAAGTCCACAGGCATTAAGTGAAGGTTACTCACTCAACGCCAGATGACTTATAGCACTGAGTGGAGCTTATACAGTCAAATCCAAAGTAGTGGCAAGCTGAGAAAGTGGCTAAGTCCACAGGCATTAAGTGAAGTCAACTCACTCAACGGCATACAGCCAAAAGGCTGTAAGACAGGCTAATGCAGTAATAGACTAAGAAAAAATGGGCAAAAATTTAGCTAATTCCAAATGCATGTGTTGAGTGTAGCTTACTCACTCAATGCTAGATAAACAAAATAAAATCTGTTAAGTAGTTTGGCGTTAAATGGAGCTCACTCACTCAACGCTAAGGAGCAGAAAAATCTGGCTAAGGCAGAAAGCGTTGAGTGAGACATGCTCACTCAACGCTCTCAATGCCATGATTCAGAAAATCTGGCTAAAGCAAAAAGTGTTGAGTGAGGCGTGCTTACTCAACGCTATCAACGCTTAAGATGCTTAAGAAGCAGGAAATTGATTAAGGCAGAAAGCGTTGAGTGAGGAGTACTAACTCAACACTCTCAATGCCAAAAATACAAAAAGCATTGCTAAGGCACAAGGCATTGAGTAAGACGTGCTCACTCATTGCTCTCATCGCCAAGCATGCAGAAAAGGCTGAAGAATAAGCTAAGGAAAAAAGCGTTGAGCGAGGCTTGCTCACTCAACACTGTCAACGCCTAGATAAACAGAATTCTGTCTAAGTGCCTTGGCATTGAGTGAAGCTCATTCACTCAACGCCTATTCTACTAATGTTTGATTTTGGCTAAGTCCACAGGCGCTGACATTTACATGTCAATAAAATAAAAATTATTCAAATCGACAGCGGGAAAGTTACAGTACAAGCCAAAAGGCGTCGCGGAGCTACTGTATGATAGTTAAAGGGTTAAAGCAAGGATGCAGCTGACACTAAATGTGTGGGGCCCACAGCTCAAAGAGCCATTAGGACATAAATGATAAAAGGAAAAGCCTTTACAGAGGTAGATAACTTTTGAGAAGAAAAGTTGTGACAGTTCTTCCTCAATGCCATTGTTATTGTAAAAAGAAGAACAGAAAGCATAAAGACTGTTGGTCTAAAGGCTCAACAAGTTAGCTGTTTGTCTTCATCATTGACTTCAACAAGATCAGAGCAAATCTCTGAAGGAAATAAAGCAGGATATCTAGTGTCATTTTCCATCTGCACCAGCAAGCTCTTCACAGATCCAACTCTCTGAAGAACATTTACTGGAGGATGTGAAGAAGAATTTAAGGATAAATCTCCTCAACCTAGGAAGAAAGAAGAAGCAGAACTGTTGCCTGCAAGCTGCTTCAAGCACAAGCCAAAGAAAGATCTACATCCTTGTTGTTGAGAAAAAATTAGGCTGGGATTCTCTCAGCTCAGGTAGCATCAAGTCTTGTTGCAGTCACTTCTCAGTCCCAGCTAGAAAAATCCCTAGTGCTGAGAAAAATAAGCTAGGATTGAGTATATCTCTCAGGTAAAAGTAGACTCAGGAAATATATTCCTGGAGTTATAATTGGGCTGAGTTTATCTCAGTCTAGAAGCATGGCACAGAGAAACATCTCTTGTGTCATGATCAACCACATAACCCACTTCCATCTTGTAGGATCCTTTTAGATTGGAGTGGTAGGAGAAAATTTCACTTAGGTAGGATTCTATTGAGAATCTGAGGCTAGGACCTTTGGGTCTGAGCTGTAGGACTTAGTTTCTAGTCTGAGGTAGGTGAGTCATTCTCACTAAGTTGTAGGGAACTTTTGCTTGAGTTGTAGGATCCTTTGGATCTGAGTTGTAGGGCTTCACAGCCTGAGGTAGGAGAGGCATTCTCTCTGAGATGTAGGATCCCTTGTGGATCTGAGGTAGGGATGTCCTCCTAGCCTGAGTTGTAGGGCTTAACAGCCTGTTGTAGGTGATTAGAGGATCACTAAGTTGTAGGGCTTTGTGCCTGAGAAGTAAGTCTTGGAGGAAACTGAGTGATCCTGATGGATCGAGGTGTAAGATCTTAAGAGCTGAGATTGGAGAAGTGCCTTGTCAAACTAAAAGTTAGAAAGGTGAGGGAAAGTGGATGTTCCCATAATCTGGGGAACCACTATAATTCTTGTGCCTGCTTTGTTTGGTTTCTTTGTGTGGGATTTATTGTAGGTTGCATATCTTGAAAGCAATAACTAATCAACTAACAAAGGTTCCAATAAAAGGAAAACAAAAAGATAGTCACTGAGGACTTAGAAACCTATTCACCCTCCCCCCCACCCTTAGGTGATTTTACTATCCTTGAAAATAAAGACTTTCACTTCTTCTTGTCTATACCCTTGAGCTACAAGTCATGCCTTGTTCTTTATGATCACTCCATTTTCATCTGGCTTGTTTCTGAATACCCATTTGGTACCGATCACGTTATATCCTTTGGGTCTAGGCACCAACTCCCAAACCTTGCATCTTTTAAACTGGTTGAGCTCCTCTTGCATAGCCATAATCCAAGAGGCATCCCTATTTATTTCTTCAAACTTCTTTAGCTCAACCTGAGATAGAAAACTAAGATGTAGAACTTTATTAGCAGTACCTCTTCTAGTTCTGACACCGTCCCCTGGCTCTACAATGATCAGATCAACCAGGTGATCTCTTAGGTGTCTGAATGCTAGATTTCTTCCCCTCCCAACCATAGGTTCTGCCACATCTATTTCATCTCCTGTAGGTTGAAGTTGTTCTTCATCTAGTCATTTTTCATCCACCACACTTGGATCGATGACCATGACTGAGCTTGGAGCATCTTCCTTGATCGCTTCTTCCAAGCTTAGTTCCTTTAACCTGGTACCTGCATCTACATCAACAACACTAAAAGAGCTGCTATGAAGCATGTATATCTCATCAAATACAACACTTATAGACTCTTCTATCACCAGGGTTTTCTTTGTAAAATTTCTATAAGCCTTACTATTACTACTATACCCTACAAAAATACCTTCAAAATATTTTTAACTAAAATTCGTGCGATAATACTTCCCACTGTTAAGTATGAAGCATTTAATACCAAAGATCCTAAAGTAGGACACAGTTGGTTTTCTTCCCTTCAACAGTTCATAAGGAGTCTTACGATGGCTTTTGTTGATTAAAGCTCGATTTTTGCACGTGACAAGCTATGTTGACTACTTCGGCCCAGAAGTACTCTGGTAGTGAAGCGTCATTCAACATTGTTTTTGTTGGGTATTGTATCCACACTGTACCTGATTTGAAGAAGCCCCTGAACAAGCTAAGTTGAATAGACAATGTATTTGATGATCTTCTATTAAGTTGTGCTTGCAGCTATTCCATGCTAAGTACACACCAATGTCAGGGTGCAGTGGGTCAATATACACGGGTCTGCGCAACGTAATCCCTCGTTAAGTAGATCAGTGTGTTGGCTCACGTGTGCTCTCTCTATTGGAGTGTACTTTTTTTCAAGTACAGGGTCAAGATAGATCAAGAGCAGAAGAGGAGCAAAGATGGGTCAAAGACCAAGTTCATAGTAAGGAAGAGAAAAATCGCCCAAGTTAAAATCGGCGAGAATCACTAAGTCATTCCCGCCGACTTCGACGGGAGTCACTTGTGATTCTCGCTGATTTGACGGGAATCAGGCTTCATTTTCGCCGACCTCTTCCGGATGACTGTTTTCCTACAGAAATTCTGCTAAGGTAGAATCAATGGGAATCACCAAGTGATTCTCGCCGACTTCGACAGGAATCGTTCTTATTCCCGCCGATTCGACGAGAATCAGGTTGCATTCCCACCGATTCCCGCAGGCTGACTAGTTTTACAACTGGAAATCGGCTAAGGCAGAAACGACGGGAATCGTGAGTGATTCATGCCGACTTCATCAAGAATCACCAATGATACTCGCCGAATTTGCCTTAGGCAAATTTGCTCTGTTCGCTGGACCGAACTAAGATGTTGTGCGCTGTTGTGACCGGAACAAGGGCTTCTTCTTGTGGGCCCCACAACGGTCATTTAGGGTTGTTCTACAGTATTTATACTCGCTTATTTCGAACTTCAACAGTAGCCATTCACGGAAAATCAAAAGCCACCGAGCGTGACCTAGCCGATCGCAGAAATCCTCCCGTCGCTGTCGCTGCTCGCAAGGTTGTCGCTGCTGCAGATCTCAGATCATCTTTGATCTCCCGACGACAGAACCGAGGATAGTATAGCATCTCACGCTTCTCTCTCGAGATCCCTTGTCTCTCAATTTGTTGAACGAGGTTAGTTCTTCATTCCGAATCGATTGAGACGACCGATCAGATTGAGATTGTTGGTAGACCTTGCTTGCTTCGTCAAGAAGTTTGGATCTACAAAGCATCGCCGCTGCAATCGCTTGCCGCCACCGATCTTGGCAAGATCCTCTCCAAGAGAGTGCTCCGGTCGTGGACTCTTCGTCTTCATCAAGAACACTTCAACAAACGAAGAGGGACATCGGGTTCTCCACACGTGTAGTTTGTATCTCTTGTACATTCTATTTTTGTATTGTTGTAAAGGAATAGTGATTCCTAGTTGTAGGGGTTGGGTGCAACCCGTGGTGGAGGAGTAGTGACTCCTTTTGTTGGAAGGGTGCCTTCCGTAGTGTGAGGATTGGATTTCAATCCGTTTTATGAAGTGATCGAGTCGTCCCTTGTTGGGAGATAGGTCGAAGGGGGAGAGTGGACGTACCCAAATCGAGGAACCACTATAATTTCTTTTGTGCTTTTCTGTATTGTGGTTGTTTATTTGTGCAGGTTATTTAAATTTCACAAAAGACTGCACGAGACCTATTCCCCCCCACCCCCCATAGGTGGACTTAATCGACACTAGATACTTTCAAGTGGTATCAGAGGGAGGTTACTCAGCAATAAGGTTAACACCTTGAGTAAGATCCTGTGTCTAGTGTCAAGAAGAAAGAAGATCTCTGAATAGGAAGGACTCAAGTATTCAGGGAAGATCCCAGTGTGCACCAAGCTGAACTTTCCTATCTTGAAGGAAAGGATCAGGTAATACATGGAAGCAGTCGACCCCCGACTCTTCATGATAGTGGAGGAGGGACCTTATATACCCACTAAGGCCTCCACCATTGATCCAACCAAGAAAGTTCCCAAGAAACTTTTCGAAATGGATAAGGATGAGATGGTGCTTGTCGGACTTGACAAGAAAGCTAAGAACATTCTGGTAAGCTCCGTCGATGATTCCTTGATGTAGATTTTCTACAACTGCAGGACTGTAAAGGACATATGGCACTGCCTGATCATCCTGATTGAAGGCACTGATGAAATAAGGGATGATCGAAGATCCCTTCTGAACCAGAAGTACGAGGCCTTCAGGCAAGGTCCCAAGGAAGAAATCGGAGTGACATTCGAGAACTTCCTGAAGATTGTCAAAGCCCTGAAGGGTTATGGCAGAGTGTTCACCGATGGAGAACTAAATGACAAATTCCTTAGATCCCTTACTAAGGAATGGGACACCAAGATCTGCGCCATCAGAGAATTTGGCAAGCTGGCAGAAACTGATCCCCAGATTCTGTTTGGGAAACTTTTGTCCTATGAGCTTCAGCTGAACACCAGAAAAGCTGAAGAGGAAGCCGATAAAGCCGCTGCCAGAGAAAAGACTGTGGCCCTGAAAGCCAATCACTCAAGGAAAGTCAAGGGTGCAGCCTCGTCCCATTCTCGTAAAAAGGATGAGGAAGAAGACTCTGATCCATGCTCTTCCGGATCAGAGCTATCTGAAGAAGACTTCTCCCTCATCAATCGGGAGTTCAAGAAGTTCCTCAAGTTGAGGAATTAAAGAAAGAGAGATGGCTCCT
This sequence comes from Platanthera zijinensis, assembly GCA_039513925.1. Taxonomy (NCBI): domain Eukaryota; kingdom Viridiplantae; phylum Streptophyta; class Magnoliopsida; order Asparagales; family Orchidaceae; genus Platanthera; species Platanthera zijinensis. The sequence continues at coordinate 155,370,663 of CM077087.1, forward strand.
CCTCCAGACATCAGAAGAAGAATTATTCTTTTTACAGGTATGAATCCAAATAGAACAAACATCGCTCTGATGACATTATTTGCTTTGGATGCAATAAGCCAGGTCACGCCATTACTGACTGCCACCAAAGCAAGAGAGATAAGGGGAAGGGATAGGAGCACAAGTCCTCTAGAGATAAGAAGAAGGAGAGGAGCTACATTGCCAAAAAGCCAAATACACTGAGTGAATATTATTCTTCAGACTCCAGTGATGATGAGGAAGCCTACTTCGGGCTAGTGGGTCGCTCTGACTCAGAAGGAGACTGCCCCCCATTTACAGGGAAGGTAAAATATCGTACCCCCCTCTCTTACTCTGACTCTGAGTCTCCTGATGATGATCTCGAGGACAGCTCATCTACTCGTGAAGCTGAGCTCCTCGAAAAGTATGAGCTTCTGCTCAATACCTTTGAGGAATGCCGCAAGAGGTTGAGGGCTCAAAAAAGGATGTCAAATTCCTTAAGGCTGAGGGTGTGTCTCTAAGAGAAGAGATCACTAGCTTGATCTCTCTCCGACAGGAACACCTGGGCTTTACTTCTGAGCACTCAGAGTCTCTAAGGCTCCTTAACCTAAAACAAGAAGAAATCAACAAGTTGGAAGAACAGCTTGCGGCAGAAAGGAAGATTGTTAAAAGCTTCTCCATGCCCAAGACCGTTCTTCCTCTAGTTGATGAATTCTCTGCTCAGGCAAAGGGGGCTGGCTTAGGGAATGTGGGTATGCCTGGTAAATCATCCAGGAGAAACAGAAAACAGAGGAAAAATAAGGCTGCTAAGAAGGCCTCTACTGCAGAAAAGGGAAAGGCCCCACTTGACCCTGTTGTATTCAGAAAGCCTAGCTTTCCTTGCAATGAGCAGGAATTTTAGTCAACCTATGGCCACTTCTTCTGGCCCTCGGTTGAAAAACCCAAGAGCTGGTATGATGGTTGGACCTTCCCCCAAAACTACGGTGAGAGTGTCTTCAAGGCACCTTATGAGGAAATCCAAGTGGAGAATTATGGCCACTTCTCTAGCGACCATAATAGGAAGCAGGAACCAAAAGCCAAGCCTGTTATACTGAAGGAACAGGAGGTGAAGAAATCATGTGACTGCTGTCATCATGACACCTCCATCTCCAGATCCAAGGCCCCGGCTGGACCCACCGTTCCAAGGGTGAAACATGAGCCTAGGAAAAGGTACAACAGATTTGACTGTTGGTGCTATGGAAAAGTTGGTCACTTTTCCTTGGATTGCTTGTTTAATCCAAGATACAACGAGTCTACTCATGTTAGCAATGCGAGGCCGACCACTCGTAGGGTTAACCATCCGAGGGGGAGTGTGCTAACAAGGAATCTAGGACCCAAGTTCGATTGGGTTCCTAAGGGAAACTGATTCTGTTTTGCAGGTATGTTCAAAGGCCACCAAAACGCCAATCTGGTACTTGGATAGTGGATGTTCCTGGCATATGACCGGGACGAGAAGCCTGTTGCGTGATTACTCCCCAGTCGAAAATGGACCCAAAGTCATCTTTGGAGGATTTGATCGAGGAGTCACCAGAGGTTATGGTATGATTTCCAATGGTGTATTCTCTATCACTAACGTGGCCTATGTTGAAGGGTTAAACCATAACCTGATCAGTGTAAGCCAGTTGTGTGATAAAGGATACAACGTTAAGTTCTGCAAGGATAAGTGCTTTATAATATCGTGTGCCTCCAAGGAGACGGTATTAACTGGCATTAGGAGCAGAAATATCTTTTGTTTAGATTTTCTTAGCTTAGATTCTTCTACCCCCGTGTGCCTAGTGGCAAAAGGCAGTGCATCTCTTTGTGAACAATGGCACAAGAGATTAGCACATATTAATTTCAAGACAATTAATATGTTATTTTCTAAGAACTTAGTAAGGGATGCCCCTACTATTAAGTGCATCAAAGATAGCCCTTGTCCTGCATGCCAGAAGGGCAAACAGACTCGGGCTACCTTTAAGGTCATTGCAGACAAAGCCTCCTCCAGATGTCTCTATCTTCTGCATATGGACTTGTTCGGTCCAGTGCAAGTTCATATCTTAGGAGGCAAATCGTATACGCTAGTGATTGTTGATGATCACTCTTGGTTTACGTGTGTGTTCTTTTTGAAACGAAATTTAGATACGTTTGACATCTTCACTAATTTTGTCAAGCAGATCCAGAACGAACTTAACTGCTCCGTGGTCAAAATCAGAAGTGACCATGGAATAGAATTCGAGTCTGGTGCTATGACAGAATTCTGTGAAGAACATGGTATCTTTCATGAGTTTTCCCCCCACGTACTCCTCAGCAAAACGGAGTTGCGGAGAGGAGAAATAGAACGCTCATTGAAGCATGTACGACAATGTTGAATGACGCCTCTCTTCGAGAGTACTTCTGGGCAGAGGCTATCAACACGGCTTGTCATGTGCAGAACCGAGCATTGATCAACAAGAATCATCGTAAGACACCTTATGAGCTATTGAAAGACAGGAAACCGACCATGTCCTATTTAAGGATTTTTGACTGCAGATGCTATGTACTTAATAATGGGAAGTACCCACGTACTAAATTTGGAGAAAAATGCTTCGAAGGCATCTTCATGGGCTATAGTAGCCATAGTCGGGCTTATAGGGTCTTCAATAAGAAAACCCTAGTGGTAGAGGAGTCCATTAATGTTGTTTTTGATGAAGGAAGCTTGCTTCATAGCAATTCTTCCAGTGGCATTCTTGAAGATGCAGGTGCAAGGCTTGAACAGCTAAGTCTTGATGAGACTGCAAAAGGTGCAACTCACAAGTACGTCAAGGTTTCCACCTCAATGCCAACTGGAGAAGTTGACGATCAGGATGAAGAAAATCTCCCAAAAGAAGGAGAGGCCCGAGAAGCTGTCAGAGCTCCAGATGCCAGACTCCTAGAGCTCCGATACGTGAGGGATCATCCCAGAGATCAGATCATAGGAGATCCTCGTGACGGTGTCAGAACTCGGAGAGGTACAATTAACGAGATTTTGCATTTTAGTTTTCTGTCACAGGTTGAGCCAAAGAAGTTCGACAAAGCGAACAAGGATGTGTTATGGATATTGGCCATGCAAGATGAACTGCATCAATTCGAACGATGCAACGTCTGGACGCTTGTTCCCAGACCAAAGAACCAGAATGTGATCGGAACTAAGTTGATCTTCAGAAACAAACTGGATGAACACGGTGTCATCATCAAGAACAAGACCAGACTGGTTGCACAAGGCTATAGACAGGAGGAGGGGATTTACTTCGACCAAACCTTTGCACCAGTTGCAAGGCTGGAGGCGATCAGAATGTTCCTGACATATGCCTCCCACAAAGGATTCACTGTCTATCAGATGGACGTGAAATCTGCATTCCTAAATGGAAATTTGAAAGAGAAAGTATATGTCGCGCAACCCCCAGGTTTTGTTAATCCCTCATTTCCTAATAATGTTTATTTTCTTAATAAAGCATTATATGGCTTAAAACAAGCTCCTCGAGCTTGGTATGAGACTCTGTCTAGTTTTCTTCTTAAGAACAAGTTCTCGAGAGGAAAAATAGATAAGACATTATTTCTTAGGGAAGTCAAAGGCAAGACTTTGCTGGTGCAAATCTATGTCGGTGACATAATATTCGGCTCTACGGACAACAATCTTTGCAAGAAGTTTTCTAAACTTATGCAAGGAAAGTTTGAAATGAGCAGCATGGGAGAGCTAAAGTATTTCTTGGGACTTCAAGTGAAATAATCTGAGGATGGAATTTTCATTTCTCAGACGAAGTTCACAAATGAACTCCTCAAGAAATTCAGAATGGAGAATGCAACCTCTATGAGGACTCCAATGGGATCCACTGTGTCTCTGGACAAGGATGAGAAAGGGAAACCTTTTGATGAAACCAAATACAGAAGCATAATTGGATCCCTGCTCTACCTTACTGCTAGTAGACCGGATATTATGTTTTCCACATGCGTTTGTGCCAAATATAAGGTGAACACTAAGGAATCTCATTATGTCGCTGCAAAGCGAATTCTTAGATACCTTAAAGGTACACCAAATCTTGGCTTGTGGTACCCAAGAAACAATGATGTCGAGCTGATAAGCTTTTCATATGCTGACTTTGCAGGGAGCAGGGATGATAGGAAAAGCACTTCCGGGATGTGTCAATTCCTCGGAAGAAGGCTTATTTCATGGAACAGTAAAAAGCAGAATTGTGTCGCAACCACCACGGCTGAATCTGAGTACATCTCAGCAGACAGCTGTTGCGCACAACTTCTATGGATCAGAAATCAACTAGAAGATTATGACTTGCATTTCAGAGAGGTCCCTATATACTGCGACTCCTCAAGTGCTATAGCAATTGAGAACAATCCTGTGTCGCACAGTAGAACGAAGCATATTGAAGTGCGCTACCACTTCATTCGGGAGCACATGGAAAACAAAGATATCTCTCTCTATTATGTCCCCACGGATAAGCAGATTGCAGATATCTTCACAAATCCCCTAGACGAGGCCAAGTTCAGTCTCTTCAAAACTAAACTCGGCATGCTGAACTATGAAGATTGAATCCTGAAGGGCTCATGGCTCTTGGATCAAGGGGGAGCATCTACTATGGATTCAAGATCGAACACGGATGCAAGAACTGAGGGGGAGCTTTGTGCTCTAAGTATAGTCTCTGATTTGCAGAAGCCAAAAAGTGGGAGATTACCCTCGCGGCTAAGGTTAAGGGGCTGCCAATGTTTAGTATGCCCTCAGGAAAATGGTAATGAACTTCACTCTCAGCTGAATTTTAATTTTATGATTTTCATTCTCATCTGTTCTATTCACCTTAGCTTGTAGGGTTTAGGCTTCTTCAAATAGGGGGAGATTGTTGGTTATTGTATCCACAATGTACCTGATTTGAAGAAGCCCCTGAACAAGCTAAGTTGAATAGACAATGTATTTGATGATCTTCTGTTAAGTTGTGCTTGCAGCTATTCCATGCTAAGTACACACCAATGTCAGGGTGCAGTGGGTCAATATACACGGGTCTGCGCAATGTAATCCCTCGTTGATTAGATCAGTGTGTTGGCTCACGTGTGCTCTCTCTATTGGAGTGTACTTTTTTTCAAGTACAGGGTCAAGATAGATCAAGAGCAGAAGAGAAGAAAAGATGGGTCAAAGACCAAGTTCATAGTAAGGAAGAGAAAAATCGCCCAAGTTAAAATCGGCGAGAATCACTAAGTCATTCCCGCCGACTTCGACGGGAGTCACTTGTGATTCTTGCCGATTCGACGGGAATCGGGCTTCATTCCCGCCGACCTCTTCCGGATGACTGTTTTCCTACAGAAATTCTGCTAAGGCAGAATCGACGGGAATCACCAAGTGATTCTCGCCGACTTCGATGGGAATCGTTCTTATTCCCGCCAATTCGACGAGAATCAGGTTGCATTCCCACCGATTCCCGCAGGCTGACTAGTTTTATAACTGGAAATCGGCTAAGGCAGAATCGACAGGAATCGTGAGTGATTCCCGCCGACTTCGTCGAGAATCACCAATGATTCTCGCCGAATTTGCCTTAGGCAAATTTTCTCTGTTCGCTGAACCGAACCAAGATGTTGTGCGCTGTTTTGTCCGGAACTAGGGCTTCTTCTTGTGGGCCCCACAACGGTCATTTAGGGTTGTTCTACAGTATTTATACTCGCTTATTTCAAACTTCAACAGTAGCCATTCACGGAAAATCAAAATCCGTCGAGCGTGACCTAGCCGATCGCGGAAAAACTCTCGCCGCCGTCGCCGCTCGCAAGGTTGTCGCTGCTGCAGATCTCAGGTCATCTTTGATCTCCCGACGACAGAACCGAGGATAGTATAGCATCTCACGCTTCTCTCTCGAGATCCCCTGTCTCTCGATTTGTTGAACGAGGTTAGTTCTTCATTCCGAATCGATTGAGACGACCGATCCGATTGTGATCGTTGGTAGACCTTGCTTGCTTCGTGAAGAAGTTTGGATCTACAAAGCATCGCCGCCGTAATCGCTTGCCGCCGCCGATCTTGGAAAGATCCTCTCCAAGAGAGTGCTCCGGTCGTGGACTCTTCGTCTTCATCAAGAATGCTTCAACGAACGAAGAGGGACATCTGGTTCTCCACACATGTAGTTTGTATCTCTTGTACATTCTATTTTTGTTTTATTGTAAAGGAATAGTGATTCCTAATTTTAAGGGTTGGGTGCAACCCGTGGTAGAGGAGTAGTGACTCCTTCGGTTAGAAGGGTGCCTTACGTAGTGTGAGGATTGGATTTCAATCCGTTAGGTGAAGTGACCGAGTCGTCCCTTGTTGGGAGATAGGTCGAAGGGGAGAGTGGACGTACCCAAATCGGGGAACCACTATAATTTCTTTTGTGCTTTTCTGTGTTGTGGTTGTTTATTTGTGCAGGTTATTTAAATTCCGCAAAAGACTGCACGAGACCTATTCCCCCCCCCCCTATAGGTGGACTTAGTCGACACTAGATACTTTCAGTTTTACATGCTTCAATGAGGGTTCTATTCCTTCTCTTAGCAACTCCATTTTTTTATGGAGTACATAGAGAGGAAAACTCATGAAAGATACCTTGACTTCCACAGAATTTTATCATGGCACCGGATTCAAATTTTATTTCGTGATCACTTCTAATTTTGACCACCGAGCAGTTTAATTCATTCTAAATTTGCCTAACAAAATTAGTGAAAGTCTCATTGGCGTATGACTTGTGTTTTATAAATAACACTCAAGTAAAACGAGAGTAATCATGAATAATAACCAACGTATAAACTTTACCACTAAAACTGTGAATTGGCATAGGACCGAATAAGTCCATATGAAGTAAATAAAAACTTCTAGAGAAATCTTTTTCAGAAATACCCTTAAAGGTAGCCCTTGTCTGCTTACCTATCTGACATGCATGACATGGACTCTCTTTAAGGCACTTAATGTTGGGAGCATCACGCACTAAGTTGTGAGAAAATAACATATTTGTAGTTTTGAAGTTAATATGTGCTAATCTCTTATGTCATTGGTTAAAAAAGACGCACTATCTTTTGCTAAAAAACACACTTGTGTAGAATTATCTAAACATAGAAAATTTAAACATAAAATATTTCTACTCTGAGTGCCTTTTAAGACTCTCTAAATTGGTAGACAATTTTATCAGGCACTTGTCCTTGTAGAACTCAACGATATAGCCTTTGTCACATAATTGACTTATGCTTATCAAATTATGCTGTAATCCTTCAACATAAGCCACGTTTGTAAAGGAGGCAATGACGTTGGAAATCATCATGTGGCCTTTAGTGATTCCCTAGTCAGACCCTCCAAAGATAACTTTTGGACTGTCTTTGACTGGGGTAAATTCTAGAAGTAGGCTTCTTATCCCGGTCATATGTCGAGAGCATCCACTGTCCAAGTACCAGATTGGAGTTTTGTTGGCCTTTGGACAAACCTGTAATCATAAATCATTTTACCTTAGGAACCCAAACAGATGTGGGTCCTTAGTTCCTTATTAATTTAACACCACTTGGAACATTAACGTTGCGATTGGTCGGTCTCGCTCTGTTAACTCGAGGATTTTCAAGCTTTGCCATATAAAACCACCAATCTACAATGAAGTGACCAATCGTGCCGCAACAGCAATAGTCAAAACTATTGTACCTTCTATTATACTCCTACTTTACCGTTTGAGCAGGAGGCTTAGCAGGGGCCGCCAACTTGGAAGTGGAAGCCTCGTAATTACAGCACACACAAGGCTTCATCATTTCCTTAGCTTTCAGAATAATAGTGTTGTCTTTTGGAGCCTTCTTTCCACTTGGTACATGAATGTATGGGCCATAACTTTTGAGCGTAATTTCTTCATAAGGTGCTTTGAAAACACTAGCACCAAAGTCTTGGGACAGGTCCATCCTTGGTGATAGTTTTACTTTCAAGACAACCTAAACACCTAGAGGGGGGGGGGTGAATAGGTTCTTCTTTTTTTTATAAAAACTTCTAGGCAGAATTCAATTCAATGGCTAACACAATAATCACAGCAATCACAGAAAATAAAACATCACAGATTGCACAATGATTTATAGTGGTTCCCCAAGGTCTGGGTACATCCACTTTCCCCCTTCACCTATCTAGCAGTATGCTAGATTTGGCCAAACTTCCACTAATCTCAGATCAACAGATCCTACAACTCAGAACCCAACTGGTTCCTACAACTCAGGCACAGCAGCCCTACCTCATCCTTGCCCCAAGGCCTACAACTCAGAGAAGTTCCTTCTCCTACACTCAGGCAAACTGCCCTACCACTCAGAGTTCAACACTCCTACACTCAGCCTTTATAACACAGGCTTACAACTCAGATCTGTGTAAACAGATCCTACAGAAATATGGAAAATATTATTTAACTGTCTTGCCTGAATTGAGAGAGAAAAGGCCAAGACAATTCTTGATCAGCTGATGCAATCAACTGTATCTGAGCCTTCTTCAAAGCTTCTTGAATATGAACTTAGCTGAGTTGATTTCCAAACAGCTTCTTGAGAATCCACTGGTGGTTTCTTTCTTCTTCTTCAAATTCTGGCTTGATCTCTCTCTATCCAGCACTTTGAATGATTCTTCTGAATTCTGATTAGAACTCTTCTTTGATCTATCCTTAGATAGTCTTCTTTGATCTTCCGGAGAAGATCTTCTTAAGTGCCTAGCACTTTCTTGAAATGAATTGGATTGTAATTCTTCTCAACTTTTTGATTCTTATCAATGTTTCAAAAGTTACTTTCTCCTTCTGAATCTGTCTATTTATAGACTTTCTTCATGGTAACCGGCTGATCCGGTTTCTAACCGTTTTCTGACAAGTCTGACAGCTTCAGTTAACTGGTGGCAACCCACAGCTGTCAAGTCTTCAAACAAGTCCTGTGCCTTAGTCTTGAACCATAAATTGTCGAGACAGTCTGTTAGAAAGTGTCGAGACCATCTGTCTATTTGTGTCGACACAATTGACTTTGGTGTCGACACAGTCTTCAGTGATGTCGACTAAGTTGCCTTTGAGTCGACACAGCTTCTTCTGAAAATAACTTGGTCTTGATTCTTCAGTGTGTCGACACAAGTCTTGTGTGTCGACACAGTTGTTGTAGAATCATAACTTAGTAAGTGTCGACTTAGCCTTCAGGTGTCGACACAGTCTTCTTTTAACTTTGCTATAATGTGTCGACTCAATCACAATGTGTCGACACATTCTGCTGATGTCGACAAACTTGAGGTCGACTATATTCTTTTGTGTCGACACATTGTCCCAATGTTGAGGTCGACGCTTTTCTTCTGTGTCGACACTTTTCTTCTGTGTCGACACAAATTTCCAGTGCTGTGTCGACTTACTTCTTTTGTGTCGACACAAATTCCCAGTGTAGTTGTAGACTAACTGCTATGTGTCGACACTGCTTCCTCTATGTCGACACTTTTTCCCAGTGTAGTTGTAGACTAACTGCTATATGTCGACACTGCTTCCCAGTGTTGTGTCGACTATTTTCTTCTATGTGTCGACACTGCTTCCTCTGTGTCGACACTTGGACTTAGAATTTTTCTGCATACTTTATCAATTCTTCACCTGCACATGTCAACTCAAAAACAACATCAAATACACCTTGATGTATATCATTGAGCTAGGTTGGGCTTCTTCAAATCAGGTACACATTTTCCAATGTACCCAACAATCTCCCCCTATTTGGAGAAGTCATAACCCTTCTAGCCAATGATATACACCATTTATAAACAGTACTAAATGATGATATATGACATGACAGGAATACTTAATATAAACAAAACATAAACAAAATAATCCATCACAGAATGCACATTATAATATGCCAAACAACATTTTGTTTATAACTGGGTAATGTTTGATTACATTGTTTTACATTTAATGATTACATCACAACATTACAAAACACTATGAAGGAACTTAAAACATAATCAGGATTGATCAGGCTCTCTAATTATAATCCCTTTGCCAGATTGAATGGTAGCTGTCACAAGAGCTTCTGATTCTTCAGCTATCTTCTTTCCTTTTAGATCAGCTTTCTTCTGAGCTTCTTCCTTGATCCTTTGCCTTTCAAAGTAGTGAAAAGGCTTTGGGAAGTACTTGCTTGGCTCCTTAGCATCTGATGGCAGTCTTCCCAGCTTAGCTTTCCTTCTGAATTGTACTATTGCTTCCTGTCTTGCCTCATACTTCTGCCATTCTATCTCATTGTACCACTTCCCTCTCTCATGAACTTTGTCTTGTACAGCTTTCCATGCAGTGAGTATTATGTTCCTTGAAGTAGGACTCCACTGCTCATAATCTGGCTTGAGTGCAGCCTGCTCTCTGAATCTCTTCTTTGCTAATAGAGCATCTTGCTGTTCTTTCAGAGTAGCCTCAGGCTTATCAACCTTCTCAATGACAATATTAGTAACCTCCTTTGGAGGACTATACATGCCTTGAACCTTCTGATCAATCATGTCAAAATCTGGAGGGGGGTAAATGACTTGGGCAACCTCAGGTTGATTGCCTTCAAGTAGATTTGATTGTATTCCTGACTCAGCCACCATAGCATCATCACACAATGGGGGATATCCCAATATGGCTCGGATACTATTGGTCACCCATTTGGAGTGCTCTGAGCCTGCATGAATTAGCATCCTCTCCCCCTTTATGGCTTCTCTAGAGACATGATCTCTTAGATCTTCCTTTTGAAATCTGATTTGGCCATCCAAATAATTCACACCCTCTTTAAAAAATGGTTTTAACTTTTGAAGCTTTTCAGATATTTCTTTTTGAGAGGTTGTGATGGCAGTCTTAACAGAAGCAATGGCAGCTTGAAAATTCTTATCAAATTCTTCCCTTTCTTTGGCTCTATCTGCAGGCAGACCTGGAACAATCTTCTTTACCTCTTCAATGATCTCATTATGAGATTCAGTTAAATTATCATTCATTCTTAACTGATTTTCCAATACATAGCTTTGCTTCAGAGCAATGTCATCCACCTTTGTAGTAATAGCCACCTGTTGTTGAGCTAGATAAACCACAGCATTGCCACCCTTGTGGAAGCAATCTGTCATTTCCTTTTTATGCATGTTGACTTGAAACTGGATGGACTTTATATCCTGTGCTAAGTCAAACTGAAGTGACTTGCTATTTTCATCAACATACTTTTCCAAAGCCATCCTTTGTTCATCCAATTTTACCTGTAGATCTACCATAAACTTGTTATAATCAAAAGCTGGAGATACCTGTAGAGGTGTGGTCTGTAAAGCCTGCTTATAATTCTTGCTTCTTCTCTTAAATACAACAAGTTTTCTTTTCTTTGCCATCCTGGCATCTTCAGTTTCAGTTTCAGATGAAGTATCTAAATGAATTCTCTCTTGAGGAGGATTAATTGTATCTGTCCCAGTGACCTGTTGCTCAGCTTCAACAGCCAATGGCTCCCCCTCAACTTGTGCCTCAACTTCAGCTTCCTGATCAATTTCCATACCTATTGACTTCTCAATTTCTTGTCCACCTCCTACTTTATCAGTAGTAGTATCATCATCAGGGAATAACTCCTCCAGAGTAAATTCCAGTTGAGCTGTAACTTCTGCAGCAGTTAAATCTTGAGATAAGTTTAACTGTGCTTCCTCTTGCACTTGTACTTTAGTATTTGTAGTATCTAGAGGAGGAGTGGACACTAGCTCTTCCTGAACCTGTGCATTAATAAGAATATGAGCAAAGTCTTTTATAGTAAAATACATTAGCTCCCCCTACACATGTACCTGATCAGGTGCAGATACATTTTGAGCAGGAGAGGAAACTGGCTCCCCCTGCATTTGTGCAGGTGTTGACACTTGCTGGACTATAGTTGAGTCAGGCTGATCTTCAACCTGTATCCTGAGTGGGTCTTCTTGTAGTTGTTCAGTTTCTTGATGTTGAGTAGGGGATTTCACAGGGGTGTCTGGCCTGCTCTCTTCAGGCACTTCCTTGGACATCACCCTATCCCACCTTGAGAACAGTCTCATATCCATTCTTCTCATATGATTAATCTTAGTCCCTTGCAGTTGCTGCATTACTTCAGGAATCACTCCAGTGAGGTATAAGCTCATGATCCTGGCCATGTTAGGCTTCTTGATTCCTTCTTTGATCTTGTCAAAGATCACTCCTGACCAATCAGTAGGGATTGTAAAAACAATCCTGGTCATAAGGCTGAACATATAGGCAGAAATCCTATCATGTCCACCTGTCTTGCAGAGGATCACTTTCCCAACTATTTCAGACAAGAACTTCCCTTGCTGATTCATACCCTTCCTGTTGAATGCAGCTCCAATCTTCAAGCCTGAGTCTAGTCCACACCATTAAAGGGCTTCCCTTGTCTTAGAGCTAAGAACTTCCTCTTCATTCTCAACTGCTTGTAATTGAAAGATCTTTCTTAAACTTCGTTGAGTAATCTTCACCTTAGTCCCTTGTACATTGGACTTAATCTTGAGGCCAGTCGAGTGGACTGATGCAGAGATAAAGAACTCGTGCACCTCCTTCTTCCAGATTTTAGTTGGTTCTGAGATGAGAAATTCTAACCCTGACTCAGAGAGGAGGGTGATAACCCCTTGAACATCTGGCGGCGCCTCTGCAAAGGCCTGGCGCACCAACTCATATCCTTCATTAATGTTGTCTTCAATCCTTGGCGCCATCGATTCGTCGAGAAAGCTTGAGAGAAGAGAGAAAGATAGACTGTCGACACAGGGTTTTAGTCTCGAAAACCTTGGAAGCGTGTCGACAGAAAGAGTTTTTGACCTATTTATAGCTTCAGTTGAAAGAAGTTCAAAAGGCGCCAAAAACAGTCTAAATGTGTCGACACAGACGGAATGTGTCGACACAAACTTCTATTGACTCGACATTACTTCAGCCTACTATGTGTCGACACCAATTTGTGGTTATGTCGACACCTTGGATATATAATAGAAAGACAGAAATTCTGTGTCGACTCTAAGGATAAGTGTCGACACATATTCTGTAAGTGTCGACACCATTATCCTGGTTGAGTCGACATTACATTTCTGGTTAAGTCGACAATATAACTCTTAAGTGTCGACACATATTCTCTGTGTCGACACAATATTTCTGACTTGTCGACATTATTTCTCTGAGTCGACACATTATTACTGAATGTGTCGACACATTCTTACTTAGCTAATTTCTATTGTTATTACTTAACTTACTTAAATCCCACTTTAACTGCATTGTTAATGATTTTGTTAATACATTAATCAATGGTTAACATACCTAATTCAATTTTGAATTTGTTGAATTTGGTTTCATCTAAAGGCTTAGTAAATACATCTGCTATTTGATAATCTGTTTTTACAAATTCCAATGAGATGTCTCCTTTTTCTACATGTTCTCTAAGAAAATGGTATTTGATGTCTATATGCTTAGTTCTACTATGAGAAACTGGATTATTAGCAATAGAAATAGCACTCTTAGAATCACATAAAAGGGGTGTTCTACTTACCTGAATACCATAATCCTTAAGCTGATGCTGCATCCATAATAGCTGTGCACAGCAGCTTCCAGCAGCAATATACTCAGACTCAGCTGTGGAAATTGCCACACTAGTCTGCTTCTTACTACTCCAAGATATTAGTCTTCCTCCCAGGAATTGACAAGTACCTGTAGTACTTTTTCTATCTTCTCTACATCCTGCAAAATCTGCATCTGAATAGCCTGTTAGTAGAAAATCTCTATTCCTAGGGTACCAAAGACCTAGAGTAGGAGTGCCCTTTAGATATTTCAGAATCCTTTTGACTGCAGTATAATGAGATTCTTTAGGGCAGGCTTGGTACCTAGCACAGACACATGTTGCATACATAATGTCAGGTCTACTAGCAGTGAGATATAGTAGAGACCCAACTATTCCTCTATACAATGATTCATCAACAGGTTTACCTGCCTCATCTTTGCATATAGGCATACTTGTTCCCATAGGAGTTCTCATGGTGGAGGATGACTCCATACCATATTTCTTAATTAATTCTTTGGTGAACTTAGACTGGGATATGGACAATCCATCATCAGTCTGTCTTACTTGGAGTCCCAAGAAGAACTTAAGTTCTCCCATACTGCTCATCTCAAACTTCCCTTGCATAAGTTTGGCAAACTTTTTACAAAGGTTGTTTTCAGTAGATCCAAAGATTATGTCATCAACATAGATCTGGACTAAGATGATCTTTCCTTTGGATTCCCTAAGGAATAGAGTTTTGTCTATCTTTCCTCTTGAGAATTTATTCTCAATGAGGAAGGTAGACAGGGTTTCATACCAAGCCCTTGGAGCTTGTTTTAACCCATACAAAGCTTTCCTAAGCTTATACACATAATCAGGTTTAAGAGGATCTACAAAACCTGATGGCTGCTCTACATATACTTCTTCTTTAAGATCACCATTCAGAAATGCTGACTTCACATCCATCTGGTATACTTTGAAGTCTTGGTAGGCTGCATAGGCAAGGAACATTCTGATTGCCTCCAGCCTTGCTACTGGAGCAAAGGTTTGATCAAAGTCAATCCCTTCTTCCTGCCTGTATCCTTTTGCAACTAACCTTGCTTTATTCTTCACTATTATCCCACTTTCATCTAGCTTGTTCCTATAGATCCACTTAGTGCCAATTATGTTGTGGCCTCTTGGTTTAGGAACAAGCTCCCAGACTTTGCATCTTCTGAATTGATTCAGCTCCTCTTGCATAGCATCAATCCAGTGCTGGTCTTGGATAGCTTCTTCAAACTTCTTAGGTTCCATTTGAGACAAGAAACTTGAATGCAAAACTATGCTTTGATTTCTGCTTCTAGTTTGCACTCCTTGTCTTGGATCACCTATTATCTGATCAGCAGGATGATCTCTTAGATATCTTATAGCTGGAGGAAGATTCCCTTCAGGTTGAGCATCTCCAGCTTCTTCATTCTGCTGAACCTTTTGGTTTTCATCAGCTTCCATTATCTCTTGTACTCCCCCTGGACAGCAGCCTTCATTTTCCAATGCTCCATCTTCCTTTGAAGCTTCAGCAATGGAGAGCTTGTCCATCTTCTTGCTTATACCTGTTGAGTCATTTGATCTACAAGACAACTCACAATTGATTAATCTTGTTTCATCAAATACAACATGCACAGATTCTTCAACAACTTGAGTAGTTAAGTTGAAGACTCTATAGGCCTTACTATTTGTGCTGTACCCAACAAATATCCCATCCTGGGATTTGGCAGCAAACTTAGTCAAATATGACTTGTCATTGTTAAGTATATAGCACTTGCAACCAAAGATCCTAAAATAGGATAGATTTGGTTTTCTGCCTTTCACAATCTCATAGGGAGTCTTTCTGTGGCTTTTGGTGATAGAAGCCCTATTGAAGACATGACAAGCAGTGTTAACTGCCTCAGCCCAAAAATATTCTGGGAGAGAGGTGTCACTCAATAGAGTTCTACCAGCTTCAATTAATGTTCTACTCTTTCTTTCAGCAATTCCATTTTGCTGAGGTGTTCTAGGTGAGGAGAACTCTTGGAAAATCCCAAAGTCTATACACAAGTTTGTTATGCTTTCAGATTGAAACTCAGTACCATGGTCACTTCTGATTTTGACCACTGTACTATTCAGTTCATTCTAAATTTGCTTTACAAAATTTAGTAATACACTTGGGGTTTCAGATTTTTGTCTCAGAAAGAACACCCATGTAAATCTAGAGTAGTCATCTACAACCACTAGAGTGTAGACCTTCCTACCTAGACTGTGAACTGGCATAGGACCAAAAAGATCCATATGCAAGAGGTATAAGCACCTCACAGAATCCTTGTTTTCAAGGCTTTGAAATGAGGATTTTGTCTGCTTGCCCTTTTGACAAGCTGAGCATACCCCTTCCTTTATACACTTAACTTGAGGCCCATTCCTCACTAGTTCTTTACTAAAGAGTTGGCCAATTGTCTTGTAGTTTAGATGAGCCAATCTCTTGTGCCACTTAACACAATGGGAAGCATTGTCATCAGCTACAAGACAAATGGGGAAAGCCTTATTTTCACATTCAAAATTAAGGCAATACACATTTCTCTTCCTATACCCAGTCAATATGATCTCTTGATCACTTGACCTTTTGATATGACAACCATCCTTACTAAATGAAATGTCATATCCTAGATCACTCAGCTGGCTTATGCTTATTAGATTATGTTTCAAACCTTTTACATGGACCACTTGGGTGATAGTAATAAGGTTAGAAGAAATGTTACCAAACCCTTTGATGACTCCCTTCTCAGATCCACCAAAGATCACTTTAGGTCCATCTTTGACAGATGAATACTCCTTCAGCAGCCCCTTTGTTCCAGTCATGTGCCTGGAACAACCACTATCCAAGTACCATATAGGGGCATGGTTACTTGGATTCACCTACAATACAGAATTACTTACCCTTAGAACCCAAGTAAGTCTTGGGTCCTTGGTTCAGGTTAGCATTAATAAAGTTATCATAGCCTCTTCTAACAGGTAGACTCTTATTCTTTATAACACTTGTGTTATACCAGCAGTCTAATGCAAAATGGCCTCTCTTGCCACAGCACCAACATTCAAACTTATTGTATCTAGATCTAGATACATCCTTGTCAGAAGAATTTCTGTTCATTGCTGGTGCTGTTGCAACTTCACCTACTGATTTCTTAAAACCATTGGGTTTATGACCATAGGTAGGCCTGCTTGCATTTACACCCTTGTTCTTCAGAACATTAGTCTTAATATGACCTTGAATGTCTTCATGATCATATATGTTAGAAGGCCCTTTCACCTTACTAAACTTTATGGGGACTGAGTGGTTTAGTGGCTGAATAGGGGCTTTGCCTTTCCTCTTGAATCTGCCAGCCCTGGAGTTACCTTTAAATCCTAATCCAGTCTTACCCTTCTGAGTGACAAATTCATCTATCAAGGGTAAGACAGATTTTGGCTTAGAGTAACTAGCCACTAAATTCCTTTCAATTCTAAGTCTGGCCTCCAGACTCTTCACTTGATCATTAGTATAATTAATTGTGCCCATCTGAATAATAGTTATATTCTTCAGCTTGGCAATTTCATTTAATTTTTGATCAAGGACTTTTTCTAATTCAGTTATTGCAACCCTTAGTTAAGTAATTTCCTGAGCCTGAGTTTTAACCAGGTTCTTGCTTTTCTTAAGGGCCTGCAACAAGTCCCCATACTTGTCTATCAATTGATAGACATCTCCTTCAGATCCAGATGCATCTTCATCACTTGATGCAGATGTAGCTGATTCTTCACTTGTACTACAAATAGATGTACTGGAAGGACAGTTTACCTCATTAGGACCAGACTGATTCTACCATATGTCCTCTTCTGATCTTGTCATCAACCCCATGCATTGATATTCATTGATGGAGTCTAGCAACTGCATAAACTCCTCTTCCTCAGATGCAGCATATAGTCCAATATATGCTTCAGCTTCAGATCCTGATTCTGAAGTTGACTGGTCTGACAGACTTTTATCTTTCTTTGCTACAAAGGATTTCTCCTTCTTTCCTTTCTGATAAGTCTTCTTCTTTTCTGAAGATTCCTTCCTCTTGTCAGGACAATCAGCCACTACATGTCCAGGCCTATTGCAACAATAGCAGACAATCTTTGAAGTAGTGGCTTTGCTGGGCTTTGATCTGCTTTTCTCTTTCCTTGATGACCTTCTCTTCTGATAATAGTCATCAACTTGCTGTGATGTGGAAAGCCTAGACTTCCATTGCTTCTTTTTCAAGAACCTTTGGAATTGCCTTGTGAATGCAGCAAAGTCTGTATCTGAATCACAGCTTTCTGAACCCTTATCTGAATTTTCAGAACTATCTTCTTCAACTTCTTTAGGAGAAGCTGGTGATTTCCTCCTATTCTTTCTAGTGGCTTCAGCATTAAATGCCACAGTCTTTTCTCTGTGATCTCCTCTTGAGTTTCTTTCCTCCTCCTTCCTCACCATAAGTTGCATTTCATAGGATAGCAACTTTCCAAACAGGGTTGGAGGAGATATCTCTGCCAATTTAGCCACTTCTCTTATGGCACAGATCTTTGTATCCCAATCCTTTGATAAGGATCTTAAGAATTTGTCATTCAGTTCATAGGTACTGAAGACTCTTCCATAGGATATTAGCTCATTCACAATCCTATAGAATTTCTTATAGCACTCAGTTATGCTATCAGATTTTCCTTGTCTAAAGCTTTCATACTCCTGATTTAGCATAGACTTTCTGTCCAGCCTTACTTCTTCAGATCCCTCCATGTAGACAATCAATGTGTCCCACATCTCCTTGGAGGTCTTGCAGTGAATCAGATTTTGAAATGTTGAATCATCTATGGCACTAACAATGATGTTATGTGCCCTTTTGTCCATGGTTGCCAAGATGATTTCATCCTTGGTCATTTCTGAATAAGTCTTTGGTATTTGGATATTTGCATCAAGAACAGATATCTTCATTGGAATGAAGGGGCCTTCCTGTACTGTGATGTAAATACTTGGTTCAGATGCTTCCATAAACAATCTGACTCTTTCTTTCCAGATCCCAAAGATTTCCTTCTTGCATATGGGTAATTTCATAGACCCTAGCTCCTTATGATTCTCTCCAGAACCCATCTTCTTGAATCTTGAATCTGCCTTTCAGATCTACCTCAGACTGTTAAGTCCTTTTTGAGGAACCTGGCTCTGATACCACTTGATAGTTTTACTTTCAAGACAACCTAAACACCTAGAGGGGGGGGGGTGAATAGGTTCTTCTTTTTTTTATAAAAACTTCTAGGCAGAATTCAATTCAATGGCTAACACAATAATCACAGCAATCACAAAAAATAAAACATCACAGATTGCACAATGATTTATAGTGGTTCCCCAAGGTCTGGGTACATCCACTTTCCCCCTTCACCTATCTAGCAGTATGCTAGATTCGGCCAAACTTCCACTAATCTCAGATCAACAGATCCTACAACTCAGAACCCAACTGGTTCCTACAACTCAGGCACAACAGCCCTACCTCAGCCTTGCCCCAAGGCCTACAACTCAGAGAAGTTCCTTCTCCTACACTCAGGCAAACTGCCCTACCACTCAGAGTTCAACACTCCTACACTCAGCCTTTATAACACAGGCTTACAACTCAGATCTGTGTAAACAGATCCTACAGAAATATGGAAAATATTATTTAACTGTCTTGCCTGAATTGAGAGAGAAAAGGCCAAGACAATTCTTGATCAGCTGATGCAATCAACTGTATCTGTGCCTTCTTCAAAGCTTCTTGAATATGAACTTAGCTGAGTTGATTTCCAAACAGCTTCTTGAGAATCCACTGGTGGTTTCTTTCTTCTTCTTCAAATTCTGGCTTGATCTCTCTCTATCCAGCACTTTGAATGATTCTTCTGAATTCTGATTAGAACTCTTCTTTGATCTATCCTTAGATAGTCTTCTTTGATCTTCCGGAGAAGATCTTCTTAAGTGCCTAGCACTTTCTTGAAATGAATTGGATTGTAATCCTTCTCAACTTTTTGATTCTTATCAATGTTTCAAAAGTTACTTTCTCCTTCTGAATCTGTCTATTTATAGACTTTCTTCATGGTAACCGGCTGATCCGGTTTCTAACCGTTTTCTGACAAGTCTGACAGCTTCAGTTAACTGGTGGCAACCCACAGCTGTCAAGTCTTCAAACAAGTCCTGTGCCTTAGTCTTGAACCATAAATTGTCGAGACAGTCTGTCAGAAAGTGTCGAGACCATCTGTCTATTTGTGTCGACACAATTGACTTTGGTGTCGACACAGTCTTCAGTGATGTCGACTAAGTTGCCTTTGAGTCGACACAGCTTCTTCTGAAAATAACTTGGTCTTGATTCTTCAGTGTGTCGACACAAGTCCTGTGTGTCGACACAGTTGTTGTAGAATCATAACTTAGTAAGTGTCGACTTAGCCTTCAGGTGTCGACACAGTCTTCTTTTAACTTTGCTATAATGTGTCGACTCAATCACAATGTGTCGACACATTCTGCTGGTGTCGACAAACTTGAGGTCGACTATATTCTTTTGTGTCGACACATTGTCCCAATGTTGAGGTCGACGCTTTTCTTCTGTGTCGACACTTTTCTTCTGTGTCGACACAAATTTCCAGTGTTGTGCCGACTTACTTCTTCTGTGTCGACACAAATTCCCAGTGTAGTTGTAGACTAACTGCTATGTGTCGACACTGCTTCCTCTGTGTCGACACTTTTTCCCAGTGTAGTTGTAGACTAACTGCTATGTGTCGACACTGCTTCCTAGTGTTGTGTCGACTATTTTCTTCTATGTGTCGACACTGCTTCCTCTGTGTCGACACTTGGACTTAGAATTTTTCTGCATACTTTATCAATTCTTCACCTGCACATGTCAACTCAAAAACAACATCAAATACACCTTGATGTATATCATTGAGCTAGGTTGGGCTTCTTCAAATCAGGTACACATTTTCCAATGTACCCAACACTTGGTAATGCCTTTTAGGCTCCACATAAGTAGGCCTAGCAAGGTGACCATAGGACGTCTCAAGGTCATATTGATTTGTGGGGAAGATTACCTTCTTAAATGAGGGTTGACCTTGAGGTGCCTTCCCTTTGTGTTTAGTACTAGCTCTCTTAGCAGCCTTACCTCATTCAGCTATATGGCCAAGACCACTACCCTTCTTTGGAGCAGAAAACTCATCAATGAGGGGGAAGAATAGTCTCGGCTTAAAGTAACTTTCAACCAGTTTCCTTTCCACAAAGAGCTTTTATTCTAGCTCATCTAAGTATTTCTCCTTCTGACTTAATAGTTCATCAGAGCATTTTAATTCCTCTTGCAAGGAGCGAACTTCATTTCTGAGAGGAGTGAATTCAGCAATTTCCTCCCCAGGCTTGATTCCACTGCCTTGAGATAAGCAATCTCTTTTAATTTCCTTTTGACAACCTTGCGGCATTTGTTAAAAGCTTTAGAAAGTTCTTGATGCTAAGCCATCAAGTCAGATTCGTCTTCCTTAGAAGAATTGTCACTATCAGTGGAAGTTTCTGATTCAGAGAGGATTGTGTGAGAGTTTACCTTCCCATGAAATTGGGAGTCGCCTACTTCCTCAACTGATTTAGCCATGAGCCTGAAATAAGCTTCATCATTTTTTGATCTTGACTCACTTGAGTAACTGTCGCTAAGTGTCTTTTACTTCTTTGTAACGAATCTCTTCTCTTCCTTCCTTATCTTTGAAGGATCTCTTTATCTTCTTCCTTAGATCCTTCCTTCTTCTTGTACGGACACTGCGTAATCATGTGTCCTGGCTTGTTGCAATAATAGCAAACTATATCAGAGGATGAGTGTTTGTTCGGTTTAGATTTATGCATGTACTCTCAGTTGTAACTTTTCTTAGACCGATCACCATCACGATGTGATCTTCTGAAGTCCGAGGAGGAGGACTGATTTTTCATTTGCCTCCTTTTGCTAAGCAATCTCTTGAATTTATTGGAGATTAGTGAGAACTCTCCATCAAAAAACTTAGAACCTAAAGTGCTTGGATCAGAATCTTCTTGTTGGTGTTACCATTGTAATTTGGAAGTGATCAATCATGTAGTCTCACTGCCAATGCAATATTAGCATATTAGGGTCGCACATAAGAATGTTTGGAGAAATTGGGAGGTTGGATTAGTTTGTCTATACTTATATGATGAGTGGAAATAACTTAGCTCAGCCAGGATTTGAAAGCGTCGAGTGTGTTGAGACCACTCAACGCTTTCATCGAGTCAAGTGTTGACTCGTCGAATGATGGCTTTGAGTGTGTTGAGTTTACTTAACGATTCATCGAGGCAAAGTATTGATTCGATGAGTATGGAACTTAAGCATTGAGCGCATTGAGTTCACTCAACGATTTGTCGAGTCAAGGTGTTGATTCGACGAGTCTGGTTCTCAATCATTGTGTATGTTGAGTTCACTCAACGCCTTCGTCGAGTCAAAGGTTGATTCCACGAATCTGGCACTTAGGCATTAAGTGAGTTGAGTTCACTCAACATCTTCGTCGAGTCAAATGTTGATTCGACGGGTTTGGCGCTGAGAGCGTTAAGTACGTTGAGTTCACTCAATGCCTTCATCGTGTATCTTATGGATACTCGATGATTCGTCAAGTATGTTATGTATACTCAATGATTCATCCAATATGTTATGGATACTCGACGATTCGTTGAGACAAGGGTTGTCTTGTTGAAATGATGTATTCCATGTCTTGGGTCTGTGAATAGCGGCAGGCTATTCTGTTTATTCCTTTGGGTATAAATAGAAAATTTTAGGGTTTCTATAAAAGGACTTTTTATGGGTTGACTTTGTCTAAGCGCATGAGCCGCACTGGCGAAAACTCGAGACCTAAAAGGTCCGACAAAAGCTGTTTCACCTTCGTCGATCCCATCGCCGTCACTAAGTCTGATTCCTGCAAGTGTCGTCGTCGCCTCTTCTGTACCGGACCTAGCAGTCTATGAAAACGCAGAGTGCCCTCTCCCCACCTAAATCTTGTTTGACAAGACTCTACGTGTTCTCCCATTCGTGTGGATCTACTGTAGAGGTGAGGACACAATTCTACACTAAGGAATCTAGCCGCTAAGTGATCGGCAGATCATCTGGAGCACCTAGGTTGAGTATCGACTCAATCCCGTAAAGGTAATTTTATTTTACAGCACTTTCTTCTTGATCAATGTATATCGCTAGATCCGAACTATTTTGAGCTTTTCTTGTTCCTTTATTCGGTTGCGCACAAGTTTTGTACCATCTAGAAAAACCCAACAGTGGTATCAGAGCCAGCTTTCAGCAATATTCAGTATTTCAGAAGTTGCTAAATCCATGGCATGTAGATCTGGAAATTTATAAATGTTCTAAAATGCCCAAATCTTTTCTTGGCCCCATCAAGAACGCATGTGATTTCTTTGTTGATTTCCTTTTTACTCCTTAACAATAACCGTCACTCTTGTTGGTTTGTGAAACCAAGTGTGTGTTAGATTTTGTATCTCACATAGAGAGACGGGCTTGTCTACTATTTAAGTGGAGTTAGTGTTGCTCATATCCAGTGCATGTAAGTCTGAAGATTTAGAATGGTTCTAGATGTTCAGATTTAGCCCGGTTCATCAAGTGTTGATGATTTATCTTGTGCAAATCTGGGATGCATGTAGATTATGACTGCTGCAAGTTTTATTTTGTGGATGTACACATTGGTTAATTGTTAATCATGATTAAGTGTAAATCAACAATCTAAAATCCCTTAAGTAATATTAAGTATTCGGATACCTTCCGATGGATGACACTCTTCCTGCCTCGATCGATGAAGTGTAGACTTGCCAAAGCAAGGTGCATTAATCTATCTTGGTAAGGGTGTGAGCAGATAATTTTGATATCCTACTGTCGACATTGGGTCAAACTTAACTGGGTGACCTTAAAGGTTGAGTGCCCAGAGGCATAGGGTTGGCATGGACAATATGATGGATGCAAATAGAGAGTTATTCACCAACCCTAAATGGGTTGCATTGTAATGTAATTGGCAAGCGTTGCCTACCTAAATAACTGCATTGTGAGAGAAAAGTCAAAGCTAACTCATAGTGTTGGTGAAATATGGATCTTGTCCACTAAGAGAGTTACTCGCATAAACTCTTCGAATTGATATCGAGTGTTATCAGTTTGATAAAAATAGTGGGAGTATTTTGATTAAAGTCCTAATTTAAATAAATAAAATATATTTTGAAATGTAGTACTGATTTTATTTTGCTGAATCTTTGTAGAATTTCCATGACAAGTGGTTCACACTCCACCCTATCCCTCAGATCCATCCTTGAGAAGGAGAGCTGAGTGGTACGAATTATTTGGACTGGTACAGGAACCTGAGAATTATTTTGAGGCAAGAGAGAAAGCTCTATGTTTTGGAAGAGGAATCACCTGAAAAACCTGCCGGGAATGTGTTCTGTTCTGATAAGGATGCTTATAAGAAGTATCTTGACGACTCCTTAGATATCGAATGCCTCATGCGGGCAACCATGAACTTTGAGCTCCAAAAGCAATATGATAACATGGGTTATAAGGAAATTGACGAGCATCTCAAAAAAATGTTTTAAAGGCAAGCTCGTCATGAGAGGTTTGACGTCACTAAGGCATTGTTCCAATGTAAGATAGGAGCTCGGGACATATTACAGACTCACGTGCATAAGATGATTGGGTATATAAAGAACCTTGAGTGACTAGGCTTCCCTCTAG
The DNA here is from genome assembly GCA_039513925.1 of Platanthera zijinensis. Lineage (NCBI taxonomy): Eukaryota > Viridiplantae > Streptophyta > Magnoliopsida > Asparagales > Orchidaceae > Platanthera > Platanthera zijinensis. Next base: position 155,394,929 of record CM077087.1, read on the forward strand.
GAAAAAATTTGGCCACAGACCTGATCCTGCAATCATTGTCGGATAATTATGAGCAGTACGTCTTGAAATATAACATGAATGAAATAGACAAGACACTGCCCGAGCTCCTAGGCATGTTGCAAACTACCGAGATCAATATGAAGAAGGCTAAGCCTATTAGCCCCATACTAATGGTGTATAAAGGCAAGGGCAAGGCCAAGGGCTTCAAGATGATGAAGGTAGGACCTAAGTCTATTCTTGAGCCCAAGTCTTCAGCACTAAAAAAGAAAGGCTTGACTAAAGAAGGGAAATACTACCACTGTGGCAAGGCTGGTCATTAGAGGAGGAATTTTTCTGCGTATATTGAGGGTCTGCACAAGATGAAGGGAGATATGAATTCTATTTCAAGTATCTATATTATAGAGATAAACCTTTCTGCTCATTCATCCTGGGTATTAGATATCGGATGTGGTTCTCGCATTTGTATAAATGTGCAGGAACTGGGAAGGAGAAGATTGTTGCGTACATTTGGCCCATAACATGTTTCAGCTACTTTTCAGTTGCTCTCATGGGTATCACTGGCTCCACTACCACTTTCTCTACCCTCCTCAGTTCCGCCGCTTGAAGCGGTACTTGCTCCACAGCAGGGGCAGGCTGTTGCACTTGTCTCGCAGGCTGAGCATTGATCATAACAAACACCGCTTCAGCCACCAATCGTATGGTTTCTGCCAAGGGAGGTGTTGCAGGCTCAACATTTGGTGCGCTACTTGCCTCAGAAACCGGATGTTCTGACGGGCCTACACAACTCCTGGTCACCTATAGTTGTATAAAACACCATTAAGTGACCGAACAATATTGCAAAAAGTAATTATAGGAACACGTAGGTTCCTCAGACATGTGTATTTTCATTCCTAAGTGGACATTCATGGGTTCTTTTTATGTTATAACGGTGATGCACACACATGTGCTCACCATCCCTTAAATTGAATTCGTCCACAAATTCATTTAAGCCTGACGAAACCGGTAGTCTGATACCAAATTATAACACCCCTTATCCGTCACATAGCATATAGCAGAAGGTCCGGCCGGGGCCCGACGCCATATAAAACGGACAGACCGGTGGGTTACTAAATGAAACCATTCTTCCAATCGTAATGTCGTACACAAAGCATCTAGCAGAAGTAATTTATTAAGGTTCAAAAATAAGAACCCAGCCACAAGCATAAATGTCCACTAACAAACCCAAACAGGAATGAACGTACAAAATACACAAAGTACTGGCCTTACGGACTTACAGGAGTTTACTTAATTAAACAGTATTTTCCAAACATCGGCACGCCGGCCGGTCATACATGCATAAAACAAGTAAACATCACATGGCCTTCGAGGGCCGACTCAACAACATGGGCTTTGGCCCGCTATTTGCCACTAGGCTCCATAGCACCTGCAAGCACAATTCACCGCAACGGTGGCAAACAAAAGCAATGGTCAGCTAAAGCTGACCAAATTATAACGACCACACCCCTTTATTGGGGTGGCGGTGCTCCTTCCCTACAATGCATTAGTATAATCCAACAATTAAAGTGAAAGTACAGTATTTGCACAATACACCACAGATGTAGGCCCCGCGGCCACACACCTCGTGCTCTCAGGGCACTTACTCGGTGAACACGGTGAAAATCCGTGGTCTCACCACCGCCTCTAGGATGACAAATCTCGTGAGCATTTTGGTCTTTCCGTCCTAAGCCTAAGACCCTCCATCTATGCCAACGGTAAGTGTCATGTACATTAGGTCTCTTTAACCGAACGACACAGAGAGGGTATGGTTCCGCCTAACCCGTTTCTCACACCACAACAACAATTTACGCCATATGCGCAGGTCAAGTTTCCCCGAGTCCCAAAACGATTACACAAATTTTATATAACCCAGTTATGTACAAAATGGCTCCCAGGCCACCAAGTTGGCAGAATCACGCTTCTGCCCAGTTTTCCGGGTGCACCTTAGCGTTAATCCCCAAGATTCCCTGATGCATAGTGAAACATCACCGATCCAGACCAACTTGTCCAGGTAGGCTTCACAAACCTTGCCTATGTCCGTACTTCGATTCTGGACTCTACATGCAAAATAACAGGGAATATTCATGTCTACCCGAAGGAACACCACAAACTCACCGCATACTCGCGAGAGCGGGCTTCCTATGCAAAAAGGAAAGGGGATTTCACATGTCCAAGTAGAGAATCGTTACCCTAGAATTTCTCTTCGGCTCCATGAAGATCTACTCGGATGGAAAGCACCGTAACAACCTTGCCTTTGCAGATCTAAACTTGATTTGTGATTTGGTTCTCCGAAACTCCTCCAACGGCCGGATCTCCACTCCTTCTTCTTCCTTGCTCTCCTCTCTCTCTAGAACTTTAGAAAGAGAATATCACAAGTAAAATGAGGGAGAAAAACCTCATCTCTCGGGCTTAAACCTGCAGGTAAAGGCCTGAACCGTTGGATCCCAAAATAAGGAAATGAACGACAACGATTTGCTCTTAAAGTCAAATTACTGGGTCTAACACGGCTTGTGACATGCCCGTGTCCAAGTCCATGTTCCTCAATCGACACTGAAACTGTCACGTCCCGAACGGAACACCGGATTAGGCACGCCCGTATCACAAATGATACGCCCGTGTCCTACAGTACATGCTCGTGTTGAGGGGCATGCTCCCTGAACCGACATGGGATCAAACCATCCCGAAGAGAACACGGCTCTGTGACACGCCTGTGTTACAGGTCAAGTGCTAGACATGCCCTAGGACACGCCCTTGTCCAAGGCTGTGTAACTCTTCCACACAACCCGGCAAACAGCCCGAGCAGCACACAGCTCTGGACACGCCCGTGTCTCAGGTCGTGTTCTCCACCTTCCACGATCGTCGACTGCAACTCGTCGACCTCAGGAAAAATTGTGTAACCCGAGCATGATATGCCCCGGGACACGCCCGTGTCCCAGGCCGTGTGGCCCTCACCAGGACAAAAAACTAGCTAAAACACGTTGCCCGTTTCTCTTTTGAGTTTTGGGACAATACAGAGCATACTTGGGAGCCACCAGATCTGATGCCACAGAGGTACCCGGATCTCTCTGGGTAAAGTATACATTCAACTTCCTATGGGATGTTACATTCAGTTACTCTCAGTAGAAACCTCGCAGCCTAACCTGAATTTCGAGGATGAAATTTTTATTTTTATTTATTAGGATTTGTAATATCCCATTTCCAACTAGACCCCTAAGAGTGGTTTTGTCATGACTAGGTAAGGACAAAATCCTAAGAAGCCCAAGAAGACTGAGTGAGCTTAGGCATGAAGTTGGAAATCACCATGGATTGCATATAGTAGAATTCTAAACGATAGTTTAGGATGACCATAGGGCTTCAACATTACTCCATGACCTCATCACAACATCCCTAACCCATTATAGGGTCCATTAGGGCCATAGGGATCCATTGGGTTCAACCCAAAGTGGTCAAATTGACCTAAGACCACCATAGGCCTAAATTGGGAAAGATGCCCTAACTAAGGGCAATTGGCCTCTAATGTGCCCAACCAACCCTACCCAAGTCTTCCTAGACCTTAGGAGAGGCCATTGAGTCACCAAGGACCCATTGGGGTCAACCCAATAGGCTAAGTTGACCAAAGTCAACCTTAGCCCTAATTTGGTCAAAGTACCCTTCCTAAGGGTCAAGTGACCCCCAAAGTGCCAATTCAACCCTAACCAACCCTACCTAGGCCCTAGGGTAGGTCAATGGGTCCCTAAGGACCCATTGGGGTCAACCCAAATGGTCATGTTGACCACGGTCAACTCTACCCTAGTGTTAGGTCAAATTAGCCCAAATGGGCTAACCCAAGCTCAAACCCATTTCCCCCACTTGGGCTAACCTCATTTTTATTAATATTATTAGTTAGTGGGGTGCCAATAGGCTAGAGGAGAGATCAAAATCGGATTTGATGATTAGGAGAGAGAGAACTTCATTTTCTCCCTTTATTGGAGGAGAGAGAAAGTGGGGAGTGAAGGCCATTCATTGCTTGGAAGACCAAATGCCCTCTTTTATTGCTGGAATCATCTCCCCTGGCCAGTTAGGAGAAGGCCAAGGGTTTTCCTGGCCATAGTAGTGACTAGGGGAGGAGAATTGCCATGGCCAATCCAAGCTGTCAATGTCAATTAATGGCCATTGATGGCTTGGCCTCTCCCCTCCCCAACTGTGGTTTTAAACACCATCAGTGGCCTGAGAGGAGCCTTTCCCACCATTTACCTAAATAATTCGAGCCCTTCTACAGTGTAGTTGCAGAAACCCGAGCGGCGCCACCACCACCATGACAATCCGTCGATCGACCCGCCTCCAGCCCTCCAATAAGGTCCTCCCCTTCTCCTTCTTCTATGGGTAGATCCTAGGATTCATTTAGATTGAGAATCGGGCTCAATTGAGCCCGATCAGAGCTTTCATTTTCTTGGTTTTTCGAGAAAATTTCAAGTATCTGGATCACCGGAAATGGCCCCTCCGGCTGTCGTGCCGCCGCCCGGCGATATCCCCCACCTCAAAGAAGGTGGTGGCTGTGGTGGACGGCCAGGGAGGTGGTCGGGTGACCGGGAAATAAGGTTGGAAGTTACTCATGGTCGCATAAATCACACCCGTCGGCTGGAGGAATAAGAAGGCTAGTGACTGTTGGATTTGCGCCAAGATCTGTGCAAAGATCATATTATATATATTACATATTTTATATATTCTGTCACAAATATTCAGCCACCTTAGGAATTAATTTAAAAATACTTAGATTCTTAATCAGAGAAAGTAGTCAGCATAAAAATTGTAGCTATATGGGTCTACATTAATTTAAAATTAGTTTCAACCCATTTGGGTAAGTGGTTTGACCAGAGCACTCATTTTGGTGAGGACTATACCTAGGCTAGATCAGAGACTATTTTGAGTTCCCCCATCAATCGAGTCATCCAAATGACTTGAAATTTTGGATGAGGGTCACTCTTACCTATACCTAGGATATATCCAAAAATGGAAATTTTCGGAAAATATTTTTCTAAAGTTTTTGTAGAAATTTAATAATCAATGTATGAATTATTTAAAAGGCCTAATGACCACCATGTAACATCCCTCAGAAACCTAGACCCCTAGGAGTGGTTTTGTCATGACTAGGTCATGACAAAACCCTAGAAAGTCTAAGAAGACTGAGTGGACTTGGTAATAAAGGTGATTGGGGTGAATGGTCTACAAATAGTAGATTCCTAAACCCTAGTTTAGGATGATCATGAGGCTTCACCATGACTCTAAGGTCCCACCATGACCTCACCAATCTATTGGAAGGTCCATTAGAGCCCTAAGGGCCTATTAGGGTCCAAGTGCCCTAGCTAAGGGGCAAGTGACCTTCAAGGTGCAAAGTTAACCCCACCACAACACCTTTAACACCTTGACTAGTCCATATGGTCACTAAGGACCCATTGATGGCATTCAAAGTGGTTAAGTTGACCTAAGTCAACTCTAACCCTAAATGGCTCAAACTGACCTAAATAGGGTCAACTGACCTTCCCTTAGCCGAGTGGAACCCACTCATGCCCTCCTAACCCTAGAGTGAGGTCAATAGGTCACCTAAGACCCATTGGAGTCAACCAAAGAGGCTAAGTTGACCCAAGTCAACCTTAGCCCTAAAAAGATCAAAGTGCCCTTGCTAAGGGTCAAGTGACCCCCAAGATGCTTAATCAACCCTACCCAAGTACTTTTGGACCTTAGGGGAGTCCAATGGGACACCTAGGACCCATTGGGGTCAACCCTAGTGGCTAATTTGACCAAAGTCAACTCTTGGGTCAAAGAGGTCAAACTAGCCTAGATGGATAGCTCAAGCCCAATCCAAGTGGGCTAACCCCAAACTAGTGTGACCCATTGGTCTAGGATATGGAGAGACATTTTGGGCCCACCTAATTCAGAATGTGGTGACTAGGAGAGAGAAAGCAAAAGTTACCCAAATTTGGAGGAGAGAGAAAGTAAGAGCTTAATGGCCATCATGGCCATGGAGGCTCCTTAACCCCTCCTTTTGATGGGGCTTTAACTCCTTGGATGCATGGGAGGATTTTTCAAGAGGTGGTCGACCAGTGGGGTAGCTCAGCCCATCAATTTGGGTGAAACTGAAAACACACCCTTATGACCATTAATGGTGTCTTGATGAATTGGGGAGTTACATGCCACCTCTCCCCAATTCATTCATTAAAAACCTTCAACAGGTCGAGAGCAAGCATTTCCCCCATTCAAAATCCAATTCCCTTGCTGTTACTGTGGAGGTTGCAGAGAAGCCCAAACTGGTAGTGGGAAAAAGGCAAGGAGGAACAACACTCGCTCTCAGGCCGCAATTCAGGTCCTCCTCCTCTCCTTTCTCTGTGGGTAGATCTTAGGATTCATTTAGAATGAGAATCGAGCTCAATTGAGCCCGATCTAATCTTACTTTCCCCTGGTTTTTCCAAGAAAAACAACCCGTCGGGATCGCCAGAAACCACCCCTCCGGCGGCCGTGCCGCCGCCCGGCGATAGCCCCCACCTCAACGAAGGTGGTGGCGGCGGTGGTCGGCCAGGGAGGTGGCCGGGTGGCCGGCAATGGCGGATGGAAGAAGCTCTAATTTGGGTAAATCCTAACCGTTGGTTGGAGCTTGAAGATGATGGGATGCCATCCAAGCTGCGCCAAGATTCATGCCGCCTTGATATTTAAACTTTAGGATATGATTATTTCATTTTAAGGAATCTGTCATATTTATACAGCCACCTTGTAAATTAATTTAAAAATACTTAGAGGCTAAATCAGAAAAAGTGGTCAACACATAATTTTTAGCCCTATAGGTTTACTTTATTTTAAAATTAATTTGAGTCAGTTTGGATACCTGGTTTGACCAGGGCACCCATTTTGGTTGGGTCTATACCTAGAGCAGGGCAGAGATTAAAATGAGTGCCCATGTAACGCCCCGAAACTCAAAAGAGTGACGGGTGGCGTTTTGAGCCAAGTCTGGGATTTAGTAGAGGTGACACGGCCTGGGACACGGGTGTGTCCCAGGGGCATGTCGTGCTCGGGTTCGGCGATGGTCGCGTGGTCGACGAAATTGCAGTCAACGGTCGTCGGGGCAGTGAACACGGCCTGGGACACGGGTGTGTCCCAGGGCGTGTCAGCCACTCAAAGCTTTTCACTCAACCATCATTGAGTGAGGATGTATGGCCTGAGCCTAGGCGTGTTCGTGTCTGACATGAGCGTGTCAAATTCGACATGGGCGTGTCGAATACCTGTGTCCTGCTCGGGTCGTTTGGCGAGTTGTGCTTTGGTAACTACATAGCCTGGGACACGGGCATGTCCCAGGGCACTTCTAGTACACGGCATGTGACACGGGCGTGTCACATGGCTGTGTCGTACTCTGGACGTTTTGGACCTGTGTCGATGGGAGAACATTCCCAGCTACACAGGTGTGTACTGGCTGACACGGGCATGTCAAGTGCCCGTGTTCTTTTCTAGAAGCGATAGTTTCGGCGGCGAATGAAAAAAAATTCGTCGACCTCAGATCGATGAATTATGTTTATTTCGCAGGACGGAGTTTGACGCTTCATATTCTGAAAATCTTATAACTAGGTTTTTTTTCGAGCTCCATCCCGCGCTTTCTGTTCCCCTTGCACTTGATCTTTCTGTTTCCTTTTGCAGGAGATCAATGGCGATTCCGGCGAGCTCTCTTTCCGCAATGAAATTTGACATGGGATTCGATATAGACTTTGAATCCTTTCAACATTCTGACCAGATTTTCTTGGATATACTGAAATTATTTGAGGAACAATAATTAAAAACTTTTATGAACACGAGGATAAAGATAGTTGCAACTGAAATCAGAGAATGGGTGTTCACCTCCTTAACTCCAGACACCTACACCATGGCAGGCACAGTATCTGGTAATCAAGTTTCTCTAAACACCGCAGTTTTTACTGAATTTTTTGGCTTGATAAATGGTGAAGAAGATTTAGAAATTGATAGTTCTGAGTTTAATGAAATGCTGAATATAATGGGTCATACAAGAGAGAACCCTAATAAACTATTGAAGAAAAACCTGTCTGCTGACTACAAGTTTTTAGTTCATGTAGTGGGTAAAGTATTGCTAGGAAAGCATACTGCCCATGATTATATTATCAGGCAAAAATTTCTTGTAATGTGTGTTGTTGTAAACAAGAAAGCAGTGAATTACACCACCTACATCTACAGTCCATCAACCAATACCAATTCAATCTCCTGAACATCAACCGACACATATTAAATCTCTATAGCACACCACACCACCTCAATATCCACTTCCACATCATCTTACTGACATCCCCCTCCATAACCTCTCATCCATTCCATCTTTTGATCTTATATCATCATCTCCGATCCACACACCATCACCTCAAGATGAACCAATGCCTGACATCATATCTTTCCCTTCATCTTCCACCCTCCATCCTTCTGTATCAACTCAGACACCCTCTGAGTTTATGCAAATGGATTTCCCTTCCATTACCTCCCTTATGGAACTCATCTCTCTCATCCTCAAAACTCATATAGCAGAGGCCATTAAACCTCTTACTGAATCTATTTCAACCCTATTTGCCCTCATTTCTGCTGCCCCCACTGTCCCTTCTTTTGGGGGCCTGGCTTCAGGACCCTCTGAAGTGAGGCAGGGGGAGATATCCAGTGAAGAAGCTCTAGTCTCCTCTCCTCCAGCAGATGCAGCAATAGAAATAGTTTTGCAGTTAGATAAGCTAGCAGATGTAGATGCAAATATGATTTCAGAAGTTAAGATAGCAGTTGATTTTGATATAATTTGTACAAATGAGCAAGGTGATCTGCCAGAAATTTTTACTGTTGTTGATTGTTTTATCAATCCCATAGTGGATTTATTTAGTTTATTGAAGTCCTTTGTTTATGCATATATAAACTATCTTCCAGAAGCTTATCAAAAGTAGTATATGGCTATTGTTTGCTGTACTTCACCAATAAGTCTTGAAGTTGTTAATCAACTAAAGGAAGGTTTTGCTGACCCAATGATTTTGGAGCCATCACATGATACAAAAGATAAAATTGAGCCAAACTCTTCACCTCCAACCTATATTATGGATGGAAGTCCAATTCTTAATTTGGATGATTTAATTGCTGAAGAAATTACACAAGAAAATGCTCAGAATGCTCCTGTTTTGGCTGGTACTGAGATTGAGATTGTACAGCCAGTAGCTCCAAAGAAAGATCAATCTAAGCTGATTGAACAGATTGATGCTTTATATGCTAATCCTCCTAGTTCTTCTGATGACAACAATGATGATGAAGATTCTGAATATTCTGATGATCCTAAGGCCAAGAAGAAGATTGCTAAGAAAAGGAAAGCTATTGCCAAAGATGCTCCCAAGCCCAATCCTACACATTACACTCCCTACTACATTCTGAATAATATTACACTCTATCCTGGGATGCCACAATGGATGTGGTTATCAAAGAATGAGAAAAAAGAAAGGAAGAAGAGAAGAAGGTATAGGTCTCCTCCTAAGCACTTCAGGAAAGACCCTCCTCCTCCTCCTCCATCAGCTAGGGCCTCTAGAAGTGCTTCTCTCAGATCAGCACCAGTTACTAAAACCGATCAGAGACACTCCAAACCAAGTCCACAAGGCAGCATTCAACAGCAACCCTCTCAGAGTAAGCCTCCTCCTGCTATAGATAAGAAAAGTTCTTCAGATTCTCCTGATGATTCAAAGAAGAACTCTAGTTATAAAAGGCCAGAATCTCCACCTATCCTTTTGTAGATCCAGAACAAGAAACAACTGCAAAAATGGCAAGGTTTCAAGAGCTGATTGGACTTTCTATGATCAACAAAGCTAAAGCAGAAGATGATTATATGAGTTTGCATCCTAAAGCAGTAGTACCAAGAGCGACTTCTTGCAATATAATTGGAGCATTAGACATGACGATATCAAAGAAAGAAGCTGCAAACCAAAATAGAGAAATCAAATTCAAACAGCCATATGAGATATCTGATAATGAGAAGTCAAAGAAGAACAAATGACTGTTGTGTTTAGTTTTTATTTTTTGAACTATATTTGTTAATCATGAAGCACCTTTGTACATATCTGCTGGACGTTTTATTTTCTTCCAGATATATTTTATTCTGCTTTGTGATTGTTTTCTTTTGTTTGTATTAGTGACCTCACCCAAATAGAGGGAGATTGTTGGATCCCTAGTTTGGATTTGGGCTAGGTTCACTAATTAGGATGAGTTTGACCCATATTGTATAGCCAGGGTCAAGTCTATGAGTCCTAGAGTTTAGGCTAGTCATTAGGTTCAACCTTCATGGACCAGCCAGCAAAGGACTTCAGTAGACTCAGACTTAGAAGGATTCAGAGTTTAAAATTATCAGTTCGGAATTCTTCGAACTCAGCTCGACGATCAACGAACTCAGAAATCTTTCTTTTAGTTGAGCTCGAAGATATTTGAGCTCAGGCCGACGATCTCTTCTTTCAGAAAGATTCTCAGCTCGACGAACTTAGAGCTTAGAATTGGCAAGTTATTTCCAGAATGCAGTTCGCTGAGCTTAGGTCGACGAACAAGAATTCTCAGGTCGATGATCTTAGATCTCTAGTCGACGAAATCTGTTCAGAGGTCGATGAATTCTGTCCCGAGCCAGACTTAGAAGTTTTCCTTATTTCTGTCCTTATTTTTTATATCATTTAGCAGTAATTCTCTGAGTAATTAATGCTCATATTCTCCAGAATATAGCCGTTATTGGAAACTTTAATTATGGTCTTCATCAGGGTTAATTACTTGTTTATTTTATTGGGACTGTTGGGGAAACTCATTTAAGTCAAATATTCTAGCTGTTTCATTGTCCAGATCAGTCAGTAATTAACACTTCAAATTTCAAATTTCAAAGGATAATTTTGACAGCAGAATATAAAAGAGATTTTCTCTTTTCAGACATCAATCTATGCATACACAGACCTGACAGTACTGCGAATACAGAAAAGATACATAGAACATACAAAAAAATAACTGCTTCTTCTCTGTGCAAAAAAAACATTCGGTTTTCCCTTGATCTTACTGAAAGCTGAAGAAGAACAACAATCACATCAAGAGCCTTCTTCAACTTGTACTCCAGGAATCTTCAAGAACAATATCTTTGAATCAGACTACAAGTTCCAGGATCTTTCAAGACAAGGCTGAAGACCTGTACCCTAAGCAAGGATCCAAGCTTTCTGAACCATTCAACATTTCAGAAGGAGTCTTGACAACAGAATCCACAAGTCCTCTCTATTGTATAGAGAAAAGAGAAGACATCATCAACTCTCCCAACCTCCTGTAAAAGGGTTTATTAACTCCCTTCAAAAGTTTATTGTTGGTTTTTGGGCACCTGATCAAAAGTCTAAAGGGTTGTGAGATCTCCCTGGAAATAGATCTTGTGGTGGCAGTCACCGAATCAAAATCCTGATAGTGGATTCCTACCAGGGTGGTAGAAGAGTGAATGTACCCAGTTTGGGGAACCACTATAAAATTCTTGTGTTGTCTGGTTGATCATTTTCCTTTTGTTTTGTTATGCTGTGATAGATTAGCTTAGACAGTTTCCATTTCCTGTTACTACTATTGGTATCACCTATTTTACTCTGATAAATTTTAAAACAACAAAAAGTTTTAATTACTCTATTCACCCCCCCCCCCTAGAGAAAATCTGAATCTGAGTGGATTTATAAAGTTATCCAATCTCATAGGAGAGTCCAAGCTCCTGTCAGGCCTCAGTCTACCTTTCACAAGGTAATTCTCCCATCTAGCAGGTATTACCAAGACTGTAAGTGTGGTCACTGGAGGTGTGGTAATCTTTCTTGTAAGATTACAAAAGTATCTTACATTGGAGGAAGAGAGGTCATGGGATTGAGTGCACAGAAGGATCCCTATGTAGAAGTCCAAAAGGCTCATCCTGGACCCTTTGTATTTAGTGCCCCAGCCCCCTCATTCAAGGATGTGGCAATGGCCTATTCTAAGGTTCTTCCAGCAAGAACTCAAACCAAAGGTAAGTCAGTCAGTGATCCTGACTTGGCTATCTCAGGAACCATGAAGAATAGAACTCTTGTCAAGAAGGCTGTTGCTAATGATGTTTAGAGAAGGCTAAGTACCTCTACTGGCAGACTCACTTTTGGTCAAGCTCTTACTGACAAAAACAAGAAGGCCACAAGTCTCCTAACTAATCAGGCTACCATGTGTGGCTTTCACTCTTCAAGGAGTGTTCAGAAAAGGAGATACAATATCCATGAATGTTGGTGTTGTGGCAAAGTGGTCCACTTTGCCATAGATTATTGGCACAACCCTAGTGTGCCAAGGGCAAGGGTGAGTCTTCCTGACAGGACTCCTATAGGAAGACATATGCATGTTCATGATAAAAGAAACCTAGGAGCCAAGTCAGCTTAGGTTCCTAAGGTAAGGTAAATCTTGTTTTACAGGATAATCCATGTGGCCATACCCACTTATGGTCCATGGACAGGCATGTACTAGCCCTAGGACTGGTACAAGGAATGGATGAACTGACCAGCATGCATAAGATACCTAAGACATGTGCAATTGTTGAGGGGGAGCTAGTAACAGAAAGACAGGTGCATTTTAATGGTTGAAGTTCAGGAGCAAGGATGCTGAATGGCTAAGTGTTTGCGAATCCAGCATCTTCTCCTAATCTACAGGACAAAGATAAGTAGGATTCATCTTGTTCATAAGTTTGCTAAAGGTTCTCTAAATTGCAAGAACATTGCAGGTTTGAGATAAGTTAGTCAAGAAAAGATATTAGACAAGTTTTAAAAATTTGTCTCAACAATTGAGTTTGTGGCTAACACACTCACTAAGTAACTTGATGTAAATGGACTCAACATCCTCTAACTTAATTTGGGCATGTTGAATTTATGTCTAGCTGCACTCCACTAGGACACACATTAAAAATATATATTGCAAGGAAATTTTAACCCTGTAAGATTGGTCTACCTAGTAAGACTCATGATTAAATGCAAATATTGTTTGTGGGCGGCTAAGTAAAAGAACTAAATCAAGTCATTAATCAAAATTTGATCACCAAACAGGTAAGTGTCTTTCTGCCTTCTCTTTATGATTAACTATAAATAGAAAAGCTTGTGCATAAAGCAAAGTCACTATTTCTTGCCCTCTCCCGCACATATTTGCCGAATCGATGGAAGACATGTATCGCTAGCCCTCAGAAATTCTCTAGAAAAATGGAGCCCAAAGGACAGGATTTTCTCTTTGAGGGAGCAGAGGTTGTTCGTAATGGATTCATTGAGGCTCCTGAAGAGGTTTAGCATGTGCTTCATCTTCTACAAAAATCTGACCTAGCTTTCATCATGACTGAGCCCTGTCTGCTGTGGAAGAGGGAAGTGCTAGAATTGTTTTCAAATACCAAGGCAGATGCATCAGCAGGCAAGAACAAGACCGTAGTAAGTGGGAAGAAGATCAAGATTACTCCTAGAAGTCAGGCAAGGTCAAATCCTGATGATGTTGATGTTCCCAGGCCTCAGAGTGAAGGGGAGATCAATTTGACTTCTGAAATGGAGATTGCAATGTCTGAAGGTTAGCAACTCTTGGCTCAAGTTATAGATGATATATTTGCTGAGAAAAAGACTGCAATGGCTGAAGGGGAGCAGCTTGCACAAGAGAAAATGATAAATGCTTTAGTTGTCGGTGAGCAATTCCAAATCCCCTCAAAAGAATTTCAGCCTACAGATGATACTGCTGCTGCTGCGGCCCTACATGAAATTGAAGGCATGGCAGAGGTTGAGGGGGAGCTTGAATCTGTAATCCCTACTCCTGAAGTACATAATCTAGTTTCCTCTGAATCGGAGAAAGAGGAATCTAGTCATGAGAAGGCTCAATCCTCAGCTCACTCAATGGATGAAACTGCCCCCAAGAACTGAGGTCAGGCAAGTCCAGGAAGCTCAAAATGAAAGTACCTCTGCTAGAATAGATTAGATGCCACCAATGTTTCTAGCCAAGTTAAAGGGCCTGCTGGATGAACAGAGGAGAGCATTGAAAAATTTCGTGGATGACGCATTAAAGGGCATCAGAAATAATCTAGCAACAGAGGTCAAATCTATAAGATTTGAAGTAAACTTGCGGAAAGGAGAAACTGTCAAGTTCTTTACAAGAGCTGCTCCAGCTGTAGAATACACCATGGACAAGCTAGATGTGGCAAGCCAGATTGTAGTCACTGTCATATAGAATCAAGAGATTCAGGCCAAGAATTCACTAGCTATCCACAATGCTGACAAAGTGTTGCTGGATAAGCAGACTGCTGCTATATTAACCAAGGCATATGGATGCACCAAGTTTCTAGATGACCACCTGCTCCAAGTTAAAAATCATGTTATTACAGGAGTAAACCATCAAGAAATAGAAAGAAACAAGGCTTGCACATCCCAGACGGAACAATTATTTGAATAAGTCAAAAAGTGGGAGAGTGAGGTAATAAGAACTAATACTTAAAACATGGTCTGGGCCACCAATGTAGTGAGAGGCTCAATGGGAATAGAGCCAATGTAATATAATAACATACCAATGATGTCTGCTCAAGTATAAGATGCTTTGAACAGAATGTCTGTTAAGCAAGATAATTAGGAGTATGGACAGTATATAAAAGAAGTTGATAGTGCGGGTGATCAGTGGGGAGAGCAGTCTACTGCTGCTGAGATTCCTTCTTTTATCCCCCACTAGATACCAGATGCTAAAGACAAACGAGATGACTGCTGCAAAAACTGAGGAGGAAATCAGGCTAAGGAAGAGGAAATACAGAGAATAAATGGAAAAGAGGCCTAATTTCGAATAGTGGAGCCCTGAGTCCAGATCCATCATTCTGTTTGCTTGGGATCAAGTCAAAAACAAGAGTTCAGATAGAGGGAAATGGTACAGCTCCATTGAATGGGATAAATTGGAAAAGAGGGACTCAGCAAGGAGAACTTACTGGAGGAACAAAAATGCCAACCTTTTGGCTCCTGGTGCTGTAGAACCCACCAAGTACTTCCCAAAGTCTTATAGTTACTTTCAGAGGCAGAAAGATAAGAAAGCTGAAGCTAAAACTGAAAAAGAAACAAAAAAATGCATCTGATAAAGCAGACAAGGCAGACAAAAAGGGAAAGAAGCTAGCTGGAGCAGAAGACAAACCTGCAAAGAAGTTCAAGGGCAGTAGAATAGTTATAAGAGAACCTATAACTTAAAAAGTTTCATGTTTTGCTTATAAAGCTAAAGGAATGTGTAATCTTTGTTAAATTCATAAGAACTATTCTTCAGTAAAAGTTAAATGAAAATCATTGTGTTGATAATCATTATTTCTGTTTGATGCAGTTTACTGGTTATTGTTTATATTGCATAATTGTGTTAGTGTATACATTGTCATAGGTTTTGACTTCTTCAAATAGGGTGAGATTGTTAGGTCCATTGATCCCAATGTCCTGGATTTGAAGAAGTCCTAGCAAACAATGTATACACATGTGGTGATCTAACTTGTGCTCAAGTTTAGTGATTGCAGGATGTCTACTATACATTGATTGGACAGGTTGTCCAAGTGGACAAAACAGGTACTTTCTAGGCAAACCAGTGGATAGAAAGAAATTTGTCTAAGTCCACAGGCGTTAAGTGAAGGTTACTCACTCAACGCCAGATGACTTATAGAACTGAGTGGAGCTTATACAGTCAAAGCCAAAGTAGTGGCAAGATGAGAAAGTGGCTAAGTACACAGGCATTAAGTGAAGTCAACTCACTCAATAACATACAGCCAAAAGTCTATGAGACAGGCTAATGCAGTAATAGACTAAGAAGAAATGGGCAAAAATTTAGCTAAGTCCAAATGCATGTGTTGAGTGTAGCTTACTCACTCAACGCCAGATAAATAAAATAAAATCTGTTAAGTAGTTTGGCATTGAATGGAGCTTACTCACTCAACGCTAAGGAGACGAAAAATCTGGCTAAGGCAGAAAGTATTGAGTTAGACATGCTCACTCAACGCTCTCAATTCCATGATTCAGAAAATTTGGCTAAAGCAAAAGAGCGTTGAGTGAGGCGTGCTCACTCAATGCTATCAACACTTAAGATGCTTAAGAAGCAGGAAATTGATTAAGATAGAAAGTGTTGAGTGAGGAGTACTAACTCAACACTCTCAATGCCAAAAGTACAGAAAGCATTGCTAAGGCACAAGGCATTTAGTAAGACGTGCTCACTCAATGATCTCATCGCCAAGCATGGAGAAAAGGCTGAAGAATAAGCTAAGGAAAAAAGCGTTGAGCGAGGCTTGCTTACTCAACACTGTTAACGCCTAGATAAACAGAATTCTGTCTAAGTGCCTTGGCATTGAGTGAAGCTCATTCACTCAATGCCTATTCTACTAATGTTTAATTTTGGCTAAGTCCACAGGCGCTGACATTTACAGGTCAATAAAGTCAACATTATTCAAATCGACAGCGGGAAAGCTACAGTATAAGCCAAAAGGCATCGCGGAGCTACTGTATGATAGTTAAAGGGTTAAAGAAAGGATGCAGCTGACACTAAATGTATGAGGCCTACTGCTCAAAGAGCCATTGGGACATAAATGATAAAAGGAAAAGCCTTTACATAGGTAGATAACTTTTGAGAAGAAAAGTTGCGACAATTCTTCTTCAATGCCATTATTGTTGTGAAAAGAAGAACAGAAAGCATAAAGACTGTTGGTCTAAAGGCTCAAAAAGTTAGGTGTTTGTATTCATATTTGACTTCAACAAGATCAGAGCAAATCTATGAAGGAAATAAAGCAGGATAGCTAGTGTCATTTTCCATCTACACCAGCAAGCTCTTCACAGATCCAACTCTCCAAAGAACATTTACTGTAGGATGTGAAGAAGAAGCTAGGGCTAAATCTCTTCAGCCTAGGAAGAAAGAAGAAGCAGAACTGTTGCCTGCAAGCTGCTTCCAGCACAAGCCAAAGAAAGATCTACATTCTTGTTATAGAGAAAAGTTGGGATGGGATTCTCACAGCTCAGGTAGCATCAAGTCTTGTTGCAGTCACTTCTCAGTCCCAGCTAGAAAAATCCCTAGTGCTGAGAAGAAGAAGCTAGGACTGAGTATATCTCTCAGGTAAAAGTAGACTCGGGAAATATATTCCTGGAGTCATAGTTGGGCTGAGTTTATCTCAGTCTAGAAGCTTGGCACAGAGAAACATCTCTTGTGTCATGATCAACCACACAACCCACTTCCATCTTGTTGGATCCTTTTGGATTGGAGTGGTAGGAGCAAATTTCTCTGAGGTAGGATTCTGTTGAGAATCTGAGGGTAGGGCCTTTGGTTCTGAGCTGTAGGACTTGGTTTCTAGTTTGAGGTAGGTGAGTCATTCTCACTGAGTTATAGGGAACTTGTGCCTGAGCTGTAGGATCCTTTGGATCTGAGTTGTAGGGCTTCACAGCCTGAGGTAGGAGAGTCATTCTCTCTGAGCTGTAGGATCCCTTGTTGATCTGAGGTAGGGCTGTCCTCCTAGCCTGAGTTGTAGGGCTTAACAGCCTGAGGTAGGTGATTAGAGGATCACTAAGTTGTAGGGCCTTGTGCCTGAGAAGTAAGTCTTGGAGGAAACTGAGTGATCTTGAGGGATCGAGGTGTAAGATCTTAAGAGCTGAGATTAGAGAAGTGCCTTGTCTAATTAAAAGTTAGAAAGGTGAGGTAAAGTGGATGTACCCATAATCTGGGGAACCATTATAATTCTTGTGTGTGTTTTGTTTGGTTTCTCTGTGTTGGATTTATTGTAGGTTGCATATCTTGAAAGCAATAACTAATTAACTAACAAAGGTTCCAACAAAAGGAAAACAAAAAGATAGTCACTGAGGACTTAAAAACCTATTCACCCCCCCCCCTCTAGGTGATTTAGCTATCCTTGAAAATAAAGACTTTCACTTCTTCTTGTCTATACCCTTGAGCTACAAGCATTGCCTTGTTCTTTATGATCACTCCATTTTCATCCGGCTTGTTTCTAAATACCCATTTTGTACCGATCACGTTCTAACCTTTGGGCCTAGGCACCAACTCCCAAACCTTGCATCTTTTAAACTGGTTGACCTCCTCCTGCATAGCCATAATCAAAGAGGCATCCTTGTTTGTTTCCTCAAACTTCTTTAGCTCAACCTGAGATAGAAAACTAAGATGTAGAACTTTATTAGCAGTACCTCTTCTGGTTCTGACACTATCCCCTGGCTCTCCAATGATCAGATCAACCAGGTGATCTCTTAGGTGTCTGAATGCTAGATTTCTTCCCCTCCCAACCATAGGTTCTGCCACATCTATTTCATCTCCTGTAGATTGAAGTTGTTCTTCATCTAGTCATTTTTCATCAACCACACTTGGATCAACGACAATGACTGAGCTTGGAGCATCTTCCTTGATCGCTTCTTCCAAGCTTAGTTTCTTTAACCTGGTACCTGCATCTACATCAACAACACTAAAAGAGCTGCTATGAAGCATGCTTATCTCATCAAATACAACACTTATAGACTCTTCTATCACCAGGATTTTCTTTGTAAAAATTCATTAAGCCTTACTATTGCAACTATACCCTATAAAAATACCTTCAAAATATTTTTCACTAAACTTCGTGCGATAATACTTTCCATTGTTAAGTACAAAGCATTGAATACCAAAGATCCTAAAGTAGGACACAGTTGGTTTTCTTCCCTTCAACAGTTCATAGGGAGTCTTACGATGGCTTTTGTTGATTAAACCTCGGGTTTTGCATATGACAAGCTATGTTGACTGCTTCGGCCAAGAAGTACTCTTGTAGTGAATCATCATTCAACATAGTTTTACATGCTTCAATGAGGGTTATATTCCTTCTCTTAGCAACTCTATTTTGTTATGGAGTACACGGAGAGGAAAACTCATGAAAGATACCTTGACTTCCATAGAATTTTGTCATGGCACCGGATTCAAATTTTGTTTTGTGATCACTTCTGATTTTGACCACCAAGCGGTTTAATTCGTTCTAAATTTGCCTAACAAAATTAGTGAAAGACTCAGAGGTGTCTGACTTGTGTTTCAAAAAGAACACCAAAGTAAAATGAGAGTAATCATCAATAATAACCAACGTATAAACTTTACCACCTAAACTGTGAATTGGCATAGGACCGAATAAGTCCATATGAAGTAAATACAAACTTCTTGAGGAATCTATTTCAGAAATACCCTTAAAGGTACCCCTTGTCTGCTTACCCATCTGACATGCGTGACATGGACTCTCTTTAAGGAACTTAATGTTGGGAGCATCACGCACTAAGTTTTGAGAAAATAACATATTTGTAGTTTTGAAGTTAATATGTGCTAATCTCTTATGTCATTGGTCACAAAAAGACGCACTATCTTTTGCTAAAAATCACATTGGTGTAGAATTATCTAAATATAGAAAATTTAAACATGAAATATTTCTACTCTGAGTGCCTGTTAAGACTCTCTAAATTGGTAGAAAATTTTATCAGGCACTTGTCCTTGTAGAACTCAACGATATAGCCTTTGTCACATAATTGACTTATGCTTATCAGATTATGCTGTAATCCTTTAACATAAGCCACATTTGTAAAGGAGACAATGACGTTTGAAATCTTTATGTGGCCTTTAGTGATTCCCTAGTCAAACACTTCAAAGATAACTTTTGGGCTGTCTTTGACTGGGGTAAATTCTAGAAGTAGGCTTCTTGTCCCAGTCATATGCCGAGAGCATCCACTGTCCAAGAACCAGATTGGAGTTTTGTTGGCCTTTGGACAAACCTGTAATCATAAATCATTTTACCTTAGGAACCCAAATAGATGTAGGTCCTTAGTTCCTTATTAATTTAACACCACTTGGAACATTAACGTTGCGAGTGGTCAGTCTCGCTCTGTTAACTCAAGGATTTTTATGCTTTGCCATATGAAACCACCAATCTACGACAAAGTGACCAATCATGCCGCAATAGCGACAGTCAAACCTATTATACCTTCTCTTATACTCCTGCTTTACCGTTTGAGCAGGAGGCCTAGCAGGGGTCGCCGACTTGGAAGTGGAAGCCTCGTAATTGCAACACACACAAGGCTTCATCGTTTCCTTAGTTTTCAGAACAATAGTGTTGGCTTTTGGAGCCTTCTTTCCACTTGGTCCATGAATGTATGGTCCATAACTTTTGAGCGTAATTTCTTCATAAGGTGCTTTGAAAACACTAGCACCAAAGTCTTGGGACAGGTCCATCCTTAGTAATGCCTTTTAGGCTCCACATAAGTAGGCTTAGCAAGGTGACCATAGGACGTCTCAAGGTCATATTGATTTGTGGGGAAGATTACCTTCTTAAATGAGGGTTTACCTTAAGGTGCCTTCCTTTGCGTTTAGTACTGGCTCTCTTAGCAGCCTTACTTCATTCAGCTATATGGCCAAGACCACTACCCTTCTTTGGAGCAGAAAACTCATCAATGAGGGGGAAGAATAGTTCTCGGCTTTGAGTAACTTTCAACCAGTTTCCTTTCTACTAAGAGCTTTTCTTCTAGCGAATCTAAGTATTTCTCCTTCTAACTTAATAGTTCACCAGAGCATTTCAATTCCTCTTGCAAGGAGCGAACTTCATTTCTGAGAGGAGTGAATTCAGCAATTTCCTCCCCCAGGCTTGATTCCACTGCCTTGAGAGAAGCAATCTCTTTTAATTTCCTTTTGAATACTTTATGGCATTTGTTAAAAGCTTTAAAAAGTTCTTGATGCTGAGCCATCAAGTCAGATTCATCTTCCTTATAAGAATTGTCACTATCAGTGGAAGTTTCTGATTTAGAGAGGATTGTGTGAGAGTTTACCTTCCCATGAAATTGGGATTCGCATACTTCCTCATCTGATTGAGCCATGAGCCTTAAATAAGCTTCATCATTTTCAGATCTTGACTCACTTGAGTCACTGTCGCAAAGTGTCTTTTACTTCTTTGCAACGAAGCTCTTCTCTTCCTTCCTTATCTTTGAAGGATCTCTTATCTTCTTCCTTAGATCCTTCCTTCTTCTTGTACGGACACTCCGTAATCATGTGTCCTGGCTTGTTGCAATAATATCAAACTATATAAGAGGAAGAGTTTTTGTTCGGTTAAGATTTATGCATGTACTCTCAGTTATAACTTTTCTTAGACCGATCACCATCACGATGTGATCTTCTGAAGTCCGAGGAGGAGGACTGATTTTTCATTTGCCTCCTTTTGTTAAGCAATCTCTTGAATTTCTTGGAGATTAGTGAGAACTCTCCATCGAAAAACTTAGATCCTGAAGTGCTTGGATCAGAATCTTCTGTTGGTGTTACCATTGTAATTTGGAAGTGATCAAGCATGTAGTCTCACTGTCAATGCAATATGAGCCTATCAGGGTCGCACATAAGAATGTTTGGAGAAATTGGGAGGTTGGATTAGTTTGGCTATACTTATATGATGAGTGGAAATAACTTAGCTCGGCCAGGATTTGAAAGCGTCGAGTGCGTTGAGACCACTCAACGCTTTCATCGAGTTAAGTGTTGACTCATCGAATGATGGCGTGGAGTGTGTTGAGTTTACTTAACGATTCATCGAGTCAAAGTGTTGATTCGATGAGTATGGAACTTAAGCGTTGAGTGCATTGAGTTCACTCAACGATTCGTTGAGTCAAGGTGTTGATTCGACGAGTCTGGTTCTCAGGCATTGAGTGTGTTGAGTTCACTCAACGCCTTCATAGAGTCAAAGGTTGATTCCACAAATCTATCACTTAGGCGTTGAGTGCGTTGAGTTCACTCAACATCTTCGTTTAGTCAAATGTTGATTCGACAGGTTTGGCGCTGAGAGCGTTAAGTACGTTGAGTTCACTCAATGCCTTCATCGTGTATCTTATGGATACTCGATGATTCGTCGAGTATGTTATGTATACTCAATGATTCATCCAATATGTTATGGATACTCGATGATTCGTTGAGACAATGGTTGTCTGGTCTAAATGATGTATTCCATGTCTTCGGTCTGTGAATAGCGGCAGGCTAGTCTGTTTATTCCTTTGGGTATAAATAGAAAATTTTAGGGTTTCTCTAAAAGGACTTTTGATGGGTTGACTTTGTCTAAGAACACGAGCCGCACTGGCGAAAACTCGAGACCTAAAAGGTCCGACAAAAGTTGTTTCGCCTTCGTCGATCCCGTCGCTAAGTCTGATTCCAGTGAGTGTCGTTGCCGCCTCTTCTGTACCAGACCTAGCAGTCTATGAAGACGCAGAGTGCCCTCTCCCGACCTAAATCTTGTTTGACAAGACTCTACGAGTTCTCTCATTCGTATGGATCTACTATAGAGGTGCGGACACTATTCTACACTAAGGAATCTAGCCGCAAAGTGATCGGCAGATCATCTGGAGCACCTAGGTTGAGTATCGAAAAAAATCCCGTAAAGGTAATTTTATTTTACAGCACTTTCTTCTTGATCAATGTATATCGCTAGATCCGAACTATTTTGAGCTTTTCTTGTTCCTTTATTCCGCTGCGCACAAGTTTTGTATCATCTAAAAAAACCCAACAGTGGTATCAGAGCCAGCTTTCAGCAATATTCAGTATTTCAGAAGTTGTTAAATCCATGGCATGTAGATCTCGAAATTTAGAATTGTTCTAAAATGCCCAAATCTATTCTTGACCCCACCAAGAACGCATGTGATTGCTTTGTTTATTTCCTTGTTACTCCTTAACAATAACCGTCACTCTTGTTGGTTTGTGAAACTAAGTGTGTGTTAGATTTTGAATCTCACATGGAGAGACGGGCTTGTCTACTATTT